>OY998178.1:110231560-111517152 GCA_963921935.1 Galeruca laticollis | reverse complement strand
TGAAAACGATTATGGTTCCGAGATGAGGAGACAGCTAGTTATCCCGAGAACAAGAGTAGCTGAGGTACTGAAGAAGTTACACGACAGTCCATCAGGAGGTCATCTGGGAGTGAAGAAAACCCTTCAGTAAGTCCGTGAAAGGTTTTATTGGATGAACAGCTCCGATGATGTGAAGGACTGGTGTAAGAAATGTACGACTTGTACTACGAGTAATGGACCACATCGCAAGAGAAAGGCACCCATGAAACAGTACAATGTTGGAAGCCCTTTCGAAAGGATTGCTTTAGACATCGCTGGACCATTTCCGACAACAGAAAATGGTAGCAAATACATACTGGTTATAATGGATTATTTCACAAAATGGGTGGAAATTTACGCTATTCCCAACCAAGAGGCCACAACTGTAGCAGATGTATTGGTGAAATAATTTATCAGCCGATATGGAGTGCCCTTGGAAGTCCACAGTGACCAGGGAAGAAATTTTGAAAGCCATCTATTCCAGGAGATTTGCGAGAAGCTGGGAATGAAGAAGACCAGGACAACAGCATATTGCGGTTTACACAAAAACAATGTCTAGATAAGATAGTCACAATTGTAAACAGTTCTAAGAAATGCCACGCATCCGCCATAATTTTAACTTTCATACATGGCTTAGACAAAGTCGGATTCAGGGTCTACACCAGTGTGCTGTTTCGAAATATTACCCCCTCCTTAAATGGAAGTTCCTCCTGGAACTTTTGTGTAGCCGAGACTGAATTACTGAATTACTTATACAGGAAAAATATTTCGAGCCCAATATTGCATCACGAACGCTTATGTACCAAACGGCAAATTGTTACACGTTCTTGTTATCTTTATCTAACAGCCGAACCTAATATCTATTCATCTCTCTTGATTTTGAATGCGAATTACCAGTGATACTTCGAAGTTTTCATCTTTATCCAATATTCATATAAAAACTTTCTCTCATTCGCATGTCTTTTCTTTACATGTTTGTCCTTAATGGCTTGTCGATAACATCATACCATAAACGTGACATCTCAAAGGCAACGGCGCAATATTCAAATGGTTAGCAGTTCGAATTTTTAAATTAATATATTTAAAAACTTAGCTCATATTACGGTATAAAATTAAGATCAATGCATTGGGTTTGATTAATTCTAACTGTTAATAAAGATAAACATAAAGTTAATTTTCTGTTGCACACTTCATTATCGCAGAATCTTACGAGAGTACTTCCGTTTGTGTTAGAACTGTTTCAGGATGTCCAAGACACAACAATTTGTGTCCAAAGTTAGCTCATTTCATGTCTTTTTATCAACCGTTTTACTTCAGTTTTGCTATTTTTCTTTTGATGTTTGCTTTTATTTCTTTTTACTACTCCTTTTTTTAAATATATGTTCATACTGCGTTTCAATTAAATTACAAAATATTGAAACAAAGTCCGTTATAATTATATTCTGTACAATTTTCCTTGAAAGAAATGCTTGTTCTGTCGCGTTTCTTGGCATTTAACTTTGAAAATCAATCACTTTTGGCTGAAATACAAATTATATTATTACATGAGCACTTTGAAACAATAATTCCAGGAACAAATTTTCTGGCTACATTTATTCTATAGATATATTTTCAACTTTGCGAAATGATGAAATAATTTACTTATCTCATAATCGCCAATGCGGATCTTCAGACAGCTTGACGAACGCAAAGTTTAAGGATCCCAAAACGGTGGGTGTTCGAACAAAAAAATTTCTAATCACGTCCATTTCAATTTTAGATGTGAGAACATAAACGATCTTTTTAGACATCCGAGTAAATTGAAATTTTTAAATAATTAAAATACAAACGTCATTCATATGGTTTAGGATTTTTCCATGGACGAAATCGTACATTGCAGTGAAGCGAACCTAGTAACTGAGTTTGTCGATGCTATTTTAGAACGAACAAAGAGATGTTGAACAGATGTTTTTTTTTAGTTGCCGCAACTATAATTTCTCAGAAACCAATGTAAGAAAACACTAGCGTACGCTTTGAATTTAGGCCAGGCGGCAAGTAATGTAAACCGTAAAAAAATGTAGGCAAAGCTTTTATTGTTTTAAATGGTTTATTAGGGTGTGATTATCAAGAATCTAGGTTTTCCCCACACCCGTAAGGTCCGCGTCGATCTCAGTGAGGCTACAAAGGTACATATTTTTGGTTTTTCGGTAATATCTCGTTTTCTCTTTATCGTACGGCCAAAATGGTCCTATATGGAATTAAAGGTGACAAAGTTCTCTATCATTTTTTCATGGGACTTATAGTTTCGGAGTAGTAGCCGCGCGAAGTTGTGCGACTTTTGACAAAGTAAATATCGATTCTTGCTTACCGAATTTCACTCTTCTCTCAGACTGGTGACTATTGACAACATAAATAAGCACCTGTTGCATACGTTTTCATAAAAAGGTACAGAACTTCTGTTAAAATTGCAAATAGTTTAATTTATTGTGGCTTTCATTAAATACATTTCTGCAGCGGGTCAGTGAAGTCAATCTAATCGTCTTCTTTTCGACAAAGTACGACGTTCTCGCGTAAAAGGTTCGTCCTGAGCTGGTATTTTACCCGAAGTCGATGGTTCAGCAGTGATTTCCTTCACTTCAATCCTGCTCTCGTTGTCGATCAAAGATGACTCACTCTCAGAATCAGTCATGTAAACGTCTTGTGCAACTGAATGCTCGAACTGCACGTCGATCTCTTCATCAGAGTCGAAATTATCTTCTTCCATATCGATATTTGCGCAAGACTGGCCCGGGCAACTTCCACAAATTATCGAGCAACGCAGCCCAGTCTTCCTGCAGCTACAAGCTGCTTGACACCCTTGCTTGCACATGCAGGATATTGTGCAGAGAAGCTCCTGCGGGGCAGCGTCTATTAACGTAGGAATAGATGTCAGTCCATTCCTCGTGCTTTTCCAGCCCCAATCTTACGGACTCTTCTTGTTTCCGTACAACTTTTGAACCTGATGGTAGGTTCTGAAGGAATGCTGTCGTGATGCTGCTTCGGTTGGTGGTAAAGATGCAAGATTGCAAGCACTATTAGAAATTGATTTCGTGAAGCACTGGAACCTGCAATCATTCAACGATGTGACACCGCTCGCTCCATAGAGTGCTCTAATGACAGATTTTCCGGCTGCCTCAACCAGGTCTGGAGAAGCATTTGGGCCTTTAAATATTCCAACGGTTCTTCGTACATTCATATTTTTTTGGAATAGCTTGACGAATTTCTGTTTTCCATGCCTGAAGAATGCTGAGGTTGTGTCGCACCCACTGAAGGCGTGTAGGAAGAGTATGTGCTCCGCAACTTCTTCTGAATGTTTGAACGACTTCGTCTAGTAAATTCTGCTCTCAATTTTTCCTTTCCTTGGTTACAACGATGATGCGAGGCCTATTAGTAGTACGAGGAGGTCGACATCTTCACCCACTACCACTACGGAATCATAGTCTGGCGATAATTCAATCGCGGTATTAATTATAAGAGTATCGGCTTGCTTTACGAGAAATCCTGCAGCTCGAAGTTTGCCCTCCAGCATAGAAATGAGCCGAGTCTTGTTCTGGTCGTTGCCAACGAATTTCTCCTGTGACATGGTTGCTGTCATCGTTTCATCTAACATCACATTAGCAGCGACATGCCTCTGCGATCTACGGAGTCATTCAGCAGCTTTAGTACTTTTGTTGTTAGCATCATTCGGATAGCCGTCAAAAACAACTACGCTGTTGGCGGTACTTCTGTACGTACTGTACATAATTCACAAGAATATTGCAGAACGTGTCTTGTTGGTACCAGACCACACGATGGAGAAGGAATCCACAGTCTATAACATGTACCACGTTATCAACAGTCACCAGAAGGAGAGAAGAGTGGAATTTGGTAAGCAATAATCAATATTAACTGTATTTGTCAAAACTCGCACAACTTCGCGCGGCTACTACACCGGAACTATAAGTCCCATGAAAAAATGATAGTGAACTATTTTGTACAGAATTTGGTCACCTTTAATTTCATATAGGGCCATTTTGGCCGCACGATAAAGAGAAAACGAGATATTACCGAAAAACCAAAAATGTGTTCCTTTGTAGCCTCACGGATATCGACGCGGGCCTTAAGGGTGTGGGGAAAACCTAGATTCTTGATAATCACAGCCTAATAAACCATTTAAAACAATAAAAGCTTTGCCAACATTTTTTTACGGTTTTTAACGATTTTATCGCCCTGCCACCTGGCCTAATTACAACTTGTTAAATTTCATTTTTACTGTCGCATCAACCATCAACCATCATTTTTAAATGAAATTGTGGAATTATTGGGAAAAGTTAGTTTCATTTAAAAAAGTTATAGAAGATTTCATAGAGTATGGGTCGAAACAGTAAATTTCATGTACCACGCTGGTTATTGGAGACAAAGATTGTTTTACAAACATTTTAATAGAGATATCTAACTAATACGTTTATGTCGCAATTTTGACCTAATACTGATTTCAATGTGCTTGATATATAGTTTCTCACTCGGGCTTCTGCATATCACAGACACTCAATCAAAATATGTCCGTCAAATGTTCGAAAGTGAGAGCATAGTTTTTAGGATTCTTTTCTATTAGCTGTTTCACAGGTTGCATTTGCTTGAATATATTTTCTACAGTTTTATATTTTTGGAGTGTATCAGTAAACAAGTTACCAACCCATTTACTATACCAATGTAAACGCGGCACGCCGCTTTATGTAATCGACCAATTAGTCAATATCAATTTTAGTTTCCAAATTTTGACTTTGACTTTAAATTGAAACCGTGAGATATCAAACTCATTATGTTTGAAAGTAATTTTACACAGAGAGACATCTTGATGTCCTTTTTGGAATTTCAGTTTGTGCAATTTATAAACATAATAATATTAAACTTAATATATTCACAAATATTAATTATACTTTCAAAATTAATGCGGAATACACCTCATAAATAATTTTAATCAGTATTCTTAACAAAATAAAGTTTCTAGAACAATCGGCACCTCAACAGATAAAAAGTAACCTTGGAATTTTCAAGTTTGTTTCGAATTATCATATTCGTTACTCATCCTGTCTTAGGTAACTGATATGACTCAATTAAAAAAATAATAATCATCGTTTTACATGATATTTTTCGGTCATTGATTCATTTTTTTAACAGTCAGCCCCATCTGTTCATGATCTACTTATTATTAGAATTACGTGGTTTTTAAAAATTACTTTGTTATTTTATTAGACAGATAATGAATTTTTTATGTCGGGGCTTATAACAATTTTTATAGCGTTTTCATTTCTTACTAATATCATATATCTTTCCCCATTCTGCCCTATCAACTTTCCTCTTCATTTGAAGTACCAACATTCTTTGTTCTAAGATGTAGGAATATCGCATGATATGTAAAAAAACAACAACAAGGAAATTCAGAGGCGTCTCAAGCCCTTATGGCGCCCGTGTGCAACCAGCACCCTGGCGCCCTCTAGTCTAGTAGGAGCGGGGTCAAAATGGAATAAGTACTAACAGTTATACAGGGTGTTCACAAAGGTATGCACTTTTTTTAAACTGAGACACCTACTCATGATAATACTGAACAACTTTACCCAAGGAACCCATGGTCAATTCTCAAAAAAAATTTGGACTTATGGAGATCGATCAGCTGATTGACCAAGTCTCCATACAAAGTCCAATTTTTTTTTTGAGAATTGACCATGCATTCTTTGGGGAAAGTTGTTCAGTATCATGAGTAGAAGCCACAGTTTAAAAAAAGTGCACACCTTTGTTAAGACCCTATATTTTCAAACGGAAATTCGTATGCAAATGATGGAATTTAAAATTATGTCGGCATGAAAAATTTTTTTATGGGAAGGAAGGGGTTTTAAGAGTGAAAAAAATCACAACTTTGTAGCTCTTTCAAAAATATTTATTTTAAAAACTAGTAACATAAGAGGACGCTCGTCACACAAGTATATATCTTAGACATAAATGTATTTACAAAAAAGTTACTTTTCGAGGTTTTGCATTAGCGAAATCTTTAATAATGTCACTAACTTCAATTTTGATTTCGTGTTCAATACTTATTAACGATAAATTTGTCAATCTACTTTGCGACAATGTTGATCTAAGGTAGTTTCTAATTATTTTCAGTTTAGAAAATGACCTTTCGCTATGTGCGACCGTGATTGGAAGTGTCAGGTATATCCTCAGAGCAGTGGACAGATTTGGGAACATTGAAATTAATTTATTCATAAACAAGTAATTTAAAATGTCCAACGGCGTAGTTGAATCATCAATAAACATCGGTAATAATTCGATTTCATTATAGAGCTCGAACTGGTCCACATCTGAGGAGCCAGCATGGCTAAGTTTATTTTCTAAATTAGAGCAATGTGTTTTGTTTTGTATCAGAGTCCAAATCTTTCCAGTTTTTCAATTTTTGAAGAAATGAAAAAATTACATTATTCTCATTCAAAAGTTCGAACCGTTCGTCGAACTTAGTTATTGCGGTGTCTAACAAATAGTAGTAAAAATTTACTTTAAAATCTGTTTTCGCGTCTGGTATCGGTTCATCCTCCGCCTCATAATTGAAAAACCTTTTACGAGCGCGAGGGCGTGCAGGTGTGGGAAATTCTACTACTGCCTCGACTTCTTCCGCTAGTGTTTTCGCCCTGTTAATGAGCTCCTCAAAAGCGTACTCATTACGGAATTCAAACAAACTTATTTTTGCATTCTCAATCATTTTCACCGCTTCTGACAATATGACAATACAACGTCTGACTTTTGAAGGGCCTTGCTTAAAATTTCAAACCAAATAAGCAGAGAGCAGATGAATTTAAACGACTTAATTTTTGTCATTAATGAATTTGCCATATTTCTTAACTCTGCATCTTTGCTCCTATCGGAATATATAGTAAACAAGGCATCATATACTTTTCCCAGTTCAAAACGCTTCAACCCTGCTCTCCCATCGAGTATTTGAGAGTGGTTTTAGACTTAAAGTTGGCACTTCTTTAGCAAGTATTTGCCAACGTGCTGTTGACGCAGAAAATAACATAAATTTCCTGCACAATTGAAAAGAAATTGACAATTTGTAATGAACTTTTAGCAGCGTCATTCACTACCAAATTAAGGCTGTGTGCAGCACAAGGTACATAAAATGCGCGCGGGTTTAAATCTAGAATTCGTTTTTGTAGACCTATATTTTTCCCTTTCATGTTTGCACCATTATCATAACCTTGACCACGCATATCTTGTAAGTCAATTTCGTTTGAGATTAAAAAATCTAACAAAAATTGAGTTAAGCCCAGGCCAGTAGTGTCTGTAATAGGAAAAAAACCCAGAAAGTGTTCTTTTACTTCAGCCTTTTGTTGTTACTTGCATTTAAAAGAACGTAACGTACGACAACCGATACTTGTTCTTCGTGTGCTATATCTGGAGTGCAATCTAGAATAATGGAAAAATATTTAGATTGTTTCAATTCCTTAACAATAGTTTTTTTTATTCTTTCTCCCAATAATTGTATTATTTATTCTGAATATTATGTCCAAGATAATGAGTTACGCGTTACTCAGATTTTTGAATAGGGGCAATGTGTTCCGCAAGCACATTATCAAAGTTTGAGGTATATTCAACTAGCTTTAAAAAATTACCATTATCAGAATCGTAAATTTTTTGAGATCTTCCGCGAAAAGCCAGACATTGCCTCGTTAAAAAATAAATTATGTTGATTATTCGTTCGAGTACTGCAATCCAACGTTTTTTTTTCGATCAATTTCATTTTGGTGCAAGAAATCTACCGACTTTTCTTTTAAAATAACAGTTTTCAATGTAATTTGTTTCTCAAGAAATGATAGGTGCCCTAAGTACTTTTCATGACGTTCTAAAGTAGTAGACAAATGCTGCAAATCTTTGTAACCTATTTCACCATTAAACGGAGTCGGACTCTCATCAGCATGAAAAAGTTTACAGTAAAAACAATAAACAGAATCAGTTGACTTAGAGTAAACCAGCCACTTTCGTAAAACGGTTTCATTATTTAACATCTTTTTAGTATAATAAGCATCTGAAAAAGATCTTTTCGAACTATTCGAAGGATTTGAACCCATTTCTGCCTGCACTGGCCCACGCTCCATCAAAAATATTCTCTGTTTATCGGATAACACATGTGGCCATAACGCGAGATCATTAATTATATCTTCTCGAAAAATATTCTCCGGGGACGATTCGGCACTAGGAGGTTCTTCGTCTTCTTCGACTACCGACGACAAAGACATCTTATACATCAGCGCCGGCGGCGGCGGTGACGTAGAAGTGACGAGTTCTGCTGTAGAATTATCTTGGTTTTCATAGGTCTCTGTCTCCAGGTGTTCGTCCGAGGATGGACCGGGTCGAACAAAAAACTTTTTAATAGAACTTGTATTCTTTTTCAGAAACGCTTCCTTCTTCAGCGTCCTTTCACGATTCTGTGCACCAGAAAGTTTCTTTTTTCCAGTAGTATCTATGGAAATATTATAGGCCCAGAGAAATAGTTGCAACTTGGACTAATTATACCCAAATACCTAATTATACTAGTAGGTCATATTAAAGCACTTTAACTTACCGTTGTTTGTTCTTCACTGCAGTAGGATAAACAAATGAAAAATCCTAGGTCGTACCTGTAGGTACGAGTAAACTTCGATATTACTATCTATCACTCGATGTTTTGTTTTTGCATTTCACTAGCTATTTTTGATGACCTCCGACCTCGAGGAATGTCGCAATAATTGTGGAAGCCAAAAACCTAATCTTCCCTTTTATAAATTTTCTATCAAAAGGAAGGCCGATTTACTTCATATTTACATGTTTACTCAAAAAATGATACTTAATCAGATATCATCAAGGCTTATTTCGCAAAACTACGGCATAGCGGTAAAACAAAAGTGCGGCACGCGCACACAAGCCTTTGAGAATGACCGCCGCACGTCCCCGGGAATTTCCATTTGAACTTTATAGATAGCATTCTAATACAGTCGAGTTAGAAATGATTGGTGTGAAGCGAATAAAAACAAACAGGTGCCGATGCCGGCTCGTGCCTTTGGTGGCGATGCGACATTACGCCAATTTAATCTTTAATAATCTGTTTTAAGACTGATTTCACGTTGAAACAAAAGTTATTGTGTATATTAAAATAGAGTAGGTAGGAAAAGGAGTGAGTAGCCTTGCTTTGCTACCGTGCGCCCGACGTCGGCAAGGGCGCAGTGATGTCAGGGCGCTCGACGCTCGGCGCCCCCTTAGACCCGGCGCCCGTGTGCGCCGCACACACTGCACTATAGGTAGAGGCGCCTCTGAGGAAATTCATGGGTAATTCACGCAAAAAGAAAAAAGGCCACAGAAACAGAGTGGTAACCGCGGACATGCATGTTTCTGGCTCATTGGCCGTCCTCAGTGCGGTATAACCAAATAAGGATGTGAAACTTGGGAGCGGCTACTGAAATATTTCAAAATCATTAATACAATATTTTAACGTTACTACCCTGTAGATAGTTGACTATCAACATTTTACTAAGGTCATATTTGGCCAATCGACATATTTTGATGTCAGGAGTCTACCATTGCCCTGTGTAGAGTTCATTATGAATCACCCTGTGTATTGAAGTGATATCCTAAGTAGGAGGAATAAATGAAATTCCCAACATATTTTATTTTAAAGATAGAATTACGAAATATATGGAAAATTATAACACATCAGATGATAATAAAAAACCTAAAGGTAAGAATTAGGCTGAAAGAAGAGATTTCCGTTGACACCACTATAAAAACGAACATTGTTATGTTAAAGAATTTTTTTGGCAAGAGAAACATTTTAGTAAATTCCAACAAGAATTTTATCAAGATTTGAGAAACTGTGATACAGATTTGAGTAGGCGTTAAAATAAAAAAATTGTTAATAGAGAAATATTTTTTCTCAAATCGACGAGGATGAGAGTGAACAAGACATAACAGATTTGGACAAAATGATGGAAAATATGGATTTAAATAATAATTATAAAAATAGCTTTGAGTATTCTGTAATTAATTCTATACAAAAAATTGAATTTATCAATATATCCAGATTTCACGACTACAAAACCGTATATCTTAAGAATACAAGGGGAGTGCATGAAATATGTTCATTAATTTATTGAAAATGCATTTGAAAATATCGATTCCCCTGAAGAATTTTATGAAAAGAATATAATAACTAAGGTTGCGGGAAAGAAGAATTTTCTTATAAAAGAACTAACTGGAGATGAAATCGTCGTTCTTCTCAAAAACAAACTCTGTATATTTGTTTATTAACATTCTATCCGCTCATGGTTTTGAATACAACAACTTATACTTACAATATTTCGTAGATCTTCCGGAATATTGGTATTGCGATAATGTAATTAATCGAAAAGGAATATTTTTTGCTTAAAGGTTTCTAAAATATGAAATTTTCAATGGGTATCTAATCTGTATGTAGGGATCTTAAAAATATAAATATAACAAACAAATTATCTAATTTCAATATACAATATACAATATGCTAAATATGGCAGTTTAGTTTCAATATATTGTAATGTTTTTTTCTTATTTATTAGATCGTTTTTACTACGGGTGGGATAAATTCATACACACGGTAGGTTCACTTACTTAATTTATTTATTCACTACACTATTCACTAATCATATAAACAGTATATTCAATAATTTATATCCACTTATTTACTGTTTATCTCACGATGTCAAATTATAAACTAACTAACTCTCCCTGGTCGGTCCTTTATATATTAGTGCCTTTTTTACTAGATAATTCTAGATTGCGGCTTACACAAAACAATTGGCTCTCTGCCAATTTCTAGATAAGACTGGACAAAAACAATGTCAAGATCAGATAGTCACAATCGTAAACAGTTCTAAGAAATGCCACGCATCCGCCATAATTTTAACTTTCATACATGGCTTAGACAAAGTCGGATTCAGGGTCTACACCAGTGTGCTGTTTCGAAACATTACCCCCTCCTTAAATGGAAGTTCCTCCTGGAACTTTTGTGTAGCCGAGACTGGATGTTTGAATCGGCAACTGGCCGCCCCATTTCTACACTTTTCGATCTTATGGAAATAGCAGGGCATCGTCTTTATAGGATACTGATAACGGGGGTTGTAGCTGCAAATTAATATCTGGACACCGGTATCTTGGAAGATAACCTCTACAATGTTCCTGATGACTCGCCAATCCAACTGGTTACTCGCTATCTTAGGCATAGCCAGTTTCTTCACGTTGGACTCTAACACATGGTCTCGGAGGTTTCGAAGTGCTTCCCACACATCGCGGTAGGTAGATCGATCGTGAAATTCATTTTTAGTTACCACGTAGAAGTCGTACCGCGAATTATGTTTCAGTCTCAGTGTCTTGCCAGGGGCTGGAATGTGGTCTTCAAAGACGGATGCCAACCCTCGTGCGTTCTTGATACGGGCGGGGATGTTGTATGCCGGTGAATAATCTTCCGGGAGAGTGAACAAATCTTGTTGTTGTTCTGAAGTGACTCCATATCTAGCTTTCCCGGCACCTCCATACGCGTCCATAAATTCATCGAAGGTAGGGTCAGACACATCTCGAATATGGTTTACTCCTTTCTCTAGGTCATGGTCTCCTTCGAATGGCGCTAGTCAGTTTTGGTGACTTACTTTTGGTTTTCCGTTGGGGATCTTGCTTATGCGATATATAACATCATTGATCCTTTTCTTGATTAAGTATGGACCTTCCCAGGATTTTTGTAATTTTAGAGTAAACTCTTTTCTCCTCCTCCGGTTGTGTGACCTTACTTTGTCCCCTTCTTTAAAACCGCCTACTGTGGCCTGCGGGTCGTACCGATTTTTCATTCTGTCACTGGCAACTTGAAGATTTGTTCGAACTAGCTCATGAATATCGTCCATCCTTCTTCTCAATTGGATCACGTAGTCTTCGACTGCTAGATCTTCACCAGGCCGACAGCCAAATTCCAGGTCACAAGGAAGCCACATTTCACGTCCAAACAGGATATTCGCAGGTGTTTCACCCGTGGACTCATTGACGGCAGATCGATAAGCCAATGCGAATAGGGAAAGATACTGGTCCCAATCTCTCTGATGGCTGGAAACTACTTTGGGCAGGTATTTTCCAATAGTCCTGTTCATTCTCTCGACCATTCCATCTGACTGTGGATATAATGCTGTTGTCCTGGTCTTCTTCATTCCCAGCTTGTCGCAAATCTTCTGGAATAGATAGCTTCCAAAATTGCGTCCCTGGTCACTGTGAACTTCCAAGGGCACTCTATATCGGCTGATAAATTCTTTCACCAATATATCCGCGACAGTTGTGGCCTCTTGGTTCGGGATAGCGTAAATTTCCGCCCACTTTGTGAAATAATCCATTACAACCGGTATGTATTTGCCAACATTTTCTGTCGTTGGAAATAGTCCAGCGATATCTAAAGCAATCCTTTCGAAAGTGCTTCCAACTTTGTACTGTTTCATGGGTGCTTTTCTCTTGCGATGTGGTCCATTACTCGTGGCACAAGTCGTACATTTCTTACACCTGTCCTTCACATCATCGGAGCTGTTCATCCAATAAAACCTCTCACGGATTCGCTGGAGGGTTTTCTTCACTCCCAGATGACCTCCCGATGAACTGTCGTGTACTTCTTTAGTACTTCAGCTACTCTTATTCTCGGGATAACTAGCTGTCTCCTCATCTCGAAACCATCATCGTTTTCAAGGATTCTTTTCAACAGCCCTTCTTCCAGGACAAGGGAGTCCCACTGAGCCTAATACGCCTTGAGTTTCGGTGAAAATCTTGACACTTCGTCCCAGGTAGGTCGCCGATTTTGTTCCTTCCATTACCGGATCATCTTCAAGTGAGGATTATTCTCCTGATCTTCTCTGATCCTCGTGGGTGACCATTCCTCGTTGACTACAGTAGTTCTTGAAACTGCAGCTTCCCTAGATTCCGCCTTGTTGCAGTGGGAGCAGTCTGTTAGGCACGGCCGTCTGGACAGGGAGTCGGCATTTCGGTAACTCACACCAGCTCGATGTTCGATGTTGAAATCGTACTCTTGACACCGTTCAATCCATCTAGCGATCTGGCCCTCAGGTTCTTGAACAGCATCAACCACATGAGTGCTGCATAATCAGTCCGGATTAAAAACTTCCTGCCATAGAGATACTGGTAAAAATATTCCACGGACTTCACTACCGCCAAAAATTATCTTCTTGTGACGCAGTAGTTTCGCTCTAGTTTGGAGAGGACTTTACTGAAATATCCCAGCACGCTTTCTTACCCTCCTTGTATCTGTGAGAGCACCTTCCAATTCCTACGTTGCTTGCATCAGTGTCAAGAATTAACAAGGATTGACCAGCTACTGATAACAGCTGTTCGAACCTGGCATTCAAATTGTCAGTTGTCATTGTTTGACGAACTATAAACGTCACTGGTACGCAGGATCCATTCCTGGTTTCCTTCTTGATGGTAACTGGGTAATCATTCACGTTTAGCATACGTACTGGGACCTCTGTTTCAATTAGTACTCCTCTGCCAACCTCTTCGTCGTGGTTCCTTGGCTCCATCATAACCGGTGTACCTTCCTCCATGATTCCCTGTAGCCGTGCTACTATCATGGTTTCGCTTCGTGCAGGTAGAACGGTATTATCCTGTACAGCTGCCAACACCGCGCTGCCTTCATGTGGATGAAGGAATAACTTCTCGAAACCCACTTTGATGGTTCTGTTCCTAAAGTCCAACAGGAAGCCATGTTGATTCATTACGTCCATTCTACAGTTGTGGCCTCTTGGTTGGGAATAGCGTAAATTTCCACCCATTTTGTGAAATAATCCATTATAACCAGTATGTATTTGCTACCATTTTCTGTTGTCGGAAATGGTCCAGCGATGTCTAAAGCAATCCTTTCGAAAGGGCTTCCAACATTGTACTGTTTCATGGGTGCCTTTCTCTTGCGATGTGGTCCATTACTCGTAGTACAAGTCGTACATTTCTTACACCAGTCCTTCACATCATCGGAGCTGTTCATCCAATAAAACCTTTCACGGACTCACTGAAGGGTTTTCTTCACTCCCAGATGACCTCCTGATGGACTGTCGTGTAACTTCTTCAGTACCTCAGCTACTCTTGTTCTCGGGATAACTAGCTGTCTCCTCATCTCGGAACCATAATCGTTTTCAAGGACTCTTTTCAACAGCGCTTCTTCCAGGACAAGAGAGTCCCACTAAGCCCAATACGCCTTGAGTTTCGGTGAAAACTTTGACACTTCTTGCCAGGTAGGTCGCCGATTTTCTTTCTTCCATTGCCGGATCATCTTCAGGTGAGGATCATTCTCCTGATCTTCTCTGATCCTGGTGGGTGACCATTCTTCGTTGACTACAGTTGTTCTTGAAACTGCAGCTTCCCTAGATTCCACCTTGTTGCAGTGGGAGCAGTCTGTTGGGCACGGCCGTCTGGACAGGGATTCGGCATTTCGGTGACTCACACCAGCTCGATGTTCGATGTTGAAATCGTATTCTCGAAGTCGTTCAATCCATCTAGCGATGTGGCCCTCGGGATTCTTGAACTGCATCAACCATTCAAGACATTTTCCATAAGTCTGTCAAATGTCGCAGGCGCATTACAGAGCCCGAATGGCATGACGTTGAATTGCCATAATCCAGATCCGGTGGTAAAAGCAGTATTCTCTTTATCTTCTGGGTCCATTTCCACTTGCCAATAACCAGACTTCAGGTCCAAGGTGGAAAACAGTTTGCTGCCGGCCAAAGTGTCTAGCGTATCGTCAATTCGAGGCAGAGGATAGCTGTCTTTCTTCGTCACGTTGTTCAGCTGGCGATAATCCACGCAGAATCTCGTCGTTCCATCCTTTTTCTTGACGAGCACTACTGCAGACACCCATGGACTAGTAGATGGTTCTATTACTTTTTCTTCTGCCATCTCTCAAATTATTCTTTCAGCTTCCTCTCTCTTCGCTCGTGGAAGTCTTCGAGCTGATTGTCTAATTGGCTTAGTATTACCAGTATCGATTTTGTGTTTGACGGCTGATGTTCTGCCAGTCTTTCCTCTTTTTGGTACGAATAAGTCCCGATACTGCAAGAGAAATTCTCCCATTCTCTTTTTTTCAGCTCGATCCAAAGATTGACCAGCTATCAGTTGTTCGAATCTGGCATTGGAATTGTCAGTGGTCCTTGTTTGACGAACTATAAACGTCACTGGTACGCAGGATCCAATCTTGGTTTCCTTCTTGATGGTAATTGGGTAATCATTCACGTTTATCACACGTACTGGGATGTCTTTTGCCGATGTAACCAATCCTTTTCCAATTAGTACTTCTTTGCCAACTTCTTCGTCGTGGTTCCTTGGCTCCATCATAACCGGTGTACCTTCCTCCATGATTCCCTGTAGCCGTGCTACTATCATGGTTTCGCTTCGTGCAGGTAGAACGGTATCTTCCTGTACACCTGCCAACACCGCGCTGCCTTCATATGGATGCAGGAATACCTCCTCGGAACCCACTTTAATGGTTGTGTTTCTGAAGTCTAATTGAAAACCATGTACATTCATTACGTCCATTCTCAGAATCACGTCTTCTTCAATGTCAGCTACGATTACCGTATGCGTGAACTTTTCTGCGCCAATTCTCAATTGGATTTGTGTTTCCCCGTAAACGTTGGCACTCACCTGTGACGGTCCGCAGTCGCAGTCTCGTTGGTAGGAGCTTCTTCTTGGAGTTTACTATCTTTGGTCGTATAATGGTTTTAGTTGCTCCAGTGTCAACCAGCAGAGCATATTTCTTGCCATTCACTTCGCCATCCACATATACACTGTCGTTGCGACATCTGAGAGAAGCTATTACCATACCCCCTCGTAGCCGACCCGTTCTAATCTTCCTGTGACTGGGGTTCTTGGTTTGCAGGATCCTGGGGCGCTTACATGAACTCCGTATATGCCCTAGCTCGCCACAATTCCAGCATCTGATCTTTCTTGGCTTCTGGTCCATCATACTTTTGATCAAGCTGACGATCTGGTCGAGTTTGTCCTCATCGCCTTCTTCTCGGATGGTCCTAACTTTGATATAACCCTAAGCTTTCGTTGCTGCTTCATATGCTAGAGCAGCTGTCAATGCGTCAACTAATATTTTGGGATGGGCTAAACGAAGCGTCCTCTGCATATCGGGGTCACGTAAGCCATCAATAAAGGCCTGGATGCTCAGACATTCCATCATGTTCTCTGCTGCTGATGGATAAGTAAGTCGAACGAGTCGGGCAATATCCACTTCATATTCTTAAAGTGCTTCGTCACGTTTCTGCCTTCGGTTCTTCAGCTGGGATTGGTACAAATGTTCTATATGTTCGTGACCATATCGCATGTCCAACCTCTTCTTCAGCTGCTCGAAGTCATCTGTTTCTTCAAGTGGTATCGTCTGAAGTACACCTAAGGCATCTCCCCGAAGCGCGATGGTTAAGTTTTCTGCCTTCTCCCTATCGGACCAATTATTCACTCTAGCGGCTGCTTCAAATTGTTTCACATAATTGGTCCACGATGTCTCTCCGTCGAACGTTGGAGCCTTGACTCGCGCAAAACTGCCAATATCTTCTGTCTTGGGTTGTGTTGCTGGCTTGCATATCTCGATCTTATTTTGTTCTGCTGGCGTGTCTTGTGTTCTTAAATATGTTATCTTACTCTCTAACTCCTTGATTTTTTCGTCCATAGTTGTCATTTTACTCTCCATTTTCTCGTCCATCGTTGTGATTTTATCCTCAATATCCGATTTAAGAGACGAAATTTTATTTTCCACGTCAGCGACAATGTCATTTTTCATTAATAAGATATCGGCAGAAAGTTTGTCCATGTTAGTAGAAATATCGTTCTTCACATTAGTTGAAATTTTTTTGTTCCATGGCATTAATATCGTTCTTCATTGTTAAAATCTTCTCGTCCATATCAGCAGAAATCTTCTCTTCCATGGCAGAAATTGACGAGATTAAGGTGGAAGCCTCGTCATTGAATAAAACTGTTTCCGGAGCAAAGCCGTCATTTTCCAGTGCCACTATAAGTCTTTCTACTAATTCACTTTTCAACTCACGATCTTCCAATTCTGCCTTTAACTCTGTCACTCTTAGGTCACTTAGTCTCTTGGCCATTTTGATGTAGCTATTTATTTATATTACCCCACACCTGACACCAATGTATTGTTTTTCTTATTTATTAAAACGTTTTTCTTACGGGTGGGATAAATTCATACACACGGTAGGTTCACTTCCTTAATTTATTTATTCACTACACTATTCACTAATTATATACACTTAAACTAATTTATATAAACACTTCGCTAATTTATATTCACTTATTTACTGTTTATCTCACGATGTCAAATTATAAACTAACTAACTCTCCCTGGTCGGTCCTTTATATATTAGTGCCTTTTTTACTAGATAATTCTATATTGCGGTTTACACAAAAACAATGTCTAGATAAGATAGTCACAATCGTAAACATTTCTAAGAAATTCCTGTGCATCCGCCATAATTTTAACTTTCATACATGGCTTAGACAGAGTAGGATTCAAGGTCTACACCAGTGTGCTGTTTCGTAACAATATAAACTAATTATTCCTGGCTGTTTAAACTTAATAATCATAATTACCTAAATAAATATGTAGAAAGGGAACATGGAGTTGTCAGATGACATTTAGGATGAATGATATGATTTTAGTTGTAATCAAGTAGTAGTTTTGTTGTCAAAACAATATAAACATTAGAAGAGGAAAATCTATTGATTTTTGAATGAAAAAAGAGTTTTGAAGTTTAAATGAGATATAAAAGGTAGATTTAAATCGAGAAGTGAAATCGAGTTTTGAAGAGGAATATAAAAAGTAGATCGAAGTCGAGAATTGAAAACGAGTTTTGAAGAGATATATAAAAAGTAGATTGAAATCGAGAATTGAAAATGAGTTTTGAAGTTTAAAAATAAAAAAAGCAAATCGAAAACTGAGAAGAGTACAATGATATATATATATATATATATATATATATATATATATATATATATAAAATAATACAGTATATGAAATATATAAAGCTCGAAAAGTTATTACGATCGCAGTATATCACGATCCTTGATAAAATCCTTAAAGGGTCTTTCTTAATGGTCATTGAAAATTTCTTCGAAAATATGGATATTTTAATTTTTCCCCATTTTTACCCTACAGGTAGAGAAAAAACACTCTAAATGTTCTTTGTAGCTCTATTCAAGTCCTTTTGAACGGCATATATCATTTGAGATGCTTGATGTCCCCTCGTGGAGTTATAGCCAAAATAAGTGGTCCACCCTTTAATTTTTTCAAATTTTTTCTATTTATACGGTTTTTGACCACAGATAGAGAAAAAACACCTTCCATGTTTTTTGTAGCTCTATTTAAGATATTTCTAATTGTGTGTAATATTTGATATTTTCGGTGTAGCCTTGTGGAGTTATAGCCAAAATAAGTGGATTTTTTTTCGTTTATTCAAGTTTTTCCAATTTACACGGTTTTCAACCACCGATAGAGAAAAAACACTCTAAATGTTTCTTGTAGCTCCATTCAATACTTTTCCAACGGTATATAATATTTGAGATATTTGTTCTACCCTTGTGGAGTTATAGCTAAAAGAAGTGCGCAGCCTTAGGTTTTTTTCGTTTTTGAAGTTTTTTTCAACTTATACGGTTTTTGATCCCAGATCAAAATGTTTGTACGAAAAAATGTTTCCTTGAAAACAGCATATGAGAATAGAATTTAAGAGCAGTAAAAAAAGTACTAATATCAGTCCTAACCTCTTGACAAGGTAAAAATAGGTGGCGCAAGTACACCCTATACCCAATACAAAAGATGTGATATCAAATCATACGATGAATAGGGTGACAAAAGTACTACATCTACTTATAATCTTTTTAAAATAAAGGTATGCCTTGGCTACATACTCACACTTCATTCCTTATTAATTTGAAAGTTCAAGTAATTGATGTACTTGCGTTCAGCCCTCTTTAAATATTGTTAGTGTTTGTTTGAAGCTGACATTTTTTGTTTCTATAAATTTTGCGGCAAACCATAAAAGTTTCTCTATATATTTTAGACGGACGTGCCAATTAGGATCTTTTCAGTTCATACTACCAAAAATATATATGATTACAATGTATAGAAAATGCTTAATTCAATCAGTACTTCCAAAATACAATACAAGAAAGTCTCCATCCGATTTATAGGTACTATCAAAACACATAACAAAGAAAGGGCCCCATCCGATTTATACTATTGAAACACATTAGAAAGAAAAGCACCCATCCGAATTATATTGTCGAAGCGCATTAGTAGTAGCTAGTACATTGGGTGCTATGGTACTTCAAGTACCACATTTTTGGAGAAATTTCGGTTTATTAGCTTCTCACAGATAAATCCTATTGATTTTCAGCCCCATAGAGCTAGTACATCGGGTGAATAAGTGTGAAAAATTAGTTATAACCCTTAAAACCGGTTATTGAAACTTGAAGCACATGTAGATAACTTCAATTTTTTCCAATAACATCTGATAAACGTAGTCGGAAGTTAATCAGATTTTCTGTGCAACCATGTACACCCACCCGGAGAAAGATGTTTGTAATAATCTGTGCTGTAGTAAATCCATCTAAAAATAACTTTCATTATTTTCCTTCATAAGATGCACAATCTTCGCATTGGCAAGTCTGAACCCACCTTTTATTTTTTTAACATTTTAGTCACAAAATATTTATTATAAATATATTTGTTTCCTCCCAGTAGATAAAAAACCTGAATCACTTTAATTTAATTAATTTTTTATCTGATGATAAACATCGTCATTTTGATACTACAAAACGTTTTTTAACTTAATGATGAAATATTTGCAAAACTTTACAGTGAATCAATCCCAAGTTGAATATATGAAACTTGGATGACGAAATATACCCGAGCGTTTACCAGCGACGTTATTGATTTTTTGTAAACAGGTGTAGTGCGAGATCCATTATTTTTCGGAAGTGGACAATAAAAGAAAATATGCTGACACGTTTAGGGAGGGTGAACAGAAACACCCCTAACTATAAAATCGACAGATTTTTATGTCGAACTTCTTACAAGATGTGAACACATTTATTTTTAGGAAATGTGTTTTTCAACCGTAAACAGATATTTCTGTTATTTTCGTATATTGGAAATGTAGACGTATAATATTCGGAGATGATGAAATTATTTGTTGACGTGGTTACTAGAGTAGATGATGTAATCGAGAAATAAAAAAAATTAGATAAAGGAAATTTTTATGTTATCAAAAACGGTTGAGCCCATGAAAAAATGTTTAGGACAAAATATATCGCAAATTTTTGTTCCAAAATTTTTATATTAGGTGTTCTCAAAATGTCTGCATTTCTTGTCGAAATATAATATTTTTTGAGAATAGAAACTGCTTCCCAACATCGAAAAAACAGTTTTTAAAAACTTATTCATTATGCCTATTGCGTATTTCCATTGAAAATAAGAAGGGAAGATAAGACTTGTGACCGTAACAAAGAAGGTGGTGGTATTGACGTTGATTGACATCCAGAGAGGGCTGCGATTTGTCTTCTTCTTGATCTTCTTGTATTACGCCTTAGAAAAAACGAAACAGTGCTGCCCTTGACATTGAAGTAACCTGAACCAACATTTAGTCTGTTTGTGAGGGATATATTTACCAGTTTTGCTTAGAGATGGCGATTCTCTCTACAAAAGATCGATCTTTTAATCTATTCGAATCGAAATCCGAAAAATCGATTCATAGAAAAATCGAGGTCCAAAAGATTTCCCAAACATCGATCTTTTTTCGATTCAATCCACAATTTTCATGTAAATAAATTTAATTTCAGGGTGTGAAGTAGAGACATTAGGTGCGTTCTTTTTGACTGGGATCTCAGATAATCTCAGCTCAGTAACGTGAGCGTTCTTTTTGTTTTACTCACTTCTAAGTGAGCTGAGAGTTTTCCTCCCACTTCACAGATGCTGAATATGTTGTAAGGGGGTATCAGTTGGACTTGAGTCGGGAATAAAGTGGAGGGGATGACGAAATATTTGATTTTCTTGGGTTATTTGTAGTTTTAACATATGGTTTTAACCAAGGTTATCAATGGTTTTGATAATTGACATATAAACACACATAATATATTTTTTTTTGTTACAAATTATGGATACAATAACATTATTAGATGCTGATATGAATCTGCCGTATAGTTTAAATCTATCCCTTGAAGATGCACAGAGGACGAAGGAAGGTAACAACTAATAATGTTGGAATATTAACCATAATACAAATCTTAACTCAAAGAACTATTTGAAACTAAAAATAACAAAATCAAGCGTGGTTATCAGAGATATTGAAATAGGTTACGTTTATATGTATGCGTCGACAGATCACATTTTATCTCAGATCACCTTACTTGAAGTAATCTGAGATCTCAGTAAAAAAGAACGCACCTAATAATAATCAATAAGTTACACTACGCAAGTCAATCAGTCAAAACATAAACAAATCACATAATGTCAACAAATACCAGCGATCTAGGGAAGACGATTCGCCTAAAGACAAACAAATAAAACAGGATAAAAAAACTAGACACTAATAAGATTTCTATAATATTCTGGAAACTAAATGGAATGCATCATATAATTACATTTTTTAGTGATACTTCAATGTTCAATTTTGATATACTTTGTCTGTGTGAAACTTGGGTTACGAGTGAAATTGAGGTGCCGCCTGCTCTGTTGGCTGCAACATCCGTCGCTGTAGAATCTTAGCTCCTAATTTTGTGGTAGATGACGTGCTTCATGTCCTATGAAGTAAGAGATGATGGTTGAGAATTCGTTTGCTCCTATTTTACCCTCACATTCATTCCACAAAAACAAAAGCCTTGTTTTAATATTGTATATCGGGAAGTTGTGAACGAAGAGCGTTTTCTTATAATAGAGCCAGGAAACATTTGACTTTGACGTCAACAGGATTGACTGAAGGTCCATTGTATATACCCTATTGCTTCATTTTCCTTATCCTTGCTTTTTGCATCCCTGGCTTCAGCTTTTTTCAACTGATATAATTCATATTTGGTTTCGTTCAGATTGCCTGTAGTTCTTGCGACACATGTACTTCATTCGTCTTTTTTTGGCACAAAAATACTGAGGTTCATATTCTCGAAAAAAGGGCTGTCGAGACTGGCGAAATATATTTTTCAGTGCACCAGTTTTCGGAATAGACCTCGTATAAACGCATTTTTGAACACCAAATAGGTTCAAGATACAGCTTTTGAGTGCGAGCTCTGCAATAGTGAGACTCCATTTTAGCGAGAGTGTTAAAGAAATCCAACAATGAGTTTTTCTTTTCTTTTGAAAAACCTCTCGTGTACGACCTTGCGAGGTCTCGCTTTGTATTTCAAAAGCCACATCTACATCTTTGTTTTCTTCGTCTGTGATAGATTTTTTTTCCAAGAAGCCACGGACCATTCACCCACACATTCAAAAACATTTTTTTACAGACTCGTAGCGTCTCCTCTTTTTTCTCCAAGCTATATTATAACGAAGAAAACTCAACCTCTCAGTGCTCGTTATAGATATGTGGGTTGTCTCCCGTAGTACAACCCGTGCTCGCCAGTCGACTAGCTTCGAGTCCAAGAAGGGGTGGATTCTTCAAAACTTAAATGTTTATTAAAAGGGCGCCAGAGAAGTTTTGGCAAGCACCCAAGACTAATTAAGCTAGCCCACAACTCCTCAGTGGGTTAACAGCACTAATCAAACACTCTGAAGAAGTTAATATTCAAAATGAAAGTCAGCAAATATCCCCTGATTGATGTTTATATTATCTTAGACCTTTGTCTCTTT
The DNA here is from genome assembly GCA_963921935.1 of Galeruca laticollis. Taxonomy (NCBI): domain Eukaryota; kingdom Metazoa; phylum Arthropoda; class Insecta; order Coleoptera; family Chrysomelidae; genus Galeruca; species Galeruca laticollis. The sequence continues at coordinate 111,494,195 of OY998178.1, read as the reverse complement.
TCAAAATATGAGATACAAGTTTACAACAAAAAAATAATGAAATTAATACCTGAGCTCAGCTGAAGGCTGTAGCTTCAGTATGTAGTTAGGCTGAAGGCCGAATTCTACATAAAAACTTAATTCGTACGCTAAATTAGCAGCTACAAGCAAAAAACTCCAAAATACAATTTGTAAATCGAACAAGCAGGTTCTACGATACCTGAGCAGAGCTGAAGGCTACTAACTCAGGGTGCAGAAGAGCTGAGGGCCCCAATCTACACAGATATTTCAAATTACAGTTCAATTACAGGAAACGAACAAATGGTTCATGCACAATTTTTCAAATTCGGTGAAACTCTAACACCAAAACTACAATTGATTCAATAAATTGGGTTCACAGTACCGTAAACTATATGAGTTTAAATAATGTCATTACATATATAAATAAAAATCGTCAAAGACAGAAAAATATACCTTAATATCGAAGCACCCTGGTACATACCGTGGTATACCTAGCGTTTAAAGCCAACAATTTAATATTCAAATAAAATGTTTAACGTTTTAAACGTTGAACCAGTAATATCACTTAATTAGCGTAAAAATATGACATAGGAAAAACCATATAATAAAAATTTAGTAAAATTTTGACAGTAAAAAATGGATAAACGTTGAAAGTATATAACAATATTAAATAAAATGACGATTACTACTATTTTCCTGCTTCAGAACAGCAATCGAATCCCTCGATGTCGACGCTTCAAAAAAATATTCCAGCCCTCCTGGCTACTGATCCAGGCGAGTGGTCTGGCTGACTATAATCCTCAATCGGCGGATAAATCCATAAAATCCAAGATAAATAAAAAAACCTAAATATTGAGTTCCTCGAGCAAAACGTCTAACAAAATATCCACGTGGTTGTTTAAATACTGCAAAAATCCTGGAACTCGCTGCTCATCGGATCGGTTTTCCACAACAAAACGCCGGGTCGGACCCCCTAGATGCTAACTCACACCGTATTTTCCTTCCCTAATCAGGTGATATACTTTCCACGTAAAATGGCTGCCTAAGTGCACGGAGTTTTAAAACTCACACAACGTGGTCTATTATTCGACGTCTGATGGGGAACTAGTTTCGTTCTCATTACACTGGCCTCTCGTCAAAACCAGCGACAGTCTTGCCAAATTTAATTTTCAACGGTCGGGCGATTTTTCGCGTTACAATATATAAAGCTTGACTGTTGTCTTGAACTTTCTTTTTCTTTCCTATCTCTTGGTCTTTTGATTGTATCAGCTGTAGTAGCATATCTATATAGATCTTCTTTTCAGCATCACTTAATTCCCAAAATTTTGAAAATATCTGCAGCCTGTTTTTTTCATGAAACTCACTGCATTTTAATGTTTTTTTTCTTGCAATTCTTTTTTGACATCTGACAGTTGCATCGCGCTTTTATTTCTCGTTTTGGCATGGGTATTTTGTAATTCCGTTTATCACCTTCTTTCTTTTTCCCAAAATAATCTTTACCTTTAGCTTTCTTCAGTTGGTTTACATTCTTGCACCATGTTTTCTGATTTACATGTATTCGCCGTTTCCTTTTTCTGACAGACGTGGTTGGAATAGGTGGAATTTTATTGGTTAAAGTCTCAATTTCACTTGTCTCGGAGTCGTCTTTTGAATGAGTAAGAACAGTGTGTTCGCCGGGGGTCCCAAGCTCAATTGGTACCTACACATTTTTTAATCGTAGATTTAATGTTGTTTCTTTTTTTATGTTTACTGCTTATTTCATTTACATTATAATTATATTTGTATTTTTTTCTGAACTGTTCAATCGTACTCATTGTAATGAGAATTTGTAGTTCTCCATTATACAATAAAATCCATCTATCTGTCTACCAGCGATCTGTTGACAGATACACCAAAACATAGATTTATTATTTTTTTAATTTATTGTGGATTGGAGGAAATTGAGCGTAATTAAGTGAAGTACTATCTTAACATAAGTTTAGGTGCAATAGGGGGCATTAATTCTGACTATAGTTTCGAAAGCCAATCATTCGTCCAACTATACATTCAACATATATGCTGTTTATCGACTTTAAGGCAGCCTATGATACGTTAAACAGGACTAAGCTATTGAGAGTCTTAAGAAAATACAAAATCCCAGAGAAGCTATGCAAACTGGTGGAAATGACACTCAAGCAGACAAGAAATGTATTAATAGTAGAAGGGGAAGAATCAGAAGAATTTGATGCAACTCAAGGACTGAGGCAAGGAGACCCCCTATCTACCATGCTATTCAATATAGCATTTGAAGATGTTATAAGGAAGAGCAAAATCAACCGTCAGGGTACTTTACTGAATAAAAGCCACCAATGTTAGGCATATGCAGATGACGTGGTTTTATTATCAAGGAAAAAAGAAGAACTGATGAAAATAGCAAAAGATGTAGTGACAGCGGCACAAGAAGTGGGGTTGTAGATAAATGAAGCAAAAAGCCAGTACATGCATCTAAGAAATAAAACAGTAACGGAAGAGCCTGAGACATTACGGCTAGAGCTACAGAACGATAAAATAATACAAATAAAGGAAACCAAGAACTATATGTATCTAGTTGTCCTAATAAATGATTAATGTGAGGAAGAAGCAGAAATGGATCTTAGACTGGCAAAGTGCAATAGATGTGCTGGAGGATTACTGAAAATCTTGAGATCAAAACAAGTCACACGAGCAACAAAGAAAATAATTTATAAAACAATATTAAGACCGACAGTGCTATACGGATGTGGAACATGGGTTATGAATAAGAAGCAGGAATCCAAACTCGAAATCTGGGAGAGGAAGATATTAAGGAAAATTTATGGCGGAAAAAACAGAAGAAGGATGGGAGATGCGCACAAATAAGGAGTTGTATGATCTATACGATGACTCAACAATAATTGAAGTAATCCAATCAAAAAAAAGACTGCAGTGGTTAGGTCACTTAGAACGAATGGAACAGTCAAGAGATGTAAAAGAAGTAGCATGGAAAAGACCAGAGGGAAAGAAGAAGAGAGGCAGGCCCAGAAGAAAGTGGAAAGAAGCCGTAATGCAGGACATCGTGGAAAAGGGAATACGGAACTGGCAAAGCGTAGCAAGAGATAGATACAGATGGAAAATTATTACACGGCTATAGGCTTATATATATATATATATATATATATATATATATATATATATACATTCAACTAAGTATAAAGTATTGTGATAATACTTATCAAAATAGAAAATTGGAACTTCGATTTTCTAGAGGAAAATATTGATTCACTGGATCGATTCAGTTAGAGATATCGATTTAAAAAATCGGTTTTTTGGTCCAAAAAAACGATTCTTCGATTAATCGATCTCAGATCGCTATCCCTAGTTCTGCTAGCTCAGTCTAAATCCGGAGATTTTTCTATACTAGCCACGGATAACTTTGTTTTCCTAACCCCATTGTTTTGTAGTCGAAGCTGTTATATAAATTTTCGGTGTTTGTATTAATAATTTCCTCAATTTGGACAAAATTTAGATATTGACCAATAGTCCGGGGAAGTGATGTCGAAAAATCTACTCAATGGAAAAAGTTATCCGTAAATTATTTCTCATTTTTTAATGAAAGTACATCCCCCCACCAACATTTTCCTAGTTCGTCTAATAAATTCCACTGACGCTAGCGACGGAGCTTGCAAGCACAGCTTGGAACACGAAAAATTCGGTTGTTTTATGCTCCTGGCATTCCTGGATGTGCTTGTACAAAAAAATTGTAAATATAAAAAATGTAGAAAATCTTTTCCTCTAAAAGGTGACGTAATTCGATTTTACAAAATTACAAAAAAAATTTCCGTCCTTAAATTTTCCAACTTTTGGATGGATATTTTTTCGAAAATTACATTTTCAATTGGCAATTATGAATAAAATGACAATATCGAGGTCAAAACATGGATAAACATAGAAGGCAAACGTCTAAAAATTTACGTTTTTTCAGATTTGGAAAATTCAAAATGGTGGCCGCTCAAAATGGAATTACATTTTTTTTTCAATTGACTCTAAAGTTATGAACATTAATGATATCGAGACGCGGTTGATTGCAATCGATAGAGTGAAAGTTATATTTTTATAAATAAAACAAACACAATTTTTCAAAATTTTTTTACATAATTTTTAACAACATTTACCGAAAACAAATTTTTTTTATCTCGTTTTTTCCATTTTTTCCTTTGAAAAATGTAGTAATAATATCTTTTCGCATCATGATTATCTTTGACTTTGAAAGACGCGTATTTTAAAAAAAATCCAGATACAATTAGTAGAAGCTGAGATAAACAAGTACAAACTCTGTTCGATACTGTGACAATATTAATTAAAATTTTCAAATTTTGACCGTTTCGCTCGATTGCAATCATTGATAATGATAATACTATTAGAAAACCAGAAATTGACAATATTATGGAAAAAAACCAATAAAAAACTTTCAACTGAGAACGAGCGCTGACCCTCCACCACTACGCCAAGTAGCTGTCGCACCATAGTGCGGCAGGGCGCACTAAGGTTACTACTCTTTTTCGAATGTACCCATTGACTGGAGAAAAATGAAAAGTTGCACTCAAATAGAGTGGAGATTCAGCAATCGAGCGATACGGTCAAAATTTGAAAATTTTAATTAATATAGTCACAGTATCGAACAGAGTTTGACACTTGTTTATCACAGCTTCTACTAATTGTATCTGGAATTTTTTTTTAAAATACGCGTCTTTCAAAGACAAAGATACTCGTGATGCAAAAAGATATTATTATTACATTTTTCAAAGGAAAAAATGGAAAAAATTTTTTTTCGGTAAATGTTAAAAATTATGTAAAAAAATTGTGAAAAATTGTTTGTTTTATTTATAAAAATATAACTTTCATTCTATCGATTGCAATCAACCGCGTCTCGATATCATTAATGTTCATAACTTTATAGTCGATTGAAAATAAAATGTAATTCCCTTTTGAGCGGCCGCCATTTTGAATTTTCCAAATCTGAAAAAACGTAAATTTTTAGACGTTAGCCCTCTATGTTTATCCATGTTTTGACCTCGATATTGTTATTTTATTCATAATTGCCAATTGAAAATGTAATTTTCGAAAAAATATCCAAAAGTTGGAAAATTTAAGGACGGAAAAACTTTTTTTTGGAAAATCGAATTACGTCACCTTTTAGAGTAAAAGATTTTCTACATTTTTTACCTTTACAATTTTTTTGTACAAGCACATCTAGGAATGCCAGGAGCATAAAACACCCGAATTTTAAGTGTTCCAAGCGTCAGTGGAATTTATTAGACGAACTAGGAAAATGTTGGTGGAGGGATGTACTTTCATTAAAAAATGAGAAATAATGTATGGATAACTTTTCCCTTTAATTTCCTTACTTCCCCGGACTACAATGAGAATTTAAATTTTTACTTCATTCTATGGCTTAGAAGACAAATATCTTCAATTCTCTGTCATATTCTGTAATTTTTATATTTTTGCCTAAACCCTCAGATCATAGTTTATTTTAAAACTCATCCTACTTTTCGTGTGGTTAAAATTCATACTTCGTGTTCATCGTTATCATAAACTTGACCGGAAATATCAAACCACCCACGGTTGTACAAATGCAGGTTCGCGAAATATGGAATATTGTAAAAACCGCAAAAAACGCGTAACATCCTTTATTTTACATATTGATAAAACGCAAATTAGTTGAATTGATTAACATATTTTATGAAATACACGTATATATAGTCAGTTGTTATTAGTCACACCGTATAAAACTGATGCAACATCTCGTGTTTTCTGAACCAACCCATTTTTAAAAATGATGATGAAATTTTACATCAATAAATTGATATTTTCAAATGTACTCGAAAGTAAAAAAAGTGCAATTAAAACTTATTATGACGAAATATTGGAAAATTCGAATGTACCTAACTCTGACATGGCGTTATGCACGTCCGATACCAAGAATTATATTTTTAATAGTAGAGTATGTGAACATTATTTTATAGCACATTTTATACGTTTAATGTTTCAAAATATATGGTTAAACATTTCTCCCAGGTTATAATGAATTGAAAATTCAAAAATGACTGTTTTACTCATTTGTTTAAGTATAGCATAAGTAAATTGTATACCAATCGAACGTACTTATGAAGCCTTATATAAAAATAAAGAGAATTTCATTGCGGCGATATAATGTTCCAAAAGTACAAAAAATCTACCTTGAATTCAAGTAAGCAATCTTTGAAAAATGAAATATGTGTGCCAATGATCATTATAGTCCAGTAAAATAAGGTCTGATATCAAAATTTCTGACACAATTTTTTTTTGTTATAATGTAATTTCAAAGATACAATAACATTGTGTAAAGGTTTTAGTGTCTGCAATGCCCGCCAAGGGTTGAAAAAAATTTACATAAAAAATGTCTCTCTACTATTTTTCCTTCCTTCACAATTAAATGAGTAAGGTACGTCTTAATTTAAAGGGATGACTGTAAATTTAAACGAATCGTAAGTAGTAGAAGAATAAGCAGAATAAAAGTTTTTTAACTTTTTTTTATTGTTGAAAAAAAATATAACAATTTGTATTCTAACGAACCACATGTTAATGTTTACAATAGAGGAGCCAAAATACCCGCGAACAAATAAGAAAAAGAAGATTTTCTAGCTTATTTCTTCGATTTTTTTTTATTGTATGTTAGGTACTTTTGTTTTTATGTTTATTATGACAGAATACTTTTGAGTGTTCTTGAGTGTATCATTATTCTAGACGTGAAATTCTGAAAATATAGACGATTCAACAACATATGATCCTTCGAGTCGGAGAGAACTTACAGGAAACTTGACACAAAAGCTTTTATTCAATTAGCTACATCAGGGTATATTCAAGTCAGTGCTGTGCTGTGAAAGTCACTTCACCCATTACACGTTATTTCTGTCACTTGGAGGTGCCTCAACTTATTCAAAGTTTTGTTATTAAAAATTGAGCATAGTTAGGTTTCATACTGAAATCATCACATTTAAATTATTCAATTACCATGTCTAATCCAAGCAAAATTAAGCGTGCGTCAGCAAAAGGCTCTTTAACAAGGTTTACTGAACATTTTCAAACTATAAAGAATGATGATTTATTTGATTTACAACAACGCCTAACAAAAGCTGAAACACTTTTTGAAGATTTTCACAATGCCCAATTTGCTATTGAATCTGAAAGTCCTGATTTCCATACAAGATTCCATAAAACAATAACCTAACAATTACAAAATCTGAAAAAGCTAATGCCACTGTTATATTAAAAACCAAAGATTATAACTCAAAAATAAATAACTTCATAGAATCGAGTGATGTACAAATTCTGAGAGCAGACACAACAGAAAAGTTTTCTAATAATGTAAGATATATTGTTAATAATTCAAATTATCTTTTAAGTGAATATGGAAAGAGATACATCATAAATGAAAATCCTCATTCTCCACACATACTTCACATCGTCGGAGCTGTTGATTTTTTTTTATTATATATGTTTATTTACAAATAATTACAATTACAAATCACCAAAAAGATAATATTATAATTACAAAACTATTAAAACCAATGTATAAACAGCGGGAAAAAATACATTACAATAAATTAACACAGATAGAAAATGTAGAACGTATTTCTTTACAAAAATGTAAATAAACAGGGGAGACTAATTACCTATTGTGGCTTATTTTGGATCACTGTAACCTATTAAGACCTATGAGGTTGAACATAGGCACAATGATCCTACATGTCGCCATTTAATTGCCAGTTTTGTTTTCCTCAACATAATGTTAATTCAACTTTCTTTATACACATATATACCTTTTCATCTTAGCAATCAATAATTTTATTAATATCCTTAGTTTCTAGGGATTTTACATACTTTTTAAATATTTTTTTTAGCAAACTGATAGAATTTAATCTTCTTATATGAGTCTTATACGTTTCTGGAAGAGAGTTAAACAAACGGGGTGCTATGAATTCGAAGTACCTAGTTTCTACTGTTTTTTTCGCTGTGTTGGTTTGGACCAGGAGATTGCAAGAATGAGCGATTTTTAAATAAGTAAACAACTAAACTAAAAATATATAGATGCCTTACGGACATTATATTAGTTTCGTTAAAAAGTTGGTTTGTACTATAGGTTAAATCTTTAAAATGCATTATTTTTAGAATTTTTCTTTGCAGAATTTCAACCTGCTCTAGATGAGTAGGCACAGTTCCTCACCAACCTAATATGCCATATCTAAGACGTGATTCTACAAGAGCATGATATATGATTCTCAGATGCTGTAAGTCCAGTACTCTCCTTATATATTTGAATTTATACAATAAACATCTGTGTCTTAGCTACTTCACGTAAGTGAGATGTCCATCGTAGATGTGAGTCCATTGTTAGTCCGAGATACTTTATTTCGTATTTCAGAGAAATATCAATATGTATGTTGGTAATAGTAACAGTCATATTTTTATATGGAGGCAGTTTATATTTGTAACTAGTGAAAGGTACAATAAATGTTTTCAAATAGTTGACTGTTAAAATTTTATGTCTCAAGATATCAAATGTTTTAGATCGGTTTCTATTTTTTGTTTGAGGCCTGATTCAATAAAACCTTTCACGGACTCGCTGAAGGGATTTCTTCACTCCCAGGTGACCTCCCGATGTACTGTCGTGTAACTTTCTCAAAACCTCTGCTACTGTCGTTCTCGGGATAACCATCTGTCTTCTCGGAACCATCATCGTTCTCAAGTGCCGGTGAAAATCTTGACATTTCTTGTCAGGTAGGTCGCCGATTTTCTTCCTTCCATGGCCATAGCCATAGGTGAGAATAATTCTCCGGATCTTCTCTGATCCTGGTGGGTGACTATTCTTCATTGACTACTGTAGTTCTTGAATCTGCAGCTTCCTTAGATTCAGACTTGTTGCAGTGAGAATAGTCTATAGGGCATGACCGTCTAGGCAGAGAGTCGGCGTTTCGGTGATTCACATCAGATCGGTGTTCGCCCTGTCTAGTTTCCCCTGTTACTGGAGTTCTTCAGCTTCTTGTCTACCATACTCTTTATCAAGTTGACGATCTGGTCCAGTCTATATTCGTTACCTTCTTCTTGCATGGTACTAACTTTGTTGTACCGCGAATCCTTCGTTCTGGTTTGCAGGAATCGTAGGACGCTTACACGAACTGGATACAGGCTCTATCTCGCAACAATTACATCACCTGATCTTCTTCGGCTTCCTGTCTACCATACCTTTCAACAAGTTGACGATCTTGTCCAGTCTGTTGTCGTCACCTTCTTCCTGCATGGTCCTACCTGCATCCCGAAGCCATCGTGGCTGCTTCATATTCAAGAGCAGCAGTCAATGCATCGACCAATGTTTTTCGATGGGGTAATCGAAGCGTCTTCTCTATATCACAGTCACATAAGCCGTCAATAAAGGCCTGGATGCCCAAACATTCCATAATGTTCTCTGGTGCTGATGGATAAACAAATGGAATTAGTCGGGCAATATCCAGTTCATACTCTTGAAGGGTTTCGTCACATTTTCGCCTTCGGTTCTTCAGCTGGGATTGGTACAAATGTTCTAGATGTTTGTGGCCATACCGCATGTCTAGCCTCTTCTTCAACTACTCGAAGTCATCCGTTTCTTCCAGAGGTACCGTCTGAAGTACGTCTAAGACATCTCTCCTAAGCGCGATAGTTAAGTTCACTGCCTTCTTCTTATCGGACCAATTATTCACTCTAGCGGCTGCTTCAAACTGTTTTACGTAATTGGTCCATGACATCTTTCCATCGAACGTTAGGGCCTTGACTCGGGTAAAACTGCCAATATATTCTAACTTAGGAGGTGTTTCTGGCTTGCGAGGTTTTGTTTACTCGGTCTTCTTTTCTTCCTCTTGCGTACCTCGTGTTTTTGAATCTGTCATCTTTCTCTCTAGCTCCTTGATTTTCTCATCCATCATTATCATTTTCTCTTCAATATCCGATTTTAGAAACGAAATTTTATTTTAGATGTCAGGCAATGCGGCAATGTCATTTTTCATTAATAAGATATCGGCAGAAAGTGACCTTACTTCTGATTGATTTATTGCTTGATTACGGCGTTTCGTATCTAAGATAGGCAAATGCCATGAACGCCATTCAGATAATGGAACTACCTTTGTTGGCGCAAACAATGAAATCAAGTCATTTCTTAATACTAACAATAAATATATCTCCGGCAATCTCTCTCAGGAGGGTATACAGTGGCAATTCATTACCCCTCAATCTCCTCATTTAGGAGGAATAAAGGAATCTGGTGTAAGGTCTACTAAGCACCACTTAAAACGTTTAATTGTTAATGCAGCTCTTATTCTCTAGTCAAGTAGAGGCATGTTTAAACGCCCGACCACTTTATTCATTATCTAATGATCCGAATGATATGAACCCCTCAATTCCTGCGTACTTTCTAATAGGAGAATCATTGACGACAATCCTTGAACCAAGTCTTTTTAATATCAAGCTTGATTTTATTGCTGATGAAGTTGTTAAAGCACCGGTTATATTAGAGATGTCCCAAGTTCCAAGTGTGAAAAACGGAAAGATCAGGCAATTGAAAAAGGGACAAAGCAGTATGGTGCAGTATTTGGTAAGCCTTTAGATAAAAAAGGATTGTTTAAAAAAATTAACAACATGAAGTCTCGATTGAAAAAAAAACTGACCTTGCCAAAACTGGTAATAAAACAATTAAATTGCTAGAATGGAAGAAGAAGTTACTGAAAGTTATGCAAGGGGATTCTAATCCAACAATAAAAAAATCAAAGGAGCTATGCAATTGGGTGTAGTAGAACAAGGCAGCAGTACTAGCTCACAAATATTTGACTCTATGATTAACCAAGTAGGCCAGAGTTACATAGGTCCAGAGGAGTCTCTCTTTCAAGGATCTCAGACTTCCAGTAAGCTTATGGCACCTGTCCAGCTTTCCCTGCCACCAAGAAGAAAACTGCCTACTGAAAAATTTGAAAGTGACGAGACTAGGCCATTAACCCTAAAAGAACTGCAACGCTTGGTTTTATTGCAGCAGTATCGTACTGCTTAAGTTCAGCAAGAGAATTATGAGAAAAAGCTTGAAATGATAAATGAAAAAGGAAGTATACCTAATGTAGTAAAAGAAACAGTTTCTCATGGTGAAAAAACATACTTCAAACTTTAATTTCTTTTAGTATACTTTAGTTATTAGTGCTATTATTAATCTAGAAGTTATTACTTTATGTTTTGTATTCTAAGTAAAAAATTATGTTTGGTTAGTTAACTGTTGGTTAGTTAACTTGCTAGTTTATTTAATTTGCTTCTAGTAATGGAATGAATATGGTGTGGCAATAATAAATAAAACGTTTATGTTTAAAATAAATTGTTTATAACAACACTTAAGTTTCTTCTTATTTCTTGTCCTTGTTGTCGAAGAGCAAGGTCACCAATGTCATGAAGTGGTTCATCATCTTTAGGTTCTTCTTCTAGTGGCTCAAAGTCAGGGTCGTGTAAAGCTTTAGTAATATTGTGAAGTACCATGCAACAACTATTTTAGGCACACTCTCTAGTGTTGTACAGCAAACATATTGCAAGATAGCAAACCGGCGCTTTAATTGACCAAATCAGCGCTCGATAATTATTCGTTCTGTCTTAAAAAGAGAGTTGCTCTGCGTCAGGTTCAGGATCTGGAAATGGAGTGGAGACATGTCTCTATTCCGTACCCGCTATCAACAAGTAGTACAACGTTAACTTTGTTTGCCAATACTGTTGTTATTTGAGAATCTTTCCATATTCTTGAGTCATGTACAGATCCAGGCAAGCTAATATCAACACTTGTAAACATTTCTTTAGCATTACAAGTAGCTTGTACATTAAGAGTTGGTTTATTTCTTATGTTTATATACTCATCTATATTGCTAAGGACAGAGATGCTTTTAAGAGAGTGGTCGCCAACCTCCGTTAAATGGGGACGGCATTCGAAGAAGATATACTCATCTCCATGGAGTCTAGGTTTCAAAATTCCAACGTGAGTACAATAAAGAACACCAATTGCCGTAGTAAATATATACTTGCTCTGCCATAGCTGCTTAGCCTCGTCTATTTCATTATTAAAAATTGGAAACTTATTCCAATGGTTTTATTGTGCAATTATACTATTAACAACTGTGCTTACAGTTCGGCACACAGTATCCTGGTCAATTCCAAGTTCTTGACCAATATATTTTTGATATCCAGGATCAGCAAGATATCGCAAATAAATTTTAATTTTATGTAATGATGGCAATGCACCTCCCCGAGTCTCTTCATTTGTTCCTAGAAATGTGTCTGCTAACCACTGAACGTTGTGTTCTTCAAAGCGGTACAAGAGTTTGTAGTCACGAGGCGGTGTGGGTAAGCGGGGCTTATAATGTTTAACATCTCTTACATTCACAACATAAGCCATTGGAAATACACTTAACGAATTAACCAAAACACTAGAAACAACTAAAGTATTGAAAAAACTTTAAAAACCTATTAAAAAGTGAAAGAAATACCATATACTTCAAAGGTGGATCTGCTACTGAGCACACTCAACATATCACAAGGATATCCTTTACTTTAAAAGTATAAGGTTCATGTTATACATTTCTCTTTACTTTACAAAAAGGAGGTCAAGAGGATAATCTTCTACTTGGAAATAAACGGTTTTAAAGATTAAAACTATCTTTTCCGCATATGTGAAATGCCCTGAACAATATTCTATCATAAAAGTGTCGCTTGTATGCACTTCGGGGGATGTATCCTGTTAACAAACCGAAATTTCTCCAAAAATAACCAAAAATGTAGTACATCTGGATTTATACGACCCACTGTACACGATATAATCAGCTAAAAGTCAATAGAGTACACCTGTGAGATACCTTAAAAAATATCTAATTATAAAATTGGTCACTTGCATACACTCCGGAGGCTGTATCGTGCTAACAACCCGAAATTTCTTTAAAAAGGACCAAAATTGTGACACTTCAGGTACCATAGCACCCGTTGTACTAGCTCTGGGCAGTTAAAAATCGATAAGCTTCATCTATAAAATGCCTTGATCAATATTCAATCATAAAATTGGGCACTTGTATTCACTCTGGAGGCTGTATCGTGCTAACAAACTGGAAAGTCTCCAAAAATGACAAAAATTTGGTACTTCAAGTACCATAGCACCCGTTCTACTTGCTTTAGTATGCTTAATACCAATAGAGTTAATCTTTGAGATGCCCTGAATAATATACAATCATAAAAATGGTCACTTGTGTTTACTTCGGAGGCTGAAATTTCTCCAATAATGACAAAAATGTCGTACTTAAACTACTATAGCAGATATAGTTTTCCTGGTTTTCTATATCATTGCACAGTTATACTGATCTTAATTGGAAAAATGATATCCAGGATATCACCATAGGGCTAATAATATATAAGCTTCAATATTTGTAATATCACATCTTCTTTTTTCTATAAACATATATTAAGCCAATCACAAGTTAGGTTACTTCTTGGTCTAGCCAAAAATAACTACTAAACATCAGGTAGGCATAAAATGAAATGTTTGATTTATCGAAACAATTGTTAATTTTTTAGAATTTTCAATAACTTTTATTATATTGTGGAATTAACTAGAGACCGTGAGTTTCATTTAAAAACACTAATACTATAGCATTTGTTGTACTGGCTCTGGTGAGCTGAAAATTAATAGGGGTCATCCGTCAGACGTCCTGAATAATATTCAATCATTCAATTGGTGACTTGTTGCACTCCGGAAGCTGTATCGGGATAACAAGACATGTAACGAACAGTGGCCGATGACAACGACGACAACGACGACATACACACTGGCTTTTTTTCCTAAAAACCGTTTTTTCGAGTTATTCTAATGAAAAACGTAAAAATAACTCAGAAAAAATTTCTAAATTCCAGTTTTTTTTGGGGTAAACCAATACTTTTCTCGCATATAGATAGGTTGGGCGGAAAAGTAATAAGGCTAACCTTGTGCTTTAATTGTTATGCATTTAAACTGAAGGATATCCTTCAAAATTTGATAGTATAAGCATATCCTTCTTTTTACACATTCTGCCCATTGTACCAAAAATGCAAAGTTGTGTCAAACATTTTCATTTCAGACCTTATATTATTGGACTAATTAGTCTAATAGACACGTTGAAAATTTGGAAAATGGACTAATAAAGCTCGTCAAAATACTTGAACGCACCCGTCCAAGTAAAAATACGTGCGATTGCTCATTCGATCCGAAATATAATGTTTAAAAGAATGGTTTTCAGCAGATAACAAATTCCAAAAGTTCTAAACAAATAGATATGTTTTTTGTGAATATTTCAAAAACTATTAACTATTGAGAAATTTGAAAAAGAGTATTCTTAAAGAAGAGGAAAATTCCAAAAACGAAACTCTATCTCCATTATTTAATATTATAATTTGACGCTGAAAATAGGCATCCGCGCATCAATTTTGGAATGTCTAAAGCAAGTACGTTACATAAAATATTTTTTTTAAATATTATTAATATTTAAAAATTTTAAAGAAAATCCTAGAGTGAATTTTTCAAAAGTTAGGTGATTGTAATTTAACAAAATTTTACCGCATTCGTGTCAACATGGAAGACAACAAAAAATTTGTAGTTAATTGACTAGAAAAAATTTCTGTCAGACTTTTTTATACGACTAATAATAAGATCACATCATAAAACTTTGTTTATTATACTTTTTTTAAGTGAAAAAATATTAAAAATCGAAGCATAATATTTGTTATCATATAACTGTTTTTGTTTTGAATAGACATTTATTGAGTTGATAAAAAAAATTTCCTCCATTTGTTTATTATTTGTTTATAAACAAATTGACTACTATAATACTTTCAAAAAATTTTCCACAATTTTGTTGTTTTGAAACTATTATGATTTAAAAAAATATTTTTTTCTTAAAGATAATATTTAATTGTTCATAATCTAACTTATAACTAACTAATATCTGGTTACTACTGTACTTGTCAATCAGGTGCCAGAACCATAGGATGTTATAGTCACGTACTACTGTGTTAAACTAGATTCTAGATATAGCTCAAAAACGCGAACCAGGTGACCAAGACCTAATTATTGATGTACAATTTCCTTCCTGAAACTTATAAACATTTTTCACAAACTGTAACAAACTTCTTATTGAATTAACTTGTATGTATTTATAAAATCCGCCGCTAATTACCCTAGGGGTAAAAGCGATTATTGCAAATAAAAAAAAATGTGGTAACTTCTAATTTCGGTCATCCTAATAAAAAAATAATAGTTTAGCGCAGCGGTCCGCAACCCTGGGGTCGCGACTCCACATGGGGTCGCAAAAGATATTTATGGGGTCGCCAAAAAAGTCAACAAGGTCACTGTACTTATCGTATTTTATTAAGGTTTATGCATAAAATATAACCTCTCTTTACATACACAATTACACAATGTCCTTAGAACGGAGAGAATAGAAAATAATTACGACTGTACGACCTGGCCAGTCGCGCCCGTCACAACCTCACCGCTCCCGCGCCCGCGCCCCTACCGCGATATCTCTTTCTTCGTTCAGTCTGTCTGTTCAGTCAGTTCTATTCGCACGTGCGTACTCATCGCCGCTTTGTCGATTGCAAATACATACTAAATTGATGTCAAAACACGAAAGATTACTTCTGTAGAAAGTTTTTTTTAGAAGATTAGTGTTCTCGTGGATAACCACGCACACGGTAAGTAACTGTACACTCATACTTAGATAATAAAGTGAGGCGTCATCGCGGCGCGGCCATGTTGGACGCGTGGGTTCAATAACAAAACAAAAAAAAATTTATAACTTCTGTACTTTTAAATTATAATTCATTATACATATTATTTTATTAATGGCCCAATATTTTATGAAATAAAATTTATGTTTTATTATAAATAACTTATTTATCGGGCAAGTGTACTCAGCAACTGTCAATAAAAATATTTTTTACGCTTCACTTATGTATTTTTTTGCTTGTCTATTTGTGCTTCATTGAAAATAAATTTGAAGTAAATCCTGTTACCACGCGAGCATATGACGAAAAATCTAATATTAATCGTTTGGATACATTTTTTATTTATTAATACGTATTTATTATTGCAGTTAACAATGGATAAGTGGCTAATAATGCGCACATCTAAAGATGCAAGTGGCGGAATTCCTAATAACGCATCACAAATCAAAAGAATTAAACACGTAGCTCTTGACAACAGTGTCGCCTCAGATTCTACAATGACAACTATTGTTGCGAGTAATATAAGTCGTGAAAACAATGTCGCCACTTCAAGTACTAGTAGTGTTATTACTATCGATGACAGCAGAGCAACATCTAGTTCCACTACTATAACTATTAGTCATAACAGCGATGATTGTAGTTCAACAGCCACATCTACCTTACACATCGATACAGAGAGTGACGCTTCAACTTCAACTAAACAAGTAACAGCTACATCGGAGACAGCTACGAAGCGTCAACGCATTTTTAAAGAATCGTACATCCAGTTTGGTGTTAAGGTGTGTCCACACTATGTCGATCGACACCGATCGACAATGTCGAACAAGTCTGGACGTGTCGCTAGACATTGTCGAGTCGAACGCAACCCGAATCAGGTCGGTCCGGATCAAAGACAGTCGAGTCGAAGGCACCAGTGTGGACGTGTCGATCTTGTCACTGCCGTTTTAAAAAATAGAATAGTGCTATACTGTTGTTCAAGTGTTTACATTTTTATTGAAAATGAATTGGAGTGATACCCAAACGTCGAATTTTATTGAAATGTACCGTGATCGCTCTTACTTATGGGATTCAAGTGATGTTAACTATAAAAACAGAAACAAACGGCATGATGGTTTGGTGGAAATTGCGGTGTCATTTGGCATTGAAAAAGTGGAGGTGGAAAAAAAAATTAGAAATTTGCAAAGCCAATTTGCAAGGGAGAAAAAGAAAGAGAGCGAGTCGAGGAAGACCGGGACTGGCGCTGATGACGCCTATACAAGCAAGTGGTTTGCCTACAAAGCTTTGATGTTCTTGGCAGATAGGAACAAACCCAGGAACACTCAGGATACAGAGGTAGGCTAATTTGAGATCTATATTTTCATTTATCACTAATTTTATAATCAAAATTACAAAAATATGTCGAACTACTTATCATACTGGAAGTGTAGTTCCCCTTGCGGAGAAACAAAGTAGTCTGCAAACTTATCCCTAATTTTCTGAGCTTCAATAGAACTTCTCCTTGGGATGGCAGGCAGCCTGCTTATCTGGCAAGTGGCTGGATCACGCCTCCACAGGCCTGGAAATACTTCTCCACTCTCAGATGATTCCCTATCCAACATCCCAACTGAGCTGTAAACGTTTCTCGATTCGCTTTTCCTCAAGTAGTTATGCAAATAAACTGCAGCCAATGTCACTTTTGTTGCTTTCTCTGGTTTCAATATTAATGGTTTTCTGAATACTCGAAAACTGGAAGACATTATGCCAAATGCATTTTCGGAAACTCTTCGAGACCTACTTAGTCGGTAGTTGAATATTCTTTGTTTTGTTCTTTTATCATGCAATTCCGAGAATGGCTTCATAACATTACATGTAAGTTTAAAAGCTTCATCTCCTACAAAGACGTATGGCATCGTAAAGCTTGATTGGGGTAAAGGGCGTGGAAGGGGAAGGTGCATCACGTTGTCCTCTAAACATTTTTTAAAAAACGTAGCATTGAAAACGCCACTATCTGAAATTCTTCCCTGGCAACCAACGTTTGCGTATATGAAATTATAATTTGCATCAACTACAGCAAGCAATATAATGCTAAAAAACCCTTTGTAATTGAAAAATTCTGTGCCAGAATGGACTGGCGCTTGAATGCTTATGTGTTTCCCATCAATGGCTCCCACACAGTTTGGGAAGTTCCACTTCTCATTAAAACATTTTGCAACACCTTCCCATTCCTCTGCATTTTGCGGCATCTGTAAAGAAACAAAAACTGTCTGAGTAGATTCAATAATAATTCGTTTTTTTTTTCATCAACTCAAATTAATATTGTCAAAAAATATTGAATTGTGTTTGTATAATTGTGTTTTCTAGGGATCACAAGAGCCAGAATTTGAGGAACAACAGAAAGAAAATGATAATGAAGAAAATAATGAAGAAAGCGTCGAACAGTCACAGACATCAAATTCGAAAGACAACAATGAAAGTGCAAGTACACCACTGCCTGAAGACGCATTTACCTCCCCAAAAACACCAATTAAAAAGCGCAAAGTAAGATCAACTTCTGCTGGCAGTGCACCGATCATGAATGAAGCGGTTAACTTATTGAGATCTATTCAGTCAAAGAAGAAAGAAAAAGATGAGTATGATTCATTTGGAGAACAGGTAGCCATTAAACTGAGGAAAATTACTTCACCTCAAGCAAGGTTTCAAGCCCAACAAATAATTAATAAAACATTATTCGAGGCAGAGATGGGCATGGCAGGTTACTCGTACAATGCCAACACACATCAACAAACATATCCCAATATCTTCCCATCTACAAATCAAAATTATCCCCAACAAACATATGAACCTCAGTTATCGCCCTACCCATTAACACAATCTCCTACGTTAAATTCACAATATTCATCTTCATCCTTTTCTGCATCTCAGTCCCCATCATCTGTTCGGTCTGACAATATTTCGAATAACTTGGGAGGACAACCTGAACTTTACGAAAACGAGATCCGAGAATTGTATTAAACGTATTTAATTTTACATGCACTTAACAATTTACACATTTATATTTTCAAATGTTACATACTTTTTCCAATTTTATACTATGAGCAAATTTTGTAAGCTGTAATTTAAATTGAATAAACAAAATATGAAAATAAAGTATTGCATTTACTAGAATGTGTAGTTAACTTTCTTACCTTGACATAATCCTTAAGTGCTTCTACCAGGGCATCACAAACTTCTGGGACAATGATGGAGATTGCTTGTTTTGATATCTTCAACAGGCAGCTCAATGAAGTGTATGAATCGCCAGTTGCCAAAAAGCGCAGCGTTACTGCAAGGCGATGGTTCACTGGAATTGCTTTTCTGAATGATGTGTCTTTTTTAATTATGTTAGGCGCAATCATTTTCAAAAGATTTTCAAAATTGGAACTTTTCATTCTAAAGAAGTTTTTAAAGCCCGCGTCACATCTATATTCTAGATTTAATTCGTCAACCTCATCCATCAATTAATCTCGCATAAATTCCTCCGTACTATACCTTTTTCTGCCTCGAACGAGGCTAGGCCGTACCCAAAATCTCCGCGGGCGACGATTACGATCTTTTTGGCTTCCCAAGATGGCAATAAGAATTGCAGCAGAAGCCGCTGCTCCAGCATCTTCATCATCACTCATATTATATATGAAAATCACTCAAAATCACTCACTATATAAAAATTTATGATGGTTGTCGGTCGACTCGTCCACATGTACTGAGGCAATTTAGACGAGTTGACACAGTCGAAGGTATCGAGCGATTTTATCGATCGACCGGGTCGACAGAGTTGATCTACATAATGTGGACACACCTTTAAATGTACAGTGTTGAATTTTGAACAACGTCTACAGTGCGTTGTTTGTTCGGAGGTTTTGGCAAATGAGAGCATGAAGCCGGCCAAACTGAAAAGGCACCTAGAAACTAAGCATCCACAGTTTAAGAATAAAGATGAATCTTATTTTAAACGACTTGCCACCAAACAAACGTCACAGCAGGTTGATTTCCAAAAATACACAACAGTTAACCAAAAAGCGTTACAAGCATCTTTCTAGGTTTCCTTTTTGATTGCCAAAACTAAAAAACCTCACAACATGCCAATGTACTGAAAACAATTCCACTATCAAGTGACACTGTTCATCGTCGTATCAATCTACTTGCTGATGATATCAAAATACAACTTATAGATCGCGGGAAAGGGAGTCCCTATTATGCTATTCAGCTGGATGAAAGCACTGATGTAGCTAATGTAGCTCAACTTCTGATATTTATCCGATACCGATATGAAAACGACATATGCGAAGATTTGTTATTTTGTCAGGGATTAGAAGGAAGAACAAACGGTGAAGCAATTTTTAATGCAGTTAATACCTTTTTTGAACTCCATGACATAAAGTGGGAATATTGTGTATCTGTGTATACAGACGGCGCAGCTGCATTGACCGGCTCCAAAACAGGATTCAAAGCAAAAGTATGATTCACCGTGAAGCCCTTGCAGCAAAACATTTGCAACCAGATGTAAATAAAGTGTTGGAACAAGTCGTAAAAACAATAAATTTTATTAAAGCTCGCGCATTAAACAGTCGCCTTTTCAAAATAATGTGTCGTGAAATGGGATCAGAATACGAAAATGTACTGTTACATACGGAGGTCAGGTGGTTATCGCGAGGAAAAATACTCCGACGTGTATTTGATCTCAAAGATGAAATCAGAATATTACTACTTGAACGGGAACCAAAGCTAGCGGAATATTTCTTGAATGAAAATTGGCTGGCAACAGTTGGCTATCTTTCGGATATTTTTGAAAAACCTAACGATTTAAATCAATCGTTGCAAGGGAAGAGTACAAATGTATTGATTTCAGCTAACAAAATAAATGCTTTTTGTAGGAATATAAATTTGTGGATAGACGAAATCAGTTCTGAAAACTACGAGATGTTTGCATGTTTGGAGAAATTTTCTGAAGAAAACAATATAAAGCTCGAAGAAGAAATTAAAACCAAAATCATGATGCATCTTACAAACCTTAAGCAAGACTTGGAAATAAGATTCCCAGATACATCACACGGCGACCAATGGATAATTAATCCATTCACTTGTGATCTCAACACTGTGAAGATGATTTATTGTCCGATGAAAGCCTTAGATCTATTTTCAAAACCACTGATCTATTCATGTTCTGGATAATAACGGAAAAGGAATATCCACTGTTATTCAAAATATCTCTGTTGACATTGCTGCCATTCGCATCTACATACCTTTGCGAGACAGCTTTACCAACATTAACTGCTATAAAAACAAAATATCGCTCCAGACTTAACGTAGAACCTGATTTGAGGGTGTCTGTTTCTGATAATATATCACCAAGAATTAATATACTGACTGCAAGTGTGCAAGCACAATTAAGGTTCACATTAGTTTGTAAAGTAACGTATATGTACCTTTTTTTTTAAATAAAATATTAAAATAATTGCTTGTCTCATTTAATGCCATCATAAATATTACTCGTATGTTAAATGCATATTTTCTAGTTTGCTCTAATATTACTTTCCAAAATAAATAAACTCTTCAATATAAATAATTTACGAAATAAAAACAGCTAACTTCGTTACCTGAACCAACCTTTGCACTTGTTAACTTAGTGATTTTTTTTCTGGGGTCGCTCATAACTCTTTTTTTTAATTTTGGGGTCGCAATATCAAAAAGGTTGCGGACCGCTAATCTTTAGCGGTAAAATTACCCGCTTAATTGACAAGCATCAGCTGATCAGCATGAACTTGAACCGTAACAACCTCCACTGAATATTCTTTCACTTGTTATCATCTCCGACAGTTTGTATTTGATATCGTGGTTATGTAACAACTCTAAAAAAATTAATTGTAATTTAAAATTGAAATTTGGAGGAACCTTGATTATTATTACTCAAGGTTTTTGTTGGTTTCAGACAACTAAAGTTATTGGAAGCGATATTACCGAAAAGTCCCGACGAACAGAAAAACTATTTATACGACGAAGCCCAGAAGGAAATGAACAAAATGATCAAAGAAAGGGATATTGAAAGGATGATTTATTATTTGACAGAGGTAAGGATATATCTACGATAATACAACATTGAGATCGGTGTATTATCATATATTTCTTTCAGAAAAAATGACGAAATCGCAAAGTTTAAAGCTGTGGTTATATAAAAAATGTGGTTTCTTGTCGTGAGAACAACGCATATTTTTACTTCAAATCATATAATTTCACGTAATAATTCTTGTGTTTCTATATCAATCACAGCTCGGTCCATATAAATCAATAATTTGTAGGGATCAGGATGCCGGTACATAAATTGTTCAAACTTGTTAAATAACAATTGAACTTTATTTTATTAATTTTTCGTAAAAATATAATTCGCACAACACAAAACATAGAGGAGAAGGTCCGAATATGGGCCACATTTTTTTACGATCATATTTTATTCTATCTTTGGACTAAATAATCTGAAATTTGAGAAAATAATTACTAGGAGTGTCTGCTTTAAAGTTCTTCTTCTTTTTTAAAATCTAACATTACTTGCCTGTTTTTCGACGTTCAAAAAGTGGGTGTCAATGTGTAGGATTTATGTAAAATGCTTGCAATATGGTTCACCCTATAAAAGTAACAAAAAGTCATATTAAATCCTAAAAATATACGTATTTAGAAAGAACAATGAAAGTTATTTGCAAAAATCGCAAATATATTCGCAAATATTTTGTCCGCGCACTCTTGTCACCACAGATAACACATTTAACAACATACCCACAACTCGCCCGTAACGTAATTAGAGAAAACTTCTTCACAATAAATGCACGCTGCATCTTCATTTTCAGAACGGGTTCCGAATTCTTCCATGTCATTATCTTCATCATCAGGATCAAAAATTTCATTCTCAGAGGCAGACGATTCAACAGTATTTGTCCGTTTTTGAGGTTTTGATTGGGACAAACACATTTCGTTTTCCTTTAGCACTATTTTTAATGTTTTCGACAGATACTTGTAAGTCGCTTTTGTACACAGACGAAGTTATTATTTCAGACTTAAAGGATTTTCTCCCACGATTAGTTACCTTCCTTTGTATGGAAGGTGTTCGAATCTCTTTAATATAATATTTTCACAAGACGTTAAATGTCAACACAGCTTGCAACCGTTTTGGGATGATCATTTGACATATATGCAAGTTATCATAAATGCATGGTAATGCATTTTAGATATAGGAAAAACCTGTGATTAATGCAGTTAGTGCGTTCTATTAGCGAGTGATAAAATCGGACTGTCGTGTGTATATCAAATATCAATATTATTTTATTTTAGTGATGTCAGTTACAGTTTTGTAAAATATAGCTCCAGTTTTTAACTTATTCACATAAATATATGTATATAATGGTAAATACTTGTATATTCTGGTAAATATAAGTATTTAAACATCTTCACGATTAATTGATAGACACACAGACTCTTAAGCAAGAGTTTAGTGTAACTTGCAACAACTTTGCGAAAGCCGTATTGTTCAGATCCTAAAAACCAAAGGATCTGATCATTATTGGCCTTTCGAGCCGGATATATACAAAAAATAGTGCCAGCTCTCTCTGAAGAAGATTAAAATCTCTCACACAATCTCGTCCACGTTGCCCAAGCAGTAAGTAGCCGTATCTTCACAGCCTCTAAAAAAGAGCAGGCAGGCGTAACCTGCTCTATAGGAATTTTAAGGTAAAACATTGCTGCAGAAATTATACTTTGATCGCTCTGGACTTCCAAGGGCATTCCATATCGACTGATAAATTGCCTCACCTGTACATCCGCGACAGTTGTGGTCTCTTAATTGGGATCGCATAAATTTTCACCAACTGTGAAATAATCGGTCGATGGAAATGGTCCAGCGATATCTAAAGCAATTTTTTCGAAACGGCTTCCAACCTTATATTGTTTCATGAATGCCTTTCTCTTGCGATGTGGTCCATTACTCGTAGCCGAAGTCGTACATTTCTTACATTAGCCCTTCACATCGTCGGAGCTGTTCATCCATCGTTCTCGTGATAACTAGGTGTCTTCTCATTTCGGAACCATAATCGTTTTCAAGGACTCTTTTCAACAGCCCTTCTTCCTGGACAAAGAAGTCCTGCTAAGTCCAATATGCCTTGAGTGTCGGTGAAAACCTTGACATTTGTTGCCAGGTAGATCGCCGATTTTCTTCCTTCCATTACCGACTCATCTTTAGGTGAGGATCATTCTCCTGGTCTTCTCTGATCCTGATGAGTAACCATTCTTCGTTGACTACTGTAGCTCTTGAAACTTCAGTTTCCTTAGATTCCACCTTGTTGTAGTAGGAACAGTTTTCTGGATACGGCCGTCTAGGCAGGCAGTCGGTTTTTCTGTTACTCACTCCAGATTGATGTTCGATGTTGAAATCGTACTCTTGAAGTCGTTCAATCCATCTAGCGATCTGGCCCTCGGGATTCTTAAACTGCATCAACCACTTGAGTGCCGCATTATCAGTCCGGATTAGGAACTTCCTTCCATAGAGATACTGGTAAAAGTGTTCTACAGACTTCACTACCGCCAAAAGTTCTCCTCTCGTGACGTAGTAGCTTCGTTCTGGTTTGGAGAGGACTTTACTCCTCCATTTCCTACGGTGCTTGCATCGATGTCAAGAATAAAAACTCCCACTGGTAATGGACATCCTAATATCGGCGCCATGGTTAAATGTCTCTTCAAGGTTTCAAAAGCCGTTTGACAGTGTTCGTCACAATGGAAAGCTATTGTTTCCTCTGTGAGTCGAGTTATTGGCTTGGCAATATCTCCGAACTTCCTGATACATTTTCTATAGTATGTGCAAGGTGCAATAAAACTCCTAATTTGATGTTTGTCCGCCACTCCTTCATTGCTTTCTTTATGACCTAGATAGTTGAGTCGGTTTTGGAATAACTGACGTTTCTTTGGGTTTGACATGGGCTGGGCAGCTTAGAGTTGTTTTAGTACAATTTTTCAAGTGTTCGTCAAATGTCTTCTCCAGTACTACGATATCGTCTAAATAGACCAGGCATGTTTTTCCTCTCAAGACATTTTCCATGAGTCTTTCAATTGTCGTGGACGCATTACATAGCACGAATGGCATGAAGTTGAATTGACATAATCCAGATCCGGTGGTAAAAACAGTCTTCTGGCTCCATTTCTACTTGCCAAAAACCAGATTTGAGGTGCAAGGTGCAAAACAGTTTACTGCCGGCCAAAGTGTCTAGCGTATCGTCGATTCGAAGCAGAGAATAACTATCTTTATTCGTTACGTTGCTTAGCTGGAGATAATCTACGCAGAATCTCGTAGTTCCATTCTTTTTCTTGACGAGCACTACTGGGAACGTCCATGGACTAGTAGAAGGTTCTGTTACTTTCTTTTCTTCCATCTCTCGAATTATTCTTTAAGCTTCCTCTCTCTTCGCTCGTGCTAGTTTTCGGGCTGATTGCCTAATTGGCTTGGCATCACCAGTATCAATATTGTGTTTTATGGCTGATGTTCTACCAGTTTTCCCTTCTTTTGGTACGAGTCTCGATACTGCAAGAGAAATTCTCTCATTTTCATTTTTTCAGCTCGACTCAAGGATTGACCAGCTACTGATAACATCTGTTCGAATCTGGCATTCGAATTGTCAGTTGTCATTGTTTGACGAACTATAATCGTCAATAGTACGCAGGATCCAATCCTGGTTTCATTTTTGATGGTAATTAGGTAATCGTTCACGTCTATCACACGTACTGGGATCTCCTTTGCCGACGTAACTCGTCCTTTTCCAATTTGTACTCATTTGCCAACCTCTTCGTCGTGGTTCCTTGGCTTCATCATAACCGGTGTACCTTTCTCCATGATTTCCTGTAGCCGCGCTTCTATCAAGTTTTCCCTTCATGCATGTAGAAACGGCATCTTCCTGTACAGCTGCCAACACCAAGCTGCCTTCATGTGCTCCACGACGTCTTTCCGTCGTTTGTTGGTGCCTTGACTCGAGCAAAACTGCCAATATCTTATGAATAGGGTAGCGTTTCTGGCTTGCAGATCTCGATCTTCTTTTCTCCTGCTGGCGTGTCTTGTGTTCTTAAATATGTCATATTTCTGTCCAAGTCCTTGATTTTCTCGTCTATCGTTGTCATCTTATTCTCAATATCCGATTTTAGAAACGAAATTTTATTTTCAACGTCATCGGCGATGTCGTTTTTTATTGACAAAATATCGGCAGAAATATCGTGCTTCACAGCAGAAATCTTCTCGTCCATATTAGCAGAAATTGACGAGAATAAGGTTGAAGCCCCGTCTTTGAATACAAATGTTTCTGGATCCAAGCCATCACTTACTACTGCTATTTCTACTAATTCACTCTTCTTTCCGGACATTTCCAACTCGCGATTTTCCAATTCTGCTTTTAGTTTCGTCATTTTCAGTTCACTTAGTCTCTTATCCATTTTTACGTATTTATATTACCCCACTTACACTTGATTTATATAAATACTTCACTACAAATTTATATTTCAAATATACTGTTCACTAATATTCACGTCTATTCAATACCAGATTATATTCTAAATTAATTCGCCGCTGGCAGGTAGTTTCTTATATATCTTAAAAAGAACCTTCTCAAACCTTCGGGTCCCTGAAAATTCTCGATTGCGGCTCCGAATAAACAAACGGCCTTCTTGGAAATCTCTATAAAAACAATCACAAACAAAATTATTAATAGTCCTTCCCAGACATTTGTTTGCACCCGCCAAAATTATAACTTTTATATATAGTATTAGACAGAGTCGGATTCAGGGTCTACACTAGTGTGCGATTTCGTAACGATATTTATTCTTCCTTCTTTACAGTCAACTTTCTTACTCCTACTTTCAAGTTTACTTCTATTCACTAATCTCTTCTGCTCCTATATTTATTTATGTTCTTTTCCTGACTGCGCCATGTAACGTTTTTATTAAACACTTTAAAATTTAATTAACGTTTTAACAATAAAGAAATAATCTGTGGTGGTTACTCAGTAAGTGCCCCTCGTATAAGTTATGTTCACCATAGAGCCATTATATATTTGAGGAAAACACTTACCTAGTAGCCGTTCTTCGGGGATTGAATAAACAGCATCATTTATAAAAATCACTGGTTTTAGTATATTTAGAATTAACACAGATTACAATATCATAGACCTTTTAACTTATTCAAAATAATAATAATGAATGAATCATTGGTTATTTACACTTTGTTTTTATAGGACACATTCACGTCATTTACCGGTAGGTTTGATCTACGTTTAATAGAAACGTGATTTCTAGGTGTTCGCCTGACCTTAATCAGATCGATGGCCGCTATTAACATTGGAAAATATAATATACACAATTTAATCTTTTTCTGTGAAAATGTTTTTTTTTAACATACTGTCTTTTTCCTTCATGTGCAAAACTTGTTGTCCTACTATACCTTCTACTGATACTAACTTGGATAGTACTTCTTGCGTAGTTTCAAAACTTCCCGCTGCTATGATTGTTTTTCTGGCATCCGTTGTGGCATTCGTAGTTACTGCCTTAATCGTTGCTTCCTTAGTATATTTTTCGGCTAAGTCGTTCGGGCATCCCTTCCGACACGTATGCTGCCTGTAGTCTCTCTGCTAATTTTATCTAATCTATCTCCGTTGCATACTGTGTTACATCTTTTCAATTTTGTCTTACTTTACCAAGTTTCGCTAAGAGAAGGCTTGGATTGTCTCCTCTTATTCCCGTTTTTAGTTTATTATTGATTTCTGTAATGGAGTTTTCCGTCGTTATTAAACTTCTGGCTTTTCCCGTTAGTCTCGTCTTAATTAGTAGAATAGCATTTTCTTCGTTACCTGTCGTGTTTGTTTGTAGCAAATCTAATGAGTCCAAAAATGATTGTAATTTGCTTGCTTCACCGTTAAATTCGGTCGGTAAAACTTTACTCGCAAAATTAAAAAAATCATTCATACTTGTAGCCATTTTCAAATGTTTGCTTATTGTTTGTAATACAATAGTATCGATTTCCTCAAATATAGAGGTAGGTATTTTAATACTACAATTTAACGCTTGAAATGTCCTAGCAGTTTTATCTCTAATCCTATCTGAATAATTTTTACAATTTTCTTGTTGTACTAAACTTAAATTTTTCCAATTTTTGGCTATTAACTTAGCAAAATTATTATAAAGAACTATTATACTATTAATTACTTCAATATGTATATCTGGATTTTTAGGAGTTTCCTTTTTCAAAACCCTTTTTCCCTGTTTATTAACTTCTTCCACAATTAATCGTAACTTATCTTCAAAATCTTCCCACGTTATTGACATTTATAAAATTCGTTCATAAGAATAGAATGCATAAGTACTTACAATTATTTTTACACAGTCAGAGTTCCTGATGTCTGCTTCGCTGCAATGCTTCGGTTGATGTCCCTTTTCAACGCTGTTCGGTGCGTTTTCCACAATGACCAAATAAATTTCAAGATGAAAGCTACTGTTATGATATACAATAGAACCATTATGTGCATCGCAAAACTGTCTTGCTGTACCATAAAAGTATTATTGACAATTCCAGTTTCTTTTGCCTCTTGTTTGGTTGATGAACCTCCCATTGTTTCTCTTCTCCAAGGTCCCAAATTTAGATAGAAAACCATATATTTCCACTTGTCCTTACCATTTGTTTTGCATGAATATTTACCATTTATTACCACTTACCATTACCATGTAGCATTTAATTAGCTGGATTATTTACCATTACCATTTGTTCTATAACATTACCATTTCAATTTACCATTTATTTTGCAGGATCATTTACCATAACCATTTGTTACCATTATACCATTAACTTTGCCATAACCATTTTACAGTTACCATTTCCAATTACTTTGCAGGATCGCCATGTAGTAGCGATTACCATTGTACCATTAATTTTACCATTTGTTTCGCAGGATCGCCATGTGGTGGTTACTCAGTAAGTGCCCCTCGTATAAGTTATGTTCACCATAGAGCCATTATATCTTTGAGGAAAACACTTACCTAGTAGCCGTTCTTCAGGGATTGAACAAACAACATCATTTATAAAAATCACTGGGTTTAGTATATTTAGAATTAACACAGATTACAATATCATAGACCTTTTAACTTATTCAAAATAATAATAATGAATGAATCATTGGTTAATTACACTTTGTTTTTATAGGACACATTCAAGTCATTCACCGGTAGGTTCGAACTTCCGCGTATGCGAACGCGATGTTTACGTTTAATAAAAACGTGATTTCTAGGTGTTCGCCTGACCTTAATCAGAACGATGGTCGATATTAACATTGGAAAATATAATATACACAATTTAATCTTTTTCTATGAAAATGTCTTTTTATTAACATACTGTCTTTTTCGGGATCATCACAAATCTATTCATTCATGAGTACATTAACACATGCTAGAAGATACAAATCTTCAGCGTTGGTTAGGTTACATGTCTATCAAAGCAGATAATGATTGCTGACATAAGACATAAAACGAGTTAATAAGTTTTCGAATGGGTCTTTTTGGTCTCAGGTTGTCTTAGTCTATTCTAGTCGGGTATTTGAACATTATGAGTGGCTCTAAGTCCGATTTGATTTGAAGATCTTTGCCTGTCGATATGCGAGACCGCAAAAAAATAGGACTAAAAACCTGTCCTGGATTCGGTTTGTTTTCCTTTCACGACTCTATCCAATGCGTTTTTTATATCTTCCACAGTTTCTACATATCCTTTCCAAACAGGGAAGGGCTGACGTAAAAATTTCTTGCAACCTATTGAACACTGGTACCATTTTGATAGAAACAATAACACGAATGACTTTTTCCTCATTTTGTAAAATGAGTGTCAATTTATGATGGACTCTCAAAATTGGTTACTATCCCAAAGCATACTAACTACATTTCCAAATTAAAATGTTCATTGCTCACCCCATTGTAGTTCTTGTAGTTAAATTGCTAATCGTTTTGTTGCCATAAAAGTGATTAATAAAATGGTTTTGCATTATTTATATTCATACTAAACACGATTCTTTTAAATATTGTGAAAATTCATAAAATTATTAAGACCTGTATTTTCCTCTAATTATTGAGTAGTGGAGTAATAGAGCAGTGTACATTGTTCGCTCAGCTACTATTGGCTGATTGTATATTATTTCGGATTCGTATTATAGATCCACCATGGTCGTAACTTGTCTAATAAGTGTATCATCTCATACAAATACAATCTTAGTTTCACAGAACCTCCAAATTAATTTTAAAAACGATTCAACATTGGCAAATGAAGCTAAATAAGATCTCTTGCTACATTTGCTGAATTGATAAACAACTTACTGGAATTTTGTTTTGACTCGTAACATCGAACAGAAAATACCCCAATTAGTGTCAATTTTTCATTTTAATTATAATATTTGAAATGACGCTATCTTTGAGCCGTGCATTAGTCAAGCGACCATTTGTTATACCATACATTACTTATCAGTGTTTCCAACAACATATATCAATAAAATTTACTCGTTTGTCAGGTAAAATAAACTGTCAACAAGGTCAGGTTTATGAAACATAATGGTACTAGTTTATTTTTCTAGTAATTATTAACGTCGTTAAAAAACCAATAAAGAAATGAAAAACAACACATATCTAAAAGTATATAAGTAAAGTTTAGAAAGGGCATCTTTTCTCGATATGCGTAAGAATTTGTTTAACCCAAAATTATCAATAATAACAAGGTTAAGGATACCAAACAATAAATAACTCAACGCGTTTGAACTGTGAATAATTGCAAAAATGTAAACTCAGGCACACATAACGGCTACGCTCAAAATGAGGAAAACAATCTACCTCGGACACAATACAATAATACAAGGGTGAACGCATCATAGACACAAGAAAATAATCATGGCTACGAATTGTTAGATAGTGGACCACAAGGATGTAACACCCTTATCCACCAACCACTAGGAGTTGTATCGTTACATGTCAGGTTAAGTCAAAATACCCTATATCTTGGATATTTGTAGACTGAGATGAATTATCAAATTTTGTGAAGGACACAATTTAGCAAAGTGATATTTCATGTATATTCTGTGAACACATTGTCTTTTATGAGTATGGCATATTTGCAGATGGAAGCAATTCTAATCAAAATTGATAATTGGTCGTATGTGAATGGTGAATTGAAAGAACCAGTACGCCATGAAGAGAAAAAAGTTTGGAAGAAAGTTGATCAAAAAGCGAAAGCCTTTGCAACCGTCAAAACCTTGTATTATTAAAAACTGCTTAACATCGAATGAAGTATAGGAGAAATCTCAGGGGCCAGCCAGAAAAGTAACATTATTGAAACAATGATGTTTCACGAAAATGAAAGAATGTGATATTATTTTATTCAATGTAATCGATCAACTGAAATAAATAGGAATCAGTGTTGAAAATTACGTCTTATCCATACTGATGTTATATTACATTCCCAATACATATGAAAATTTTCGACTCTTTGACGGATTCAATTAAAGAATCCACTATGCCTGTAAAGGAAGGTACTATTGTTCTCATAATACAAGAGAACTTGCCGCCACTGCAATGGCCAATGGGTACTGTGGAAAAGGAGTTATACGAGTAGCCTGGGTAAAGACTAAAGGCCGCTTGACATGGAGCAATACGACCTGCAATGCAATGCAAGACGCAATATTTCTTGATCACAAGCATGCGCGGATGAAGCTCAGCTGATAGATCCCGGAATTGCAACTTTATCCGTTTGGTGCCATTTCTATTGCATGCAAGTTGCAATTCTAGGGAGAAATCTAGTTACTTTTGATTTAAAAACCAATCAAATGTCATTCAAATCACTTGTTCACAAAATATAGACGACGGGTCCGTTTTCTGTACACTTAATTGACTGTAGCACTTTTTTTTGTATAACTATCCTTCTTGTTGATTCGTGATTTTACTTTTCCGCCCAACCTTTCTATATGCGAGAAAAGTATTGGTTTACCCCAAAAAAAGTTGGAATTTTGAAATTTTTTTTTGAGTTATTTTTACGTTTTCCATCAATAACAACACGAAAAAACGGTTTATAGAAAAAAAATCCTGTGTGTATGTCGTCGTCGTCGTCGTCGTCGTTGTCGTTGTCGTCGGCCACTTTTCCTTACATGTCTTGTTAGCACGATACAGCCTCCGGAGTGCAATAAGTCAGCAATTTTATAATTGGATATTGTTAAGGACATGTCAGAGATGATCCCTATTGATTTTCAGTTCACCAGAGCCAGTACAACGGGTGCTATGGTACTTGAAGTACGACATTTTGTAATTTTATGAGAAATTTCAGTTTGTTAGCACGATACAGCCTCCGCAGTTCAACAAGTCACCAATTTTATGATTGAATATTATTCAGGGCATCTCACTTATGAACATTATTGATTTTCAGCTCACCGGGGCCAATACAGCAGGTGCTACAGTACTTTAAGTACGATGTTTTTGTCATTTTTGGAGAAGTTTCAGTTTGTTAGCACGATACGGCCTCCAGAGAGTATACGATTGATCAATTTTATGATTGAATATTGTTCAAGGCGTCTCACAGATGTACCCTATTGATTTTCAGTTAACTAGAGCGAGTATAGCGGGTCCTATAAATCCAGATATACTGAATTTTTGGTTATTTTTGGAGAAATTTCGGTTTGTTAGCACGATACATCCCCCGAAGTGTATACAAGTAACAGTTTTATGATAGAATATTGTTGAGGGCCACGGATGCGGAAAAGTTAGTTTTAACCCTTAAAACCGTTTATTTGTTAATGCCATTTTTTGCAAGTTTTTTATTTGCCTTGCATAATGTCAAACAACGTGCAAGATTCATCACATGCAATATTTTGACCTTGCAATAAATTGCATGCAATTACTTGCGGATTGTATTGCTTCATGTCAAGCGGCCTTAAGAATAGTTTCTACTCACGATCGGTAGTAAGACTCTGCCCACTGCCACTCCAATAATTTAATTTTGTATTTTCCTCTCCCTTTTTGTTGTGAAGAGTAGTTTTAGTGTATATAGTAAATACCAGACTTTAGAATATTTTATTTAGTTTTTATTTTTCGATTGAATTTTACTTTTCCGCCCAACCTATCTAATATGCGAGAAAAGTATTGGTTTACCCACAAGAAAGTTGGAATTTTGAAAACATTTTTGAGTTATTTTTACGTTCTTCATCATGAACAACACGAAAAAACGGTTTTTAGAAAAAAATAAACGGTTTTAAAGATTAAAACTAACTTTTCCGCATCTGTGGCCCTGAACAATATTCTATCATAAAATTGTTACTTGTATACACTTCGGGGGATGTATCGTGCTAACAAACCGAAATTTCTCCAAAAATTTAGTATATCTAGTTTTATAGGACCCGCTGTACTCGCTCTAGTCAACTGAAAATCAATAGGGTACATCTGTGAGACACCTTGAACAATACTTATTCATAAAGTTGATCAATCGTATACTCTCTGGAGGCTGTATCGTGATAACAAACTGAAAATTCTCCAAAAATGACAAAAATTTGGTACTTCAAGTACCACAGCACCCGTTGTACTGGCTTTAGTGAGCTCAATATCGATAGGGTTCATCTTTAAGACGCTCTGAATAATATCCAATCATAAAATTCATCACTTGTATATACTCCGGAGGCTGTATCGTGCTAACAAACTGAAACTTCTCCAAAAATGACAAAAATATCGTACTTAAAGTACTGTAGCACCGGTTGTATTGGCTCTGGTGAGCTGAAAATCAATAGGGTTCATCAGTGAGATGCCCTAACTAATATTCAATCATAAAATTGGTGACTTGTTGAACTCCGGAGGCTGTATCGTGCTAACAAACTGAAGTTTCTCGAAAAACGACAAAATGTCGTACTTCAAGTACCATAGCACCCGTTATACTGGCTCTGGTGAGCTGAAAATCAATAGGGTTCATCTGTGAAATGTCCTTAACAATATTCCATCATGAAATTGGTGACTTATTGCACTCCGGAGGCTGTATCGTGCTAACAAGACTTGCAAGGAAAAGTGGCCGACGACAACGACGACGACATACACACAGGATTTTTTTTCTAAAAACCGTTTTTTCGTGTTGTTGTTGATGGATAACGTAAAAATAACTCAAAAAAAAATTCAAATTTCCAACTTTTTTGTGGGTAAACCAATACTTTTCTCGCATATTAGATAGGTTGGCGGAAAAGTAATACTGTGTGTATGTCGTCGTTGTCGTCGGCCTCT
The DNA here is from genome assembly GCA_963921935.1 of Galeruca laticollis. Classification (NCBI taxonomy): domain Eukaryota; kingdom Metazoa; phylum Arthropoda; class Insecta; order Coleoptera; family Chrysomelidae; genus Galeruca; species Galeruca laticollis. Next base: position 111,460,058 of record OY998178.1, on the reverse strand, counting down.
TTTCGTTACATGTCTTGTTAGCACATGACATTTTTGTCATTTTTGGAGAAATTTCAGTTTGTTAGCACGATACAGCCTCCGGAGTATATACAAGTGACAAATTTTATGATTGGATATTATACAGGGTGTCTCAAAGATGAACTCTATTGATATTCAGCTCATTAAAGCCAGTACAAGTGGTACTTGAGGTACTAAATTTTTGTCATTTTCGGAGAATTTTCAGTTTGTTAGCATGATACAGCATCCAACGTGTATACAAGGAACCCATTTTATGATTGAATATTGTTCAGGGCGTCTTATAGATCGACCTTAGTATAATGGGTGCTATGGTACCTGAAGTGCCACATTTTTCGTCCTTTTTGGAGAAATTTCGGGTTGTTAGTACGATACAGCCTCCGGAGTGTATACAAGTGGCCAATTTTATAATTGGATATTTTTCAAGGTCTCTCATTCAAGGTGTCTCACATATGTACCCTACTGATTACTATAGCGAGTACAGCGGGTCCTATAAATCCAGACATACCGAATTTTTTGTTACTTTTGGAGAAATTTTGGTTTGTTAGCACGATACGTCCCCCGAAGTGTACAAGTGACAAATTTATGATATAATATTATTCAGGGTATCTCACAGATGCGGAAAAGTTGTTTTTAGTCTTTAAAACCGTTTATTTTTAAATTCAATGTGGTGGCCCGCAGGATGTTTTGGCATTAAAAGTTGTCTATCTGATAGAGGCCAACAAATGTACGAATAATAATAATTGCCCTGCATCTGGGAGTATATTATTCGGATCAGTAGCTAATCGTGTTCCGACGAAGATATATAAAATTTTTACGGTCTAATTAGGTTTGAGAGTTTATATTTGGATAATAGTTTCAATTATAGAAGAAACCACTTCCCTTCCACTTAATTCCATCTGAGAGTAGAGGTCTGGCGTTGTAGGTAGCAACCTTGAGAGCTAGTTGTTTCCTTCCCCTTGTTCTATTTTTGTTTCGTTGGTTCGTTAAATATGAATTTTTACCTCCGCCAGATTCCCTGAGGTACGCCCAAATCCCACCCCTTCTTGAAGGGGTGGGATTTGGGTGTACCCACCTGGGGACCGTATCCAATTGTTTTATTCATCATTTCTTCATGTCTTAGTGGTTTTGGCCATATTTTTCCATGTTGACCAGGCGTGTTGGAAGATGGTGGGGTGTTTGATAAGGATGGAGGGTTAGATGCGAAGTTGGTGAATATAAGAATGGTTCCCCCCGAATGGATTTGGGATAAACCCAGGCTCGCGTCCCTGAAGTAGATCTGTCATCTATCGGGATCATAGATGAGTATCTACCCGCTACCACCAAGCGTACTACTAACTAATTGCACTGTGTCATCAACACTTCTACATAAATGTTTGTCTGTAAATTATTTAAAACAATTAAATATTAATGTTTTCCATTAACTGTTAAAGGACTGATTTTTCGGCGTTTACGCAACCCTTCCAAATTTTCCATAATCAGACTAGAATTCACCTTGCAAGTTGCAACTAAACGACTTTTAGTAAATTGTTAAGAATACACAACTTGGACCTCCTTACTAAATGGAAAAACCTACAATCGTATTTACGGCGAAATTTATTGGGAATGTATTTATCTACTTATAATTTGATTACTGTAAGAGATTGAGTCTATTGAATAAAAAAAAGTAATAACTTGCAAATCATTACTTATAAGAAAAAGTTAAAACTTCTAAGTAGAAGCTAATACTTATTTTTATTTGAATAAAAACTATAACTCTCTCGAAAGTAAATACTGGAAAAATCTTTTGAATTTTGAGTGATTACTTATAAGTACTTACTTATATTTACAAGTGTTTACTTTTTTCGTTGCGCGTAAACAAACATTCATACTAAACAAGTCGTGACATGTGTGCAACCGCAAGTAAGCATTTGTTTTCAAGTTTAAGCGTTGTATAGGTCTATTCGTCGCAATCATGTCTTCGAGTGAGAAAGAATTGCCGGTAAAAATTGGCGGTTACAAACTTATGTTTGTCAAATTGCTAAAAAAGTATAAGGTTCTTTTGAATAAAGCAATGATTCCTACTATTGTTCAAGCTAAAGAAGAGGCATGGAAAGATCTCAAAGACGAATTTATCAAAATGTCTGGCACAAATACTACTGTTGAAAAGTGGGAAAAAATCCTCAATAATATGAAAACAGACGTGATGAAAAAAACTGATAAAAATCTAACCGGGTACAAAAAAATTAAACTACAAGAATGGGAAGAAGAGTTTTTGAAACTTTTGAATTATGAAAAAAATCCAGATTTTGTAAAAATTCCTGGTGCTTGTTCTGTTGGAACAGAGAATGATAAAGGAAATATTCCACACAATTCTAAGGAAATTAATATGGATACAAAGTTATTGCCTTCACCTACAAGCATTGTATAACAGCGGCCACAGAAAAGAATGAAACAAGAAACTGAACAAACAAAAAACTTGTCAACGCCAGAACTGCAACGCCTTGTTCTACTTGAGCAATTAAATCTCGCTAGATTGCAAGCCAAAAAAGAACAACTCATGATAGACAGACTGACAAATCACCAAACCATGATCCCGAAAGTAACTTAGGGAGACAAGAGGGAAGTTCAAGCGGCATTCTATCAGAATTACGAGAATATATAGAATATATAGTGAATCAGAAACCTGTAACTAAAAAATATGCATTTCTGTTTTGTATATATTATGTTAGTTTTTACATTAGGAACTTTGTGTAATGAAATTTTGTGTTTGCACTCTGTAATTTAATAAAATACAAAAAAAAACGAAAAATTGTTAATGAAATAATTATAAAAATCAGAAAACTGCTTTATTTAAACACATTCAGTATGACAGTCTACATTTAACATCCAGCTTTAACATGGGTTAGTATTTAAATATTATCACCGAACATTGTCTCCAGTATTGCTTGACGTTTGTCAGTGCCTCTCTGACGGATAGTAGTACTATTTTCAGCTTCATCACACACGTAATCGGAGTCTCCAGGACTTTCCGTTTCATCTAATGCAAACTCAAAATCATCTCGTAAATGTTTGCTAATGTTATGTAAAACAGCACAGCAAACAATAATTTTTGAAACTTGAGAAAGATGTTTTAACCTTGTGTTTTCTTGAATGGGAAACCTTTGCTTTACTTGTCCAAAAACTCTCTCAATTACAACTCTTTCCTTGGAGTGGGTGATATTGAATAATTCTTCAATTCGGTTTTGAGGATTTTTAAAAGTTGTTATTAGCCAAGGAGCAAATCGATATCCACTATCTCCGAGAAGGCAGAAATTACCCCGAGATCTTGCCACATTTTCATATACGGAACTTTGTTTCCAAATTCTGGAATCGTGAACACTTCCAGGCCATTGAGCGTCTACACTTGTAATCAATTCATTAACATCACAAGTTACTTGCACATTTATGCTAGCAAATCCTTTTCTGTTAATAAAATCATCGCATAATTCTGGTGGTTTTTTAATTTGAACATGAGTGCAATCTACAGCACCAATGACTGTAGGAATTTGGAATCGATTCGACCATTTAATTCTTGCTTCTTTCGTGGCATCTAGATTAGATGGAAATTTTATCCAATGTGGGCCTTTTCTAATATACAGTCAGCTACTTCACTTATGGTTTTGCATACTGTAGTATGATGAGCGCCAAAATCTTCACCAATACCTGTTTGAAATCCGGTATCACTAACATATCGTAGGAATATCTCCATCTTTTGCCGAGATGCAAGTGCACCTTCTCTGGATTCATCTTTCTCTGGTAAAAAATAATCCGAAATATAGTCTACACTTTCACTTTCAAAACGCAACAAGAGCTTAGATTTGCTTGGGCTGATGCTCCTTCTCTTCCTACAGTTCTTCCTGTTGTGACGCGTTTTCCTCCCCTTACAAGTGAGAGAGGCGATGTCTGCGCGCTGCACTGCGCGTGGAACGTCTCGGAAACGTCACTCCTGACACCTTTGAAACCTTACACTTTCTCGGGCGCCAGATTTTTAACGTGGTTGTCTCCACGGCCCCTCGACTTCCCTCGTCGAGAGTTCCAGGTAGCCTCAGATGGAGGTACGGTAAATTCCAGGGGTCTATTGTCGTCAAAATTCGGGATATTCCTAAATATATAAAACAAATGTTCTCGCTAGTCCTGAAATAACTGTTATTATCCTGATCCACACTACGGAGAAGCTAAAATTCGTGCTGCCAAACAACTACGCTACCATAAGGAAATACTAGTCTATAATAGGTCAATAAAACACAACACCGGTTTATTTCAGTTTTATTACATTAACACCTTCTAAGTTGTTATATACATACAAAATAAACAATACTCAAAAGCACATATGTATTATTAGCGACGAAGCGGGCAGGACATAAGCGAGAGTGGTTTGTAATTATAAAATAGCGTTCATGCAAATAAAAGAAGCGGTAAAAAAGGCAAGCAAAACTATGTTAAGCTTGGTGGTCTTTTCATTCATGTATTTGATAGACCCTTATGTAACGAACGGGTCCGGTGGTACTAAAAAAAAACTATCCAATCGGGAAAACAATACTATAGGTCGGGGACTCTATATCTACTCGTCAGACATTTCCCTAAGCTTTTAACAAAATCAAGAAGGGTATCACGAAATCCCACTAAAAGAAAATTCGGGGAAGGTAATGAAAACGGAAGGCAATTCCAGATTTAAATATAAACCAAATTTGTGTTAAAGAACGGGCGACTATCAACCAAATTCAAAGAAATAAAACTCGGAAAAGTATTGCAATTGGGAACTCAAGATTTAAAATATCCGGGAGCCCTAGCTTGGGTGTGCCTGGCGCAGGCGGATATTTCAATCAGGAATTTTCCTTGCAAAATAGAAGAATAAAATATTCGAAACAGAACTAATATAAGCCAAATTCGTGTCAAAACACGGGGCGAATATCAACTAAATTCACAAAAAGGAGACTCGGGAAAAGTATTGCAATTGGGAACTCAAGATTTAAAATATCCGGGAGCCCTAGCTTGGGTATACCTGGCGCAGACGGATATTTCAATCAGGAATTTTCCTTGCAAAATAGAAGAATAAAATGTTCGAAACGGAACTAATATAAGCCAAATTTGTATCAAAACACGGGGCGAATATCAACTAAATTCACAAAAGGAGACTCGGAAAAGTATTGCAGTTGGGAACTCAAGATTTAAAATATCCGGGAGCCCTAGCTTGGGTATACCTGGCGCAGACGGATATTTCAATCAGGAATTTTCCTTGCACAATAGAAGAATAAAATGTTCGAAACGGAACTAATATAAGCCAAATTTGTATCAAAACACGGGGCGAATATCAACTAAATTCACAAAAAGGAGACTCGGAAAAAGTATTGCAATTGGGAACTCAAGATTTAAAATATCCGGGAGCTCTAGCTTGGGGGTGCCTGGCGCAGGCGGATATTTCAATCAGGAATTTTCCTTGCAAAATAGAAGAATAAAATATTCGAAACGGAACTAATATAAGCCAAATTCGTGTTAAAACACGGGGCGGATATCAACTAAACTTACAACAGGAGACTCGGAAAAGTATTGCAGTTGGGAACTCAAGATTTAAAATATCCGGGAGCCCTAGCTTGGGTATACCTGGCGCAGACGGATATTTCAATCAGGAATTTTCCTTGCAAAATAGAAGAATAAAATGTTCGAAACGGAACTAATATAAGCCAAATTTGTATCAAAACACGGGGCGAATATCAACTAAATTCACAAAAAGGAGACTCGGAAAAAGTATTGCAATTGGGAACTCAAGATTTAAAATATCCGGGAGCCCTAGCTTGGGTATACCTGGCGCAGACGGATATTTCAATCAGGAATTTTCCTTGCAAAATAGAAGAATAAAATGTTCGAAACGGAACTAATATAAGCCAAATTTGTATCAAAACACGGGGCGAATATCAACTAAATTCACAAAAAGGAGACTCGGAAAAGTATTGCAGTTGGGAACTCAAGATTTAAAACATCCGGGAGCCCTAGTTTGGGTATACCTGGCGCAGACGGATATTTCAATCAGGAATTTTCCTTGCAAAATAGAAGAATAAAATGTTCGAAACGGAACTAATATAAGCCAAATTCGTGTTAAAACACGGGGCGGATATCAACTAAACTCACAACAGGAGACTCGGAAAAGTATTGCAGTTGGGAACTCAAGATTTAAAATATCCGGGAGCCCTAGTTTGGGTATACCTGGCGCAGACGGATATTTCAATCAGGAATTTTCCTTGCAAAATAGGAGAATGAAATGTTCGAAACGGAACTAATATAAGCCAAATTTGTATCAAAACACGGGGCGAATATCAACTAAATTCACAAAAAGGAGACTCGGAAAAGTATTGCAGTTGGGAACTCAAGATTTAAAATATCCGGGAGCCCTAGTTTGGGTATACCTGGCGCAGACGGATATTTCAATCAGGAATTTTCCTTGCAAAATAGAAGAATAAAATGTTCGAAACGGAACTAATATAAGCCAAATTTGTATCAAAACACGGGGCGAATATCAACTAAATTCACGAAAAGGAGACTCGGAAAAAGTACTGCAATTGGGAACTCAAGATTTAAAATATCCGGGAGCCCTAGTTTGGGTATACCTGGCGCAGACGGATATTTCAATCAGGAATTTTTCCTTGCAAAATAGAAGAATAAAATGTTCGAAACGGAACTAATATAAGCCAAATTCGTGTTAAAACACGGGGCGGATATCAACTAAACTCACAACAGGAGACCCGGAAAAGTATTGCAGTTGGGAACTCAAGATTTAAAATATCCGGGAGCCCTAGTTTGGGTATACCTGGCGCAGACGGATATTTCAATCAGGAATTTTCCTTGCAAAATAGGAGAATGAAATGTTCGAAACGGAACTAATATAAGCCAAATTTGTATCAAAACACGGGGCGAATATCAACTAAATTCACGAAAAGGAGACTCGGAAAAAGTACTGCAATTGGGAACTCAAGATTTAAAATATCCGGGAGCCCTAGTTTGGGTATACCTGGCGCAGACGGATATTTCAATCAGGAATTTTCCTTGCAAAATAGAAGAATAAAATGTTCGAAACGGAACTAATATAAGCCAAATTCGTGTTAAAACACGGGGCGGATATCAACTAAACTCACAACAGGAGACTCGGAAAAGTATTGCAGTTGGGAACTCAAGATTTAAAATATCCGGGAGCCCTAGTTTGGGTATACCTGGCGCAGACGGATATTTCAATCAGGAATTTTCCTTGCAAAATTAGAAGAATAAAATGTTCGAAACGGAACTAATATAAACCAAACTCGTGTTAAAACACGGGGCGGATATCAACTAAACTCACAAAAGGAGACTCGGAAAAAGTATTGCAGTTGGGAACTCAAGATTTAAAATATCCGGGAGCCCTAGCTTGGGGGTGCCTGGCGCAGACGGATATTTCAATCAGGAATTTTCCTTGCAAAATAGAAGAATAATATACTAATATTAAGAAAACTACGAAAAAGGAAAATCGGAAAAAGTATTAAATCAGATACGATATATAAATGGTTTACCACACTCTAATGTACTAGATATATCAACGTATTTTAAAATGAAAGTCAACTATCTAAATGTTTTAAGTTATCATTGAAAAGACCACATATTTTCGGAATTATTATTGTTTAAAGTTCTTACCTTCACAGTAATAAGTTATCACTGAAATTTTTTCCTCACGAAAAAAAACTCAAAAGTAAATCGGCAAAAGAAAAGTTAAAATAATTTACAGCGGACGATGAATAAGTTACACTTCTGGCTCGGTCGGCTGGCACTTCGATACTCTCTCTATTTTTAAAAATAATATCAGCCGTCTAACCTCACGGTTCCACCTCCCTCTCGACCTGCGCGCTTCTATCCATATCTACCTTGTTGCAGTGGGGCGACCAGTACCTTCAAATGTTGAATTTTAAAATTGAAGTAAATACTTTACTCCCGAAAAAAAATTGATCCCTCCATCGCAACTAGGAAGAAAATAAAAATATCGGAATTTGGATAAATATTAAACTATTATAACATTTGGTTCTACCCCGAAACCAGGGGATAAAATAAAATAAAATGTTCACGAAGATTTACAATACTTTACCCTAATTATAAGTCAATATACAAATGATTAGATACACTCGTCGACATAAATTGTAAAATGAAAATATATTCGGCTCATAAAATATTAAATGAATTATAAATAAAGAAACGAATATGTGACGGGTGATACATAATATCAATTAAATATATACAATGAAATAATTTAAATTAAATATATATTCGGTGACATAAACCATCAAATGAAAGTATAACAAAGTAACGAATATGCAATGAGTGATACATAATGAAAATGAATATATACTCGGTAACATAAACTATCAAATAATTCAACTCAAATATATACTTGGTGACATAAACCATCAAATGAAAATATAACAAAGAAACGAATACGTGACGGGTGATATGTAATATAAAACAATTATACTCAGCGGCAGAAAACTAAAAATGAAATTACACTCGGCGCATAAACTTTAACATGATTAGGTACAAAGAAACGAATATGTGACGGTTGGTACATAATATAAATTAAATATATATACTCGGCGACATAATCTAAAAATGAAATTACACTCGGCGCATAAACTTTAACATGATTAGGTACAAAGGAACGAATATATGACGGTTGATGCATAATATAAATTAAATATATATACTCGGCGACATAATCTAAAAATGAAATCACACTCGGCGCATAAACTTTAACATGATTAGGTACAAAGAAACGAATATATGACGGTTGATGCATAATATAAGTTAAATATATATACTCGGCGACATAATCTAAAAATGAAATTACACTCGGCGCATCAACTTTAACATGCCAGTAACGAACACTTCGTTACATCCCCCCCTTACTTCGGTAAAAAAAATTAAAGGGCGCGAGCACCGCTCGCGGGCTTTACATTTTTTCCAAACAATCTATCAAAGCTACAATTTCTTACTCTAAAGTCTTTGTTCCATGATCCGGGCTTGTTTTCCACGGTGCGAACTATTGTGGCCTGGTTTTCTTTAGTCGGTAGCCCCTGCTACGGACGTTGAAGCAAGGCCTAAATCCTCGGGCTCTGGTGTATCGGCGCAGACGGGAACATCTCTCCTGTAGGCGGAATTAATCTTTCAACGGTTTTAAATCCTTAATGTGGATTCGGTTATGTCGCTTGCCGGTTTCGTCTCTTAAGTCATACACTACCGGGGATACGACTCGGACCACTTCGTAGGGCCCAGAGTATTTTGGAGCTAATTTCGCGGCGACATGATCAACGGCTGAAGACAAAGTATACTCTCTTTTCATAACCTTTTCCCCCAGCTTGCATTTCCAGTCATAACGGCGTAGATTATAATAATGGCTTTGACTGGTAAATGCTCTGGACAGATTTAAACGGACGAGGTCAAAACACTCTTGCAATTGATCCAGTCTCGTGCGGTGCGGTATTGTATCTTCCTCCTTAGGATATTCGGTTACGGTACCTTCTTTCGTAGTGCTCTCCGGGTTGTCTTCAGTTTCCCTCCTAAGGGATTTCGGAATGTCGGGGTCTCGTCCAAAATTCAAAAAGGCCGGCGAAAACCCAGTCGAATCGTGTTTGGAGTTGTTCATCGCAAACTTCAAGTCGGCTAGTCTGATATCCCAATCTCGGTGATCTTGCTCGCAATATTGCGCAATCATCGTCTTCAAAGTGCGATTGGCTCTCTCTACCGGGTTAGCTTGCGGCGTGTACGGGGGTGTGAAGCGGTGTCGGATTCCTAATTCTTTCAACATATTCTCAAACAACGTACTAGTATACTGGGATCCGTTATCTGTTAAAACGGTACAGGGACATCCAAATACGGTCAGTATCTCTTCGTGAAATGCGGTACCGATACTACTGGCAGTGGCACTCCTCAATGGTTTGCACTGTATCCACTTGGTAAATCGGTCCTGGAAAATTACAATATAGCAGTTCCCCTTCTTGCTCCTCGGCAATGGTCCAATGATATCGGAACTAACAGTGTCCCAAGGTCGTTGATTTGGAGATGGCTGCATTTTTCCAGGAGGCTTTTGTTGGGATGGTTTGTACTTCTGGCATTGTGAACATCTGCGAACGTACTTGGTGATGTCTCGGAACATTCCCGGCCAATAGTAAGATCTGGCTATACGAGTAATGGTCTTGGCGATTCCCAGATGTCCAGCATGAGGGGCATCATGGTTTTCTTCGAGAACTCGGGTTCGGTCGGATTTCGCTATGCATAGTTTCCATGGATCACTCATCTCTGGTTCTCTTAAGTCATTTATATCCCAAAAATGACGGTACAAACGGCCTTCTTTGATGCAGTAGTCAGGGAACTTTTCTGGATCCTTCAGGACTTCTTCCTTCTTGTTACGGTACCATGAACATTCGGCGGTTACCTCGGTCACACAAAGTATCGATGGTGGATTGGTTTCTGCTGTCATTGGTAGCGGATTTCTGGACAACGCGTCAGCCACGCGATTTAGAGCACCTTTACGGTACTGTATCTCGAAATCATATTGCTGCAGAAAAATACTCCATCGGGCTAAACGTCCGGACGGACTCACTATGGAATGCAGCCATCTAAGAGATTGATGATCGGTAACAACCGTGAAATGGTAGCCCTCTAAATAAGGACGCATCTTTTCAATTCCCCAAACAATGGCAAGACATTCTTTCTCAGTGACGGAGTAATTCTTCTCGGCAGGACTTAGCGTGCGACTTGCATATGCTACCACATGTTCCTGGCCACTCTTCTGTTGGGTAAGGGCTATTCCCAAACCATATTCGGAGGCGTCGGTCTGTAGGGTGAACGGTACGGAGAAATCAGGACAACTTAAAACAGGGGATTCTGACAGACATGTTTTAATCTCAGCAAAGGCAGCTTCTTGCTCTTCCGCCCACTTCCATCGCTGGGATTTGCGGAGTAATTTCGTTAACGGGGCCACCTTTTGTGAAAACGATGGCACAAATCTCCTATACCAGGATGCGACTCCCAAAAATCTTCGTAACTCTCGGATATTTCTCGGCGCTGCAAATTTAATTATGCTCTCGACTTTCTCTGGATCGGTACGGATTCCATCTCCAGTGACTACATGGCCTAAATATTTCATGGACGGTAAACAGAAGTGGCATTTCTCCGGATTCAGTTTCAACCGTGCTCCTCGCAATCGACGGAACACCTCAGACAGATTTTCCAAATGCTGTTCGAACGTTTCCCCTAGAACTATGATGTCATCCAGATAGGCAAAGGCGTACGGATCTAAATCTGGGCCTATTAGTCTGTCAACCAATCTCTGGAAAGTGGCAGGTGCGGAATGTAAACCAAATGGAAGGACCGTGAATTGGAACAATCCACGTCCCGGTACGGTAAACGCGGTAATGGGTTTGCTCTCCGGTGTTAATGGAACTTGCCAATACCCACTCTTCAAATCTAAACTGGAAATATATTTGGCTTTTCGCAGTTTATCCAGTATAGCATTAATAAATGGAAGCGGGTAAGCGTCCTTCATCGTAACTTCGTTCACTTTGCGGAAGTCGATGCAGAAACGGTTCTTTCCATCTTTCTTCTTCACAATTACAATTGGAGAGCTCCAAGGACTGGTAGAAGGTTCTATCACTCCTTCATCTAACATCGCGTCTATCTCGGTATTGCACACTTCCTGCATCTTTGGATTTTGCGGTCGGTGTCTTTGTTTAATCGGACGGGACTGTAGCAGACGGATTTCATGCTCAATAAGCGTAGTCGGACCTCTAATCTTCTCGAACAGCGGAAGTTCCTGGTTCAAAAATGTATTCAACTTTTCTTTTTGATTTTTCGTCAAATTGATTTCTTCACTCGGAATGATTGTTTCGAACGGGCATCCTATGTAGCCATAATTGGTGTTATCTCCTAACTCCTCCGGAGATAACTTCAATCTTCCAGGTTTATTATCATCTTCATTTTCTCTAACCCTTATCAGAGACGACGAAAGGACTTCAGTAATAGATTTCTCCTTGTCAACCCCTAAACCACCCAGGGTGGACGCAGAGACATCGGAAATAGCTTGCTCCTTGCCAACCCCTAACAACACCGGGGAGAACGCAGAGACTTCAGAACCAGCTTGCTCTTGATCAACCCCTAACACCAGGGAAGACGCAGAGACTTTAGAAAAAGACTGCTCTTTGTCAACCCCTAAACCACCCAGGGAAGACGCAGAGACTTCAGAAACGGATTGCTCTTTGTCAACCCCTAACACCAGGGAAGACGCAGAGACTTCAGAAACAGACTGCTCCTTGTCAACCCCTAACACCAGGGAAGACGCAGAGACTTCAGAAAAAGATTGTTCTTTGTCAACCCCTAACACCAGGGAAGACGCAGAGACTTCAGAAACGGATTGCTCTTTGTCAACCCCTAACACCAGGGAAGACGCAGAGACTTCAGAAAAAGACTGCTCTTTGTCAACCCCTAACACCAGGGAAGACGCAGAGACTTCAGAAACGGATTGCTCTTTGTCAATCCCTAACACCAGGGAAGACGCAGAGACTTCAGAAAAAGATTGTTCTTTGTCAACCCCTAACCCCAGGGAAGACGCAGAGACTTCAGAAACAGACTGCTCCTTGTCAACCCCTAACACCAGAGAAGACGCAGAGACTTCAGAAAAAGATTGTTCTTTGTCAACCCCTAACACCAGGGAAGACGCAGAGACTTCAGAAAAAGATTGTTCTTTGTCAACCCCTAACACCAGAGAAGACGCAGAGACTTCAGAAACAGACTGCTCTTTGTCAACCCCTAACACCAGGGAAGACGCAGAGACTTCAGATACACGGTCTTCTGAGAGACACTTGTCGGTATTGTCCATACTTAGGGTCGGTTTAGCAGCATCGGATTCTTTAGTGAGTGGGCTCACTACTTCCAACATCTCAACAGGACTGGTTGATGGTGAGTGCATCACTAGTTTGTCTTCCATGTATATTTTCCCGCTTCCTAGCTCCAACCGGAAATTATACTTTTGAAGGACATCGTGTCCTAACACAATATCAGTTATCAGACCAGGGAAATGTTCGAATGGCCCTTCCATAATGACGTCATGGATGTTCAGTTTTAGCTTGTATGTGTCGGTGATAGGGACTAAAATTCCGTTAGCTAAACGGGCTCTCGCAGCTTGACGGGCTATGGTTTGCTTTCTTTGGGAAAATGTCCTAGCTATCTGATCACCGATGTATGATTTAGCAGCTCCAGTATCCAATAGGGCTCTGAACTTGCGGTTTTCAATTTCAACGTCAATGTGCGGTCGGGAATCGGTCATTTCTTCTGGCGTTTCGGCATGAGAGGCAAATATCTGCGGAAGCTGTGTCGGCCTCTCCTCGGGACAGCTTCGGATTAGTTTTCCTGCCTCCTGCAGGAACAGTCTCGGGAAAATACTCCCTCCTTATGACAACGGGAGCAGAATATCTTCTGAGGGTTCCGGCAATTGCTTCGGTAGTGTCCGGATTCACCGCAGCGGAAACAGGTTGGTGGGCGTGAAGACGAGCCAGACGGTCGTTGAGTATTATCACGTGTCGGACCGTGATGAGTATCGTTCGGTAACGGACGGCTGGTACCAGGGATGGCTTCTCTTACTGGATCGGACGGCGGATTGTGGGACTGTCCATATCTAGGGGTACTCACTGGCTGCGGACGGGCTGGTCCACGGTTCGGTCCACTGGGGTTGGGTGCGTTTTGGAGTTCCTTCCTCAGGAGCTCATATTCCCTCACCACTTGACAGAACGTAGGAAAGTCCTTGAAGTCTACTTTTCGGATCTGCAGCCGGTACTCGGGTAAAAGATTTCGGTACAGCCATGCTAGCTGTTGTTCGGAAGTTAGCTTCCCATGCCTCCTCATCAGGGTCTGTAGCTCGGTCATGTACGTTGCAGCGGATTCATTTCGTCTTTGAAGACGTCTTCCTATCTCGGCTTCCAAATCGACTTCATAGTTGATTGGATAAAAGAAAATTCTGAATTCAGCCTCGAATTCGTCCCAGGTTGTGAACCGACTTCGGTTGTTGCGGTACCAAGAGGCGGGTTCATCTGATAGTAATTCCGGTAATACCGGAAGCAAGTTGTCTTTCTGGACATTCTTTGCAGTGCAGATTTCTTCGATCCTTTCTATGAAAGCGGCCGGATCTCCTCGGTTCCCAAAAGACACCTTCCAATCGTGTACATTTATCGGTTGGGTCGCCATATCGGTCAGATAATCCACAAGATCTCCTTGGTTTCTAGCGGGTGGTGGGGAAATATGTCTTCGTCTCAAAAAGTTGACGAGCCTTCTTCGTTTGTCAGGAACGGTTCCAGCAGTCGATAAATTCCTCTTTCGTAGTTGGGCAGTAAGACCCTCGTTTTTCAGTAGATATACCCAATTTACGCGATGGTCTGTAGTTTCTTCTATGGAATTTACGACGGGTAATTGGGTCGATGCTGACGGAACGGGTAATGTTTCCTCTGCAACTTCACGTTCGAATGGTAAAGCAATGTCCAATTCCTCGGTACTTCCTCTTGACATCTACTTTTATCTCTTCTTTCTGTATCCCTCGTAGTCGCAACTTCTCGTCCTTCCTTCGCCTCTTTACAGCCACAGCAAGGTAGTACGGCTCCCGCCTTCACAGCAACTAAGCCTCTTCCTCAACCTTCACAGTAATAAGTTACGACAAGATAATTCGAAACGAGATATAAAATCCTTGTTTTAATAAACACTCAACAATAAGACGGAAAACAGTCAAAACAGTATATAACGGTACGCCGTGGAAACCAAATTATCACCGGACTCCTTCGATAATCTCAAAGTCCCTACACAAATCTTCACACTGAAACAATAAAATTCCACAACCAAATACAACGGTTCCGGTTTTAACAAACAGCCAGTGTCCCTGCTAACTAGTGGATCAACAATACCGGAAAAGAATATTATTCAATAATCAAGAATACGCAAAACCTGAAAAATAATAAAACAGTTCGTATTCAACCAACAATACAAGATCCCTGCTTAATCAGCATCAAACAACAATTCAAGATCTCTGCTCAACCAATAAATCGGCAATACGGGAACAAATATTATTTAATAATCAAAATTACGGAAAACCTGAAAAAGAATAAAACAGTTCGTACTTAAACAACAATTTAAGGTCCTTGTTCAATCAATAAATCAGCAATACGGGAAAAAATATTCTTCACTAATCAAGAATACGGATAACCTGAAAAAAAATAAAACAGTTCCTACTTAAACAACAAATTAAGGTCCTTGTTCAATCAATAAATCACCAATACGGAAAAAAAAAATATTCTTCACTAATCAAGAATACGGATAACCTGAAAAAAAAATAAAACGGTTCCTACTTAAACAATAAATTAAGGTCTCTATTCAATCAATAAATCGGCAGTACGGGAAAAAATATTATTTAATAATCAAGAATCCGGAAAACCTGAAAAAAATAAAACAGTTCGTACTTAGGCAACAATTTCCGGTCCTTGCTCAATCAATGAATCAGTAATACGGGAGAAAAATATTCTTTACTAATCAAGAATACGGAAAACCTAAAAAAAAATTAAACAGTTCCTATTTAAACAACAAATTCAGGTCCCTGCTCGGGCGCCAAGATGTGACGCGTTTTCCTCCCCTTACAAGTGAGAGAGGCGATGTCTGCGCGCTGCACTGCGCGTGGAACGTCTCGGAAACGTCACTCCTGACACCTTTGAAACCTTACACTTTCTCGGGCGCCAGATTTTTAACGTGGTTGTCTCCACGGCCCCTCGACTTCCCTCGTCGAGAGTTCCAGGTAGCCTCAGATGGAGGTACGGTAAATTCCAGGGGTCTATTGTCGTCAAAATTCGGGATATTCCTAAATATATAAAACAAATGTTCTCGCTAGTCCTGAAATAACTGTTATTATCCTGATCCACACTACGGAGAAGCTAAAATTCGTGCTGCCAAACAACTACGCTACCATAAGGAAATACTAGTCTATAATAGGTCAATAAAACACAACACCGGTTTATTTCAGTTTTATTACATTAACACCTTCTAAGTTGTTATATACATACAAAATAAACAATACTCAAAAGCACATATGTATTATTAGCGACGAAGCGGGCAGGACATAAGCGAGAGTGGTTTGTAATTATAAAATAGCGTTCATGCAAATAAAAGAAGCGGTAAAAAAGGCAAGCAAAACTATGTTAAGCTTGGTGGTCTTTTCATTCATGTATTTGATAGACCCTTATGTAACGAACGGGTCCGGTGGTACTAAAAAAAAACTATCCAATCGGGAAAACAATACTATAGGTCGGGGACTCTATATCTACTCGTCAGACATTTCCCTAAGCTTTTAACAAAATCAAGAAGGGTATCACGAAATCCCACTAAAAGAAAATTCGGGGAAGGTAATGAAAACGGAAGGCAATTCCAGATTTAAATATAAACCAAATTTGTGTTAAAGAACGGGCGACTATCAACCAAATTCAAAGAAATAAAACTCGGAAAAGTATTGCAATTGGGAACTCAAGATTTAAAATATCCGGGAGCCCTAGCTTGGGTGTGCCTGGCGCAGGCGGATATTTCAATCAGGAATTTTCCTTGCAAAATAGAAGAATAAAATATTCGAAACAGAACTAATATAAGCCAAATTCGTGTCAAAACACGGGGCGAATATCAACTAAATTCACAAAAAGGAGACTCGGGAAAAGTATTGCAATTGGGAACTCAAGATTTAAAATATCCGGGAGCCCTAGCTTGGGTATACCTGGCGCAGACGGATATTTCAATCAGGAATTTTCCTTGCAAAATAGAAGAATAAAATGTTCGAAACGGAACTAATATAAGCCAAATTTGTATCAAAACACGGGGCGAATATCAACTAAATTCACAAAAGGAGACTCGGAAAAGTATTGCAGTTGGGAACTCAAGATTTAAAATATCCGGGAGCCCTAGCTTGGGTATACCTGGCGCAGACGGATATTTCAATCAGGAATTTTCCTTGCACAATAGAAGAATAAAATGTTCGAAACGGAACTAATATAAGCCAAATTTGTATCAAAACACGGGGCGAATATCAACTAAATTCACAAAAAGGAGACTCGGAAAAAGTATTGCAATTGGGAACTCAAGATTTAAAATATCCGGGAGCTCTAGCTTGGGGGTGCCTGGCGCAGGCGGATATTTCAATCAGGAATTTTCCTTGCAAAATAGAAGAATAAAATATTCGAAACGGAACTAATATAAGCCAAATTCGTGTTAAAACACGGGGCGGATATCAACTAAACTTACAACAGGAGACTCGGAAAAGTATTGCAGTTGGGAACTCAAGATTTAAAATATCCGGGAGCCCTAGCTTGGGTATACCTGGCGCAGACGGATATTTCAATCAGGAATTTTCCTTGCAAAATAGAAGAATAAAATGTTCGAAACGGAACTAATATAAGCCAAATTTGTATCAAAACACGGGGCGAATATCAACTAAATTCACAAAAAACACAACACCGGTTTATTTCAGTTTTATTACATTAACACCTTCTAAGTTGTTATATACATACAAAATAAACAATACTCAAAAGCACATATGTATTATTAGCGACGAAGCGGGCAGGACATAAGCGAGAGTGGTTTGTAATTATAAAATAGCGTTCATGCAAATAAAAGAAGCGGTAAAAAAGGCAAGCAAAACTATGTTAAGCTTGGTGGTCTTTTCATTCATGTATTTGATAGACCCTTATGTAACGAACGGGTCCGGTGGTACTAAAAAAAAACTATCCAATCGGGAAAACAATACTATAGGTCGGGGACTCTATATCTACTCGTCAGACATTTCCCTAAGCTTTTAACAAAATCAAGAAGGGTATCACGAAATCCCACTAAAAGAAAATTCGGGGAAGGTAATGAAAACGGAAGGCAATTCCAGATTTAAATATAAACCAAATTTGTGTTAAAGAACGGGCGACTATCAACCAAATTCAAAGAAATAAAACTCGGAAAAGTATTGCAATTGGGAACTCAAGATTTAAAATATCCGGGAGCCCTAGCTTGGGTGTGCCTGGCGCAGGCGGATATTTCAATCAGGAATTTTCCTTGCAAAATAGAAGAATAAAATATTCGAAACAGAACTAATATAAGCCAAATTCGTGTCAAAACACGGGGCGAATATCAACTAAATTCACAAAAAGGAGACTCGGGAAAAGTATTGCAATTGGGAACTCAAGATTTAAAATATCCGGGAGCCCTAGCTTGGGTATACCTGGCGCAGACGGATATTTCAATCAGGAATTTTCCTTGCAAAATAGAAGAATAAAATGTTCGAAACGGAACTAATATAAGCCAAATTTGTATCAAAACACGGGGCGAATATCAACTAAATTCACAAAAGGAGACTCGGAAAAGTATTGCAGTTGGGAACTCAAGATTTAAAATATCCGGGAGCCCTAGCTTGGGTATACCTGGCGCAGACGGATATTTCAATCAGGAATTTTCCTTGCACAATAGAAGAATAAAATGTTCGAAACGGAACTAATATAAGCCAAATTTGTATCAAAACACGGGGCGAATATCAACTAAATTCACAAAAAGGAGACTCGGAAAAAGTATTGCAATTGGGAACTCAAGATTTAAAATATCCGGGAGCTCTAGCTTGGGGGTGCCTGGCGCAGGCGGATATTTCAATCAGGAATTTTCCTTGCAAAATAGAAGAATAAAATATTCGAAACGGAACTAATATAAGCCAAATTCGTGTTAAAACACGGGGCGGATATCAACTAAACTCACAACAGGAGACTCGGAAAAGTATTGCAGTTGGGAACTCAAGATTTAAAATATCCGGGAGCCCTAGCTTGGGTATACCTGGCGCAGACGGATATTTCAATCAGGAATTTTCCTTGCAAAATAGAAGAATAAAATGTTCGAAACGGAACTAATATAAGCCAAATTTGTATCAAAACACGGGGCGAATATCAACTAAATTCACAAAAAGGAGACTCGGAAAAAGTATTGCAATTGGGAACTCAAGATTTAAAATATCCGGGAGCCCTAGCTTGGGTATACCTGGCGCAGACGGATATTTCAATCAGGAATTTTCCTTGCAAAATAGAAGAATAAAATGTTCGAAACGGAACTAATATAAGCCAAATTTGTATCAAAACACGGGGCGAATATCAACTAAATTCACAAAAAGGAGACTCGGAAAAGTATTGCAGTTGGGAACTCAAGATTTAAAACATCCGGGAGCCCTAGTTTGGGTATACCTGGCGCAGACGGATATTTCAATCAGGAATTTTCCTTGCAAAATAGAAGAATAAAATGTTCGAAACGGAACTAATATAAGCCAAATTCGTGTTAAAACACGGGGCGGATATCAACTAAACTCACAACAGGAGACTCGGAAAAGTATTGCAGTTGGGAACTCAAGATTTAAAATATCCGGGAGCCCTAGTTTGGGTATACCTGGCGCAGACGGATATTTCAATCAGGAATTTTCCTTGCAAAATAGGAGAATGAAATGTTCGAAACGGAACTAATATAAGCCAAATTTGTATCAAAACACGGGGCGAATATCAACTAAATTCACAAAAAGGAGACTCGGAAAAGTATTGCAGTTGGGAACTCAAGATTTAAAATATCCGGGAGCCCTAGTTTGGGTATACCTGGCGCAGACGGATATTTCAATCAGGAATTTTCCTTGCAAAATAGAAGAATAAAATGTTCGAAACGGAACTAATATAAGCCAAATTTGTATCAAAACACGGGGCGAATATCAACTAAATTCACGAAAAGGAGACTCGGAAAAAGTACTGCAATTGGGAACTCAAGATTTAAAATATCCGGGAGCCCTAGTTTGGGTATACCTGGCGCAGACGGATATTTCAATCAGGAATTTTTCCTTGCAAAATAGAAGAATAAAATGTTCGAAACGGAACTAATATAAGCCAAATTCGTGTTAAAACACGGGGCGGATATCAACTAAACTCACAACAGGAGACCCGGAAAAGTATTGCAGTTGGGAACTCAAGATTTAAAATATCCGGGAGCCCTAGTTTGGGTATACCTGGCGCAGACGGATATTTCAATCAGGAATTTTCCTTGCAAAATAGGAGAATGAAATGTTCGAAACGGAACTAATATAAGCCAAATTTGTATCAAAACACGGGGCGAATATCAACTAAATTCACGAAAAGGAGACTCGGAAAAAGTACTGCAATTGGGAACTCAAGATTTAAAATATCCGGGAGCCCTAGTTTGGGTATACCTGGCGCAGACGGATATTTCAATCAGGAATTTTCCTTGCAAAATAGAAGAATAAAATGTTCGAAACGGAACTAATATAAGCCAAATTCGTGTTAAAACACGGGGCGGATATCAACTAAACTCACAACAGGAGACTCGGAAAAGTATTGCAGTTGGGAACTCAAGATTTAAAATATCCGGGAGCCCTAGTTTGGGTATACCTGGCGCAGACGGATATTTCAATCAGGAATTTTCCTTGCAAAATTAGAAGAATAAAATGTTCGAAACGGAACTAATATAAACCAAACTCGTGTTAAAACACGGGGCGGATATCAACTAAACTCACAAAAGGAGACTCGGAAAAAGTATTGCAGTTGGGAACTCAAGATTTAAAATATCCGGGAGCCCTAGCTTGGGGGTGCCTGGCGCAGACGGATATTTCAATCAGGAATTTTCCTTGCAAAATAGAAGAATAATATACTAATATTAAGAAAACTACGAAAAAGGAAAATCGGAAAAAGTATTAAATCAGATACGATATATAAATGGTTTACCACACTCTAATGTACTAGATATATCAACGTATTTTAAAATGAAAGTCAACTATCTAAATGTTTTAAGTTATCATTGAAAAGACCACATATTTTCGGAATTATTATTGTTTAAAGTTCTTACCTTCACAGTAATAAGTTATCACTGAAATTTTTTCCTCACGAAAAAAAACTCAAAAGTAAATCGGCAAAAGAAAAGTTAAAATAATTTACAGCGGACGATGAATAAGTTACACTTCTGGCTCGGTCGGCTGGCACTTCGATACTCTCTCTATTTTTAAAAATAATATCAGCCGTCTAACCTCACGGTTCCACCTCCCTCTCGACCTGCGCGCTTCTATCCATATCTACCTTGTTGCAGTGGGGCGACCAGTACCTTCAAATGTTGAATTTTAAAATTGAAGTAAATACTTTACTCCCGAAAAAAAATTGATCCCTCCATCGCAACTAGGAAGAAAATAAAAATATCGGAATTTGGATAAATATTAAACTATTATAACATTTGGTTCTACCCCGAAACCAGGGGATAAAATAAAATAAAATGTTCACGAAGATTTACAATACTTTACCCTAATTATAAGTCAATATACAAATGATTAGATACACTCGTCGACATAAATTGTAAAATGAAAATATATTCGGCTCATAAAATATTAAATGAATTATAAATAAAGAAACGAATATGTGACGGGTGATACATAATATCAATTAAATATATACAATGAAATAATTTAAATTAAATATATATTCGGTGACATAAACCATCAAATGAAAGTATAACAAAGTAACGAATATGCAATGAGTGATACATAATGAAAATGAATATATACTCGGTAACATAAACTATCAAATAATTCAACTCAAATATATACTCGGTGACATAAACCATCAAATGAAAATATAACAAAGAAACGAATACGTGACGGGTGATATGTAATATAAAACAATTATACTCAGCGGCAGAAAACTAAAAATGAAATTACACTCGGCGCATAAACTTTAACATGATTAGGTACAAAGAAACGAATATGTGACGGTTGGTACATAATATAAATTAAATATATATACTCGGCGACATAATCTAAAAATGAAATTACACTCGGCGCATAAACTTTAACATGATTAGGTACAAAGAAACGAATATATGACGGTTGATGCATAATATAAGTTAAATATATATACTCGGCGACATAATCTAAAAATGAAATTACACTCGGCGCATAAACTTTAACATGATTAGGTACAAAGAAACGAATATATGACGGTTGATGCATAATATAAGTTAAATATATATACTCGGCGACATAATCTAAAAATGAAATTACACTCGGCGCATCAACTTTAACATGCCAGTAACGAACACTTCGTTACACTGTTACGAACATTTATGAAGTCCACCATGTTCAACACTAGCAACTACCGTAGGAAAAAAGGATGCTTTATAGGTACCTTAAAAATCGTCAAGTTATAACTTACTAATTTAAGACAGATCTTATTTTTATTCAAATAAAAATAAGCCAGTACTGGAAAAATCCTTATATTTTGAGTAACTACTTCAAACCAGAAGAGTTTGCTTATGGCCATAAGTAATCCCTTTTACATGAAGTAGTCACTGACCTTTTATTCAATGTATACCAAGAAAATACTTAAATAAGAGGAAGTAGAAGCCAATACTTATTTTTATTCAATAGACGCATTATTGGAATTAAAACAGGTACTTATAGAAAATAATCCTATGATACGGCTATGTAATCTTTAATACACTGGGATTTTGGCCTATCCAAACCTTTTTCTATTGTTCTGTACAGCTTATGGTAATAAAAGGCCAATAAAAGACTGAAAACTTGTATTAGCTCAGGTACATTTATGAAAATTTTAGGGAATATTTAGATTCATTGGTATTAATATTTAAAATGAAGTTTTGCATGATAACAAGGGATAAGTCACCAATGGGACGGAGGAACATCGGAAGACCCCGCAAACGATGGAGTGACAATCTTACAGTGGACTAAAGAGAACAAAGGGACGAAGAAAAACAAGCAAAGGTTTTATTACTCTCTCGCACATAAAAATAGACTATAAATAATCAACATTTGGTAATAGAAAATAATTTACCCCTCGTATCACATACACTGGCGAGCAAAAAGATGAGGTCACCGTAAAACTTTCATGTTCTTTGAAATTTTACGTTTTCAGATCGTAGTCGCAAACTGTACGTCATTGCATGTACTTTTGTAAGCTGAATGTGATACTCTATACTAAAGAAAAATTCTTTTTTTTCTTGGATTTCATTATTTATTCTGAAAAAGCAACAAATTAACATTTTGGGCGAAATTTAACAGTTTGTTGTTAGGGAAAATATGAAACGAACAAAATGAAAAAACTTTACACTGATAACGTATATTCCCTTCTCTTGCATTGATGACTGCTTGAAGTCGGCGCGGCATACTTTGAATTACATTCTGGTCGATGTTATCCCATTCCTACAGCAGCAATCTTCTCAGCTCCTGGGCAGCTCTTGGTGCTGGTGTGTGTCTGCGGATCAGTCGTCTCAACTCGTTCCAGACATGTTCTATGAGATTCATGTCTGGACTGCGGGCTGACCAGTCAAACCGCCTAGTTTCTACCTCATCCAGATACTCCCTGACAATTCTGGCTGTACTTGGTCTCGCATTATCTTGCATAAAAATGCCCCGTTCCCCCATAGTCACCATAACATGGTCTTCTAGCACCTCCGTAATGTACCTGTGAGAGGTTAGGGCGCCATTTTCTATGAAGACCAACTCTGTACGAGCTTGTGCAGTGATTCCCGCCCAAACCATAACTGACCCACCGCCAAATGGAAGACGCTCGTCAATACAAACGTCATTCTTCTGCATGACAGTTCAGCAGCATGAAGTCTTCTTCTAACAGTCAATTCACTAAC
The DNA here is from genome assembly GCA_963921935.1 of Galeruca laticollis. Lineage (NCBI taxonomy): Eukaryota > Metazoa > Arthropoda > Insecta > Coleoptera > Chrysomelidae > Galeruca > Galeruca laticollis. Next base: position 111,436,283 of record OY998178.1, on the reverse strand, counting down.
GTTGACATTTCTCACTTCTTCCAACTGATTTCGCAGTGAAACCGCAGTAGCTGTCCTATTCCGCATACTTATGGACATCAAAAAACGGTCATCTCGTTGAGTGGTAACTCTTTTTCGCCTAGACCCTAGTCTTCTAGTATTCAGGCCAGTCTCCAGAAAGCGCTGGTACACCCTTTGCACACCACAAAGACTAGCACTAACAATTCTTGCAGTTTCACGTTGCCCCCAACCAACTTGTAACAGAGCAGCAATTCTTGCCACAACAATCGGATCGAAAGGCATTATGGGCCTGTTAAATCACTACACTTTGGAATCGTTAGGTTTTAGACAAAGAATCAACAGTAAACTAGAAAACAGGCAAGGGAAATGTGAATGTTCAATTAGCGCAAAGGCACATTTTTCATAAAAGTCGTACTCTAATAAATCGAATGACAGCTGATGACGGAAAAAATTCTTTTAACGCCTACTAATACTATTATTTCCTTACCAATATTGACGCTAAAATTATTCGCAATTTCTGAAGTCACATATCTTGTAAGCAAATCACTCCTGTAGAAAATCAGTTGACTTCGCAAAGTTATATCAAATATTTCTTAAAAAATCGCGGTAACGACACAAAATTTTGAAAAATAAAATATTTAGTTTTCAACATAGGCCCCTTTCAGCTCTATACAATTTTCCCAGCGACACTCGAATAAGTTCGATACCCTTTTTATAATAAGAACCGTCATGCTCCTCAATATAGCCTTTAACTGCCGATATCACTTCTTCATCGTTGGAAAATCTTTGATCACTGAGCCATTTTTTCAAGTTTGGGAACAGAAAATAATCTAAGAGAGCCAAATCTGGCGAATCAGGTGAATGAGGTAGCAATTCAAACTTTATTTCATTAATTTTGGTAATTGCAATAACGAATTTATGAGCTGGTGCATTGTCTTCATGAAGCAACACTTTCTTCTTAGGAAATGTGGTTGCAATAAGTTCGCATAACACTCGCAGTTAATAGTTTTTCCTTTTTCAAGATAACCAATGAAAATTATCTTACGCGCATCCCAAAAAATCGAAGCCATGACTGCCTGCAGATGAAACGGTCTTCACCTTCTTTGGTGCCGGCTCTCAATTTTCAGTCCATTGTTTTGATTGTTCTTTTGTCTCGGGTGTGAAGTGGATCCATGTTTCTTCCATATTTATGAAACGGCGCAAAAAGTCTGCTTTGTTGCTGCAAATTTCGCTAAACACTCAATTGAAACATCTTCACGAAACTGTTTTTCCTGCACATCTTGCACACAGCTTTCTAGACGATGCTCGACTTGGCAGCTCGTACGGTCTCGTTTAAACTCTGCTACATAATAGTTTACTGTTGTAAACGAAGGAATCTAGTTCAGCTTTTATATTTCAAAAGTATTGTATAACATAACGATTTTTTCAAACAAACAACTACCGCCATCTATATCTGAGGCCGGTTAATTATGGGACCCCCTCGTACATCATTAAATGAGTTTTGCAACAGTGATAAAACTCCTGTATCCCATCATTATTCATTGTTACTGTCACATTCTCACATAAGAAAAACGATTCCACAGACCCCTTGTCAATTGTCACAAAGGTTCTTTTTCTAATATTTTATTTGTGCCGGCGGTACTCGAAGCCTACCAAAAAAAGATCTTATGGAAATTTTATAGTCTTCTATGATTGTTATTTTGTAACGGTTCGTGATTCAATTTTTATATCAAATGAATCCAAAACACATAAAATATTTTTAGTATTCTAAACGGTTTCTTTTTTTATTTGTAGCAACCCTAGAGGGTGACTAGTAGTTATAGCCTAAAACATTAAAAATAGTCGTAAAAGCGATAATAAAAATAATGCATTGACTAGACAAAAAATCATAGGAAACGAGAACCAGATTATTTCAAAACCAGTTTTATTCAGGACTATATGTATCTATAATACCCTAAGAAGAGCTGGCTTAAAATATATTCTTCGTAAACTGCTAGGATTTCTTAGTAAAATTGTTTGTGTGGGTATTTAATGGGCTCTGAGATTTAGGGTCAGGTCTACTAAGGAAACAGGTAAAGCCAGTCATGCCATCAGGTGTTTCGAGAAGGGTGTGTTTGTCATTGGCACTTTAAATCTTCTAATTTATGGTCCTTTCGTTTTTAATTTAGAAAATGAAATGAAACTACTGTATGCCAAATTTATTTTTTAAACAAATTGTTTATAGAATACTGTTTAATACTATTTTTTGTGTGTATTCTTTCACATAGGTACTTTAATTTAATTTATTGTTAACAAATTTTCTAGAAAAAAACAATGTGTATATTTATTTTACATTCGTCATCACTTTCATGAATTTCCAATCAAAAACATTTATACTGCAAACTAAAAATAATTGATAAAGGCATTAAATCATCATAAATAATAAAACAACCTTCAACTGCTGTATCCATAGAAACTAAAAAGAAACCCCAATCAATTCAATTTCAATAGAACTGTGTTTAATATAAATATACAAATAATAAGATTCAAATATTTGTTGGAATAATCCACAGAATCAAAAAGCCGAGGTAAATATGTAAACAAATGACACGTAGTCTAACAATAAATTACTGTTTTAAATGAAACTTACTGTTTCTAGATAGAAAAAATAGAAATTCAAGCAGGAAAAAGTGTCAGTGCTGAAGAAGTTAAAAGCCAACAAAATGATGCAGCTGCATTAAAAGTTTCTAAAAAGAAACCAGCTCTAAAAAAGAATGGCACTGAAAGGAAGTCAAAAACACAAACCAAAGTGGCAGCTATTAAAATCAAAAATGAAAAGACAAGAAAGGAAAAAGAGAAAAGTGAAACTAATAATCAAGCCAATGATAATCAGATTTGCGAAGAGGAGAAAGAAAAGGTACAACCAAGTATGACGAATAATGACGCTGTACCTGACACTAACGATAGATGTGAATAGACGATCATGGAGGAAGATGGTGCTGTAGCTGGTTGTAGTAAACTGCCTAGGCTAAAGACAGTAAAAAAAACCAAACGTCCAAAAATAATGAAACGTTTTGAAGAGATTGCAGATGCGTCGGATTCTGAATCTAACGTAGGTTATAGAGATGATTCAGATACAGAACAACTTTTCATAGGAGACTTCGTAATTGTATCCGACAACGTGAACAGTTTTCCAGGGAAGTTCGATGGGTATTTAAGGGGTAATAACTGTTATGGTTGGGTGCTTGTGATGGTACTGGGTGAAAGAAGTATGTGGCAATGGCTCGAAGAAGTCGTAAGAAAATCCTACCACTTGGCTGATATTGATTGCGCGCAGCCATTGGAACTTGGCCAGAATCAATATTTCTTTCCAGATCTCTAGGAAAAATGTTTATCACGTTCTAAACAGTTCTATTATTCTTTGTTGTTCATTTTTTTAGTGACTTTTTTATGTTTAAAATTTTAATAAACAATTTTTTATTGTGGATTACGTGTTTTTGAAAAATGCTGTAGGGTTACTTTAGCTCAGACAATACTAAACATAGCGAATACATGTAAAATGCAGTGTGGGACAAAGTCAACCGAAACTGGAGGGTAACTCTGTGCACACCTTTATTTTATTTATTTATTAATAAAATAATTGCCATTTCATATTTTTACCTTGTGATTGACTTAATATATGTGAATGGAAAAAAGAAGATATGATATTACAAATATTAAAGCTTGGATATAAGGTAAATGTCCCAAATTTCGACAGTTTAACAGGTCAAATGTCATTATTCTCTCATTAATATGAATAATAATTTTAATGCATAAAAAAACTACTTTAGGAGTGGGAACAGTCCTTTTTTTAAAGAAAACTTGTAATTACAAACAAAGTATGAGAGAAAAAAAGAATATTGATTTATTTTAAAAGCACTCCATGTGAACATAAATTCGACACCCACATTTTTACAGTGTCCTTTAATTCGTCAGACTGTAAAATCTAATTTCGACACGTTTCCTAATATCGACACTAAATTGTCCATAGTTTCGACACAAATGATATAAGCAAATTAAATTAATAATTAATATTACATTTTAGTTTTTGGGGGTGAAATAAAAAATGTAAATAAAATATATTTCTATTTATTCGATCATTAAACAAAATCTGCTATTTCTTTAACATTAAACAGGTTTTTTTCTAATAATTCTGGTGGTTCGATTATATCCTCTATTTCTTCCAATCTGTACCATATTTCGTCCTTCTCTTGAGGCCATTTCCAATTATTTTCACACGTTTCCATTGCACTTATCATAGTTTCATTTTCTCTTACATGGATTATTATACATGGATAAAGATCACCCTGGAAATTGACAATGACGTGGTATCCTACTTCCAGAATCTCTTTGCCGATTTTTAGTTTAGTCTGTTTGTGTTCATAGTGACCTGAGTTTTTGTTCTGCTTTCCCATCTTCTTATTTTTTTTTGAGTGTTGTAGTTTTTTGCAATTTTTTCTTACTTTCTAGGTCAAGTTTCTTTTGTTCTCGTTTCCGTTTTCTTTCTTCTTTTTCATTGTTTATTCTTTCTTTTTCGGCAGTTTTCTTTAAATAATATTCACGGCAGTCATTCGATGTAGTGACAGACGGAATTTTCTTCTTCTTTCTCTTTGTCTGATTTTGAGGAATCGAGGTATCTGGTCAAAATAGGGAATTTTTAAATGGACTTGGTACTTCAACACCTGGCACAACTTTGGAGCATCGTTCATTTGTATCAGGCCTATTCGTGTTTATGTCGACTTTTTTTCCGGGTGTTCTGATTTTGACTACTATCAGTGCAAGAGGAATGTCTAATTCGCTGTCGGCATCGATGATACCAATTTGATCTTCTACAATAGGATTGATGCTTTTACTATAAATATTATCGTCAACTGCAAAATGATTTTGATCTTTATCGAGTGTCTGACGTTTGGTGTCGGTCAAATTACTCTCTTCACTTTCATTTATTTCTCTATTTTCTAGTGATAATTGTTATTTCTTATCTTCTGATTTGTCCTCCCTATCATTTCCTGATACTTTAACAATGGCACTATTACATAAACTATTTGATTCTTTCTCTATTGAAGATATTTCTCGTATATCCATACTTATATCATCATCAACAACAACAATCCTATCTTGCCAATCTTCATCCAGTACTAAGCCTTCTTCGACTTCAATAATTATATTATTCGGCTCATTTTCGATTGTATTCATAAGATTCTCATTAAGAACTTCCTCTGTTTCCTCGTTTGCCATTGTGGCTCTATTCTTTCAAAAGATAGACTTGTTTTTTTTTAAATTTTCAACCAAAGCTGATACAACCCTCTATTTTCTGTGTCGAAGTGCCATTCCTTTCCGTTAAGGTTATAAAAATCTGCAAGTAATTGAGCTTCGATTTCATTCTCAATAAAGTGTAGATGGTCAACAATTTTATTGTCGATTAATTCATGGTCACTCTTTGGTCTTGAATCTGCAAAGTTATTGTCAATTATTTTCCTGTAATGTACGTTCTCTGCATCGAATTGACACAGCCCGCACGCTCGAAATGCGTTGTTGAATATATTTTCTATATTTTTAATTTTTTCTATTGCAATTTTAAGTATTCCTGCGAAATGTGCTTTGTCCATTTTTTGTTTATTTTCAGTTCTAAACGCTTTTGCCGCTTTTTTCCACCTATTTTTCGGGGCTTTAAAAAAACCACAGGAAGTGGTTGGAGAATATGAGTCGAGTTTGGGAGTAAACTAATTAAAATTATATTCTTCTCTCTACAAAAACCACTTAATGGAGACGTGCTATGTGACCATCTACATACAAAATAACTGGAAATTTGATTTTTTGAGATATTAACCAGGGATAAAATATATTGCTGATGTACTCATACAATGACTCGGAAGTCATCCAACCATTTTCGGATCTTCCAATACCCCATCCAGTTGGCATACTTAAAGCTCTATGTTTTGGGATCCTTTCATACGAATACATCACCATTGGTGGTGCTAAGTGTCCAGCAGCATTCCCTAAAACATAAAAAATGGGCCACTTTCTTCAAAAACAATAATAATTAATTGGAGGAATTGGGTTTCTAATTAATTATGACATTTGGCATTCTTCAAAAAAAATTATTTATACTGAATAGTTATAAGCGTACATATACATATGCATACTTGTTATTATTACAGTCAAGCATTCCTTCTCATCACCGCTTCTCTCGTAAACAGTTTTACTTCCTTTCATAACTAATACTTTATTTCCTTCGGGGTACAAGAAAAATGCGGATTCGTCGCTATTAAATATTCTTTCTGGCTCATTTATTTCAATTTCTTCTGAAACGAAATAATCTCTTATCTCTTCAAACCACTTCCTAACTCCCTGAACAGATACAGCTGCTCTAGATGCACAGAGAATCTGCGTCATTCTTTCACCAATTTCGGGATGTCTACGAAGAAATCCTTCATACCAGTGTCGTCCTGGACGTCCTTCAGAAAAAGGATTGGGCCTTTTCAATTGTTTCACCAAGAGTTCAACACTTTCCAGCAATTGATACTTGATAACAGGAAAACCCATTTTACCCAAATTAATTACCCATTGCGATAGCAACTTCTTTTCTTCTGATGATAAGACTGGTGAAGTACCACTTTTTCATTTTTCTGGCACTCGACCTTTTATTGTAATTAATAATGAAGTTCCTGGCACATTATACATTTTGGCTGCCATAGCGCAAGGTGTTCCATCTTTAATTGATTCGAGTGCCATGTTTAAATCTTCGGGTCGATAATTAAAATATGTTTTTCCTTCCATACTGAAACTTCTTTTCAATGATCCTGAGAAAAATAAAATATTGTTGATAAGTCGGTAATAATATACCAGTGTCGAATTTAGAGGCTCAAGGTATCTAATTTCGACACCCATATCGAATTTAGGACCGGTCGTTTCTATATCACTCTGGCTACTAATGAGATGCAGTGCATGATATATATTTTACTTTAGAAAAGGATGGAATATTTTTAGGTCTAACGGAAAATGTCCGCAAATTCGACACCCGGTTAGTAACTAGATTTAGTGTACCTAAATTCGACACCCCTAAAAACTATCATATTATCTACTATATATTCGAAACAACATCTTTATATCTAACAATTATCTATATTTCATCACATAAATACAAAATCTCCCCAGAGGAATTGAAATTCATGCCTTGAAAGTAGTTCAAAAGATGTCTGTTTATGTCTTACCTTATAAGAAACTCTGCAATTTGCTCGAGCCGCCACAACTCAACTGCCTGATACATTCACTATCTTACGAGTAAATATCATACGCTAACATGTCACTAAAAGAGAAAACTGCTACGCGACATATTCAGAAATGTTCATAGATGTCACTTAACGTATTATGAGACGGTAAAATTCTATTAATTTCTTAATTTCACGTAATATGTTGTGTCGGAATTATGGTCACTGTCGAATTAACGTACACTTACCTTAGATTAGATTAGATTTAAACGAGGTTACTGTGCACTGAAACCAAAGGTTTATTGTGCCCCCCCTATCAGAGCTGTTGTCGCTACTACTACAGCTCGCCTTCCAGTTCCAAGGTTCTAATGAACTCTAGTATTTGGGACGGCTTCAACGAGGTTAGGTCCTCACTCTTACAAGTTTCTTGTCCAAAGCATTTCTTGCGTTGGCTTGCAATGACGAGGCATTCCAGAACTAGGTGATCAGGAGTTTCATCCTCCTCCCCACAGAATCTACACTCGTCAACCTCTGCTAGACTTATTCTCATTAAGTGCTTCCTAAGGCGGCAGTGTCCTGTAAGAAAGCCCGTGAGGAGATGTAGCTTATTTTTACTAAGGTCCAAATATTTTTTGGACCCAGCAGTGTCAAAGTTCCCCAGGAACTTTTTGGAATGTTCCAACCCGGGAAGGCACCGCCAGAGTGCTTCTCTTACGGTTTCCTCTTTCTTCCGAAACTCTCTCTTGTAGGAGCATTTTGTACACCACAGAAAAGCTCCGGGCCAATAAAGGGCATTTGTGCTCCTTTCCTGGCAAGTGTATTGGCCTCTTCATTTCCTGTGATTCCCGAGTGGCCAGGAACCCAGACTAAAGAGACCCTGTTATTCTTGCCTAATTCATTAAGTTTTCTTCGGCACTCCCATGCCAACTTTGAGTCAATGACATGGGAGCTCAATGCTTTGATAGCTGCTTGACTATCAGAATGGATTGATATGTCACATTTCTGGTAGTTTCTTTCTAGGTTCATTTCCACGCATCTTTCGATCGCAAGCATTTCTGCCTGAAAGACGCTCGGGAAGGAGCCTAAAGGTAATGAGTATCTGGTGCCAGGCCCAAATACTCCAGCGCATGCTCCAATGGGGGTTTTTGAACCATCCGTATACCATCTAATGGTGTTTTCTTTGAGAGTTTGGGTGGTGTATTCCCAGTCTCTCCTCGTATTTAGCATCGTGGTGAAATTCTTTTCGATGCTTACTTTCCTGATCATTTCGTCACTGGGAAGATTCGCTAATGAGGTGTATCTTGTCAGAGAGGACCAAGCTCCCTGATTTTTAATACTCTCATTGCCTGAACCTTCCTTAGATATTCTAAGAATTGCCTCTTGGGCAGATCTTTCTATCACCAGATGTAGAGGTGTGAGATCTGTAATGATCTCAAGTTCCCTAGTTGGACACGTTCTCATAGCTCCAGTGATGCACACACAGGCAAGCAAGGTGAACTTTATCGAAGGTTTTCCTCGTGCTGTACTGACTTGCTTTTGTGTGCCAAACTATTGCCCCATACGTAATTGCTGGTCTCACAATCATGGCGTACACCCATCGCAGTATTTTTGGGTTACAGCCCCACCTCTTACCAGCTAGATTTCTGCACGCCATCAAAGCTCTTATTGCTTTACTAGCAGTTATTTCAACATGCTTATTCCACAGAAGCTTACTGTCTAGAGTTATCCCTAGATATTTAACCTCTGATTTCCATTCTATGATTTCCCCGTTTAAGGTTTCATGGCTGGAAGTGTTCTTTTCCGGGTAAATGGAATTACTATGGTCTTGCTTGGGTTAATGTTTAGCCCCACTGACAAGCACCATTGCTCAATGATTCTGAGGCCCTTTTGTAATAAATCACACAAGGTGCTCTCGAACTTGCCTCTGACTATTAAAACAATGTCATCGGCGTAGCCCATACATTCGAAGCCAAGCTCCGTTAGCCTGTAGAGCAACTCATCTACTACGAGGCTCCAAAGAAGGGGAGATATCACTCCCCATTGAGGTGTCCCCCGAGTGGCCTTAACTGAGGTGGTTTGATTCCCCACCTGTGTCTTAGCTATCCTCGTTGTCAACAACTCATACATCCATTTTACAATGGTTTCATTCACGCCTCGCCTTTTTAGTGCTTCTTTGACAGACACATGAGTTGTGTTGTCAAAGGCCGCTGATATATCCAGGAATGCGCACATTGCGATTTCTTTGTTGTTCAGAGTTCTCTGGATGACTTCTGTCAGCTGATACAGAGCCGTCTCAGTTGATCGACCCGCTCTGTAGGCATGCTGACATTTATGAAGTGGTATATTCTCCAGATTCTCTGTTCTTATTTAGTTATCCACTACTTTCTCCATCGATTTGAGTAGAAACGATGTAAGACAGATGTGTCTAAAAGATCGGGGATCAGTCCCATCTTTTTTCCCTATTTTTGGTATGAAGGTTACCCTTGCCCTTCTCCATTTTCTAGGTATTAGACCCACTGTTAGACTGCTTCTTGTAATCTTCAGCAGGTGAGGAAGAATCTCCTCTATCACTTGCTGGAAATATTCCATCCACTCCTGGTGATTTATATGGTTGGAAGGTACTTATTGCCCATTCCAACCGTTGTCTGGTAAATATTTTCTTAGCAATGTCCCAATCTTCCTTGTGGGATTTTTTGGTGTAGTTCATTGCTATTTCGGTGCTTGTTGCTGGTTCACTACCCGGGAAGTGGGTTTTAAGAAGAAGAATCGATCGTTCCTCTTCACCTTCCGTGTATGATCCGTCTGGCTTTTTCAGCGACATTGTGGGGTGAGTTCCCCCATTTGCCATGACCTTTTGTAGTCTGGCCGCAGTGTGAGTGGAAGTCATCTTTTCGCAAAAGGCTTGAAAATTAAGCCTTTTGGCCTTCCTAATTTCTTTATTGTACTGAGTAAGCTTCTCAGTGTACCTCTGCCAATTGCCGTCACGTTTGGCTCTATTAAAGAGCCGACGGACCTCTTTTCTGAGGTTTGACAGGTTCTCATTCCACCAAGGAGCATCCTTTTCTGAACGAGCTTTTGAGAGTGGGCAACTGGAATGAAAAGCTTCAATTATTGCCTCACTGATCTGTTCGACTCTGTGTTCCCGGTCGTAGTGCGGGTGATTTACCCCATTCACTTCGACGTGTTCCAAATTGTCCTTCAGATTGGTCTTGTAAAGAGACCAATCAGTATTTCTAGGATTTCGAATTGTAGGAATCGAGGTGGTATTTCCCTCTATCCTAAATTCGATGATCCTATGGTCGGAAAGTGATGGCTCGCTCATCACCCTCCAATCTTTCACATTTTTCCTAGCAGCTACATCAACATCCAGGACCTCTTATCTTGCTCTCGTGACAAAAGTGGGGGTTGTCCCCACGTTTAAGGTCTCAAGGTTATTTGCTAAGAGATATTATAATAAACACTCACCTTTTGCATTGTTATTGGTGCTTCCCCACACGGTATTGTGCTATCGCATTGTCTCACTAGCTTTTGTACCTCTACTGGCGGTGTCATCGGCCCGTCTCCAGCGAAGTAGGCAGAGGCAACGACGATGTCTCGGTCGATACCCCCAATGTTGAGGTGAACCATGATTGGAACAAGGTCCCGTGACACGTATTCTGAAACACAAATATATTTTATGTTATTTCTTATGATTACACAGGCACGCGGAGATACTTGCCTTTGATGATAAATCAATTTAGAATCCTTACATGCCAAACCTTTGATTTGTCCCTCTTTGTTGATCCATGGTTCTTGGATCAGTACAATATCCAGTTGTAGTTTATCGAACAACCTTGCAATCACGGCTGAAGCTCCCTTCGCGTGATGCAGGTTAATCTGAGCTACATTCGTGAACGTGAAGGTGAATAATTGTGGATGAGAGAGGCCGAGTTACTCAGCCTCTATTCATCCCCCTCCTCTCTCTCTCCCTGACCCTCCTCGACCACCATGGCAGTATCTCCCTCGGTAATTGAGCAGGTTTCTTGATCTCGAGTCAGACTCTCGACCCCCAGGCTGCTCTGCCCAGCTTCCTGGGATGCAGAGGCAGTCTCCGCATTCCCAGTCATCCCAGCAGAGCCGGAGGAGATCTCGGGCCGACCCAAGGTCAAGCTTTCGCCTTGTTTCCCCTTCCCAGAGGTTCCGGATATGGAGGATATCTCCATGTCCTTTGGATCCTCCGCGGGATTCTTATTTTTTCCCAGCCCCGAGACAGGGATACGCCCAAAACGGAAGTTTAGCGCGTAACCTCCTGCCTTCAGAGCCTCCCCAGATTGGTGATCGATCCCAATCGTGAGTATAGTTCCCTGTCCCTCTTTTTTAGAGTTTAGGATTTTCCAAGCCGCAGTACTGAGGTTGGAGTTCTGAACCTCGACAAGTTGGAGGATCTTCTCCAGTTTCATGTCTTGGGAAGAACACTGTTATGGTGACCGGCTTTGGGATGTCGTCTCCACTTCGAGCCACCAATTCGGGTCCTTCCCAAAAGTTTAATTTCGGCGCTGACCTCATAAGCCAGTCTGCCGATTCTTGTGACCCACAGTCCACCAGTATCATTCCACAACGGAAATGGGTACGTGAGAAGTGGATTCCCTTCTCTTTGCTCTGGCACAGCTCTTCCACCAGAGTGTCTTCCAGTGTGGAGAGCTGCTTCGCTCTCAGGATGACCCCAGGATAATCCTTGGGCATTATTCCCACCCTAAAAGCTTTCTCTGTTTTGACAGCAGCTGCGTAACCAGTGGCTTGCCCGGTTACCGTTGCAGCTGTTTTTGATTTCTTGCTTTGAGGCCTAAGCGGAGGAGTAATATGCTCCGGGCGTCTTTTAAGCTTTGTTTTCCCCGTTGGTGATTCCTTCGGGGGGGTTGGGCGCTGAGTTACCTGCTTCCTGGCCTCTTCAGGGGATATTCTCTGATTGCGGAGTCGCAGGTATTTCCGCACCCCTGCTCCACTGAGGCCTTTTCTCAGTGGGTCGTTTATACCGCCCGGTTCTTCCGGTTTTGGGAGGTCGAACGGCATACGACCTTTGTGCCGTTTGGCCTTTTTTCCCTCTGTGAGGTGCCCGGATGAAGAGGTGGAGGTTTTCTCCACTACTTTTTCGGTGAAAGTCTTACTTTTTCTTTCCATGAGTGATCCCACGAGAAGCTAGAGTCATTACGGTCCACCGCTGCAGAGCCCCGCATGCAGAGGTAAGGGGTTCAATACAATGGAGTTCCCCCCGGTGCTCCAAGGTCGAAATCAGTAAGGACTATTCTTCTATATAGCCACGTATTCTTCGGCCCGGTTTCCCACCTTGAATTTAGGTTTTTAATGAGGTTGTCTCCTCTTGGTCCGGACAGTAAAGCCAAGACCCCCCCCCCCCACTGGCCCGCGAGACTTGACCACAGATAGCCAGGAGACATTGGTGTAACAGGTGATTTCGAGGTAAGCTCGAAATTTCACCCGCCATCGTAACCCTGTGTGCAATCCCTTAGCCACGATACTACAGCTGGGACAGGTAAAGTTGGTCCGCGGCAGGGTATTTGAGGGCTGCCAGTTGAGTTTTTAGACACAACGAGCCCCAGGTATTTCCCCGCAGACCTCCTCCTCATATAAAATCATTTCAGAGGCCCTTCTCCTATCCGCCACCTGGAGACGTGCCGGGTTGGTACTCCACCCCCTCCACATCAATAAATACCCCGACGAACAGCGACGAACCACGTACATATCTACTGATGTGGACCCTTAATTAGCTCCCAATTAAGATCAGTATAACTGTGCATATAATTCAATAATATCTAAGCTTTAATATTTGTAATATCATATCTTCTTTTTTCTATTCATATATATTAAGCCAATCACAAGGTAGGTCATTTCTTGGACTACCCAAAAATAATTATCAAACATCAGATAGGCATCAAATGAAATGTAATTTCGGTCATTCTGACGATGTTATGTAATATCGAAACAAATGTCAAATTTCTTGGAATTTTTAACATTTTTTTCAATATATTGTGGAGCTATCTACAAACAGTAAGTTTCATTTAAAACAGTTATATGAGTAGATTCCACGATGTAAGGGTCGAGACAGTTAATTTCATTAACAATAAATTAATTAACAATTCGACTGATAGCTTAATGTTATACTTAATTTAGTATAGGTGAGTCAAAAATAGATCTTCACAAAAAAGAAGAAAATCAACTTCTTTCAACTAACTGTTGTGTTTTACCTAGAATGTCTTTCTAAATATCCGGTTCGAAGTACGAAAACTGCAAGTTCTTTTTTGAATTTTTTATTTTGTCACACTTGACAATCAACAACTGTCATTATTTCTATCAAATACCTAAATACAAATAATGTTAAAATTTACAAATATACGCTGTGTAGCAATATAATTTCTAAAATAAATTTCTACCCTTTAGTAATTGTTCTCCAGAACGATTACTTCAAAACGTTCAAAACAAATAGTATTGTAACTGGTCGTCGAAATGTTTTTCTGTTGGAAACTGTTATGTCAACTCTTCTTTTTTTCCGTCACTTTTGCGTTTCTCCAAGTATTTCTCGGGCCATGTGTCCTCTATAAATATCTTCATATTTATGCATCTTTAGTTATATCCTTTTTCGTTTTCTATGGCGTAATTCAAGTGACGAGAAGGACCATGTGTTGTGTCTTACCTAGAATATCTTTTTATAAATATCCTATTCGAAGTACGAAAATTGCACGTTTTTCTTTTTTGGATTTTTTATTGTATGAAACTTGACTATCAACAACTGTCATTCTTTCTTTCACATTGCATATCAAATACATAGATACAATGTTCCAACTTACAATTCATTCATTCGTTTGGGTTGTGCTCAACAGCCCGGACACTCGACCTAAGTCAATGTACCATTTCCAATATTATCTAGTTCAGAAGCTTCGTTTCCCCGATATAGGCTATTAGCTTATTTGGAGGGATTTTGTAAATTCTTAAATAAGCAGAGTATATGTGTAGATGTTTCATCCCTTAGTTCACATTTCCTACAGATAGGTTCACTGACTTGTCCCATTTTGTATAGATATTTCCTTGGTGAACAGTATCCAGTGACCAAAACGATAACTGTTTTCAAATGTCTCTTGCTCAGTTTCAATAACCTAATTTAGAGTTCTTTGTTTACATTTTTCAGTAAGCTTTTCGTATGAAGGTGACTTTCTGTCAACCTCCATTTGATCTGGTGTTCCTTGTCGAGCCAGTTCCAGATTTTTTTACTTATGTAATTGTTTGTGATTCCACAGAACAGATCCGGACCTATGAAGTCTCCATGAGAGCCTTGTTTAGGAAGCTGGTCCGCCAATTCATTACCTGCAATCCTTTCATGGCCCAGCATCCATACTAGAGACATTGTGTTGTCTCTTGCCATCTTATTAAGTTTTTTACCAGTCTAGATTCAGCGGTTGGATTGCTGATATTCTTAAGCAGAGCCTGGCTGTCAGTATATATTTTTCTTTTTTGTCCGGTATAATCTCTCTTCATATTTTTTTCAATACAGATTATAGCAGCAATTATTTCTGCCTCAAATACGTATAGCGATCAAGGCTGAAGAACATTTTCTTCCTAGGTCTATTTATGCCAGCCCCAGTGCAGTAGTTCGTTTTAGAGCCATCGGTGAGGCAGATGATGCCTCCAGAATTTCCCGACCCATTTGAAAGTTCGGTTCATCTATAGTATTGTTCCAGTTGTATCAGTATGATCTCTACGAACATTCGGGGTCTTTGCTGCCCCAGCTGAAGTGGTGTGCATTGGTACCATCCCCTACAACAAAATTCAGTTAGTATCGTCTGGCGTATTCCGTCAGGTTCTCCATATTAACCCCGGGTAATGGTTCTTCTGAATCGATGGGACGATAAAGAAGCACTATTATTGTCTCTATTACCTCCCCATCTTTTGCGAGTTTCATCTCTGCTGCTACCATGTCACCCGTAGAAAGTTCCATGATTGGCATCAAGTTATATTTAGATTTGTAACAGATACTAGTTCTTACTTTAGTACAATTAGTTCCTATTATCAGTCTCATTTCCTTAATATTTAGCCCCAGTATCTTACCTCTGTTTATCCAAGGTTCTTGGATCAGAACAATTTCGATGTTATCGGCCACAACTTTTTGATGTAGGATTACAGTGGCTGTCTTTTTGTGCTGCAACTTGCTTGTAGCACCTTGAATGTCCTAGGAGGATTATTGTTCAGGTACTTGATCAGTCCCTGTTTCCTCTTTGGTCGTGTTTTCCAGGGTGTTAAAGCTGGATCGCTGGAATAAGCCCGGACTAGTTCTTTCATTGACTCCTCATCAATCCGGAGACTCACAGGCAGTCCCATATCGGAGTAAGGGGGTCGTTGCTCTACTATGCGGTTTGTGTCAACGATTGGGTATTCGGAATGGGCACTGTTGGCCGTTTATAGCCCTTATTTCTCAATGAACCGACCAGTTTCTTTCTGTACATACGTACGGGACGTCTCTGGCCGTCCCCTATCCGCAGCCCGGAGAATTTCCCTATATGTAGCTCAACCCATTACTCTCCGATACTGAAAATATGTCTCTCCGATATCGAAGAGTAATGCTCAGAAAATCGAAATCTTGGACAAGCCGTAGAAGGTCCTCGAAAACTTAATGAGCACTGGGTTCCAATTTACAAATATACACTTGGTATCAATATAATATCTAAAATAAGTTCTCAACAATAACCAAATGCTAAAAGGAGACTTAAAGTAGGTATAACAATTACTTCAGATCACAAGAGAATAATAATTATAGATGTAGAAGAAACTTTACTATGAAACAAATACTCTTCTTTTCTTGGATTATTTATATTTTCTTTAATTGATTCCATAATTTATTAAATATGTGTGTCTAATATCAGTTTATAGCTCACTATATTTTTTAACTGTATATGTTTGGCGAATTTATCATACTTGTCTTGATTTTTATTGCTATCTTAATTAGTAATTTTTACATGACATAGATATCTGTAAATAAAACAATTGTAGTAAATTTAAATCTTGTTTTACTTATAATGTTAATATTTTTCCTCAATCAATGCCAAAGTAACTTGCTCAACATCGTTACTGATAAGAGTAATTTGATAAAGCTCTTAGTTCTCTGCAGTTACTCAAGTGATAATTGATGACGTTTCAATGATAATTCACGTCAATATTGTTTATTATTAACTTCAACGTTTGCATTGAGGAAAAAATAGCGGTTTCCAAATTGGTGGTCAACATATTGATTTATTAGGTTATCTGTCTAATTTTTAAATTAGTACATCGCTTGATATAAAAGAATATATCGAAGTTTCCCTAATACACGTATTCTATCTAAATTACAAACAGATCTTTATTTTATAGAGATAAAACTCTATGGCACACTTCCAGTTTCGAAATGTCTTATGTAGGTACTGTACAACCGGTTTAAAATCACGATTCAAAGCCTTTTTGACACTTGCATAAACGTACTTTCAGTCATTATTATCTACTTTTTTTAAACAATATACTATTCTTATTGTTGTTACAAAAATAATTTATGTACCAAACAATGCGTATTTTCTCTTTAATATTTATTGAATAATGAAAAGTATAATTTTGAAGTAATAAGATTATTATGATAAATAAGTCAATTAAAATTGCGCGTTGTGCATATTAAAAAAAGTGTAGGCTCGTGTATGTTTTCTAAACGTAAACAGAAACTGCTATAAATTATAAAGGGATCCTTGAAATCATTGTCACCTTCATTCAACTTTCACTTGAGAATAAATATCGAGCGATACTTGTGACTATTCGATAGGCAATACAACTTACACTGTGAAAATAATTACGAGAAAGAACTGTATTATAGAGTAATATTTGTGACAATCAGGTCCGGTTTATCAAT
Source organism: Galeruca laticollis (assembly GCA_963921935.1). NCBI lineage: Eukaryota > Metazoa > Arthropoda > Insecta > Coleoptera > Chrysomelidae > Galeruca > Galeruca laticollis. The sequence goes on along the minus strand of OY998178.1, from coordinate 111,419,141 downwards.
TGCAATAATTTATCTGTGAGATAATTGTTAACTATACTTATATGTAAAGATGGGTTTATCGTCGACAACAGTACTTTTATTGGACAGATAAACTGTCAGATAGATAATGTCTCTTAGTTACAACTGGCAGATACCTACCTAAGTCAGATAACAGGAAGATAGTCCATATTCCATACATACCAGAGAACAGAAATCTGAGGACTGACATCTGTTGAAACCAAATGTTATATTTTGTGAATTATATTTGGTGTCTGTGTACTTTATTTACTAGAATTGATAAACCGGTCCTCATTGAATTAATTCAATGGTGGCAGTTCTCTAGGTAACACAGCACTCATAATTATCCAGCAATTTCTATGACTACTTTGTAGGCAACACAACATATACTAATTTCAAATTAATTATAAAAGGATCCTTGAAATCATTGTCACCTTCATTCAACTTTCACTTGAGAAAAAATATCGTGCCATACTTGTGACTATTCGATAGGCAATACAACTTACACTGTGAAAATAATTACGAGAAAGAACTATGACTATTCTATAGGCAACACAGCATACAATGTATTATAGAATAATATTTGTGACAATCAGGTCCGGTTTATCAATTGCAATAATTTATCTGTGAGATAATTCTTACCTATAGTTATATGTAAAGATGTGTTTATCGTCGACAACAGGACTTTTATTGGACAGATAAACTGTCAGATGGATAATATTTCTTAGTTGCAACTGGCAGATACCTAAGTCAGATAATAGGAAGATAGCCCATACTCCATACATACCAGAGAACAGAAATCTGAGTACTGACATTGTTGAAACCAAATGTTATATTTTGTGAATTATACCTATTTGGTGTCTGTGTACTTTATCTACTACAATTGATAAACCGGTCCTCATTGAATTAATTCAATGGTGGCAGTTCTCTAGGCAACACAGCACTCATAATTATCCAGAAATTTCTATGACTACTTTGTAGGCAACACAACACACACCAATTTCAAATTAATGTTTTATATAGGTTATAGGTATGCAACCAAATACTCAGATATATTATTTAAATGTACTGTGCAGCAAAAGAAATGTATATTGAATGTTATTTTTTTTATTTTAATCAATTTTACGATTTTGTTAGTGTTTTCATAGGCATTAATAGATTTTATATATTTCTATTGAAATTTCTATAACCTATCATTTTAACCGTTCTTAAGTCCAAATCAAAACTATTATTTGCAGGGAATATCACCAGAGCATATTCCTCCGTACGACAACGAACTCATAAAATGTGCCATGGCGAAAATTCCCGAAAAATATCAAGCTTTGAAAGAATATAAAGTTCTAATGCACGTTGACCGCAAAGAATTGCGAAAATACTATTGCATCTTCATGAGAAAATATCTGTTACAGTACGTACTTAAAGATCCGGCTGAGTGGAAGAGGTAAGTATTGTTTCTAATATATCCTGCAAAAAATTTAAGAAAAACATTATCGAAAGTCTGGAAGTTGTTGTATATTTTTATTCTCAATATTCTTTCCCCTCTTCAGTTGCGTCGATACTTTTTTTTCATGGGAGGAGTAAAGGCTTTTTGGTTTAGGTAATAAAAAAAATCATATTGTAGAGAGCCATAAATAACATATACCTATTAGAATTAGAAACAAAACTTCTTTGGACAAACAAATTAAACAGACTTGCGCATGTTAATTATCGAACTTAATAAAAAAATATAATAATTTATTTATTTCTTATTCTTAAGGGGTGGGGGGGGGGGGGGTGTAGGGGGCTTTAATTACACTCATATCGACACCCTCACTCCTCTTTTTTAGCCAACTACAGACTTACGAAGCTGATTTCTCTTGAAAAATCTTATGTATGGGTACTAGTCCTTTGATTTTATACGTTTTTAATTGTTGTCAGTATATTTTAGTAATTTCTAATTGTTTTACACATTTTTTATCAATACTAAATTAACTTTTAGAGAAGCTTTGATGCAAATACGTATTTTAGTCATGTTACAGTAAAAATACTTGCACACATTGAAAATTTAATCATACACTTTTAGAATAAAAATAACCAGCAACACATGTGACTAATGTATAGGCAACATAGAATACACTGTAAGAAAATTTATCCAGCAATATCTGTGACTATTTTATAGGCAACACAATATATTGTTGCTAAAAAACTAATATCTCGTAACCCACAAAAAATCAAATTTACGTATTTAGTGGCATTGGGAGGTGTAAACCAAATTCTACAACTCAGCTAACTTATTGTTCTACAAGTATTCCGTCCGGAATGTTGGAAAATTGTAATGAGGACACTGACCTTAAAAATCCCGATGACAACGAGAACGAATTAGAGAATCTAATAGACCCTGACCGAAGGCACACGGATGATGAAGGAAGGAACTATGTTACACACTATAGAGATAGATCAAGATGAAATACTTCAATATGAAAATCCGATGGAACCGGACTATGATAATACTGGTGGCCATATATTGAGCGTAAATATCGATATTACATTCCCGAAATAGAAAACTGTCCTTATAGCTTTGATCGCGAAAACGAATTGGAATACCTGAGAGACCCTGACCAAAGACACATGGATGATAAAGATACTGTGTTACGGACTGTAGAGATAGATCAATAAGAGATACCTAAAAACGAAAATCCACTGAGACAAGACTATGGTAACATGTTAGAAGGACGAAAACAAAGTACTAAGCGTCAAGAAGTTAGACAGAGAATGGATGGACAACCATACATGGGTTACAGTAGAAGCTATGGTAAAGTTAGTTATAATATTCCCAGAGAGGCTCGAAATCTAGGACCGTCATGCAAATCAAAAGAATGTATCAGAGGAAAAAATAAGTACTGTTAAAAAATAACTGTAACAAAGAGCAATCCAAAAGATGTTCCTACAAACCTAAATTATCACCACACTATGCTCGTTCCAGTTCTACAAAATTGTATTTAGAAACCACAGTTGAAAGTTTAAGTCACCTCTATAATTTGTATAGGAAAACACGTAATAACGATAGTGTATTATTTGTACCAAGTATTTATTAATAAAAATACATATAGTAATGGCACATGTTTATTAATAGACCTAACCTACCATACTACATCGTTATATATGCTGCCACGTTAGTGCTGCCAACTCTACACTCTGGAAGTGAGACTGCACGAACATAGAACTATAAATATATATCATTATTATAACTATTACAGCTTCCCTTTTCAGATATTGAGTACAATTCATAATCTCGTAATTTATCTGGAAGTCTAACATTACGTTTTGGACGGGTGGAGACTGAAGGTGTACTTTCAATTTCTGAACTACTATTATCATCAATTATTTGAGAGTTCATATTGCTAGATTCAAATTCAGGAGGGTTGTGTATAGGTGGAGGATTCAAAGAAGGACGGATATGTCTCTTGTTCCTGCGATAAGTTGCATCTTCTGTCTGTACTATATATGAACGCGGAGTGTCAGGTTTTTATAAAACTTGTCCTCGTTCCCATACCTTTCCTTTATTTATAAGAACGCTTTCGCCTTCGCTTAAAGGTTTAAGTTCTTTGCTGCCTATTTCAAAGTATTTTTTTTGCATTAACTTTGCCTTGTCTTTCTTTTCCTTAACATCTTCTTCAATTTTTGCATTTAATTTCTCTGTTAAAATAGGTATCCTTGTTCTTAGTCTTCTGTTTAACATCAATTCCGCTGGAGATATTTTTAGATCTTTTAGGGGGTACACCTATACTCCAATAACATTGTATATATATATATATATATATATATATATATATATATATATATATATATATATGTATATCGGTTCTACTTTCAAATGCTTTTTTCATCATATTTTTCGCAATTCCTACACCCTTTTCTGCTAACCCGTTTGATTGTGCATATCTTGGACTAGATGTGGTTAAGGTTATATCCCAGTCTTTACAAAATTCATTAAATTCAAAACTTCCATATGGCATGTTGTCTGATATAATTTCCATAGGAATTCGGTAGATGAGAAAATTTCCTTTAATTTCAAAATAACTTCAGAACTAGTTTTTCTTCTCAGTTCCTTGATTTCTAACCAATTTGAATAGTAATATATTACTACAAAATAATTTACATTTTGAAATTCTAAAATATCTGTTGCTACCTTATCCCAAGTTCTTGACGGTATATCATGTGGGTGTAATGATTTCTTTCGATTACACTTCTGAAATTTTTCACAAACGCTACAACGTTTGATTTCATTTTCAATATCACGTGTTATTCCGGGCCAATACACTACTTCTCTTGCTCTTAATTTGGTTTTCTCAATTCCAAAGTGTACAGAATGTAGATCTTTCAGTATACTTGACCTTTCACTTTGCGGAATTATCAATCTATCTTCCATAAAAAGTAGTCCTGCTGATTCAGATAAGTTATACCTGATCTTCCAATAGTGTGAAATTTCTTCTTGTATATTTTCCCTTTTTTCGGACCATCCATTTTTGTGAAAGTATAACACTTTTTTTTAAACTTGATAATTTCTTGTTGATTCTGCTAATTTTATTTTCCTTGCTTCGGTTGTTGCTAAATTTTTTTCAATAATATGAACTACATTTTCCAATTATTTATCATCTTTAACTGGATCTTTTAAATATGCACGGCTTAAAGCATCAGCTACATGCATTTCTTTACCAGGTAAGTATTTCACTTCAAGATCATATTTCATAAGCTTTAAAATCATTCTCTGAAGTCTACTTGGAATTTTAGATAAATCTTTCTCGAAGATATGTATCAGTGGTTTATGATCCGTTTCAAATATAATTTTTCGACCATAAGTATAGTGATGAAATTTTTCCACACCAAATACTATTCCAAGTAATTCCTTTTCAATTTGCGCATAGTTTTTTTCTGTTGCAGTTAGTGAACGTGATGAATACGCTATTGGTTGTGAGTTTTGCATAATACATGCACCCAATCCATCTTTAGACGCATCTGTTTGAATAACTGTCTGCTCAGACTCATTGAAAAAAACTAAAACTGGTGCCGAACTTAATGTTTTCTTTAACAATGAAAATGCATTTTCCTGATCTGCTTCCCAATGAAAATTAATATCATTTCTTAAAAGTAATCTTAACGGTTCACTCATTTTTGAATAATTTGTTATGTGTTTTGACATAAAATTAACCATTCCTAAAAATCTTTCCACTTCTTCCTTATTCTTTAGCGTTTCCATTTCAATAATAGCTTTTACTTTTTCTGGATCAGCTTAAAGTCCTTCCTTGCTTATTATATTTCCTAAAAACTTCACCGAGTTTACTCTTAATTGTAATTTTTGCTTATTAAACTTTATGTTGTTCTTTCTTGCAGTTTCCAAAACATTCAATAAAATCTGATCATGTTCATCTTCTGACTCTGCAGCAATTATTAAATCATCGAATACTACTTGAACTCCTTCAATACATCCAAAAATTTTAACCATAATTCTTTGAAATATCTCTGGGGCTGACTTTATTCCAAAAGGCATTTTCATAAACTTAAATCTTCCAAACGGTGTATTAAAAGTACATAGATCAGAACTTTTATTGTCAAGTTTGATTTGCCAGAAACCTGAACTCATAACAATTACACTGAAGTACTGTTTATTATTCACAACTCAAGTTATATCTTCCTGTCTTGGAATCTGAAAGTGCTGCCTCGTAATAGCTTTATTTAGATCCCTTGGATCAAGACAGATTCTTAGGCTTCCATTCTTTTTTTGTACAATTACTAAGCTATTTACCCAGTCAGTTGCATATTCTACTTTTTGTATGACTTTTTTTTCTTCTAAATGTCTTAGAAAACTTCGAAGTTTGTTCTTTAAGGATAAGGGAATTTTCCTTGGAGGGTGAATCACAGGATTAACATTTTCATCGATTTCGATTCTGTACTCACATTCAATCTCTCCTAGACGAGTAAATACATCACTATATTTAACTAGAAGCTCGTCTTTAGTTAAAACTTTTATATTTAAAACCTTAATTCTTTGAATTAGATTTAGAAAAGTACAGCCGTGTAAACCTAATATTGGTTGTGTTTTAACATCTGATACTAGAAAAACTAAATTTTGTTTCATGTTATTTATATTACAATTCAAATTAACCTTACCAATGGCTTTTGTTCTAAAATTTCCGTATGAAACCAATGTGGTATTACAATTTTCCAACTTTAAATTATTGTTACTTTCATGAAGTTTATTAAAAACACTATAAGGTATTACGTTTACCTCAGCCCCTGTATCTAACTTAAATTTTATTAAATGTTTGTCACCAACTTTAATATCGGCATACCAAATATTTACATTTTCATTACTATTTATTTCACTTATAAAAAATTCTTCATCGCCAGAGTCATTACTTTCTCTTTCAATATTATCTAATCTACTTTTATTTTTATTAAAAGAATTCTTATTTCCGCTATTCTTCTTACCATTATAATTAAGATTTTTTTTAGAAGCTACAGCAAAATGATTTCTGCCTTTACAATTTAAACAGAGCTTACCAAATGCAGGGCATTCTCTAATTCCATGCTTTTTCTTACATTTAGTACAATCAATAATATCGCTTTTGATTTCACTCCGGGTGCTGGCTCCATAATTCTTCGTAAATGCTCCTTTCGATTTTTGAATGGAATCTACACTGTTTGAATCTTATATAATCCTTGCTTGTTACTCACTTATTTCTGAAGCTACACAAATTTTGACAACTTCATTCAGTGTGATATTTCCTTCTCTTAGCAATCTTCGCTGGATGTTCCTATTCCGTACTCCACAAACAATGCGATCCTTTATGAGACGATCTTTCAACTCACCAAATTCACGAGAAGCAGCTTTGGTTTGTAACTCCATTAGAAACTATTCAAATGGTTCATTTTCTCTTTGATGAACAGCAAAAAAATTAAAACCTTCCACCGTTAAATTCTTTTGAGGTAGACAAAACTCTTCAAATTTTTCCATAACTTTATCAAACTCTCCAGCATCATCAGTAGATGTGAATGTAAAATTGTCCATTATCTCCTGACCATCTTCACCAAGTAGATTTAAAAGTATCGCTATCTTGCGCTTATCACTTGCCTGACTTAGATCGGATGCTTCCATATAATTGTTAAAACTTTTTTTCCATCTATCCCATTCAATATTTTGATTGCCTTTTATTTTAATTTGCGGTGGCTTATGAAATTCCATTTCAACGTTTAACCTTACTTTTACTTTAAGTACTTTTATGTTACTTTCTCCTTTTCTTTTAAAAATCGATGTCGCTTTTTATTTTACTACTTAATTATCAATAATTAATACTTTACTTCTGACACCATGTATTATTTGTACCAAGTATTTATTAATAAAAATACATGTAGTAATGGCACATGTTTATTAATAGACCTAACCTACCACACTACGTCACTAAATTACCATCACACTATGCTCGTTCCAGTTCTACAAAATTGTATTTAAAAACCACAGTTGAAAGTTTAAGTCACCTCTATAATTTGTATAGGGAAACACGTAATAACGATAGTGTATTATTTGTACCAAGTATTTATTAATAAAAATACATGTAGTAATGGCACATGTTTATTAATAGACCTAACCTACCACACTACATCGTTATATATGTTCTAACGTTAGTGCTGCCAACTCTACTCTGGAAGTGACACTGCACGAACATAGAACTATAAATATATATCATTATTATAACTATTACAGATAGGAGATCAGCCCTATCTAGAACAAAATTCAATAGTATGATCCATTCTAAAAATGTAATCCAATAAAAAAGGACATTGGTGTACTAAACCTGAACTGGGACAACTTTCAAATGAAAAATGGCGTGTTCATAAGCGCAAAAATGATAGGTCTCGCGATGAGAAGAACAAAGACAAGGAGGAAGCAAAAACTAATGAAATATGGCGTGTTTTACAGTTGATTTGCAAGCAGTCAGAGTATGTCCATTCGTTCTAGCCAGTCTAACTTTTTTAAGCTTAAACTATGCTGTTATAATTTCACTGTTTATGACATAGTCTTTCATCAGGCAACGTGATTTTGGTTCACTGAAACTAAGGCTAATATGACAGCATCAACATTTGTTTCCTGTTTGCTGACGTATTTGGAAATAAAATGTCAAAATGAATCTGGCTCAATTATAATTTACAGCGATGGATGCACATACCAAAATCGAAACAGCATGATGTCACATGCTGTTGATAATAATATGGAAATTGTTGAGTAATTTTTAGAAGTCGAGACAGAGTGGGAATGTGACTCAGTCCATAATTGAGCTGTCCAGGACTTGACAAAGCCATTACAAAAATTCTACTATCCCAGAAGTTCAACAAATTGCGCTTTTTTTGTATTCGTATACTATGCGATTCTCTTAATTTGAGATACCTTAATGATAAAGTTTCTGATTCGCTAGCAAATCGTATAAATCAGTTGATCGACAGCGTACCAACTATTAATGAGATATACAATATGTTATTAAAGAATGAATGTAAACGGAATCTTATGGAAAAGAAGATTAACGATATCAATAAAATAGCCGACATGTTTACTGTCTCTAAGCCCGATTTGTTGCTTAAATCAGTACGGGATATGGAACATGATCTCTTCAATGTTTTTCAACAATTCCGGAGAAACAAAGAAAATTCATATCCATGATTCTTCTTCCGTGCAAATAAAAGAAGATTTGCATAATTTGAAAAGTGATTTAACTCATATATCCAGTTTAGTGAAGGAGATGAACACTGAAATTAATAACAATAATCAGAAGAAGCATCCCACCTATATTACATCATCCTCTATACAAACTGAAACATCTCCTGAGGTAGTCAGTAGTCCAGAACTTTCGAACAACTTATCCCCAAGCCGTAATCAAAGGTGGTATTATGTAATACTCAACAACCTCCCTGTAGGCTTCACCACGAATCATATTGTACATCATGTTACAGAAAAGCTGGGTTTTACTGAGTTCATTCGTTGCTTTCCCTTAATCAATGAAAGCAACGAATCAAAAACATCAACATTTAAAATTGTATTTCTAACAAAAATGTATGGCCACCTAGAGTTTCATTAAAATGGTCTATTGAATCTTCATTGTCACAAGAAGCCTCGCCTCTTCCGACGATGGATTCTCTTCAGACCGTGAAAGTTAATCAAGTAATATGGCCTGTAAGTAAAAGATATGACCTTTCTCGTCTCGTAGTAGTAGCTATCACATCTGACAAACATACTATAGCCGTATGAAATATGCAAATCAAACAGCTTTTCGTGTGATAAATCATTTCAGGTTACAAAAGATTCACACAATGACACTAAGTTATCGCTGGACCCGATGACTCCTCCTACGGTTAGATTAACACAGGAGTCATCTGCTGGAGGTAATCGTTATATTATGTCTAGATTAAGAGAACCGTCTATTTTATCATCTTTCAAGTATCTACATGACCAACCATCGTCTGTATGTTTTAAAGGTTATACTTTCACAGGTGTAAAAGTGTTTTTAGCATTCGAGGGTCTGCCCGTTGATCCTATAGCTTTAAGGACAATTTATTATAACTTTTATGATTTTTATGGCATAAGCTTCGTTGAAGTGGATGAAGATCTATCTGCCTATAGAACTTACATCACCTCGGAACGGAGAATTCACCAACAAAAAATTAGTGGCAGAATTCTGCCATCTACCCTAGACTTTTGACTTATATTGGCGTAGTTCAATATTTGGGATGATGTACAATACTAATCTGTATTATAATTATTAATTTAAATTTGTATTTTATATATTATGCTTTGTATTATATTTTTTTTAAATTATTTTCTATATTTTTTATGTTTTCATCTATTTTTAAATTATATCGCTTTGTCTATAAAATTATAATCATTTTCATGACAATAAAGCTTATGTTTTTCTCTCTCTCTCTCTACCCCCCCCCTCTCTCTCTCTATTGAAAGGAAAAGACGTACCATTACCCAGTGATTATTTGCGCATTGCGCATTTCGAAAGAAGCAGTATCTAAGCCGGCCCCTTATGATGTTTGCTGCAAGTAGTATACAGATTTTAAATACTTTATTCCAAAAAGATTTCCGTAGAACGGACATCAGAGCACTTAGATATTTGCCTATTGAACATTTTTTTTATAAACTCTATTTTCATGCCGACTGGAAATAGCATCCACGAAGACGAAAAAAGGTGTTAGATGTTGTCGAGTGACCAGCAACTGTTGCAGTTTAGTGGAAGTTAGTTAGTGGCAGGAGGAAATAAAACACAGCGCGTGTAAAAAGCACCCTTTAGTCGCTAGGAATATATTAGCCATAGTGTGTATTGATCCAGCCAGGCATGATTGAATTTCCTTCGCATCGGTTTCGAAACCGTAATTTCTTTGCGGAGTCCAGATATTTTTTAACAATTCTTTCCTTTTTCCACTGTTATTTGGAGAGCTCGTCCAGCATAACAACCCAGGTCATTTTCAGGATAGCCATCATTTTCTTAAATCTCGGGATTGACTGCACATCCTGAAACTTGTTCAAATGTTGATGCAGAAATTTCGACCCCAGTTTCAGCTATTTCTACAGGTGCTGAATAATGTAATGGTCGCCCTTCTCCTATATCAGCCTTAGATATAGATGATCTTCTTGGCAGTCTAGTTTCGTTATTGTTGTCATCGCATTCACTGCTACTGTCTCCACACCTTTTAGGCCCTGAAACACAGATACACTAACTTTACTTTCAGGTCGGTCAGTTAGTGATAGGAATGAAAATCGAGCTGTTTAAGGTTCAGATCATAAAGATGTCTCATGAGACCTCAGATGCTCCGAGTTTTCAAGTAGGCATTTTTGCCGAACTCGGTAAAAAACTTCAAACAAAATTTCAATCATAGGTGGATAGGTGCATCTGTGGTTATCACCCGGTAGTTTTGTTTCTTGGAGCACGAAGATGTCAAAATCTTCTTCCTTTAAGATTACTCCCATGTTATTTTGGTTGGTTCTTAGTCCTCCTGTATTCCACAATCCAATTTTTATTTGATTGGGGAGGTTGTCCTCTATTAATTAGCTTGCTGTGCTATTAATGCTGTTATGAGTGTTTGAATGTTTTGGAATATACTCATCATGTCCTTCGGGGCACTTTGGGTGGGTGCCATTTCGGTTCTTCGGGCGCCTTTTTTGCCGCCTGTGCGACTGGCTTACTCCTACTGCTACTGGTTTTTTCGTTGTGCTTTTCTCCGCCTTGACGGCGTGGTCTCCCTCGCGGTTTTGGTATTTTAGCCTTTCGGTTACGCTAAGGGTGCATTCCGTAGCCCTGTGTCCTCCGGCGCAACTTACACAGAGCATGTCCATATTGCAAGTGCACTGGCATCTATATAATTGCACAGGTCCGTCGTGTTTTTTCTGTTCTATCACATTTATTTTCGTATGGCAGAGATACCTTATATTTTTGTACCCTTTTTCTTCTGCGGGCTCTATTACTACCATGTAAATTAGTAGTAATTTCTTCGTACCGTCTTTCTTTTTTTGTGTTCGGCTATGTAGTTGCCAAACTGTTTTAGATTTCAGACCTAGTTATTTTAGGTCTGTTTCTACTTCCTCCGATGGAGGGTTTACTGCTAGTCCTTTTATGACTAGTTTTTTTTTCTTTTTCTTCTGCAAGTGTACCACTCAATATCCCTGTACCACTCAATATCCCTGTACTTTCCCAGTAGACTTTTCATTTTATTGAAATGTTCTACTGTAGAAATCGTTATTTTTCCAGTGTAAGTTCCCATCTTACACTATGCTTCGATTCCTCTTTGTGCTAATTTTCTGCGAATGACTGCCCACATTAGTGGAGACTTTAATATGATTGGGGCGGTCTTTTGGGTGCTTTTTTCCGTATTTCTACGGGCCTGTTCCTTGATTTTTTCGATGTCAACTGTTGTCTCGTCCTCCTATTGCTAGTTGACTTCCAATATGTTGTTTGTTTGTTCTTCTCCTGTCTCGGTGCAAGCTATTTTCCTGTTTCGGTTTTTTTTTCTCGCACTTCATCCTATTTTTTTTCCACGGTTTAGCGCTCGTTATGCCCACAGCGTAGTCATCCGTGCTTGTATCGTCTGCTTCCGAAAGTCCTTCCCAAGTTTTTTTCTTTTTTCATTTTTTTTCCGTTTTCCTGCTTCTACTTCTAGGACTTCTGCTCCTAGCGTTTTTTATTGCTAGTAGCAATTCCCTTTGATTTTTCTCGGCCTTCTACAATGTTTCCTTCAAATTTTCCATAGCTTTTTCCAGTTTTTTCGTTAGAATATCTAGTTTTTGTTTGAGTTCTTCGTTCTCTTTCTTCAGTCTTGTAATTTCGTCTTCTATTTTTTCTTTTCCTCTCAGGAGAGGTCCCCTGTCTCCGGGGCCTTCCTCCCTTGGGGTTTCGGAGCCTTCTGACTCTATGAATGCTGCTGAAATTTTACTTACAGTAAATTAAAAATGTACTTATCCGTTTGTATAAATCCTTAATCCCTTATGCACAAACGCACAAACACAATTGTCTGTTTATATCGTGTTGATATACACGATAAAAACTATGTTGCGCACGCCTATCGGATCACTTTTCTCGTTTTTACTCGAAAAACACACAATCGTTTCGATTACTCGGAGCCTTGAAGTTACGACCTCTCAGCTCAAGCGTGTCGACTCGATTCACTCACTACTACTACTACTAAACTGTTTTTAGAAGTGAATACTGGCTTCTTACATTCGAAGCTGTCCTTCAAATGCAAAATTTTAAGGGGCGTGGTTTTATGTATATTACTATGGCTCAGAGAAAGTACCCATCATCGAGTGGTGGCTCGGAACGAAGGTGTATAAACATTAGAAAACCGGCACGTTAAATTGTTAAAAATCAACAATAAGAGACAAGGGGCATGAATGAACTAATATAAGGTTTCTTCTGAAAGCTGACTATAATTGAAATGTGCATCCTTATACAAATAAAGAATGCAATAAAATTATTTGAAGACAGCCTTTCGGTAAATTCAATTGCTAATGAAATTTTATCAAAGATATAAAATTGCTATTGAAGGTATTTTAGAAATACCGTGTTTCTCAATACCGTGGAAAATCACAATTCAGTAAAATTGAAAGGATACAATGAAAGATGCAATAAACATAAAAATATGCATACATGGTGCGTGAATATTTCACATTACCTAAAACTCTTTAACAAGTGCAACAATAAAAACTTAATATTCTTAACTTATTTTAGTCAAAAGAATTCTACAGCTTTAGCAACAATAAATAATGTATTATGAAGACGTGATAATCTCAAAGGATCTTGTCAATAGAATTATATCCGAAAATATTACAATGCATTTTTCTTTAATACAACAATGTTAACAGACATGAAAAGAAATAATATTTTTTACCTACGACCACCCCTGTAAGTAGTCAAAAACACACAGTCGGCAATCAATGTAAGACGTCTATTACGCACGGTAAAACAAAACGCACGGCTGTAAAGTAAATCGCACGGCTTCCATAGCGACCACTTAGCAACTGTCAATAGACGTAGCCATTTTATTAAAAATGTGTTACTTAGATATATGACGTTGAATTTTATTCTATATATAAATGGTAGATAACATTTATTAGATATGAGATTGCATTTAATACTAAGAGTTATTTGGAATTATATGATAATTGGTTCCGTTTCATTCAATCCGCATCTTTTAGCTGTCTGAATGTATCTCATATTCATAAACAATGGTATATTATACACCAAGCGACTGAAGTGGCCCATTTAATCCCGCGGGTGGTGTTTGATTCCTGAGGGAAGTAATCCACCTAAGGGATTAATGTCACTTTAGTCGAGAGGTGTATACGCTATTTTATGCAATTCCGGTAATTCTACATACATTTTTAATAAAAATAAATACTACTTAGGACGGACTTTTACGAAACTTGGCTGGGCATCTAGGATGAACTTCTAATATGCTTGGCTGAGCATCGAGGAGCGACTTTTATAAAACTTGGCTGGGCATCGAGGATGTACGTTTTTACTTGTACTTTAAATACTTAATAAGATTATAAACAAAAGTACGTGAGTCGTAGGTAAAGTATAGTACGTAACTCGTGTTGTAACTCAGTTTACGCACTCACGGAATTACGCACTCGCCGGCTTCGTGCGTAACTTTTCCGTTCGTGCGTAAAATGCTTCTTACAACACACGTTACGTAATATACTAATAAATGGATAGCAGTGCAGACAGCAAAAATAATTTACATTCTCAAATATACAGCAGTGTCAACAAAATAAAAAGAATTTACATTCTTAAACAGTTAAGCTATTTCACATCAGATGGCTCTGCGATTTATTTTCTATTCTGTATTTTATAATTTTATTTCTATTCTCTTTACGTTTACTTTTTATTTTTGAACTTCTTAGGGAGAAACAACTCCCCGTCTCTCGCTGGATACGCCCATGCTTCTGCCAGTTCAGCAGCTTTGCAAATGTCTTTTTGCATTTTCTCAAATCTAGGCTAGGTTCTCGTACTGTTTTTTTTTAATTTTTTGGTTACTTATTCATAATAAGGAAATACAGCTTTGAGTAAAATTTATTACAAAATGTGTTGGTAATTATTTCAGACTGAGATTTCAAACGTTCCCCTCGGACTTTCCTACAATGTTAGTAAGAGCTCCTGTACCATGGCACTCGACGTATTGTATTAGTAGTCAATTGTTGGAAAAACATTATTATAACGGTAACACCATAATTCGAAAAATTCGAGATCTTTGGTGGGACAGGTAATGAAACATAATTACGCTGAAAATTTTCAATGATTGTTTATTATTTAGTTAGATTACTCATGATTGAAAATTTCAGGTACGACAATATGCATATAGTTCCTCAAGAATGTTTGTTAGACGCAGACGGCGTATCTTTAACTCCTGCGGAATTAGAAGAAAGAGTTAACGGTATTTGTGATAGCGCCCGAAATATAATTTTTAACGAATGGCTACCAGCATGCGCAGACATTTTCTTAGATTACAAGGAACATTGGAAACAATATATACCGAAAACACCATCAGAACCACCAACTATCGTTGAGAGATTCTTCGATTGCGTCAATTTGTTGTTGTCGATGCAATTGAGGTGGCTGGTTGAGAAGAGTCTTGTTCATTTTAAAGATATTTTCGTCAAGTTTAAGGTATACGTCTCACAATATGAAAATTGATGCACGTCATAGAGTATGAGATCACGTTTGAAAAACGTTGCCAGACTTTGAAAGTAGTGAGGAGATTACTGATGACGTTTATCAATTTACATGATGTGAAAGTTTGTATGAAGTTAGCTACCAAGGAGCAGCAGCTGTGGTGACAATATAAACATTTTTTAAATATTTTAGAACGGTAATGAGTTCGAAGGTGATTATCAAGATTTGAGTTTAATCAACATTCCTTTGATAACATTGACAGTCCAACCTGTTCTGGGGACGAATCAACTGAATTTTTTTCCATCGTTAGATGATATTCAATCGTTATTGCAAAGATGTTTTGAGAAAATTTTAGAAGTTAACAGAAAAGTACTCAAGATAGAAATAATAATGTTTCCAGGTAAACAGTTTCCGTTTGTAATTATCGACAGTGTTAATCTAACATCGTTTTTTTTAGAATTTGCAACATTAGAACGACATTTACATCACGTACACAGAACAGAAGTACCTGTTTTAGACCTTCAGCGTGAAATAATTGATGCGTTCATTCCGAATGCGATTGGTCCAAACCAGTATCTCTCTGTGTATAATAAATATTTGTACATTTTAAATGGCAACGCTGAAAAGGAATTGAATGAATTTTTTGACATAGAACCATTACCATTTTTGAAGGTAAATCAGCATTAAGTTTATTTCTTAGTGCTTCACGCGAGGCGAGATAGGTCGAGACCAGTGACGTAGCGCTACTGCCGCGAATTCCCGCAGTTGCAGGGGGGTGGGTGCAGGCCCAACGGGGTTCCGAAGGCTCCGAGGCCCGAAGGGGCCGAAGCCACTGTACAGAAACGGTTTCACTATATATACGGTGTGCTACAGCTACACATCTGTGTAGATAGTGGTCTCTCACATGTGGTACATAATATACTTACTGTCGAACTAAACATGAGAACATTTTCTGCACGATGGGTACCACGAATATTAACAGTTGCGCACAAGCAAACTCGAAATGATCTCTGTATCTGTAAAAGTTTGAAGGGTGGGTGACCCCACAGCACTTAGGCCACAATTGGCCCATTGTGCATCCTTCTGAAGTTCAAAACTTCCTTCTAGCTCGTCATCCAGCCTACTTCCTTGAAGTAGGCGATAACGTCGCCTCAATTAAGTTCCCTCATATTGGCATATGTTAGGCTGAGCTCGCCGAATACTTGCAACCTAAAATGAGAGAGTGTCTGACATTCGCAAAGAATGTGTTCGACAGTCTCATCTTCTTGTTCACATCCTCTACAAAGTGGGGTGTTAGACAGACCCAGTCTGCGGAGGTGTTTTCGTAAGTCGCAGTGATCAGTCAGAATACCCGTGGCTGTTCGTAGGTTCTGCCTGTTCATAGTCACGTATTTTTTGGCTACTTTGCTATCCGGATACTGTAGCAGTTCGTTGGCAAGCCTGCAGCCTTCTGCGTCGTCCCATCTACCCTTAAGCTTATTAAGGGAGTGTTCCTTTAATAGGTCGGCCGTCGCTGACGCCGATAAACTAATCAAAGTGCCAGGTCCCAAGAGATTTTGGGAGGCTACCTTCCTGGGTAGCAAGTCTGCAATACGGCTTCCTTTCGATTTTTCATGGCCCTTGATCCAGCCTAAGGTGACCGTGTTGTTGTTACAGGCTTCGATTAAGGCCATGTGATATTCTAGTACTAGGTCTAATGTAATACGTGGTCTGTTCAGAGCTAGTAGTATTTGTCTACTGTCCGTAAGGATGTATATATTATTACCTGTGGTTTTCCTTTTGGTAATCTCTTTTGCAGTGATGCAGATAGCAGTGAGCTCTGTTTGAGCAACACTTGCATTGCAGCCGATTGCCCGTTTTATGTTTAGATTCAGGGATCTGGAAAAAATTCCACATCCTGAGCCCACATTGGATTTAGACCCATCTGTGAAGATGCGGATTGCGCCTTCTTCCAATGGGTCTTGTACGTTGTTTTTAAAGACTACCTTGTAGGGCCTGTTGCAGGCATATCGCGGTGGAATCGAGTCCGTATTGGCCTGCAGCAGTGGGACCTCCATGAGGGCCTCATGCCACAAGTCACGTCTCAGTTTACCGGATCCTACGTCAGGTTGTATACCAGTAGAGCGTAGACGTGTCATGGTCATCAAAACATCCTCCTTGATGTATATGTCAAGGGGAGTGAGACCGAGGATTACCTCAATAGCTCTTGTTGGTGTGGTTCTCATGCCTCCTGTTGTGTTGAGGCATGCTGTTCTTTGGATTTGGTCCAATTTACGGACGACTGTCAGCTGGTTTGCTTTAGCTTCCTAGGCAATCGCGCCGTACGTTAGCATAGGTCTGATGATGGCAGTGTAGATCCAGGCAGCAACCCTAGGTGACATTCCTCAGGTGCGGCCGATGGTTCTACGACACTGCTCATAAGAAATATATGCTTTTTTAACTCTGTTTTCTAAGTGAGAGTTCCACGTTAACTTACTGTCAAAGGTGACCCCTAAATATTAAGTTTGGTATCTAGGAGCTTTGGGGCTTGATGTTTTGCAAGCTTACCGGCTGTTTCCAAAACTTGCGTGGTAAACACTTTTTTTCGGATAATGAAGTCATATCTGCGGTATATTAGTGGTTAGGAGAGGCTGAACAATATTTCTTTCGAGACGCATTGTGGTGGTTACTTAGCAAGTGCCCCTCGTAGGTACTTCTTGAACCATCGAACCATTCATCTTCGGGAAACACTTGCCTTGTGAACCTTTCTTTAGGGTTAAAAAATAACATGGTTTTAAAATCTCATTTAGAAACTACATATATAAATTACTAGCCACAGAATACATACGTTTATACTATTAACAACAATAATAATACTGAATCCTCTTCAAAAGGAATGAACTCTCTATATATAGGAAATTATTAAACTAACACAGTCAATGATCCGTTTCTCGATCTTGTCAACCTTGTCGACACAATATTTATAAAACGGACGTGTTTGTTATCTATTTCGCTGCACCTTGCCAATGGCCTTCCAGTTCACTGGCCGCTAGCAATATTTGAAATTAATGTCGACTAAAATCTAATAATGTCTTTTTGGGATCATCATATCATCCCCTCTTGGAGGAGAAAAATTATCCTTGATTAATTTTCGATACTACCTATAACGTTAATAGTTCCCACTAATTGCCTTGTTTTTAAACACTGTTTGTTTGTTTACTGTCTCACTTCACTTGTTTACAAATATTTTCGTTATGGTATATATACAACCGATTTTTATGAACTATTTGTTTTTTATTATTTTGAGATATAATCTCACAGTTTACTCCTTTTACTTCCGTTATTTTGAACGGACCTAAATAATGTGGATCGAACTTATTTCTTTCCTCATTTCTCAAAATAACTGAATCCCCTACCCTAAAGTTTACGGGTGAATATTCCTTTTTGCTTTTATTCACTCTAACTAACTTATTTTTTATCAAAAACTGTTTGGCTCTTTCATTCGCGTACTGTAACTTATATTTCAATTCTTTATCATACCTTTCAAGATTGTAACATGGTTCTATTTCTACATTTAAAAATTCTGGTATGTTGGGTTTTCTACCGTCTAACAACTCAAAAGGAGTGTATCCGTGATACGTGTTAGGTGTTGTATTATAACAATATGCAAACATTTTCACAAATTCGCACCAGTTATCTCTAGAATCTTTAATAAAGTTTCTTATGTACTCATTAAACGTTCTGTGTAATTTTTCACAACTGCCTATCACTTCATGGTGGTATGCCGTTGAAAAATTTTGTTTTATTTTTAAAAGTTCCGCAAAGTTCTTCATTATTTCATGCTTATATTCCGTTCCTTGATCTGCCCTTATCTCTTTCATCAACCCATAGTTTGGTATAAAGTTGTCAAATATAGCTTTTGCTATTGTGGTTGCCCCTTTGTTAATGACCGGTATCATAACCGCGTATTTAGTTAATTCGCATAATATTGTTATACAATAACGATTCCCGTTGTTACTTTCTACAAAAGGACCTATTGTGTCTATATAAATGATATCAAACGGTTTTATAGATGTGTCCGTGATGACAAATTTCACTTTATGACTAGGTTTTGCTTTATTCACTTGGCATTCGTGGCAATTCTTTACATACTTCCTTACGTCTTTCTCCATGTTTTCCCACCTAAAATTTGCTCTCAGTTTCTTTAATAATCTATTGTTTCCTACATGTCCTCCAAATATTGGATCATTGTGATACCTTTCTAGAATATTTTGGATCTCTTCTTTCTGCTGTACCGTTTTTGGTGCTTCGCATATACATACTTGTATATTTTTTAACATTTTATTCCCTTCTTCTATAAATTCTTCTATTGTGCACTTTTTGAATATATAATCATTTGCGTATATCTTCATTCTGTTTACTTCAAATTTGACCGACAGCTCCTCAAGCTTTTCCAACGTTCGTCCTAGGTCGAAGTTGTGTATTTCGGTAAATGAGACTTCACTAAATTTCAATTTATTTTTGATCCGAATGCTCATCCTTATCCGGTTATTTTCAAAGTGTGAAATTGGTAATTATGTGTCTCTAGATTATTTAAAACTTTTATTACTGAAGGTTTTTCTATTCGTTCTTCCTCTGTTTCCTCGTTATTCTTTATTAAGTTTCGCTAAGAGAAGGCTTGGGTTATCTCCTCGCATTCCTGATTTTAGTTTATTCCTAATTTCTATGATAGAGTTCTCCGTCGTGATCAAGCTTCTAGCTTTTCCAGTCAGTCTTGTCTTAATTAGCAGAATCGCATTTTCTTCATTACCCGTTGCGTTTATTTGTAACAATTCTAATGAGTCTTAAAATGATTGTAACTTGCTTGCTTCTCCGTTGAATTCGGTAGGTAGGACCTTACTCGTGAAATTAAAAAAAACCATTCATACTTGTCGCTATTTTCAATTGTTTGCTTATTGCTTGTAATACACCCGTATCGATCTCATCAAATATAGAGGTAGGTATTAACAATACAATTAAGCGCCTGAAATGCCCTAGCAGTTTTATCCCTAATCTTATCTGAATAATTTTTACAACTTTCTTGTGGTACTAAACTTAAGTTTTTCCAATTTATACCTATTAATTTAGAAAAGTTATTATAAAAAATTATTATATTAACAATTACTTCAAAGTGAATATCTAGATTTTTAGGAGTTTCCTTTTTCAAAACCCTTTTTCCCTGTTTATTTATTTCTTCTACAATTGCCCTTAGCTTATCTTCGAAATCTTCCCACGTTATTGACATTTAAATGATGTACCATTCGTTCATAAAAATAGAGTGCATAAGTACTTACAATTTTATACAGTCAAAGTTCCTGACGTCTGCTTCGCTGCAATGCCTCGGTTGATGTCTCTTTTTAACGCTCTTCGATGCGTTTTCCATAGGGACCATATGAACTTCAAAATGAAAGCTACCGTTATTATATACAATAAGACTATTATATGCGTTGTAAAATTATCTTGCTGTACCATAAAATTATTGTTTACGGTACCAGTTTCTTGTACCTCTTGTTTAGTGGGTGCACCACCCATAGTTTTGTTTCTCTAAGGTCCAAAATTTAAATAAAATACCATATACCTTCACTCGTTTGAATTACCATCAATTCGCAGGATTATTTACCATTTCCCCTTTTATTTGCAGGATTATTTACCATTTACCACTTGTTCGCAGAATCGCCATGTGGTGGCGATCTACAAGGCAGAATCCAGTTTACCATCCAGTTTACCATCCATTTTACCATCCATTTTACCATCCAGTTTACCATCCATTTTACCATTACCATTTTACCATTACGATTTTACCATTACCATTTTACCATTTTACCATTACCATTTTACCATTACCATTTTACCATTACCATTTTACCATTACCATTTTACCATTACCATTTTACCATTTTACCATTTTATCATTTTATCATTACCGTTTTACCATTACCATTTTACCATAACCATTTTACCATTACCATTTTACCATTACTATTTTACCATTACGATTTTACCATTACCATTACCATTTTACCATTACCATTTTACCATTACCATTTTACCATTTTACCATTTTACCATTTTACCATTTTACCATTTTACCATTTTTCCATTTTACCATTTTACCATTTTACCATTTTACCATTTTACCATTTTACCATTTTACCATTTTACCATTTTACCATTTTACCATTTTACCATTTTACCATTTTACCATTTTACCATTTTACCATTTTACCATTTTACCATTTTACCATTTTACCATTTTACCATTTTACCATTTTACCATTTTATCATTTTATCATTACCGTTTTACCATTACCATTTTACCATAACCATTTTACCATTACCATTTTACCATTACCATTTTACCATTACCATTTTACCATTACCATTTTACCATTACCATTTTACCATTACCATTTTACCATAACCATTTTACCATTACCATTTTACCATTACCATTTTACCATTACCATTTTACCATTTTACCATTACCATTTTACCATTTTACCATTACCATTTTACCATTACCATTTTACCATTACCATTTTACCATTACCATTTTACCATTACCATTTTACCATTACCATTCTACCATTACCATTTTACCATATTACCATTACCATTTTACCATTACCATTCTACCATTACCATTTTACCATTACCATTTTACCATTACCATTACCATTTTACCATTACCATTTTACCATTACCATTTTACCATTACCATTACCATTTTACCATTACCATTTTACCATTACCATTTTACAATTACCATTTTACCATTACCATTTTACCATTTTACCATTTTACCATTTTACCATTTTACCATTTTACCATTTTACCATTTTACCATTTTACCATTTTACCATTACCATTTTACCATTACCATTTTACCATTTTACCATTACCATTTTACCATTACCATTTTACCATTACCATTTTACCATTTTACCATTACCATTTTACCATTTTACCATTTTATCATTTTATCATTACCGTTTTACCATTACCATTTTACCATAACCATTTTACCATAACCATTTTACCATTACCATTTTACCATTACCATTTTACCATTACCATTTTACCATTACCATTTTACCATTACCATTTTACCATTTTACCATTACCATTTTACCATTACCATTTTACCATTACCATTTTACCATTACCATTTTACCATTACCATTCTACCATTACCATTTTACCATCACCATTTTACCTTTACCATCACCATTACCATTTTACCATTACCATTACCATTACCATTTTACCATTTTACCATTACCATTTTACCATTACCATTTTACCATTACCATTTTACCATTACCATTTTACCATTACCATTTTACCATTACCATTTTACCATTACCATTTTACCATTACCATTTTACCATTACCAATTTATCATTACCATTTTACCATTACCATTTTACCATTACCATTTTACCATTACCATTTTACCATTACCATTTTACCACTACCATTTTACCATTACCATTTTACCATTACCATTTTACCATTACCATTTTACCATTACCATTTTACCATTACCATTTTACCATTACCATTTTACCATTTAACCATTACCATTTTACCATTACCATTTTACCATTACCATTTTACCATTACCATTTTACCATTACCATTTTACCATTACCATTTTACCATTACCATTTTACCATTACCATTACCATTTTACCATTACCATTACCATTTTACCATTACCATTTTACCTTTACCATTTTACCATTACCGTTTTACCATTACCATTTTACCATTATCATTTTACCATTACCATTTTACTATTACCATTTTACCATTACCATTTTACCATTACCATTTTACCATTACCATTTTACCATTACCATTTTACCATTACCATTTTACCATTACCATTTTACCATTACCATTTTACCATTACCATTTTACCATTACCATTTTACCATTACCATTTTACCATTACCATTTTACCATTACCATTTTACCATTACCATTTTACCATTACCATTTGTTCGCAGGATCGCCATGTGGTGGTTACTTAGCAAGTGCCCCTCGTAGATACTTCTTGAACCATTCATCTTCGGGAAACACTTACCTCGTGAACCTTTCTTTAGGGTTAAAAAATAACATCGTTTTAAAAACTCACTGGGATAACATATATTTAGAAACTACATATATAAATTACTGACAACAGAATACATACGTTTATACTATTAACGTGTTTGTTATCTATTTCGCTGCACCTTGCCAATGGCCTTCCAGTTCACTGGCCGCTAGCAATATATGAAAATAATGTCTACTAAAATCTAATAATGTCTTTTTGGGATCATCACAGCATTAGAAATGCTGGAATATCGATGTGTTTAACTTTAATGGAGAACTATATTGAAAAATAAATATATCCTTAGGTACCAATTTTTTTTATTGTAAGTGGATCAGATGCGGAGCAGAGGAATCAGCCCTCGTATATACTGCATTTTATTCACCATCTACTTAATTATGTCAAATAATTATGATCGTTTATTTTTAAAACAATTGCGGAGGTAAATTACGCGTTCGCCAAAATTTAAAATAGAATCTTATGGACAAAATTAATGAATATTCTGTATTAGTCCGGCATTTTACCCGAAAGCTTCATTCTAAAGTATGTCTACGTCTCTTTCCTTCATAATAAAGAAATAATCATATAATGAAATAAAAATAGTGACTTAAGTTGTGAAATTAGACGACCAATAATGATTTGTATTTGAATATTCTTCATCATCAATCACATATTTTCAGGATTTTGCCAAGAAAATTAGAAGTTACGACGAATTGAAGGTGGAATTTATTAGTTTAAGAAGAATGATACCCATGAATTTGTTCAGTTTGAATTGCTGTGAATTGAACGAAACTTTGTATAATATAATAGACGGACTTCGAACGAAAATCGTCAATTACTTTATATTGGAAATGAGGAATCTTAATCGAACGTAAGTTTTATTTTTTTTAAATTGAACATTTCGAGCAAATTAATCCACCTCGTTACACCTTATTTGTAATGCCGTGGATAGTCAAGGGGTAGAACATAAAGAACTGTTTGGTTATAACTAGTTTATTGAACAGAATAATTTTATCAACGACTTAAATTGAATGAGACTTCTTAATAAAAATTTTAAATCTACTTATTATATTCAGCTATTGACAGATATTCGTCTGAGTTGAAATTCTTTCGCTTGCTCTTAGAGTCTAACTGTCGAACAATAACCCAGCTTGGTTAAATAGTTACTGGCTACCATAGATAAAGGATAGGTTAGGTTAGGTTAGGTTGATTTTCAATATATATATATATATATATATATATATATATATATATATATATATATATATATATATATATATATATAGGCAACTCAGTATTAGAGTTTTGTTCACTAATTACAGCGCCCTCTGGCGAGTGTAGTCAGAAATAAAGCAAAAGCGGGAACCGTACATATAAAATTTAAATTTTTTTTTGGAACTGGAAGACTGTTCAAGAATTCATGAAGAAAAAAACTGTTTCACTACATACGTTTATTTACAAGTTAGATATTAATTAATATAATATTCAAATATGGCCTTCTCAACCAAAGTATATATAGTATTTTTTTCACTACTAATCGCCGAACTAATATCGAAAGACCTTATTTTTACTTTGAAATTAGTCATTTCCTCAATTATTCAAGGATATCGAAATATCAGATCGGAATACTTGTCAAAGCATTGAATAAAATCATTGAAACTGAGGGGATTCAATAAACGTCATTTCTACTATCATTTTCATATTTTTTTATCATTTTCATTGTCTTGGGACATTTCTTAGAGTTTATTTTTCATGTTCATTTCATTAAATAAATAAAGTTTTAGATAAATATTGAGCTACTTCTCATTAGACAAATGAGGTATATAATAAGGTTTTCTCATGTTAGTAGTGAAAAAAATAACATATAACAGATTTTGTTAATTTAATTATCACAACTTTAATATTGAAAGTAAGGCCGGTACTCACATTTTCATAGTTTTTGGGAAATCGATGCATTTTCACAGTGTCGCCCCGGCTTCTGCATGCTGGAACACAACAAGAAAACACCATATTGGACTGGTTTGGTTAAATCAATTTAATAAACACACCGCCTTCCCTCCAAAACACGTTTCACTAGTGACGCTCGCGACATGAGGATAAACTAGGGTCAAAGGCGCCAATTATGAAATTAGTATAAGCTCACTGATAAATGATACCATGAGCGCAAAATAGCGTAACTCAGTTTTAATCGTCCAAAGCGCCAACATATAATGTTGTACTTCGACGCTTTGGTAAATTAAAACCATTATACAAAAAACGAGTTACACCGTTTTACACTTATTGCATCAAATATATGGCGCCAATAAAAGTTAATTTTCGCAAGCAGTTAAAAGTTGAAATTAGATGCTTGAAAAAATTACTTTAGATAAATATAATGCCAATAATAATATTTGAAGATCCGAATCTTCGCACATTACATCTGATATTGAAACAAATATTTTGCATGTTTCACTGTTGCATTGGGGCAAAGATTAATATGATTAGGAAGAAAATTTGAAAAAGTAAACAAAATTTATTGTACGCAACAATATTCTAGAATGCTAAAGTATTTTTCAGCTGAGTGACAAAAAAGAGACACTTCCCAAACTGACATTTTAACGAAAATGACAACATTTGATGACAGTTTTCGATTTATTCACAAAAATAAGGTAAATTACATCTATGAATAAAACACTTCATTGCCAACATAGCAAAACACTAAAAGATCATTTTAAAGATTCAAAGAAGTACTGCACACACAATAATTAGAAACTGGCAGAAAATACATAAAATGCTTTAAACGCGTTGTTTAACTGTATTAATTTTTTTGTTTAACTGTATTATTTTTTTATTTCTACCTTTTAAGTCTAAGTGTCTATGGCATGCATTTTTTTTAAATGTCATTATCTAACACATTGTACTCTACCTGCCCTTTTAAAATTGAATTTATATTTTTAAAATATGTGAATATAAAAAAATTGAAAAAAAATTAATGTACAATGAAAACATATCATGATGTTCACATAAAAAAGGGTTGAAAACATTACTTTTCATAACCAATGACATTTTTCTTTTAAATTTTACATCTAAAATGTATTTATGAGTACAGACCATAATAAGTGACACCATGTTTGAAAACATTCGCCGGAATTGGGTCTTTGTCTTTACCAAATCAGCAGGCTTATATTCGGAATATGTGTTACCTCCTCACAAGCTAAACTTGTAGATATAGCAGGAGTTATGGCCACCATATTTGATAAAAATGAATATATTAAGTAACAAAAATAAGTTAGTTTATTTAAATAGTTGAAATTACAGATATACTTCATTCTGTACAAATGCATATTTAATAATTGCATAGATGAGGCTTTTACTGAAGATCCATACTAAACGATGAAATAAAACAATATAGTTTGTTTAAATCTTCATATATTTGAACTAATGTTCAATTTAAACTTGTTGACGCGTTTCACTAACACAGTAGCTTTGTCAAAACGAATGAAGGTAAAATATAAAAATGTCTTAATATATACAGTGCTAAATCTATTTACTAAGGTTAACAATGGTATTGAAAGAAATTACCTGGAAATTCATTCACTACAAACATTCCTAAGCTATCTTCTAGGTAAAGAGGTCCAATAAAGGAGACTGATTGATATCTATTTGGTCGTTAAGGAGATTACCTGAATATTTATTTTTGTTAATCTCTAGGGCCTCTAATACATTTAAACTAAAGGATTTACTGACTACATGGAGAATTTCAAAATTTGGGTCGAAAATGTGTTGGTTTTCTAATAAATGATTTGAATAGTTAGAATCTAATTTTTTGTTGTCATAGCTACGTTTGTGTTCCGAAATTCTAGTTTTAAAATTTCTAAAAGTTCTACCGATATAAATTTTATCACAATTGTCATTACCACATTTTAATTTATAAACTCCTGATTTGTTTAATTTTGAAGATTTAGATTTATTATTTTTAATGAATTTGGATAAATTGTGATCAGTTTTAAAGGAAATATTCATGTCTAAAGTTTCTAAAAATGATTTAATTTTTAAGGATGGTGTTCCAAAGTATGTTTAGCTTTTAAATTGTCTATTATTTTTATCTGAAGGGAATACTTGTTCTAAAGTCTGTTTTTTTATCTTTTTATTTATGATATTGTCAATTAAATTTGGATCGTAATTATTATTAACTGCTATTTGTTTTATGATATTTAATTCTTTGGTATAATTTTTAATATTTATTGGGACTGTTAAGAGTCTGTGTATCATTAACGCGTCGCATATTTAATATTTTAGTTATTAGTATACTTACATGGAATATTTAACGATGGTACAGCATTAAATTTCAAATTGGTTCGATTCTGATTGGTAATAAATTTCATATCTTCAGAGAAATGTAGATCACAAATCCTAAATGCGTGCCTTTGTTTAGTATTTACGTCAACAAGATTGTTTCTTCTTATAGCCAGGCACCATTGTCGTCTAATCTAAATCAAAATATGTATAAATTCGTAATTACTTAATTAATTCAGAATATCTTACCTCTGGATCTTTTGGTAAACAATGCAATATGTTTGTATTAGTGCAACCAGGAATGGAACACATAAAAACCATTTTGATAATAATTATATTATAAGAGTAACTGTAAAATCACAAATGTAAATTGAACAATATATCAACTGTCCACAGTTTGGAAAATAATATAACCACAGATTATGAATAAAAAGGGTATATGTTTTTTCTTCTGAATTAAGAATTTATGAAATACTATATCTTTTAGTAAACAATGCAATATTTTTGTATTACTGCAACCAGGAATGGAACATATTAAAACCATTTTGATAATAATTATATTATAAGAGTATTATAACCACAGATTATGAATAAAAAGGGTATATGTTTTTTCTTCTGAATTAAGAATTTATCTGTCAAAGTTATTCTTTGTCTTTGAGAACGACGCTCACGACACATGCGACATGAGGAATAACTAGAAATAAAAAACTGTCAAACATCGAGAGTGAGCACCCCATGGTTCACAGACAAACTAAAACCCTCGTGTTCAATCCAGACAGCCAATCAGAATACACTCGAGATGTCAGAACGTTCATTAACCAATAACGTTGCGATAGTTCTACGCCACAGATCAACATACGCATAGACGCGTTACAAAGATATATATCAGTGGTAGTGTTTCGAAGTAACACCACGGAAACAAAATAAATACTTTAAACATTATAGTTGCACGATATGATAAATAAGTTCCGAAAATAGATGACACTGGATTTTATAATGTAGATTTAAAGTCAAAATAATGTTAAATTGAACGAAGCTTTATATTTTAAAGTTTATGTAACTAAATTTGCACAATGACAAAATTGAAATGTATCAGCCCACCGGAATAGTATCGGGACGGTTGTGTTTATTCCGAGCTCAGTACACACCGGAATGGTTTCGTAAATCGGGACGGTTATGCTTAGTTCCAGGCTCAATACACACCGGAACGTTGGCAGGAGTCGGGACGGTTAGCCTTAGTTCCAGATCCAGTGCACACCGGAACGTGGGCGGTGGGCGGGACGGTTATACTTAGTTCTAGGTTCAATACACACCGGAACGTCGGTGGGTCGGTTATGCTTATTCCAGGTTCGATACACACCGGAACTACTTTCACCAGTTGAGCTTTCCTCTCTACATTTGTAAGTGTGAGGACTGAGCCTTGTCGATTCATCAAAAATGTCTCGGGGTTATCACCGCTGGCCCTTCTGTTGGTGTAATGCTGTGTAACACCCTGTATATCAAATAATTCGTTAGTCATCAAACATTCAAAGATATGTTGGTCAAGGACCATTAGAGTCAGCATTTAGACATACAACACTTTTAACTATATTTAATATTTATATGAAATATTGTGTAAAAAGCGTTGAGTAAAGAGATAGTAGTTTTTGGTTAGGTCAAGTAAATGGGCTACGAATCATTATTAAAAATATATTGTAAAGATATCTTCTGGTGAGAAGAATAAATCATTATTGATTGAAACCAGAGTTCTTTTACCAATACCTTATAGCCGATAGTACTCCCACCTAAGTACGGGACGTCCAATTGCGCCTACGGTGATAATTTGTTTGGTAGTACTCTGTGTCCAATTTGTGTATGTGTTGTCGATATTTGTAGCAGAGGGTGTTAATGTCTATTTAGACGACAGTGTCGTTACAGATTCATGACACTCAATTTGGCAAACACTGGTCAGTGGCGTCTCGTATTGTGTCAATAGTGTAAGAGAATATTGTAAAAAAAACTAAATATAAATACCTTAAAACCTTAATAAAATAATCAATATTTATACGAATTAAATAAGAAGAGAAACGGATCTAGGAGATTTTTAAGAAGAACAGAATTATCGGGAAACTCAGCTCGTGTAGGTGTGGGTGGAAAAACTAATAAAGCCATCGGCGGTAGCGTACACGAAACACAATACCGATAAAAGTAGGCTGGAGAGATTGGAGAAATAGATGAAATAATAGAAATGTTCAAGTTTCTTAGGGAGAAAATGGCAACAATTGAAAATACATTTGCATAAAATGAGAGAAGAGAATCAAGAAATCAAGCAGCAGATGAAAACACAAGAAGAAAGAATAGATATGTTAGAAAGATAGCTAAAAAGGAAAAATATCATATTTCAAGTGATAGAAGACAAAGAATATAAAAACATACCAAATCAAAGCAAATATTGAAAGTGTACTGAGAAAAGCAGAAATAAAGGTGGAATTAAATGTTGATGCCGAGGAGGTGGGGAAAATAGAATCCTTTCAAAGAAATAGGAAGAGACCAATACTAATCAAACTAATAAGAGGGAAAAATTGAGAGCGAGAAGGAAATTAAAGGGTAGCAATATCTGGATCAAGGAAGATTATTCTAGACAGACCCTGAGCAGTAGTAAAGCGCTAATATCACACATAAAAAGGGCTAAACAAAATGGGGAAAATGCATACATGAGAAACGACAAACTGATGGATATGTGTATGACAGGAAAATCTTCGAACAAAAAGAACAAATTTCAAGTAATCCGAAGAAATGGGGCGGAAAAGGGAGGTAACCGATAGATCACCTGAAACGCAAAAATAATTGGAGCAAATCCGGAAAATTACTAAACAGGCACAATCTTCAAAAAACTAATAGACGAGAATAAAACGGGATGAGGAAATGAAGATAATAAAAAAAGATGAATTTAAACAAAGAAGTAGGACATAAAACAATATATCAGATGGATAAACAGACAACGGATAAACACGCTAAACAAAAATACAGGAATCAAAGGGATACTAATGACGGAAAGAAAGAAGGTGATAAAAGAGATAATAGCGAAGAAACTAGTGACAAAAACTTTGAAAATAAACAGGGGAAAAATAGAGAGCAGTATAAAACGCAAAATGGGAAAACATGAGGTAGATCAAAAGAAAATGAAATTGGAAACAACAAAATTAAAAATGGGACAGATCAGAAGGAGATAACAGTAGTGATATGGAATATGAATACTTTAACAGGGAAAGATATTGAAATAAGCGAAGAAATGGAGGAAAAGTAAATTACAGATCTTGGACATTAGCGAAATCAAGAAAAAAGGAAAAGGACAACAAACAAACACATGTTATATTACTCAGGAGTACTAACAGAACAAAGGGCAATGGAGGGTATCTGAGTAATTGTTACAGAAGAAATGAACAAGAACGTAGTAAAATATAAACCAGTGGATTCAAGAATCATAACTGGATTCAAGAATCATAACTGGATTCAAGAATCATAACTGGATTCAAGAATCATAACAGTATTGATAAAAATAAATGACATAGGGGACATAATAAATATAATACAAATATATGGTCCAGTGGAAGGAGCACCTGAAGAAGATGTACTGGAATTTGACAGAAAACTACGATGAGATCTAGACGAGGCAATAGAAGAAAACGAATCAGCAATAATTATGGGAGATTGGAACAGCAGAGAAGGTAACGATAAAAACAGGGGAATGGGATGCATGAGAATTTACCGAGAACCAACAATAAACAGGAACGGGATAAAGATGATATATTTCTGCAGAAGAAATGATTTAATAATCGGAAATACGATGTGGTACCAACAAATGGATGAAAAATACACTTTTGTAGCAGAAGAAAGAAATGCCAGAAGTCTGAGGCTTTTACTTGATGAAGATCCATACTGAACGATTAAATAAAACAATATAATTTGCTTAAAACTTCATTTATTTGAACTAATGTTCAATTTAAACTGGTTGACGCGTTTCACTAACACAGTAGCTTTGTCAAAACGAATGAAGGTATAATATAAAAATACAGAATTATATTTACTAATGTTAACACAGGTATTGAAAGAAATTGCCTGGAAATTCATTCATTCACTACAAACATTCCTAAGCTATCTTCTAGGTAAAAAGGTTTGATAAAGGAGAGTTATTGATATCTATTTGGTCGTTGAGAAGATTACCTGAATATTTATTTTTTTTAATCTCAAGGGCCTTTAATAAATTTAAACTAAAGGATTTACCGACTACATGGAGAATTTCAAAATTTGGGTCGAAAATGTGTTGGTTTTCTAATAAATGATTTGAATAGTTAGAATCTAATTTTTTGTTGTCATAGCTACGTTTGTGTTCCGAAATTCTAGTTTTAAAATTTCTAAAAGTTCTACCGATATAAATTTTATCACAGTTGTCATTAC
This sequence comes from Galeruca laticollis, assembly GCA_963921935.1. Classification (NCBI taxonomy): domain Eukaryota; kingdom Metazoa; phylum Arthropoda; class Insecta; order Coleoptera; family Chrysomelidae; genus Galeruca; species Galeruca laticollis. The sequence continues at coordinate 111,387,116 of OY998178.1, read as the reverse complement.
CTTATTTTAATTTATAAACTCCTGATTTGTTTAATTTTGAAGATTTAGATCTATTATTTTTAATGAATTTGGATAAATTGTAATCAGTTTTAAAGGAAATATTCATGTCTAAAGTTTCTAAAAATGATTTAATTTTTAAGGATGGTGTTCCAAAGTTTGTTAAGTTTTTAAGTTGTTTATTATTATTTTTATCTGAAAGGAATACTTGTTCTAAAGTCTGTTATTTTATCTTTTTATTTATGATATTGTCAATTAAATTTGGATCGTAATTATTATTAACTGCTATTTGTTTTATGATATTTAATTCTTTGTTATAATTATTATTATTTAATGGGACTGTTAAGAGTCTGTGTATGATATTACTGAAAGCTGCTAGTTTATGACTGAATGGGTAGACCGAACTATTATGAATTGTAATATCTGTATGTGATGGTTTATGAAATATAGGAAAATCATGTTTATTATTTATATGTGAAATTGATGATGATTTTTCTATATTTCATAAACCATCACGTACAGATATTACAATTCATAATAGTTCGGTCTACCCATTCAGTCATAAACTAGCAGCTTTCAATAGTATGATACACAGATTCTTAACAGTCCCATTAAATATTAATAATTATAACAAAGAATTAAATATCATAAAACAAATAGAAGTTAATAATAATTACGATCCAAATTTAATTGGCAATATCATGGATAAAAAGATAAAAAACAGACTTTAGAACAAGTATTCCCTTCAGATAAAAATAATAATGAACAATTTAAAAGCTTAACATACTTTGGAACACCATCCTTAAAAATTAAATCATTTTTAGAAAATTTAGACATGAAAACTGATTACAATTTATTCAAATTCATTAAAAATAATAAATCTAAATCTTCAAAATTAAACAAATCAGGAGTTTATAAATTAAAATATGTTAATGACAAATGTGATAAAATTTATATCGGTAGAACTTTTAGAAATTTTAAAACTAGAATTTCGGAACACAAACGTAGCTATGACAACAAAAAATTAGATTCTAACTATTCAAATCGTTTATTAGAATACCAACACATTTTCGACCAAAATTTTGAAATTCTCCATTTAGTCGGTAAATCCTTCAGTTTAAATTTATTAGAGGCCCTTGGGATTAACAAAAATAAATAATCAGGTAATTTTAACGACCAAATAGATATCAATCACTCTCCTTTATTAAACCTTTTTACCAAGAAGATAGCTTAGGAATGTTTGTAGTGAATGAATGAATTTCCAGGTAATTTCTTTCAATACCGTTGTTAACATTAGTAAATAGAATTCTGTATTTATGCACTGTATATTAATACAGTTCCTCTATTTAAAATGTAAAAGAAACATTAAAATAAGGAAAACTATTTATATTTGTATTCAATACTTTCGATATATATATTATATGTATAATCAATAATTTTGAAAGATTCGGTATACAAATCAAATTTGACATTTTAATTTTCGGATGACGTTTATGTAGAATATATTCAATGATAGACAGATTATATTACAATTTGGAGAATATATGTGAAATTTTAAAATACAGATGTCTCTGCTATCAGAATTACAATGGTAATAAAATAATTCAAATCTCTCTTTGTTATAGGGAAACATAAATTAGTAGTTTTTTTTAAGAAAAGGAATTTTTCGTAACCACAGGAGAAGAGATTTATTTATTTGAGAAAAGTTTAGTCAGTTGAATTTGAAACCCCGAAGAGACAACATCGAAATAAATTTTGTTGAGAATTTAATAAAAATTATAACTATAAAATCAGATTATAAAGCCATACTTTGTAAAGCCAGTGCGTGCATAATTCATAGAGGAATTGCATCGTATCAAGTGTAAGTGGTATCCATTTTCTAAATCAGATATTTAGAAAGTTTTGCAGAATTCTAAATACATTTAGAATACGTACGAATTTTCCTGTCCTATTTGGTGAGTCCACTCCAGTTTAAAATTATTTCTCGAGAATTAACAGGTCTTTTTAAATACTTTTCGAAATAGATGCATCTATAGAATGATATTAGCTAAACCGAATTAACGTTATACATAAAAGATCTTACATCAAGTGAAAAATTTTGAATAGACAATTTGAAGACAAATTTGCATTATTTGACATTGATACACGTCAAAGGTATATTAAACGAGTTGAACTTTTGCATAAAAAATTTACAATTAGTCGAGTTTTAGAATAGGTTGTAGTAATATTAAGATTGGTAGAAATTGTTATCTTTGTTTCGTTTACAATATTTTGGGAAATAATAAAACTTTTATAATTCGTTATCTGATTATATAATATATAATTTTGATTCCAACTCACTGTGGTATTTATTCTGTATCTATTTTCAACGTATTTATCATTTTGCATGCTACAGTAATTTTGATTTAATCAGTGACATTTGCTTAATTTCCAGTGACAATTAATTTGTAAATGTCATAAAATAATTCAATTGCCTTTTATTATATAAAAAACAGTTACTCGAGATTCGGAATATAGAATAATATTTGATTTGAATAATACTTGAAAATTACAAAATTTGAATTATTATTATTTAAAAATTTTTGATCCCACCCTGAGACTAGAGTGAATAAGTCTATTGTGAATTAATTTATCTTTCTAAATCCAAAAATTAATATCTATCTTGGCCGGGCATTGTTTGACAACTACTGTCAAAAGTAATTTAGGTTACGTACGCTGCTAAAGGTGTGTGTACAAGAGTCGCTACGATCACAAATTGTGTAAACGTCGACAAATAATATTTCATATTGTTATATATCATACTTTCATTCAATTATAATTATTAGAATATTAGATATATTATAATATATTAAGACATTTTTATATTATACCTTCTTTTGTTTTGACAAAGCTACTGTGTTAGTGATACGCGTCAACCAGTTTAAATTGAACATTAGTTCAAATAAATGAAGATATAAACAAATTATATTGTTTTATTTCATCGTTCATATTGTATATATCCAAAGTTTAATAAAAACTATACAAAAAGTACAAACAAGAAAAGAAACAGAAGCGGGAACCAATCACAAATTAGTGACAGCACCATTGAAAGTAAATTTAGGAAGTTATGAAGAGAAAATAGAATATAGTAACATTGTAATACACTAACTCAAAAAGAAAGAAAAAAGACAGAGATATAAAAAGGTAACAAGTGGAGAATTTCAAAAATGGGTAAATGAAAAGGAAAATTGGACATTAGAAGAAAAATGGAAAATATTTATAGAAACAGTGATATCCTCAGCAGAAAAAATATGTGGAATAAGAAAATTTAATAAGAATATAAAAAGAATGAAATGGTGGACTGAAGAAATAATAAAGCTTGTAAAAATAAACAAAACGGCATGGAAAAAATATCTCCAAATAAAAACAATGGAAGATAAAGAAGACTACAGAAAGAAGAGAAACGCTGTAAAAATAAAAATAAAAGAGAAAATTTGGAGAGGAAATAACAGAATCACATAGGATAAATAACAGAAAATTTTGGAAGCAGAAAGAAGAAAATGAAGGCAAAAAAGGCAAAAACAATCAACTACAAACAGAATAAAATTCAAGACATATGGAGAGACTACTATGTAGACAAATTCCAAACAATATCAGAAAACGAAGATACAAAGGTAGAAGAAATAGAAATAGATCAGCAAGAAATTACGAGAGAATAAGTAGAAGAAGCCATACAGAAGTACAGAATATTCAAACAGGAAAAGCAAGTGGAGAAGACGGAATAGCACCAGAATGTATCAAATGGCTGGGAGAAGAATAAATAGACTGGATTTGGATAATGGTCAAAGAAGCATGGGAGAAAAAACAAATACCGAAGGAATGGGAAAATAATATAATAATACCTATCTATAAAAATTATTGAGCTATATTCTTGGCACAAACAAGTTACAAAGTCTATACAAGAATTTTAGAAAAAATACTGCATAGAATTAAAACTAGAAGAAGAATAGGCAAATTTCAGACCGGAAAGACAAACCAGTGATAATATATACATTGTACGAAACTTAGTACAAAGAACAATTGAGAAAGGGGAAGAACTGTTCCTGGTATTTATTGATTTGAAATCAGCATTTGATACGGTTGTTACAAATGAAATATGGATAATACTAGAGGAAATGAATATACCTAGAGGATAAATACAGGCTATAAGAAGTACAAATAAGATAGTAAGGGCTAGAATACAAATTGCATGTTAGACATCAGAGGAGTTTATAATGGACAGAGGAATAAAACAAGGGGACAGTTACAGCCCGTTACTGTTTATATTTGTTATGGTCAAGATAGTTAAGAACATAAAAAGACAAAGTGAACATCTGAGTACAATAATTGGATACAGAAACATGGAATCCGGAAAAATGAGTAGCTTACTATATGCCGATGATGTAGTTTTAATAGCGAATAAAAATCAAAAATTAATAAACGTCTAGTCTGCGGAGACAGAAAAATTTAAAATGGAGGTCAACATAAATAAAACCAAAATCATGATAATAAATGAAAATCAAAACGTCCAAAATAAAGAAATAAAATATAAGAACAATACTTTAGAGAGGGTAGCGACATTCGAATATCTGGGAAGTATGGTTACTGTTGAGCGTTTTCCTCTTTTTTGATGGAAAAGCAAAATTGCAGAATGTCGTTTTCGCTTATATTCTACTGAGCTCTGAAGGACCAATCGCCTTAATGTGACGATAATAAATACTTTTACACGTCGATAAATTGAATGTTATATTAAATGATAACCGATGATTACATGTACATTTACTATATAATTGTATAGTTTTACATTTTGTTCATGTTGCTTCACAAATAAGAATATTACAATTTCTTATTATATAATGTAATTGATTTCTTTTTTGTTACTTGAATAAAACGGTTTTTTTATGATGATGAAAAATTGAATATGTGTTGTTATGGATATTTTTATGTGTGGTTTTAAGTGGGTGATAACAAGGAAAGTTATGTGAGAATGTAACCAATGGGAAAAATAGAGATTTAAATGAAACTGTCATATGACAGCTGAAACTCAGCCGACGCATGTAGTTTTGTGGAGAAAAGAAATTGTTATACAATTATCTGTGGTTTTTCATATGAAATGAAGTTTGAATAGTGTTATACAGGGGAAGTTGAAAATAAAGAATCACAGGAGAATTTTGTAATTAAATCAAATTCGAACAGTTACAGAAGATGGAAAAATAGATGCAGAGATAACTAACAGGGCAAATAAATGAACAAAAATCTACTACACAGCAGAAAATTGAACAATTAGGGGGAAAGATGAGACGAAAATAAATACAATAGAAATGAAACACCCAAGAATGGTGGAAAAGCTAAGTGGGACGGGATGAAAAACGAAGGCATTAGAAAAATAGTAAAACGAGAACCCATAATAAAAAAAAATAAACAATAAACAACTGAACTGGTATGGACACATCGTAAAAATGAAGGCAGAGAGATTAACAAGAAAAATAATGAAGGCAGGAAATACTATTAAGAAATGAAGGGGAAGACCAAGGAAGAAATGGATTGACCAAATAAATGAATTGAGGGCAAAAAGAAAAAAAACTTGGGAGGAAATCAGGAACGTGGCAAAAGACAGTGGAAGAAATGGGTACAAGTGGGACCGGAACCTTTATCAGACATCTGAAAGGGTAGAAGGAAATGAGAAGAAGAAGTCACAAAATAATAAAATCTTTAACAAACATTATAAAATGCATTATTTCTTTGCATGGAATATTCTAAAACATGTTGTGAGACAAAGTCCGCGGCCAACAGGAGACTGAGGGCAATAGTAAACTGAATCCTTTCGTTTTTGATTGTCACTCTAGCAAACAGTACACCTTCTTCTTGTAGCCTTTCAATTTTCTCCTTTTGGACAGTACTCTGGGAAGTGCTGAAGTGTTACGTTAGGAATTGTATCTGGATAAGTTTTCGATTACGCTTAATCTGAATTCATAGAACCTTTTACGATTTCCAGTGCCTTTTCGTACACATAATACGCATTTAATAGCATTATCTGGAATATATGGATGGCTACTTTTTTGTACCAGATGAAAGTTTTATGTTCAAACGGATAATATGCCAACATTTGGTTGCAGTGATCAAGTCCTGCCATACATTCATTGTACCCATTGATAAGTTTTAGTTTCATGACTAAATAACTACGTTGTGTAGTTATTTCTTCCATGTGTCCATTAAATTCGCTAAAATTGCAAAAATTTCTTTGCGATCCTTCCATTTCCCATGTTACTGAAGTGCATAATCAGATCACTTTTTTTTCAACTTTTTGAATTTCCATCAAATCCTTTCATTTCTTAAATTCATAGGGTGAACAATTTTTATAATTCATTACTATCATACAGCCGTGCACAAAAAGTCTTCGTCTCAAAGGTCTGGATATTCTTTTGATCTGTTATTTGGTATATTTTTTGTTCCTTTTTTACAAACGAATTCAGTTTTTCGCAAATACATTATTGTCTAATAAATTGTTGCCTGTCCATCGTTTATAACATTTATAATATTGTTTTCTTAGGATATGTGAAACCTTTGACGATATGTCCCAGAAAGCCAGCGGTAATCCTGATAATGTAGCAGACATTGTACAACTACAGGCATATGTGATAGAATGTAGAGATGTTACGATGTATAACCTGAAAGAAAAGATAAGAAAAACTGCAGAATATGTTATGTTTCTTATGGACTTTGCACATCTTTCTTGTAAGTACGCAAAATATAATTTAATAGCGATAGCTTTCGTGAAACATGTAATTTGAAATGGTATAATGTTATATAGTTATAAATTGTGGTTTAAATTATTGAAGATATCTTTGTCACCCTCGAAGATACATTTATTTAGCGTATGGCATTACACATCATGCAACAGGGCCAATAAAAAAAATAAAAAATAAAAATTAGAATTAAAAATTAAAATTAAGGTATATACAAAAACACAAATAGGAGTGTACATGACAAAGAGCGAACAAATCAAATAAACAAGGATAAATGAATTTGTAAAGAAGTGTGTAATATTTTATTAAATTCAGCCAAGCGCTTTCGACATTACGTCATCATCATGGCTTTCGTCAGTCGGTCCAGAGACATATTAAAATTGTCCACATTATTGCTTTTGTCAGTTTAACATGGTAAAAAAACGCCAAACGACAATTCCATGGTTGGTGCGAATACGATTTAGGGATGATCATATATGGCGAGGCAGTTCATACCCAGGTGGTTTCTCCGTGATGCAGGGGAGGGTTTGACAATGCCCGGAGCCCACTACCTGCCATTGTTCTCTCCGAGATTCTATGATGTTAAACCCTGTTCGTTGCATTTCCTTGGTTGTTACTATTGCTGGGTGTCTAGACCGAAGTCTGCCGTTCTCCAGGTCAGGTATGTCGCGATGTATGGGTAACTGTGGGTTGTCAATCAGTTTCTTATATTCCCGAAGAAGAGCATTCCTTCGCCGGAGATCCGCGGGTGGTATGTGGCTTAAAACAGGCAGACAGTGTGTTGGAGTTGAACGAATGGTTCCGCTTATAATTCGCATACTGTTGTTGAGCTGCATATCGATTTTCTTTGTGTGAACACTATTCAACCGTACCGGGGCGCATTATTCCGCTTCAGCCGAAGAACCCCATGTGGTACCGCACAACTTATGAAGAATATTATTCCTCGTGTTTAATTTAGCTGCAGTATTTTCCAAATGCTGTTTGTAGGTAAGCGTTCTGTCTAAAGTAACTCCCAAATATTTCGGACGCGGATTGTTTTGAAGATGGATTCCCTCAAAATAGACGTTTAGTCTTCTGTTTGCGGATTTGTTGCAGAGATGGAAGCAGTTGCTTTCTGTTTTTGTGTGGTTCGGTTGTAACCTTCATTTACGAAAATATGTACTCAGGGACGTTAATTCAGACGACAAAGTTGTTTTCATTGCTTCTAACGTCTTATGTTGTGTTGCTAGGACCCAGTCATCCGCATATCCGAACATTTGGGAAGTTGTATTTGGCATGTCGGCGATATATAAGCTGAACAATAGCGGACCCAACACAGAGCCTTGTGGCAAGCCATTATGTAAGACTCTTTGGGCACTTGACTGTTGACTTGACTATCACCTGGAATGTTCTATCGGCCAGCATGCTGTCAACGAGTCGGGTAATCCTCTGGTAGGGAATCACTCGGATGAACTTGTAAAGCAGGCCATGTCTCCAGACAATATCGTATGCAGCAGACAGATCTATAAATACGGCTGATGTCTTTAATTTATTTTCAAAACCAGCCTCTATGTAGGTTGTTAGTGACATAACCTGATCTGTACAGTTGCGCCCGGAGCGGAATCCAGCCTGTTCTATGGGAACCGCTGCCATTATTTTGGTAGCAATGCGGTTGTAAAGAAGTCTCTCCAGGAGTTTATAGACTGAGCTCAACAGTGCAACTGGCCGATAGCTCTTTGGTTCGTTACTTGGTTTTCCTGGTTTTAAAAGCGCAATGATTTTGGAGTGCTTCATTTGCTGTGGTATTTTACCATGTATCATCATATCTGTGAAGAAGTCGGCCAACCATACTCTTGCGTATGCTCCACAGTTTAAGAGGAATTCCGGGTGGATTCCGTCAAATCCAAGCGCTTTCTCTGCCATTACATCCTTTAACGCCGTTGTTATTTCTTCTGGTGAGAATGAATAGGAAAACTGCGTGTGTTTTTCACTTGTTAATTTAAGTGCTTCATTTGCATTGTGTGAGCTTTGTCTCGCCGAGCTTTGGAAGTTTGTACAATATGTGCAGCGATTTTGCTGGGGGGTATCGTTGTACCTTTGCGTGCGCTCCTCTTCCTATCATTTAGCTTTATTAAGAGCGACCAAGCTTTTCTGCTAGAAGTTTTAAAATTCAGTTCTTGTACAGTTTCCACCCACCTCTCTCGTCGAGCTATACCAAGGTTGCGTAGCAGCTTATCCGCGATTTCATGGTCGTTACTGTCGAGAAATGCCTCATAATGGTTTTCGAGGTCATCGTTTCATCCCGGGATATATTGTTTTCGGTATCCTCTAGGTGTAGTCTTTTTTGCTGAACTTACGATTGCTCCTACAAACCTCTTATAGTTCTCTGATTTTGGGGCAATCCATCCCAGACACTTATCTAAGTTATTAGAGAAATTTTCAAATTTTGCCTTTTGGAAGTTCCACCTTGGGCGAGGAAGAGAGGTTACCATGAGGATAGTTATGCCGACCTCTATCAAAGCGGGTCGATGTTGGCTATGTGCGAGATGCTTTCAGTGGTAGGTTATCATTATTTGTAGTTACGAAGCATAGGTCTGGGTTGTAACCCCGCTTACAAGCTGCTGAGAAAAAGGAGTCTCGATCTTTTGCGTCGAATACGAGGTAGATATTATTTACGTCTGCCCATATTGTAAGGGCCTCACCATTTTCATCATTTTCTTTATATTTCCGTTGTGTGTGATGGCTGTTAAAATAGCCAATATAAATAGATGGATGTTGGAGCAGAGGTAAGACTTGAGGGGACCACGAAGCCGACAGAGGTTTGTATATATTGGCCAAGGTCAGCCCTCCCATTTGCATAGTCATATTATGTATGTTGTTGTCATATAAAGCAGAGCACAAGTTAGCATTATCGATGTTAGACCGCACATAGGTTGTGCAACACCATAAGCGCGGTGATATGTGGCTCCAATTAAATCGTAACCAGGTATCCTACCTCTTCTGATGAGTTGTTCCTCATTTTCCGTATGAGTTTCCTGAATGGCAACGATGCCAATGTCATTATCTTTCAAAATCTGCAGGACATCGCACTTCGCCCTGCTTATACTATATTGATTTGGCAAATTCGGACACAAGGTCCAAGATTTCTTGTCGATTGGTCGTGAGAACGACCGTTGAAATTTCTTTGTGACATATCAGAGATCATGTGTTTCAGATAGCCAGAAGATCAAAATGATTATCTGGCCGCCAATTAGTGCTAGCTCATTTAGTTCACGTTGTTAACAACGCTATCCAGGGTGCACCACGGGGCGGCGAACTAGCATTACACCCCTCTAAGATACAGTAACATCTTGGTGGAGTATATTAGAAGGATCATAGACATAGCCAAATGTACAATTTTTTATATATACGAACGATACCAGTATTTTTAAATTGGACAACACGTATATTTTACAGTTTTTTGTTGCAGTTGTTTATTGCCGATGCAGCGTACAAACTGTTAATGGCCACTGAACAACAACAATAATTACCTTTATTGATACAAATGAATTGTTTGACTGAATAGTTATTCAATACAATACTTATAATAAATTGTTGGTCTTCGTGTGCTGATTCCACTGGTATTCACACATAAAGAAAATGTGAGTTGGAAATAAAGAACACTAGCTGTTTCGTAATAAAGTCTCAAAAATAGTAATCTTTAAACAAGTTAACAAATAATATAATTAATAAGGTAACAAAATGGTATGAAAGTAAACGTTAATTTGAATTACAAAAGGGCGAGTGGTATATTTTTGGAACGTTTTAAATAATGATCGTTTGGTTCATCGTTTGATACACACACAAAATTCTGCTTATCTTCACTTCCTAAAAAGGCTTTACAACTATTTGGTGATGACAAACATATGCCATAACTGCGAATGTATTACACTTTTTCACACTCATAAGAATCCTTTACCAAAATACTGACATTTTTACGTTAATTTCGTAAACCATATGAAGGATGTATTTGTTTACGGTACAGAACACGTCCAAATCGTATGACAGATACATATTTGTTTATTTATTTATTTATTAATACACTGTTCAAACGGGACGAACCCAACTACAGAACAGGAACTTAATTATATTGATTACAAATAATAATATCATCAATCAAAGAAGAATGCTTTATTCGCAGATATGCGGCAATGGAATATATCAAGCTGGTAACTTACATGATTACATATCGAACACATCCTGTAAAGTGGCGAACATTTTAAAATATTTGTTCGAGGGGTAGTAAGGTAAAACGTATTAACAGCTCTTGAAGCTACTCTCGGAGTATTGAACTGGAGTTTAAGAAGAAGATTGGGATCACTGATGTTGTTATTCATGATTTTAAACAGAAATATCAATAAGTGACAGTCACGACGAGCACTTAGTTATTCACACAATGCCTCGATTCAAGTGTACCGGTACGAACTCCTACCGGTGGGTAAATGCCATCCATTTTAAAGGAAAGAAATTTCAAAAACCTCCGTTGAATTGATTCAAGTTTCTGAATGTGTATGTCATGAAATGGACTCCAAATAACATCTGCGTATTCAATTTTAGACCTAACATAGGCGTAGTATAAAGCCTTTAAAGTGTCTTGATCATTGAAGTCACGCGAGTTTCGAACTAAGAAGCCATACATTTTGTTAGCAGACGAGCATATAGCCTCAATATGAGGTATAAAAGAAAGTTTAGAATCAAAAGTAACACCCAAGTCAATAAATGTCGCCGGGCGTTCTAGAACAATATTTTTGATTTCATAATCATATATAATTTTCTCGGGTTTTAAGGAATACGTCATTACCTTACATTTACAGGCATTCAACGACAATTTATTACTTATACACCATCTCTCAATACGTCGAAGGTTAGTTGAAAGTGAGACACAATCGCTTCTATCACCAATCCGGGAGAATAATTTCAAGTCATCAGCATGTAGTAAGCAGTTGACATCGAGATCGTCAACTATATCATTGATGAAGGCATTGAATAATAAGGGGCCCAGGTTACTTCCCTGTGGAACACCAGATGTTGCTAAGTATTCAACTGACTTATAACCATTAAACACGACATACTGGTGTCTGTTGTTTAGATAGGAGGTGAATAATTTGATTAGAGAGGGTGATAATCCATATCGAGATAATTTACTCACTAGAATTCCGTGGTCTAGTCTATCGAACGCTATAGAAAAATCGGTGTACACAACGTCAGTCTGCGATCGTTCATCGATGTTTACAGCAATAAATTGGGTTATATTTGCCAAATTGGTGACAGTTGAGCGACCCTTTACAAAACCATGTTGCTTTATGGATATTATGTTGCATAAATGGCTATACATTTTATTGTACAATAACATTTCGAATACCTTACAGAAATTGCAAATAATTGAGATTGGCCGATAGTTGCTAATATCAACTCTATCACCATGTTTGTAGATAGGTCTAACCTTCGACGATTTCCACATATTCGGCACAGTGCAAGTCTTCACGCACGTGTTGAGCAGTATTGTTAACGGCGGAGCAAGTACAGACGCACAATCCTTCAAAATGAAAGCAGGGACAGAGTCTGGTCCTGTTGTCATTTTATTTTTTACTTGTTTTAAAGCTATAAGAACTTCATCCTCAGTGAAGGACATGATATTCAGGAACTGTGAGGTTACTGAATCATCATGGGTAACGCACATTGTACTAACTGAAAAAGATTTGGCAAAATATTCAGAAAAACCATTAAGTATATCGGTAGGCGTATCGAGCGTTTGACCATTAAACGTCATTCTATCAGAGATATTAGTTGAACCCTTTTTGCTGTTGACAAAAAACCAGAATTTTTTGGGGTCTGCTTTCATACTCGACTCAGCTGAATCAGCGTAATCCCTATACGACTTGTCCATGTCAGATTTCACCTTTGCTCGTAAATATTTAAACTTGTTAAGAGTATTTACATCATTGTTGATTTTACATTCGTTATTTAATTTCGATTTCAGCTTAATGTCTTTAATAATATCCCGGGTAAACCACGGTGGATATTTCCTTTTATATTGTTTAGTTTGTCTTGGCACACACTCATCAAATGCATTATACAACTTACCGTAAAAGTAGATGCAGGCATCATCAGATCTATCAAATGTTTGAAGGAAAGTCCAATCTATATTAGAGAGACTTTGATACAATAGTGAAAAATTTGCTTTTCGGAAGTTATATTCATTGCAAGATATTGTTGGAAAATTTCGCTTTAAGGTGTGGCAAAAATTTAGTTTACAGGAAATATTTAAAACAGGATGATACCGATCTTGAGCAACTAAATTTTGAATAGATCTTTCAACAAAACAGTCATTATTATAGAGGACAAGATCGAGAATACGTTCCAAGTCGTTCGCAATAGTATTGTATTTAGTTAAATTAAAAATTGGGAGAAAATTGGTAAGAGCAGAAACAATGCCATTACCTAAATTATTATGAAAATATGTAGCATAAGAAGATATATTGAAGTCGCCCACAATGAGTAAATTATTATTATGCAAACTTTCAATATTACTAATTGATTCAAAAAGATTAAGGTATACTTCGCTACTAGCAGATGGAGGAATATAAACATTTAGCACATAAACATGACCTGAGTCAGCTGTTATTTTAACCAAGACCATATCCACCGTAACTATCGTGGGGAGAATGAAACTATCTATATTCATTTCACACGACAGAAATTCATTGTTTACAGCTATAAGAACCCCTCCGCCCCTCGAGCAATTACACGCCTCCAGATTTCTATCAGCCCGGTATACTGAGTAGTCTTCTGGAAACAGTTCACCATTAAAGACTGAATCGTTAAGCCATGTTTCGGTTAGTGCTATGACCTTAAAGTCTGTCATAGAGATTGCATTAAAAAAATCTACGGTTTTAGATCGCAAGCCTCTGGTATTCTGATAGTATACATTTAAAGAATTTGTGATATTACTGTTAACCTTTTTACCAGCAGTGCAAGTGGTCGACGACATGGTAGATCCACTTGAAGCTATGGATTGCTATATTCCAAGCAAATCCTCCTTGAGTTAAAACAATTTTATATGCAGTACAAACATTTCTGTCCCGCACCGCATGATCACAGGAAGTAGTAGATCCCTGAGCACCTGACAGTTTAACGCAATTAGTGCAGTTTCGTAATTGGGATCTACAGGACTTTACATTGTGATTTCCACCGCATAAAGGACAGCTTAAAGAATTGTTGCACGATTTGGATGAATGATTAAATTCGTTACAGTTGTAACAACGCGATACTTCAAAGGCATCATATGCTCTACAGATATCATACCCTACAAATAAGTTACCAGCTTTTAATATTATGTCATACACATTTCTATCCATCTGAATAACAGCCTGAAAGATTGCAGCATTTTTCTTAGTTGGAAAGATTTTCACAATTTTACAATCACTATATTTAGAAAAAATTTCAGGGTTACAATTCCTAATTTGGTATTGAAGCATTTCTTCGGTATATTCTTCTGACAAACCCAAAATGCACAATCTGGGATTAATACCAGCAACCTCCTTTACAGCATCAGAGTCAGACATTGTTTCTTGAACCAGTTTCATTATCTTCTCATTTTCCTCCTTAGATTTGCATGGAATAAGAATACCACCATCCTTAATATGTTTAACTTTAGTCAAATGTATACTGTTATCAGTTGGATTAATATTATGCATTAGATCTGATTTCGTTTGTTTTATCTCCTGTGCCTTGTTCTTGGGTTGTACTATCACTGCAGGAAAAGTTTTGTTGTTAACAATATCAGCATATCGAGTCGTTGGGGGAATAGTCACAGGTTCTTTAGCAACTTTAGAAACATCAGATTTCAGTGAGGACAATTCAGCTCTAATTGAACGAAGCGCGTCGCTAACTGTTGATTCTAACAAGTTAGTTACTTCAGTATTGTTTATAAAAATACAACTTTTCGCACATTCGTCGCATCTTCACAAGAGTCCAGGAACAGAATTTAGGACGTCCAGTATATCAACAGTTTAGGAGACACATACAACATGAAACTGCTTTTTGCAGAATTCGCAAAAAGTGGCCGGCCTACTCCGACTTATCGTACCAGAACAGGTTTCACAATTGTTATTGACCATTGTTTACATTACAGTGGACCACCGATAATCCGGCCCCTGTCTAATCCGGCGCCCCCTGTAATCCGACATGACTTACATGTATGTTTGACAATCTTTGCTAATATAGATCACGCAGGTTTGAACAGGTCACAACTCGTACGCGCCACCGCTATTGTGCTCGACGCGTATGCATTGTTTTACTTAGTTTGAATTTGACTAGTAGTGATAGCGGTACGGCCTAGCGTGCGTTCATTGTTTACTATTTATTTATTGTGTATTAGGTATAGTACCTAGTAATGTCGTCACAAACCCAGAAGCGAAAGCACAAAACGTTGACAATTAAAGAAAAATGTGATATTTTAGATCGCTTAAATCGCAATGAAACTTTTAGTAGTTTAGCAAGTGAATACGGCGTAGGCCGATCTACAATTTATGACATTAAAAAAAACCACGAGAAGATTAAGAAGTTCGTGTCAACTACTGACTGCGGGCCAGGCAAGAGACAGACACTCAAGAAAGCTGAACATCCAGAAGTGGAAGAAGCTTTGTACATGTGGTTTCTTCAGGAAAGAAACAGGCATGCACCAATTTCGGGACCCATGTTGGCGATGAAAGCTAAGTTTTTTTATAAGGAAATAACAAAAAAAGATGATTTTGTGGCCAGCAAAGGATGGCTAGAACGTTTTAAAAGTCGTCATGGCATACGTTTAATGACTATTACAGGAGAGAAACTTTCTAACGATGCCACCTGCATAGAGCCCTTTAAATTAAGATTTTTGCAAAAGGTGAACGATTTAAATCTTGACCCGTCAGAGGTGTACAATGCAGACGAATCAGGGCTTTTTTGGCGTGTGATGCCTAACAAAACTTTCGTTTCTTGTAACGAAAAAGACGTACCTGGACGAAAAGTGAGTAAAGAGCGTGTAACCATACTACCATGTGCTAATGCTGCAGGTACACACGCGCTTAAGATGGTGGTCATTGGGAAATCTAATAAACCAAGGGCATTCAAAAACATTGATTTACCTGTACACTATTACGGACAAAAAAGTGCATGGATGACAAAAGACCTTTTCAAAAAGTGGTTTGATGAATGCTTCGTACCTGAAGTTAGAAAATGGTTAAAAGATCATAATTTTCCTCAAAAAGCGTTGTTGCTTCTTGATAACGCTCCCGGTCATCCGTCTGAAGAAGAACTGACAACTGAGGATAAATGCATCACTGCGATGTTTCTTCCGCCAAATTGCACTGCACTGATTCAACCAATGGACCAGAACATCATTCAGTTTGTTAAGCAAGACTATAAAAAAAACCTACTTTTGAGAGCCGTATCAAAAGACCAACCAATAGAAAAAACTTTAAAAGAATTTAATATGAAAGACTTGGTTTTTGCTCTTAGTCAGTCGTGGAGTGCGTTACCGTCATCAACTATTAAATCGTCTTGGAAAAAGTTATGGCCAGATATAATCACCACTCCTAGCAACGATCCACAAATCAGTGTAACTTCGGAAGTTATAGAACAAGTCGCTACTGAAACACAGATAAGTCCGGAAGATTTGGAAGTCTGGTGCCATGGAATGGATAAAGAAGAAAATGTTTTTCTTGAAATGTCTGACGGAGATATTATAAAAGAGGTTTCTAATAATACAACAAACGATCAGGAAGATAACGACGACGTGATTGCAACTGCTCCACAAGTCACAGATCAAGACGCAGTTAACGCTTTTCAGCTAGGTTTACAATGGGCTGAAGAGAATGGTACATCCTACAACGAACTTTTACTTTTGAGAAGACTGAGGGACAAAGCTCTGATCTCGCGTTATAACAACCTTAAACAAAAAAAAATTGATGAATATTTCAAAGCTTCATAATTTGATATAGTATTCACTATGATTCACTATGATATTCACTATATGATTTTGATTAATAATTCTTGATTATTTTGGTAGATATGTATGTGCATTTATGCTTAATTTTATAATAAAACGTAAGCTCTCAATTGTTATTTAATTTACTAAATTCGACTTACATAAATTAAGTCTGATTTGTACTTCAAAGTACCTACATATGTACGTATAATATGTACATATATAGATTCTTGTCATTAGATATGTAATTTGTCGGATTACAAGGTACTCTTTCGTAAAAAAATCCGGACTATAGGGGTCTTAGTCAGTGCTCTATAATCCGACAAATTCGATAGTCCGACACTGCCCTGCATAATGTTTGCCGGATTACCGGGGGTCCACTGTACAAATTTATTAAAAACTTACGAAAAATATCAAATTATAATCCAATATGCAGGTACACAAATCAGTCACCACTTCTAAAATGTTTCAACTGTCATAAACCACTTTAAACCACAAAAATGCAGCAAAATATCAAGAGCGACGTGCTATACGTATTCATATATTAGATTGTTAAATTTTACAATAGGATATGACGTAAAAAAGGAATTTATTGCCAACACAAAATTTATAGTAACTAAAAACCATGAAAATGTCAAGAATAAATATATAAAATGATTAGGAGTTTATTAATAAGAAGTAAATGATGAGATATAAAATATAAACAATTACATCTATGGCATTTCATTAATTAGGTTATAAAATTTAGGTAAATCAAGATTTTGATAATACCTCTAAACAGGTTTAAATCAAGGAAAAAAGGGTATTATATCATTATAAAAGAACGAATTATGAGAATTTGTGATAAAAATGAACCAAGTGCAGTGTGAAGAAAAACCTACAAGACATTATTGATAACTATTTGTTAATTTCGAACATTTTATAAAGAGACAGTCGATTATTATTAAACAGAATATCAACAAGCAAGCTATGAACTTCCGGTTAGGAAAAGTTTGTTGATTCGAAAACAAAAAAGAATCGGGTGTTGGAGTTTGAATGGAGAACATCCTGTTACTGGGTTCTGTTAAAAATTTACCAAATTCAATAAAATGTATTAAATAGATCAATAACGGCAAGTGTAGTGATATGTGAGAACTAGGTTTCCACGCCAGAAAAAGAATATTTCTAGTAAAAAGAAGTATAATGCAAATTGAGAGCCGTGCCTGAGGGACGCGTCGGTGCAGACATCTTGAAATTAGGACGTTACAGGTCAGTGATATCATTTCTTTGGGTCCCAAAGCTTAACTTTTAAATAAAAATGATCATTTTGACTAATTAGTAAGATAAATAAAAGGCCTATCAAAATTTAAAAAGACTAACTCTCATAATAAACTAATATTGATAATAATGATACCCGTAATAAAAGTCTTGTACTTACTTGTATAAAATATAATCCAGTTTCACTATTATATTAGTAGTTAAGAATTTCCCTCTTCAAGAACATGTACAAATCCATGTGTGTAATTGTTATACTATCCAATCACATCATATTTATTTGAATTCTGTATATATTTTTGTAAATAGCTTGCATGTATGTCGTTTATATTATAATATATCTAACGCACACCTTGGAACAGCTGATGTTATTATAGCGCTAATAACCATTTGCGCAGACGCTGGAAATTTCAAGGTAAGATATGTTTCTAGATCGCAGGACTTTTACACCAGAGGCGTAACATTATCGAATTTTATTTAGTCATTGAATAAAAAAAAGGAATTAATTATTATATTAAATATATGTCACTATTATTTCTGATTATTATTTACAATCTACAAAACAAAATAATTAAAATAATAGATAGTAGCTAATTTCAATTATTCTCTCTGAGCATATATAAAAAATTGATTACTATAAAATTGATTAATTGTCGGCCAGAACCTGAAGAGAGAACGAGTCTTCATGCCCCGGTATTGTATGAAATAGAGCCGCCGAAGGTATGTCAAAAATATACAATAAACATTAAAATAAATTAACAATGAAAGAGTATTAATTATAACATATTGTTTGTACATTTAAAAAACAGTTCATTTGGCAATGTCGAAAATATAAAATTTAAAATCTCTGGTCAATCTAATATATAAAACCAAAATTTTGTACTTCATACTTTGTGCGGACTGTACCGTAACTCGGGGTGAAGTCGGACTGGGGGGGTGAACTCTGACAAATTGGTATTGGCCGGCGTTTTTTGCAATATGGCATATCGCGGTCCCACAAAATTAACCGACCGGCGTTACACCGTTAGTTTAGCTCCGAGTTTCGATGAGAGTGTTGTATTTTCGCTAAAAAAGTTTGGAGCAGTGCACGTGGTAAGGATTTTATAAATTATATTTTTTACTTAAAATTAGAAAACCAAAAAAGAAACTGTTCGTCGCAATAGAATACTAAAACTACATACTGCAAATGAGCTATTATTTGTGATGTGCTCTGTTATAAGTAAACCCATGGCAGTTTGGTTAAAAAAAAATTCTTAAATAATGGCGGACACTAAAGTTAGGCTATATACAAAGAAAATAGCCATTAATTTCAAGAACTACAGCGAAGAAAACCTCGCTAGAGCAGTGGAAGATATAGAACAAGGAAGAAAAAGTGTGAGACAAGCTGCTGAGTATTATAAGATTCCAAAATCTACCCTATTTGATAATAAAAATGGAATAAAAACGAAGAAACATGGCGAGCAATGCGTAATTTCACAAGAAGAAGAAAAACTTTTGGTCCAAGGGATTTTAAAATTCAGCGAGTGGGGTTTTCCTCTTACCAGACAAGATATGAGACTATTAGTTAAAAACTATTTAGACAGAAAAAAGGAAAAAATAAAGAAATTTAAAGACAATTACCCTGGAATTGACTGATTTTACAAGTTCATTTGTCGGAACCAAATTTTAACGGAACTATTTGCTCAGAATACTAAACGCTCAAGGGCAAATATAACAAAAGAAGTAATAGAAAGCTATTTCTTAAATCTGGGTGAGCAATAGAAAATATACCGCCCTCTAATATCATCAACTATGATGAAAGCAACTTGTCTGATGATCCCGGGAGAATAAAAGTATTATGTAAACGAGGATCTAAGAGGGTAGAAAGGATTCTAGATTCAAGCAAGTCAAACATATCAATTATGATGGCTATTACTAGTGGAATAGGGGTACTTTTACCTCCATATGTTGTCTACAAATCTGTACATTTGTATCCAACTTGGGTAGAGGGAGGTCTTGTTGGAACTGTATACAATCGTACCAAATCCGGCTGGTTTGATTTAGCGACTTTTGACGATTGGTTTGACAAGATTCTCCTACCCTATTGTAAGAGGCTTCCAGGAAGAAAGATCTTGATAGGGGACAACTTGGCAGCTCACACTTCAATTCATGTTTTACGGTGTTGCGAGCAAAATGATATTTCTTTTGTTTTATTGCCACCGAATGGAACACATCTGCTGCAACCGTTGGACATGTCTTTTTTGGACCTTTTAAAAAAGTTTGGCGATCTGTTCTTGCTGATTGGAAAATAAAAAACAGAGGTTGCATTCTTAAATCGGAGTTCCCTGCGCTTTTAAAGAAAGCCTTCGAAAATATGAAAGCAAATATTAAGTCTGGCTTCCGAGCCTGTGGAATTGTTCCGCTATCACCAGATGTTGTTCTCAGGAAGATACCAGATTCCGAGAGAAATGAAAACGAAGACGCAAATGCGGAACATTGGACTAACATCCTTAAAGTGTTCCTTCATGAAAGTAGACGGAGTGTTACTCAAGACGTCACGAAGAAGAAACGGGGGAAAATTGCAAGTGGCTCCTGGCAACATCTGAGAGTGAGGCCGAAATAGCCAAATAACCCTAGAAGATTTAAGTGAGGATGAAGAACTCGAAAAAGAACGTGAAAGTGACAATAAAAGTGATCAAGAAGAAGCTATAGAAATGCAGGATGAATATAATGAAAATGTTTCTTCAAAACTAAAGCGATATTAGTGGGACTAACCTTGCAATAAATGTAGACAATTTCCTAGTAGTTAAGTTCACTTGTACAAAAAACAAATACTATGTTGGCTGTGTTACTGAAGTGATGAGGGAAGGAAACAAAAAGATGTTTTTAGTTAATTTCTTAAGAAAACAAGATTCAAATAAAATGGGCGAATATTTTACATATCCAATAGTTAGGGATGAAAGCATCATAGAGGAAGATAAAATCGTAAAAGTTTTAGAGAAATTTAAAGATTTAAGGCGCCAAAGATAGTATTTCTCAGATTTCATTAAATAATATTAAAATAGAGTAGAGTAAGTAAGTAATGTTTATTTATTTTGAAAGAAAGGAAAACAAAATTATAATTACAGTTACGAATCAAATATACATAAATAAACATAAATAATCACAGAAGCTCTAATAGGAAGGAACCTGAGCTTGTGTGTGATGCATTTATGTGTGCAGCTATGTTCAATCTATACATAAGTTCTAAAATCTAATATTTAAAATAAACGTAAAGTTTAATATTTATAATATACATATCTATACATAAGTTCTAAAATCTAATATTCAAAATAAACGTAAAGTTTAATAATTATAATCTAAACCAAAATCTAGAGTAGAAAAAATAACTATACGAGGTAAGTATCTTTCAAAGATTATTTACTATATTTCTAAATATGTGTCGCTCTTTACTAAGAATCCATTTCTTAATTTTTATTCTGAATATATGTAATTTTTTTTATTTGTTTCAGAGAATGTGGAATTAAGTTGTACAGTTTTGCTCCTATGTAATCAAAGAAATGCCGTTTAATATTTTTTTCGCATTTGGGTATTTTTACAATATTTTGGTCTCTAGTCTGCGTATTGTATTGATGTTCAATTTCTTCTAATTCTATTTTGCTGTTAAAAATAGCTAGAAGTATTCGTTGACAGTAAAGCTGTCTTATATCAAGATTTTTGCTGTTATCAAACAGACGATCGCTAGAGAAGGTGCGCTTTTACCATGGATTATTTTCAGTATCCACTTTTGTAAAATATTAATTTTTTCTAGATGGTTATCATACACACCCCCCTCCCCCCCAACCCAGGATACCATAGGATAACTGTGACTGAGCGAGTGCAAAATACACTGTTTTTAGATGAGGTATGCTTAAAAATCCTTTTAGAAATTTAAACCTACTAATGAGACCTCTTAATTTCTTTGCAATATTTTTTATTTGCAGATCCCAACAAAGATTCTTATCGATAATTATCCCAAGATATTTAGCATATTGCGCCTCTGGTATTTCCGTCATATCGTCGATTTTGAGATTTCCCATGTCAGGCAGGGTACTCGAGTAGGATGCAAATTGCAAATAGTAGGTTTTGTCGATGTTGAGGGTAAGTTTATTACAGGCAAACCATTTTTTAATCAAAGAGAAATCGGTTTCAGCCATTCGTTCTAGATTTGCCAAAGAGTCTGATTTGTAGAATATCACAGTGTCATCAGCGAAACTCGTAATTGTACCCTTCAAGTCCATTATTACCTACTTAATATTTTTTCCAGAATTTATGTTTGTTATATTAGTAAATAAGGGTTGACGTTTTTTTCATATAAATATTGTATTTTTTATGTTTTCAAGAATAAAATATTTTAATTTGCATGTTTTTTTGATTTTTTTTTCATAAAATTTTATTATGAACATGATACACGCCGTACTAGGGGCAAATACGATTTTCAATGCTTAACAGAGGGTCGTCCGCCTTTACCCTACACATAGGAGTGATGGCGGACCTAAATAAAAAAAGGTGGGAGAACAAAAATATCATTAATTTTACTATGGAATCTGACAAAGGAGACATGGATGATTCTTAATTATTTTTTTGGAATTTTTCTTTCAAAAATTGTACTTTTTATTCACAAAAAACTGCAAAAATCGTCCGGGATGAACCCGAGTGATGGTATATAGTTTTTTGTGTATTGCAAAAAGTACCAAAATTCAGTTACACCTCTTGATTCTTGAATTCTGCCTTGGTTAATTAATCCATATGTTATCGTATTACAGCTGATGACATCATGTTAAATACTAGAGTTTTCCTGTGGCCGAAGGATATGGAAATGGTGATCGAAATAGCAATACAGAGATTGAATATGAAGCGAGATCAGGCCGAAGCGAATCTAAAAAATCGACGAACAGCTTTCGACATCAAACTGAAGAAACACGAAAAAATGTTGGTCGCTTTCAAGAAGAAAGATCCTCCGATACTGTCCATGGAAGAAATGGAAGAAAGCGTAGCAGGTGTTGAAACTATTGTTCAACGATTGGCTGAAGATAAAGCGGAAGCAGAGCAAATAAACGAAGAAGAACAGGTAATATTAACCACGGAAGGATCGCAAAAATTTTTTTGTAACGTTTTTTTTACAGTTACTCGATATGGATCCATCTCCTTTCATGAATCTTTACAAAATGTTACAAGTTGTGGATCCCTACGATAAACTGTGGCACAGCGTCTACGAGTTCCATAAAAATTATGATCTCTGGTAAGCAAAAACAATTTATTGTTGTAGTAAGAACGAGCATATAAAGAATGGTAAAATCACAATAGAGTATAAAAAATTATCATATCTATCAATAAAAGTAATTTGTCAAAACTTTATGAAATTAATAAAAATATAGAAGAATGTAATTAATTAGAATCAGTATACATAATCATGAAGAATATAAATAAGAAAATCAAAAGAATTGATAAATAATTATTGCTAAACATGTATTCAAAAAATTCAGTACCATAAGCAACCTTAGACAGAACTTAACAAGTAACGAAGTTCCATAAAATAACGTGACGCCACGCGTAATATTAGACACATAAAAGATCTGTTTATATTTAACCCTTAACCACAGACAAGGAATCTGAGAGACTCCGCGGAACATTTCTCTCGATGCTACTCCCACCCTTCTTACTTCTTTCGTCTATGCGTTTGGGTACCTTCCTAGTTAGTTGTGTCTGATTGACTGTGAGCGTAGTTTATCTGTGACCCGTGGTTATCGTAATTTATACATAGGAAGGAGTATCGTAGACTCCTTGTCCGTGTTAGTGTACCAAACATTCAGAACTGTGAGACGAAACGTATAAAATTAGGTGATCCAAATTTCGAAGAAACTCTTTTACAGTGGTATTTTGAAGCAGATGTTGATAACAGTGATTCTGAACCAGATGAGACTGTCTGTTTACAAAGTAATCATGATAGCGAAAGTGAGCAAGAAGTTAGTGACGACGATAATGATCCTAATTATAGAAAATACATCAGAAGAAGAAAATGAAGAGAAAAAAAAACAAAGAAGAACAAAATATGGAGGAAGGTGATACAGAGAACAACCTAGAAGAGGAAGAAGACTTTGAAGAGGTCGAGCACATTCAAATAGGCGGGAGCCAAAGAACTAAGAAGCAGAACTATTGGTTCGGAAAAAACAGATATAAATGGAGTAAAAAGGAACCTACCCGGAACGTTCGTACTGCAGCTCGTAATATCATTCGTCTCCCACGAACACTTTTGGATAATAATGTAACAGATCCTTTAGACTTTTTGATAAATTGTTTTCTAATGAAATGTATGACTGTATTCTCCAATGGACTAATAAAAAACTTATCACTATGGGAAATCGCTACAAACTGCAAAATAAACCAGAATTTGCTGAACTTTCCCGAACAGAGCTACGAGCTTTCATAGGGTTACTTTTATTTACTGCGATTTTCAAATCCAATGACGAAGATATAAGAAGTGTTTTTGCCACCGATGGTACAGGCAGGGAAATATTTAGAGCGGTAATGGCGGAGCGTTTTTCTGTATTACTATCAGCCCTATGGTTTGATAATCCCGAAACTAGGCTAGAACGAAAAAGAAACGATCCTGCTGCACCAATTACCGAATTCTTTTCTTTATTTATAGAAAACGCGAAAGCATGTTACACAGTCAAGTTCAGCATGTGTAGACGAAATGTTAATAATAGGATTTCGTGGGAGATGTAGTTTCAAAATGTATATCCCATCTAAACCGGAAAAAAATGGAATCAAAATTATGGCATTGACAGATTCTAAAATCAGCTATTTGTCTAATGGATATATTTATACTGGAAGAAACACTTATGGAGTTGGTTTAACCGCTAATGAAAAACAGATGAAAATACCAACACAGTCGGTCATCAGACTGGTACAACCTTTATACGATTCCAATAGAAACATAACAGCAGACAACTGGATTTCATCTGTTGAACTTGCCCAATATTTGTTAAAAAAAAATTAACTTATGTAGGCACCCTGAAAAAAAAATAAGCCGGAAATTCCCCCCGAATTCAAACCTGCAAATAAACGCAAAATAGGTGACACAATATATGGATTCACTAAAGACATGACTTTGCTTTCTTTCGCTCTTAAGAAAAATAGGGCAGTCATTATGTTATCAACAATGCATCATTCCATAGAAACTGATCCCGAAATAGAAAAGCTTGAAATAATAGCTTTTTATAACCGCACCAAAGCTGGGGTGGATTCTATGGATGAGAAATGTGCCAAATATACTTGCAGTAGGCGCACTCGTCGATGGCCAATGACGATTTTTCATGAAATTGTTGATATTTGTAGCGCAAATTCATTCATTATTTATGCTTCATATCCAGGAAATGACAAAACACGTTTATGTTTTGTAAAAGAATTAGCAAAGCAACTAATTGATGATCATGTACGAGAAAGATTATTGTCAAAGCGTATTCCAAAAGAGCAAAAATGTCTTATTCGCAAGATTTTGAACCTTCCGCCAGATACACCTTCTCCAGAAGAAATATTAGAAACTCGAAAATATTGTTATATTTGCCACTCGAGAATAAGAAGAAAAACAGCTTTTTTATGTCTAAAATGTAATAAACCGATTTGTCTCCAATGTTCAAGAAAATGTTGTTTGAATTGATGTACAGAAGAAGACTAGATGTCGACTAAGATGAGAAAAAATATGATTTGCACGATTTTTTATGTAAAAAATTAGAATTGCAATGATGCTTTCTAAAATACAATTAACACTTACTTATTACCATTTTTGGTTCAAAAATACTGTTTTTAATTTTTTTCTAGTTTTTCACACTAAGAACATTTCTGCATGTATTAAATATATTTTGTTTCACATATTTCAGTGTTGAATTTTTTTTAATCAGAATGTTTCATTTTTGAAAATAAAATATACTTGAAAACATGTTGTTAGTTATTTTAACACATTTATTGGCATTCAAATATTTTCATATAATATAAAAATATAATTTTACTTTTCCGCCCAACTCTAATATGCGAGAAAAGTATTGGTTTACCCCAAAAAAATTGGAATTTTGAAAAAAAAATTTGAGTTATTTCTACGTTTTCCATCAACAACAACACGAAAAAACGGTTTTTAGAAAAATAAACGGTTTTAAAGATTAAAACTAACTTTTCCGCATCTGTGGCCCTGAACAATATTCTATCATAAAATTGTTACTTGTATACACTTCGGGGGATGTATCGTGCTAACAAACCGAAATTTCTCCAAAAATAACCAAAAATTTAGTATATCTAGTTTTATAGGACCCGCTGTACTAGTTCTAGTCAACTGAAAATCAATAGGGTACATCTGTGAGACACCTTGAACAATACTTATTCATAAAGTTGATCAATCGTATACTCTCTGGAGGCTGTATCGTGCTAACAAACTGAAAATTCTGCAAAAATGACAAAAATTTGGTACTTCAAGTACCACAGCACCCGTTGTACTGGCTTAAGTGAGCTCAATATCAATAGAGTTCATCTTTGAGACGCTCTGAATAATATCCAATCATAAAATTCATCACTTGTATATACTGCAGAGGCTGTATCGTGCTAACAAACTGAAACTTCTCCAAAAATTACAAAAATATCGTACTTAAAGTACTGTAGCACCGGTTGTATTGGCTCTGGTGAGCTGAAAATAAATAGGGTTCATCAGTGTGATGCCCTGAATAATATTCAATAATAAAATTGGTGACTTGTTGAACTCCGGAGGCTGTATCGTGCTAACAAACTGAAATTTCTCGAAAAACGACAAAATGTCGTACTTCAAGTACCATAGCACCCGTTGTACTGGCTCTGGTGAGCTGAAAATCAATAGGGTTCATCTGTGAAATGTCCTTAACAATATTCCATCATAAAATTGGTGACTTATTGCACTCCGGAGGCTGTATCGTGCTAACAATACTTGCAAGGAAAAGTGGCCGACGACAACGACGACGACGACGACGACGACATACACACAGGATTTTTTTTCTAAAAACCGTTTTTTCGTGTTGTTGTTGATGGATAACGTAAAAATAACTCAAAAAAAATTTTAACAAATTTCCAACTTTTTTGTGGGTAAACCAATACTTTTCTCGCATATTAGATAGGTTGGCGGAAAAGTAAAAATCCTGTGTGTATGTCGTCGTCGGCCACTTTACCTTACATGTCTTGTTAGCACGATACAGCCTCTGGAGTACAATAAGTCACCAATTTTATGATGGAATATTGTTAAAGGCATGTCACAGATGAACCCTATTGATTTTCAGCTCACCAGAGCCATTATAACGGGTGCTAGGGTACTTGAAGTACGACATTTTGTCATTTTTTGAGAAATTTCAGTTTGTTAGCACGATACAGCCTTCGGTGTTTAGCAAGTCACCAATTTTATGATTGAATATTATTCAGGACATCTCACTGATGAACCCTATTGATTTTTAGCTCACCAGAGCCAATACAACAGGTGCTACAGTACTTTAAGTACGATACTTTTGTCATTTTTGGAGAACTCTCAGTTTGTTAGCAGGATACTGCCTCCGGAGTATATACAAGTGCCCAATTTTTGGATTGGACATTATTCAAAGCGTATCAAAGATGAACCCTATTGATATTCAGCTCACTAAAGCCAGTACAACGGGTGCTATGGTACTTGAAGTACCAAATTTTTGTAATTTTTGGAGAATTTTCAGTTTGTTAGCACGATACAGGCTCCAGAGAGTATACGATTGATGAATTTTATGATTGAATATTGTTCAAGGTGTCTCACAAATGTAACCTATTGATTTTCAGTTGACTAGAGCGAGTACAGCGGGTCCTATAAATCCAGATATACAAATTTTTTGGTTATTTTTGGAAAAGTTTCGGTTTATTAGCACGATACATCGCCCGAAGTGTATACAAGTAACAATGTTATGATAGAATATTGTTCAGGGTCACAGATGCGGAAAAGTTAGTTTTAATCTTTAAAACCGTTTATTTTTGAAACGGAGTCTGGGGGACTCAACGTCCGTGATAGTTTGCTGAAAAGTTTATGTCCGTGGTTAAGGGTTAAAGAATACATGCAATAGGAATAAAAAATCAACAGAACTATGAATGATGGATAAATAAATAAAATTTAGAATTAGAAAAAAAATATATATGATATGCTATATGAAATAATCAATTATAAACTTTAATAGAAAATATAATAAAATCTAGAAAATTGTAATTAGTAGGTAATGTCAAACAAATAGAAATATAACAGTTGACGACAGGTATACCAACGTAAAATGCAATCGATATGAGATATTAAGAATAAAAATAAATGATTACCGATCTATTTATGTATAGCGATGTAGTAACTAAGAAGAAAATAAAAAATTAATTGTATCCATATGTATTATGTAAATATTTAGGTTGTAGAAAGTGAAAAATTTGTATATTTGCATTGACCAATCGGAAGACTTCAAATAATTGACTAACAAGAAAAACAATGATAAATACTATTTCAGTGAATAATTGAATGACGATAAGGTTATAGTGCATAAAAAACAATATATAGTAGCAAGTTTAAGTCAGAAAAACAATAAAATGTTAATAAAACAAAGTGACAGTTGAACGATAATCAAAAGAGTTTTCTAGAACATTACGAGCTTCCGGTCATCAACAAAAATTAGAGTTGGCCGATAAAAAAACGCTAGCAGTGGATAGTCAAGCATTAGTAAGAAGAGAAGCAACAGGTAAATCGAATGTGATCCAGTTTTTATAAAATTTTAAAGTAATAAGTGTTATATATTAAATATAAAAAAAGTACAACAAATAGTAAAATATAAATGAGTGCACAGACAAAATTAGTGTTAAAAAAAGTAAACCCAAGTAATAGAATTATCACCCGATAATACTAAGAAAAGAAATTTCATCAAGGAGCGGGAAAGCGTCATAGATGGACATTGTTGAAGGCGTTATCTTGTGAAAAAGGTATGTGGTGTGTTTAATTAATATATATTTTGGATCCAAAATTTGAGTAGTGAAAACAATAATAATTAAATGATCATTTAAAATATAAACACCCGATAAAACAATTTTGAGTAATAGAAAAATGTAAAAAACTCACCTAATAGAATTGTAGATACATGTATTATTCAGTTTGCGTTGCAAGTTTTAATAATATAAATAAAACTTTCCACATATAGTAACAAGGCACAACTATTTTCAGTTTATCACGTGCACAAAGTCTATAATATGTTAAGATTTTAAGATTAAATAAAGTAGATTGAAAAATCAAAGCTATCCACTCCATTACACGATTTGGTTTAAACTAAAATAGTTCGAAATATTTCAATAATACCTTTTAGAGTAACAAAAAAAGTTACAATATTTGAATATTTTTAAAAAACAGATGTTTTCTCTTTCAGAGAAATATAAACGTCCCAAACGATTATGTAAATTTATGCTAATGAGTCTGCATGGCCGTCTCAAAACAATGAATAGTTTTCAAGGTTTTATAATAGTTGTGTGTTGTGGAAATTTAGATATATAAAATCCATTATGTATTTTATGGTTATAAGGATATTTCGTATATTTTCAAAACAAGATAATCATTTTATTTTTTATATAATACTCATATGAATCCACAAAAGATCTGATTATTATATGAATCCAGTTTTAACTAAATAATCTCAACAAAAGAAAAAGGGAAGGTTTCTATCAAAAGTTTCTGTGATGAAATATATATAAAGCGTCGACTGTATTTCTTTTTGAGCAAAAATTTTTTTAAGTTTCGTTTTTCATATATATAAAATAAATTTTCATTGAATAGTGATGTTGATTTTTTTATAACTACGCCCAGGAACCCTACTGAGGGAAAGAGTGGTAGATAAATAGGAATAGCTGATGTAAAATTTTAAATTAAATGAAACTACGTTGTTCAAAATAGCTGCTAGATGAATAGGAGAAAATATAATCAATAATAATATAAATATTCTTTTAACATATTAATTAGCTAGCAAAAAGTAAATTATTATTTCAGTATTAACATTGCATTTCATATTCAATTTAAATTCACACTTATAAACTTAATCCACTATAAAATTAACTTCTCAAATGAAGCATTAATATAAATCCACTATAAATTGTCGATCCCAACGTGGGGCAATTAAATAATAGATCAAATAATAACATAAATAAACAATAATAAATTGGCAAGTTTAATAAACCACAATATTATATTGTTCAATTATAGTTTTATGTTATGATAATTTCCAGGTATTACGGACCATTCTTAGGGCTTGATTCTGACGAAATTACGGAATATACAGAAAATTGTTGGAGAGTTTTGTATAAACTTTCCAAGACGTTCAGTGACAATCCGGGAGCTAAGCGGATAGCCGAAATGGTTCGAGCTAAAGTTGAGAAGTTCAAGCAATTTTTGCCAGTATTACAAACTATATGTAACAAAGGATTACAAAAAAGGCACTGGGATAAGGTGAGTTGAACTGAATTGTGCACATTACGTTTTTAAATAAAACTAACTGTTTCTAAATAATTTTACAATATATTGAATAAAAAGTTAAAAATTCTAAGAAATTTGACAATGGTTTCGATATTAAATATCATCGTCAGAATGACAGAAGTTACATTTCAGTTGATGCCTACCTGATGTTTCATAATTATTTTTGGCTAGACCAAGAAGTGACCTACCTTGTGATTGACTTAACATATATTAATATAAAAAAGAAGAAGATACTATATTACAAATATTAAAGCTTAGATATTATTAGATTTATGGGGATATGCTGGATATCATTTTCCTATTTAAGATCAGTGTAACTGTGCAATGATATAGAAAACCATGAAAATTATATCTGCTGATCTTTACAATTATTACTTAAGAACACAGTTTAGAAGTGGAGAATACCCTAGATTTATCTGTTCATTGATGACTTCATATTGTAGGTCTCTTAAGTGTCTTCTAATTTCTAATTCTTCAAGAACAGACATCTCTTGTTTCTTATCACAAATATTCAGTACTTCCAGTTCTGTGTTAGATAACAATTAATGTTTGGTGCCAAGAAGTAGATGTTTTGCGTAGTGGGATGTCTCTGGTTATTTTAATCTGTATGCTCGTAAGTGTTCACTGTGTCTTATTTCAAATAGACAGCATTATATTCTGGACATTGAGGTTTATATATTGAACTCATCACAACATCTATAAGAATTTAAAAATGTTGATGTGAGAGGTTTTCATGTTTATAAAGTAAGAAGTTGGTTGGAAATCACCAAAACACAGGGAATTATTTGTTTTTATTATATTTGAATGAAGTTAAAGTGAATTAAATATTGAATGGATACCTATGACATCATTTATTTACTATAAATATTGAAATACTAAAATAATATTCAAAATATTTACCATAATGTCAAGACTTCATTAACTAGTTCAACTCATATATCAAACTATAAATCCTCATTATATAAAATAATCAGTTGTAAATTTGGCATATCATCTTCGTCTTTTTATCGTAAATATAGTCATGTATGTATTGGTTGGAGAGCATGAATCTACTTGGACATTGAGAAGTCCTGATATCAATCCGTTTGATGTTTCAGCGTGGTCGGAAACTGAGGAAATAGTTTAGACTTTTTTATCTGCATTTCTAAGTAACAATGTCCTAATTTATGTCCTATGACCCAGTCGAGAGCACAGAAAATTATGATTTTGGTCTCATTCGATTCGAAATGGCATCTAGAACGAACGATCAACTGGAGAATATAAGGTCCGGCAAAAATTGCAAAAGTTATAAACAATTACGCAAGAAAAAAAGAATGGTTTGTTTTTTTGAAAATATTACTAAAACTATTTGAGATAATCAAAATTAGAAAAAAAGTCCTCAACGAGCCGAAAAACTCCTAAATAAAAGTCCAACCTTCCGGAATTGTACCGACAATATTTATAATTGTAATATGAAAGTGGAAATTGTGCTAAAAACGGGTAGCAGTTGAAACGCCGATTATTTCTAAACTAGAAACCTAGATTTTTTTACTTTTTCATGCTATTCACAAAAGGATATAGAAAAGATCCCAGTTGGAAAAACTCCGAAATTTAGATTTTTCATTTTTTTTTCGGTGGTCCATACTAAATTTATCACGAATCGGCACTTGTGAACTAGACTACATTATAGTCTATTTCTTAATGTCTGACAGAACAGTAGCCTCATTAAATATTCAAATAGAAAATTATCTCTTACAGAGTGATCCTAAGAATCTCACAAGTGAATACTAAAACTCTAATGCAAAACAAGTAGGTGCATTGGTTATCTGCACATCCCTGTTTCAGCTCAAAATACAATATGGTAATTAAACTGAACAATGCCAGCTAAACGATGAACAGTGCGGCAGTGGTGGAGATTACGATATTAGTTCATTTTGCTTATTTAATTAGATTCGGTCAACATTACAGTTGAAATAAAATTCATTCGTTTAGGCCTATTAACAAGTTACATTTTTGTTAAATAAAATTAATTAAAGAAAATATGATTTAATTTTCATAATTCAAATTTATTGACAATGAATTAATGTTTATTAAGTAAAGTAAACATACCATTTATAGGAAATATAAAATTCAATCTATAGTATCTTCCTCTTCTCTGGCCATACAAGAATCATCCGAAGACTCGTCGAGAGAGATCACTATCGGCTCTATAGTTTGTTCTATGAGGTTATCTAAAACCCACATTTTCTCTTCCTCTTTAATTACATGATTCACAGCATCTCTCCAGTTCTCTTCATTTTAAATGTTTTATTATGTCTAGCTACATAACCTTTCATTTGGGCACATATTAACTCTATCACATTTAATTCACAATGGTATGGCGGCAAACGAAGCACTGTTATCTCACGATTCTTGGCTATTTCATCAATAACAAACTTTTTAAATTGTAGCTTGTGATCTGAAGCAACCTTTAAAAGTTCTTTTTTCAACATATCCTCTTCAAATGGTATATCATTTACGATTAACCAGTTTCTAATACCAGCTTTTCTCCAAGAGGTAGATGGAAGATTTTTTGTTAATATCGAATGATAATTCGACCATTTGTGTAAAATACTCTTCAAAAACATCTGCAGTAATTTCTTCATGATAGTCTTTGGTTGATGTTGACTGAAACTCCAGTAAACCACCTTCAACGAACCCTTGATTGCATCCAATATGCGTTATTATTAGTCGGCGACCTTTACCGGTAGGAGTTTTCAGTCCAGTAGGTAAACCTTCTATGAAAGCTTGACGACTGGTTTGAATACTTTTGTCCTGCCATATTTTTTTTACTGAATATCCTTCATTGAGCCATGTCTCATCTAGATAATAGATTTGTCTTCCCTCCTGTCTGTATTTTCGGATATATCGTAAATACTGGCGTCTCCAACATATTATTTCTTCGTTATCGATTAGCACTGATTTGCGACTTTTCTTCTCCCAAGTAAAATTTAATTTGTGTAATATTTTCCACAAAGTTTTTCTCCCTATGTCAGGCAAATTCTCGTCCCCCTTCACCATTCTTAGAATTATGTCAAGGGTTGGGATCTCTTTTTTAAAATATAATTCTTGTACGTCTTATTGTATTTTGCATATGTTCCTAAGGGTCAAATGGTTTTCTTCCAATTGACTTTTTAGGTGGAGATATATTTCTATTTTTTCTCTCTCTTAGAAGCCTGTAAATAGTAGATTCACTAATTCCTGTCATATTGGAACATGTCGAAACTATATTTTTAACAGTAGCAGCCGCTATTTGATGTACAACAGCATCATGCACATTTAATACTAGTCTTCGTTTCTAAGCTAAGCTCGCTCTTACACTTTACTGGGGTAAAACTTGGAGACATTTTTCACAACACAGTTAACACTTATGGAACATAAGTGACTCTAAGCAAAACAAATTATACAAATTTGGGCGAGACCAAGTTTCACCGTATATACCTGCAAAATTTCTAAGTAGTCATTGGGACAATCCCTAGTAGGACCCTATTGTAATGTTTCTTGGAAATGTTATTATCAACATTTCGAAAATCAGAAAGTAATTATCTGGAGAATGAATTGATAAATGGTTTGTTAATATGTCTCTCAAGAATTGACCTGCTTCAAATTCTCAAGATAATTAATGAAATATTCAGTCAGAATAGTTGCGTTACAAGATTATTTCAAAAATAATGTATTGTTTTGACTGTATGTACTCTACAAATGTATGAAGGTCAGTTAGTTGTTTTAACTAACCGAATTTACATTTATATTACCTTTATAAGTATATCAGATCGGGTATAACATTGAATAGTAAATAAATTCCTTAGATGAACGGTGACGCCTATGGTTTAGTACATGACTAGCATCTGTGACCTTTTCGCGTGCTGTCAGACAATAAGAAACAGACTATAACATTATTGAATAAATTTCTTCCAGATAAGTGAGATAGTTGGGATACCTCTTGGAATAACGGAAGATTCAACTTTGAGCGATATGATCGACGCTGGTTTGCCCAAATTTGCCACACAACTCGAAGAAATAAATGCCGGTGCTACTAAAGAACACGCCCTGCAAGTGAATCTAGCGAAAATGAAAGAGGAATGGAATGATGTCAGTTTTGAGTTGACGCCTTACAGGGAAACTGGTGTGAATATCTTGACAGCAGTCGACGACATACAAGTTATGATGGACGATCATATTCTCAAAGCTCAAACTATGAGAGGTTCGCCGTACGTCAAAGCTTTCGAAGAGGAAATGGCTTCTTGGGAAGAAAAGCTTCTTTCGATGCAGGATATCTTGGAACAATGGCTTATGGTAAGTTCTTAATTTTCGTTCCAGTTGTACCGTCATTACATATTATGAAACAAAATCCTCCACCGTGACTGTTTGTCTGTTCATAATAAACTCAAAAACTTCTAAGCGGATTTTCATGCCCTTTTCACCAAGAAAGGTTTAGGTATATAATTTGTCAAGATTTTGTGTATATTGGTTGTCATAGAACGATAATTGTAGAAAGTCTCGGTAAAACTGAAGCTGCCTGGGAGCTTTCCACAAAAACGCTGCCTACTCCTTTTGAGATATAACAAAACAGTGCATGGTGGGATACTCCTCTTTAATAGATCTATAAAAAAGTCCTAGATGGTATATATCTGTCTTTTGAGGATAGCTTACTATACCGATTCTATCTTCTAAAAAATGGTCAATGTAGTCATTGGGAACCTGTTTAGACAGGAGGGTTGCTAGTAGTAAATTAAAACGTTTTTGGTTATAGTGTCAAGCAACATGGATGTACTTGGAGCCGATCTTCAGTTCCGAAGATATAATGAGACAAATGCCAACTGAAGCTAGAAATTTCAAACTAGTTGATCGAGTATGGAGAGCCGTTCAAATCAATACCAGCAGAGATACTAGAGTACTAGTTGCCACCGATTATAAAAATATGCTTGTACTTCTAAAAGAAAATAATAGATTGCTGGATGAGATTCAAAAGGGATTGAACGATTATTTGGAAAAGAAGAGACTGTTCTTCCCGAGGTAAGTATAGTTATTTATACTACAAGAGATATAAGTAAATAGTAACTGGTAAATATACTTACACCCTGTGAAGTACATAAAAAATTTTCTCCTCCCTGCATAATTTATTCTTGAATATTTATTAATTTAATTCGAGCCTTTTCGCATGAAATTATGAAGAAAGCTATGACTGGTTTCCATAGCGTCATAAGTATTTTTATTTTGTAAACAACGTCAAGCTGACAGTGTATTATCAAACATTGAGAGAAATTGAAATTATTGATTTGTATAATAGCCAAATATATATAAAAGAATCAGCAAATATCGCTTGTCTATCGCTGCTGCCATAAAAATTGAGGAAGAGGTGTGAAGCAATGTACTGTAATGTTTGTCATATTTACTTAAATAGTTTTTAACACAACGAATGGGATAAATTTATACAACACGGTATATCTACTTACTTGATTTATTTGTACACTTATACACTATTCACTTATGCTTAATTTATTTACACAATTAATTTTAATTTATATTGAATACACTGTTCAAAGTTCACTTTTATTGTTAACTTGTTCTGCTCCGTTGACTATGAAATCAAACTGTAGATTCCTTCTTGGTTCGCGGGTAGTTGCTTATATATTAAAACGGTTTTCTATAACTTTTGGATTCCTGGAAGTTTGCCATTGCGGCTCTCAACAAGCATTCGACTTCCTTAGAATGTCTCTATAAAAACAATCAAAAAACCTTTTAAGAAGAAAACGGAGCACTACCACCAAAATTTCAACTGTAGATATCGAACTAGCATGAAGTTGACTTCAGGGACTACTACAGTGTGCAATTTCGTAACATTATCCCTCTTTAAAAGGAAGGTCCTTCTGTTCTACACTATCTGGTAGTATGGAAGTAATAGGGCACCGTCTGAATCGGGTACTGATAACTTCATCGGGTACTGATAGCTGCAAATTAATATGCGGACACCGGTATTCTGTAAGATTACCTCTATCATATTCCGGATGATTTGCCAATCCAACTGGTTGCTTTCTATCCTAGGCATTCCCAGTTTCTTCACGTTGGATTCCAGTGCACGATCTCGCACATTGCAGCATGTGGATCGATCTTTAAATTCGGTTTTGGTTACCAAGTAGAAGATGTACCGCAAATTGTGTTTAAGTCTTAGTGTTTTGCCAGGGGCTGGAATCTGATCTTCAAGTTTTTTTAATTGCCCCAACTTCTTTCGAAAGACGGCTGCCTACCCTTGTGCGTGTTTGTTACTGGCGGAGATGTAAAAAGTGACATTACTGCAAAACGCAGAAATTATTTGAACGGAGTGATCAAGTGAAAAGAACTCGACACGGTTAAGTAGATTTCTAAAAAAATTATTGTTTTTCAAAAAAAGGGAGAGTTGAGAAAACTTGAAAGTTGTTGATAGATTGAAAAAAAGTTGTGGAGTGTAAGAACGATGATAAGAAGAGAATTGACTGAAAAATTAAAGATTAAACCAAAAACTATAATTTAAAAGCTTGAAATTAATAAATTATTACGGGAGACATAGCTGGTAACAAATATAAATGATTGAACACCAATAATTTAAATACAAGCATAAGATTTACGACAATTTCTAGGAGAATCTGGTAAATTATTACCTCTATCTGATCCTACCGATAACTGGACGTTGCTGGAAGCAGAAATTACTTATAGGAGAAATAATTCGAATGAGATACATTTAATTTCCACATCGAATAGAGAAGCTGACTCATTTCAACCACCACAAATTTCTTCCTTCCTTTTTGAACTGAAATAAATAGAAATTCGTTCATATTTACAAACGTTGAATTTAGAACGTAAAATTTTAAGTTAGGTATAATATTACGATCTGATTTATCATTTCTACGTAGTTATTTAAACATAATCAATTCCACTGACTCACTAGCTTAATTTAATATTAATCAATAAACAAATTACTTATCAATTCGTCATAAAAGCAAACAATATACCAGTAAGTCTTAAAAAACCGTCATTCATAAATTTCACCATTTTGTGATCTATAGATGTTTCGCGATCTCGCTTTATTTTAGCGATGTCGCTTTTACTGTTTTTTACACTTTTATGTTGACTACGATGCACCAAC
Source organism: Galeruca laticollis (assembly GCA_963921935.1). Lineage (NCBI taxonomy): Eukaryota > Metazoa > Arthropoda > Insecta > Coleoptera > Chrysomelidae > Galeruca > Galeruca laticollis. The sequence goes on along the minus strand of OY998178.1, from coordinate 111,349,440 downwards.
AACTATCGTGGTAAAATGTGTTTTATCGTATACGAGTTATATGGATGGATAAATTAAATTCGTTTGCACTTTTACTTCAGTTTATTTTAATGTATTATACATCTTGTTCATTTGCTGAACAATTGAGATTGTATTATAACTGGTTAATAGCTATAAGGATTATTCATTAATTATCACATTAATGTTTCAAATTTATGCCGGTGAATGCCAGCAAATTATTATAACGTGAGTACCATTTTGTACGATGAACGGATGAGAAGTCAAAGAAAGTTGGGTTGTATTCGTATTTATGTGTTGTTCAGACTGGGTGAGAGTAAGGTAAATCATGTGGGAAATTGGCCAATGGGTGGTGAGATTTTAAACTTTAACCGTCATAAACGGCGGTTGACTTGAGTGTTGCATGGGTTGCTTTTTTGCCATTCTGTTATTTTCGTTATAGATAAGGAAAGCTTTTAAGATAGTTTTTGCCCGGAGCGATGAGATTAAAATTGATATTTGGAGGCTTTGAAGTGTTCAATAGATATTATGAGATAATTTTAAGGCAGAAATTATGTGTGTTTTTTATGTAAAAGGGACGTTAAAATGGATATTGGCGTAGCGAAGGAAATATTGAATAGATAAGAAGAATGATATTTTTATTCATGAAGTATATGGAGTGTGTAACTACGGGGCGAAGAAAAGTAATGATAACAGGAAGAACTTGAGGGTGAATTCAAATTCGTACATATTGGGGGCGCGGGAAAGAATGAAAATACGGTAAGAGATATTAGTGAATGGGTTTATGTAAATTGTGAGTGATACATAAGTGTAAAATAAAAGTAAAGAAGTGTAAATGTATGTAAAGTGTATAATGAAGTAAATAAGGGATGTAAATATATGTGCATTCTAAAATTGACGTCAGACTTGTGTAAGGGCTCTGACGTCAAGATTAGTAAAATAAATGAGTAAGTCGTCTAGAAATATTCTAGAGTTTAAGAGTAAATGAATCAGTAAGTCCTCTAGAAATATGCTAGAGTATAAGAGTAAATGAATAAGTAAATCCTCTAGAAATATGCTAGAGTGTAAGAATAAATGAGTAAGTACTTCCTCTAGAAATATGCTAGAGTGTAAGAGTAAATGAGTAAGTCCTCTCAAAATATGCTAGAGTGTAAGAGTAAATGAATCAGTAAGTCCCCTAGAAATATGCTAAAGTATAAGAGTGAATGAATAAGTAAGTCCTCTAGAAATATGCTAGAGTGTAAGAGTAAATGAGTATGTAAGTCCTCTAGAAATATGCTAGAGTGTAAGAGTAAATGAATAAGTAAGTCCTCTAGAAATATGCTAGAGAGTAGTAAGAATAAATGAGTAAGTAATTCCTCTAGAAATATGCTAGAGTGTAAGAGTAAATGAATCAGTGAGTACTCTAGTTGTATGTTAGAGTCTCGTTTGGTTAAATGTAAAAGTGGGTACTCTAGAAATATGCTAGAGTCTCGGTTTTAAGGGTAAGAATCAGCGAGTACACTAGTTGTATGCTAAGTAAGGAAAGGTTTTAAAATAGATTTTGCCTGGAGCGATAAGATTAAAATTGATATTTGGAGGCTTTGAAGTGTTGAGTAGATATAATGAAATAATTTTAAGGCAGAAATTATGTGTGTTTTTTATGTAAAAGGGACGTTAAAATGGATATTGGCGTAGCGAAGGAAATATAGAATAGATAAGAAGAATTATATTTTTATTCATGAAGTATATGGAGTGTGTAACTTTAAATATACGGGGTGAAGAAAAGTAATGGTTACAGGATGAATTTGAGGGTGAATTCAAATTCGTGCAATACAAATCAGACAATTCATACATCGAAACTTAACTTTGGTAAAAAGCTAGAGTTGGGATTAGTTATAAATAACAGTGATATCACGGTCATATAGAATTTAATAGTTATTTTTCATTTTATTCATAACAATCATATTATTAATAATTGATTATGAAAATTATTATCTTTTGAATATTACATAATGAATTATGCGATTTGTTTAGACATTTATCTTTATTAATTGTTGAAGAAAAGGAATTTATAACTCTAAAACATTTATTAATCAATTAAATAATTACATTTAGGCTTCCTTGTTTCTTTCAATAATAAAACTATTAACATAATATTTTATCGAACTTGTATTAGGTATAGAATCATCCTGCTTGTAATAAGCAAACCATACGAGTTCTGGCGTCCATTAAAAAAATAATAATAATAACATAATAAAATAGCTATTCGTCAAACTTCAATCAACAATAATAAAATTCATCATAAATATAGAATTATAACAAATTTGGTAATCAAAACATTAATAAGCTCTTATAAAAAATTAATATCATAACAATATATAGAACATTACACAGGGTAAATTTAAATTACATCATATAAAAATAATAATAAGAAAAGGAAAATCAGTATTAATTGTAATGCCCGCGTGCTATAAATAAAACACAATAGTATACACTTGATTCTAATTTATATTAACTACACTTTTATTGATAACTTGTTCTGCTCCGTTGGCTATGAAATCAAACTGTAGACTCCTTCCTGGTTCGCTTATATATTAAAACGTTTTTCTAGAACCTTTGGATTCCTGAAAGTTCTCGATTGGGGCTCCCAACAAACAATCAACTTTCTTAGAATATCTCTATAAAAACAATAAAAAAATACCTACCCCTTCCCAGAAAACTGTGCGCTCCCGTCAAAATTGCAATTTTAGATATCGAACTAGCACAGAGTCGGTCTCAGGGACTACTACAGTGTGCAGTTTCGTAACAGTATCAATACTTCAAGAAATAGTGCCAAATAAAGACTGCTACTGCAGTTTCAGAAACCGTGCTTTTGGCGTGCTTTCACGAAAAATCTACTGTATTGGTGTATTCATTAAGCTTATAGTGTGAATACTCCATGTTGAAGTCCACCCTATTCATAGTGGAAAACATAGATATTTCCAAGTACCCTAAACTTTGAGCATTTTTAAGAAGAAGAAATGACGGGTATAAACCCAAAAAATCTAATGTGTTGACAGAGAAGATGTTAGCTTAACGTTGTTGATGAAATGAAAAATTAAAGGTATCTCCTATGTTTGTAGTTGAAATTTAATGAATATAGGGTGTTTCGGAAGTGAGTAAGCTACACTTTTTATATGGCCAAAATTATTACCACCCCAGGGGTTGACTTACAACCCGTCGTCAAGGGCAAACGATACTCTTTTGGTAATTGTTACTTACGTCCTTCAAAACAGTAACAAAAGGGGTTGCTTACAATATAGGGAGGAGAAAAAAATATTTACATCACCAGTTAAATCATTTCATTCATTTTACGGATGGCGATAGCAATTAACAAGATATGAGATGTTACCAACTTATTAATACTCTTCCTTTATTTGAAATTTAAAAAAATATATTTATTTATTTATGTGCAATACTTTTGGAATACCCAGTATTGTATATGAGATAAAAATAGTTGAATGACTCAGTATATGTCAAATTTGACATTATTTAATTTATGTGACATTTACGTAGAATATATTCAATAATAGATAAATCTTGTCACAATTTAAAAAAATATTTAAAATTAAAATAGAGGTCACTGTAGGCATTTAGTAAGAATGAAACGAAACATATCTCTTTGTAGATAGAAATTATTAAAAAAATTATTAGATCAGAAAACAAATTTCAGTTCAGTTGAATTTGAGATCCCGTACAGATTACATCATATTTGAGATTCTTTCAAATATTTGTAAAAATAGTACAGCAATTTGAATAGTGTAATCAATAGTATAAAGCTTGATTCGATACCCATTGTAAATTCTTTGAGTGTGTGTTTTAGAAAATTTATTCATATTTCCAAAAAAGTGAAAGATATAGAATTCTCAATTGTATTTAGAATAGTATGAGTTTGCCCAGAGTACTGGTAAGTCCGTTCCAGTTCATAGATAATTAAATAATGCATTATTTCATCGAAAACATCAAGCCTTTTAACAAAATTAAGATAGATGCATCTAAATTTAAAAAAAAATTGTATTCAAATTAAAAACTGAATACGTATTGAACAATTTATCAATTTATTAAAACATTTTAGGACTGTGATCGGCTATTCGACATTTGACGAGTCAAGTGACAATTCAAAATTTTTGAACATTTAGAAAAATCCATAAACTTTCGTAAATAGATATTAGATATTCTAGCTTGTAATTTAGTTAATTTTAATTTGTATTTGGGTTGATAAAATTCTGTTATTTGTTATATAAAAAAGGAAAACTAAGATTTGATTTGATAATTGTAGATACATTTTAACTTACAGTGCGAGTTGTTTATAATATTTCGAAACGTTTATAGAAATTAAATTTATTCAACTCAATTAAATTTTTATTTTTTGACAGTGACATTTGGTTGATTATGTTGACAGACTATTCATTGAAATATATTAGATGTCAGAAAGCAATTAAATAGCCTATATAATCTTAAATAAACAGTCACATGATATTACTGGGTAGATAATACAGAACAAAATTAACAATTAATATTGAATTTGGAAAAAAAAATATTTTGCTAGCTGGAAATTATTTGACAATAAGTGTCAATTTGAAGTACATAAAAATAGGTGTGGTTAATCCGTGTGTACATATGATTATTTTACAGATTCTTTTTCTTATCCAACGACGAACTTTTGGAAATACTATCCGAAACAAAAGACCCCTTACGTGTTCAGCCGCATCTTAAGAAATGTTTCGAAGGTATTCATCAATTAGAATTCACAAGAGACGAAGAGGTCGTGGGAATGATAAGTGTCGAAAGAGAAAAGGTACCGTTTAGTGAAAAGATTATTCCAGCAGAAGCGAAGGGAATGGTCGAGAGATGGCTCGTTCAAGTCCAAGTCGTCATGATCGATTCCTTGAAAGATGTTATGCGAGAATCTATTATCAATTATCCTTCCGTAGACCGAGCGACATGGATACTCAGTTGGCCCGGACAAATAGTACAATGTGTGGATTGCATCCAATGGACGACCGAAGTTACTGACGCCATTTTTGGTGGAGCTCTAGAAGCTCAAGAGAAATTATGTACTCAACAAATTGAACAAAGTGTTAAAATGGTACAGGGAAAGTTGAAACCCAACACGCAAGTAACTGTTGAAGCTCTTATAGTTATTGATGTACATTGTGAGTAAAATTTAAATTAAGTTTACTTGAATAAGAAATTCAAAGCAAAGTTTCTGTCCAGTCTGATTGTAAATGTACCAGGTATCTGATAGACAGATGTAATATAACTTACAAACCATAGATCGTACTATAATAAAGTACCGAAATAACGTAGAGTGACTCATACCATTCATATCGTTTGAAGAGGTTCAGACTCGCATCTTTATCACCAACTCATAAGCGTACGATGACATTTAATATTTACAGACACAAGTAGCAATGTAGATATAAATGGTTTTGCATTAAAAAAATGATTTTATTTCAAAAATGTTCCATCAAAATATTTATTAGGTAATTATTAGAGCAAAAAACTGCAAAAATAGTGGTAATAGCATAAAAATATTGAACACAAAGTACTTGAATAGCTCAAAATTTGCGGAAAAAGCAATAAATCAGCATACTAAGCAAAACATAAATTTATAAACCAATGAAAAGATTAAATAAAATAAGTAATAAAAGCAAATTAAAAATCAAAGAGTAAGTTACGAAAAATATAATGGTACGACCATCACCTTCTTTTACAAAACAACTGCTCCTCGGTCTAGTGATCCGCCAGGCATTAATTTATATGTAAAGGTCGACAGGTGAAATAAAAATACAATTTTCAACTCTCAAGCTTCGTTTTTGTCTTCAATGGGGAAAAGTAAGTGTTGGACCGGTTTCGATCTTTTCGTAACTAACTAAACATTAAGAGGCATGGCACAGTGCAAGGCCTTCGGGGAAAAAGAAAGCATTAAACTTCAAAAAAAGCATAAAAACAGCTAAAGTAAATCTCTTATGGTTGTTTAAAAAATTAAGCAATAAGCATAACGTTTAAATTCCAGTCGCTAATTATTATAATTCTTCTAAAATATCTTCAGATTCATCAAATATATCTTCATATTCATCCCCCGTAGTAGTATCTTCGTTAAGATTCACAACCGCTGGTTCTATAGTGATTTCAATGTGGTTATCAAGATCCCACAACATCTTCTTTTATGACATGCTTTATACAATTTGTCCATAATTCTGATGTCACATTACTTACAGCATCATTAAGAAGTTCTTTAACGTCTTTTAGTTTAAAAGTGAAATTTCTTTGCTACTTCATTTTTTATTTGAGCCCAAACAAGCTCTATTGGGTTCAGCTCGTAATGATAGGGCGGTAATCTGAGGAGAATTACGCCTCGCCTTTGTGCCAATTCATCTACTGCGTATCAAATATATTTGTGTTTGTGCAGCCGCGCCAAGTTTAATAATTCTACTTTTAACAAATTGTTATCAAATGGAATACTTTTTTCATTAAGCCACTCTGCAATATGGGCTTTTCTCCGTTTAGTTGTTGGTAACTGCTCGATACGTCGGCTGTGATACGGTGCGTTGTCTATAACGACAACAGAACCTGGTTCAATTCTTAAGAGAATCTCAGAAAACCATTTTTCATAATGTTTCGCATTAATTTTTTCATGGTAGTTGCCAGATTTATTAGAAACGAATGCGTTTAAACCTCCTTCGACAAATCCTGAATCACTGCCGATATGTGTTATAATGAGGCGTCTACCTTTTCCAGATGGAGCTTTTAATCCAGTCGATAGTCCTTCTATGAATGCTTGTCTTTTGTTTTTTATATTCAAATCTTTTGTAACTTTGTGGCCTTCATTTAACCACGTTTCATCGGTGTAATATATTTTTCTGTTATCTCTTCAATACTCTTCCATGGCTTTTAAATATTTTCTGCGCCATAAAATTATCTCCTGTTTTTCAATTAAGGTACTATTCCGGCTTCGCTTCAAATATCTAAAGTTCAAGTTACGTAATGTGCGTAACAAAAGATTTCTTGATATTGGCGGCAAAGCTTCATTAGACTGAAGGGACGGTGCAATTTTCTTTAAAGTTGGTACCGTCAACTGAGGTGAAGGTGGCCAATTTGGCGGTGAGTATTTCATCAGTGTGAATGTAGTAAGAAAGTGTGTTACATTTGGCGCGGTTTTTTAACGGTAAGTTGATTTTTTAATTATGTAAACAATTGATTTAAAAAGTGCTATTTTGGCAATTTGGTTTTTATAACTTTGTATGTATTATACTGATGTTCCTAGAATGTCCATTTTTGGCCAAAATGTAGACTACAGTATAAGTAACTAGCCTATAAAATTAGAACTAATCTGCACCAAGTTATTGAGTCCAGTGGCGTCACATTAAAAAAGTTTCTTAATCCAGGGTACAGTTGGACACCAAGATGCCGCGTGTATATAATAGAAAAGTGGGCAAGAAAGCCAACTGTAACTATTTGCTCTCTACAATAAAGAAGGCGGAGGAAGAAGTTAAATTAAAGAAACTTTGTTTTAGGGAAGTTGCGGAAAAGTATTCAATTCCGAAATCGACTTTATTTAATCACGTTAAAGGAATAAAAAATAAAAAGAAATATGGAGGGCAAACCGTACTTACTTCCGATGAAGAGACATATCTAGCAGAAGGGATAATGAGTGCCGCTAAGTGGAATTTTCCATTAAGCATAAAAGACGTGAAAACTCTAGTGAAATCATATCTGGATCGGCTGGGAAAAACCATTACAATTTTCCATGATAATGTTCCTGGAGATGAATGGGTAAAAAATTTCCTCAACAGGAACAGAGAATTATCTGTACGGCTATCCCAGAATATGAAACGGGCTAGAGCCCAAGTCAGCTCTGCTGTTATGACCGCATATTTTACGGAATTGCAAAAATCTATAGAAAATGTTCCTGTGGAAAATATCGTCAACTACGACGAAACCAATTTTTCCGACGACCCAGGAAAACTTAAACTTCTCGCCAAAAGAGGAGCAAAACACTGTGATCGCGTTATGGATAGCTCAAAAACAAGCATTTCGTTTATGATTGCTGCAGCAGATTCTGGCTTTGTTCTTCCACCTTACGTAGTGTACAAGGTCCAACATATTTATCCGACATGGATAGAGAACGGTCCTCCTGGCACGGCTTATAACCGGAGTAAAAGTGGTTGTTTCGATCAGTTTTGTTTCGAAGACTGGTTCTATAAAATTGCTCTTCCATACTTATCAAAGCTTCAAGGCAAAAAAGTGATCATCGGTGACAATTTGTCCAGTCACATATCCGTAACGGTTATCAACAAATGTCTTGAACATGACATCAGTTTCATATTGCTCTCCCAAACTCCACCCACATCTGCCAGCCACTCGATGTGTCTTATTTTAGACCAATGAAGGAAGCGTGGAGATTTGTCTTAAGACAGTGGAAAATGAAAAATGAAAAATCGGAGAGTCTTTCAGAAGAGCGATTTTCCAAACTTCCTATCCCAGACTTTTCAGAGAATTGACATGCGATCTGCGAATAATGTCAAATCAGGAATTGCAGCATGTGGAATAGTTCCTTATGATCCTCAGCGAGTGTTGAAAAAACTGGCGGATTATCAAGAAGTTAATGTTGAGAAACATTGGACTGACAGTTTCGTTAGCTTTTTTAAATCGAACATGAAAGCGACAATCAAGAGACCCTTTCTCCTGTGATTCAAACGAGAAAGCCAAGACGCAAGAAAATGGCCATTATTGAAGATTACAGTGAAGTCGAAGAAGAAAACTACAATCAAGCTATGTCGGACCAATCTGAAATAGAAATAATAGAAGATGAATTACACGAACTATACTATGACGAGGCTGAGCTAAGTACAAGCAACCCTGCTCCAACCAATGATAAGACTGAATTAGTTCCTACTAGCATCGGAGATTTTGAAAAAAACCAATACGTCCTGGTGAAATTTTAATCAGCTAAAAGAAATCTGAATTTTGTAGGTCACGTTGAAGACATTGATGAGATGTTTTTTACAGTTAAGTTCCTTAGGAAAAAATTTGCAGAAAAAATGGGGCATTTTTTCGTCTATCCAGATGTTGAAGACCAATCGATGGTGTCAAAGGAAGATGTTATTTATGTTTTACACCAACCTGTAGAATTAAGACGAAACCGTTTTCAGTTTCGAGATAATTTAACTTATGACACCATAGGTTAATGATTTTATATATTTTTTAGGTATTGTGTTCCTTTTTTTTTGTTCCAGAAAATATTTTATTCATTTTTTTACTGGTATTTTGTTAAATATTTTTAGTTTTTCACGTTATATTTTTTTTCTAGAAACTAGTTTAAGTTGATGTTTTGTGATTTAGAGAATAAACTGTTATTTTTTACCTACAAACGTTTTTCATTGGCCCATCAAGGGTGCAAATTTTAAAAAAAAAATTAGAGTTGTCCAACTACACCCAGTTCTCATTAAAAGTTGATTTTACTTGGTTTTGAAGCCATGTCCAACTTCACCCCTTTTTCTGGGTAGAGTTGAACACTAGTTAAAAAAAATATTAGCGATTCTATATTTTTTGCAAAACTCGTATTTAGCTCATATAAAGGGATAAACCTAAGGCAATTTTCATAATTTTTTTCAAAATTTTTGAGGCGCTTCTAACGATGTTATCTCAAAAAAACGTTGAAATTTGTCCACCTTCACCTCAGTTGACGGTACCTCATTTTTAAAATAAGCGCCATGTACTGCGCGACGTATCACTGCTTTTGTTGATCGTTTAGTTCAATTTTTTTTCTTCCTCTAGTTTCAGGCGTAGGCGTCGACGTATTTGACTCACTAGTTGACTTAATTACTTTGTATACAGTGCTTTCTCCCTTTTTTGTCAAAATACTACATAATGTAACTACTTCACTTACTGTCCTTCAAACACGTTTTTCATCATCGTTTTTTCTTCGGGCGTTAAATGATGACACCGTTTTTTGGCTTCTGACACACCGCTAGTACTCGGATTCATTATCAATATGTTGCTAATACCAAATACAAAATTCAAAACTCAAAACCCAAAACTCAAAATTCAAAACCCAAAACCTAAAACTCACAAAATTCAATACTCAAAATTCATAAAGTAGCAATACTGATCGTTACAGTATCAACAACTAAATATAATACAATCAAATAATTTGTTTCATTATTTTTAAAAAAATTATGTTTTTACCTCTTCACTGAATCGATATCTACGTTTATGGACGTCTTATCAGTTGGTATTGAGGATTGGAATTTTATACAGTTCTAGACTATGTTATTAATACACGAGCGGGATACGAAACGAGCTGAAGGCGAATTTCGTATGGTTTATGCGAGTGTATTAATAACCATTACATGAGAGTTGCATACGCTATTTTTTCTACACACGATAAATAATCAAAAACCATGAATTTTATATTTTTATTGAACACAATAGGTAACAGTAATTATTCGTATTTCTATAAAAAAATCTACAAAATTTGTAATTAATACCTCGGGTATTGGTATTGCCATAGATACAAGAAAACTATAAACATTTTATTTGTATTTATATTCAACATATAATAATTGTAATTAATTCGATTTCTTAAAAATATTAAGATTATTTATTGTGCAGTTTGAAAAGTTTATTCCAGGTCCCACTGATCTGGAAGTGGAAGGAATATTTACATTTATTTCATTATTGCTAGTCTGTATAGAGTTCAATATCGTATTGGAAATTCTGATTTTATTCTGAATCGAATTTTCAATGTAGCCTTTTGCCACTGAATTGGATTTCCAGCCACCATGGCGTTTTAATGTAGTAATATCACCACCGGCATCTACTAATACGGTTGCAGATGTCCTACGAAAACAATGCCCTGTATATAAATTCGGATCAGGCAGATTTAAATATGTTGCTATTTTCTTCCCTATATCACCCAATTTATGAATACCAATGTTTTGAATTGTGCATTTTCCATTTAAATAATTAACGAATAAAGATGGGGTGGGGCAAATTTTAGACCGTAGATTCATATATTTTTTACTAATTTCATAGTATTCAAATGCACAACATGTTTGATTGAAAAATTATGGGTTTCTATTGATGTAAAAATCTGTATCGTAATGAGAAATCTGTTTCGTAATGGGTATCATTATGGAACGGATTATGGGCATATAAGGGCATTGTTATAATACGGGTGTAGAAAAAAATTATTATTTACTTATGGTTTGGTTCACAATAACATGTAGGCGGCCTCAAAAAAGATATTATTTTTATAGTTAATTCATTTTATTCTTAAGAATTATTTTGTTCCGCTTTAGTTTGATTGTTAACCTCGCTAAAACATTAGTAACTCTACGTTATTTCGGTACGTTATTATACTTGGGGGAAAAATTGTACAATAAAGTCGCATATGAGAAACTGCTGGAAATTAAAGTCGATTCATAAACTTGACGTTCCGTTCGCCTTTCACCGTGGGACTTGCGGACTGCCGTTGGTCGTGCGTAGATAGAAGACTCTACATTTCATAAACCTACCGTTGTGCACTGTGCCGCTAGGTACCTAAATAAACATATGTCAACATTTTCGTTTATATTATTTGTTGAATAGGCTTTTACTTGATGAAGATACATACTGAACGATGAAACAAAACAATTTAATTTGTTTAAAACTTCATTATATTTGAACTAATGTTCAATTTAAACTTGTAACGCGTTTCGCTATCACAGTAGCTTTCTCAAACGAGTGAAGGTACGAGGCATGTTTTTTAAGTAAATACCGTTTTGCGATTCCGCTGCCGCAGCGCTACGGTCGGCGTTCCGCGCATGCGCACTGGTTATCTACATCTCTTGTCTATGCACTGACGCCATTACAGTCTGATTCTTCATTGTATACGTTGTTTACTGAGTGTTTAAGATGCCTCCGACATTCTAGAGTCCCGCCGATTGTGAAGTACGGGCTGTTATATGATTTCTTAGTGCTAAAGGCGTGAAACCGATCGATATTCATCGTGAGATCTGTGAAGTTTACGGACAAAACCTACGTTACACCAGAATCGAAACAACAATCCATGGAATGGCGACATTCATCATCACCCAAAAAAGTGAAGTTTAAGCAAACAATTTCTGCCCGGAAAATCATGTGCACAGTTTTTTGGGACAAAAAAGGAGTATTACTAGTGGAGTTTCTGCCTCGTAATGAGACAATCAATGCAGCATCTTATTGTGAGACATTGAACAATCTGCGTCGTGCAATCCAGAACAAAAGACGTGGCAAGTTAAGTAAGGGTATCGTTTTGCTGCATGACAATGCCCGTCCACATATGGATAATCGGACCAAAGATCTTATCAAATCTTTTCAATGGGAAACTCTAGATCATCCTCCATACAGCCCTGATCTGGCGCCCAGCGACTACCATTTGTTCCTGCACTTGAAGAAACACCTAGGCGGTCAGCGTCTTCAAGACGATAACGAAGTCAAAACATTTGTGATACAGTGGTTAACAAGTCACGTGGCAGAATTTTATGAAGAGGGTATTCAAAAACTGGTGCCACATTATGACAAGTGCCTCAATATTCACGGAAATTATGTAGAAAAGTAGATTAAGGTACAGGCTTTCAAGTAAATATAAAATTATTGCGATATCTTTGCACGTCTTTTTTTAATGCCAAAACGGTACTTATATAAATAACATGCCACGTATAATGAACATTTTTTTTCTATTTATACAGGGCATCAATTCAGAATTCTACGAATATTAACAAAGGTATTGAAACAGTTTATCTGGAAATTAATTCACTACAATCATTCCTAAACTATATTATAGGTAAATATGTTTAACAGGGGAGAGTGGTTGATATCTATTTGGTCGGTAAGAAGATTACGTGAATATTTGTTTTCATTTATCTCAAGAGCTTCTAAAAGATTTAATCTAAAGTATTTAGGTTCTACATGTAAAGTTTCAAAATGTAGGCCGAAAGTGTGTTGGTTTTCTAATAAATTATTGGTATATTTAGAATCGAATTTTTTGTTGTCATAGATACGTTTGTGTTCTGAAATTCTAGTTTTAAAATTTCTAAAAGTTCTACCAATATAAATTTGATCACAGTTGCCATTACCACATTTTAATTTATAAACTACTGAATTGTTTAATTTTGTAGATTTGAATTTGTCATTTTTAATGAGTTTGGATAAATTGTAATCAGTTTTAAAGCAAATATTCATGTCTAAAGTTTCTAAAAATGATTCATTTTTTTAGGATGGTGTCCCAAAGTACGTAAAGGTTTGACATTGTTAATTTTTATCAGAGGGAAATACTTGTTCTAAAGTCTGTTTTATTTATGATATTTACAATTAATTTTGGATCGTAATTATTGTTAACTGCTATTTGTTTTATGGTATTTAATTCTATGATGTAAATATCATTATTTAATGGGACTGTTAAAAGTTAGTCATAAACTAGCAGCTTTCAATAGTATGATACAAAGACAGTCCAATTAAATACTAATAATTACATCAACGAAATAAATATTATAAAACAAATAGCAGTTAATAATAATTACGATTCAAATTTAAATGACAATAAATAAAAAGATAATAAAACAGGCTTTAGAACAAGTAATTCTCTCTGATAAAAATAAAAATAAACAATTTAAAAGCTGAACAAACTTTGGAAAACTATCCTTAAAAATTAAGTAATTTTTAGAAACCTTAGACATGAATATTTGCTTTAAAACTGATTATAATTTATTCAAACTCATTATAAACAACATATCTAAATCTTCAAAATTGAACAAATCAGAGTTTATAAATTAAAATGTGTAATGATATTTCTGATTACCCAAATTTCTTTGGCCTTCTGTGGCCTGCGTGTCGTACCGTTTTTTCATTCCGACGCTGGCAACCAATTCATGTACAGTTGCGGCCAAAAAAATGGGATAGTTGTTGTTGCCTAGTGTGACTGTGACTTTTCCGTTTCCGGGAAAAATGGGAGAGTTTTGTCGCATATTTAAATGATAATCACAGTAAAGTATAAATAATATTGTTTTTCATTATTAAATATCAAAGGCTACTAAGAAATTTTTAATTTTCAAAAAACCTACTGGTCATCGTTCTATATAATGTGGAAAAATATTCTTCAAATATTTCCTCCCAAGCATTATTTATAACTTCCAACAAACCTTCATGCTCTAAAGCAAACCCCATTCTTGCTTCTTTGTGACTATTGTTTAATAATAGTGTCCTTGCTGCTGCGTGGCATTTCATTTCAGACTGTGCTACTCTGCGACGGTCCGTACGACAGGATTCTGGAAAATTTGTTGCTGGAATAGCTTGAACTACTGTTTCAAATAGATTTGCTCTTAAATGGTTAATCAAAGCAGCAGCTAAGCCTGGAGTTTTATTAATTCTACCCTCATTCCGCCATTTTCTTAAAAAACTTGAAACTGAGTTTTGCTTAGGTATATTGTAAAATGCCGCAATTTGCCTCTCTGACCACCCATCGTTACTTTCGAATTTGGAATGGTCTGACAGATGTCAAATATTCAACGTTGACATACGACAAATTCAAGCCCCTAGAATTAGACAAAAATCTGCTATAAGAGTTGTCCCATTTTCTTATTGGCAGCAACTGTACATTGTCCATCCTTCTTCTCAATCGGATCACGTAATCTTCTCCAGGCCGACAGCCTAATTCCAGATCACAAGGAAACCTCATTTCCCGACCAAATAGGATTTTATCAGGTGGTTCCGCCGTGGCTGGAAACTACTTTGGGCAGATATTTTCCAATTATCCTGGTCTTTTTTATTCCCAGCTTGATACAAATTTCCTGGAATACCTGGCTCTCGAAATTTCTTCCTTGATCGCTGTGGATTTCCAAGGGCACTCCATATCGGCTGATAAATTCTTTCACCAATACATCCGCGACAGTTGTGGACTCTTTATTCGGAATCGCGTAAATTTCCACCCACTTTGTCAAATAATCCATTTCTACCCGCGTGTATTTACCACAATTTTCTGTCATCGGAATTGGTCTAGCAATATCTAAAACAATCCTTTCGAAAGGGCTTCCAACGTTATATTGTTTCATGGATGCCTTTCTCGTGCGATATGGTCCATTACTCGTATCACAAGTCATACATTTCTCACACCAGTCCTTCACATCGTCGGAGCTGTTCATCCAATAAAATCTTTCACGGACGACTCGCTGAAGGGTTTTCATCACTCCCAGATGACCTCCCGGTGGACTGTCGTGTAACTTTCTCAGTACCTCTGCTACTTTCTTGAACCTTTTTGCCAGGTAGTTAGCCGATTTTATATCTTCCACTGCCGAATAATCTTTAGGTGAGGATTGTTCTCCTGATCTTCTCTGATCCTGGCGAGTGACAATTCATCGTTGGGTATCGTAATTCTAGAAACTGCAACTTCCTTAGATTTCGCCTTGTTGCAGTGGGAATAGTCTGCTAGGCATTACCGTCTAGGCAGAGAATCGGCATTTCGGTGATTTACACCAGCTCTATGTTCGCCCCAGTCTAGTTTTTCCTGTGACTGGTGTCCTTGGGTTGCAGGAGTCATGGGCCGCTTAAACGAACTGCGTACATGCCCCAGCTATCCATATTTCAGGAATCTGATCTTCTTCGGACTCTTGGCTACCATACTCTTAATAAAGTTTACAATCTGGTCAAGCCTATCCTCGTTACCTTCTTTTTGGATAGTCCTGTGTCATATCCCGAATCCTTGGTCGCTGCTTCATATTTAAGAGGTTCTTATATTGCAGGAGTCGTATGACGCTTACACGAACAGCGTACATGCTCTAGCTCGCACCTGATCTTCGGCCTTTTGTCTATCATACCTTTCAACAAGTTGACGATCTGGTCAAGCCTGTCATCGTTACCTTCTTCTTGGTTGGTTCTAACTTTGTTATATCCCGAAGCCGTCGTGGCTGCTTCATATTCAAGAGAAGCAGTCAATGCATCGACCAACGTTTTGGGATGGGCTAAACGAAGCGTCCTCTGCATATCGGGTTCACGTAAGCCATCAATAAAGGCTTGGATGCCTAGACATTCCATCATATTCTCTGGTGCTGATGGATAAGAGAATCGAACCAGTCGGGCAATATCCACTTCATACTCTTGAAGGGTTTCGTAAAATTTCTGCCTTCGGTTCTTCAGCTGGGATGGGCTCAGCTGCTCGAAGTCATCCGTTTCTTCAAGGGGTATCGTCTGAAGTACATTTAAGGCATCTCCCCGAAGCGCGATAGTTAAGTTTACTGCCTTCTCCCTGTCGGACCAATTATTCACTCTAGCGTCTGCTTCAAATTGTTTTACGTAATTGGTCCATGACGTCTTTCCGTCGAACATTGGGGCCTTGACTCAGGCAAAACTGCCAATATCTTCTATCTTAGGGTTTGTTGTTTGGCGAAATATAGACGCCACTGGTACGCAGGATCCAATCCTGGTTTATTTATTGATGGTAATTGAGTAATCGTTCACGTTTATCACACGTACTGGGATCTCCTTCGCCGACGTAACCAATCCTTTGCCAATTAGTACTCTTTTGCCAGACTCTTCGTCGGGGTTCCTTGGCTCCATCATAACCGGTGTACCTACCTCCACGATTCCCTGTAGCCGCACTACTATCACGGTTTCGCTTCGTACAGGTAGAACGGTATGTTCCTGTACAGCTGTCAACACCGTGCTCCTTTCATATGGATGAAGGAATTCCCTCTTGAAAATGTCAGCTACGATTACCGTATGCGTGAACTTTTCTGCGCCAATTCTGAATTGGATTTGTGTCTCCCCGTGAACGTTGGCACTCTCACCTGTGGAAGTCCACAGTCGCAGGCTCGTTGGTAGAAGCTCCTTTTTTGGGTTTATTATTTCTGGCCGTATAGTGGTTCTAGTTGATCCAGTGTCTACCAGCAGAGTATATTTCTTGCCATTTACTTCGCCATCCACATATACACTGTCGTTGCGACATCTGAGAGAAGCTATCAGTATGCGAGGGTCTTTGGAACGATCGTGGGTCGGTGTTGCCTCCTCGTAGCCGACCCGTTCTAATTTTCCTGTGACTGGGGTTCTTGGTTTGCAGGAGTCCTGGGGCGCTTACACGAACTGCGTACATGACCTAGCTCGCTACAATTGCAGCATCTGATCTTTCTCGGCTTCTTGTCCATCATAGTTTTTATTAAACTGACGATCTGGTCAAGCCTGTCCTTGTCACCTTCTTCTTGGATGGCCCTGGCTTTGTTATATCCCGAAGCCTTCGTAGCTGCTTCATATTTAAGAGCAGCAGTTAATGCATCGACCAATGTTTCTGGGATGGGCTCAACGAAGCGTCCTCTGCATATTGGAGTCCCGTAAGACATCAATAAAGGCCTGGATGCCCAGAAATTCCATCATGTTCTCTGGTGCTGATGGATAAGCGAATCGAACTAGTCGGCCAAAATCCACTTCATACTCCTGAAGGGCTTCGTCACATTTCTGCCTTCGGTTATTCAGCAGACTGGTCACAAAAAATAATGGTTGAAGAAATCCCTGCACCTCCAACATTTTAATTTTCTTTGACAGAGTCGGATTCAGGGGTATAGTTCATAATATTACGAAATCGAACACCGTTGCGATTTCGTAACATTATGAACTATACCCCCCAGCGGTGGAGTAATAAGCTTGTAATCATTTCCAGCAGTTTCTCTTATGCGACTTTGTTGTACAAATTTTTTCCCTAGATACAGCGGGTTGCCCCTCTTAATCACTAACGTGGTACAAGTGGAAATGGGGACTTCCTGGTACGATCATACTGATAGGAAGTAACTGGAGAGTACTCTGGAACTATTTTAATCATAGAAGGTTTTTATTATAGCTAGAGATATTGTGAAAAGATTGAAAGAATTGAAAGTAGCATCTATTGCTGATTTCAATTGGATATCACAGTTACGTTATTACTGGAAAGATAGGGCTGTTGGAGTGTGTATGATAACCACTGAAGTGATGTACGGTTTTGAATATTTGGGAAATACTGGACGACTTGTTGCGACTCCTTTAACTGACAGGTGTTACAGGTACGTATTATTTCGTTGTACCTTCGACTCCTTATGTAGGGATTATAGCAGACTCTTCAAAAATAATAAGCAGCCGTAGTTCTTAATTTGACTTTAGAAATACTATTCAAATATATTTATATCTTTTTTTTATTTACGTTATGTCGTGGATGGTTGGTTGAATAAACATTACAACCCATTTTCTTCACTAACTATTTACACAAATCCCATACCTCGATCAGACTTACATATTGAAGATAATAATAAATAATAGTATCAATTAAGTATGGAGTTAATTCCATAATTCTCCAGAAACCTTGTCGACCGAGGTATTTATGTTATTCCTGACCATCACAATCTACTTTATTGACACGTAATGACCTCGGCTTCATTGTTGATATTATTTAATCTAAATACAGCTGACATTGAGTGTAATATTTAAGCGTATATCAATTTGCTAAACAATAACAATTATTTAGTTAAAATGTAATCTAGTTTAATAACAATAAATTAATTATCAAATTGACTGTCTCGACCCTTACTTCGTGGAATATGCTCATATTAGTGTTTTTAAATGAAACTCAGGGTCTCTAGTTAATTCCACAATATAATACAAGTTATTGAAAATTCTAAAAAATTGACAATTGTTTCGATAAATCAATATCATCGTCAGGTATTATATTGTGGAATTAACTAGAGACCTTGAGTTTCATTTAAAAAAAATTAATTATCATACTATTACTCTCATTATAGTTATAGAAATTACAAACTTTCCCCATTTTTTTCGTTTCACTCGCAATTTTTTTAACTCGTTTCATGTTTTAACTTCTTTGACAGGATGAGCAGCTTCTGTTTCCGGTTATTATTGAATCTTACTCTTTGTCTTTAGGAGTTTCCTTAACATTCTCATTATTTTTCACAAAACTTTATATATTTTTATTTCGGAGGACGTTGAGATTCTCTGTCAATATTCTAAGTCGACCACTTTCAGCTTCGTTGTTCAATCTGGTTCTACAATTCGTTCTAAGAAAAATGCCAAAGGGAAATATGAGAACAACAGGAAGTTAACTAATCGCGTATGCAGATGACATAGTATTAGTGACAAAAAAGGGACAATAATGGAAGAAATATTAAAGGAGTTTCAAGAAGAAGAGTTCAAGCTGGGATTAAAAATAGATGTGAAGAAAACTGAAATAATGAGATTTGCAAAAACAGCACCAAATGGAGAAAAAATAATAGGAAATAAAAGGAGGAGGGAAAATGAGAATGAGAGCGAATCAATAAATATTAGAAGAACTATACGGGAAAGACAGTAAAGGAAATAAAAATAATCGAGGAGCATTGTAGGAAGGCATGAACCAGAAGTGGTAAAAAGGCTTTATTACAATGGCAACCGAAAAGAAAAAGGAGAACTAACCATGAAATATTATAAGAACTAAATGGAGAAGACAGTCAAGAAAATTAAATTTCAAAGAAAGTAGTAACAAAGGCTATGTTACAATGGCAACCGGGAAAAAAAATGAGAAGGAGAACGAATCAAGAAATGTTAGGAAAGCTAAAAGGGGAAGACAGTAAAAAAATTATAGCTCAAAGAATCGAGGAGCATGTAAGGAGGCAAGAACTAGCAGTAGTAACAAAGGCTATGTTACAATAGCAATCGGGAAGGAGAAGGAGAAAGAGAATGAATAGGGAAATATTAGAAGTATACTGTTTCAAATGAAACTTACTGTTTCTAGTTAATTCCACAATATATTGAAGATTTTAAAATTTTTAATATATTGTGGAATTAACTAGAAACAGTTTCATTTAAAACAGTAAAATGAGTAGATTCCACGATGTAAGGGTCGAGACAGTTAATTTCATTAAATATTAGAACTAAATAGGGGAGACAGTAAAAAAAATTGAAGCTCAAAGAATTAAGGACTACATAAGGAGGCAAGAACCAGAAGTAGTAACAAAGGCTATGATGTTACAATGGCAACCAGGAAGAAAAAGGAGAAGGAGGACGAATTAATGGATATTGGAGAACTAAATGGAGAAGAGAGTAAAGAAGATTAAAGCTCAAAGAATCAATGAGTACATAAGGAGGCAAGAACCAGAAGTAGTAACGAAGGCTATGTTACAATGGCAACCGGAAAGAAAAAGGAGAAGGAGAACGAATCAAGAAATATTAGAAGAACTAAATGGGGAAAAATGGTTAAATAAAATTGAAGCTCAAAGAATCGAGTAGTAAATAAGAATGCAAGAGCCAGAGGTAGTAACAAAGGCTATGATGTTGTAATGGCAACCGGGAAGAATAAGGAGAAGGAAAATGAATCAAGAAATATTAGAGGGACTAAATGGGAAGATAGTAAAGAAAATTAAAGCTCAAAGAATCAAGGAGTATATCAGCAGGCAAGAACCAGAGGTAGTAACAAAGGCAATAGTACAATGGCAACCGGGAACAAAAATGGCGTGTCAGACCCAGAGCGAAATGGTCAGCAAGGCAGGAATTACAAGATGAAAGGAGGAAAGAAGAGACCGGAACAAATAGCGGCAAATTAGTGAAGAAGTACAATGACAAGTAGAATATGTGGTGTGGATGCTTCTACTACTACTTCTGTTTATTTTGAAAATAATAATTCCGAAATAATAGTCTGACCGTTCCTCGAAGGAGAAAACAACTACTGTCTTTGATAACACCATGAAGAATATTGAATTACTCGTACATCCCTTTAGAAAAACGTGACGTCGATCGACCCTTTTGTCTCTGATGATTTGCAATTGCAATGAATAAAGCATAGTCCGTTGACCGGTTTCGATCGTTTTGGATCTCTTCAGAACGTCGTAATGTGTTCTCTTTCGGAGTCTCTGCTCCGACCTGAAGACATCACGCCAGTACCGCTATTTGGTTCGTGGATGTCTCCACTTATAGAAAACGCTACGTGGCACCATATTCACTTACATTTTAGTTCATATCGACTATGGTCAAATATTCTGAAATCGTGGTTCGAAACTGGAAGTGGCGATGGCGCCAGTTACCGTTTTCTGGTAAATGGAGACCTTCAGGAACCAAACAGCGGGGCTGACTAGTGATGTCTTCAGTTCGGACGGTCAGACTGTTATTTAAAAATTATTATTTTCGAATTAAATATAGGTGGATAGTAGATTCTTTCATCGATACATACATCTCTGATGATTCGCAATTGCAAGGAGAAGAGCATAGTCCATTGACCAGTTTCGATCCTTTTGGATCTATTCAGAAGGGCGTAATGCCCTCTGGTTTGGAGTCTCAAAATCTATATACAGTACGAAAAAACTCTTATATTCTGGCTTCTGGTGTCCGTCCGCTTTAAGCTTCAGGAATAAGAATTTTTTTGATAATTTTTCCGACTACATTTGTGGAGTTTTAAATTTTCAGGACTCTTATGGGAGCGCTCAAATTGAATCTGGGAGGAGCTCCGGAAGGACCTGCCGGTACGGGGAAAACTGAAACTTGCAAAGATTTGGCCAAAGCGGTCGCTAAAAAATGCGTGGTGTTCAATTGTTCCGATGGTCTGGATTATAAGGCACTCGGAAAATTCTTCAAAGTAATTCACCAGCATCTTGTTATTAAAAATATATGAATAAATTTACAACTTTTTATTTGCAGGGATTGGCTCAAGCTGGTGCTTGGGCTTGTTTTGATGAGTTTAACCGTATAGAGTTGGAGGTGTTGTCAGTAGTTGCACAACAAATATTGAGTATACAGATGGCAGTAGCTGCAAAATTGACTAAATTCATTTTTGAAGGGACCGAAATTACATTGGATCCAACTTGTACTGTTTTTATAACTATGAATCCAGGGTAAGATTTATTTCATATTCCCAAGACTCAGTTCATTTTATTACTATATACTTCTAGACAGTGGCGTATATAGAAATAAAGGCGCCAGGGGGGAGGGTGTGCAAAACTATCGGAATAGTGGAAATGCAAAGATTTCAGAAAAGTAACCCGACGCTCGCCGGTTGTTAGTCATCTACAACGTGGCGTTCAGCCGCTGTATCCCTAGACATTTTTAACAACTTTCTTTGAGTTAACGACTGACAGTGGGGGGGGGGGGGGATCTCATCAGTGCCCTTTAAACGACACTAACTTCACACGCCAGCATTTTTTAGAAATAAAAATATTATTTTCCTTCTCTCTTTCTTTAGATAAAGATTAACTATAATTGCTGCACTGTATGCGTAATGAATACCGCTATAGTATATAATTTTGACGTGAGGTACAGATGTACCCCGGATGGTACCACGTGTAATTTTTTTAGCACGGTACCACAAGGGTTAATCTGTAGTCTCCCCAATCGTGTAAATGCGCCTCCTTGAAGGGGTGCGAACCACAATTTGAGATATGCTCTTGTAAAAAATAACTTTACATGAATTTGTAACATATGTCAACATCCCTATTGTAAAATAATTTGAAAAAAATGTTTTCAGTTACGCCGGACGTCAAGAATTGCCGGATAATCTAAAAGTGTTATTTAGAACTGTAGCAATGATGGTGCCAGACTACGCCATGATTGGAGCTATATCTCTATATTCTTATGGATTTGTACAAGCTAACAGGTATATATGAAAATGTGAAATGGAAAAGAACTTTGATCAGCAGGATGTTTCTTTTGTGATAGACGTAGGGACATTTCAATTAAATGCTGATTAATATGAAAATCTTGCATATAATTTAATTAAATATACTTTTCGGAAATAATATCTATTATATCAATTTTTGCTTATGAAAATTTGTTTCTGGGGTATGAATTAACGTCTCTACAGGCCTACAATTCGAGACATTATTATAAATTGATGCTGATAATTTGAATTACAGTTTGGCCGCGAAAATCGTCCACACCTACAAGTTGTGTTCGGAACAGCTGTCGTCTCAAAATCACTACGATTACGGAATGAGAGCCGTCAAGTCAGTCTTGTTAGCTGCTGGTGCTTTAAAAAGAGGTTATCCCGACGTATCCGAACCTCAAATTGTATTAAGAGCTATCATCGACGTCAATCTACCGAAATTTTTGGCTCAGGTACAAATATTTTGCGTACACATCATACGAATTAACGCACGTCAGATCGGATAATATTATTTTTAAAGTCTAACAACGTTGGTCCAATGTCACCTCATACTCTATCCATCAGCTTTTATAGCGTAAGGCCTATATAATCAGATTTGTAAATAATTTTTTCTATATACAGGATGTACCTTTATTTGCTGGTATATATTCCGATCTATTTCCCGGTATTGAAATACCGAAATTTGAAAGAGCCGAACTCATCGAGTGTTTGATAGATGAGATTAAGAGAAGAAATTTGCAACCTACGCCATGGTATCTTGAAAAGTGTATGCAGATTTACGAAATGATACTCGTGAGGCACGGTTTGATGATAGTTGGAAGACCGATGGGTGGGAAGACTTCCGCTTACCAGGTACGTACTATATTTATTTAAATTTGGGTCCGTTTCTTATGTCTCATACAATTACTTTGTCTATGATTTTTGAGGCTATTTTAAAAAAAATAATCTATTTGTTTGTGAAATAGTTTTTTGACCATGTCAATGTGTGTAAGTACAGTTTATGGGGTTATGGTCAATAAGACAACGAAAATGTATTATTTTTTCAGCCAACGTTTCGACCTTTATTGGGTCATCTTCAGGGCGTCTACAAGAGACATACAAAGAATGTATTTTTTTTGTGATAGTAGCATGTAAGGACTTTCCCGTGAAAGGTAATGTCCAAGAAAGCATCTACAGTGTGTAAAGATGGATCTAGCTCGGAAGGTAATATTTCCGGTGTCATAAATCGACAAAAAATGGTGAAAATTAGTTTTTGTGCAGTCGAATATCGTGCGGCTCCCCCGGAGGGGAAGGGGGCCTAATTTAGGTTGGCTTACGTTGGTTTAGGTTGAAATCAGACCAAATAGATTATGTAAGTACATTTTATGGGGTTATGGTAAATAAAACAACGAAATTCTATTTTTTTTCAGCCAACGTTTCTACCTTTATTGGATCATCTTCAGGGCGGCTACAAGAAACATACAAAGAATGTATTTTTTCTTGCGTGATACACTAAACACCAAAGTCATAAAATTTAATAAAATAAAATAAAAATGAGTACAGTAGTATACGTAAGAAACCACAAAAATTATAGTTAAAATATACTAAAAGTAAATTTTTTAAATAACAGTTATGAAAACCACAGGAAAACAGGTGAGATCATTTTATGTCATTAATTGCGACATGCAGTTAGAGTTTATTTATGAATTACATTATGTTTATTATCTTTCAACGCCCAATTAAAGGCTATATATTGTTGTAACTATTTGTGTAGGTACAATCCCCAGTATAGTTCTACAGGAAGATAGACCAGAGGAAATTCAAATGAAGAAAAAAATCCTCCTCCCCCACCTCTCAATTAATAAAGATATCCAAAAAACTTACAGGAAAATTGATATTAAGGTAGAAAGTTATGTACATCAAGATGTTAAAAAAATATTCTTTGATTAAATGTGAATCTATTGTTGCTATTGAAATAACATTTCAATTTGTTGTTAGTGTTCATGTTTGGGTACAGTAGGAACTAAATATAAAATGAATTTCATAGATATCAGGTGAGAAACAAGTTTAAAAACTAGTTTTAGTTGTTTTTCAATAACAACTCTTTGGTTCTATTTATTAATGAAATATAGGATGTGTTCAAATTTTCGACGTATTTTTTGAAGTTCACTGAAGGGTTATTGACAATGTTAATCATTTCAGAAAACCTTCTTTTATAAAAGTTGGTTTGTGGATCCGAAATTGTGACGTCATCAAAATTAAAAGTGTGGTTTTCTGAGAAAGAATGAACTCTAACTGTATGTCGCAATTAATGACACAAAAGGATCACACCTGTTTTCCTGTGGTTTTCATAACTGTTATTTAAAAAATTAACTATAATTTTTGTCGTTTCTTACGTATAGTAGTGCACTAATTTTTATTTTATTTTATTAAATTTTATGACTTTTGCGTTTAGCGTATCACACAAAAAAATACATTCTTTGTATGTTTCTTGTAGACGCCCTGAAGATGACCCAATAAAGGTCGAAATGTTTGCTGAAAAAATAATAGATTTTCGTTGTTTTATTGACCATAACCCCATAAACTGTACTTACATAATCTATTTGGTTTGATTTCAACCTAAACCAACTTAAGCCAACCTAAATTAGGCCCCCTTCCCCTCCGAGGGAGTCGCACGATATTCGACAGCATAAAAACCAATTTTCACCATTTTTGTCGATTTATGACACCGGAAATATTACCTTCCGAGCTAGATCCATCTTTACACACCGTGGATACTTTCTTGGAAATCACCTTTCACAGGAAAGTCCTTACATGCTACTATCTGGATTATGTCTTCAGCATGTTATCGTCCACTTTAACTTTAAACGCGGCCACTTTGGACATCTCAAAATTGTTAATTTTGGATCGTCTCATTCTTGACAGTAGATGCTGTTTTACTCATTAGGATCAATATTAATTGATAAAAACAAAAGTAAATCGAATTAGGTATGAAGAAAAGAATTAGAACT
The DNA here is from genome assembly GCA_963921935.1 of Galeruca laticollis. NCBI lineage: Eukaryota > Metazoa > Arthropoda > Insecta > Coleoptera > Chrysomelidae > Galeruca > Galeruca laticollis. Next base: position 111,323,814 of record OY998178.1, on the reverse strand, counting down.
AAAAAAACACCACACAGCAAATGAAATCATGAAAACTACAACAGAAAACAGAGAGAATGAAAGCGGAAGAAATAATAAACACCAAATATGTACGACCGTTGTTAGGGATTTTTACTTCGATAACTCTTATGAGGAGAGTTGACTACAATTTACCCCAAAATAAAGTTTGACCTCGGGTTTTAATTAATAAGATGCCAAATTTTAAATATACTACAAAATGACGAAGTGACGAATGAGACTTACTCACCTCAGATTTATCCAGTCCACACAGACACTTGGAAACTTATCTTAAGAGAGCTCTCTCCAACACAGTTTCGTTTACCATAACTACTAGCAGTCTTTTTATAATCAAGAAACAAAGAAAAACCACGAATTCCCGCATATGAAAATATTCTACCTCATCGCACAATACCAGCTGTATTCTATATTCCGTCCGATTCTCGGTCAAATAATTAAATGTTTTGAATGAAACTCACTGTTTCTAGCTAATTCCACAATATAATGAAAAATGTTGAAAATTCTAAAAAACTGACAATTGTTTAGATAACTAGAAAGAGTGAGTTTCATTTGAAACACTAATATGAGTAGATTCCACGAAGTAAGGGTCGAGACAGTTAATTTAATTTAATTAAATAAATATCTAATTAACGCGAGCATAAAAGGTAACCACGATTACAGGAGCTTGTTGTTTGGGTTATCTACCTCGAAGGAAATAAATAAAATGTTAAGTCTAACAGAAATTAAACAAAATATATCTATATATAGTTTCTAGAGTAGAAAAATATAAACAGAGTCAAGAAATTATGTCGAAATGAAAGGAATATGTTAGAAATTGAATCTGTACTTTTTGAGCCACATTACCTACCTCAGTTTTCTGTTATTTTTGAGTTTAGTTCCAACACCTAAAGGACCAAAACACATTTTTTAATGCTGGATGTTATGCATGACATTTTTTTAGAGTTTGGCTGGTGGTTTGGGTGCTTTGGCTAACAAAGTCGGTGCAGCTTTAATTGAAAATGAAGTATTGTTCAAAATAATAAACCCGAAAGCTATTTCTATGGGTCAACTGTATGGTCAGTTTGATCCTGCTTCCCACGAGTGGTCCGATGGAGTACTGGCTACCACTTTTAGGTAAATTACAATGTATTTTATCTGATTTTAACAAGTTTTCTTTTTCCGCCCTTGCTACCTGTCTTATTTGTTCTTGTACTTTTAACTCTTGTTTGGTGATATCGTATTTAATGAATATGTGGTGTTATTTTATGGATTTTAATTTATGCCTATTTTGTATTACCAAGTTTTTCTGTTGTTGGTTTTCTAGTTTTACTAGGAGTGTTTTATAACCCAGCTTCATAGTATTCTCTATTTTTAGCTTTATTCCTGACTCTATTTCTATGAAATTTTCCATACCCCTTTGCATCTTATCGGTAGACCTTGGACTATTATACTTTTGGATTTTATTTTCTAGTCTTTCAATTTGATTTGTTTTATGCACTGTTTCTGTTTCTTTTATGTATCGTTTCTGTTCTTTTTTTTCTTCTTTCAATACTGTTGTCAGGTTATCTTATCCAAGTTTTCATTTTGACCTTTGTTTTTTGTCGGTGTTCTTATAGTACCTTTACTTTTATTGTTATCTTCACTATCTCTAGGTCTCTTTATTGTCCTCTTCCACTTTAGGAGTTATTGTAATATTTTTACGGAGCGTAAATCATATGTACTTTCTTTATACTGTTTATAAAGAATTCAAAATAATGTTAGAAGTTTAAAATACATTTTTGTTATACGAGTATTCGTTTCGGAGTTATAGGTGTACATTACAGACAGAAATTCAGAGGCGGCTTGTGTCCATTGGTTCACAATCCGTTATTTTAACCCTACCTGTATAATATCTAAATTCCAAAAAAAATGTTATCATACATGTATGTCTTTGAAGTAGATAAAATGAACGGTTTAGTAGAAATTTTAATTTTTATATAGGAATGTATGTCAGGCGCGTATACAGCCCTCGGTCCGGGGGGTGGGGGTGGTAAATTTTATTTTCTTCAAAAAATTAGTATAAAAAGAGTGCTCTAATACCAGCAACCAGGAAAACTACTATAAGTCGACTATTCGGGGCGGTAGTCGACTAAAACCATTCAAAGCCCCACGATTCATATCCTTTGTTTAAAAATGGCTGAAATTTAACTGTTAGGGGACAACTAGAAAATCACGATTGCAAATTTATTGTCGACGCTGGGCAACTAGATCATTTGTACGCCCAGATATGTTGACAAAGAAATACGCAAGAACACCTAAAGGCCTTGTGCTTGAAACCGCAACTGGTCAAACTACTCCGATTTTGGGACAAGTAACAGCATCCATTCGAATTGGAAACGAGGCCATAGTTCACTCATTTTTGGTAGCAAACATTATGCATGAATGTGTTTTGGGCTTAGACATTATGCAAGAAAACTTTGTAATAAATTTGAAAAACAAAATTTTATCCATCGACAACGAAAAAGTAATCCTCAATGGTGAAAATGTTCAATTGCACAAAATGAGTTATAGTTGATGAAGATATAAGAATTCCGGCAAATTCAGAAAGCATTCTCATGGCTAAAGATCTGACTATTGGGTTTTTTAAATCACGTAATCAGACAGAAGATGGAGTAATGGTAGCCAAATATCTGGTAAAAATAGAACAGCAAATTCCCGTTCGCGTTGCCAATACATCTAGGAGACCAGTTGAACTAAAGACAAATCACGAGTTGGGATATTGTGAACCAGTGAAGAGCATAGTGAATTTACAATAATCCCAAACCCGGAAAAGAGCCACAAAATAAAGTCGACGACCAACTTATAGAGACACTCATCAAAGACTTTGACAAACTTACATCCGAAGAAGCGAGCAAGGCAAAGAATTTTTTTTTGAATCACCTTAACCATTTCGAAATCGGAAAATCTACACGACCAACCAACTTGGTCCACCATAGAATTAATAAAAGAGATGCACCACCGATACGTCAAAACCCAAGAAGACTTTCATTCGCTAAACAAAAAGATGTAGCGAATATGATACAAGACATGTTGGATAAGAATATTATTGAAGATTCATCTGGACCGTGATGTTCTACAGTTGTTTCAGTAATTAGAAAGATGGAAGTAAAAGATTCTGCGTTGACTATCGCGAATTAAATCAAGTTACTGTAAAAAACAGCTATCCCCTGCCACGTATTAAAGATTCACTGGAGACCCTATCTGGCTCTCAGTGGTTAACCACATTAGACTTAAAGAGCGCATACTGGCAAAATGACGTTCATCCCGATGATAGAGATAAAACAGCCTTCTCTGCTGGAAATGGTCTTTATCGATTCCAAGTACTTCCATTTGGTCTATGCAATGCTCCAATCACTGTTGAAAGACTTATGGAAATGATGTTAAAAGGACTGACGTGGAAACCCTATCTGTGTTATTTAGATGACTTCATTATAATGGGAAAAACATTCGACGAACATCTAAACAAACTAGAAGAAGTTTTTAGCTGACTAAAAATGCAAACTTAAAATGCTCCTTATTTCAACGTGGAGTTTTATATTTCGGCCACGTTGTGTCAGTAGAGGGAATAAAAACTGATCCGGCAAAAATTTCAGCGATTCAAGACTGGCCAAAACCAAAAGATAAACATGAGGTTCGTCACTTTTTGAGTCTTTGTACATTTGTTAAAAATTGTGGAAAGATAGCCAAACCTTTACATAGACTTACTGAAAACAACATATCATTCGATTGGGTTCCAGAATGCCAAAATGCCTTTACTGAATTGAAAAATAGGTTGTCCACTGCACCGGTATTAGCGTACCCTAAAGAAGAAGGTCAATTTATTCTCGACTGCGACGCTTCGCAAAATGGCATAGGAGCTATCCTTTCACAGCAACAAGATGGCGAAGGAAACGTAATTGCTTATTTCAGTAAGACCTTGGGAACGGCGGAGAAAAATTACTACGTTACAAGAAAATAACTGTTAGCAATTGTGAAGGCTATTGAACACTTTCACACATACGTTTATGAGAGAACCTTCATCATCAGAAGCGACCATAAAGCACTACAGTGGCTGATGAATTTTAAAAATGCGGAAGGACAAATTGCAAGATGGTTAGAAAGACTTTAGCAGCAAAATTTTGAAATAGTTCATAGAAAAGGTCGCTATCACGGAAATGCGCATACCCTATCCAGAAGGCCATGTATTCAACAACAATGCAGATATTGCCAAAGAATTGAGGAAAAGGAGAGTAATAATAACCAAATAAACAAAGATAGAATTGCTGCATGCAACAACAATAAGAAGCGACTCGGACGAAAACATGTGGTCAGTAGAAAATTTCAAAAGAAAGATGAAGACATAAAAGTTGTTCGGACATGGCTACAAAATGGCAAGAAGTGTCCAAGTATGGTTCAACGATCAAAAGAAACAGGGCTCAATGGGATTCCATTAGTCTTCGCGATGGTGTACTCCATCAGACGTGGCAGAGAGTATGTACAATCCACCAACTTGTCTTGCCTAAATTACTTGTTCATAAAGTGATGGAAGAACTTCATAGCAGTCGTTCAGAAGGACATTACGGAGTTGGGAAAACCTTAGCCAGAGTTCGTGAATGATTCTACTGGGTCATCTGTCGCCAATACTTTACAGAATGGTGTAAGAAATGTGACTTACACAGCGGAAAGAAAGGACCAAAAACTAGAAATCGTGGTAAAATGGCTCAATATCTGTCCGGTGAACCATTTCAGAGAGTAGGTGTAGACATACTCGGGCCACTACCAAAAACAGAAAAAGGTAACAAGTACTTAATGGTAGCTATGGATTACTTTTCCAAGTGGCCAGAAGTAGTACCAATTCCTAACCAAGAGGCTGCAACTCTCGCTAAAGCATTTATGAATAATGTCATCGCAATACACGGAGTACCATTGGAAGAACATTCCGATCAAGGGAGAAATTTTGAATCAGAATTGTGGACAGAATTAATGAAAATCCTCGGGATTAAGAAAACTCGAACTACACCAATGTATCCGTAGTTTGATGGTTTAGTGAAACGTCATAACAGGACAATTTGCTAAAATCTATCGTTATGTGTCTCCCAAAACTAACAAGATTGGGATAAACTGATTCCATTGTTCCTCTCATCTTATCGGAGTGCACAGCATGAATCCACTGAATTCAATGTTGGTCACAGGTCGAGAAATAAAGCTTCTTAGCGATATACTCTTTGGAAAACCTCCTCCTTCGTCCCGAGAAGAAGACCAAAGCCTGCCTCAATATTTTGAAGTCCTTCAACAAAAGTTAGAGAAGATTCACGAGTTTGCAAGGATGCGACTGAAACTAACCAGCGAAAAGATGAAGAGACGGTTGAATAAAAACCTTAAAGAAGAGATATTTAAGCCCGGTGATGCAATTTGGTTGTACCAGTCCAGAAGACAGAAAGGGTTAACTCCGAAACTTCAACGAAATTAGGAAGGTCCCTACCTGGTGGTCAAGAAAATCAACGATCTAATTTATCGCATTCGTCTGACGCCAAAATCTAAAGCTAAGGTCGTTCATATAGAGAGACTGGCACGGTGATGACCCACCCCATTGGTTACAAGAAGACGTCGAAGTCCCTGTTATTCGTGAAGAATAACTTGAAGAGGGGAAGCAATGTTACACTTGTTCTATGAATGTCACAATGACAGCTTGGACTGAGAATAAGAAGAGGGCTGAGCAGGCCTAGTATTCACCTGTCAAGGTGACAGTCTAGATTTTTCTATTGTGTTCCATATTGACGTACTAGTATGTTATAGAATATTCTAGCCCTTTCTGGAAAGTTCTTTCCACTAAAAATATAATCAATAATGTACTAAATATTGTATGTATTATACAGGTAAATCAGGGTGACGACGATCGACTACCCGGTGGGGGGTAATTACCCCCATTACCCTCTCTCCTTGTATTTGCGCTTGGTGTATGTAGAGGAGCGACTTCGTTATATTCTGTAAAACCGACATTCTGGAGTGGTTCGTGTGGCAATAGTCCAATGTTCATTGTTTCTATTATTCCCTCCATCACTAAATTAAAAAGTACTGTTGATACAGAATTGCCTTGTGTAAGGTCTCGATTGACCCCAAATTTTTCGGATATTTGACCTTTCCGTATAATTTTTACAAGTCTTATAATATTTTTGGTATTTCTAGGTTACTCATAGCTTGGTACATTTTCTTTTGATGTATTCTATCATAGGCTTGCTTGAAGTGTATGAAAAGCGTTCTTATGTAATTTCTTTTAAACTAAAAATTTGGTCAGTAGGTGATCTATTACTACGAAAACCATCCTAATATTGTCTTAATAATATTGTCTGCAATGGTATTTAATAATCGTCGAACTGTTAAAATCTTTATTTAGAGATTACGCTAACAGTACTACCAGCGACAGAAAATGGATCCTCTTTGACGGTCCCGTTGATGCTGTCTGGATTGAAAACATGAATACCGTGTTGGATGACAATAAAAAACTTTGTTTAATGTCTGGAGAAATTATTCAGGTAAAAATTGAAATTTATATCTACAATTTCAACGAATTGCTTGTAGAAATAGTATATTACGTAACAAGAGTTGTAAGTAACCCATTAAGCACGAAATGAAAAAAGCCGCGCAGCGGCGAGTGCATAAATTTCATGAGTGCGTAATGGGCTTACAACTCGTGTAACTTACTATACTTTTTCTACGTCCATTCATTTTCTTCCATTAAATAAAAAACATCGCAATCATTTAAACAGCAATTGAACAAAATAGATCTATTGAACAATTATATGTAAATCGATTGTGCCTTATTATTTAATGGTGATGAACGGTTATTTAAAATTGTATTATATTGTTCAAGAAATTGACAATATAAATGACATTTATTTTCATAGCATGCTACTTAAGAAAACGTGTCCTATTGTTAAAGAAATTACATAATGTGCTGCCTACATTTAGGGGCATTAATCTTTCAATCCTAAATATATCTTGCTAATGCTAAATGTTTTCATGTTTTTTAATTGACTAAATTTGTGTAAATAGACCAAATAAAGTCTTACGTAAATAAAAGTTGATTTTAATTTAATTAAACCAAGATGTTTAAGTTTTCTTCTCAAAACGCACGTGTATGTTATGAGATCTCATTACGTGTATGTTATTGTTAAATGTCATTTACAAGGAATGTTGACAGTGCGATTTTTGACGTTTACTGACATGGGCGTAGAAAAAATATCTCAATGTTCTTTTTATTTGTTACTGACTTCAAATTCCATTTCGAATGTAGGGGAAAGGAGGGAGCATTCGGATCATTGTTTTGTTACTTTTCCGCTCAACCCTATCTAATATGCGAAAAAAGTATTATCCAAAAAAATTGGAATCTTGAGAAAAAAATTAAGTTGTTTTTCGTTTTCCAGCAAGAATATCATGAAAATCCGGGCTTTAGAAAAAAAATCTTTTGTGTAGCCATCGTCGTCGTTGTCGTCGGCCATTTTTCGTAACATATCTTGTTAGCACGATACAGCCTCCATACTGCAACAAGTCACAAATTTTATGATTGCATATTGTTATGGACATCTCACATATTAATCCCATTGACTATTGATTTTCAGATCACCAGAGTCAGTGCAACGGGTGCTATGGTACATAAAGTACCGCAGTTTTGTCATTTTTGGAAAAATTTCGGTTTGTTTGCACGGTACAGCCTCCAGAGTGTATAAAAGTGACCAATTTTATTATTGGATATTGTTCAGAGCGTCTAATACATAGATCCTATTGATTTTCAGCTCACTAGAGACAGTAGAACGGGTGCTATGGTACTTGAAGTACCACATTTTTTGTAATTTTTACATATGAACTATATTGATTTTTAGAGTATGCTCAGTTTTAGTATTCTGTTAACCGTTAACAAACGCATTTTTTAGCAACAAAAAATTTTTTTAAGGAACCGCTTTTTCTCTAAAACTCATAATTTGTATTAATAAATAGATTACAAAAACAAATTTTGATTTGCTCATAAACAATGTATTTGTTATAACAATTTCTTAAATAATGGTAGTAAAAAATTTTAAAAAATTATTTTTATGTAGCTTTCAACCATCAGAAATCAAAACATTCAAGATATCAACAAAAAAAAATTTTTTCATAAACTTTTTTTTAATTTTCAATTGTTAATAAAAAAGCGAAAAAACAAAATTTTGAAATTTTTTTACGGTGATCTATTTGTTAGTCTAATACCAATAACTTCACGAAGTGAAAAAATCTTAAGGCTTTTGTTCAATAGTTATTGTGGTTTTTATCTCAACATTAAATTTGGAAAAATTATATAATTAACAAATCCATAATTTATGAAAAAATTGGGATAAAAATTTTTTGACCACGGATTATTGTTTATTTATGTATCCCAATGCTGCATTAATTTTTTTATTCCTTAATATTCATATTTTTATGTTTAAATAATTTTTTTTTGCTACGTCAGAATGACGCAACGCGCGCGGAAGCCCGATCACCCGTTTTTCGCTCATTTTTTAAGGCTTTGTAAAAATTATAAATATTGGAGGTACAGTTCCGGGAGTCGGGACTTTTTTTTAGCAAATTTGCTGATCTTTTCAGATATTTTTTCAAATTTGAAAAATTTTCATTATTTTTCGAGATATTCGAAAAAAACCAAACCCCTACTTTTTTTCACTTAATTGCTTATAACTTTTGCAATTTTTTTCGTCCCCTTTTGAAACTTTTCCTTAAACTTTCTAGATAATTTTCCGAACCGAATGAGACCATGGTTAAGGTTATTGTATTTGTTGACGATTCGCCAACTGCATGACATTGTTCAACTACAGTCTATGTCAAGCAGTAGTACTTACAATAAGCGTATTCGTAGGGTTACTTTTCGACCTGAAGGTATGTTAGTCCATAATTTAAATCAGAGCATCTTTTAATATATGCTTCATGCTCAGACTCTTGTTCTGCTGTAAAAACTTGCCTATTTTAGTATTTGCTTGCATATTTGGGTGATTCTTGAGCACTTTCGTTGCCAGAGTCGCCCAAATTGTGTAAATTTGGTCACATATATTCCTCTCCGGTCTTTTTTTGTAATATTTTCTTTATTTGACTTTGGAATGTGGGTCTCTTTATGCCATGAACCCTGGCGGCCGATCTCTTGGAGTACGTACCATTAAAATAACCAATAATTGCTTGTTTAATGCTATTTTCATCTATCTCGTTTCTATACTCCCCAGTACAAGTGACCGAAATATTCTTGAAAATAAAATATGTGAATTTGTAGTTTAGAATTGAAAATATTTATGGATTCTGGAATATTTCAACACAATATACGCGAAAAAGATGTAAGAGAAAGTAGAAATATTAAACACAATCACTTCATAAATGTTAATCGACAATGCCTTTAAATGCCTTTTTCCCTTTTTTTCTAAAACATCGTAAAATCGCATATTTCTTGGTAACTTTTACACAGATGAAGAACTAATAGTAGGCAACCTAAAAGAGACTCTTTCGCGCGAAAATTCAAAACACATAATGAGCTGGATTAATGTTCCCCATGGCCGAATGCTCCCCCTTTCCGCTGTATGTTAGTTTTCTAATAACAACGATTTTGGTTAATTTTAATGTGTTTGCAGATGTCACCACAGATGAACTTAATTTTCGAACCAGCTGACCTAGAACAAGCTTCCCCGGCCACTGTTTCAAGGTGCGGCATGATTTACATGGAACCAGCCTTATTAGGTTGGACACCTTTCATGGATTCTTACATGAATACCTTAGCGAAATTTCTTCTAGTCGAACAACAAGAGTTACTGGTCGAATGTATGGAATGGTTGGTTCCAGCCATGTTAAAACAAATTAATAAGTCAAGAAAATTCGTTGAAACATCTGATATTCATCTATTTTTCGTAAGTTAATTACTGGTATAACAAAAGGGAAGATTGAATAATAGTTTCAATTTGTGTTTGACTTTACCTGAATTCTGGTATCTCTAGTTTCAATACTTAAACATCTTTCCTCCCTAGGCAGGGCACTTTGTCTGGACCGCACTAAGCTTACTCATTTGTTCGCTTTGCCTGACCGAAGACCAACTCTCCGAAAAATTATAATCTCCGATCAAAGAAAGTGTTTTTTATTATTTCAACGTTTCACCTTGATTATGTTATAGGGGAAAGTCGCCTATGATGGCACGTTGCACATGATGGCATACCCGCTGTAAATATGAATGTATCCGTTCTATCGCTTTAGTCTGTGGTGCGCAGATGCATATTTATATCACACTACGTCTGTGTGTAGTGGCGGTGCATGTAGAGGGGTATTTCTGTTTTTTGTGGAAGATAAAGGAAATTGGTAAGTAGTGTAGTAATATTATCGACTAATAAATATCATATCGTACTTGTCACATGTTATCTACCCGAATTAATCCTGCAGTGGGGTGTTTGTGTGTTTCTTGTGCATGTACGTATGTGGTTGTTTTGAGGTTATGCTCTTGCGGAGGAAGTATTTTGTGTTATTATTCAAATCCGACTTTTGCCTATGATGGCATACTGCTCGGTCACATATGATGACATACCATGCCATCATAGGCGACGGTGTATGCGGGGTATGCCATCATAGGAATCTGTTGTTCTTGGTTACACATTACCTACTTTGTAGCTTATCTAAATTTATTATTGTTAACAGATTTAGCAAGTATGCCTGGCTAAAAGAAGAGGCAGGATTGGAGTAAGGAGGCGATGGAAGAGGCGTTGCAAAATATCAAAGACAAGAAAATGGGATGGCAACTTGCAGCAAAAACTTTCAACATCCCAACGACAACATTGCGTAGAAGATTCAAGAATGGGTGTATTGCTAGAAAAGGAGATTTGGGAGATTGCAGACCAGTACTGAGTAGAGACATAGAGGAAGAATTAATGCAACATATCATTGAAACGGAAACCACATTTTTCGGGTTAACAATGAAGGATCTGAGAAGATTAATTGCCGAGAAAAACAAAATGAAGCACGACTTCAATAAGTAAACTCAAATGGCCGGAAAAAAGGGGTCAGCGGATTCCTGCAGAGGAATCCTAGAATTTATTTGAGAATCCCAGAGAATACTTCGTATTCACGAGCACAGGCATTTAATAGGAACAACATAAGTTCGTAGTTTACTGCACTAGCTGCAATTATTGATCAGTATAAGTTTCCCCCAGAAAACATTTATAATGTTGATGAACATGGCCTAAGTACCGTACAAAAAAGACTGCAAAAAATCTTTGCTACTCGCAGCCGACCGCAGGTAGGGACTCTCAGTAGTGGGGAACGTGGACAACACTTAACTGTTGTCTGTTGCATGAGCATATGAACTTATGTACCGGCAGTTTTCATTTTCCCCAAGAAACGGTTCAAGAATGAACTAATGGATAATTCACCACCTGGAAGCAAAGCATTTTGTCAGGAAAACGGTTGGATGAATAGCGAAATCTTTGTAAAATGGCTTCAACATTTCTCACACTATACCAAGGCCTCTACTGAAAACAAAGTGCTTCTTTTACTGGACGGCCATTCGAGCCATTCGAACCATAAGAGTTTAGAGGTTCTTCAAATAGCCAAAAATAATGGATTTGTTTTAATTTGCTTTCCTGCGCACTGCACTCACCGTGTGCAACCATTTGATATTGGTTTCTTCGGCCCTTTACAAGCCTACTATAGCCAAGAGATACAAATATGACTAAAGGAAAATCCAGGGAGAATGGTAACGCATTTTCTGGTTACTGGTCTTTTCAACTATGCCTATTTGAAAACTGTAACACCGGCAAACGCCATAAATGCATTTCGCAAAGCAGGAATAGTTCCCCTAAATGCTGAAATTTTCGAGGATTGGATAGAAAAAGTTAAGCTTACTATACAAGAGGTATCGCCGTTGCCAGTAGCTGCACCAAAACTTGAAACGAAGAGAGGAAGGAAGCGCGGGAAATGTGGTCATGTGAACAGTACACCTAATATTGTAGAATTGAAAAATTAAGCAGATCAGAAGGCTAAAAAAGAGCGAGAAAAGCTAGTGGGACAAGTGAAGAGAAGAATAATACAAGAGGACGAGGAGAATAATAACTCGTACAATATTCATAGTGACGAAGAATCTGATGCTGCTTGCATATATTGTAATGGGTTATACTCTCAGTCTCGTGCTAGAGAAACTTGGATTCGATGTCAGAAATGCCTGTCCTGGTGCCACTGTGATTGCGCTAGAGTACCTAAACAAACTAAATTATTTGTTTGCGAGCTATGCCAGTAGAATTTTTCCAAGTGTTATGTTACATCCTAGTCTGTTACGTTGAATTTCGAGAATATTTATTTTGCTACTTTGTTTTTTAACGCTTATGAGAATGTTACCTATTTTGTTCTTGTTTATGAGAATTTTTCTTATTTTGTTACTTTTTGTTCAAATAAAACTACTTTTGAATCGAGAGTATATTTAATTTCTAATTTCGCGTGATGCAGGTTAATCTAAGCTACATTCGTGAAAGTGAATTATTATTTATGAAAGAGCCCGAGTTACTCAGCCTCTATTCATCCCCCTCCTTTATCTCTCCCTGACCCTCCTCGACCACCATGGCATTATCTTCCTCGGAGTTCGAGCAGGTCTCTTGATCTCGAGTCAGACTCTCGGCCCCCAGGCTGCTCCGCCAGTTTCCCGAGATGCAGAGGCGATCTTTGCATCCCCTGTCACCCCAGCAGAGCCGGAGGAGATCTCGGGCTGACCCAAGGTCAAGCTTTCGCCTTTTTCTCCTGTTCCAGAGGTTCCGGATGTGGAGTGTATCTCCATGTCCTTTGGATCCTCCGCGGGGTTCTTTTTTTTCCCAGCCCCGAGACAGGGATACGCCCAAAACGGAAGTTTAGCGCGTAACCTCCTGTCTTCAGAGCCTCCTCAGATTGGTGATCGATCCCAATTGTGAGGATAGTTCCCTGCCCCTCTTTTTTAGAGTTTAGGATCTTCCAAGCCTCAGTAGTGAGGTTGGAGTTCTGAACCTCGACAAGTTGGAGGATCTTCTCCAATTTCGTGTCGTGGCTTCTTGGGAAGAACACCGTTATGATGACCGGCTTTGGGATGTCGTCTCCACTTCAAGCCACCAATTCGAGTCCTTCCCAAGAGTTCGGCGCCGACCTCATGAGGCAGTCTGCCGATTCTTGTGACCACAGTCCACCAGTATCATTCCACAACATAAATGGATACCTGAGAAGTGCATTCCCTTCTTTTTGCTCTGGCACAGCTCTTCCACCAGAGTGTCTTCCAGTGTGGAGAGTTGCTCTGCTTTCAGGATGACCCCAGGATAACCCTTAGGCATTATTCCCACCCAAAACACCTTCTCTGTTTTGACAGCTGCTGCGTAACCAGTGGCTTATCCGGTTACCGTTGTAGCTGTTATTGGTCAGATATACACGTTACTAGCGGTATTCCACAATGTTTCTGAGTAACAGAATCTTTAATATTTAGAGTGGTTTTCCCCAGCAAAGAATTGTTTCAAATAATGGTAATGGTTTCAAAAACCATATAATGTCCTATATTTTCAATCCTAACTTTAGTTTCAGGCTTAGTACTAGTTTTTGTTTTATTTAGCCTCTCCTTAGGCAATTATATTCAACTACTTATTATGAGCAAAACAGGACTTGGTCCTCTACCCTTATCACAGAATAATAACTATAAGAAGCAATTCATTTCTTATAAATTATTCTGTAGCCTTTCCCATAATTTCTAATTTTGATTTTAGTCTTTCACAAGGTTATTCACTTGCCTGATTCGCGAAGAAAATCAAGTAAGCACAGTGTGGTTACAATGTACGCTAATATTCTGCTTGTTATGGGGTTTGGGATCGACCCTGACGACGGAAGGAAGACAGAATTTCGACACTTTTTATAGGAAGCTGCTGAATGGGGACAATCGAAACTATCCGAAGCCGAAATCTTTCAAATTGACTAAAAGTCAAGTTTTTCCTGATCGCGCCAATATCTTTGATTGGGTATACGACAAGAAGAATAATGGTTCGTGGATCAATTGGACTGATACTGTGGAAAAACTTGATAAGATACCGGCTACAGCTAAGGTAAAATAGATTACTTTATATATAATTGTAGTTATCATGTAGGTGTGCTAATAAATTGATATCTAAAAATACCTATATTGTTTGTTATATGAAGAAAATTGCTAGGAAGGTCCAAAAAGTGTTCAAACTTTTGAGAAAATTTGTGTGAATTTTCCAGAACGACCTAGAAAGTTATTAGGGTTTCGAGAGAAAGTTATCGAACAATTTCACGAAGCTACGCACACACATCCTCATCACCTTCAACCTCCGTATCTTTTACATCCTGACATTTATCACCACCAAAACTACTACTACTACTGTATATGAACACTATTTTCCTGTGACTTATAGTTTTTGATACAGAGTGAACTATAGGGGCGAACTTCTCCATTTATTTATATAATTAATTTTTTTAGGCTACTGAATTAATTATACAAACAAGTGAGTCTTGTTGTCAGAGATTTTTCCTGAAGATGTGCCTGGATAACAAGATACCAATTCTATTTGTCGGACCTACTGGAACCGGTAAATCTGCAGTGATAATTGACCATATGTTGAGTCTGCCGAAAGAAAAATATTTGCCAAATATTGTGAACTTCAGCGCAAGAACGTCTTCAAGTTTAGTATGTGCCTATCAACTTTTTTTGATAAATGTGTAGTTTTTTTATATTGTAATGATAATAAACAAAATATTTGACTAAAAATACCGAAATTATGAAATAATGTGAAAAATGATTAATCTCCTTCTTTCTTTTCAGGCAACAGATCGGAATTTTGGTTCCGGTTCTTTTTGTAGGGGAGCGGACTATAAACAACAATTGCTAATTGTTGTTTGTAGTCCTCTCAGTGCCTTTGTTTTTTCGTCTGGAAATATTTTTTTCACTTTTTCTTTTTATCAGCCACATCATTTTTTATTCATTCCGAACACCAATGACTTCATCTGTTTTTCCTGTTTTTTATTCTGGTTATTCCACAAGTACTTTCCGCTACTTTTAAAAAAACGTTCTTAAAATACTGCCATTTTTCTTCCACTTGTTCGTTTTTGTTACTTATGTTTTACATCTCTTTACAAACAGCTTGATATTTCCCTCTAATTTCTTTTTGTCTGTTTGTAACAGTTTATTTTATAGTTTGTCACTTTCCTCTTATTGTCCTCTATTTGTTTCATTCCCATTTTCATTTGTAGGAGGAAGTGGTGGCTCCTCTTCTTACTGTTATGTCTTTAATATACTATGGACACCATAGTTCTTTATTTATTAGAAAATAGTCTATTATTGATTTGTCGTTTCTTGATATTACTGGTCTGGTTACTTTATATACTTAATTTTTGGAAAATCTGTGCTTCTTATTTTTAGTTCATTTTCTAACCATAAGTCTATTATTCGGTCTCCATTTCTATTTCTCGGTTCTTCTCAATTTCTACCTAGGCACCATTCTCTATGTCTTTGTTCTCGTTTCCAACTCTTCCGCTTAGGTCTCCCAGTCTCGTTTAAGTCTATTTTCTCCTGTAATTCCGTGAAAAAGCGGTCTTTATCTTCTTTTTGGCATCTACATTTGGTCTATAACATATTATTATAGTTATTTCTTCTTCTTCTTCACTTTTATATTTACCGTCATGATTCTTTAATTTATAAACTTTTCTTCTTTTACGTTTCTATCATTTTCTTCTTTTTTACGCCAGACCAATACGTCCAAAAATTATTCTACTTCTTCTTCATTTCGGTTATTCCTTCATAGTCCATTCATATTTTTGCTAGTTCTGCTCTCAGCTCGTTTTCTTTTCTGTTTATTCCTTTCAAATTCCATGTTCCCAAGGCTATTATTTGCTTTCCTGTTTTTCTATCCTTATCATAATTTTGATATTTTCCGTTTATTTACTACTTTTTCCCCGTTAATGTATGTCTTTCGTTCGTCAAAAGTCGTTTTTCCGCTCTTCCTCATAAGTGTCCTTTTTCATAGCCTGTGTCGATATCTGTATACTGTCCTGTGTTTATTCTTTGTTTATCCATTTGTTGAAATATGTTTGACTCAGTCTGGTACTAATTTATTTTTGCCCATGTTCCATTTCCAGTCTATTCCATTTATATTTTTCTTGATGTATCCTTTTTCACCTGATGTCCGTCGTTCTTTTCCTTCTTTACTTTATCTCTTATTATTTTCTGAATCTCTCTTTCTTTTTTTGTAATGCAGTTTGTTTCTATGATGCATATTTTTTCTTCCATTATTGTTGCTCCAGAAAGTTGTATATCTAGTTTTAACCTTTACTTTATAAAACTTCCTGGCTCTTGTCATAATTTGGTTGAATCGATATTCCTTTGATAACCATTTTCTCCTTTTTCATACTCCTTTCCAATAGTTCTATTCGTTCATTTGCTTATTTTTTCAGTTTCTTGTTTTTATCTGCTAGCTCCCTAACGTGTTGCCTATTTTCTTTTTGTTCCTTTCTAATATATTTTATGCTCATCATCATTTGTTCATTCTTCTTCATCAGTTCAGTCATCATTTTAATCAATTACAATCCTGTATGGAGATAACACCTCAAATACTCACCCATGTTCGTAAAGAATTTTATAACCGGCTCAGCTACTGTTTAGCTCAAGACGGGGGTTTATTCGAATATTTGATTTAAATTCATTGAAGAATTAAGAAGTTTATTTTTTATTTATTACTTTTATTTAAAAAAAAATAGGTATTTTCATTAGAATTCGATTTTATGTTTATAATCGTTTTAATTTGTACTGTTTGTATTTACACAAAGAACTCGTTTCTAATTTGAAACAAACGTAAATACTGTGAAACCATTTTTATTGATATAAAAAGCAATTCAAATGTTCGATCGACATATTTCCACGTTATCAAATCTCAAGAAAGTTAAGGTTTTAACCCTCCCTTAGGCACGCGGTCTACGATCGTAGACCATGTACTTTTTAAATAACGTAATTCCTAATAGAGGGCGCGCGCAGGCACTTCTTTCTCGGTAGCTGTTCTAAATACACTGTTTTACATCGCTAGTGTCGTTTCGCTTGTGGAGAACGTCTAGTTTATTTAAGGAAGAATTCGGTTGGTCTATGATCGTAGACCGCGCGCTTAATTACGTCACATTGTGATTTTGTTTCTTCGCGCTTTATAACGCAAAAGTTAATACGTTTGACTATTTTAATGCATTTGTGTGTTTAATTTTAAAACAAACAATGTCGCAAAGTAAAAAACGCCGTGATGAAACTTCAAGGGACCCGAAAGTGTGGATGAAATGGCTTGAAGACTTGTCAAGCGAAGAAGAAATGGATGGATCTCGGGATGATTTTGAAGAGGATTGACTGGAAATTGAAGAAGATATATTAAACGAAAGTGACCACAATTCAAACACAGACGAAGAAATATCGGATACAGCAATATTAAGGTCTAATGATGTGATGTTCAGTGCATACAAAATAAGTATTATATTGGAAGAGATAAGGTGACTAAGTGGAACAGCACTAAGCCAAATGTGCAGGTTCGCAAAAGAAGTAGCAATATTATTACACATTTATCAGGTCCTAAAGGAAAAGCTCGCCAACCAAAGTCAGAAATTGAATGTGTTCGATTATTCATAACTGATCCTATTATAAAAATGATAACCGAATCAACTAATATATACATACAGAAAATTCAGCATCCTTTTCAGAGAATTAGAGATGCTAGATTTACAGATGAAAGAGAAATAAGTGCCTTTATAGGAATACTGTTTTTGATAGGAACTCTAAGAAGCTCAAGAAAAAATGCTGCTCAGCTTTGGGATAATTCAAAAGGTAGTGAGTGGCATTGAGTGAAATGACGTTTCGATTTTTATTGAGATGTGATGATATAACTGACCGTGTTGCTAGAAAAGAAACTGATAAGCTCGCACCAATAAGGCAAATCATTGAGCTCTTTCTAGCAAATTTCCAAAACAACTTTATTGCAAGCGAATATCTTACTGTCGATAAACAGCTTTTATCAGTTAGAGGTCGTTGCTTCTTCCGACAGTATATCCCCAGTAAACCACCTAAGTACGGTCTAAAGATATTCGCGCTGGTTGATGCAAAGACCACGTATACATTTAATCTGGAACCATACGGTACACAACCTGAAAGGCCATACAATTTCAACAATATTGCGAAAGATATTGTTCTCCGACTCGTTCAGCCAGTCCAAGGCACCAACCGAAACATTATGACGGACAACTGTTTTACAAGTATCCCACTGATTGAAACTTTGCAAAAGGAAAAGAAATTGACACTGGTTGATACCTTGAATAAAGACAAGCGGGAGATACCTCTCGAATTTTTACCAAAGAAAACAACGGAAGAGAAAAGTTCTATTTTCGAATTCCAGCACGAAATAACATTAGTGTCATATTGTCCAAAGAAGAACAAAGTTGTGTTAATTGCATCAAGTATGCACCACGACCAGAAACGGAAGAAATGGTAAAACCGGAAATTATAACATTCTACAATAAAACCAAAATAGGCGTAGACTTAGTAGGAAGCAACTCCAGGCTATGACCTATGGTAATTTTCTACGATTTGTTAAACATCTCAGCTACAAATGGCTTTTGTGTTTACCAGGCAAATAATCCGGAAAATAAAACTAAAAAACGATCATTTATTGAATCTTTTGCATGGGAGTTAATACGGCCACAAATACAATTTAGATCGACATTGAAAGAACTGCCTGTGGAAATTAGAAGACGTGCAACTGTCCTTTTAGGTCTTGAAGAAACTCAAAACCCTATGAAAAATCCTAAGGGGAAAAATTATGTGGGACGTAGCAGCATATGTCCGAGAAGTCGAAATAAGTTTTCCAGGCAAGATTGCTGCAAATGTCATCAATTTGCATGCAAAGAAAACATGGCTGACATCTGTGTCCCGTGTTTGAATAACTGAAAATACAAAAGCCTGTGAAATGATGAAAAAGATTTTCATTTTATTATTTCTAAATGCTGTTTATAAGTATTGTCCTTTTACTTGATTTCTGAACTCCAGAAATCAATTTTTGCTCAGTTTTGTTTATTTAATTTAATTTTTGCTATTGTATGTAAAATAATCCTTAAAAATGTATAACAAGATTTTATTGGGAGTAAAAACTGCTAATAACGTAATAAAGTTTATTTAAATTACTTTATTACCTTTTAAGATACTTAAAAGAAAAGAATGAATCAGTTTTTAATCAAGACATAAATAAATTTGGTCTACGAGTGTAGACCGCGCGCCTAAACACGTCTGTAAAAGTCGCGCGCCTAACGGAGGGTTAATCGCTTTTCAAGCTGAAAACTAGAACAATTTCCAGCATTACAATAAAATATTCAACAAATAGGTCGGCTTAATAGGTAGCTTAATCTGATACAACCTCTCGAATTAAAAGCTTTTATAACTTGTTCTCGTATTAGAATAATGCATTTTACAATTAATATAAATGTACAATGAAAGCCGGTAACATAGAGGGTGGGGCACTAAGAATGAACTATTCTCTGGCGACTTAACGGCCAATAAAACTAGAAAAAATTAGACGTAGAATTAAGTAGATTACTTAGGACTATAATTAAAAAATATTTTGGAATATACAGGGTGCTCCAAAAAAGCGTGCCGTATCAAAGTTAGGTCCCTTTAAATGGAACACCCTGTATTTTATCACATTTTTGAATTGTACTATTAACAATAATGTAAGTTCATTAACATTTCCGTATACCTATCTAGTTCAGTTTCCAGGATAAATCGATTTTACATAATTTGTAGACCCTCCGAAAAAATACAATAACTTCAAAATAAAAACGAATAACCACATTTTCTTTACACTATCTCACTAAAAGGTGTATGTTTCCAATATTTACTGGTATGCTATAATATACAGGGTGTTTTCAATATGACAGTATAACACTACCATTTAATACATAAATTTCTGGCTTAATTTAAATGGAACACCCTGTATCTGTTGGGTCTGTTCAACGTGGGAATTTATTACCTTTCAGTTGGTATTAGGGTTGCCTATATCTAACTCTGATAGTTTTCGAGAAATTTTAAATTTGTTTTCTAATATTCAATTATTTGCTGACATCTATTAACATTGATTATAAATGGTTCAATCATGTGTTCACTTATATGATCCATTTCTTGTATCACATGTTCAACACTTTTCTTCCAGTTTTCTTTGGTTACGTTACCTAACGCGTCTTCGAATAAAACTTTTACGTCACTCATTTTGAACGTCGTATTATTTATTCTTCGATTCTGTAGAGAAGTATCTTGTCTCGTTAGATTCCTTTCTACTCTTTGTAGATACATCGATAAAAGGGTCTAGTTTTCTTATGTTTTGTACCGCAATGGTTTCAGCTAGTTCTGCAAACCATATTAATGCATGATTTTCTAAATGATCTCTGATAACCTCCTTTATGTCCTCAATATCATTCATTCCTCTGACTCTATTTTTTAAAATTCTTATGAATATTTTTGGATGTAATCTCTTAATATTTCCATCGAATTTTTGATTGGCTGATCCATAAATTGTTCTTATTCCCCCTATATATTCCATATTTCCTCCTTTTCTTTATAGTTATATTCGGTGTGTGTGTGTGTGTGTGTGTGTGTGTGTATGTATAATTATGTTATAATTTTTTTTGTGTAATGATGTTATATTAGTAATAATTAGAATTCTTATTGGGTTCGCCAAATTACACATACATTTTAATAATGATTCCTTTTATTTATGATACTATTTATTTACCCGTTCTTCCGTTCGGTAAAATGGATTTATATTGATTTCTTATCACGCAAGTTTTTTTGCAATTTACTTCTTATCGAACACAAAAATAGCCAGTATAGTATAGAAACATGTAGTTTATTTTGCTGTTATATTTTTCTTACCTCGGCTGCTCTTATTTGTTTAGTACTCTTAACTCAGTAGGGTTCTGGGCAAATTATAATAAAATCAACCTTACTTATCAAAGGCTTATATTTATGTAACTTATTAAAAAATAATCGAAAAACTTTTAAAACATTGAAAACATGATTCAGATATAAAATATTATTTACGTTTTTATACAGTTGGACTCCTATATTTTATTATTATGAGTAAAATAAAATGATTAACCCTTATATTTTCTTAAATTCCTATGTTATAAATAAATAACGATTTATGTTATATATATCTAAATTTCCACATCACATACGACCTTTTGTATATTATTAAAAGAAATTATTCATTCCTTTTTTATGACGACTTTGCTGGCTCATTTGTATAACTTGAGAGAATAGTTTTGTGAGCGTTAGACTTCTTGGAAAATTATGTATACTCGATAGTCGAAATTCTGTAAAGTGACTCATCGCTCTTACTGTCCATAAAATCAGTTGCAGAAGCGAACTTCATGAGCGCATCATTTTTGAAGGGTTCTTAATAGTCCTAAATAAAAAATAAATAGAAAATGTTCTTGTACGCTCTGGCGTTTAAATTTGAGAGAACAGAAATACGAAATTATTATGGTAGGTATCATTATATATATACAGGGTGTTACCAAAAATAATACACATTTTTAAGGATGAGCTATAATAAGATGTATATAAAAAAGTCGATAGTCGAAATTCTGTAAAGTGACGTCATCGGTTATCTACCGATTTAAAGTGAACTCCATGAGCGTATCATAGTTTAAGGGTGCGAATACTGAAATATCTGGAATTTCAATTTTTAACATTTGAAATAATAACTTATCACAAGTTGTTCATAAGTAAGTTAAAACAAAATAAAAAAATGTTTAAAAGTCAATTCCAACTTACTACTACTAAAACTAAAAAAAAGTTGTTTGTCAAGACCAAAATAAATTACCAATAAGTATAGGTATGTTGCGAGGTCACTTGTAAAATGTCTGACTAACTGGAAGCGGTATTACTCCCTGACGACTCCTCAGAATCATCGCTTTCTCCTCCTATATCGATAATGAGTGGTTCCGTCATTACTTCTACACGTATGTCTGAATCCCAAAACTTTATTTCTTCTTTTAATACGTGTTGAATACATTTACGCCAACTCTCAGCAGTAACGGTATGCAGCGCCTTGTCAAACAGTTTCTCAAAGTCAGCCATTTTGAATGTACTGTTTTTTCTCGCAACATAATTTTTCACTTGGGCCCAAACCAGCTCGATGGGGTTTAACTCACAGTGGTAGGGAGGAAGTCTAACAACTGAGACGTTGAAATCTTTCGCCATTTCATCGACAACGTACTTAATATAACTGCTTTTATGTTTCCGTACGAGAGATAATAATTCAAGTTTTAGCATTGCCTCGTTGTGCGGAATGCTTTTACTCTCTAACCAATCAATTATAACCCTCTTGCGGCTAGCTGAAGTAGGTATTTGCTCCAGTCGACGAGAGTGGTATGAAGCATTATCCATAACTATCACTGAACCAGGAGTTACCTTTGTTAAAATTGATCTAAACCATGTTTCAAACCGGTTACCATCCATCTCTTCATGGTAATCGACAGTTTTTTTGGACTGAAAACTTAGTAATCCACCTTCTACAAATCCTTCCTCGCTGCCAATGTGAGTGATAATCAGTCGAAGTCCTTTCCCAGAGGGAGCTTTTAAACCGGAAGAGAAACCCTCCATAAAGGCTTGTCGATTGCTTCGTATATTCATGTCTTGCCACACTTTTGACACAGTGTGGCCTTCATTTAACCATGTTTCGTCAAGATAATATATGTGCCGTCCTTCGTTACGAAACTGTCGTATCTGTTTTAAATAATTTCTCCTCCATTCCACAATGTCATTTCGTTCAATTAAGGCACTGTTTCTACTTCTTGTTTGGTAACGAAAATTCATTAATTTTAAAGTTCGTCTCAAAACTTTATCACTGATGTTTGGTAAAGTATCATCAGCTTCTATTACCTTGCTCAATTTAGCTACCGAGGGGATTTCATTCCTAAAATAAAAAGAATGTATTTCCCTACGTATAGCATTCCGTGTTTGGTCGTCCAAAACAATTTTCTTTCTTCCCCTACTTTCCGGTTTACAGTTTTCACCTCGTTCTCTTGTCAAAGATCCGTCCCGCGATTTCTTTAGAATATTGTATATAGTACTCTCAGAAACTTTAGTTAAATAACTGCACTTAATCACAGTGTCACTAACACCCAACTGTTTGTCCATGGCACGCAGTCCTTCGTACACATTTAATATGAGGACTTTTTCTTCCCGAATTAATTTGTTACGACGCCGTTTTTTATCGCCAACACCGCTACACTCCGCCATTATTGTCACTAAATATACCGATATAAATATTACAATAAATACCAATAATAACCGATTTATCACACAAAACCACAACACAAATACTGATGTTACGCTCATGAAGAGAATAAACACCTCACATAACTGTTTACTATCACTGTCTCATTCGCGTAGCTCGATCTATCTATCTCGTTCTCAAAGCCGGAACATTGAAGCGACTCTCCAACATTGTCAAATCGGCGAGTTTTTCACAACAAACTTTGCGTTCAAGAAATATACATAAACACTTTATTTCACATTTCAAGTAAACTAATTATTATTAGTCTGCTTGAAATTTGAAATAAATATATTAAATTGGTATTGACTTAATTACATTGCATCTTTTGTACCTGAAATATTGACACAATGGATTTGAAGTGTATTTATAAAATACAGCATTTCTCTCTAGAATACATATGGCAACTGCGCTTTAACCAAAGTGTTGATTAGATAGCTCTGACTCACTTTACACAATTTCGACTATCGAGTATATCCACCTGCATTTTGTTAAGTCGTTTCCACTTCAAAACCTTTTTTGTTGTTTTTTTTTTCTAACTAGGATGATTATGAAATGCTTTGAAATACTAATTTTTAGTTTTATTCGGGACGTGAACTTGGAAACACATCTGAAATTTTTATCTATTCAAAATTTACGTTTTAAATGTTACTTTAGTGTATGGTAATAATTGTGTATTGACATAAAACTGAAATTCTTTGTGGTCTGTTGTTAGTGGAAAGTTTTATATATACGATTTGCGAAATTCAACATGACAGAGATTATACATTTATCTACAATTTTACAATGGTAAGTTTATTATTACCTTTTCTTTCTGGTATGTTATATTCATTTAACGAACATAGAAGAAAACTTTACTGCCAGGTATATATAATCTTAAATTTCACTATATCATTTGGAAATTATTATTTGAAATTATTATTTGTAAATTGTTATTTGGTACCAAATATTTAATTGACACACCACCGACCTTTTGTTCATTTTGCTGGAATGATGCCTTACAGGGGGACGCTTCCATTGGTTTTTCCCGCCTTTGATGGATGGATATCTTGCTCGTAATTATCTAGTGATAATTGCTCCTCTGCTTTCCATAGTTTCACAGAACTTTGTTACACTTGGTTTTAATTCTAATTAAATTTATATAGATTGATTTATATACACTTATACTGATTAATTATACTCTTGTTACAAAGAAAAGAACTGGGTGACTTAATATTCGTCTCACTTATACAATCACTGACGGTTGACTACCAAAATCCCGCTTTTTACATCGAATAAAACCCTTTTATGGCTTGTCGCCGGAAGCTGATTTTGTTCTAGAAATTTCGATTGAAAGTTCATCTGTTACTTTGTTTATTCTTGTTTTTTATTGTTTTTCTAACTTAAACTTATTGTAAACTATTGTTTTTCATTCATAATACAGTTATTGTCATTGACTAATTCACTCACATCTTATTATTATTGTCTTTTTTCATATTACTGTTTATTTGCGATCCTTTGATTGGTCAATGCAATTTCATCACTTTTACATTTTCTACAACCTACATATTTACATATTATACATAGATACAATTTGTTTCTTGTTAGGTTTGATGTTGTTACATCTATACACATAAACTATGTCGGTAATCATTTATTTTATTCTTGTATTTGATATTCAAATATCTTTTATGTTGGTATAATTGTCTCAACTGTTGTATTGTACAAATTGTACAAATTGACATTTCCTATAATTACAGATTCCTATTTATTATTATATTTCCTATATCTACTTTTATGATTAATTATTAACTAAATATCTTATTCTATCTATTTTACTACTTCTAAATGTCTTTTTATTGTTTAATCATTATAATTTTTGTTGATTTTATTATGATATTCTATTTAGTTTTTAAATACAAACAGATGCTCTGGGTGTCTAAAATTCCATGCAGCGTTATGTTATTTATTGATCTGCGTCTACTTGTGAGGTTCTGTCTAAGGTTGTTTTCTTAAAATAAAGAATTAATTTGAAACGGTTTTGCTGATCGTTGTTTATGATTTCTTTTTATATTTATTTACTTTTCTTTTGAATATACCCATTGATCGTACTTGGTTATATTGTTATACAGGTATTTTATTACAGTTGATACATTATTTTATTAGAAATTATTCTAATTGACAAATTTTAATTTTATATCCTTTATCAGGATTCTATATAGGTTATGTAGATGTTCTATTTACAACAATATATATGTATTTGTATAAAATTGTTATTAACATTTATTTTATTATTCATTGTATGTAGGATTATAACTACCTGGAGCTTAGTGGAGGGACTCGTCTACGCCCTTTTATACATAATAATAAATTTTCTGGAAAATTGATGTCAGTGATATAATCCACATATTATTGATAATTTGAAATTTCATTTTAAATAATATTACAAAACGGTTATTTTCGGAAATGAGATAATTTTAGAAGTCTTAACTTTTTTTAAATGACTAAATGTGGTACGCCTATGGTTCCGGCCAAAATGAGTGATTTATTACTCCATGCCTTTTAAAAACGGAGTATAGTTACCTATGACATGATGATACTCCGATGGAAAGTTTTTAAAAATTTGAAATTTGCTATTTTGACACTAAGTGTTTTGTTGTATGATTTATTATTGATAAATTAAAGGTCTCTTAAATCAGAATTTTATTAAGGGTACACAGTCATTAACTTTGCATTAAGATTAGTAAAATTTTTAAGAAAGTATTCAAAATCATGCCTATCGTGTTAGATACAAGCTTGAACTCTTTTAAAAAAATTATTGTTTATTTTTTTTCCAATATCTCTGGTGTTATTCTTTAAAAAGCTCGCATTATCTTATTCTTCATGTCCTCTGAAGTGGGTGGCTGTGTACTGTATTTGGTTTTTAATATTATTCACTTATCTGGCAACTAGTTACCTATGAAATGTCATTCAAATAGATATTATTTTAATACCATTCCATCTATCAAATAAATTTATAAATTTGTATAGTGTGTATTTGTGTATTGTATTTGTATAGTGTTGATGTATTATTAAGTTTTAATAATTGACATAGTTATTAATCCCTGGTTAAACATGAAAAAGTACTCTAACGAAGAAAGAATAGATATGATCTTAATTATTGGTGAGTGTCAGGAGAACAGTTTTTTAGCAAGTAGATTATACGCTCGGAAGTATCCAAATAGAGATCATGCTAACAGAAATGTTTTGAAAAGACTACTGCAAGTATTCAAAACTACTGGAAGCGTGCAATATACAAAAAATTCTAGACGAAAATGTGCAATTACAGACGATTCAGAATTTGAAGTAATGGGTGCGCTTGTTGAGAATCCACATACTAGTCAAAGATGTATTAGTGAGCAAGTAGGTATAAGCAAGAGAAGTGTCGCTAGGATAATTAAAAAACACAAATTTCATCCCTACCATATTCAAATGCACCAGCAACTATTTGATAGGGACTTTGAAAATCGTATTGAGTTCTGTTTATGGGTTATGGACAAAGTGGCAGGGTCTGAAGATTTTTTTGATTTTGTTCTGTTTACGGATGAAGCTACGTTTCATAAAAACGGTTTAGTAAACATACATAAATTTCATTACTATAACGACAAAAATCCGCATTACTTCCGAAGTGTTGGTCATCAACATCGTTGGTCATTAAATGTTTGGGCAGGAATCATTGGAACCCACATAATAGGGCCTTATTTTTTTATTGGAATGCTAACTGGAAAAAAATTCCGGAAATTTTTACGTAACAAACTACCAGAACTTTTAGATGACGTTCCACTAGCTACAAGACACAAAATGTGGCTACAGTTAGATGGTGCGTCTGTTCATTACAGTGTAATTGTCCGGCGTTACCTAAACAATATTTTTCCACAAAAATGGATTGGGCGAGGGGGTCCTTATGTTTGGCCGGCAAGATCCCCATGCTTGATGCCATTAGACTATTTTCTCTGGGGTTATATAAAAAGTATTATCTACAATACAGAGCCAACCACTCCTGAGAACATGAAGGATAGGATAAGGAGAGCGTTTCAAACAGTAACACCAGAAATGTTAAAGAAAGTGAACAATAACTTTTTTAAAAGAGTTGAAATTTGTATCCAACAAAACAGGCGTCACTTTGAACACCTTCTTTAAATTTTTTGTAGTTATTTTTTTATAATTTTGAAGCTCATTGTATCTGTATGCCCAATAATAGTGTACTTACCCTTAATAAAATTCTAATTTAAGACACCTTCAATTTATCAATAATAAATCATACAACAAAGCACTCACTGACAAAATAACAAATTTCAAATTTTTAAAAACTTTCCATCATCATTATGTCATAGGTAACTAGATGTCAGTAAATAATTGAATATTAAAAAACTAATTTAAAATTTGTCGAAAACTATCAGAGTTAGATATAGGCCTCCCTAATACCAACTGAAAGGTAATAAATTCCCACGTTTAACAGACCCAACAGATACAGGGTGTTCTATTTAAATTAAGCCAGAAATTTATGTATTAAATGGTTAGTGTTATACTGTCATATTAAAAACACCCTGTATATTATAGCATACCAGTAAATATTGGAAACAGAATGTTAAAAGCTTTTAGTGAGATAGTGTGAAGCAAATGTGATTATTCGTTTTTATTTTGAAGTTATTGTGTTTTTTCGGAGGGTCTACAAATTATGTAAAATCGATTTATCCTGGAAACTGAACTAGATAGGTATAGGGAAATGTTAATGAACTTATATTATTTTTAATAGTACAATTCAAAAATTTGATCAAATACAGGGTGTTCCATTTAAAGGAACCTAACTTTGATACGGCACGCTTTTTTGGAGCACCCTGTATATTCCAAAACATTTTTAAATTATAGTCCTAAGTAATCTACTTAATTCTACGTCTAATTTTTTCTAATTTGATTTGCCGTTAAGACGCCAGAGAATAGTTCATTCATAGTGCCCCACCCTGTATAAGTTCACTTCAAATACAATGAATTTATACTTGTTTTGTAACACATTGTCGTCGCTTACGCGCATATCTCGCGCATATCTTGTACTTTGGCACGTTTTCCACTTTATGATATCCTGTTTGAGAAAAATAGTAAAACACTGAATTTATGTTTGTTTGTCGCTTAAGCATATGTGATCAAAGAATATTCCTAATACTATAATTATCATATCCTTTATGTTGGTTTTATTTTTAGACTCAGGAAATGGTAATGTCGAAATTAGACAAAAGAAGAAGAGGAGTATTTGGTCCTGCTATGGGTAAACAGTGCATACTTTTTGTCGATGACGTAGGCATGCCTCAGAAAGAAGTCTGGGGTGCACAACCACCAGTTGAGCTGCTACGTCAATTCATTGATCACGGCCATTGGTTTGAAAAAGATACATCCATGCTTTACTTAGTCGATATAGTAAGTATACCCATAATATTTTATTTTGGTTCCTTATGATTTTTCAGGAATTCGGTTCTGGTTCCCCTTATATCGCATTTGTTAATTCTCTTCTATTCATTATTTTCTTTATTTGGTCCTCTTTGTTTTTTTTACAAATATTCGTGCTTCGATTATTTTTCTTGTAATTTTGTCACTCATCAATTATAGCATTTATAGTAGAAAATAATAAAATTTCAATTAGGGGAACTTTCTAGTTTCATTTTACCTTATTAACCTAACAAGTGAGGACACAGTGTTGTTAACCATCTGAGGAGATGTAGGAGTCTTGGGTGCTTGCCAAAACTTCTCTGGTGCCCTTTTTATAACTTCTCATTGTTTGAAAAATCCACCTCTTCTTCGACTCGAAGTTAGTCGACGGCGAGCACTCATTGTCTACCGGACGATATATCTTTAACACTAACTCTCCATTTGAGGTTTTATATACTATTTTATTGTTTTCTCGTTGATTTTTTAGTTATTTGTTGGTGCCATGGGAGTTCCAGGAGGTGGAAGGAATGAAATCAGCGACAGATTCTTAAGACACATGCAGATATTAACCATTGATTCTTTCGACGACCAGACACTCAGTAAAATATTTACGACGATATTGGACTGGCATTTTGCTAAAGGATACGTTGAACCCGTAGCCAGATTATCCAAGGTAACAAACCATTATTAAAAAAATGGTTTTTAAACTGGTTTTCTATTTAAGTTTTGCTGTGCTGCGACTTCTGAAGTATATAAAGCAGCAATAGAACATTTCCTACCGACCCCTGCCAAATCCCATTATACTTTTTCGTTGAGAGATTTCTCGAGGGTGATAAACGGACTTCTTTTTACACCTCCTCAACGAATGGATGATCCTGATAAGTTCATCAGATTGTGGACTCACGAAACCTACAGGGTGTTCCACGATAGACTTATAGACGATGAGGATAGGTGAGTTAATTCTTGAAAAAATTTGGAATACGATTCAATAAAAGTACGTTTTTTAAGACAAACCAGTAAATATATACTTTCTGGTCAATTTGCTTTTACTTTCAGAAATCAAAGCATTCCCATCACACTCTATTCATAAAAATAAAAAATAAAAGGTGTGGAGCAAAAAGGTTCTGCTCCAAAGGAAAATGTTTTACTTTTTTGGAATTTATAAACAGTAGCGTTTGTTTAAAATTAAAGAATTTGCTTAAGAAAATATGCATTTAGTCGAGAAAAGTTTCTGTAGTAAATTATTATTCACAGTTTTCGCGTTTCCTCGGTTTCATGTGCGATTGCTCCTTTATCAATTGCTGCAGACTTTCGTTTCGTTTATATACAATCCCTTAAAACTAAGTTATAAGTTCTTAACTGTGAACTTTCAGTTATCACTGTGCTCTACTTTTAACACTTTCACTTGTCACTTAAACCAGGTCAGAAGGTTTCGTCCCCTTTAATCTTCTCTTTAGGTCGTGTTAATTGATTACCTGGTGCGTTTCGATGTTAACATGAGTATACAGCATGTCTTCGTGGTTTTCTGCATATCTCTTGTTTTCTTCGTTATCTGATGGTACATTGAGGTTCCTGTGCAGATTTGCATTTCGAATATAGTATGGTGCGTTCACAATAGTGAACAGTACCTACTTTGTTTTGAAGTCTTTATATGGGTGCTATGTTGGTTGATCTGACACAGCACCAAATTTGTAGTCCATCTGTCCAAATGGGTTTCAGAGTAACTGAACAATTTATTATGTGTTAAGATTTGCGATTTTCAGCCTATAAACTAATACATTTTTCTATATTTTGTATCTAGTTCTTTCCTTTTCACATGCTCCTTTCATTTCAGCTTAGCATCTAGAGTCGTTCATATTTTGCTGTGTTTCCATATGGTACCTGGGCTGTGAAATGTCTATCAAACTGCAATTGTTCTCCCACTTCTAGGCAACCTGCAAAGAAATCGTAATTAAAAACCACAGAATATTTACTCATTTCTGGGTTCCTTTTATTGAATTACCTGGGATTTCCGGGACGGTGGGGTTTACTTCCGCACCCATCGTTTTCATCATTATCGTTTTCCATGGTAGTAGCGGTGAAATGCTCTTGCTACCTGTTTTGGTCTTGTCGGCTTTCCTCGTCTTGTCTTGAAATTACCCACATTTTCATAATTGTCTTCAAGGTCATGTCTCTTCCATACAGCTGTCTGTACTCTGTGACAACTTTCTCCATAACCATTTGCTCCTTTGCTTTCTTTGGAGGGAGCTGAGATTTTTCCAATATTTCTGGGTATATCTCTACATTTCGGCAATGAACTTCACATTCATTCATCGCGTCTCTCTTGTGACTCTAATTGCCCCTTATGTAATACTTGACATGTTGAGTGATGATACACCGTATTGGTTATTCTAACTATCTTAGGCGGTATCCTAATTAGATGTAAGATTTTCCATAGACCTGTGTGTTTTATACTATCAAAGGTCTTGGCGAAGTCTTAAAGTCATTTTCTCCACTATGTTCATTCCCGTCGCAATTTGGTCGATACAAGATCATTCCCGTCTAAAACCCGCTTGTTCATTTATGAGTGTTTTAACTATCACGTTGTTGATTCTTTATTGTACAATAAAAGCAAATATTTTGTAACATGCCGATCGGCTGTTACGATTTCCATCGGACTCAGGTATTTTAATTTCGTCCGATTAATAGTTCGAAATTAAAAAGCTAGTTCACTTCTAATTTTGTTATTTAAACGATATCGGACAAAGAAAAACTCTCTTCCATTTAGTCTATTGTGGTGGTCTCACATATGTGTACCACCCAGAGGACATCACTAGAGAGAGCAGGGAACCGGCAGGGATGGAAGTAAGCACCACATCTTCATCCACTAGGACCTAGCTGAGAGCTAAATAATTCCAGAACCTCACTGCGTTCGAATTCGTTTTGTATTTTGGATATGCAGTCAATGTGAATTATCTTATTGATCTTATTAATTTGATGAAACCTATAGTATTTGATTTTCAACAATTTATATTAACTTGGACCATCGAGGAATTTGATTATAATATTTTATATGCTTCATACTTGAGTAAATTTTGAAAAAAATTGCATTTTAAAATTTTAACTGTCAAATGTGCTCTCTAGCGGTGGACCTACAATTCTGAAAATAATTTCCAGGCGTTTCTCGAGGCCACTTTTTTATTATTTTTTTTTCCGAACCTGTGCTATAGTCCACTCCTGAGATAGGGCCGACGGCCGTTCTTAGTTGGCCACCCGGTACAGTCCTAAAGCTTAATTCTCCTCGTAGGAGCTATCGAAGAATAGATCCGTAACAACGGATCGTACACAAGTTATTTTGTGATAGTTTTAGTATGCAAAAATCATTTCTTTAATGACCAGATTGTTTTCATAAGTTCTATAAGTTTCTCTCCATTCTTGTTTCTGATCCCCAGTCCGTGTGTTCCTATGCAGTATTCTACCCCATTGTTGTGTTTGCCTACTTTCTCGTTCAGTTTTCCTATGACTAAGAGAACATCTCATTTGTTCTAGTTTTAGTATTTGTTAATTACTTTATCATTTAAAATAAAACAAATAATTAAGATTATATCGAAGTGTCAGTCTTAAAAATAATTTTGTACTTCTTTCGACCGAAAATTAGTGTTTTGCAGGCTCGTCCTGGAATCTGCTTGCTTCGGTCTGCAAAACACTATTTCCCGGTCTTGTAACGGAAATTACCATTCTAAGCAGTGAATCTTGTAAAATTGATTATTTCCCAATATTTCATCTTTTTGGCGAGGAAAATTGTAAAGAGAAAGTATTTGAGCACTTTAGACGTGTGAAAGATATATTAAGCACTTTCTTAGCAATTTTTCTAGCTTCTATCTATATATTTAACATTCCTATATAGCAGGGGTGGCCAACCGGTCGATCGCGATCGACTGGTCGATCGGGACTATAAGTCCAGTCGATCGTGGCAAGGTTAAAAATATATAACGTAAAACGGACTGCGCACCGTAATTACCAACTACTGCACCCATCATCTTGTATCATTTTTCAAACGCCGTTCCGTCCAGTTATTTCTCCTCTCTTCTACGCTTCTTTTGTTTTCGGCACGCGATGAACAATAACTGGGAAGCGTGTGGGAAGCGGGGGCGGGGCGAGTGTCAACCTGTCGCCAGTAAGTTGACGACAGAGACTAATAGAGTTACAACGTCAACGACTACCGATGTGAATCACGATTAGACTGCATCGCGCCTTATAGGTACGTACGCTATGGATAAGTGGTTGAAAAGAAACGCCGAAGGAACATCGAATAAAGAAAGAAATGCTTCTGAAGGTTCATCAAATAAAGTAAGATAATATTTTTAATATTCTTACTATTGCAAACGAACCTACCCATTAATATTGTAACTATACAATTGAAAGGTATAGGTGCAAAACCAGGAATGTCAAAAAAGTGAACTAATTTAATTTTCTAATCAATTAAGAAATTTCAGAACGTAATTTTTGTTACTAAAATTAAGACTTTAAAAGATAAACATCGCTCGTAGTTGCTATTATCAGTTTGTATGTTTAAGTGATAGTAACCTAAGAAAATTGTTAACTTTTAAATGTTAAAATGCCAATAATTACCTAAACAACTTTTATTTTCGTGACCTTACTTGTTTTTCCCCTGTACCCTTCAATTGAGAAAGCCGATCATTCCCGAACTTTAAGCATACATGCCGCCCACAGAACTGGGAGACGGCGCGCTCTACTTTTGCTAAGTATTATACGATTTATGTTCCTTATTGTTAATTCTATTTTTTGCAGATCCGTGATAAATGTGCTCCAAAGAAATCAAAAACTTATCACTTTCACCATGAATAGGAATTGGACTACTTTTTTACTATGGTGAAAGGAAACTGCTGCTGCCTAATATGCAATACATGTGTGGCAATACCCAAAAAAAGAAATTTAGAGCGACATTTTAACACAATGCATAGTAAATATCAGGCTGATTTTCCACCTAACGGTGAAATAAGAGAGAGTAAATTGCAAGCAATGAAATCGCAATTAAAAGTCCAAGAAAATAGGTTTTCTGGGCCTATTGAGCAAAATAAAGCTACAACCGAAGCTTCTTTTTAAGTAAGCTACAAAATTGCACAAAAGTGTGAACCTTTTTCCTATGGCGAATATATCAAGGAAATTTTCGAAGCAGTGTCAGATTCGCTGTTCGTGAATTTCAAAAATAAAAACGAAATTAAAAAAGTTATTCATGGTTGTCTCGAAATACTGTGATGCGATGTATAGAAACGATAAGTAAAAACATAAACGAACAACTACAAAAAGATATCGTCCCCTGTGTTGCTTTTTCGCTACAACTTGATTAGTCACTGATACTGCTCATTTACTTTTATTTTTATTCGGATGGTATTTGATGATTTTTCGACTAAAGAACTGCTAAATATGATTTCCTTAAAAGGGAAAACTCGTGGCCTCGATATATTCGCGGAATTCAAAGCATACATTAGCCAGATTAATCTACCTTTGTATAAACTCGTATCAATGGCAACTAATGGGGCTCTCGCAATGACAGATATTCATAATGGTTTTATTGCTCTTTGTCACAAAGACGAAGATTTTCCAGACTTCATTAGCTACCACTGCATCAACAAGTATTGGCTAGCAAGAGACTAAACAAAAAATATGTCATGGATATTTCTTCCAAGATTGTAAATTCCTGGAGGAAAATATCTCCAAAGGCGGCTCTTTAAACAGCAATTAGATTAGAACGAACCAGAGTTAGCATTGCACACTGATGTAAGGTGGTTGAGTCGAAGTAAGTTTATACAAAGATTTCGAGATCTATTGGACGAAAGAATAAAATTTGTTGAAGAGAGGGGTGATGATTGTCAGCAATTGCGTGATTTAGACTGGAAATGTGATTTAGAATTTTTAGCAGATTTTACTGGAAAACTGAGCATGTTAAATCTAGAACTACAGGGCAATAATAAAACATTAAGAGAAAAGATGAGTTCTATTGCAGCATTTCAAAGTCAAACAGCGTCTATGATTGTTGACATCGAAAAGAAAAAATATCAGCAATTTGTAAACATTTAAGATCATATGAAAAAATATACTACCTACAATTTCATTCCTGACAAATACACGGCAGAAATTGAGGCAGTGGCATCAGACTTCGAAATTCGCTTTAGCGATTTCAAAAAAATTGAGAAGTGGAATTCATCAGTTTTCCGTTTAATAATTCCATTGATCATAGTGATATCTATGAAGTGGCTACAAAATTTGCAGATACATTTCAAGTGGAACACATGATGATTCAAAATGAAATTATTAATCTGCGCTGCGACATATTTCTAAAAACAAGGTCATCCTCGGGTCTAGATTTCTGGGCATTGGTTTCCAACGAGAAATATTCAAATTTGGAGAAATGTTTTGAACAGCTGCATTCATGTATTGTTTCAACATATTTATGTGAGTCAGCATTTTCCTACTTAAAACAAACAAAAAATAAACACCGTTCTCGTTTGACAGACGCTCATACATTGGATTCTTTGAGGTTGGCAATTTCCAACTACAAACCTGATTTTGCTCATCTAGCAGAGGATGCTTACATGCAATGCTCACACTGAGTATTTACCTACAAAAAATAATTTTCAGTTTCATGTTTACCTTAAAAATTCAAAATACTACATAATTGTGTACTGAACTATGCTGTTTCATTTAAAATTTCACGAAGTACATAATTTTATCATGTAAGTGGTAGATCGCACAGGGTTTCGTGAGTCAATAGTAGATATTGGGTCTAGTCAAGTTGGCCACCCCTGCTATATAGAACATCTTCTTCTACTAAGCGCTTATAACTGAACTCAAACGACAAGTGTTAATTAAATCAATATCAGCCAATAAAAAGTCTAAATTTAACTTTCTCCTTAATTTTTTCCTCATATTGAAGTGTCAAGTACTTGAGAATCCACTTAGATACTAAGCTCAACAAGAGAGAGGACACAAATGGCCATTAAAATGAAAGGAATGTATCGTTTGCTTGAAAAATCATAAATATCTTCAGACAACAAAATTCTATGCCTGAAAGTCTTACATAGCTTTGACACTGTATGCGACCTCCAAGTTGGAAAAGTCCAAGAGACATTACAAAAGAAAAGCCAGCAGTATCACGAGGAATTACAAAAATAAATCGCAGGGAACTATAACGACTATGCTCTCAGCAAAACTAAAATAAGGTGCAGAAGAGGCCCAGAGAACTAACTAACCAGTTGTAGATATTTTTATGGCTTCTAATAGTGAATTTAATATTTTTTTTAGGGCTAAACTTTTTGGTATTGTCCAAGAAGCTTGCTATCAAGGTTTTAGACAGAAATTCGATAAAGTTTGCACGACTTTCGTCCCCGAAGGTGAAGTAATAGGGCCACAACATTTAAGGAATTTGTTCTACGGGAATTATATCAACCCGGATGCGGATCCGAAAATTTACGATGAGGTAAGCTCACAATAAACAGTAGGTAGCATATTATTATTATAAGCATTTGGTACTCCAGCTGGGTAAATATATTAGTAAGCACGGTCTGAAGTCGAAATTTTTTTGAATATATGATCCTACATATTGTTAATTAAATTGGCACGTCAACGGACTTTATGAGATACATTTGGCAACACCGATTTCAACATATTGTTTGTTCGGCAGCTTCGACTTAATTAACAAAATTGTTTGATTTAATGTTCAAGTATCCAGTAGTTATGTAACCAATTAGGACCTTATACATTTTGAACGGGCACTGTGCCTAGAATGGTCACAAATTGATTATATACCAAATGAAAGCTATGGGTAAGGAGATTAATTTTGTTTGACATTTGAATATGGGTTTAGATAGAGCAATATGTTTGTCATATTGTATCTCTTAAACTAATCGCGTGATTTTCTATACCTCATTCGATAGCCCTAATATAGTAGAATATTGCTAGAAACAGCACACTTCTCCAACCCAGTGCCGATCAGTAGTTACTCGCCCTCAAATGGGGATACCTTGGGAAGGATGACTTCCCGAGTTTGAAAAAATCCCATCTAGAATCACAGCTATAAGAACCCCTGTAGTCCCAACTATTGAGTACCTCATTCGATAGCTCTTGCATAGTAAAATATTGATAGAAGCCACACACATCTCCAACCAAGTGCGGATCAGTAGATACTCACTCCCTCAAAGAAGGATACCTTAGGAAGGACCACTTTCTGAGTTTGAACTAGGATTACAGCTATAAGAACTCCTGTGGTCCCAACTACTGTGTAACTCATTCGATAGCCCTAGCATAGTAGAGTATTGATAGAAACCGCACACTTCCTCAACTAATTGCGGAGCAGTAGATGCGCGTCCTCAAACATAGACACCTTGGGAGGAGTGACTTTCCGAGTCTGAAAAATCCTATCTAGGAATACAGCTATAAGAACCCCTGTGTGTCTCATTCAATGGCCCTAACATAGTAGAGTAGTGATAGAAACCACACTCTTCTCCAACCAAGTGCGTATCAGTAGATAATCGCCCTTTCTTTGAGTATCTGCTGATCCGCACTAGGCTGGAGAAGTGTGCGGTTTCAAGCAATACTCTATTAAGGTGGGGCTATCCAATGAGGTACATAATTGTTGGGACCACAGGGTTTCATTTGGTGTATAAACAATTTGTGACCATTCCGGGCCCAGGGCCTCTTTAAAATATATAAGGTTCTCCAGTTACATTTATGGATCTTTCGGGTTATATAAAAAATTAAGAACGTTTTCAATTCAGTTGTTGATGAATGTGGGAATCCGAATAGTCAGATAAATATGTAGATGACATGAGTAGGGACAATAAAAAATGACCATGAAGAAGTGTCGCTTCTGAATACATGTTATAAGATACTGTTCAACCATACACCGAAGAAATTGTTGGAGACCTCCAATGAGGCTTTAGATCAAATAGATCCACCGTAGACCGGATTTTTACCATTATACAAATAATGGACGAATGCAGGAAATTCGACAGAGAACACCAAATGTTTATTGACTTCAAACAGGCATTCGACAGAGTATGCAGATCAAAATTATGGCAAGTAATGCAAAAACTTGGATTCCTAAAAAAACTTATATCGCGGATAAAAGTATGCATGTAGGGTACGTGATGTAAAGTAAGAGTGGGACAGAGTCTCTCCGACTCCTTCAATATCAATAATGGTCTCAAGCAAGGTAATGCCCTTTCTCCTTAACTCTTCAACATAGCATTGAAATATGTAATTAGGAACTCCAAAATCGAGAAGCCAACTGTTTCTTTCACCAAGAGGGATCCAACCTGCCCCTGGCTTTTGCAGACGATGTCGATGTGATTGGCAATAGCAGGGTCAACCTCAAACACTCCTTCATAATGTTCGAAAAGATAGGCCTCAAAATAAACGAAGACAAGACCAAGTATATGTACCTCAGCAGACATAATGGGAACCGAGATAGAGTAGAACAAAACTTCTCTATCGGAGACTACAACTGTGAGCGGACAAGACTTTTTAAATATCCGGCCACAAGTATTAGTGAAAACAACGAAATCACAGAAGAGATTGATAACCGGATACAGGCTGCAAACATATCATTTTGGCCCTTCAAAACCCAATAAAATCTAGAATACTTACCAGGAAAATTAAGGTGTACATATACAAAACAATTGTAAGGCCTGTCGTAATGTATGGATGTGCGACCTGCAGCGCTATTCTCGAGATCGTTCGCAAAGTCACGTAAGAGCATCGATGCGAACGGTCTAGGTGCGAACGGATGCTAGGACCGGTATTCTTGACTACTTTTCGTAGTGACATGCGAAAGTTTGGATTCTCTGCTAAAATAATATTTGGCAACGTAGTAATTTTTAAGAAGTGTCAAATAAAAGACGATATTTTAGGGTTATTTTATGTTATGCTTAGGCTATGAAAGAGAGGGAACGCGTAACGTGTATTACTAGCCGATAATTCGATATTTGCAATATATAGCAAATCATCATTTATTGCAATAATACATTATTAAACTGCGACACTTGAATACTGTTATTCGTAATCCACCACTACGACTATAAGATAAAACTGGATGAAACTAATCAAGAGCAATAAACACAACAAATACTTGAAACAAGAAATAAATAAACGGTTTTAAATATTAAAACTTTTTCGCATCTGTGGCCCTGAATAATATTCTATCGTAAAATTGTCACTTGTATACACTTCGGGGGATGTATCGTGCTAACAAACCGAAATTCCTCCACCAAAATTGTAGTATATCTGGATATATAGGACCCGCTGTACTCGCTCTAGTCAGCTGAAAATCAATAGGGTACACCTGTGAGACACCTTGAAAAATATCCAATTATAAAATTGGTCACTTGTATACACTCTGGAGGCTGTATCGTGCTAACAAACTGAAAATTCTTCAAAAATGACAACCGTTTGTTACTTCAAGTACCATAGCACCCGATTTACTGGCTTTAGTGTGCTGAATATCAATGGGGTTCATCATTGAGACGCCCTGAATAATATCCAATCATAAAATTGGTCACTTGTATATTCTCTGGAGGCGGTATCGTGCTAACAAACGGAAATTTCTCCAAAAATGATAAAAATGTCGTACTTAAAGTACTATAGCACCTGTTGTACTGGTTCTGGTGAGCTGAAAAGCAATAGGGTTCATCAGCGAGATGTCCTGAATAATATTCAATCATAAAATTGGTGACTTGATGCACTCCGGAGGCTGTATCGTGATTTCAAGCTGAAATTTCTCAAAAAATGACAAAAATGACGTACTTAAAGTACTATAGCACCTGTTGTACTGGCTCTGGTGAGCTGAAAAGCAATAGGGTTCATCAGCGAGATGTCCTGCATAATATTCAATCATAAAATTGGTGACTTGTTGCACTTCGGAGGCTGTATCGTGTTAACAAGATATGTAACGAAAAGTGGCCGATGACAACGACGATATACACACAGGAATTTTTGGTACAAACCGTTTTTTGGCGTTGTTCTTGATAAAAAATGTGAAAATAACTCAAAAAAAATTTCAAAATTCCAACTTTTTTCGGGGTAAACCAATATTTTTCTCGCATATTAGATAGGTAGGGCGGAAAAGTAAAAATGTAAAACCAAAAATGACAGATATAAGCCAACAGATGAAAGTGATGTGTGCGTACGATTTGTCGGAGATACGAATGGTGATGACCAGTCGCTGTTTTTGTGAGTATACGCAGCTCATGCGACTGGTCGAGAATATCAAATTCATATAAACGTTTGCAAGTGTTAAACATGCGAACAACCTTGAAACATGCGAACGGTCAGGAATAGCGCTGCTGGACAACAAAGAACGACTTATGGTCTTTGAAAGGAAAGTGCTAAAATAAATTTCTGGCCCAACTGGAGACGAAAATACAGGGCAATATAGAATAAAAACCAACTAAGAACTCAAAGAACTCTACACTGATACCAACATAATAAACGAAATAACGGCCAGGAGACTACAGTGGACAGGGCAAGTTAAAATATTGACATATAATAGAATGGTAAAACTGTGTGGGAGGAGCTCCCGGAGGGAAAACGTCCATTAGGTCAGCCCCGTCTCAGATGGAGAGATAATATTACAAAGGACCTAAAAGCCATGTAAATCGAAGATTGATGCTTGATAGAGAAGGATGGAGACGTGTGGTTGAGTTGTGATGATGATGAAGAAGTGTCAACAATTTTTTTTATATCTCTAACATAACCTAACTTGACAAATTTAAATTTAGTTTCTTTTCTTTCGGGTTATATGAAAAATTAAGAACATTTTCAATGAAGTTTCATGCTGTTCACTTTTATTTAAACATTGTATCTAATTACAATGTTCATTTTTCAGATTACGGATATGGACGATCTTATTGAAAAGATGGAATATTACCTGAACGAGTATAATATGATATCTAAAACACCAATGAACCTCGTAATGTTCAAATTTGCTATTGAACACGTTTCTAGAGTATCGAGGGTGGTAACACAACCGAACGGTAACGCCCTCTTGGTGGGCGTCGGCGGTTCAGGAAGACATAGTTCTGCGAAACTGGCTAGTTTTATGGCTGAATGTGCAATATTTGAGGTAAAATTATAGAAACGTGAAAGGTACACTTTCAAATTATATTTATCTACTGTTCAACTCGTAGCAACGCTGTGCGAATTGTTGCGCGTGTCTTTCTTTATCTCATTAATAGGCAAATTATTTTCAATCTGTATAATTTGGGGAGAAATCTGGTTATATATTTTAAATCAAACCAAAAATAATTAGGGTAAATGGCCCAGTAATAGGCACTGTACTAGTAATGAACACTAAATCGATAAATTCTCCAAAAATAAACAAAATATCCGATGTAACCCCACATCGGGCTGGCTAAATGCAGTTGGCGCCATCATATTACCAATGTGTACGTAGCTAACTTCACTATTCGGTCAAAAGTCAAATTAAATATCAAATCAAGGTTATGTGAACAGCTGTTCGAATGGTTTTATTTAAGATACCGTTCTTAACAATTTACTCGTTTAATATAACTTGTAGTTATTTTTCGCAAATTTAGTCATTAGGGTTATTGATGATATTTACTGTAATTTTCGTCCTCATTTTTAAATATATATTTTGAAATTGGGGGGGGGGGGGACAATTACTAATACACAAAAAGCCGCGAGTGCACCAGGGGTGTCCAATTATGAAAAGATCAGTTTTATTAATGTTCACTAAAATTTACTACCTGTTATGTTTTGCAGTTGAATGATTTGTGTAATAATTTTCAGAAAATGGTAAAAACCAAAAAAAGTAGCACTCGCAAGTTTTTTTCATACAGCGAAGAAGACTTGAAAAAAGCTATTGAAGATGTAACACAAAACATCCATACTCGATTGAATTTGAATCGAGTTTTTTAAAAATTCTCTTGCCAGGTTGCCTTCTTTCTGGATATCGTTGAAAATATAATTCGGACGCATCACTAACATTCTTTTGACTTTCAATATATGCCATATGCATATCATATTTTTCATAATTTTCAAAATTCATGTTGTTAACAAGATTGCACGTCGTAAAACGAATACTGACAGGTAACACAGGTTTTGTTTTATTTTCCATGGTAAGAGGACCAAAGCCTACTTCATGAAATGAACATTCTTATAAGATATAACAATCATGTCAATTGAGGTAAACAAACTGAAATATAACAACATATCGGGTTAAACGTAATTAGAAATAAAAGTGAAATCGGTAAGAAAATACAGACGTCTTATTTAGTGATGTTATTTACCAAAAAACGGATTCAATAATTTCAAAATAATAATAATATAGTGAACTAGTCCTCTATTATATTAAAATAATTCACAAATGTGAACGAACATTAAAGTGTTATATTAGTACGTAGGGTGTACCAGTAGACACAACCAAGTTAAAAAAACTAAGATTCATATAAACGAATAGAATGAAATGAGCAAATATATTGTTGGATATTAAGGAAAACAGTTATCAAAAGGACTTAAAGGATAATGAATAAAAATTCTAATGATAACATTGTTTAAATAAGTATAAAATTTTACCTTAACAATTAATCCCAGGTCAAGTCAATGTCAACATGTTTCAAAATACTCTGAACACTGCCATGTAAATATCTGGATAAATAGAATGTAGTATCATTTGAAACCTGAAATAACATAAATTAATATTCAACTCAATAATTGGTTATCTATATTAACAGACGATGCTAGTAAAGGTTTAAATTCGGAAAAGAGTTGGAAAGACTTTATAATAGGTGACATACGGAACAAATATTATAATATGATGAATATCATATCATATCCATGGATATCCATGCATTTTTAGTAATAGATATAGTATTGTACTTACTTGTTATAATTAATTCATTCCATCATTGTTCATGCTGTACATAAATAATCATCTAGCTTCCATTTCTTCCTTCTAATGCATGTTTGATTATTTCTATCTATCACTATTCTGATTTCACTTCACTCGTATTTCTTTTATATATATGTAATTGTATAGTTCAGTTTTAAATAACATATCGATGATTTCAATGAATATATGAATGTTAAAATCGCACAAACATTTATACATGTAACATCGACTGTGAATTCCACATTTAGTGTCGCGTGAAACTTTATGAGAGCATACGTTTCTCCTATGCGCCGACGCAATCGTTTACATGATCCAAAGTATTCAGTGCGCATGACTGAATAGAAAGCATGAGTGGTATCAGGAAATTTGATGTTGAATTAATTCGAAATTTGATCTTAACAATTTTTTAAAATATTTTCTTTAAAGTGTTGGTATTTTTATTTTTATTCAATATCCATAATAAATTTATTAAAATTTGCTTACTTCATTCATTCTATGTAATAATATTCTGAATCATTAAAATCAGAGGTGTATATTCAGGAAAGATTTAGTTTCTGAATAAAGCGCACCATGAAAATTTAAGAATTAAATATTCAAAATTAAATTACATTTATTTATGTGTGTCCTGAACCCAAAGGGAGGAGTCTACATGCTACCGACTCTATGTTAGAAATTAAAACAACATTAACATATCATAATTAGGAGCTAGCCGAAGGTAAGTCAAGTCTATATAAATCAAGACAACGACTCATTTATAACTAAATAAAATAACTAATAATAATAATATATAAAATTCAGTAAATAAAATTCACAGTAAAAATCAAATAATTATAATAGGTACTTAAAATCAATAATCAGCTATATTTACCAACTTTGTTTTAAGTTCACTGATTTTATTTTGGTAATGCTGAATTGGTTGAAGATTATTTAAACGAAAAACTTTTAAATCGATGAAAACGGAGGACATTTTAAACATTTAATGTAATTTTTACATTCTAATAAAATTAGTTATAGGTAGATTAGTTGTTACAATATTTCTTGTTGTTACATAAGTTTAGGGTTTAACATTTTTAATCTGGTTTTATTTATTATAATTTTGATAAATACAATTGTCACCCGTCAGTATCAATATAATAAAATGTTAAATTTCGTTACTGAGTGTTCAATTTTTAAGGGTGCTTCACCTGATAACATCCATAAATGGTTTATTTGCACTGTAGCTCCAACCATTGAAAATGGATATATAATATGTCATATCAGGTGAATGAGAATTAAAAAAGGAAACGAAAAACGTCAAAATATACAGGGTGTCTCATTTAAAACAACATAAGTTTGCATTATATTTGCTTAGTGAGCCCCCTAACAGAAAAACTCTGTGCGCCACTGAGCTCTTTAATATTATATCTATCAAAAGTTTTCATAACGTTTTTTATATATTTTTCTCAATTAAGAAGTTATAGTCCCTCGTAGTTTTCGACAGTTTTCAATAATCGCCATGTATCTTCCAACTGCAGGTAGTTACTAAAGATTTAATTAGGCTATCGTTACTTTAACAAAAAAAGAAGTCATAACATCTTAACTGCTCTTCTTCTATCTCTTCTAGTTTACGAGATACCCTGCAATACACACCAATTTGGGACACCCTGTACATAAATTTGTACAGTAATATCAATATCATATCTGTAGAACTATACTAGGGATTGCACCTACACAAATAATTACAACAATATATAGCCTTTAACTAGCGGCTA
Source organism: Galeruca laticollis (assembly GCA_963921935.1). Taxonomy (NCBI): domain Eukaryota; kingdom Metazoa; phylum Arthropoda; class Insecta; order Coleoptera; family Chrysomelidae; genus Galeruca; species Galeruca laticollis. The sequence goes on along the minus strand of OY998178.1, from coordinate 111,279,340 downwards.
TTGGGCGTTGAAAGACAATAAACATCATGTAATTCATAGATAAACTCTAACTGCATGTCGCAATTAATGACATAAAAGGATCACACCTGTTTTCCTGTGGTTTTCATAGCTGTTATTTAAAAAATTATTTTTTAAAATATTTTAACTATAATTTTTGTAGTATCTTACGTATACTATTGTAATAATTTTTATTTGATTTTAACAAATTTCATGACTTTTGTGTTTCGTGTATCACAAAAAGAATACATTCTTTGTATGTTTCTTGTAGACGCCCTGAAGATGACTCAATAAAGGTCGAAGCGTTGGCTGAAAAAATAATAGATTTTCGTTGTTTTATTGACCATAATCCCATGTACTTACGAGTACATACATAAGTTGAGCTTTCAAATTAATCATCGTTAAATATATTTACTTACATAAAGTCATGCCTTAGTAAAAAATTATTAAACTCAGAATTTACTGCGTCAGTTTCCCTAATTAAAAACAGGTTGAGAGGTTTGATCGATTTTCCTGCTCATTAAGTCCCTTCATTATCCGAATTCTGTGGACTGTAAGGATCTGGTACTAAGGTTTGAAACAGCACTAAATTACGAGAAAATATCAGAGTTTCGTACTGCGAGTTCAACCGTACCAAATTTCAAGAATAAATGAAAATAGTAATTTATAGAAAATAACTTAATTAAATTTAACGTGAAACGTTAACACAAGCGTAAATAAAATTTCCTCTTCAATTTTCAGATTGAGTTAACAAGAACTTACGGCACTTCAGAATGGAGAGATGATTTGAAAAAACTTCTAACGACTGCAGGAATCGGTGGTAAACCTATTTTATTCCTATTTGCAGATACTCAAGTCGCGGATGAAGGTTTTGTCGAAGATATTAATACAATTCTTAATACTGGAGATGTGCCAAATTTGTACGCGCCCGATGAAAAAGCAGATATTTTGGAAAAGATGCAGGGAGTTCTCAAAGAGAGTGTATGTGATTAATTTGAGAGTGAACTAGATTAAAGTCATGTCATTTTTAGGGCAGGAAAATGGAAGCTACCCCTCTTGCTCTTTACAATTTTTTCATTGAGAGAATTCGAAGAAATCTTCATGTAGCTCTATGTTTATCACCGATAGGGGAATCTTTTCGTGTTAGGTGTAGGATGTTTCCATCTTTGATTAATTGTTGTACAATTGATTGGTTTCAAAAATGGCCCGATGATGCTTTGGAAAGGGTAAGACGAACTACACTCAATTAAATTTGTCGACTATTCTATCGTTTTTAAGGTAGCTCACATGTTTCTGCACAAAACGAACATAGGTGATGAGATGACAGATATTTGCGTGAAGATATGTAAACATTTCCACGTTACCGTCCAGGAAACCTCCGATTTGTTCTACACCGAACAGAAAAGAAAAACGTACATAACGGCAACGGCTTATTTGGAACTAATTCAAACTTTTATATCGTTGTTTGCATTGAAAGTTGAGCAAATCACCTTACAACAAAAAAGGTAAACCACTTATTTATATTTTTTGCATCAACTTCGCCTTGAGTCTGCATCCCCCTCTTCTTCCAGTAACTTCCCTGGTTACCCAATAACATGTCTTGAGAGAGAGAGAGAGAGAGAGAGAGAGAGAGAGAGAGAGAAAGCTAGAGCCTGCATATCCAACCGTAGATAAGTATCGGTCTAATAATTCTTTCATATAATCTTTTTTTGACATTTATGAAGATATTTTCATTGAGGAAACTTGAAACTTAAAAACTATACCAGCAAATCTTACAGAGTTAAGGCGAAAAACTTCTTTTCTTGTGGTTTAGCCACTAATATTCCCAAAATATCAAAAACAACAAATTATGAAATATATTTGCAATTATTTGTTTTTTAAGTCCCAATTTGTCATTATTTCTTATCGTAGTGTTTCTGAACACACCACTATACCAACGCTTATAATAACACTTTCTGACGGGCATTTCTATAACCAAGTTATCCTCTTCAGAACCCGAAAGTAAACTAAAACTTGATCTAACAAACTACACTGCGCACCAAAATCAACGCATAATTTTAAAAATTATAATTTCAGTCGTAATGAATAAATTTTTTGTTTGTCTTTTGTTTTTTAACGTTGGTTTTAGGTGATCTGAAAAAATAAACGTTATTATTTTCATTATAAAACTATTGCAATGAGACTGACATCATTTGAAGCCTAGTAGTAGATGAACTACTAAATAAGTTAATCTAAGCAATTATATTGGACTAAAATAAGAATTGATAGGTTTGAAAGGATAAATTCAATGAAAACTCTACTCAAATGAATTATAAAGGTGGTTGAGAGAAAATAAATTTTACTGATATAATTATTATCAATCCAATAATTAATAATAAAAATGTTAATTTTAATTAGTAAAAAAATAATTACATAAGAAAATTTAAAAGTGTTCAAGAGTAGTGCGTGAAGTCCTCACTTAATCTCTAAACGAAATAAAATATTAATCTAGTAGGACAAAGAAATCATAGCTGGTTGCTAAGAAAAATAAACATTGATGACAGATTAAATGTTTTTGAAGGAGAGATGTAAGGTACGCGTCCACTAATCGGCGTCAAACGGACGGTACGCAACGGATTATTTGATTAACTACATTGTTTCAAATAGAACTGCGTTCACCTATCGGCATCGAAGCGACTGCACTTCGGCATTTCCGAACGGGATTCCAAAGACGAAATCAAAATCCGTTTCGTGCGGACCCTGCCGATGCTGATAGTACGAATACCGACAAGTACACGCAGACACGGGGGTTTTCTTTCCAAATTTTATTATAAGAGCATATTTTGTTTTGTTAATAGTTTGTGACTTACGTCTCGTCCACATTGTTTAAAATTAATTCTGGATGTAGCAAGACTTATCACGATTGTGCAGGAGTATGAAGAAATTTACAATCTGCGGCATCCAGAATATTCTAATATTCTTCGCAGGGACAATATTTGGGATGAAATCGGAACGAGAATGAATGAACCCAGTAAGTAAATAATATGTTTATAAAATGTAATAAATAAATCGCCATGCCGTAATGTTTTTGTAATAGCATTGATGTTTATGTAATTTTTAAAAAGCCAATTTTTCATATCGAATTTTTGGTGAGTAGTCGTGGTTTGGACTAGTTGATTTTATTATTCAACCCCTTCAGGGGTTGAGAAAAAGAACGTTAAATTTTATTAATAAAAAACATGGCTGGAGAAAAATTCATTTAATTTTTTGACTCGGTGGTGCTGCACTGGGGTAATATGACAATATAAAAATATAGTAAGTTAAATCTTTATTTATCTACTGATAACTAGTTTATTCTAATCGTCTTCCAGCCGCAACTCTTCTCATTTGCCATTCTACTGACCCTACTTCGGAGTTGAAGTATGCTTTAAAAGAAGAACATTTAGGACATCACGTCGAGCCACACCTCCTGTTCCTCTTAAACGCTGCAAACCTGCCATATCGGAAAGGGAAACGCGTTGATCATTCTCTGTTCATTGGCATGAATCATCTTTTAAAAAGTTATAAAGGCAGCAAGTTGCCATTACAACACAGACAACATGTTCAGGGGACATGCTCAGTTTTCGTTCAAAAATCCTAAACTTTCGTGTTAAAATTCCGAAAGAGTTTTCCACCGTGTTTCTTGTCCGACTTAATCTATAATTAAACACTTTTTTCTCTTCTTCTCCTCGAGCATTATCACGTGAATACGGTCTCATTAAAAATGTGCTTAATGGAAATGCCTCATCCCCAATTATAACATAGGGCAAAGTTACTTGAGTCTGTGGTAGCCTTTTTGGGGGAGGCATATTGAAATTCTCGTCCATCAGTCGTTGACCCAAAAGAGAATTTCGAAATATACCAGCATCTGAATTTTTACCAAATGCACCCACATCAACACTGATAAATCTATAGTTTGCGTCAACCAGTGCTAAAAGTACTATGCTAAAATGTTTTTTGTAGCAAAAGAAATCTGATCCGCTATGTGGTGGTGCCTGAATTAGCACAAGTTTGCCATCCAGAGCGCCGACCGCATTTGGAAAGTTCCATTTTTCCCGAAAACATTTTTCTGATGCAGTCCACAACTTCTCATCTGGTGCTGGCATAACCATTGGTTGCAGAACCTTGCATATTGCATTGCAAGTTGAATATATTATTTCTCTTACTGTACGCTCACCGAGTCATAAAGAAAAAGCCAGTGCTCGAAACGAGTTTCCAGTAGCCACAAATCTGAAACAGAAAATACAATATATTTTAGAATATTTTTGTTTGTTGCAGGTAAACTATGCAAAGAACGGTGGACTAAAACTAGGGATAATTTTCGGAAAGCTATGAACTTGCGAAAAACCAAAAGTGGCCAAGGTGCATCAAAGTTAAAGCCTGCCAAGCGTTTCTGGCCCCATATTTGAACGACGAACAAGAAAAGCGATCGAACTTATCACAGTTTTCTCCTACTGCTGCTTCTCAAGAGAGTGATATTGAAGAAGAATCGGAACCCAGAAATGGTGATGACTAGCCCTACTCCCCACATTCCTCCCCCTTCACCCACCACATCAGATACACTACCTTCTACTTCATACGCATCAGCTCCATCAATAATTGTTCGTGGCAAAAAAAGGATTAGAAAAGTTGTTCCGCAAAATTCAACTGCCGTCTCAGTTTTGCAAAACTATTTGTCACTAAAGGAAAAAGTAGATCCGCCAGAGCCGGCAGATCCTATAACTGACTTCTTTATCAATATGGCTAACACCACAAAAACTTTTCCAAAACGAGATCAGATTTTGATAAAGAATCAGTTATTCAAAATAGTTAATGACGTCGAACTAAGATTATTGACTGAAAGTACTGCCACAACCGAATCAAATTTTTCTTCTCCGGATGTCTACCACCAGCAGGGCCGTATTTTATCTACAAGCTGTATCCCGCCCAATACGCAGACAACCGAACAAAACATTTCTGCAAGTTTCCAAGAACACCAGAAGTCTTTATGGTCCCCAAACTGCGTTCTATCCAGAATTCAAAGTGATGTAGAAGAATCTAATCCGTTTGTAAAAACTTTTCAAAATGTATCGTTAGGCAGCGCCGGTTTCACCGCACATGACCATTCCAGATTTTGAGACCCTTTGCTAGCGCCTAGCGCACCTAGTGGTAAAACCGGCGCTGCCTTTTACTTTCTTTTCATTATTAATAAACATAATATTAGATTTTCTTAAGAATCACTTTTATTCTTTGACCTTATTGTATCCCACTGTTTTTAGAATAATTCTTAGTTCAATATATGGGGTCAAAAGCAAAAGTTGTGCAGTCAAAAAAATTAGTTATTTTAGAAATGAAAACTTGAAGGGCTTAAATAGATCATGCTAAAAACGGTACAACGTATTACTTAAAATATTAATTTTCAAAATCATACATACCTTAAACTGACTGCCAATCTTTCCTCTGGTCCTATAGATTCTCAAAATGGTGTATTTTGTCGCAATAAATTTGGTCTTAAAATATTTAAAAGTGTGACATTCTAAAATATTCAGAGAACTTTCTTTCATCTCGAACTAAATCACAAAATAAACTGTGACGTTCCCCGAATATTGGTTTTTTTATGTTAATATTATGCACCCAACATTTCTTTCGTTATCTTCTTCCTCTAACAACACGCAAATAATTATAACATCTTTTTCGTTCAGTAACGACATTGCTTTGGCTTCAATAACAGGAAAGAAATGACTGGCTCTCCGTCGTAGAGAAATGCTGATACCGACTCCAATAATCCGTGGTAGTAAACGCAGGACGCAAAAAAAATCCGATTCGTCCGATGCGTACCGTCCGTTTGACGCCGATTAGTGGACGCGTACCTGTAAAAATAATTATTCTAAGAAAGAAATCTAGTAAAATAATATGAAAAGAAGTTATATGAAAGAGAAGCTGAAGCTGAGAAAAATAGTTTGTAATTATTAAACAAGGTAAATTGTTTAATTTTATAAGAAGGAGAATTTAAACTTGAATGATGTATAACAATGAATTGTAATGATAGAAAAATCAAAGTTAAAATAGTAATGAATTAGATTGTAATAAAGAAAAGAATTGTAAATTGAGAAGAATACCTACATTATTATACATGAAGAGAAATTGATAGTGACATTATAGGAAGAAGTATAAATTTGAACTACTTGGCCATCTCATTAAAAATTAAAAGAAGCAGAAATAAGAATATTTTCCGAAGAATTTAAGAGTGACTACGAACTGTAAGGTAAAGCTTTTCTTATACGAACTGTTCTAACAATAGTAATATAACCTAAAAAAGAAACTATTGCGTTAGATAAAGTAAAACAATAATTTCTTATTTAATCACTGATAAAAAAGTGTATAAAGGATTTTAAAAAAACTCTTATATTAGCAAATTAATATCAAATAATCAGTGGAGAGAGGGATTCAGTGTGTCAATTTTTTTTTAATATTTTTTGCTCAAAACCAAATACCGTTATCTCTAATTTGTTTATCAATACAAAACAAAAAAATCGTTGAGTGATCTATGATTTTTTTTAAATATAACGACAAATGGCACAGTGTGTCCCATGGGTGGGGTAGATGGTGTCACATAAGAATACCTAAACAATGTGTCATTAAAAAAACAATGACTTTTTGCGTTTTTTTTATTAATTATTTTAAAAGAAAAACATAAACAAAAACAAAAAATAAAAATATGCACTAATATCGAATATTGTAGGAATCAAACTTAAGAGCATTCCCGCTGTTCTTGATGTTTTCCCAATATTCCGGGGATTCAGTAGTTTGGCCAATTCGATCTACTCCCTCGAGAAATAAAAAATGACATTTTCTACAAAATTATCTTTCTTCGTCGGTTTTAAATGTAGTATTTTATATTCGTCTTTGCTGTGATCCACAATTTTTTCTACGGAATATATAGGAACATTACGTGAAATCCCTTCTTTAACGAGGACATAGTCATTAACGTTGAATTCAATATTTTTATCGAAATTGATTCCATCTAAATCTTCTTCAGCATCGGAGTAGCTAATACTAGATGAACTGCTGTCATGTAAACTAATGTCCTCATTTGAATTGACATTACTGCTGCTGCTATTATGTGAAAGTCTTGATTCGTCAAAGAAAAATTTTCTTTTAACAACGTGTTTCACTTTTATTTCTTTTTTTTTTCGCTTCTTCAGTTCTAGTTCTTCACATAATGCGTCTTTGATTGGGGTTTTTGTTGAAATTTCACTTTTCCTTTTGCGCCTCTTGGTAGTGTTTTTTCTGTGTAGTGCCCTGGGAAAAGGTCGCAATTCTTGCGGCTTAACCACTTTATTGACGAGAGGTTCTTGCTTGGGTTCTTCTGTAGGCTTTGCTGCAACCAAAGATGTAGAAGGCAAAAGATCAAATTTAAATGAAATTTCCGAAACAATCTTGGTATTTGGACTGCTGGTACCTGGCTTATTTTCCTTGTTTTCCTCAATATGACCATTGGCGTTAGGGAAAGGCCTGTCTGTTACTTCGGCTCCTGAATAATCCATCTCTGAAAATACATTTCTATTGAATGGCCAAATGCCAGTAGCTTCAAATCCACTTGACATATTTTTAGGGGTGATGATATTCCATATGCCTTCCCACATTAACCTGCAATGTCATAAATACTGATCATTTTCCCAGTTGGCACTAGCAGCATTAGACGCAGTTTTAAATGGCTTAAACACTGTACGATCTAAAGGTTGGAGCCTGTTGGAAGTGTGTGGCGGTAAAGACAATATAATTCCGTTTTCTTTGTAAAAATTCAAGCTGCCAACTGTGACATGCGATTCGTGATTGTCAAATATACGAATGACCTTGCTTCATAATGTAGCCCTTGTATTTTTTTGAAAATGGTATAGAACTTCTAGGAATATATTCCCGTTCGTCCACCCGGTCTTTGTAGCAAATCCTACCGTTCCTACAGGAGCTCCTTTAATCATATGATCCTTGGGAAAACTAAGCATGGAGGGATTGAACTCCCATTTGCTGATATTATACAACAGGCGGTCACCAAAACTCCTCGTTCTCCAGACGTCACCTGACCAACTTGTTTTTGGTCTTTTTGAGTCACAATTTTAGGGGGGTTGTGAACAGTAGTGAGTGCCGTTTCATCCAAATTATATAAGCATCCAGGGGACAAGCTATCACCAAACTGAGAATAAACATCTTCTAAATTATCGAAAAAAGTTTTAACTGTGCTTTTATTAAATATTAAATGCAGTAGTCCTAGCAAGGCTAGTGCCTTCTGGCTTTCGCACTGAGAGGATTGGAAACCGTTTCTTAAATTCATAAAACCAGTATTTACAATCGCCAATTGGTAAGAAAATTCCATTACTTGTTTCCCTGAGAGACCATGATGCATGTTTGCTACATCTATAATGTATTTTACAAGATCTTCTTCAAATGTTCCGCTAACAAAATCTTATTAACACTGTAATTCGGTTGGAAAAGAAAGGTTTTCCTTTCATCTGTCGTGGGAGATTTATATTTATGAACGTATCGCAGCAATGTGGTTCTGTTTATATTTAACTTACTTGCTAATCCCCTTACACTACAGTTCTGATCAATCACACGAAGAACAGCCGTTTTCATCAATTCTGGATCTGTAAGGCCTATATCAGATTTCCTTTCTCTATTTCTAACCATTATGCACTCTTCTGTAAAACATTAAAAATAATAATTATAATGGGCTGCAGTGTGTCAGACACACTCTGCCCCATTACATTGTGACACAACCTACCCCACATTATAGTTCAAGGTAAAAATATGGATAACTAATTTGTATGAAAAGATATAGTACTAATCTAAGCTAAATTATGGTGCTTTGTATTGCACGAAACCAAATTTCCAGAAAATCGTTCGTAGAATTGTAGACGACGAATCAATACATACACAAAATTTTACTTTTGTGCGTTGAAAACACACTTGCACTACATTCAAAGACTAGTGGCGAACTAACGATGTCGACTGAATATGTTAGGTTGGAGGGTCCAGCCAAACGAATAAAGAGCGGGAATTGAATGGCTGCAACATGTAAATGGCGCGTAATTTAAAACAGACTCACTGTGTCCCATGACACACTGAACCCCTACTTACCACAATAATATCATATATCTTGAATACCAGACGATTAATAACTTGTGCCATCATTTTAATTGTGTAGAATATTTGAATTTGATTAATAGTTTCTTAACTTTCAAAACATAACAACAACTGTATTGGCCAATTAAGAAATTATTATTTACAACTAAATAATAATACATTTGTAAATAGGTTAACATTTATGACAAATAAAACCAAATAACTATAGAGAGAGAGATCTTTTTTATCGACATTAGTTGATTTTATATCGTGTTGCCATCTATATTTCTATAAGTTAACCAGAAAATACAGGGTTGTATCAGGTATTTAGTTGTTTGTAAAATTACAATTTAAATTATTTCTCGAGTTTGAATTTATAAATTAAAAGACTTATCCTCAAACACCATAATCCCTTGTTTCTTGGTTAAGAGTTTCTTCCTGATAGGCTGAGTAATAGCTGTGGCTAACTATAATAACACCAAAATTTATAGACTATTTTCATCTGGCGTTCAACAACTCAAATTATAATAATATAAAGAAATGCCTGTGGATATGGTGTACACACTATATGCAAATTGAGTGAATGAAAACGACGAATACTTCTTGACGTCGGGCTATGTATGGGACATAGTTTGGTCCATTAGGTCACAATCACTATGCCATTACATCTAATTCATATGTGAGACCGTCGGTTGTTGGGTTCACCTTGCCAGCGTATTTCTTCCACCTTAGTCAATAGATTATATAAGCTCCTCCATGGATGCATTTACAACTAAATATTTGATTTAGGTTATCTAGCATTTCGCACGTTTAGGTTACTACGCTTGTTCCTGACTGGCTGGGGAATGGATCCAACCTCTTAATTCGGTTTCAGTATTCAGCTGAGGGATGAGGTGGATTTTACTATTCATCTAAATTGGATGAATGTTGGGAATTGAATTTGAATAGAGTTTTTCAATTTTTTTGCTTTATTCACATCTTTAACTTCATTTTCAAATTTAAAAATAAATGTAATATTAGGGGTTCCCTACAATTTTCAGTTCACTATGAAAAAAAAAAGAAAAAAAAAAAAAAATTTCATCTTTACAATCATGCTTTTGATTCAGTGTTCGTCGTGTAAATATGTTGTATTGTCATGCACTTGTTTTTACGGCGCGCTGGCTTATTAGCCACCGTAATTCTAATGTCAAGCTTGTCATCTGTTTTAATTCAGTTTTTTAATTTTGAGTGTATTTACATCTTGTGAATATAATTTTACACCCTTATAATAGGGTATTTAATGTTTTTATTCGAATGACTCAATCATAACGATGGTTGGATAGATCTTGAGTATTGAGTATTGTTTTTGATCAGCTTGATGTCTTTGACAATTACTTTTTAAATGACGTAAGTTCAACTTTTTTAAATTGTTTTTTTTTTTCAAAATTTCACAAGCTTTGTATTTTTTCATAGGACGGCTTTGATAATGGCTTAACAGCCGAAAGCGCTTAGCCTAAAAGTAATAAATTAATACACACTGAGTATTCGTCGTTTTCATTCACTCAATAATAATATAAACCTAATAAATAATTAAAATTATAAATAAATGAATAAATAGTAAAAGATACAATTATAACAATATACTGTATAGGTTATACAGACGACATAGTCTTAACCGCCAGGGGCAAATTTGAAGGTAACCTGTGCGTCATCATCTAGAAAGGGCTCCACGTAACGGAGAAATGGTGCAAGTCTGCTGCACTGAGTCTAGACTCGGACAAAACCACAGTAGTTCCATTCACATGGAAAAGATATTTAAAATATATGAAAATAATTTATCTGGGAAGAAGGGAAATTGTTCCAACACAGGAAGTCAAATATCTGGGAATCACCCGGGATTGTAGACTTCTGTGGAATAAACACATCAATAATATTTCCAGGAAAGCCACAACATCATGGTGTCCAAGAAATGCAGGCCAGAGGTTGTGATGTGGCCCACGCATATTGTGATGGATCTAAACCATGATCGTAAGGCCAATAATGAGCTATGGAGCTATCGCCTGGTAAAGGAAGCTCAAGCAACAGTCGTCGAGGCGACACCTGAGCAAACTGCAGAGACTAGCACGTATTTGTATCACAGAGGCCATGATAACCTGCCCAACAGCAGCAATGGAAGTTATCCTAGACTTAACTTTACTGTACCGGGAGGGCAAATAAGCGATGTAAACGGCTGTATCTCAGAAAGTAATGATCGTAGAGAGTTACGGTAAAAATATTTATAGGTAAAGTGGGCAAGGGGAAACGCTGGAAAGTATTTTCAAGTTTCCAAGATGGCAGCCAGTGGGCGCTTCCACCATCTTGAATTACATAAAGTTACGTTTCTCGCGATTTTCTCCAATGAATGTAACAAAAAAGTATTTGCGTTTTAACGTTAACTTAAAGTCGAACATTTTTTGTGGATACAATTTTTCACTATCTTCCTAAATAAAGTGGTGGAGGTATTTGAATGTTGTTTTAAATAAATGCCTGTAACTTCGAAGCGGCTTAATGGATTTGGATAAAATTGCTATCTTTGAAAAGAGCATTTCTTGGGCTTTTAGGTTTCTCGTTTTGAGTCTTCGAACATTAAGACAAAGATTTGTTACCAGTACATCTCGGCTAAACGAATTTTTGGATCATTATAATTTTCGAATAAGCCAAAATACGTTAAGGATAAGTCTTGCCGCAAATGACATGCGCACTGGCCCATTATTGACCAGAGAGCATAGAAGGCAACGTTGGCATTTTTCTCGTGAACATGTTGTTTGGAATAATGAAGATTGGGAAAGAATATTGTTCATCGATGGCAGGCGGAACAGAGTATATAGAATGCCCAGAGAACGCTACGAACAGTGTGACATTGTAGGGACTGTACAGTATTGTGGTGGTTCAATAATGGTGTGGGGTGGGGTTAATTTGGAGCCCCGTTCAACGTTAGTATAGTACAGTTAGAGGCGGGCTTACAGCAGAAAGGTACATTATAGACATTTTAGAAGAGCATGTCTTGCCATTTGCACCATTTATTAGGGAGAATTTCATTTTTATGCATGATAATGCCAGGCCGTACATTGCAAAAATAGGTTTTTTTTTGTTTTCTAGATTTTTTTTATTTTTCTTTAATTCTTTTGGGGAATGGACGGGAACACTTAAATTTGATCTGGGGTACGTCAGAGCTGGCCCAATAAACACACAAACGTTTTAAAAACATAAAATATTTAACATGTTAGCTAACGTTTATAAATGGTTTTTAGGCAACTGATTATATTACCGGAGTAATGTCGCACGGTTCTACGTAACATATAACGATTTTTCCAACGTTAAATACAACGTGATTTTCGTAACGTCATTCAAACGTTACCGTTTTAATGTGATTTACCGGTTGCTTTTGAACGCAATATAAACGTTTATAAAACAGTCTTCTGAAACCAAATTTAGCACACATCTTACTAACGTCACTTAAACGTTACCTTTTCAATGTGATTTACCCAGTACTTTTATAACGTAATATAAATGTTTTTATAATGCAGTTTATAAACATTTTTGTATAATGATATTTAGCAAATACTTTTAACGTAATCTAAACGTTACTTATTTGATGTGATGTACCCATTGCGTTTGTAACGTAATATGAACGTTCTTATGCTACTTATAGACGGTCTTTTGAAACGAAATTTAGAACCCACCTTACTAACGTCACTTAAACGTTACCTTTTCAATGTGATTTACCCATTGTTTTTGTAATGTAAGTAATAGAAACGTTTTTATAATGCAATTTATAAACGTTTTTGTATAATAATATTCAGCACTTACTTTTAACGTGATTTGAGCGTTACATTTAATCGGTTTAAACCATCATTTTCGTAACGTTATATTCACATTTAAAATTAAAAGTAGAAGTAATATTTGATAAATAAAACTTTATTCATATTAATAAAATAACAAATAATATTTATTATACAAGAAATAAAGCATTTATGTATTCTTCACTTGTTACCGTCTTCGGTCCTCGATGGATCCCTTAAGGTACGTTTCCTATGAGGCGGCTGACGCCAGCGTCTGTCGCTGAGCGTCTGACGCGGTATACTGCTACTATGAAATCTAATGCAATCATTGTCTTAGAAGCGTCACTGCGTGCGCAGCGGCTGGAGGTGGAAGGGGCCGCGCGGCTAGACCTCTCTTTGAGCAGTACTGACGCAGACGCTCTCATGTAAAATGACTTCCAAACTAGTGTTTTCAAGTGTTGATGATGAAAAACTAGTGGAAAGTGTGTCTAAATTTCCTTGTATTTACGATGTGAGTAATAGACTTTACAAGAATCAAGTTGTGAGAGACAATGCATGGAAGGAAATAGCAGAATGTACGGAGAAATCAGGTAAGAAAATATTATTTGTCCTTACTATGTTTTATATTTTTCTTAAGAATTGTTTTATGCATACCATTTACATTCTTGTATACATGTTATACGTGATACATATTTTATAACTCATCATTCACAAACAAAACAATTTTATTGTAAGTAGCAAACAAGATTTATGATTGTGCTTACAAATTCGGTCTCTACTAATAATATTTTTAGTTTAGCAGATCAGTAAAAAATAAAATAAAACTTCATATGGCAATTAGTTAGTTCTAGTCACATAATTATTCTGCCAAGCTATTGCTCCAACATGACTGTTAAAGTATTTCATAAATGAATCTCTCACATAAAACCCATCAGCATTTGCAAAGCCACCAGACCTTGCAAGTGGTGTAAAATTTCTCGATGGTGGAGGATCGGAAGGATCTAATTCATAATGTGGTTTATTTTGTGTCTCAAGAAATGCATCTCTAAGCATATTATGCAGACAACAAGCAACGATTATTAAGTGATCAGTAGTCTCTGGCTTCAAAGCAATGGGGGTGTAAAATATGCGAAAAATTTGGCATAGCAAACCGAATGCATTCTCAGAAACTCTACGAGCCCTACAAAGACGGTAGTTAAAAATCGCTTTTTGATTGTCAGCACTTGCGACGGGTTTCGAAAAAGGTTTCATCATATGTGTATGAAGCCGAAACGCTTCGTCACCAACAAACACGTGAGGCAACACAATGTCCGAATTTGGCAGCTTACCAGGTGGTGGAAACATAATATCGCTTCTGAATCGCTTCCCAAGATTACTTTCATCAAAAATCCCGCTGTCTCCTTCCTTGCCATAAGAACCCACATCAGTGAAGATAAACTTGTAGTTTGCATCAACGACAGCAAGCAAAACGATGGAGAAGAACTGCTTATAATTGAAGTACAAAGAACCACTTCGTGCAGGACAGAATATTCGCACATGTTTTCCGTCGATCGCTCCGACACAATTAGGAAATTGCCATTTTTGTTCGAATTGTTCAGCTTTCTTTTTCAATTCATCAGGTGTGATTGTTGGTAGAAATAGCGGCATCAGTTTGCTGCTTAGAACTGAAAGCGTCTGTTTTACAATTCTGCTGATGTAGCTGAATAAAATTCTAAATGCAAAAGCCAGCGAATGAAAAGATTCCCCTGTTGCCAAAAACCTGAAACGAAAAATTCGGAAGTCACTTGTAAAATAAATGAAAACACAAATTAAAAATTATTTTTGCTGTTAGAGATACCTAAACACTTATCCTATACTACTCACACTGGGTAATTGTGTCCATTTTTGTTGCAGCGGATGATTGTAAGAAAAGGTGGAAAAATATAAAAGATACTTTCCTCAAGAGGCAAAAGAGAGGAACGGGAACTGGGACTTCTGCTTCTAGTAAACCAAAGCCATGGCCATTGGCCGATATGTTATCGTTTCTTGGAAAAGTTAATTACAAGCGAGAGTAACTCAAAATATTGAATTTTACTGTACACTAAAAAGCTTTAATATTTTTAATTTACAGAAGCATATCAAACACATCATCTGACAATATATATGGCCAGGGAGACGATGAAACAGTGGAAGAAGAAACGATGGCAACTGAAGAACACTCGTTTATTACTGAACATGTGCCATTAGAACCTCAGCAACCTCATACTTCAAAGCAAAAGTCAACCCCGCCTGATGATTTATTTTTTCGCCCTAGTAAACGGCAAAAGCATAATGAGAAAGTGATCAGTTTCTTGGAGGAAACGCGCAAAGAAAGGAATGACATTTTAAGGGGGTTGGTTCAGAAGTGCGATGACGAGATCGATCTATTTTTCAAAAGCATAGCGATGTCCGTAAAGAAGCTGAGCCCAGATTTGATTAATGAGGCAAAAATGAAAAGTTTACAGATGGTCTTCGATCTGGAAAGTCGCAATTCAATTTACATCTTTGCTCCGCAACATTCAGCATCTACAAGTTGTAGTAGTTCAGCAATGGCATCACCTTAAGCAACAGTTACGAACTGTGATCAAATTAATTTTTTAGAGTCACATGACTGTACGCAGTTGGAAGAGAATCGAAATTACGCAACATTGTAACAAGTTCCTTTTTATTCAAATAAATTGTACTGCAGATAATATATAATTCATCATTCTCCCGTATCTCTTTACAGCGTTTCTCAACCTTTCAGTATATGCGACCCAATTTTCAATCATACTTTTCATCGCGCCCCCCTCTCATACAATATTATATTCCCCCCTTTAATTTTATCGCGCCCCATAGGTTGAAAATCGCTGCTCTAATGTATACTTATGTACCAAAAATATTTTTTCTTTGCTTACCGTAAAGTTACAGCCAGTTTTTCTTCAGGGGTGATAGGGTACTGATATCTGTTTGAAGAATCTGTTCTAATATCATCCTTTATTAGATCCAAAACATAATTAAACTGAGCGACGTTTAGCCTAAAAAATTCCCGGAACTTTTTGTCATCCTGCACTAAATGCTGATTGATAAGTTTTACAAAGAAACCTTCATCTTTCCTTCTTTTAAATAAGGTATTGACTTCAGCATTACCCTCAAGCATCAATTGTTCCAATAGAATTTCTTCTTCTTCAATTTCTTCAAGCATTAATATGCGTAATAGAATATCTCGGTCACTCATTTTAAAGACTTCACGTTGAAGGGCCGCACACAACTGACGCTTCAGAAGAAACAGCCGCGCACGTCAGACGCTGGCGTCAGCCGCCTCATAGGAAACGTACCTTTATACTGATGAGCTACGCTTACGATTAAAACGAGCTAGTCTCTTTGTACAGCGATATCGATGAGCGGGAACCGGAACTCCACGGCGACGGTTATAGGATTACTACCAACTCTTCAGGCGTCTCGTGTTGGCCGTTGTGGTTTGGGGTTGCGAGAATTACGGGCGATTGTTACACGTTATATTTATTTTATTTGATAAATCCACACAAAAATAGTATACAATAAAAAAAGAAAATTCTTGTAAATAACATAATAAAATAAAAAATGTTCTTAAAACTATAACATAAAATATATAAGACTTTTAGTTTTAATATTTTACAAAACAACGTGTGTGTATATATAACGGGATTAGAAAGCGTTTTTGTAAATGCATATGAGTTCAATTAAGTCGTTGTTTTCAAATTTAAAAAAGCGTTGTACATACAACGTGTTAAAAAACATTACTGTATAACCGTTTATATCACGCGAAATAGTATAAATAATGTTAAAAATACTACGTTAAAATAATTGGGAATTAAAAGCGTTTTTGTAAATGCATATGAGTTCAATTAATTCGTTGTTTGCAAATTTGAAAAAGCATTGTATATACACCGTGGTAAAAACACTGCTTTTTAACTATTTATATCACGCCAAATAGTATGAATAATGTTAAAAATGCTACGTTGAAATAACGGGCATAAAAAGCGTTTTTGTAAATGCATATTAGTTCAATCGAGTCGTTGTTTTCAAATTTAAAAAAAGCATTGTGAAAACAACATATTATAAACATTTACTGGATAACATTGTATATCAGGGAAAATAGTATAAATAATGTTGAAAATATAACGTTAAAATAACGGAATTAGAAAGCGTTTTTGTAAATACATATGAGTTCAATTAAGTCGTTGTTTTCAGATTTAAAAAAGCGTTGTATATATAACATGTTATAGATGTTGGAATATTAAATGAACACTAAACCCACCATGCACAGACGACGAATATAGGACTCCGAGATACCTACAGTCTTAACTGAAAATATCGTCATTTTATTATTTTATTTTCTTTCATCGCATTGAACCGATCGTATATTTGAGGTGATAGTGAGCTTATTATTTTCTGTGTTTATTTTAAGGGTAACGCGTTTTAATATTTAGTGTTTTATATAGACGGTATAGTTAATAGTTAGAAGGAGTTTACGATTATTATAGACTTATACAGCGTCCGGAATGCAAAAAGTCACCAATTTTATTTATGATTGAATATTGTTCAATATATCTCACAGGTGAACCCTATTGATTTTCAGGTCATCAGCGCCAGAACAATGGGCCCTATAAAATTATAATTTTTTTTACATACAAATCTTCAATCATGAGCAATTCTAAACGAGTGGTTCACAGCCAGAGTCGTGAAATAATTAATAACGTATATAAATTCATGAAAGAATGAGAGGAACAAGGTAAACTTAAACTTCCCCTAAATCGGTTCCAAGAAAGAGTAGCGTTAGCCACTGGTGTTGGGCTGAGCACCGCAAGAAGAATAATTAAAGAAGCTGATTTAAGAAAAAGTGGTGAAAAGTTTAAGTCACCAAGAAAAAATATTACCAAACCATGCATTCCAAGAGGATCAGTAGATGAGTTTAAAGAGGAAATTATTAGGAGAATATTTTATTCATATGCAGCTATTCACAGACGAAGACCAACGATACAAGTTGTGTTTGAAGAAGTTAAAATGGAAGAAGGGATTAATTTTACAGGGAAAATCGATTCATTTCAAAAATTAATGCGAAAAATGGGATTCCGTTGGAAAAAAACTGAAGACAACCGAAAGGTCTTAGTCGAAAAATTTGATATCAAATCCAAACGAGTCGAATATTTAAGAAAATTAAAAAAAATATAAAAAAGAAGGGCGGGAGATTTTATACTGCGATGAAACGTATATTCGTGGTTCACATACTGTACCAATGGCATGGAACGATGGAACAAATAATTGTCTAAAGTCACCTGTGCCCAAAGGACAACGACTCATAATTTTACACGCCGGGGGCGTATCAGGCTTTGTACCGGAGCTCTAACCATATTTAAATCGGGTCTTAAAACAGGCGACTATCATGATGAAATGAATCATAATAATTTCAGCAAGTGGCTTGAAGAAAAATTCATGGTAGACGTCACAAACAAATCTGTCCTTGTGACAGATAATGCCTCTTACCATAATGTTTGGGTCGAACCAATTCCTAAATTTTCATGGAAGAAAGCATCTATGCAAAACTGGTTAAGGGAAAAAAACATTTTTTTCGAAGAAAAGGAAACAAAGGCTGAACTGTATGCAAAAATTCAATTAAACAAGCCTATTTACAAACAATATGCCGTCGATAAAATTTTAGCAGAACGGGACATATCCCCACCATATCATCCTGAGCTTAATCCTATCGAGAAAATATGGGCACTGGTAAAACTCACGTCGCTGCATGTAGTACGACGTTTAAACTTGATGACGTGTTGAAAATGACCGAAGAACAATTTAACCAACTTGGGAAGGAACAATGGGAAAAAATTTGTGCTCACGTTGAAAAACTCGAAACAGAATATATGCGGAAAGAATATATAATGGAGGAAGTGGAAGATCTCGTAATTTCACTAAAAGACGACAGTGAATCTGATTCCTTCTTATTTTCGGATGAAGACGACCCTGAGAATGGGGAGGAACTGGACGATTTGGGTTGCCAACCATTAATGTAAACTTTCATGTTTGGCTGTTTTTACAATATTCTGGAATTATCCTGTGTATGTATTTTCTTTTTCTTTTTTTACATTAAAATTTTGTGCTAATTAAATTTGTCAAGAGAACTCTATGGCCTCTTAGTATGATTTTTTGTCAAACCCCATATAAACAGATTTTCAAACTTTTGTTTTTTTTTCTTTCTCTAAGTAACTATTTATTTTTTATTAAAATTATAACGTGTAATATGACAACTTTGTTATGATTTTTCATTGATCAGGTATATAATTCTTTTTTTAATAAATTTCAAAGACAACAAAGCTTGTTTGTTTTTTACGTCCGTAATAATTATACTGTAAATGCAGTTAAATAAATGGGTTGAAACGCGCTACCCGTTTTATACTTTCAATTACGACACTGAAGTACCTAGACCCTAGACCCAAGCCAATATTTTTGGGTTTCACTTACAGAGTGTTAGCCGACTTTCCACTATCGCTTTGCGCAGGAATGGTAAAGGTCACTGTTCACGAGATAATCCAATACCTTTAAAAACATTACGGTATAACCGTCTTTATCACGCGAAATAGTATAAATAATGTTGAAAATACTACGTTAAAATAACGGACATAAAAAACATTTTTGTAAATACATTTGAGGTTCAATTGAGTCGTTGTTTTCAAATTTAAAGAAACGTTGTATATACAACGTGTTAAAAACATTTCTGTATAACCGTCTATAACTCGCGAAATGGTATAAATAATGTTAAAAAATACTACGTTAAAATAACGGCCATAAAAACCGTTTTCAAAGATACATGTGGGTTAAGCTAAGTCGTTGTTTTCAAATTTGAAAAAACGTTTGGAATATAACGTTTCGAAATCAACCAGTTTGTCAACGTTGAAAATTCAACGAGTAACGTTGACATAACATTAAAACGTTTTAACAACGTTTTTTTTACGTAGGTCTGTTTATTGGGGGACAACACAGTGGGTGTACCGCGTATAGATTGGGGGTGCAATATAGGTTAGACACAAAGAATCTTACATACTAATTTTTAGTCTAACAACAACATGTGTATATAAAATTCTATAAATATGTACATTATTTATACTAATCAGTTGATTTTAAATTAAATGGATGCTGGATCAATACAGGAGAATTCTCTAGATCTTGATAAAATAAATCCATTTTGTTTTGAATATTTTTACAATTTAAAATTACATGTTCTAGGTTTCCTACTTCGCCACATTCACAATACGGTGATTCGTTCAATTTGATTTAATATAAATATGCCGGTACAAGTGCGTGGGTTAATCTCATCCTACATATGGTTGAGACAAATCTTTTGGTATTAGCTGTAGCTGTAAACCACGGTATAGATGGAATATCTGTATATTTTTATATGCTTGACCAGTTTATTTTCTTTTAAATTGTTCTTTCCAGATTTGTTTTGTATAAATTGTATTTCCTAGTGTTCACTTGTTTAAAAAAAAACAATAATTTGTTACCAAACTATTCATCCCTGCTCGTGTTCGTTCCACTTAGTATCACTCCTTTCGAATATTTTCTTCGTCGGTATATCGCTGTCATTTTTCTACACTTAACCTAAATATCTATGAACATGTCAATTATTTTCTTGAAAATATAATTCATACGTTTTTTATGGGTTTACATATGGGGTTCATCTAAAGTAAACGTTCAATAAATTAGTTTATATGAATTTGATATATCATATACAGGGTTTAATTAAAATAGTGTTCAATCAATAATTTTACATGAGTTTGATATATATGATATATACGAAGTTTATCTAAATTAAGTTTTCAGTAAATAATTTTTATATGAGTTTGATATCGTATACAGGGTTTTGTCCAAAGTAAGTCTTTGTTTTTTGATTTGATACTTCCAAATAAATAATACTTCAATAATTGACTCTTATTATTGCTATCCACTACACAATTCTGTTTTGATAGATACGTTTATCGATACACCTATGCTACTAATCTATTTAAAATATTTATATACGTCATGAATACTATCATTTATATATAAGTTGACATTTAGTTTTCTTCTCTCTTTATTTATGAATTGTGTCCTTGTTAACATTTCACTTTAATATATTTATACCGTCAATTAATTATACACGTGCATTTCAATGGAGATATTTATTTTAGTCACAACATATTAAACAATGAAATATTTGTGCTAGAGTGGTCGTGGTTCATTTTAAGGGAAAACACTTAATAAACTTGGATGACGCCTTTGAAGATTCAGTAAAACGTATTCGAACCAAACTAATTCGGAGTTAAATAGCATATTTTCAGTTTGCTTGCCAAAAATGATGAAAATTATCAGCGTTTTCGCAGTTCCACCGATAAATCTTTACAATATACTGTATTCCATGATTATGATTGATAGCATTCTCGGCAACGCTCGAACTATCTATAGGTCCCTATTTTAGGGAGCTTAATGCTCCTTAAACCGAGCGCTAAGATACTTCTTAGTTTGCCCGATATACTTCCCGTTTCAGTTAATTTCGTAAATACAATTCTCTTCCAAATCCAATTATTTATTCTTCGGGTTACCGGTGAAAAGTATTATTTGATTAAATGTAAACGTACGATGTTGAAAGTATTTGCTAAACCTTTTGTATAAGCAGGATCAAAAGGTAATGAAACAAAATGTTAACGTTTTTTTAGGTACGAGACAGGATTGGAGAAGTTAGATTTTGCAGCTGGACAAGTTGGTTCGATGCAAGACGACCTGACGGCGTTGCAGCCGCAGCTAATTGTAGCTTCCGCCAAGACAGAAAAGCTGATGGTGAAAATCGAACAAGATACTGTAATTGTAGAAAAACAAAAAGAGGTAATAATGAAATCACTGCAAAAGTGTTATACTATTTCTATTTATTTATTTATCAATAATTAATTGAAATATATTAATACAGTTCCTTTATTTGAAATTTAAAGAAACGTTAAAAAAAAGGAAAATTATTTATACTTTTGTGTGCAATACTTTTGATATACACAGTGTTGTATATGCAATCAATATTTTTGAAAGATTTAGTATATACCAAATTTGACATATTTGATTTCCGATGACATTTTTACAGAATTTAAATATAAGTAGATCATGTTACAATTTGGAAAAAATATTCAAAATTTCAAAAAACAGAGGACACTGCTAGAATACTTACAGTTATAATAAAAGAATTTGAAATCTCTCTTTGTTATTGGGAAACAAATTTAGTATTTTTTTTTAAAAAAGAAAAAGTTCGTAACCACAGGAGGAGAGAATTATTTATTTGAAGAAAATTTAGTCATTTAAATTTGAGACTCCCACGAGACAACATCGTATTTGAGATTTGTCTCACATTTTGTGAAAATAGTAGAATTAGTTAAATAGTATAATTAATAATCATAAATCTACCCATTCTAAATTCAGTGCGTGTGTTTTGAAGAAAAATTAATCGTATTTAATTCAAGTGAGAGTTCCAGAATTCTAAATTATATTTAGAATAGTCTTTTCCTGTTCCTTAGTATTGGTGAGTCCGCTCCAGTTTATTATTATTTATCGAAAATATCAGGCCTTTTTAACAAAATTAAATAGATGCATCTAAGTTTTAAAGAAATATCAGTTTGAATTCAAACGAAATACCTAATACGCATGGAAAACTAAATAATTCGAAGAATTTATGTAATAAAAATTTTGGACTGTGATCGTGGTATTTGACATTTATCTGAGTCAAGTGAAAATTAGGAATTTTGACTTTTTGTTGAAAATTTTTATAAACTTTGAAATTAGAGAATAGTTGTTTTTAGTATATAGGTTGTTCTTAATTTTAATTTCTGTAGGAAAAATACGATTTTGTTATTAATATATTATTGGGGAAAACCAAATTTTGAATTTTGTGATCTAATGATGGAATCTAACTTACTGTGGTATTCGTTTATAACATAATTTTTATAGAAATTAAAAATATCATACCCAATAAAAATTTTAATTTTGGCAGTGACATTTGGGTTATTATTGGTGACAGATAATTCATTTAAAAATCGTAAATGGCATAATGCAATTAAAAAGCCTTTATAATCTAGAACAGTCACACGAGACTGTTGTGTAAATAATCAGGAACAGTAGAGTTAATATTCAATTTGGAAAATACTTTAAAATTATAAAAATTTACTTAATGTTTTAATAACGATTTGAACCCACCCTCAGATAAGAGTGATAAAAGTTCATTATGAATAAATTCATCTTTTGAAATACTTAAAAAAATTTATTATAGCCGGGAATTATTTGACAACTATCAGAATAAAATACATTTCACGCGCTGCTAAAGCTGTGTGTACAGCATTGTCGCTGCAATCAGGGATTGTACAATTTTGTTTTTTAATCGTGGACAAATAAAAATTTATATGTTATATTTCATCAAAATTAAGGTATAGTAAAGTGTACCAATATATTATTATGATATCAAATTAGTTAAAAGAATACTGTACATAATTTAAATAAATAAGCAATTCATTATCGTGATTAAAAATATATACATATAAAAATGTCAAATTTAAATCAAAATGTGAAACTGAAACCACGGAAACTGACTTGAACGGCTGGAGATGTGGATAATTGACAACATTTTCAGAAGTAAAGTTGATTCAAGTTAAGAAAAATTATAAGCAGAACTAGTACCTGAATGTAGTATTCAGCTGAATAATCCTGTGAATGGAAATTTATGGTAATATGGTAGCACTATTCCAATGAATTTTGGAATCCAACATCATATAGCTTCAGATTGAAAATCGTGAATACAGGTCAATGTATATTTGTTTAATGGTACCAATAACTTGCAATTTTCGAGAATAATAATATGTGCTCACCTCAAATTTAATTTGTATAGAACAGTTTGTGAGGTTATGAGTTTCCTTGTGTATATAGTATTCATTTGATATTGTAGAAAACGGACACACTAGATATGTAACTCTTTTATATAAATATCTCATAATTATCATCATTACATTTTTCTATAGTAACAGAATTTTTCATTTCTTATACCACTCATCTGTTATATCAATAAATATATTTTGTATTGGTTGATTATATTTGGTTAAAAATTTATATTATTAAGGTTCCTTTATTTGATTAAAATATTTGCCGGTATGAAAAAATCTCTCATCTCAGATGAGTTCAGTTAATTATGAAATATTTCAATAAAATTTAAATTTATAAATTAAAATTTTTTATTTTCATTATTATTCTGTATTATTTACCCAGTTTCCAGCTGTGACTATACGTTTAATTATAAGAGGCTATCTAATAACTCACTGACGTTTCTAATATATATCAATTAAATATCTGTCACCAGAAATCAAGATATGTCACTGTCATCAATGAAAATTTTCATATTTAAATAAGCAAATTCATTTTAATATAAAAACATTAAAAATAATGACAAATAACATATTCAATATGTTTAAGTCAAATCTGTTTTGTGTCAACCCTACAAATCATCAATCAAACCCTAGATTTTCACAAAATACAAAATATTATCTATAAGAATACAAAATTACAATTATATACAATAATCAAATTGAATCCCAAGTACATTCTTAAAAAAACAGAAAATTTATTGCAATTACTGAATGTTCCGATAATTGTCAATGAATTTCCCGAAATGTCAAAAGTTGATGACGATCCTCACGTACACCGATATAGTTCTTCAAATTGTACAATTCGTCCGTAAGTATACTTACAAATTAATAGATAATCATATCTTTGATCTATTTATCATTTATATTATAAAAGGTCTATTATTTCGATGAAATATTGCATTACTTTTAATAATTAATAATTCAGAACAATCTCACCCATGATCTGCATTCGGGACTGGAATTTGGATCAAACTCTAAATACAACTCAGAATTTCAGGATCATTACACTTTGCATATTACGAATCGTTTTGTTCATTCTCGAAACACGCACATGCTTTAAAATAGTTTGGAACCGAATAATAATTTAAAAGATTGATAACATTATTTAACACATGTATAACTTGCCCTATACATTGAGAGTTCTTTAAAATTAGATCCTCTCCATTCAAGATATCAAAATATAACGGACTTCCTTTTTCCAATCAACAACCCATTATAACTTAGTTAAAAAATTCTCCATTTAAAGAAAAAACTAAACTTGTTTGCTAACCTATACTGTTTACATTCCAAAAATTGTATTAAAAAAATTGAGATTTGTTATTGGCTTATACTATCTGAATACCTATAGTGACATCTGATCTCATCTTGAAATATTTCCTTTTATTATGATAATTTTATCATTTCATATATTCTATGTGAAATATTTGTGTGTGAAACACAATCAATACAAATTTGACACATACAATACTGGGTATATCAAAAATATTGTATCTCATATATGAAATTTCAATTTATTATATATTAATTTAAATGATTTTTTAAAATTTCAAATAACAGAACTATATCAATATATATCTCATTTCATTATAGAGGGGTGTAAGACGTTTCGCTGTAGAGCGTGTACAACAAGAGGCCTATTGTAATATTGCAAATATAATATACATAGGCGTGCTGAAAATTGATAATATAAAAATCAATGATTAGTGATACAACAATAAAATTTTTATTTAACAACTATAGCTAATGGTATCAAATATGGGCGCCCGAACGCAAAAAGAAAAAGAGTCATCATGTCCCGACTAATAAACTGAGCTAGTAATAAAAAATATTAAAATAATAATTAGTAAAAATATAACATAATAATATATTTTAACTTAATAAAAAATGCATCAATAACAAACTTTCAATTGTAGCTCTAAATTATATCGCTGTTCGCCACTGCTAGAATTCTCTCGACGTTTGTTACTGCATTAGATTGTCAATATCTTAAAAGTTTGGCTACATTTTCTATCATATTATTCTAGTTGTTAGTGTGAATGATACAGATAATATAGGGCATGTCAAAAAGTAGAAGTTGAACAATTATTTACATCTTTAAATATTCAAAACCACATCTGCACCGTTCACATAAACTTATTGAAGGCATTTTATCAATAAACTCGGAGTTTATTTCGAAATCTATCCGCTTGAATATCTACAAAGTTGATCCGAAAAGCGATAAATGTGTCCGATAAAAACAAATTCATACAATAAGATATAGCTAGGAGCTTATCACTATGCTTAGAATATATTGTAGTAATTAGAAATTGTGCTGTTTCTAGATTGTAGCAGCTGACGAAGCTGTGGCCAACGAGGCAGCTGCAGCAGCTCAAGCGATAAAAGATGACTGTGAATCGGATCTGTCCGAAGCTATTCCGGCATTAGAAGCGGCTATTGACGCGTTGAATACTTTGAAACCAGCGGATATCACTGTGGTGAAATCTATGAAAAATCCACCATCGGGAGTAAAGCTTGTTATGGAAGCTGTAAGTTCGATTATATACGGTAATATTATTTTGGTCTTGGGTAGGCAAAGATACATATTCTTCTTAAAGCCATCTCCATAACTTGGTCTAGGTTTCCTGTTTTTTCGCTATTGTGTGTCCAATTCAAAATTTGTTTTCTACTGCAGTTACATCTTCATTTCCGATATTCCATCTCAGTGGCTTTCAGCATTTTAATTGTTATTTTATCAGAAGTTACATCGGAAATATACTAAATATTTAGTAATATGTGAACTATTTGCTTGCATAAGTAAGTAAGTTTTTGATGAAAATGGAAAAAGTCTCAGCAATTTAACGTGTTTAATGTTTCCTCTGATTTCCATTGTATTTATTTATATCAATTTTCTACTCATGTTACTAGTCTTTCCTTCTCCATAAGGGTCATTATTTCCTCATTCATTCAATATTAATTTTCTCTACTTCCCACATACTCACTTTCACTTACTCAATCTTCAAAGCTGTAATTATTCACATCGTTCTCCTTAAAAACGTCGTTTTTTCTTCTTTTTAATCATTTTTAAAAGTTTTAATATCAACCACTTTTGTTTTATTAATTTTTGTATCAATTAATTTGTGTATAAAAGATGTCATTGGGATGTGGCCCTGTTGAAAGTCTGCTTCAGAAGACGTATCCCCAAACCAGCTTATCCCTGGTTTTTAAAAATTTGGACATAATTATCATCAATCAATTATTTTCCGATAATATATTTCAATGATTTACTTCTATGTAGATATGCGTCATGAAGCAAGTTAAGCCAGAGAGAAAACCAGATCCTGCTTCAGGAAAGATGGTAGAAGATTTCTGGTCCTCGTCTGTTAAACTATTGGGCGATATGAAGTTTTTGGAAAACTTAAAGGCTTACGACAAGGATAATATACCGGTTCCTGTGATGAAAAGAATAAGAGAAAGGTAACGTACATCTTGAATACCTCAGAATTACTTATCTTTGATTTTAGCACCATTTATCTTTTTTCTTCCTGCTTTCTATCATTATTATTCATATTTTGAATCTTTTTCTACCAAACTGTCTCAAAAAATAAATGGTCATTGTTTGCTACAATTTTCCGTCTACCTTTTTCTTTATATCCTTTTACTACTGTAATGTTTCCGAATAAACCTCATGTAATGTATGTTTGAGAAATAATTACTCCAACCACTTACATAACTGGGTTTTTGTTACATACTATTTATATACAATACATACAATACTAAATCTACATGTTTACGTTGTGCTATTGAGATTCTCTTATAATTATCCTTCAATGCTTGGTCAGCGGTATTTTTTTTGAAAAAAACACAATTGTCATAAATTTTCAAGAAATTAGTAAAATTAATCCCAAACGTTTTAGTAAATCAGTCGATGAAATAACTAAACAGTAATATCATCAGAAATACTGTAGTTGTTACCGTTATCACAAAAAAAAATTCAAATGTACAAAAGTGCATTTGCGCACAATTCCCCATCTTATGGGGGAATCTGGCGCGTAGTTTAAAACAAGAAATAGTGAAATTTTTTTATTTTATAACGAATTTATTTATCTAACATATTTTGAAGCCTGATGTCAACACCAGTCACCATAAAATGTGAAATCTGTGGTAAATTTTTTAAGAAGCGAGGCCTGAAAACACACCAAAACAAGACCCAAGGTGGACAAAGTTCAAGATCTAATACAAAAGAAAGTCTCAGCAATAAGGAAATAATAGATACGGATGTTCATCTAAAGTTAGCAAAATTGAAGAGCCAACGATCTGTCATCAAAAGAGTCCCAAATGCACAAGGGCTCTTTGTGCTTCAACGCTCTCTAGTCTGATTGATGAATGCGTAAGACAAAATTCTATTCCTACCTGGGAAAATCTATTGCTTTTTCCATACAATGTTTTAAGTCTTCCTTCTAAAAATTCTAATAAAAAAGTATCTCTCTCTCTACAATAATCAAGAATAATTTAAAAACATTTCAAAATATAGATCATCATTTAAATTTCTCTGATCAGCAAAACACAAATTTCTCAGTTCGGAAAACATAAATTTATCAAAAAATAGTAAAATTATAAATATCATTAATAAAGTTTCTGACGGCGACTTGACATCCGCAATCAAAATCTTAGCTTCAGATGACAGTTTTGCTGATGTCAGTGCAGCCACATTAACAGAATTAAAATCGAAGCATCCTTTAGAGAAACTTAATAGTACGTTCCCTACTATTCCTATTCTGATAACAGAAGAATTTGTCAGTAACGCAGTAAACTCTTCTAAAACAAGTTCTGCTGGTGGTTTAGACTCTTTAAAACCTTCACATATACAAGATTTAATAAGTTACAGTGCTGGCCCTTCAGGAAAAAATCTCTTATCATCTCTGTGTAAATTTTGTAATTTTATTTTAAATAACACAGTCAACATCAATATTCGTCCTATTTTATTGGTACAGTTTACCGTCGTTTAGTAGTGAAAATAATTTGTTCAAACATCAGAGGCAAATTAGGATATTTACTTTGTCCATTACAATTTGGTTTCGGGTCGAAAGGTGGTTGTGAAGCAGTTGCACATGCAGCAAGACGTTTCGTCTCTAATCATCCAGACGTTAATAATAAAGTTTTTCTGAAAATTGATTTTAAAAATGGTTTCAATGCAATTCATCGCGATCATTTATTAAAACTTTTAGCAGATATTATACCTTAAATTTTTCCTTTCATCAATCAATGTTATCGATTCCCTTCATATATTTTATTCGACGTAAACATCATTTATTCGGAAAGAGGCGTCCAACAAAGGGATCCTTTGGCCCCTCTCCTTTTTTGCCTTTCGATAAACTAACTTATAAGCAACATTGGCACAGAATTCAATGCTTGGTACCTTGATGATGGTTCTTTAGGTGGTAATACTAATTCCGTGTTCAGGTCTCTTGTCTATATTATAAATAATTCCAAGGATATTGGTATTGAACTCAATTTCAGCAAATGCGACTTATTTTTCTTAGAATCAAATAATCTAACCATTGATTAATTTAATTCTGTAGCACCAGGCATAACAATTACCAACAGAAAAAAATTTATTTCTATTAGGTGCTCCTTCATTAAACGAACCCTTTCTATCGGCTTTCAATGAAAAACTAACCTTTTTCAAAAAAATGTCATCTCGTTTATCCTCGTTACCGATACATATTGCTTATTACCTTCTCAAGAATTGCCTATTAATTCCAAAATTAACATATATCTTAAGATGTAGTCCAACCTGGGTACATAATGATATCCTCATCAATTTGGACAATACCATTCGTCATTCATTAGAGTCATTAATTGACATTAAATTAGAAGTCCTTTCTTGGAAACAAGCTTCACTACCTGTTTCATATGGTGGTTAAGGAATTCGCTCAATCGGTTCAGTAGCTCTTCCTTATTTTTTTGTCATCATTAAATAGTT
The DNA here is from genome assembly GCA_963921935.1 of Galeruca laticollis. Classification (NCBI taxonomy): domain Eukaryota; kingdom Metazoa; phylum Arthropoda; class Insecta; order Coleoptera; family Chrysomelidae; genus Galeruca; species Galeruca laticollis. The sequence goes on along the minus strand of OY998178.1, from coordinate 111,249,497 downwards.
CAAAAAAATTCATTAATTACATTCTGCCTATATTTGTCCACGCACAAGACCCTTTATTATTGGAGGCAGAAAGTATTTGGTCATTAAAGTCTAACAAAGTTGTACCCGATGAATATAAATCCTTTCAAAAATCCTGGGATATATCTTTATTGAACATTGAAAAAGAAAATTTGCTTCAGAAAGCTATTGATTTACCAGACAAGGCTCGTTTGAATGCAGCATTTTCAAAGGAATCAGGAGCATGGTTGAACGCTGTACCGTCGGCCCCATTAGGTATGCTTTTAGATGACGGAAGCTTCCGTATTTCTATTGGTCTCCGTTTAGGTTGTCGAAGTTGTGTAAAACATCGCTGTCGTTGTGGAGTTGTACCGTAGGCCCCATTAGGTACGCTTTTAGATGACGAAAGCTTCCGTATTTCTATTGGTCTCCTTTTAGGTTATCGAATTTGTGTAAAACATCGCTGTCGTTGTGGAGCTAATGTTATGGTAGACACGGCCTGAGCTGCAAATTAAGTGCCGGCTTTTTTCACGTCATTCTGCAGTAAATGACCTAATCAAACGAGGCCTGTCATCTGCAAAGATTCCCTGTTCGTTGGAATCGTTAGGTACTTATCGCGACGACGGTAAACGTCCAGATGGTATGACCCTCATTCCATGGCAACGCGGCAGACCAGTTATATGAGATTTCACTTGCACTGACACTTGGACTCCGTCCCATGTCCGATCCACATCTACTTCCGCAGGCGCTGCAGCTTTACAAGGCGAAACTTTTAAAGTCAATAAATACAAAAATTTGGAGAACATTTACATTTTTATTCCTGTAGCAATTGAAACCTCTGGTGTTTTCGGTCATGAAGCTTTAAAATTCATTTAAGAGATCGGTAAAAAATATCAGAAGAAGCCAATGATTTAAGAGCAGCTTTGTTCTTTATACAACAAATAAGTATTGCAATTCAAAGAGGAAACGCTTCATCTTTTCTCGGTACGTTTCCCCGTTCTAAGCCTCTAAAAGAACTTTTTATGAAACCTAATCATAAAAAACCTAATTCTTCTACCACTTTCAAACTTTCTCACATTACCGACCCTAAAACATGTGACCTTTCCTTTTTTCGAAATTCTACTTTAACATCTTCATTCTCTTCTTCAGAATGTGTGCCTTCTGATAATACATGCGTTGACAATTTTATAAATTATGCCTCCAAGAAGCTTTTGGGCCTCAGTGTACTTAAAAATATAGATAACAAAAACCCGCCAGATGATGTCCCATTCATAGGAATACTGAACAAGATGACTATGCTAGAGAATGATACGATTCATATGCGCAATAAATTATCTATGGCCAAAACAAAATATAAAACTGGTTTACCACCAATAGAGTTGAAGACATCAAATAAAAAGGTAAACGACCAAATGGAAGGTATTTATACTAACTTTATGTCATACTCTAACAATACTAATACAGACAATTTGTCTGATGAAGATGATAACGGAAATCGCGCATCAGTAGCCGATTTGAGTAAAAAGTTTAAGGACAAACTCTCCAGAACAGTAAAAAATAGTACTAAATTCGCCAATAAGACAACTGAGGTTAGATCCAAAATATCTGATGTGACCAATGGAGTGAAACCACTAAGTACAAAAGCAATATCAACCAGAGTTAAAAAATCTAGTAATAATGTTTCGGTGACCAAAAAAATAACATTGTCTCCAACAAGTGTCAAAATAACCCCGATGTTTTGCAGTCAAATTCAAAATTGGAAGAGAATGAAGACGTAGAAAAAAATAATGGGTCAGAAGTCGATAGGGTCGTAGTAACTGAGGAATCAATAAACATCAATTCCCTTTCTAAAAATAATCTCTTCATACATTTCATTTTCGATTAAAGTTTTTCAGAAAGGGGATGAAACTCAACAAAAACAAAAGGACACGTCTAAAAATGATGTAGATAACAAGGAATATATTAACAAAGTGAACCAGACCAATGATCTATTGACATCACCCAAACTTTCCAAAACCGCAATGTCTCCATCCATTATTCACCTGAAGCGCTTTTCGCAAACAGAAAGATTTAGCAGAAAACTTAATGTTGCAATAGATTTTCCAATAGAAGGGCTTGATATGAGCCATTACGCGGCTGTTAATGTGGCACCTTGTATGTACAACCTGTACGCTATATCAAATCACAGTGGAAACACTTACAATGGTCACTACACAGCAAATTTCCGACATCCCTACACGGGACAGCGGCACGAATATAACGATTCAAGGGTGCTATTAATATCGTGGAAATCTTTAGTCAGTGGAGAAGCATATGTTCTCTTCTATGAACAAGATGACACAAAGTCCCACCTTTAAGTTTTTTTATTAGTTTTTAAATTGTATATTTTCATTGTGAACCAATGTCTTATTTGTTTTTTTCTGCAAAATTTATTTATATACTTATATATACATTGTATTGTGTGAACTCAAATTTTAAATATATTGTTAAAAAGTGTGGAAGTCTAGAGGTTAGGTAAACAACCATATACCGGCTCAGTCTGTACTTAAAAATAAAAGTGTTTATTAAATTTTATATATAGAAATGTTTGTGGCACTTCAAACTTTTCAAAAAAAACTTTATTTACAAAGTCAAATAAACGGTTTTAAAGATTAAAACTAACTTTTCCGCATCTGTGGCCCTGAAAAATATTCTATCATAAAATTGTTACTTGTATACACTTTGGGGATGTATCGTGCTAACAAACCGAAATTTCTCCAAAAATAATCAAAAATTTAGTATATCTGGATTCATAGGACCCGCTGTAAACATTCTAGTAAACTCAAAATCAATAGGGTACATCTGTGAGTCACCTTCAACAATATTCAATCATAAAATTGATCAATCGTATACTATCTAGAGGCTGCATCGTGCTAACAAACTGAAAATTCTCCAAAAATGACAAAAATTTGGTACTTCAAGTACCATAGCACCCGTTGTACTGGATTTAGTGAGCCGAATATCAATAGGGTTCATCTTTGAGACACTCTGAATAATATACAATTATAAAATTGGTCACTTTTACATACTCCGGAGGCTGTATCGTGCCAACAAACTGAAACTTCTCCCAAAATGACGAAAATATCGTACTTAAAGTACTGTAGTGCCTGTTGTATTGGCTCTAGTGAGCTGAAAATCAATAGGGTCCATCAATGAGATGTCCTGAATAATATTCAATCATAAAATTGGTGACTTGTGGAACTCCGGAGGCTGTATCGTGCTAACAAACTAAGATATCTCAAAAAATTACAAAATGTCGTACTTCAAGTACCACAGCACCCGTTATACTGGCTCTGGTGAGCTGAAAATCAATAGGGTTCATCTGTAACATGTCCTTAACAATATTCAATCATAAAATTGATGACTTATTACACTCCGGAGGCTGTGTCGTGCTAACAAGACATGTAAGCAAAAGGGGCCGTTGACAACGACGACGACGACGACGACGACGACATACACACAGGATTTTTTTCTAAAAACCATTTTTTCGTGTTGTTCTTGTTCGAAAACGTGAAAATAACTCAAAAAAAATTTCAAAATTCCAACTTTTTTTGGGGTAAACCAATACTTTTCTCGCATATAGATAGGTTGGGCGGAAAAGTAATACGTACAAGATACAAAGGATTTTTTTATAAAATGATTTTATGTAGTACAACTGCTTACATATGAATGAAGAAAAACGACTAAATATACTTATTTCAATATTTATATAATTTTATCTCCGCAGTCTTGCAGGCTAGTCAAATGAACGCAACATTTCTATATAACTGACCTCGTACGACCTAGACTCTAAGAATGTGATTGTTTATATTAATAATGATTGTTTATAATAATAAATACAATTTTCCTTGGACGTCATCCATTTTGTAACATATATTTTGAATATTATTGATTCTGTTCATTTTATAAAGATACATGACAGACAGAGAATTCGACCCGGAACGTATCAAGACTATATCTACGGCATGTGAAGGTCTCTGCAAATGGGTGAGAGCCATGGAAGTATACGATCGAGTGATAAAAATAGTTGCACCAAAGAAAGCTAGATTGGCCGAAGCAGAGGCGGAGCTTGCGCTTCAAATGGAAACTTTGAATGCCAAAAGAGCGCAACTAAAAGAGGTAATGTAGATTTGCATGCATACTTTATGATCACACTGTATAGGCAATTCAAAACGAATTCAAATATTTGCGACACAAAGAATTTTAACCAGTTCGCATAGATCCTTTACTTCATTTACACTCAACTCTTCATATGAGCGGAATTTGACTTATAATACAAATTCCAAACGGAAATTTCCAGGTCGCAGATAAACTTCAAGCATTAAACGATGAATTTGCGGCGGAAACAAAAAAGAAGAAGGATTTAGAGGACCAAATTTTCATCTGCGCCCAAAAGTTGGACAGAGCCGAGAAACTCATTGGAGGACTTGGTGGAGAAAAAGCGAGATGGTCTGCGACAGCAAAACAATGCGAAGCTTTACTTGGCAATGTTATAGGCGATGTTCTTTTGTCGTCTGGAGCTATTGCCTATTTGGGACCGTTTACAGTTAGTTATAGGTAAATTGTTTTTACTTTTTTGGTCAAAAAAAAAATCTAGTGATTTTTATGAAATTGGTACATTGATTTGCAGCTTCAATAATTTTTATTTTAAATGCGATATCCACAGCTATAAACTAGGTGTTTCACAATTAAATTAAGTTCTTTTACCCCATGTTCCTTCCGGTATTGAAATAGCTAGATAGAATTGAATTCATTAGGTTTGTTAACGAAAATATCAGCAAGACCATACGCTTCTTCGTTCCAGAGGTATCCACTCTAATATTCTCCAGTAATCATACAGGGTATAATCGTAATGAGGATCATTACATATTAAAAAGGCATTAGGATGTACTCTTTATAATTACTCTTTTGTTAGACCCTGTATAATCAAGGGATATTCTACCTTTTCTCATTCGACCTTCTCGTACCTGTCCTATTACTTATATATTATATGTATTATTGTATATTCATTGTGGTTGTTAATATATTTATATTGATTTTTAAAATAATGAATTATAAAATTTTATACTATTATTATAATTTCTCGATTTTTAATATCGCCTAACGTTGGTTGCGTCAATATTGTACACACGGCTTAAAGCGACATATGTTATCTATTTCAAAAATTGATAGTTGTCAAAAATTCCCGGATATAAAATTTTTATTTTATTGAAAGATACATTTAATGTACAATTTCTAATTACTCTCATTTCAGAGTTGGGTTCAATGCGCTATCAAAAAAAAAATTCTTTATGATTTCCAAGTTTTGTCCAAATTCAATATTTATTATAATGCTTGTTCCTGATTTCTATCCAGCAGTATGATGTAACTGTAGATTCTATATTATACAAGGCTATTCAATTTCTTTCTGACATCTACTAAATTTTCATGAAATTATCTGTCACTAAAATTCATCAAATGTCACCTTCAAAAATAAATCAAAATTTTTTATTGCGTGAAGTAAATTTAATTTTAATAAAACTTCTTCAAATAATTATAAATGAATTCACAGTAAGTTAAAATAAAACTACTAATTACCAAATCGTAATAACACATCTTAGTTTTCCCTTTTTTTAACAAATAACTAAAAGCTTTATCTACCAAATACAAATTGATATTAAATAAATTGTAAACTAGAATATCTAATATCTATTTACCGAATTGTTCAAATTATTTTCTAATTGTCACCTGCATTGGCAAGTCTCAAATGCTAGTTCACAATACTTTCATATTTTCTTCTAAATTGTTTGTTTGATACGTATACTTATGGTTCTTTTTATTATTTTGTAATAAAATTTATAAATTTCTGTTGAGATGCATCTATTATTTAATTTTGTTTAAAGGCCTGACGTTTTCGATGAAATAATGCATTATTGTAAATTTTGACTGGACTCACCAAAGAATTTGGAATTTGGACCGGAACACAGCTTGTATAACTCGTACTTATTCTTAATATAATTTAGAATTCAGGATCTTCCACTGGATTTTAATGAAGCACACACGCTCTGAATTTAGAATTAGTTGCCGAATACAAATTTCTACTATTATTCACAATATTCAAATTTTAATAAACTAATTTATAATCTTTGGAGACTTCTTAAAATATATGTTCTCCGTTCGAATATACAAATTCAACTGATTATATTTTTTTTAACTAAAATACCCACATTACACTGTGGTTACAAACTTTCTATTTTTTAAAAAAAAACTAAACTTGTTATTACCCTGCTAAAGGTAGATTTGGATTCTTTTATTTCAACAGTAAAATGCCTACAGTGATCTGTTTTTAATTTTAAATATATTTTCCAATTGTGACATGTAAATGTCATCAGAAATCTTATATACTGGGTTGTTCGAAAGTATTGTATATGAAAATATAAAAATAAAATTCTTTAAAATTTGAAATAGAGGAACTGTATTTATATATTTTTAGAATAGATGTATTGAAAGAATGGAATAGATATGCTTTGGAATCGGGAATTCCATGCTCTGACAGTTTTTCCTTAGTTGTAACTATGGGGGAGCCCGTAACAATCCGAGCTTGGAATATCGCCGGATTACCTGTGGATAATTACAGCATTGAAAATGGTATAATTGCTACTACGGCTAGAAGGTGGCCGTTGATGATCGATCCCCAAGGTGAGTAAAAAGGAACACCTCATTATATTTAAGTTATGAGATCTTCTAGTATACAAGATGTTTCTAAATTCATTCGAAAAATTTAGGAGGTATGGTCTTTTCGATATCAAAATTTCGTCAGTCCTAAAAGGTGGTTACCAAATTGAGTTTTGATTTTTCTTCTCAAATTTAAATAAGTATAGAAATTTTAAATTTTGTAATTATTGTGCACTTGCAAAGGACTAACCAACGGTGGTTTTCAATATTCTTGTTACAGGGATGAAATTAGCAACCCTTACCTTATTTAATATCAAATCCAGAATTGATTTTATGAAGTAAAAATATTACTTAAAATCCCTGTTTATTTTAAAACATTTTTGAATCTCAAAGTTTTTTTCCTAAAACCAATAGATCCGGTGGAAAAAAAGGTATCACACAGGATATTAATTTCTAGAACAATCTGGATGCTGAGCTTCAAACGCTATTGATCCAAAATTGCACTTTTTTTCACATTTACACTCCGGAAAGTTATGTTTTTAATGTTCAGTTTATACACTTTTTCTTAAAGTTCGAATTGCGAAGAAACGTTTAAAAACAACGAGTTTCCTACAAAAGGACTCTTTCGCGATCCTTCTGACTGCGCCAATAATATTTTCGATTTCGAAAAGTGAGTTTTTAAAAACAAAAATTTCAAAAATATACGAGGATGTACTGATATCTAGTTAGCCTAGACCAGTTCCATGCATAAACAAAAGATTGCGTTACCATAGCAACGAACAATAACTTATTAGAAGTGTCAGTGTAAAGTTTGACGTCAAAAAAGTAAACCAGAGTTACACAACAAATTAAAAGAAAAAAGGTATCCACCGAAATTGTTAAAATCGAAAAATTGGAGTATCGAGCCATCATCAAGTACCTGTATTTAAAAGGGTTAAGAGGTAAGCAGATTTACGAAGATATGTTTAATACCCTTGGTGATCAATGTCCTTCGTATGCGACCGATGATGACTGATCGGGAAGGCCAGTTTCTGTGTCAGTCCCCGAAAATATCGATGTAGTTCATGACATGATTTTATCAGACCGTAGAATTGGGCTAAAACGGATATCTGAAGCACTGAATATTTCATACGAACGCGTTCATCATATAGTTCACGTCAATTTGGACATGAGAAAAATTGCTGCAAGATGGATCCCTAAATGTTTAAATGTTGACCAAAAGCGTGCAAGGGTAGAAGCATCGCGTTCGATTTGTGCTCGATTTGAAAACGATGTAGACTTCTTAAACCGAATTGTTACTATGGATGAGACTTGGGTACATTTCTACGATCCAGAAACAAAGCAACAATCGATGGAATGGCGACACTCTGATTCTCCAAGACCTAAGAAGTGTCGTGTCCAAAAATCTGCTGGAAAAGTTCTTGCTTCAGTTTTTTGGGATTGCCATTGAGTAATCATGATTGATTTTTTGGATAAGGGTAGAACAATAACTGGAGATTACTATTCGACATTACGGACCACTCTACGGGAAAAAATTAAAGAGAAACGACGCGGAAAGCTATCCAGGATAACGCCCCTGCACACAAACCTCATGTTGCCATGCAAAAAATTAGTGATTTAGGGTTTGAATTACTAGAACACCCCCCTTGTTCATCAGATTTGGCTACGTCGGACTATCATCTCTTTCCTTAACTGAAAAAAAGGTAAAAGGTCGTAAATTTTCTTCCAACGAGGAGGTAATAAAAGCTGTGGAGGTCTGGTTTGCAGAGCAAGAAGAAACATTTTTTGAAAGGTCTAGAGACGTTGCAGGTTCGCTGTAATAAATGTATCCAATTAAGAGGAGAATATGTTGAGTAATACAATATTTTGACATTGAAATTTTGTTTGGTTCTATTGTAGGCTAATAATTTTTCAATATATCCTCGTATTATGTAAACTAAAAATAACAAAAGTAAAATTACAGAATGAAATGTATATATGAGTAACGATGAAATAAAACAATTTAAATTGTTTAAAATTTCATTATATTTGAACCAATGTTCAATTTAAACTAATGACGTCTTTCGCTAATACAGTAGCTTTGACAAATTAAATTGAACATTAGGTTAAATTTAATGAAGTTTTAAACAATTTAAATTGTTTTATTCCATCGTTAAGTATGGTTCGTCATCAAGTAAAACCTCATGGATTCAATTTTTAAATCTAGATCACCCTGGTGTACAAATTTCTCATTAAATTCGTACAATAGTCGGTCCGCCCCTAGTATAATATTTGAGTGCAAACGTTAAACACTTGCTGGTCTAGTTCGCTTTCCTGCTAAATACTTACTTGTTCATTGACAATGTCTTAGAAGTGACGTCTGTGCCTTGTGTTCTGCAAAATGTAGTGTTTTTCCTCATAAAATGGGGACTGTATCGCTTATGTTTACTAATAATTATTAAGTATAGTGTAATCTATTATTGGAACTGATTGTAAGTACCTTTATCATTATTAAAAGCCGTGTGGTAACGGTGCGTTCACGGAGATCACAATGTTTTGATTTTGCTCCTGCATTAAGCCGTAAACATCGAGAGTTGCGAAGAAAATAATTAATTCTGAAAGACTTCCAATATAGTTAAAGTGATGAACTTAATACCAGAGAACAAAAAAAAACTCATTAAATATACATTCTTGGTAAGATAAACAAATATTAATAGACAAATAAAGTGAAAGTGAAGTTCAATAACAAACTAATTAGTAAGTACAAAAAGAATCCTGGTCGATATCAAAGCGGCGTTGTCAGACTGACTTATAAAGCGGAAAACAAAAGAAAAATAATAAGCAGATAAAACTTTTATTGAAAAGTAAATTAAAGAAGGGGGATATGGCAAGAATAGAACAACAAATAAACGAAACTGCACAACTAACGAATGGGAAAATAGATTCTTTTGTATTGGAAATGAAACAAATAAAAGATGAAAATTCAAAATTGAAAGAACACATTATGAAGCAAGAAGAAAGGATAGATAGAAAAGTTGGAGAGGGATGAGGAAAATGAAAAGCAATCTGAAACAGAAGATAAAATATATAAAATTATGCATAAAATAGGAACGTCTATCAACAAAAACGTATATATAGATGAAATAAAAAGACTTGGGAACTATTCTAAAGATGCGAAGAGACCAGTATTGGTAAAATTAACTAAAGAAAATATTTAACATGTTAATCACAAATAAACAAATCAAATATCAACAAAATCTACAAGCAAAATCTCTGAACATTAAAAACCCATCCGAATTTTGGAAATATATAAACCTTCATAAAAAAAGCACTATAATGAACACCCTATTACGGCCAAAGAATGGGAGAACTATTATAACCTATTTTATAACACCACTGAAGCTAATATGAACCTATCCATAATGGATGCCAGACATCCCTATCTAGATTCACCCTTTACAATCCAAGAGATATACAATGTAATAGCAATAGCAAAAAATAATAAGGCGGTAGGGGATGATAAAATACCAAACGAATTTTATAAAAACTTGCCTACTAATTGGATCATACATCTAAAAGAATTATTTAACAAAATATACATGCAATTGGCCAAATATCAACGTGATTCACTTTCATAAGAAAGGCCCTGAAAACGATCCTCTAAATTATCGAGGTATTGCCTCACTCAATCACAAAACTAAGCTATTCACCCAACTAATAAATCAGAGACTACATACATTCAGTGAATCAATTGAAACGCTACCAGAATGTCATGCGTAAACAAAGAAGTACGGAAGATAATATTTTTGTTCTTTACTCGGTGATAAGTAACCATCTGCGACTGCCTGGGAGGAAAGTTTTTGCACTTTTTATCGACTTCAAAAAAGCTTTTGATAATATCAATTTGGATATACTTTGGCAAAAGCTTTTCTCTAATGGAATCAGCGGCAAGATAATAAGAATTTAAAAAAATATGTACTCTTTAGGGACAATAACAATTGAGCAGAACGGTTGTACCTCAAAAAAAAAAATTAAAATCACCAAAGGCATCATCTAAGGCGACTCGCTAAGTCCACTATTATTTGCTTTATATGTGTCAGACATAGACGACTACTTTAAACAACGAGGAGCTAGAGGTTTATCTTTAGATCAAAACAAAGACATTTCATTGCTGGGCTATGCTGATGACTTTATAGTATTAGAAGACTCGGAAATTCAGATGAATAGATCAATGAAAATATTAGAAAGTTATTGCGACACTAATAAATTACAAGTTAATGTAGATAAAACAAAGGTAGTTATATTCAGAAAAAGCCCAAATATCGGACATAAACCTAAATTTTGGTATAAAAATGCACTAATAGAACAGGTAAACAGCTATAATTACTTAGGAGTGATATTCTCGTTTAACGGCACGTTCTCAGAAAATTTAAAATCACGTATAAAGAAAACGAAAATAACACAAAACGCAACACAAAATTCAATTAAATCGTCACATATGACCGATATGGAAAGTGTTAAATCGCTTTATTATAGCATTGTAGTTCCAACCTACACATATGCCAGTGGAATATGGGGACTTCGGTACATAAATGAGGGAGAAATAGTTCAAAATCAATTTTGGAAAAATTTTCTCTATTTCCAGAAAACAACTCCCAGTTACATTTTGAGAGCGGAAACAAGACTAGTGAAAATTGGATTTCTTATTATAAAACAATATTTACTAAAGATTAAAAAATTGTCCTCAAAAAGATTTCATAAGATAGTGCTAGATAGAACTTACCAACTATACCAACAAAATAAAACTGTATCAAAATACAATTGGATACGTCAAATAAATAATATTTTAACTGAAATTGGAGCTCCAGAGTTTGATATGCATAGTTTCGATGGGGATAAAATCAACATTATTTTAGAAAAATACGAACAATATAGTCATATAGAGGATTGGAATAAAATATTACTAAGTACATATTGTCCAATGTATAAACACATACTACAAGACAAGCATCCCTTTCAAAGCACAAACCACTTAGATCTTTCAATCCCTTTGCATATTAAACGCTTCATCTCACAACTACGCTCTACTAACACTAAAACGCTGTATATGTATGTTAATAACAATGCATATATTACCGTAAATACCCGAAATCCGTAAATACGCGTAATAACTAGTGAGAACCCGAAATAACTAGGAGTATCGGTAAATTCTCGTTCTTACTAGTAAGAACGCGTAATTACTACGAGGTTTAGGAAAATACGGAATTCAAACTTTTATTCGGCTATTTACTGAAATTTTCAGTTAGAACGCGTTCTTTCTAAGCGTAAGTTAGTAACCACTGAGTGTTACTCGATCTTTGCAGGGATTGGCTACATTTCATCTCGCGATGTCTCGAAAGACAGGGAAAGGTTCCCCCCGCACCTTGCGCGGCTCCATAATACGTTATTTTATCTGAAGTTGTTACTGTGTGTACCACGTCGTTTGCCGTTTGTTACTTTGATAAACGTTGTTATTCGAAAAATGAATTCTTCGCTGATTGCTTGGAAAGAAAAATTTACGAATAATTTATTCAGTACGTGCAGTAAAGATCCCAAATTATCGAAATATACTATTTTGAATAAATAAACTTGAAGAAATCTTTGATGTTATCGAAGCTGCTCACGTAGCAATTGGGCATGGTGGTCGGGACCGACTTCGAATAGAAACAGCAAGAAAATATGCAAATATTACTACCAGAATGATAAATTTATTTCTGTCGATGTGCGAAGTCTGCAACAGTAAAAAATCTAAGAAGAAAACGGGATTGGTTTCTAAACCAATTTTACACAATGAATTAAACAGCCGATGCTAAGTAGATCTGATCGATATGCAGAGCCAATCAGATGGAGAATATAAATTCATAATGGTTTATCAAGATCATTTAACCAAGTTCATTTTCTTAAGAGCTTTAACATCTAAACGAGCTGAAGAAATCGCATACAAATTGAACGAAATATTTTTCACTTTTGGAGCGCCGTGCATATTACACAGTGATAACGGTCGAGAATTTGCTAACTGTGTTATAAACGAATTTAAATCCTTATGGCAAGAACTTAAGATTGTCCACGGAAAGCCACGACACAGCCAGAGTCAGGGATCAGTCGAAAGGGCCAATCAAGATGTTGAAAATATGATTGCTTCATGGTTGTCCGATAATAAAACTGTAAAATGGTCAGAAGGTCTACCATTTGTACAATTGGATTAACTACATCGTCTTTGCCTCCTGAGGTTATTTCATCTTTAGAACGGGAAGAGGATTTAGAAAAAGTCGTTAATGATGTTACCACGATGAGAGAAGAAACTCAAAGAGAAGATTCAAATTCAGAAGACGACATTGCTGAAAAATATACAGAAGAAGATCAAGAACAAGAACGCTTTTGCAACAAATGTGGTGCTATTTTACCGACTAACATTGATCGTGACTTCTGTTTGAATTGTGAAACAGAAGACAATATAAAAGCAGTAAGGTCAGAAGCAAGCCAATCGCTAATTCATCAGGCAAAAAAGATGAAAAGCTACAGTGATAAAACACATCCACCTGCAAACGTTGGCGATAATGTTACGCTACCTACCTATTCCTGATGTGGATAAAGCAAAAGATGCTTTCAGAAATATAATAGCTGTTGTGTTACTGAAGACCGACGACAACATGTACCAGTTAGGTACAAAAGATGGAGTCATAAATCATCTGTATACCAGATCCGAATTTGATATTTGCAAGCAAAAATTTATTGACATTGATTTAATAAGGAAAGATAAACAAATTTCTTTACGTCAAGTAGCTTCATCTAATTTTAGTTCTAGCCAGGGTTTTTTATGTGTAAACTCGCTAAAAATTGTAAAAGTAAATTATGCAAATGCAAAAAAAAATAATGTTCTATGCAATTCAAAATGCCATAATAGTACCTCTTGCAATAATAAGTAAGCGAAGTTATATTGTTCACTTTTGTTTGAATTCCACTTGTTCTATGTTTCATTTGTTCTGTAAATTTTTTTTGTGCAATAAATTAACTGAAACCAACCACACTTTATTCTCTAACAGAAACTTACCTACAATATTAATTTTAGGCATTCATAAATTTTAAAATTCAGTTATTTACTGTTGTGTGCTTAGAAATAACGCGTTCTAACTGAAAATTTCAGTAAAGAGCCGAATAAAAGTTTTAATTCGGTATTTTCCTAAACCTCGTAGTAATTACGCGTTCTTACTAGTAAGAACGCGAAATTGCCTACATTCCTAGTTATTTCGGGTTCTTACTAGTTATTACAGCTATTAACGGATTTCGGGTATTTACGGTAACACATATACCATAAAAACAAATGAAATATGCACAATTTGCAACTGTCTAGTTCCAGAATCCCTACAACATTTATTATTTGTATGTCCAATGTATGAACAAATTAGATATTTCTTCTCTAAAATCTATCAGCCCCTAACGGACTTTGAAACAGTAATTAATGAAGCTGAACCACAATTATTATATCAAATATATAATGTGACAAAGAATATTTTAAAAATCAGATCATTCATTATAAACGAGTAGTAAGTATCCTCTCACTCCCGTCAAGGCATCATCTAAGCATATCTATACAATTATAATTCATTTCTTTTTTTTTAGTTACTATTTTTTACATTTATATTGGAAATATTGTCACTCCTTGTTCATGTATTCTGTACGAAAGAACAATAAATTTTCTATCTATCTATCTATTAAAAGGATAAAATATCCACTGACTGTCGAAAATCATTCACCTAGCATAGTTGCCGCGCGTTTAGGGATTAAGAATGCAGGAGAACTTTTGATAGCTAATTTCAAGATATCCTATTTTTAATACCATATTGTTTACTACTGATTTATAAACGTTTTATCGCTTTATTACGTAACTATTTTATGTAAATTTCTGAACTTATATTCACCTGAAACTATTACGTGATTGATTAAAGCTAAGTGCGGGTCTGGCTTTAACTGTAAATATTGTAAATTTGTATAGACTAGTGTATAATTTTCAGATTTTCCAACCGGCTATTGACTATATTCATCTTGACGATGATCTTAATAGTGAAACGTTAATTTGTACTTTAATGTTGCATAACTAGCTGCGTGTTTTCTTAACTAGCAGCGTGTGTAGATTTAGCTGAGTATTTACTCATAACTAGCAACATGTTTCCTGATAATTGGCAGAGTGTTTTTTTATCCAACCTCTGGATTTTTCACTCTTATTTTTTCTCCTGTAAATAATCTCTTTCCTTACATACTAAAGTGAAGAATCTATTGTAACATTTGACTTTTATTTATTTTCATATATCTATGTATAGGTTATCCCTCTGCCTCTCGTACGGTAACAAGCTCCTGCAGCGCAATGCAGGTGATCTTTCGTTTTTCCTCGAAGCTGCTAAGAACTATTATGTGATGAGCATTTTTACATTGTTTGGCTTCTGAAACCTGCGACCTGAAATTATATTTTCTCTTCTGCCCATACATATAGTTTTTTTAGCCGTTCGAGCCGGATATAGCTCCTGTCAATTTGACATGCCTCTGTTCTACTATTTCTTTCTATAAAAAATTCTTTTCCTTATTTGTGACTCTTGCTTTTGGTAGTCTTTGACGGATCTATGGACAAAAAATGTTCGCGAAGTGAGCCGCTAAATTTCGAACTTTCTATTTAAAAAATATTAAAATAAACTTTAATAATTTTCCGGAGTGCGCGGAACTCTTATTAAACGTGGCAACGCAGCAATCTGCATTCAATCTTACAACTGCTTAGAAAAAATAACATCAAAGGGATACTCAGGTTTCTTATCTTTCTGGGTAAAGATTTTTTGTTCTGCTTTAGTAAAAATGTTGACATATTATTTCTTGTTTGTGAATGAATAATATTTGAATTGCTTTTTCGTATTTAATGAATAATATCTGTTATTCTACTTCAGAATTTATTGAAATATTTATAGTATTGTAGGTAAATAATTTACTGTAATGATAACATTTTTAGTTTGTACCTTTATTTGGTATAGCTAATTTATTGTAAATTCCTATATTTCTTCACGTTTAGTAATTGCATGGGTAATCAATTGTTTATATTTTTCTCCATACTTGTACTGTAAAATTTGGAATTAGACTAACACAGTCTATATTAAATACGATTTTGCATTGATGGAATATACTTTATACATTCTTGTACATTAAAATAGTTTTGTATTTCCTATTACATTGTTTGGTTTCTCAAACCTGTGACCTGCTATTTTATTTTCTCTTCTGCCCACACACCTGTTACATCGATTGTCTAATTAATAAAAGTCGACAACACTTCACGGAGCTCTAATTTATTATAACTTATTACTACTAATGAGCAAACGATTGGTATTCGAAGAAATAAGTTTTACAACAATTAGAAGTCCCAAATTCAGTTTAAAATAAATAATCTAAACGGACAAATAGTAAGAAAACATTTTCAGTAGCGATTTGTAAATATACTAAGTCTCTAGCTTCATAGTAATTATTACAATCGATTATTTTTATTTACGTATTTCTGAAGAACGCCAATGCTTGCTGCCTTTATGAGGTTCGCGTAGTTTAGTTTGGTTATCTTATTAAAAAAATTAAATTTGTTTAAGGCCAAGCCAACAGATGGGTTAAAAACATGGAAAAAGGCAATCGATTGCAAGTAATCAAACTGACAGATGGAAATTACATCAGAGTAGTTGAAAACGCGATAACTTTTGGTACCCCCGTACTGTTGGAAAACATTATCGAAGATATAGACGCAATTTTAGACCCGGTTTTAGTTAAAACGATTTTCAAGAGTCAAGGTGTATGGTACTTAAAATTAGGCGATAACATCCTCGAATATTCCTTTGATTTCCGTTTATATATAACTACACGTTTGAGGAATCCCCATTATTTACCGGAAATTGCGGTGAAAGTGACCATGGTGAATTTTATGATTACACAGCAAGGGTTGCAAGACCAACTTTTGGGAATAGTGGTGGCTAGAGAAAAGCCAGATTTAGAAGAGAAAAAGAACTTGATGATTGTTGAGAGCGCTAATAATAAGAAGATGTTGAAGGAAATCGAAGATAAAATTTTAGAGGTTTAGTTATTTTTCTTATCTGATCTATCTGTCACTACTTTTACGTGATAATATGAACCATAACCTCAAAATCTTAATCTTAATACATACATTCATCTCACTTGTAGATACTATCTACATCCGAAGGTAATATTCTGGAAGACGAAACGGCCATAAAAATACTATCTAGCAGTAAAGTACTATCCGAAGAAATCCAAGAAAAACAAAAGCAGGCAGCTGTTACCGAAAAAGAAATAGATACCGCCCGTAACGGCTACGTACCAGTTTCCAAACATTCTTCAGTACTATTTTTCTGTATCTCAGATCTGACCAACATTGATCCAATGTATCAGTACTCATTGGGCTGGTTCATAAATCTCTACGTGCAATCGATCATCATGAGTAAGAAATCGAATGTACTGGAAGAACGCTTGGGGAATTTGAACGATTATTTTACGAATAGTATTTATAGAAATGTATGTAGGTCCCTGTTCGAGAAGGACAAATTATTGTTTTCTATGGTATTAGCTGTAGGAATACTCAGATCACATGTAAGTAATCTCCCATTGACGCCATTTTTTAACGATATCAATCTACAGTAGGTAGTAGCTCCAGTGATACCAACTTAGGGGTTTTCGGGAAAAAACTAGATAGGGAGTTTTTTATGTGGTAAACTTTTTGGGGTAGTTTTAGGGATAGCATAATAATTAAATTTTTACGTTTCCGCCCAACCCTATCTAATATGTGAGAAAACTATTGGTTTGCGCCGTCGTGCTCGAAAAATCGCGCGTGTTTGAAATACCTCTTTATCCACTTATACTTTAATATACTAATTATTATTATTATTATAAATATACATCTTATGTACAAAATTATTACTAGCCAGACACTAGAGGGTAAATAATAATGTCCTTTTGACACTTAAAATAGCTATAAACGTTATAGCTAAAATGTTTTATATACGGATTTTAACATGTATGACGAGTTATAAGTAATATCAAATGAAATATACTCGGCGACATAACATTAACTATTAATGAGCGGATAATTTGTTACAGTATAAAAGGATTTCTATACAGGGCTATGGTGTATAACGGATTATAAGCAATATCACTGAAAATATACTCGGCGACTATTAAAGAACGGAATCATCGTTACAATACTCGGCCATTTAGAATACTTATCAATCAATATATAAGATGATTGCTACACAGAAGTTAGGGGTTGTAACGGGTTATGAGTAATATCAAATGAAAATATACTAGACAACATAAAAAACACGGATATCTCATTACAGTATAAAATGATTTCAATACGGAACTATAATGCATAACGGGTTATAAGTGATATCAACTGAAAATATACTCGACAACATATAAAATAACTATTCAGGAAAGGAAACCTCGTTACACACTACGGAGGCTGTATCGTGCTAACAACCCGAAAGTTCTCCAGATATGACCAAAAATGAAGTACACGGTTAGTGTATAGTGCTAACAACCGGAAATTTTTCCAAAAATGTGGTATTTCAAGTACCATATCATAGTTTTACTGGCTCTGGTGAGCTGAAAATCCATAGAGTACATCTGACATCCTGAACAATATCCAATCATAGAATTGGTCAATTGTATACACTACGGAGGCTTTATCGTGCTAACAACCCGAAATTTCTCTAGAAATTACCAAAAACGTGGCACTTCAAGTACCATATCACTCGCTGTAGTGAGCTAAAAATCAAAAGGATTCATATGTGAGATGCTCTGAATAATATCCAATCATAAAATTGGTCACTTGTATACACTCCGGAGGCTGTATCGTGCTAACAAACCGAAATTTCTCTAAAGAGGACCAAAAATGCAGTATATCTGGATTTATAGACCCATTTTACTGGCTTTGGTGAGCTTAAAATCAATAGATTTAATCTGTGACACACCCTAAACAATATCCAATCACTAAATTGGTCACATGTATCCACTACCGAGGCTGTATAGTGTTAACAACCCGAATTTTTTCCAAAAATGACAAAAATATGGTATTTCAAGTACCATAGTGTCACGTTTAGAAATAAAACGCACTATATGGTAGGCTTTGCAAAAGTAGGTCAGTGCTTTGGTAATTACTCACAAAGAAAAACGTATTGTTTCCTGGAGTAAGAGAAAACAACGAACCAGCAAAACGAATAGCTGGGGAAGTTATAGTCGAGGGAATCCAGTAAAGCCTACCCGAGGGATGTTCAGCACGATTGAAAACAAAGTGTCCCTTCAAGAAGAAAAGACGTGCCCTGGCAGAATGTTAGTGTAAGTACAAGGTTTATTATAATTTTTATGAAGTATCGTTGAGTTGATTTTGTATTATATTTTCTGTGCCTATTATTATCGAGTTTCGAGTGTGTGTCTATAGTTGCTGGAAAATTAGTAATTTAATAATAAATAGTTTTATGCAATCGTTATCATTTTGGGAGTGTATATTGTAGTATACCGTTAATTGTAGTAGAATTGCCGTACGTTGTAGCGACAATTATAGTATATGCAGCTTAAGCAGCGTATTTTTATTATACTGTACACACGGCTTAAACGGCGTATGATATGTATTTCAATCTGACAGTTGTTGTCAAGTAATTCCCGGCTATAATAAAAGTTTTTCAGTTATATCAAAAGATGAATTTATTTATAATGAATTTTTATCACTCTTATTTCAGGGTGGGTTCAATGCGCTATTAAAAATATTAGTAAATTTTTATAAGCTGGAACTGCACTGTTGGGTCTCAGAAACCCAGAGCGTCCTTCATTGTAATGTGACATGCGTATGAGTGGTTTGTTTGCGTCGCCAGTCTATGTAAATTCAGTCTACAGTTAGCCGACTTAGAATACGGCTGTTTTGCTGCATTTGAGTGAAACAGCGAGGTACGATATTTTCAAAAATACGAGCATGGGTTCCACAGACCCAAGTGTGACGTTTATGGTAATTATTTTGTTTTAACTTACCTTTATTTATTTTAGTATAATGGCTTCAACTAGCAGAGAAAATCGTCGTCGATTAACCGAGGTGGAATTGCAGAGAGAGGCAGAAAATTTATGGGAGAATGAGGGCGAAAACGAGATCGTTGACGATATGTTTGGAGGAGAAGATTCTGATGAAGATTATGTTGAAGAGCAACTCTCAGATAGCAACAGTGACCAAAGCGAAAATGAAGACGAAGTATTGGATGAACCAGTTAGAAATGTCCATAGTTTACATAGTACACAAGCCCCAGCAATACAGGGTCGTACAAGACAAGAAAATATTGTAATGCATTTACCTGGCCCTAAACGAGAAGCCAGGACAGTTCAGTCTCCTGAACAAGCTTGGAATTTGTTGTTCAACGAACAAATGATAGATGTTGTTTTATACACAAATGAAGAAATTACTCGTAAATGCAATGATATTAGACAACAGAGTTATACAAGGCCAGTAAATAAAGCAGATGTCAAGGCTTTTATTGGGCTGCTATTTTTAGCAGGTGCATTACGCGTATCAAACTGTAACTTAGATGAACTTTGGTCAGTAAAATTTGGAAATGGAATATTTCGGGCGACAATGTCACAGCACTGATTTCAGTTTATTGCATTATGTCTAAGGTTTGATAGTAAAGATACTAGAGCCGAAAGAAGGTTGGTTGATAAATTTGCACCTATACGGGAATTATTTGACATTTTTGTGGATAATTGTAAATCGTACTACACACCATATGAATGCTGTACTATAGATGAACAGTTCGTAGGATACAGAGGGAAATGCCCGTTCCGAATTTACATGGCTAGTAAGCCTGATAAGTATGGAATTAAAATAATGATGTTGAATGATTCAAAAACTTATTATATGCTCAATGCAATTCCATACGCAGGAAGAGTTACTACAGAAAATAATGAATCAGTACTGGCTTATTATGTCCGAAAACTTTCAGAACCAATACATGGGGAACTAATCGAAACCTCACAGTTGACAATTGGTTTACGTCAATTCCCCTAGCTGAAGAAATGTTAGAACAGTATCAATTAACTCTCCTAGGAACTTTGAGAAAAAATAAGAGAAATACCTACTTCCTTTCTACAAAAAAAAGAAGTAGGTACATCGTTATTTGCTTTTGATAGAAATAAAACACTTGTTTCATACACTCCTAAACCAAAACAAAACAAAATTGTACTTTTGCTGTCAACATTGCATTCTGATGACTCCCTAAATGCCATTACTGGGAAGCCCAATATTATACATTCTTATATAGAAACAAAGGGAGGGACAGATACATTCAATCAGCTCTGCCATTCGTACACTACTTCACGAAAGACTAGACGTTGGCCGCTACGAGTTTTTTTCGATATACTTGATGCTAGTGGAATAAATGCAATGGTTTTGTTTTCTCTCGCAAATCCACACTGGAAAGAAGATAGACAAAGTAATCGAAAATCTGTTTTGAAGCAGTTAGGAATGAGTCTAATTGAACCATGTTTACGAGAACGTTTGACAGTTACTACGTTACAAAAACCATTGCGGCAAAACATTTCTGAAATTCTCGGAATTGAAGTCCCCCCACCACAACATGATGTTCATTTAGCAAAAAAAGTTAGATGCTCCTTCTGTCCAAAAGGGAAAGTTAGAAAAACTAATTTTGCGTGTTCTGCGTGTCACATGCCATACTGCATGGAGCATAGAGCCCAGCTATGCTGTGAATGCGAACAAAAAGATCCAAGAAACTGAAGACCTGGCTAAGAATAACTAAGACTGATAATGTCAAAAGAGTTTATTTTTTGTTACAAGGATAGATATAGAGTTTGTATTCGTAGATAATAATTTGAATTTCATGTTATTTTTTTTTCAAAAAAATGTTTTATGTTTGGATGTTATTTTGTTTTTTTTTTCACTTTCAACAAATATATCTCTTTGTGAAATAAAACACCATGATTATATTTTTTTTCTACGCAAACTACGAAATTTAGTTATTCTCCCGAAACCATAAAATATTTAAATTTTTTGTTTTTTTGCTAAAAAATAGCTTTGGGTTTCTGAGACCCGAGTGTGAAGTTCTTGTCTCAAAAAATAAGTGTGATGTACCAGGGTTAAACATTAACTCTTATTCCTGATTATTTACACAATAGTCTCGTGTGAGTGTTTGTTCTAGATTATAAAGGCTTTTTAATTGCCGTATGACATTTACGATATTTAAATGAATTATCTGTCACCAATAATAATCCACATGTTACTGCCAAAAATAAAATTTTTATTTAGTAAAATATTTTTAATTTCAATCAAAATATGTTATAAGCGAATACCACAGTAAGTTAAGATACAAAATTTTTATTCAATTATTAAATCACAAAATTCAAATTTTAGTTTTCCCCAATTATATATTTAATAACAAAATCGTATTTTGCTACAGAAATTGAAATTAAAAACAACCTACACACTAAACAACTAATCTCTAGTTTCAAAGTTTATAAATTTTTCAAAAAAGTTCAAAATTTCGAATTGTCACTTGAGTCAGATAAATGTCAAATACCACGATCACAGTCCAAAATTTTTATTAAATAAATTCTTCCAATTGTTCAGTTTTTCAATACGTATTAGGTATTTCATTTGAGTTCAAATTGATATTTCTTAAAACTTGCATCTATTTTAATTTTGTTAAAAGGCCTGATATTTTCGAGAAATAATAATAAACTGGAGCGGACTCACCAATAATAGGGAACAGGAACAAACTCGTACTATTCTAAATATAATTTTGAATTCTGGAACTTTCACTTTTCTTTAAATACGAATAAATTTTCTAAAAAACACACTCGCACTGAATTTATAATGGATAGATTGATGATTATTAATTATACTATTTAACTTATTATACTATTTTCACAAAATGTTGGGACAAATCTCAAATACGATGTTGTCTCCTCGGGATATCAAATTCAACTACTTATTTTTTAAATAAATAACCACCTTCTACTGTGGTTACCAACTTTCCTCTTTTTTGAAAAAAAACTATACTGTTATTTTCTTATAACAAAGATTTGGAATACTTTTATTACTACTTATTGTCTATCATGACATATATTTTCTCTAACCTTAAATATCTTTTTCAATGGTGACAGGTAAATGTCATCGGAAATTAAATAATGTGCTAGTTCTTACATATACCGGGTTTTTCAACCATATTGATTTAATAGACAATACAGGGTTTGCCAAAAGTATTGCATAACAAAGCAATTAAATGAAATTTTCAAAAATTTGAAATGAGAGAACTGTAATAATATATATTATTGTCGGGGGAATTATTGAAGTTATGTTCCATGGGACTCGATATAATTTTTTTAGGGAGATTTTGTCAATTTGAAATTGTATAGCTTGTTACGGTCCTTAATATATACGTTAAGTTTCTTGCTTTTAATGAGTGGTAACTTAATTTGACCTGAGACCCCATATATTGTCGCATATGGTGGAGGCGTCGGCTTTGTTCCTGTTGAGTCATTCTCCGTAACGTTCAATACAAATGCCAAAAGAAAAAAATCACTTGTAGTACACAGATTATAATAATTTAACATTAAAAAGACGTAACAATAAACTATTTCTTGTAGCAACAACTGATAACCTTGTGTAGAATGTTGATGAGTCGACACGTTAGCTACTGACCACATATATAAATTATATCGTGGAACCTACTGAAAAAAGCAAAACACAACGGTTTTTCTACTAGGAGAATTCATAATTTTGTAATATAATTATTGTATAATGTATAATCGTAATCTTATTCGACAAAGGTTTTTTTGACTTGTCTAGGTAACAAAAACCAGCATTCAAATTTTGGAGGAGTGAGAATAGGTGCGAAGCACTAGTTGTAGAAAAACTGCCCATACCTTCCAAGGCATGGAATTCCTAAGTAATCATAAGGAGTGATAGACATGACCAAAAACCAGATCTCCCTAATGCATAACGGGATTAGGACACTAGTCCCCGTCTCGGGAAGGACACGAGCTACAGAGGCAATTACTTGTCAGGTCGCGACCTCATTTAAAAGGACACCGGTTAACTACCGGCGACTTTAACTGGAAGAATGCCTGCGGGACATAGGACGAACCGCAAAAAACCTGAATGTGCAGGTACAAAAAGATGAAAGAAGGACAGAGGAGGAAAACCGACAAACGATCAGCGAACCACGAGAAGCGAGCGGAAAAAATCAGATTTCAACATCCCCTAGGATCAACACTAAATCAAACAGCAAGGAAAAAATATGAAAATAACACACTCTGGAAAACAAGGAAAACATAAGGTTAAAAGTATTGAAGAGTGTTTAAAATACAGGGACAAAAGTACAGGATCATAGCGACATGCGTCTAAGAAGGCAACAGGGAACCAGATCTCTAAGCACATATGGGGGACCCCCAGGAAGACAAACTTAATAAAATAACGCTGAAAATGGATATCATATTAAAACCCTGGTCAGACACCGAGGTAGAGCTAACGAGTTACGCAGACAGAAAGGCGGGAAACGAAGCCTTGTCTGCCAAGAAATAGCGGACAAAGGAGAAAAGTGGAAAATGATAATCTCGAACTTGAACAGCATGAATATAAAGTTATATAAAGGAACCACGGTGGGATGGTGTTGCCCACTGGAATCGATGGTAGGAGAAGTCCTTGTGCTATACGCTGAACCAAGCGATGACGAAGTTATGCTAGAATACCATAACATTGGACACCTACAAGAGGGGGAATTGAAGGACAAGCTGAAAGAGCGTCGGAGGAGCGGATACAATCAAAAGTCGTCCGTACAGGGTATCCCAGAAAGAAAGGGATATAATAGACCAACAAATTAACGGAATGTTTGAACACGAGGTGATTCGGTCTTGCCACTCGCCCTGGTCAAGTCCAGTGGTCCTCTGCAAGAAACGGGACCAGACTTACCGTTTCTGCGTCGATTATAGGAAATTAATTGCAGTAACGAGGAAATAGTCCTACCCCCCCCCCCCAACATTGACGATATTTTGACATATGGGAGGAGATACATTTCTACCCTGGATATGTTTAGCGGACACTAGCAGGTACCGATAGTGGAGAAGTCCAAACAATATACCGCGTTTATAGCACAGGGTCACGTACCATACGAATTTATTGTTTTAAATTTTGGACTGTGCAACGCACCAGCAACCTTCCAGCACTTAGCGGATGAAGTGTTCAACGGGATGAAATGGAAGGATATCTTGATAAACCTGGACGATATAGTAGTCTTCTCAGAAACGCAAGAAGAACACTTGACAAAACTAAGAAGGATATTTCAAGGGCTTAGGGAAGCGGGACTAACACTCAAACTCAGCAAATGCCAGTACATAGAACCCAAGGTGAGAATTTTAGGGCACCAAGTGAGCTAGCGGGGTATAGCAATAGATGGAGAGTTGGTGAAAGCCATACAGGACATCCCAGCCCCAAAGACGACCAAGAACATTCAGAATTTCTTGGGGTTGTGTAACTTTTACAGGGAGTTTATCAAAAACTTCTCTCAAATATAGCACACCCTCTACACTTAGCGACACGGAGGGATGGTTTTACATGGGACAAGCAGCAAGAAGACACGTTCAGAATTCTAAAAGAGAGGATGTCCAGCGCCCCAGTTCTTCAACACTTCAACCCAAATAGGGATTTTACTACAGGGCGGGGAGGATGGAGAGCCACATCCAGTAGTCTTTATCAGCCGTAGTCTATCAAAATGTGAACAAAATTACACGATTACGGAACCAGAGAGGTTAGCGGCAATTTGGTCACTAACACACCTAAGACATATGGTGCACGGAAAAGCCGTGAAAATTGTAACGGACCACCACGCCCTTTGCTGGCTGAAAACCATTAAGGACCCTACTGGGAGATTAGCTAGATGGGCATCAAAATTAGCAGAGTTCGATTATCAAATTGTTCATAAGAGCGGCGCAGGTTGCCTTTCAAGAAATCCCATAGAAGGGCCAGTAGGCCTCGATGACAGCGACCTAAACGAAGTACTCACCTTTCTGGCGCTATCGGAGGATCTTTCCAGTGAACAGAAGAAGGACCCCCGAAATCTTTGACGCCATATCTGACCCACAGGAGGCCCCCGTAGGAATAGTTAAGAGGGCAATGAATTTCAGAATACGAGATTGCATGTCGTACAAAGTAAAAACGAGTCCAACAGGAACCGACGACCTCCTGGCCATCCCAAGACATCTCATAGCTGAGGTACTATTCTCCCATCATAGTGAACCCATGTCGGGACATCTAGAAATCACAAAGACGTTGCACAAGATATCACACAGGTTCTACTGATGGAAAGTAGAACGTTATGTCAAAGGATGCCGTGATTGTTATGCTAGGAAGGACCAGGAAAACAGAAAGCCGGTGGGACCGTTACAACCGCTGAAAGTGGGCCAGCCCTTCGACAGGGTAGGGATTGATCTATTGGTCCCGTTCAGAAGAAGTAGGAATGGTAAGACATTCATCGTAGTAGTAACGGACTATGCAACACGGTGGGCCAAAACCGCAGCCCTTAGTAGTGGGAAAGCTATACCGGTGAAACAGTTTATCCTAAGTAATATTGTGACCAGACACGGGTCCCCCAGATTTTTGTTAAGTGACAGAGGTAAAACCTTTATGTCGGAGACGGTGACAGAACTAATTAAAATCATGGGCACAGTGAGCCAATTCACAGCAGCGTACTAACCGGCAACGAATGGTCTGATAGAAATAATGAACAACGCATTGGCGGATATGGTCTCAATGTATGTGAATACGCAGCACACGGAATGGGACGAGTACCTTCCACTTGTAACCTTTGCTTATAATTCATAAATAAGATACGATGAGATTCTCTCCATTCATGCTAGTATACGCTAGGGAGGCAGTCTTACCCTCAAAAGCATAATTGATGCAAGACATTAAAAGCAATGAAATGCATGTAGTCAGGCCTTTGAAAACATAGTCAAGAAGCAGGGTAAGGCCAAGAGTTACTATGATGCGAGGCACAGTGAACTCGAATTAAAACAGGGAGATTAGAAGGTGGGGTGGTTAGAAAAGCTCTTGTTGAAATATTTTGGTAATAATTACATAAATGAAAAGAAAAGAGATGTGACATACGAAATCCGCAAAGGCCTCTCCCCAAACAGTAAAAAAGAGGTGGCCCATGTAAGTCACATACTACCATACAATGACCCCTGGTCGTCAGACCTCAGACCTTAGGATGTGGAATAGTCAAGGAAAAATACGTATTCTTTATTCTTTCCCCCTTCTTTTTCTTACCTTTCACCTTGTTATATAGGAGCAGGATGGTCCCGTTATAGTAGGATCTATTCAACATAATAAGGGCTTAACTTTTTACGCGTTAAAAAACTATATATTGATTGATCGGATATTTGAAATGTGACTAATTAATATCCTATGTGTAGGTTATTATCTGTTTTACTCTCTCTAGTGCGCTGAAAATCAATAGAGTTCATCTGTAAGACGCCCTGAACAATATCCAATTATAAAATTGGTCGCTTGTATACACTCCGGAGGCTGTATCGTGCTAACAAACCGAAATTTCCCCAACAATGACAAAAATGTGGTACTATAAGTACCATAGCACTCGTTGTACCGGCTCTGGTCAGCTGAACATCAATAGGGTTCATCAGTGAGATGTCCTAAATATTATTCAATCATGAAATTGGTGACTACTTGCACTCCCGAAGCTGTAGCGTGCTAACAAGACATGTTACGAAAAATGGACGACGACGACCACGACGACATACACACAGGATTTTTTTTATAAAAACAGTTTTTTCGTGTTTTTCTTGCCGAAAAACGAAAAAATAACTAAAAACATCCTGTTACAGCGGTTGTCCAGTTACTGGTTTCTGGTCAATTGTTCTAATTTTTATTCTTTTTAATCGTTTCCCTTTACACTGATTTCTTTCATAGGAACAATTCAAACTAGATTACGGATCGCACCATTTCTTCGGCACTAGCCCCTGTCAGGTCAAGATTATATGCCAAATTTTGGTACAGCACTAGATTTTAGAAGTAATACAAAATTTTCATTTTTGTACAATAATTATTGAATCCATAGCATATTTATGACTCGCTTCTCTTCCTTTTTGTCGAAATATTTGTCGATGTAAATAATTTTTCTTTTAAATTTTCTTGAATCTTCTTGGTCCGCGAATAATTAACAATCCAACTGGTACTGGAACTACTACTTTGGTATAAATGATTGAAATAAGACTTTGTTATTTAAAAACTTTACCAGGGAAAAATCAATGAAGATGTTTGGAATTTTTTCTTAACTGGTGGAGTTGCTTTGAATAATCCACATCGCAATCCTTCTCCAGACTGGTTATCGGATAAATCTTGGTCGGAAATCGTAAGAGCTAGTAATTTAGAAGGGTAAGTATTAAAAAATCAAGTATGTAAATAAAACAAGTATTTTATACACAGGGTGGAGAATTGATATGGATCTAGCATTACGAAATAAAAATGATTTTGGCTGTAATGCGTTTAAATTATATTACATTATGACGCATATTTCAGAAACATTCAATATAATTAGCCGAAAAAACTCTCTCTATTTTGAATTTCTGTTGTTTTCTACTTGTTTAAGGTTGAAGGGTTTCATGGATTCAGTGAATAAGAACAATGCAGCTTGGAGGAAATTCTACGATACTTCAAATCCTAACGAAACGCCTTGTCCTGCACCTTTTGAGACTACTCATGGATTGCAAAGACTGATTCTGATCCGTGCCATAAGACCTGATAAAGTGGTACCGGCAGTTCAAGTAATATATTTAAATTATCTTTCTAAATTTATTTCTAGCATGTTTTAAGCCCATTCTATTAGATTTCAGTTGTATTGTTGATTAATATTATTTAATAATAATTATAGATTTCTCAAAATAAAATGGTGTAACTACTTTTGGATGTACCCCTGTAAGATTGGCGTTCCTTCTAACGTTGATCAGAATATTCCCACTACTATAACAAAGTACCGAAATAACGTAGAGTGACTAATGTTTTAGTGAGGTTCACAATCAAACTAAAGCGGAACAAAATAATTTTTAAGAATAAAATGAATTAACTATAAAAAGAATACCTTTTTTGAGGCCTCTTACATGTTATTGTGAACCAAACGATAAGTAAATAATAATTTATACAAAATTGGCCTTTATTTTAAAGTACTGTAGCGTTTATTACCGGATAACAAAGTATACAACTGTATAGAATTCCATCCTCAATACCAACTGATAAGACGTCCATAAACGTAGATATCGATTCGATGAAGAGGTAAAAACATAATTTTTTTAAAATTAATTTACAAAAAAAAGAATGAAACAAATTATTTGATTGTATTATATTTAGTTGTTGATACTGTAACGATCAGTATTGCTACTTTATGAATTTTGGATTTTGTGAGTTTTGGGTTTTGAATTTTGAGTTTTGGGTTTTGAGGTTTGAATTTGGTATTAGCAACATATTGATAATGAATCCAAGTACTAGCGGTGTGTCAGAAGCCAAAAACAGTGTCATCATTTAACGCCCGAAGAAAAAACGATGATGAAAAACATGTTTGAAGGACAGTAAGTGAAGTAGTTACATTATGTAGTATTATGACAAAAAATGGAGAAAGCACTGTATACAAAGTAATGAAATCAACTAGTGAGTCAAATACGTCGACGTCTGAAACTAGAGGAAGAAAAAAAATTGAACTAGACGATCAACAAAAGCAGATGATACGTCGCGCAGTACATGGATTTTATTTTAAAAATGAGGTACCAACTTTAAAGAAAATTGCATCGTCTCTTCAGTCTAATGAAGCTTTGCCGCCAATATCAAGAAATCTTTTGTTACGCACATTACGTAACTTGAACTTTAGATATTTGAAGCGAAGCCGGAACAGTGCCTTAATTGAAAAACCGGAAATAATTTTATGGCGCAGAAAATATTTAAAAGCCATAGAAGAGTATCGAAGAGATAACGGAAAAATATATTACACCGATGAAACGTGGTTAAATGAAAGCCACACAGTTACAAAAGTTTGGCAATATTTAAATATAAAAAACAAAAGACAAGCATTCATAGAAGGACTAGCGACTGAATTAAAAGCTCCGGGTCCGGTGCACTTCGCCACCCTCCGAATTTTGCGACGATATTTTTTTTATTAGAAAGCCCTATTATTATAGAACATTTTAAGAGAAAAAAATTCTTGGATCATGCACTTTTGAAAGAGTAAATCGCAATTAAAAGTACTAAAAATCCGCCATTTTTCAAAAAAATTTGACAATTATGTCTAGATATCAGATGGTCACAAATTTTAGAAGGAGGAGTGTTGCCAGTTCTCATTTCCGTGACTCATGTCTGCTTGGAAGTACTTTATACAAGATTTATACTATCTTCATGATTTAAATGTATGTATTGAAAATGTACTTCTTTGGACGTATTATGTATTTTCCACTGGTACTAACTTAGTACGTATATTTTATGTAGTTAGGGTAAATATTAAAAATTATATATATATTTGTGATTTTTAGTTAAAAGTTAACGTTAAATGTCCCGATAAGTATAAATATTCTTCTTATAGCGAACGTATTGTTGATAATTAAAGGACAAGTATTTTTAAAATAATCGCGAGATCGCAGTTCTAGTGGATTGTTTTATTCAATTTTAGTCATATTTTATATTTATATTGCTATTATTTTACATTTGACTAATGTTCAATTGAATAAATGGAAAAATATAGTTTCCATCAAACGATCGAAAAACCTAGTTAGCTTGGGCGATAGACAAGGCGAGAAAAGAAGAAGCGATTCACCATAACACATAACCTAATATTTTAAATCTTTAAAAACAACGAAGTAATATGCAGTGTTCTAATTTAATGTCCTTTTTGTTTTCTCCGCGTTAAATTGAGTGCAAATGTAAATGTGATGAATTTTCGCAAGTTTTGAGCCTTCTTCGCGCTAGCTTTGTGCAATTAGTCCGCTGTTCTGGTATACTATTATATCTGAGATTACCTTTATACTATTCTGGAACATTTGTCGTCCCTAGCAAACTTGTATGGCACATAATGACATCCCAAATACGAGTTTAAAGAGGATTGTTGATGTGCTAGTATGATCTATAGAGAATAGAATGTACATAAAAAGTATGTATACACTTATTGGACCACCAGAAGCATTAAAGATAATCTTAAGTACATACAAATGTTTATTTTAAATATGTCTTTAAGACGTACATTATCATTTTAATTAGATCCATTATAGGTTGTAGCAAACTTCATGTGGAATACAAATTATATGATATTTTTTCGAGAAGGGGTAGGGAATATACCCAGATTATATTTCGTTCCACTCCTCGAACCAATTATAATCCGACCAACAGTCACAAATATTTGTAGTAAAACTTTAATGGAATTTTTTATTGCCGAATTAGCATAATTTACAATACTTTACCTAACTCAATTCAATATCGCTTCCTGACCAACTGACAGATCAAAATGTAACTAGAATATCATTAAATATGAAACAAGATATATAAAAAAAATTACTCACCTAACATAAGTATATAGACCAAATAGAACTCAACAATGTAGTGAAGTAGAGAGGATAACGCGCCGAAATTTGATTAACTACCTATTTTTTGTCGTGGGGGAAATCTTCTATAGACCTTGGAAATGAATACCAAGTTGCCGGATTCCATCAACCATGTTTTCATCCTCAACCCTTAATGGGACAAGGAAACGTCATTGTAAAGAGCCATGGTTGATCGCCTACCTGCTAAAACCTACCACCAATCTGTCCGAACTCTGTATCTGATATGTTTTTAAAAATGTGAATTCGGTCAACCCAACCTAACCCAATCTAACCTACTTATCTACTTATGAATATTTAAACTAACCTAATCTAACCTAACTAAATCTGAACTATAAACTACACAGGATAACGCGCCGAAATTTGTTCGATAATATTATTGAATCTCGCACTAGGAATGGGACCAAACACTTGCCACCACATAAACTGATCCACTTATTCCGATAAAAATCTTGAGACCATCACGCCGAACGCCTCAAATATTGTTTAATGGACGACCAGTGGCCTTCAATATGGTTCGTGCACACTCCCGTTATCAGATCCACAAAGTTTCTGGAATGGTTAACTTCCTCATGTATCTAAGGGGATGCACCTCCCAGATTTTTGAGGCCACTATATCCCCTCCAGCAGTCAGTCCATATTTCAGTAACCGGCGATACGTGATGAGAAATTATTGATTCCAGAGTAGTGGCTCTTCGGTTGGGACCAAATACTACATAGACACGTTTATCCGTGACATCATAGATACCAAGCACCAACTGCTCTGGAATCATGCGCCCCCTATTATATTTTCGTTTGGTCAGCAAGGATTCATCGATTTGCAAGATGTGACCGTCCCCACTTAAAAAATGTAAGCAATTAAAGTAACCCTACATGGAATATTTCATAATAATGTGGAGAATCAATTGAATTATTTAGAATTGGATTTCCGTTTGATACACTAAAGCAGATTGAGCGCGCCGGTTCAACGTTTCGCAGTTCGGGCACATCTTATATTCCGCGGTAACAAGTTCACATTTTGGAGTCTAATTAACAATTCCTCATCGTTTGAATTAATAATCGAATTCAGTCGGAAAACGTTTTTGACTTCCATTTTGACCACCGTCAAAATATTATCATAATACTATCTTTTTTTTTCACTTGCGATTACTAACAACCAATCCTATCCTAATAATGAACTCAACAATATAGTAACACTTTTGTCATGACCATAAACAAAGGAAAGTGCATTTAGAAATAACGTAGGCATTGTTCTGCGTATTGCGTTAAAGGAAAAGGAATAATGTATTGAATATTTAAAAAGTTCGCGGAATGTCGACGTTACTTAAGCGCAGGCGTAGATTACTATAGCTGCAACCCACGATACAAACATACTATATCGATCGTGGCTGCAATCGTGCACAAGAATAGATTATCGATGAATTTGCCTATAAACCTTTCAAAACAAATCGATAATGTATGAAAATCGCCATGAGAGATTTATATTCTGTTGTTTATTGTTGATTCTGTGGTCCAACAAAAAAGTTTGTTTTGATCTCTTTCATTTAATGTAACGTATAAATCAAATCTAAGATGAACAGTACATTCTAAGGATATTTATTATTTCAAATTTCATTATATAGTATACATGCAAATACTTCTATATTTTTATAATATATTCATATATCTATTAGAACATAAAATTAATTCCACTGAAAGAAAATAAAGACCATTTGACAACGCTGCTAAAACTCATATGATGACAGAAAAGTATCCTAATTTGTGACCCTGGCTGCCTAGACATAAGATGTCAGTGTCTAATTTACAACCTATAAGTGTCAAGTGAAAATAAGGATGCCTAAGAATATATTTAAAAATTGGCAAAATTTAAGTATTTTCTTCCGGTTTTTTTGTTTTTGTGAAACAGACTTATATTTAGTTCAAGATAATAACCTTTACAATTTGAACTGAAAATATTTATCGTAAAATAGCATTAACTAGTGTTGAAAAAGTACCATTTTTCGAACTAAATTCGTGATTTTTAAAGTAATTACTGAATGATCCAGCGAAATCTTTGTTCTAATCTGCTTTATTTAAGGTAAGCTATCAAACAAAATTAAAATTAACATAAAATTCAGAGGGTCGCGAAGTGCACCGGAACCAAAGCTCCATCTGGAAAAGGTAACGCCTCATTATAACACATATTGGCAGTGATTCAGGATTTGTCGAAGGAGGTTTAAACGCATTCGTTTCTAATAAATCTGGCGATTACCATGAAGAAATGAATGCGGAACATTATGAAAAATTATTTTCAGAGATTCTCTTAAGAATGAATGAACCAGGTTCTGTTGTCGTTAAAGACAACGCACCGTACCACAGCCGACGTATCGAGCAGTTACCAACAACCAAATGGAGAAAAGCCCACATTGCAGAGTGGGTTAACGAAAAAAATATTCCATTTGATAACAATTTGTTATAAGTAGAATTATTAAACTGGCGCGGCTGCACAAACACAAATATATTCGATACGCAGTAGATGAATTGGCACAAAGGCGAGGCGTAATTCTTCTCAGATTGCCGCCCTATCATTGCGAGCTGAACCCAATAGAGCTTATTTGGTCTCAAATAAAAAATGAAGTAGCAAAGAAAAATGTCCCTTTCACACTAAACGACATTAAAGAAATTCTTAATGATGCTGTAAGTAATGTGACATCAGAATTATGGACAAATTGTATAAAGAGAAGATGTGGGATCTTGATAACCACATTGAAATCACTATAGAACCAGGGGTTGTGAATCTTAACGATTATACTACTACGGGGGATGAATATGAAAATATGTTTGATGAATCTGAAGATATTCTAGAAGAATTATAATAATTAGGGACTGGAATTTAAACGTTATACTTATTTCTTAATTTTTTAAACAACCATGATAGATTTACTTTAGCTGTTTTTATGCTTTTTTTTAAGTTTAATGCTTTCTTTTTCCCCGAAGGCCTTGCACTGTGCCATGCCTTTTATTGTTTAGTTAGTTACGAGAAGATCGAAATCGGTCCAACACTTACTTTTCCCTAATGAAGACAAAAACGAAGCTTAAGAGTTGAAAATTGGATTTTTATTTCACCTGTCGATCTTTATCTTTACATATAATTTAATGCCTGGCGGATCACTAGACTGAGGAGTTGTTGTTTTTTGAAAGAAGGTGATGGTCGCACCATTATATTTTTCGTAACTTACTTTGAGTTTCAATTTGCTTTTATTACTTATTTTATTTAATTTTTTCATTGGTTTATAAATTAAGTTTTTGCTTAATATGCTGATTTGTTGCTTTTTTCGCAAATTTTGCCGTTCAAGAACTTTTTGTTTAATATTTTTATGCTATTAGCACTATTTTTGCAATTTTTTGCTCTAATAATTACCTAATAAATATTTTTGTATTCTTAAAATAATCTGTTATAGAATTGATTCCATATTATAAGGCGAAACAGTTTGTAATATAAAGTTTTATTTTTTTAGTAGTCAAGATTTGTTATTGGCTATAATTGCTATAATTGCCCTCAACCAGTGTTTTTGTAGGAACATTTTTAAAAGAAAATCATTTTTTTAATGGACTAAACCATTTATATCTACATTGCTAGAAGATTTTTTTTAATAATTAAAAACTTGTGTCTGTAAATATTAAATGTCATCGTACACTTATGAGTTGATGATAAAGATGCGAATCTGAACCTCTTCAAATGATAAGAATGCTATGAGTCACTCTACGTTATTTCGGTACTTTATTATAGAACTTTCTAATTAGTCCAGTCATCTTAGTAAATTCACCAGGGAATTTCAAATACCCAGTTGTAAACTCGTATAAACTTTTATTTTGACATCCAAAAAGTTGTCTCAAAAACTTACATATGGTAAGGTGTATGCGACTATTAAAATCTGTAATAAGATCGAATATGGTTAAAAGAAAGAAGAGTAATTTACAGCAACAAAAATTATTATCGAACTTCTTTGCATACTTAGTAGATTATCTTGAGCAGTGTATTTTTATAAAATTAATTTTTTTGGTTAAAAAATACATTAATTAATGTTTTTCAAAAATTTTTAATGAAAAAAGAAGAGAAAAGTCCACTATTATTTAATTATTGTGAGATAATTAACTTTTGAAAATAGTAATTTATTCTTAGGCTAATAATAATCATGAAAAGGGGGTATCTTGATACTTAATCAATTAAAAATCAATCCTATCATATTTTCATTCGAGTTTTTAAGGAAAATTTAGAATTAAGGTTCAGTTTACATAAAAATACTAGTAGGGGATCCCAAGAGGGGATTTTGGGATTAACTAAAGCGCGGCAGATTAACATACAGGGAGGTACCTAATACCCCATTAAATACCTCCACCAAGTATTAGCCCCGTATATGTGGCCGCGCATCAAGAATAAAGGATCAGATTCGTAAAAAAAATTGACCATCTGAAATTCTCGAGCGCGTCAGATTAAGGTAGGGTAAGTTAGTTATATCCTAAAAAGGGTATATTCCACTAATCTGACAATTTTCGATTGACGATAAGAAGTAGGTGGGTTACAAACTTGTAAAAAAAAACATCATCTCGACTTTCTCGAGCGTGGCTAATTTTTATTTTATTTTGAAGGCAATAATTCAACGTTCACGAATAATACATAATCTAACGAAGTAAGGAAAAATAATCGATAAAGTTTAATGCGTGCAGCTACGTGATGCCGGTATTCCCCTTCCCGCGTTTCTATTCCTCTCTCACTCTTTCTCTATCTATGACTCTCTCACTCCGTCCCCACTTTGGGTTCTGTTGCCATGACGCCATGACAGCTGATCGCGCAGATGGTTTTTAAATTTTAAGCAAGCTATTGTTACGTTTTTCATCGATCATTGGGCTGACCAGGAGATGGCAGCGATTATCGGTAGTAATGTTATTTACATAATACATGATTTGTGTTATGAATATTCTGTTACCGATAATAAAGTAACGCGCATCGTTAATTATGAGTTTTCTTGCCCTGACCACGAAGAAGCGGATACAAAGATAGCATTTCTTGCTTGCCAACAAAAAGAAGATTCTACTATTACTATCAGAACATCGGATACTGATATTTTGGTGATCATGTTGGCAAATATGGAACACCTGCAAGCAGCAGCAGAAATCAGGATGGATCTTGGAATTGGCAATGCACGCCGATACATCGACGTACCCGCTCTCCACAATAAACTTGGCCCAAAAATTTCGAAGGCACTTCCAGGTTTGCATGCATTCACTGGTTGCGATTTCAACCCAGCATTGTACCGACGAGGGAAAAAGAAACATTTACAGTTTCGGATAACTTCTGAAACTTTTCAAAATGCATTTCTGGATTTGGGATCAAAGGAGCACCCTGTGCAGGATTCGTTTCACATTATACAGTCTTTTACTTGCCACCTGTACGGGTTGAAGAAGTTAAGCGATGTAAATCAAGCCAGAATTGTTATCTTCAATAAGACGTACAAGCTAAAAGACAAGTCTCAACCCTTCTCCTTGAGTATCCGGAATTACGATGCGTGCAACTTGCCACCGTTTCAATCGGAGTTATTCCAACAAGTGTTACGCACAAGATTCATTGCATGCTTGTGGAGTAATGCCCATAAAGCAAAAATATTGAACTTTTACCAACGGACTATAGGTGGAGAGTTGTCGACGAAAAATACCAAATGATCTGGTTTGCGGGTGATCAATTGCCAAAAGCGTATGAAGATGTAGTCATAACACCAGATATTTTTGAGGATACCCCAGAATTAAGTATATTTTTTCTGCAATGATTGAAGAAATCGTTATTCGTGAAGAAAAATTTCGTTTAATACTCTTATGATTTCTTGTTACAGATACACAATCTGAGGGTGAAATCGAGCCAGAAGAGGAAGATGATTCTACCGACGAAGATGATGATTGAAAAAAAATTCTCAAAAAAATTTATATTTTTTATACTTATTTTCTCATAAATAAAAGTTTTGTACTTCAAAGAATATATACTGTTTTATTTGCATGCTATTTTTTCAGCTCTTTAATTTGTTAAGTTAAAAGATTTGAAAAAATACAAAAAAAATTCTTTCCATTGTCAGATTAGGCGAATCCCTCCAGATAATCGTCAGATTATGAGACGGCACGCGCTCGAGTATTTCAAAATGGTGATTTTTTTTGCACATTCTAATAATGGCCGCGAGTTTGGGTCACATCCAAATCGTCAGATTATTACATAAGAGCCTTCTTTTAGGTTCACTTAACATCCCCTTGAAAATCTGACGCGCTCGATAATTTTTTTTCCGTTTTCAACCCTTACGTACGACCACCCCCATCATGGAAACAATCAGATTAACATACGTATGCTTTCAAAAATACGTAGGACATGGATGCTATTAACCCTCCATCACTCGCGCCTCATTTTTTCACGCCATCTCTCGCGTGATATATTTTATCTAACATCCAGTTCGTAGGCTACAAAATATGGTGAATGGCCATCTATTGCTAAATCTAGTTACGGAATATTCAGCTTTCATTTTGTCAACCACATCCACACCTCCTTTTGTAAGATTGTAGTCCGTAATAATTTCGGGCTTACAAGGTTCACCTGTTCCTTCATCGATATTACCATCAGTATGCATAGTGGACAAAAGCAGCACGTTTTTGTTTGGCTTTGGTACATAGGATACCAGAAGACACCCAGGTAGCACATACATATTGGCCGAATATTGGTTAAATATATTCAATAGAATGGGACAATATAGATTTTATTGCATTGGCCCAATTTAAAATGTGAACATTTTGCGATGTTGTTACAATATCAATAAGTTATATTGGCCCCATATGAAAAATCAGGTAATTCGCCAATGTAGTCCTGACATTGTTTATTTATTATTTTCCCAAGTTGTCCAACATCGGCAGTAGCTTGATGTCCTATATTGACCTAATATTGGAATACACATATAGGCCCCACATTAGCTATTATATGTGGTACCAAGTAGTCCAACATTGACTAAAACTTGGTAATACTATATTGGCGCAATATAGGAATACACATATAGGTCCTACATTAGTTAGTAAATGTTACTCCAATTTGTGTACAAATCGGCGGAAATATTGTATTGCTATATCGAAGTAATATTGCAATACATAGGTAGGCCTTATATGATATTTTCATGTTATACTATTATCGAATGAAAATCGAAATAAAAACTTTAAATTTAGTTTTAAAGTAAAAAGTATCTCTGCACTGAAAATATGTATCCATAAGCAAGAAAATTAACTTAGCGTAGACAAAAAACAGACACTTGTGCTAATTGCTAAAACCTATCTTGAAACAATCCTATTAATGGCTGTAAAAAATACATGTATTTTAAATATTTACTCAGAAATATTACAAAAAAAAAATAAAAGTACTTCTAATTCTAATCACTTCTGGCGTTTCAGTGTAATTAAAAAAATTTAAAAAAAAACTAATATAATTCTACTAGTTTTTTGACATCGGTTGTCCCAGATACAAGACTCAAAATATTTACCTGAAAATTATTAAAATTTTGAAATAAAATGTATGAACACTTGGATTAACTACATACCATATTTTCATAGAAGTGACCACCTTCCAAATTATTTTCAAAGGTATTCAGATCTTCGTTGTTATCAAATGGAAGCTTACACTCAGGTTCCTTCATCATGTTTGTAGGATATTTTTGAGCTAACAGAGTTAAATGATCATTTACTTGGATTATATCTGTTATAATGTTATAATCTTCCACAATCTAAAAAAAGTCATAAAATTCAGCATGCTTTTTGAATAACTATGAATTTAAATAAAAAAATTTAAATAAAATATTTAATTTTGTTAAAAATATATAATGTGAGTTACTTACTGTGACATTGCAGAAGTGTCATATCCCCAGCCATATTAGGTACATTTAAAGATTCATCAGTTGTTACGGAGAGATTATTTGTTTCTTCACTGTTACCAGAATCCGAGGAAAATGATGATGCATACTCTAATTTTGATGTCATTTCCTCAGCTAATTTTAAATTTGTTACAGTAGCCTTACAAGTCGCTGGATATTCTGAATATGTAGTATTTATATTTTTGCTACCATTGGCACGCCAAGTATTTGGTATAAAATCACACTTGTTTCCCCTATTCCAGATAACAATGTCCCAAAAGAATTCCATTTTGGTCTAAATATAAGCTTAATTTAAAAAAAATGTATAAATTGCGAATTTCCTGAACAAGTAAGAACCTTCCATCTCAACAATTATGTGTTAATTCTGATACAAATTTATAGTTGTTAATTTTAATATACATACATTTACTACGAAATTCTTGAACACCAACAGTAAATAAATACATATATACTTTTTAACAAGATACATCAAATATATTGGTTTTTAAGGTATAACAAGTATAAAGTACAAGAAACAACAATTAAAGAAACTGGACATATTAATTAACCATAAACAAGTATTAAATACTAAGCAATATTATTCAAAATTTACATTTGTTTAGACCACTAGAAAAATTTAGTAATTCCACAACAATATACTATAATAAAAATTGGATCCTTAGTTATAAAATAAACAATAAAAATCCAACCGGGAACAAAACATTTCAGTTTATTCACTATAAAACATTATCAAGTACCTACTAAAATTAGTACAAATCTACAAATAAGATATTTAACATTTTTAATATAATAACAAATATACCATGTCCCGCTATTCGTTTAGAAATTATTTTTGTTGGCACATGTACAAGTACTAACCGATATAATGTGAAATATATTTTACAATTTTATGATAAATATATAGGAGAATATAATGGTCTACACAGAACAAACATGAGGTAGGTATGTATATTGTAAATAACCACATGTTTGTACCTATATTTTTCATATAATTTGTGATACAGCATATTGAGTACTCGTTATATTATTAGTTATATTCTAGTGTAAAAATGGTTATATAGGTATATATTGTTAACCAGAAAAATCAAACGAATTAAGAAAATTCCGCTAGATAATAACAATGAGATTTCAATATCTGTTTGAAAGTAAAAGTGAGAAGACTATGGTTCTTTATAAACCAATTGAACTTTAGAGTAACTGACAAATCAACAAGATACCTAATCGTTTGTTATTATAAAACATTTACCAGTAAAGCGTGTGTGGTTTTTGTGAAGATAACCTCACTTCAGTTCTTACTCCTCAGTAAATTCACTTTATTTTATATCTACGAAATAATAATTATATGCAATGCAATCACTTTTATCAATATTTGTCAAATGAATCTTACCGATTACAAAAAGCACCCCGCAATCACACAAAACACGACACAACACCTTTCTTAAGACGCGCTAAAAATTAAAATAATATGGCGATTACGGCATTCGGGCTGACGACCGCTGCTCCGTTCGTGCTCGTGAATATCGATTAGAGATGTGTGGCCAATGATATGGATTATATCTCTTAAATGCAATATGGGCAAAATATTGCTACAGGAATATTGTATAATCTACATCTAATAATGTTGGCCCAACCTCAAACATTTGATACTAAAAATAATCCGTAACTTCTACATTGGATTATTATAATTTTAGGAATATCTATAAATAAGAATATGCCAATATTGTATATAAAGTGAATATTGAATATAGTATTCCCAAAGTATATAAATATTGTTACAATATTATTTCTTTTGTACATTGGTTAAATATTAAAAACACAATATCGGCGTATTATTGTTAAACCTACATTGTACCTATTATCAACATCTAATATTGCTTGTCTAAACCAAAACTTTTTTACATTCAAAATTACCGGTAATTTCTATATCGATTTATCGTTGGTGAGGTAATATACATCAATAAAACTATATCAATATTATACCAATATTGGTTAAGAAGTGAAAATTTAATTTTGTATACTCAATATATATGATTGTTGATCCGATTTTGTTGGTTGATTATTTGAATGATATCCTGTAAACACAATATCGGTAAAATAATATCAAATCAATATTGTATGATCGACATCTAATAATGTTGGCCCAATCTCATTTTATTTACATTAAAAATAGCCTGTAATTACTATATGGGATTATTATTGATCTAACAATATGTATCAATAACAGAATACCAATATTGTATCATAAAATCAAAAAATCTCACAAGAAGTTCAAAGATCAAAATCTATAAATCCATCGTCAGACCTGTAATAACATACGGATGCGAAACGTGGACCATAACCAAAGCAAACGAAGAAAAGCTCAGACGCTTTGAACGAAAAATACTTAGAAAAATTTTCGGACCTCACCATGACATCACCACAAACCAGTATAAGATCAGAACCAATATCGAATTAAAAGCACTCTACAACGACGCCGATATTGTCCAAGAAATTAAATCACAGCGACTAAGATGGGCAGGCCACGTGCACAGACTGAATAACGAAAGACTTGTAAAACTGGTATGGGAGGAGATTCCCACAGGCAAAAGACCACTCGGACGTCCCAGAATGCGATGGAGAGATAACATCCAAGCAGATCTCCGGAAAATGAACATTCCATTTGACCCTAGGTTGATGGAAGACCGAACAAATTGGAAAAAAGTTGTACAGTCAGCCAAGACCCACCCAGGGTTGTAGCGCTACGTGATGATGATGAATATTGTATCAATGTTTGATATACATAAAACATAGAATGTATCATTACCAATGTACACACATATTTATCCAATATCGTTTGTTTAGTATATCGACTAAATCCAGCAAAAGTTATATTGGCCGAATATTGTTAAATATATATTGTAATATAGACATTTATTAACATTGACCCAATCCTGACTTCTCAATTTCCAATATATCTATATTGAGCCGATATAGTTTCGATCTTTAGCCAATTTTATGTGCTACTAGGGCAATTATTAGGTTTCACACCATACGCAAATATACTGCTCTTTACTGGTCGTTGTTTCACTTGTAGTAACTCTGGAGGGACTTGGGGTTTATTCTTCCGAATAGTACCAATCATAATCAGACGATGATTTTCCACCAAACTATTGGCCAATGGCACCGAAGTGAAATAATTGTCCGTGGTAACATTTCGTCCTGTTTCACTTATAGGTTCTATGAGTCGCATAACTACACTGGCTGCATCATTTTTGATCTGGAAAGGTCCCTCTGGTTGCTTACCTGCATAAATTTCGAGGTTTAACGTAAAAAATGTTCTGGAATCAACTAGTGCATAAATTTTTATGCCGTATTTGGCGGGCTTATTGGCAATGTATTGCCTAAATCGACATCTACCTCGAAATACCTCTAACATTTCATCAATTGTCACATAAAATCCAGGAGTATAGGTTTTTTTACAATTTACTACAAATAATTCAAATAATTCTCGAACTGGAGCGAGATTGTCAATTGCAGAATTCTGTGGTCGAGATCTAGCATCATCAAATCTTATAGATTGG
This sequence comes from Galeruca laticollis, assembly GCA_963921935.1. Taxonomy (NCBI): domain Eukaryota; kingdom Metazoa; phylum Arthropoda; class Insecta; order Coleoptera; family Chrysomelidae; genus Galeruca; species Galeruca laticollis. The sequence goes on along the minus strand of OY998178.1, from coordinate 111,206,632 downwards.
ATCAATTGATGAAATCTTTTTTTAGACATAGTAGCTACAAAAATATCGGGTGCTGTGCCATCGGTTTTCCAAAGTTCATCAGTATTCAAATGCTGCCCTCGTTTTACACCAGCCATATATAGTAGACCAATAAATGCTAATATTTCCACATAGTCAGTCGGAGCACAATCTCGTGGACGCTGAAAGGAGTTTCTCATTAAGTCTAATTTTTGATTGGTATATTTTACAATGTTATTTATCATTTCTTCTCAAATAAATAACTTCCAGCAATCCAATATAATTTTAGCCTGTTTTGCCAAACCTTTTACGCCAGGCAACCTTGTAACTATATTGCGGGCTTTTACTTTTCCTCTAGGCTCAAGAGGTTTATGTTTGTACCAAGGGGTCTTATATTTTCCATAAAATTTAGGAATCCCATCACATGGATTGATCTGTAGACCAGGTAATACATCATCCGTTTCATCTGCAGATTGCTCTGTGTCTGTCTGATAGTCATTATGTTCTGAAGCATTGTCACTCAGATCACCATCAGAATCAAACGCTTCTTCATTGGTCGGAACCTCTTCATACCATTTCAGCAACTTATTTTTAGTATTTTCATCCATGTTTTACTACTACAAAATTTATTTATACTAATAAAAATTACGCTTAAATTAAAAAAAAACCTTACCAATTTTTTACAAAACACAAAAAACTAACATACGCAACACAAAAAATAACATACGCCTTCATGCGCGTCGTTAGAATTTTTCTAACAGTCCGCCGTACGTGATCGCTCGCGTGTTAGTTTTATACTAACAATATGTAATTACAGCATCTAAACAAATACTTTTCCCCTCCCCACTATACATGTGCATAGTAGACCACGTCGTCATGGTATTCCTGGGCGCACGACAAACAAAAAGCAAAATTGCAAAAATTATTTAACATTTTTAAAAATTGTTAGATTTTTTCTAACGGTGCGAGCGATGGAGGGTTAATATTTGACGCGCTCGAGTATGTCCATGCAAATGCAACTGTTTTTTTTTACATTTTTGAAAATTTATAGCCGCTCCCCCCCACCGATGAAAGACTTTTTTTCTTCTTATCATCTAAGCTTCGCAATACAATAGGTCTCTTTGACGCTGGAGTAAATCCCGATTTAGCACCCTCGGCTCCCCTACTATACCATCAAAACTTTCTTAATTTACCACTTTAAGCCATTGTTTTGTGACCGAACCATCCGTGTTTCATTATAATTATCAGAATATTGAAAACTTATTATTAATTACATGTTTAGACAATTTAGTCTATTTAATTTATTCATCATATCCATTTATTCTAATTTAGACCTACGTCGTTGAAGAGATGGGGCCGTCATATTTAGAACCTCCTCAATTCAACATCGAAGAATCTTACAATGACAGTAATTGTTGTTCGCCGTTGATATTCATACTATCACCTGGTTCAGATCCGATGGCTGGTTTAGTGCGATTTGCAGCTGACAAAGGAATCAGTAAAACGGCATTGATGACAGTATCGTTAGGCCAAGGACAGGTAATGAATGTTTTCATTTATAAGAAGATGCATCCTTACGCCACCGGCATCAATTGCTACGTTTATTTAGCATCGTCTGGCCCGTGTAGGCTTTGTAAATATTTTTCCGTTACCACTAAGAAGCATCACCGTTAATTAAGACCCATCAGTGAATGGTAGGGTGGGAAATCGCCCACCTAGGTTTTCGAAAATAGTTTTCCTATATCTGATTAATACTGGAAAACTGGAAAAATGACATTGTTTGGTTTTTCAATTGCAGAGGTTACTTTTTTATGCCCTTTAAAGATCCAAATTGATTGGTACTGATTTTTGACCGGATACGTACAATACTATTTGCTGGAATTAGGGCCTATACTATTTGTCATACAAAAACGTTCACGTCGATAGCGCTTTAATTTTTTGATTTTATTTGAAATGGCCTATATGATCAATCTAATTTAATTACAAATGACACTTTACCTTGACTACTTCCTAGAAACAATTTACTAGCCGGCCGGCTTGGATGCGATGCAACACAGGATGATCACCTGTTCATTGGTCTCGACCGATTCACCTAATACAAGACGAGATGAAATGTCATCGTGGCGCGGTTATATTTAAAAATATGAAATGAATCGATTATAATGCTATCACGAACAAGAAACGTTCATTAGGCCCTTTGCCCCTATCTTCTTGATATGATTGTGTTATTTTATCTTTTGTGTTTATTGAATGACAAAAAGTCAGCTGACAGCGCTTCTGATTTATTGGCATATTTTTGACAGATAAATAAATGGTATCGGTGATATTTGCTCGTACTTATTTTAATTAAATAGTAGTTTCACAACACAACAGTGGCGACGAGGAAAAGAAATGTCGGAAGAGGGAGATTTACAGAAACTTAAGAAGAAACGGGCTGTAATTAAAGGCCAATTCACAAAGGCCAAAAGACATGCAGAAGGTAACCCCTTACATTGAATGAGCTTAGTGTCACGCTAAATGATATTGCAGAATACTGGGATCATTATAAACGAATTCAGGATAGTATCGATTCTCTAACTGATGAAAACGAGTTAGAGAACGAAATAGAATGTAGATGCAATGTTGAAGATGAATACTTACAAATTACAGCTGAATTACAGGACTTAATACAGAATCTAAAACCTGCTAGTTCAATTACTATACCTTACTCATCTTACGATCAAACTGTTTGTACCTTACATGGTTTTACACCAGGCAGCATCAATTTCACTCCTTATAATCCTGATGAAACGATTACAAATTTTATTAGAAGATTAGAGGTATTTCTACATCTAAAAGGTCAACTCATTGATGATAAAAGTAAGTTTTACACATTACTACACGCCCTTACTCCCCAGTTGCACCAGCCGCTATATGATATATGTGCTCCTGAAAATCCATTGTCGAAAAATTCTAATGAGTTAGTACATCTACTACAGGATTTTGTTGACCCACAGCCAAGCCAATTTGCTTTACAACACAAATTTATTTCTAGAACACGACACGAACATGAATCTGTAAACGATTTCTCAGTAACTCTCAAGAAAATTACGATTAACTGCGACTTTAATTGTGGATGTGGAGAGTCCGTGGCAGAAATGTTTCTCAAATTACAGTTTATTCGTGGGATTAATGACATGAACATTCGAACGAGATTGCTTCAAGATCGAGAAACGCACATACCAAGATATAGTTAACATAGCTTCGGCTATAGAGTTGGCCAAGTCAGAAAGTATGAGTATACATAATAAAACTACAGAACCAGTTGGTTTAAATAAAATCGACACCAGAAATGTCAGTGACAGTAGGAATAACAAAACAAGGGACAACACGAATAGACAAACGCCTCTTAGCCCACAATCTTCAAGGTCAGGAATCGACAAACTTAGAGGCAAATGTTATAGATGTGGTTCATCTTCACACAGGGCTAATCAATGTCGATTTATAGATACAGAATGTCGAAAGTGTAGAAAAGTTGGACACATTGCAAGTGTTTGTTTACAGTTAAAATCTCAATTATTGGTACCCAAAAATGTAAGACAACATCAAACTGAAAATGGATCTGAAAATAGTGAAAACGAATATGAAATCAACGTTCTTTGTGACAATTGCAATGACAAATTTATGGTTGAGATTAGCATAGAAGGAAGGCATGTACCCGTGGAATTAGATACGGGAGCAGCCCTTAGTACAATGTCTTACAGTGAGTTTAAAAAACTGAATATACCTCTGAAAATGTTTTCAACGAATATTGAACTTTGCACTTATACTGGAGAAGCAATCAAACCAAGAGCGATCACATTTGCTAAATGCATGTACAAGATACAGTCATTTGTGGGAAAACTGTATCTTATTGATCAAAATGTAGATGCAATATTCGGAAGGGACTGAGGTCAGGTTAGACTGGAGTGAAATCAAAAGTCTGAAAACAACTCAACTAAGTGAATTTAGTTATATCTCTGATGGTGAAATACCTGAGTATTTGGGACAGTTAGGCTTATCGATGATGCTTTACCAATTTTTATTAAGCCAAGACAGGTACCATTTTCCCTCAAAACTAAAGTAGAAAACGAACTTAAAAGACTTGAAGAATGTGGCATAATAACAAAAGTTAAACACTCTGACTGGGGTACCCCTATTGTGCCCGTTGTCAAGCCAAATGGCCAAGTGCGGATTTGTGCTGACTATAAAGTTACAGTGAACAAAGTAATAAAGGGCTAAAACTATGCGATACCTGGAATAGAAGAGATTTACTCACAAATGAATGGAGGAAACTATTTTGCACCTTGGATATTAGCAACGCGTAACTTCACATGAAAATGAATGAAGAAAGTGCACTCATACAAACATTAAGTACACACAAAGGACTGTACAAAGTGAACCGCCTTATGTTTGGGGTGTAAGTAGCACCTTCTCATTGGCAACAGTTTATGGAGAAGACCTTACAAGGAATAGAGGGAATACAGTGCTTCTTTGACGACATTATATTACAGGGTAAAACGTCTGACGAATTAATGACTATTATCATAAATTTACCTTGATTACAGACCATAAACCGTTAGTGTCCATATTTAACCCTACAAAGACACTTCCATCGATATCTGCTACCAGACTATTCAGCTACGCACACTTTCTGATCATGCTAACGTTGATTTTTTATCTCGTTTTCCTACAGAACACACTTCTCGTAACCTGATGGAAAGCTGCAGCTTGTTTCAACTTAGTCAGCTTTATTCACTGCAAGTTGATAGTAAGTGATTTGTAGAACAACTGCTCAGGACAAGAATCTACAACAAGTTTTACATGCACTCAAAATGGAAGAATCAATAGAACAGTTTGGTTATCACGACAACGAACTTAAGCTGCAAGATGGATGTATTTTTAAAGGCAGTAGGGTAGTAATTCCAGAAGATCTTCATCAGACTATGCTTAACGAATTACATGTCGGATATCTAGGCATAGAAAAAATGGAAGCACTAGCTAGAAGCTATTGTACATGGAAAAATATCGATGGAGATATTGAACATATGGTGAAAACATGCAAACAATGTCGACTAAAACAAAATCAACCCAGCAAAGAAGAAAATCATCCGTGGTTAACTTCTCGAGGTCCGTGGGAGAGAATCCATATTGATTTTGCAGGACCAATGCAAGGACAATGGTACTTTATTGTTGTTAACGCATTTACGAAGTGGGTTGAGGTAATTCCCACCAAAAAAACTTCTTCAGATTGGTGGGTGAGAGAAATCAGAAAAATGTTTGCTTAATTTGGCCCATTGGTTCTAGTTTCAGACAATGGAAGCCAATTTACATTGGGCACGTTTCGACAGTTTTTATGTGCACATGGCGTAGGACAGAAAACTACAGCACCATACCACCCGTCATCGAACGGACAAGCGGAACGATTCGTTCAGACAGTGAAAAAGTCACTTACAGCAATGAGAGAGGAGGGAGGAAAGCTAGACATCAAACTTTTTAGGCCCCTCATGCAGTTGCGACAAATCCCAAATACCACCGGATCAAATACATACCACTTAATGTACGGAAGGAAAATTCGAACTGACTTGAGCTTAATGCATCCCAAATCGATCTAGAAACAACTACTACAAAGGAGGTAAAAAGGCACTTTGATGTCGGGGACAGAGTTCCAGCACGGAATTACACAAATCCAAAATATAAATGGCACTTTGGGAATATTTTAGAGGAAGAAAGTACTTTAATTTACAAGATTAGAATGGACGATGGCAGTATTAGGCGAAGACATATTTTGACCAGCTTCTGAAATGTGAAGTGTTCCAGTCCTAACAAATTAGAGAGGATAGTTGATATGATTAGGTTATTTTATTTTTTGTGTTTATTGAATTTTCAATCTTAAGTGTTGCACTTTGACTCATACCTCCAACAATATGTTCTACATATACGCCACTTTGGGGCGCTTTGCTACATGATTACGGGACATTTTAACTAGATGGGAGAAACTATAGACTATAGTCTCTACTGGAACTTTAATTAATTGAACTTATATTATTTTTCAGGGGCCGATAGCATCCAATATGATTGCAACCGGACTCGAAACAGGCCAATGGGCAGTGCTACAGAACTGTCATTTAGCTGAAAGTTGGATGAGAGAATTGGACAGAATTTGCGATGAGGTGATCGTTCCCGAAAATACAAATAATAATTTCAGGTTGTGGTTAACGAGTTATCCTAGTAAAGCATTTCCTGTAGCAGTATTACAAAATGGTATAGAAAAAAAAATCATCCAACTTGGATAGAAATGTTTCTATTTTTATTTTTAGGTGTGAAAATGACGAATGAAGCCCCGAAAGGTCTACGTCAAAATCTTCTTAGGTCCTATTCTTCAGATCCTATATCTGATAACGAGTTCTTCAATTTGTGTACTAATCAAAAAGCGTTTCGTCCTTTATTGTTTGCTCTTTGCTTCTTCCACGGCATTGTTCAGGAACGGAGGAAATTTGGCCCTTTAGGATGGAATATCCCATACGAATTTAACGAGTCTGATCTCAGGATATGCATTCTTCAATTGCAGGTGAATATAATTAATATTAGTCAATTAAGAAAAATTATCTGTTTGAAATTAGATGAAGAGCTGGTACAAACCAGTATATATTCTTCCACCTACTCTATAAAACAATTTCAGTTTTGCTTCCACGATTCGAAGCACCTTTAGTAATACTCGTATTTGATCTCCTTTACACCACGATGATAAGTTTCCTTGGGGTGCGACTACATCTTGGGAATAATAAAAAGTCACAGCGGGTAATGTAAGAGTTATAAGGTGGATGCGGCATGCCGTTTTGGAAAAAATCTAACTATACATGTGAAATGAACGTATTCGGAACTTTCTCATCGCACACATAAAGTCAATAAAGTCAATATTTGACTGACAGGAACATAATACCGATAAACTATGCAGTCGATATCGAGAAGAAAAACAGTCAGCATTGTTTCGATATTATCTAAATATCATCGTCAGAATGACAAGTTACATTTAATTTGATGCCTACCTGATGTTTAATTATTTTTGGCTATTCCAAGAAGTGACCTATCTTGTGATTGACTTAATATATGTTAATAGAAAAAAAAAGATGATATGATATTACAAATATTAAAGCTTAGATATTATTAGCCCTATGGGGATATCCTAGATATCATTTTTCCCAATTAAGAAATTAAAATCAGTATAACTGTGCAATGATATAGAAAACCAGGAAAACTATATTTGCTGATCTTTACAATTATCACTTAAGAAGACAGTTTAAAAGTGGAGAACTCCCTAGATTTATCTGTTCATTGACGATTTCATATTGTGGGTTTCTTAAGTGTCTTCTAATTTCCAATTATTAAAGGAAATCCAGTTCTTGTTTCTTATCACAAATATGTAGTACTTCTAGTTCTGTGTTACGTGTCAATGAATGATTGGTGTCAAGTAGATGTTTTGCGTAGTGGGATTTATCTGGTTGTTTTAATCTGTATGCTCGTAAGTATTCACTGTAACGGATTTCAAAATTTCCAAGGGTCTGACCAAAATAGACAGCATTACATTCTGGACATTTAAGTTTATATATACCAGATTTCTTTAAGAGATTTTATATTCACATTTACAATCGTTGTATTTGTTGCTAAAGATATTATCTTTGAAATAATATTAGAAATATTTCCTGCATATGTAATGGTTTGATAAGTTTTTATTTCTTCAGTTTGTTCAGGAAATATTAGTTGTAAGGCCACTGTTTCCTCTTTTTTATTAATTAGTTTATTTATCATATGTAATGGATAACCGTTGGATGTTGCTATTTGTTTAATTGTGTTAATCTCTCTATCAAAATTACATTTGTCCATAGGAACTAAAAATGCTCTATGTATCATTGAATTATACGCCGCTAATTTATGTGAGATAGGATGACTGGAAGTATATGGAATAGTCACATCAGTGTGTGTTGGTTTTCGGTGAATCGAATAATTAAGTACATTATTAACTCTTTGAATTTTCAAATCAAGAAAATTAATTGAACTGTTTTCTTCAACTTCTAATGTAAATTCAATTTGTGGGTGTAAATTATTAATGTGGTTGAAAAATATATCTAATTGTCGTTCACTACCCATAAAACAAGCTAATATGTCATCTACATATCTATACCAAAATAAAACAATTTTTGAAATATTACTTTCAAAGATTTTTTCTCTAAACTGTTTGCCAAAGTTGGCGATATAGGGCTTCCCATTGGTAAACCTTCATTTTGAATATATATCTTATTGTCAAAAGTAAAATAATTCTGATTAATAGATACATCAAATAAATTAAGCATATCTGATATTATTCCTGGATTAATATTTTTATCTTCAAGTAACTTTCTTACAAGTATTAGACGTTCTTTAGGAGGAATTTTAGTGACATATTGGTAACATCAAATGAAATAAGCTTAGAGTTATGTAATAAATACGAATACCAAAGAGATAAATTTAATGTAGAAAATTTCAGAACACACGGTAAAACATATTATTTTATTTCAAATCATAATAAAAAAATAGAATGCGACCCACATTTTGTTTAGAAAAACGATACGAAACCAAAACAGCTTGGCAAAATAAAACATTTTTACTAGGTCAAAGCGAAATAATTGTTTTGAATACAATTATTTGATAACGTAAAAATCAGGACGCTTCAAAACATAAAAAGCTGATTTTGCAATTCAACAAAAAAAACCCAAACCCAATTCGGGGGAAGACTAAAAACCAAGTGCAGAGAGCGGCAGCGGACAGACAGTGTCGGGGGCGAAGACGCGAAGGGAAAAGTCCTTTCCCTGTCACGATAACGGGTAGCAGTTTTTTTTAGTGTTAGCGGTATCAGAGGTAAAGTTCTCTCCGTTGTGTCAGGGTGTAATAGGGATACTAGATATCCTTGACGGTGAACACTGTCCCCCATTCGAGACACAAAACGGTAAGAATCACCCTCTACGCTAAGATTTATTCCAACATAACACGATACCGTTTATTGGCACTACCCGCGGTGGCTAAAAAGATAGTGAAGAATAAGCAGTAGCCAGGCCAGAGAAGGGAAGTTTTCCAACGACGTAAGTTTTTGAACAAATTGAGATTCAAACTTTGTTTTTTTTGAGACATTTATTCGTTATTATTTCGCGCTGGTTTCAGAACTTGGAAGTTACAAATCAAATGTTATACATAGGGAGTAGCGATAACAAATATATTCAGTTGATTTTCTGATCTTTCAAGGGGACTGGACACACCTGGTCGTTCTCAGTAAAATATTGAATATCCAGGCTCACAATTTTGGGGCACAGCTCGTTCTGTAATTTAAAAATTTTACCATGTGTGATGATATAATCAAATTTCGCAGAGTATCGCCAACCTGACAAGAGTTAGGTTTTTTTCTAATTTGTAGTTATTATGTTGTTGCGCCACATAATTCGCTTCCACCTCGTAAGTAGGACAGAGATAAGAGTTAGCGCAGGGTTACTTTGTACGTGGTATCACAAAGGGCCGGAGCGTATGATTTTCCATTTTCCTTACGTTTCAGCGAACTTTTTCTGATAAAAAATTGTTTTCTTTTGTTCAGACGTGATCAAAAATTTCTTATTTATTAGTAAAATAAATAAATATTGTAGGTGATTCAAAGACTTGGAATTTTGCAGCTCGAATCGCCAGTGTCGATAAATATTTTGTTGTTCTTAGATCAGCAGTATTTTGTTACGATTTAATTTTACTTTCATATTTTATCATTTTTTATGGCGAAAAGCCATCGCAGGCTGGCATAACATTTCGGTTTGAAAATAAATACATATAATATTTTTCTTCTGCGCCTCGAGACCGGTGTATATCAAAATTTAGGAGAAAAAAACATACGCCCCTCATGCACTTTGAAATACCAAAGCGATAAGGGGTTGGTTTATTTGTTCTAGCTCAAGGCGAGGGCTATATCATAATTTTTTTCGTGGGATAGGTTACATGTTATACAGGGGTAGGTTAGGATGCACAATTTATAGATAAATGTATAGGTAGCTTTTTATACCGGGGCTTTATTAATTTGGGTAATATTTGGGATTTTATTTTATATTTACATATATATATATATATATATATATATATTGTTGTAAATAGAACATATACAGAACCCATATAGAATCCTGATAAAGGATATAAAATTAAAATTTTGTCAATAAAAATAATTTATAAAAATGATGTATCAAAATAATAAAATACCTCGTATAACAATATAACTAAGTACGACCAATGGTTATAATCAAAAAGATAGTAAATAAATATAAAAAGAAATCATAAACAAACATCAGAAAAACAGTTGTAAAAATTAATTCTTCAACTTAATAAAAACAACCTTAGACAGAACCTCACAAGTAAACGCAGATCAAGAAATAATATAACGCTGCATGGAATCTTAGACACCCAGAGCATCTGTTTATATTTTAAAAATAAATAGAAACTTCTAACAAATGTAACTAAAACTATAATGATTAAACAATAAAAAGACATTTAGAAGTAATAAAATATATAGAATAAGATATTTAGTTAATAATTAATCATAAAAGTAGGTATAGGAAATATTATAATAAGTAGGAATCTGTAATATATGCAAGGTCAAATTTATACCAAAATAAAACAGTTGAGACAAATTATACCAACATAAATTATTTTGAATGTGAAAAACAATAATGAAATAAATGATTACCGACATAGTTTATGTATATAGGTGTAATAATATCAAACATAATGAGAAATGAATTGTATATATGTATAATAAGTAAATATGTAGATTGTAGAAAACGTAGAATTAATGAAATTGCATTGACCAATCAAAACAGCGCAAATAAACAGTGATATGGAAAAAGACAATAATAATAAGGTGTGAGTGAATAAGTCAATGACAATAAGTATATTAGGTATAAAAAACTATAGTTTGCAATAAGTTTAAGTCAGAAAAACAATAAAAACAACAATAAACAAAGTGACAGGTGAAATTTTCAATCGAACTTTCGAGAACAAAAACCACTTCCGGTGACAGACGATAAAAAGGGTTGTGTTCGATGTAAAATGCGGGAAATTGGTAGTTGAGAGTCAGTGGTCAGATAGGTAACACTAATAAAGTTATCTTAGTTTTATTTAATGTAACAAATTTATAATTAGTCAAAGGAAAAGTATATAAATTAACATAAAATCTAATCAATTAAAATAAATCAAGTGTAACAAACGTTTGTGAGACTACAAGTAGCAGAGGAAGAAAATTATCACCCAGATAATGAAAAGCAAAGGTATTCAACATCAAAGGCGGGAAGATATATGGGAAGCGTCTCCTCCGATGTAGCATCATTTCAAGAAAAAGGAACAAAAGGTCGGTTGTGTGTTTATTAAATATATTTGGTACCAAATAAATGAAACTTTCAAATAAGAACGTATAAATAATAATTTTAAAATAAAAATTTCAAGTGATATAAAAATTTTAAGAGCTCATATACCTGGTTTAAAGTTCTGTTATCTTTACATGAATATAATATACCAGAGAAAAGTAATATTAAAACTTACCATTATAAAGTGTAGATAAATGTATAATTTCTTTCATGTCGAACTTCACCAAAAATATATATAAAAATTTCCACTAGTAACAGACCACAACTAACTCCAGTTTATATCAATACACAATTATTACCATACAGTAAAATAATATTTAAAAACGTAAATTTTGAATCGATAAAATATCAAATATGTTTCCAAGTTCACGTCCCGAAGAGAACTAAAATTTAACATTTTAAAATCATTTCATAAATCCTCTTAGTTAAAAAAAAAGGAAACACTTTAAAAAGTTTTTTTTGTTTAACATAGAAGCAAAGTTAGAAAGAGCAGGTGTTTGCAAATTTCTAAGAATTTCAACGCTCACAAGATTTCGACCAAGTTATGCAAATGAGCCAGAAAAAGTCGTGGTTAAAAAGAAAGGTATAATTTTTTTTGGAATATAAAGAAAGACATATTCAAAGTGGAAATTTAGATATATATAAAATAACTCATTATTTATGTATAACGTAAGAATTGGTAGAACAAAAAGGTTAATCATTTATTTTATTAATAAATAGTTTTCATCAGTCTAACTGTATAATAAGCTGTAACAAATAGTTTGTATATGAATCATTTTTTATATGTGTTTTCAAAAGTTTTATTTCACAAAATTTTTTATCAGTCACATAAATATATCACATTAATAAGCAAGGTTGATTTTATTATCATAATATGCCCAGAACCCTACTGATTTTAAGAGTCGTAAACGAATAAGAGCAGCCGAGGTAAGAAAACATAAGAATTAAATAAACTACATGTTCATAAATAGCATAATAAATAAAAGGAAGCATTGAATAAAAAAATATGTAATTTGGCGAACCCAACAATAGTATAAAAAGTTTAAAATTTGCAATAAATATAATATCATTTCATATTCACATATCCATATATTCAAATCATACATTGATATATCTTAATACTTAAAGTCCAATCATATTCAACTTGTATATTAATAAATATAGAGTACTTAAAAAAAATCAAATCATTACACACATATTTAACTGTACCACAACGTAAAAGACATATATATAGAACGTAAAGGTAAAAGTTAAATCACATATAACTTGCTTACCCCAAAAGTGGGGCTTTATATAAAATAAAGTAGCAATCATATTTAACTTGCTCCCAAACGTGGGGCATTAAAAAAATAAAACAATACAATTCAATTTAATATATATATATATATATATATATATATATATATATATATACTCAGAGATACTGTTATTATATTTTTTTTCAACTTGTGGTTCCACCATATTTTATTTATCATCCCTACCCCCGAAATTCCACCTCGGATGTGAGACTGAACCGGGAGAACAATCCTGTCCTGGCAAAGGAGATTCAACCGTTTTAAGACCAGGCGTACCCAGCTCAAGTCGGACTGGATTTGCCTTACACGCTCAGCCGCAAGAATTGGTGACCCTAAGGTCGGGATCAATATACCGGAAAAAGGTTAGAATTTCTATTACAAGTGGTGACAGAGTTATAAATTAATAAACAGTTCAAGTTGTGGGAGGAGTTATCACTCTGGTGACTCAAAAAATTAGTTTATTACATTGAGTTTTAGTTTATTGCACTAGAGGGTAAAACATAGATATAGCAGTTATTACACTGGTGACAGCAGTTAAGTTGAATAGGTTAGATGTATTATTAGAGTGGTGACATTTATTAGAGTTATCTTGCAAGTTGAATGCTTTAATTTTTTTTATCAGTTCCATTGAATTTTTAATTGAATATTTAGATGTATATCCGTAACTATTAAGTATATTGTTAAGTTTCTTTGCCAATGTATTATTAGGAGTATTAACATAAGAATCTACAGGTCTAATTGGTTTCGTTATTTTATGTAATTTAACGGTTCCATATAATTGTGGAGAATGAGGATTCTTATTTATGATGGACCTCTTTTCGTAATCACTGAAAAGATAATTTGAATTATCAACAATATCTCTAACATTATTAGAAAATTTTTTGTTGGGTCTGCTCTAAGAACATTTACATCGCTATACTCTATAAAGTTATATATCTTTGAATTATAATCATTAGTTGTCAATATGATAGTGGCGTTCCCCTTGTCAGATTTTGTAACTATTAGGTTATTATCTTCTACTTTCTTTTTATTGAATTTAAAACTGTAATGTCATTTTTTGTTTGACGTTTAACTTTTGAAGGTTCAATATTTTTGATTAAATTGGCAATTTTTAGTTTCTCATAAAGAAAATTATTTGAATTAGATTTTAAGCCTATTTCTGACTCTGTAGCCATTATCTGTCTAATATTATTCGTAAATTTTGGTGGTATTACAAATTCTATTTCACTATCTGTAAAATTAGTGTGTTAAAGGTTTTCATGATGTTTATAGTATTGAATTCTATGTTGTGCGTGTTCAAGTTTCTGTAGCTTTTGTTCTTGTTTCTTAAATATCTTGTGCTTTATCGTGCTGACACTTTCTCTGATTTTGTCATGTAAACAGTCAAATTCTACTGGATGTAGTTAGAACGTGAGTTCAGAATTTACAACATTTATGTGGTTGTCTAAGGAGTCCCTTATTTTGAACCATTTTTTACATTCTTTGTAACGAAGTTACTTTTATTTGTTCCGATATTATGTGATTTATTTAATTTATTTGTATTTAAAACCTACTACTTCCTCCTCACTAAACAAATCAATTTAATTACAAGTTCCTTATTTATAATATTTGGGCCGTCCGGTATATATATATATATATATATATATATATATATATATATATATATATATATATTTCATTTCATTCGATTAAAACATTCAGACCGTCCGATATACCTATAGAAATTTTGGTTCAAAGTAATTTAATGTTTGAGTTTTTTTGCTACACTTCTTTTTAAAGCGATTAGTGAAAATATAAATACCGAGACCGCAGTGGAAAAAGGGCTGGTTCATTCTAGTTTTGACTTTCTCTTGTCCGCTCCCGTATAAATAGTAGAAGTGCCCGTCGAAAAATAGAAAAATTGTTAAGTGCTTAAAAAGGTAAAATTTTATATTTCTTTCCTCCGCCTGTATATTTCCGAAATAAAATTATTTTAGTGTAAAATTATAATTGATAGTTGAATTCAATATAATCCGTATAAAAGAATAAATTGTTAGGACTCCCGTAGTTGTACAGTATTCAGTGGTTTATTCACAATATATTTCAATCTTGTATAGTTTGCCATAAAGATTAAATCGTAAACTATACGCTATTTCCCGTTGTTAGTTATTCTAAACTTTAGTTTTAACTTAATTCGTCCGAAGATATTTTCAGGTTTTTTTTTATTCAGAAACAAGTTTTTTTTGTAAGCTTTCTTTATTCGATTTTTTTTGTATTTTTTATATTTTATTTTATTATTAGAATATTGTACTTGGGTTCCGGGGATCATATTTGGTTACTGGGTGATTCGAAAGTATTGCTCAGGAATTAAAAAGATTCCGATAGAAATTTTAACATCCCGCCGACCATCTCGGATTTTGCTAAAATTTCTTTCCGTTACTGCCGTCCAGATTTTATTATTAGAGTATTGTACTTGGGTTCCGAGAATCATATTTGGTTACTGGGTGATTCGAAAGCATTGCTCAGGAATTAAATAGATTCTGATAGAAATTTTAACATCTCGCCGACCATCTCGGGTCTTGATAAAATTTCTTTCCGTTACTACCGTTCGGATTTTGTTATTAGAGTATCGTATTTGAGTTCCGAGAATCATATTTGGTTACTGGGTGATTCGAAAGTATTGCTCAAGAATTAAATAGATTCCGATAGAAATTTTAACATCTCGCCGACCCTGTCGAGTTTTGATAAAATTTCTTTCTGTTACTGCCGTCCAGATTTAGTTATTAGAATATTGTATTTAGGTTCCGAGAATCATACTTGATTACTAGGTAATTCGAAAGTATTGCTCAGGAATTAAATAGATTCCGATAAAAATTTTAACATTTCGCCGACCCTCTCGGGTTTTGATAAAATTTCTTTCAGTTACTGCCGTCCAGATTTTGTTATTAGAATATTGTATTTAGATTCCGAGAATCATATTTGGGTTACTGGGTGATTTGAAAGCATTGCTCAGGAATTAAATAGATTCCGATAGAAATTTTAACATCTCGCCGACCCTCTCGGGTTTTGATAAAATTTCTTTCCGTTACTGCCGTCCAGATTTTGTTATTAGAATATTGTATTTGGGTTCCAAGAATCATATTTGGTTACTGGGTGATTCGAAAGTATTGCTCTGGAATTAAATAGATTCCGATAGAAATTTTAACATCTCGCCGACCCTCTCGGGTTTTGATAAAATTTCTTCCGTCGCTGCCGTCCATATTTTGTTATTAGAATATTTTATTTAGATTCCGAGAATCATATTTGGGTTACTGGGTGATTTGAAAGCATTGCTCAGGAATTAAATAGATTCCGATAGAAATTTTAACATCTCGCCGACCCTCTCGGGTTTTGATAAAATTTCTTTCCGTTACTGCCGTCCAGATTTTGTTATTAGAATATTGTATTTGGGTTCCAAGAATCATATTTGGTTACTGGGTGATTCGAAAGTATTGCTCTGGAATTAAATAGATTCCGATAGAAATTTTAACATCTCGCCGACCCTCTCGGGTTTTGATAAAATTTCTTCCGTCGCTGCCGTCCATATTTTGTTATTAGAATATTGTATTTAGATTCCGAGAATCATATTTGGGTTACTGGGTGATTTGAAAGCATTGTTCAGGAATTAAATAGATTCCGATAGAAATTTTAACATCTCGCCGACCCTCTCGGGTTTTGATAAAATTTCTTTCCGTTACTGCCGTCCAGATTTTGTTATTAGAATATTGTATTTGGGTTCCAAGAATCATATTTGGTTACTGGGTGATTCGAAAGTATTGCTCTGGAATTAAATAGATTCCGATAGAAATTTTAACATCTCGCCGACCCTCTCGGGTTTTGATAAAATTTCTTCCGTCGCTGCCGTCCATATTTTGTTATTAGAGTATTGTATTTAGTTTCCGAGAATTATTCTTGATTACTGGGTGATTCGAAAGTATTGCTCAGAAATTAAGTAAGTTCTGGTAGAGATTTCAGCTCCTCGCCGACCTTCTCGGGTTTTGTTGAAATCTCCTTCTTCTTCCGTTGTTTTGAGTTGGTATAGGGTTTTCATTTAGTTTTCGAGAATTATTCTTGATTACTGGGTGATTCGAAGGTATTGCTCAAAAATTAAGTAAATTCTGGTATAGATTTCAGCTCCTCGCCGACCTTCTCGGGTTTTGGTGAAATCTCCGTCTTCCTCCGCTGTTTTGAGTTGGTTTAGGTTTTTTTTTCTCTTTCCAAATTTCGTCAAGCCGCCGATTAACCCCGTATGCCCTATTTTGTGTGATATTACAACGATAGCTCGATTATAAACCACTGAGTCCGTATAAGATTAAATATTTTCCGATTTGCATTGTACAAGAACCATTTCATATTATTTCTCGTTTATAATTTGCATAGTGTATATTATTTGTTTAAAAGGTAATCGCCCGCTTCTTAAGTTTCTTTGTGCCTTTGGGTAAAAGGTCGTATTTATTGTGTTGTGTGATCGAAATTTACTTAGTATCTTATAGAATAAATACCTTTGTTAAATTATTTTGAGTTTCATTCACAACTGATTAAGAGTTCGTCGTTACCGTTTATTTCATTATCGTCATTATCGTACTAGCAGTTCATTTTGGTAAGTCCTGCTAACCGTTGAGCAATAATACTCTGTAAAGTAAGTCTATCGCTATCTAGTCTCTACCGCGAATTACAGTCCGACCCCTGGAATTTTCCGTACCTCCATCTGCTGCTATCCGGAACCCTCGAAAAGTTTTAGAGTCGAGGGGCCGTGGAGTAAACCACGTAAAATAATCTGGCGCCCGAGAATCCGCCGTTTTGGGGTGTCACTTGTGACGCGTCCAGTTACTTAGTCGTCGACCCAAGTATAGGAGTAAAGGAAGAAGGAAATTGACGTCACGAATTTGGCGTCGACTTCCAAGTAAAGGAGCTGAGGGGAAGCGAAGCAACAACACCAAAACGTACGTCACACTACTTAAAATACTAAAGTTACTATTAAATTATAAACTATTGGTTTATAATTACACATTATCCTTTTTTTGATGATGGCCTGTCAGTTCTGATTTATTTTTACTTACCAGAGGTCATACTTTCATCATAATGCTCCAAACATCACTTTTCAGAAACACCGTTATGAAAGGGAAGTATATAAAAATATTAATGGGATATTCTTTTTCAGCCATCTTCTATCAATTGGATATAGGCCTCTCTCATGTTTGACCATACACTTCTATTTTTGCTCTTTGGTACCAGTTCAGTACAGCGTATTTTTTTCAGATCATCGTACCATCTCTGTTGTGGTCTGCCAATACTTCTTCATTCTCCCCAAGGTCTCCATCTAGTGATGTGTCCACTCCAATTCTCTCTGTGTCTTGCAACATGTCCTGCCCATTGCCACTTTAAGGAACTGATTCTCTGTATGATGTCGGTTACTTTTATCCTTTCTCGTATCCACTGGTTTGTTTTGTGGTCTCTCAGTGATATTCCCAGTATTCTTCTCTCTATGGCCCTCTGATGTATTCTTAGTTTGTTAATAATTCTTTTAGTCAGGACCCAGGATTTATTTTTGTTTTTAATGCCATGCGGATTTTCATGTTGAAAGCGTATTTTAATTTACCATAGGCAGCCCATCCCAATCTGACTCTTCTATCGATCTCAATTTCTTGGTTTTGTTTACTTAGTGTCACTGATTGTCCAAGATATATGTATGATTGTGTTTGTTTTGTTTATAGTTTATCCATGAAATGTAATGGTTTGGTCTGCATCAGGAACGTTTGTCATGAATTGTGTTTTGCTTTATTCATGTGTAGTCCAATTTTGGCAGCTTCTACATGTAGTTCTTCCAACATCTTAGTTAGTTCTTTTTTATCTCTTCCAAACAGAACGACATCATCAGCAAACCTTAAATTGCTTAGGCATTCACCATGGATGTTTATTCCCTTTTCCCTCCAATTGACTTTCTTGAAGACATCCTCCAAAACCAGAGTAAACAATTTGGCGAAATTACATCTCCCTGTCTGACGCCTCTTTTGGATCCTATTTTATTTGTCTGTGCATGAATCTTGGTAGTCATTGTAGAAGTTTTGTATATATTTTCTATTAGATTGATGTATCTTTGATCCACTCTGGCATTTCTCATAGATTTTATTATTGCCCACGTTTCTATAGTGTCGAAGGCCTTTCTTAAGTCTATGAAGGCCATCTATATAAATATATTATATTCTGATGCCTTCTCTATAAGTTGTTTTACTGTATGGAGGTATTCGGTAGTGCTGTAGTGACTTTTAAATCCAGCCTGTTCTCTTGGTTGGTATATTTCAAGTTTTCGTTCTAACCTGTTTGTAATTATTCTGATAATCAATTTGTACACCTGAGACAGCAGACTGATTGGTCTGTAGTTTTCGAGGTCCGACGGATCTCCTTACTTATAGATAAGAACAACCACTGCATTTCCGCACTCATGAGGAATGCATTCTTGCGTCTAGCAGGTATTAAATAGTTTTACTAATTCTTCTTTAGTTTTTCTATCGCTTTCCTTCAGCATTTCCGGTAGTATGCTATCTTCTCCTGCCACCCGTCCATTTTTCATTTGCAATAGAGCCTTTTCCAGTTCTTCGATGTCTATTTCTGGAATTTCTTCTGAATTAACATTATTAATTTTGTTTGTGTTCTTATTCTCTTCCTTCACTGCTTCGTTTAGTATTGTTGATTCATATAAGTCTGTGTAAAACAATTCAACTTCTCTGAGTATTTGTGGTCTATCTTCTATTATATTCGCTTTGTCTTTTATTCTCGTTATTTCCGTTTTCTGCGTGTTTTGTCTTCTAAATATCTTCAGACCCTTATTGTTTTCTAGCAAGGATTGTACCTGTTTTGTTTTGTGGCTCAGGATGTCCTGCTTTGCCATTTTTCTTGCTGTTTTATTGGCTTCTACATATTCTATTGAGTCTCTCTTTCCACTTCTTATGAGTTCTCTTCTTTTTTCTAATAGTTTTTTAGTTTTGTCGGTCAATTTATTATCAGATTTTTTCGAAGTTTTGGCTATAAGTTCTGCAACTTCTTTTATTGCTTTTGTTATTCTTCTGCTAGCTTCGTTTATAGTTTCATTCGGTTGTCCTGGGTTTTTAGCGAATTTTTCGTTAAGTTGTCTTTTATATCCTTCATTTTCTTCCTTCAGTGATTCTATATTTATTTTAGGTATTCTTTGTTTCATTTTTTGTGGCTCTTTCCATTTTGACATTTATGAACACCTTGCATCTGATCATTTTATGCTCGCTTCCAGTAGTAAATTGATTTATCACGTCTACCTTCTTGATTATATGTTTATGTTTTGAGATGATAAAATCAATCTCGTTTTTGGGTTTTCCATCTGGACTTTCCCAAGTCCATTTTCACTTTTCGTTCTTCTGATAGAAGGTGTTCATCAGGTAGAGCTTTTCCCTTTCTAGGAAATTGACCAACAGTGTACCTCTATCGTTTGACTCCTAAACCAAAATGCCCTATATATCTTTGTCAGGGATCTGTAGTTTTTCCAATTTTGGCGTTGAAGTCACCTCCTATAATAACATGTGTTGTTTTGCTTTCATTGAGTGCTCTTGCTATATCCTCGTATACCAGTTCCACTTCGTCGTCTTCATGTAACAGGTTGGGGCATAAACTTGAATGTATTTCATGGTTGTTGTTTTATTTATGTTGAGTGTGACATAGCTAACTCGGTCTGACAGAGCCTCCGTTACCAAATTTTCTGCAATTTATTTCAGAAGAGTTGGGATATGTTATTCGTGTTGCCCTTGTCTCATATTTTTTATTTCCGTAATTGAAGGTTAATTTTCAATTTCTTTATACTAAGCTGCAAGGTTTGTCTATATTTTGATAAACAGACCATCGTGGGTTTTGTCATCGACCTTGTCGGTTGTGTAAAATTGTTTGTTCAAATTCTTTTCTGGTCTAGGTCAACAATTGTTTTTATATTAAATTGGATTTGACTTATTTTATTATCAAGAAAATTATATATCTATATAGGGTGTCCTTAAATTTCCCTTTGGCATATTTCGTGGTTATTACAATATAATAGTACTGATTCATCAATAAATCTGCCGTAAAGTCAAAGGGACGAGGTACGACCGATCCAGACCATTTATTACGAGAAGCCGTATAATAAGAGGAGATTTGTAGACAACTCGACCAGGCGACCACCCCCAGGGAAGCACCACAGAATCAAGAACCAACAATTGTACATATAATAACTGTATATTACAACTAATGTTTCCACTAACAAACTAGAGAAATAAAAACTTATAAAACCATCACATATGCAGGAAATATGTCTAATAATATTTCATAGATAATATATTTAGCAACTGAAATTAACGTCAGTACACAATTGTTAAATGTAAAAACAAAAATATCACCATGGAAGAAATCAGGTATATATTAAAGCGAAATATGGCTACGAGGAAAATAAACCAATAATAAGAGCGTTTTCAGACGATACCATTACCATACCATTTTCAGCGGGCGATAAATGGTCGCAAAATGGTATATCATTTTCACACATAACCATAATTTGATACCATCGAATTTTGTACCCTAAAGTAGTTATTACACAGTTGCCAAGATTAGTAGGTTAGAAAGTGTTATGGATAGAAGACGTGTGTTGCTAGCGCTACTTCTCAAACGGAGAAAAGCAAGGAAACAAAGGGAGGCTCGATGGAAAAATCGACGGTACTGGATTCATCCTTTGTTACAAAGTAGATATTTGGAAGGCGCGTTTTATATACTATTTGAAAAATTGATTGAACACGAAGAAAATTTTTTCAATTATTTTCGTATGACATACAATACCTTCAGGATGTTACTAGAACGTCTTTCAGACTCTATAAAGAAAACAGCCACAACGATGAGATTAAGTGTTCCTCCAAAAGAAATGCAATTACTTTAAGGTAAGTTTTTATTGCATAATGAATTAGTACAAAATAAATTTATTATAAGTTTTGAAAACAGGTATAATCTTCCCGATATTCATCTGACGCTGGAGTCGAATAAGCAGATGTTGATGGATATGACGGGTAAACTTCATTATTGGACGAAGATCTTTTGCTTTTAATGCCCTTTATTAATTTTAGTACACCCATGCGGAATTCTATTTTTTCGTCCTCCGTGAAATTTTTTACTGCAGGTGTAACTGACATGAAAAAGGCAGTATCTTCGTCCGTTTGTGTTGGTGGTGGTTGATAAGTGGCTTCTAAAGCTTTTAAAATTGCTTTGTCTGTTTCATCGATGGAAGACACTTTTCTTCGTTTTGGGGCACAAGAAGCTCTAGGTGTCTGTTCAGATACTGCATCTTCATCACTTACTTGTTCTTTTTCAGTAGTATTTTCAAAAATACTGGATTCTGTGTCATCTTTTTCGAGTACTTTCAATAAAAATTGCATTTGTTCAAAGTATATGTACTTCTTTGTACGTTTGTCACCACTTCTCTTTTTACTCGAATTTGCAAATGCATCCCTAATATGTTTCCATTTGTCATGAATAACTTTTCCTGCAAATAATAATCTTTTTGAAATATAAATATGCAAGTTAATTTTTAGCTTAAAAAAAGTAAAATATTTTATTATTTACAGATACCTCGCTAGTGGAAACTCATTTACAGATCTTCACTATACTTATAAAATAGGTATCTCAACTATAAGTGAAATTGTTCGCACGGTTTGTCAGCAGCTATGGATTCATTTTAGAGAAGAATACCTGCCTATACCTTCAGAGCAAGATTGGCTCAATATTGCACAACATTTTCAGAGAATGTCACAATTTCCATATTGCATTGGCGCCGTGGACGGTAAACATATTAGGGTACAAAAATTTCGGGAAAGTGGTTCGATGAACTTAAATTATAAACATTACTTTTCTATAGTTCTAATGGCTGTGGCAGACTCTGATTATAAATTTATATACGTTGACATAGGGGCATACGGAAAGGATTGCGATTCATCGGTTTTTCAAGAAACTGTGTTTTGGAAGAAAATGAAAAATAACTCCCTAAATATTCCTAATGAAACTCTTTTGGCAGGAACAAATACTAGTTTTCCATTTGTTTTAGTCGGAGATGAGGCATTTCCGTTAAATGAAAATTTGTTAAGACCATTTGGAGGTCATAATCTAACTGTAATTAAAAGAATATTCAATTATCGTTTAACACGAGCACGAAGATTTGTAGAATGTACATTCGGTATAATGAGCAACAAATGGAGAATTTTTCATCGACCACTAAATGTTTCTAAAACAGTTGCAAATGACATTGTAAAAGCTGCAGTAATTTTACATAATATAGTTCGTCAAAAAGATGGCTTTCGTACGACTGACTTCTACGTTTCTACAAGTACAAATGGTTTGCAAAATCTACAACGGGTAAGGGCTGTAGGAGGTGGAAGACAGGCAAACGACATACGGGACGAATTTGCCAATTATTTTGTCCCGCGGGCACTTTACCTTGGCAAATGGACAAAATTTGATGTATTAATATTGTAAAAATTTATTAAACTAACATTTTATTAACCTACTTTGTTTTTGAAGAAATCAAATTTATTACTCATTAATCTGTATATTTGTTTCTTTTGAGTCAATAAACATATTTAATTAAACTTACCTGCTACTATTTTTTCTTCGTTTGAGAAGTTTTCGAAATCTTCTATCAAAAAATTATAAATTTCAGCCCATGCATTATTTTTCTTTATCTTATCTTTATAATCGTCCTGGGTTTTATCCCAAAGGCAGGGCCTTTGTTCTATTAACTCTATTAGAGTTAAAGGATCAAATAGAAATTTAGATGTTTTCTTTGACATCACAACACTGGAACTGACACAAAAGCTGCGATTTGCGATTTCTAGCTACACGTGTGAAAACATGCATAGACTTGCATTGCGTAGAGAAATGGTAGCGGAAAAAAATCGCACCGATCGCGCGATTTTAGAAGAACAAATCGCGTGTTTATGCGATATCGCTTCGGCGCTACCATGGAAAATATGGTATCGTCTATGTGTGAAAACGACCGATTTAAATGCACGTACGCAATATTGCGACCATTTATCGCACGCTGAAAATGGTATGGTAATGGTATCGTCTGAAAACGCTCTAGGACTACATGAGTAGATACTAATTTTCAATAAAACTAATAACGACATGCTATTCGAATGTCTCAGCCGCTGTCTGAGTATAAAGTCACTGTAATCCATACATCGCAATTTCGGGAAGGATTTTAGAGTGCTTTTCACCAGATTTAAAAGTAAAAATTGAATCACAACACGCAGCGGCGGGTAATTTTACGAAGTCACTAAAAAATTTATTTAAAAAATAAAAATAAAGTTGGATATATTTAAATGCCATTTATCATCATCTAAGAGGTTATAAATGTTTCATATTTTTTTAGATGTTTCTTAGTGAATACACCGACATTCCGTACGAGGCACTGACTTATCTCACAGGAGAATGTAATTACGGAGGGCGTGTTACCGATGATAAAGATAGAAGATTATTAAATTCTCTTCTTTCTACCTTTTACACACCAGAAGTTGTTACTCAGCCCGGGTAAGATTAATTAATGTATCAAACATATAAATTCATATAGAAAAAAGAAAACGAAGACTTCCGCGTTGAGTGCGTATTTGAGAATAGAAACTTCCGGTTTGAGACAAAGTTGAACTCATCAATGGGTTTACTGATGCAGAAAAATGTGTGTTTGGCTTATAGAAGTTGGTGGACTGGTAGCCAAACTATGGTTGTTCTTCTGAAGACGTGTGCTTAACCGTCGAAACATCGAGTTTCCAACTCAAAATGACATGGTCTTAAACCGGAAGTTTATGTACCTCTGATCGAAAGGTTTTTGTTTGTGTCAAAGTAAAACGCTCAAGATAGCAAATCTAAGTTTAAGGTTGATTCGACAGCACTCGTTTATCATATAGAACATTGAAAGGTCACATAGGAAGAGGTATCAATAATACATGACTTTTTATAGTCAGATCCAGATGGGTGGAGACATAAGGACATAGGGGTCCAATAAATCTAGCAGTTATTTTCCCATTCTTATTAATGGCATAGTGCAAAAAATTGAAACAGCTTTAGAACATCTGTTGGTAGTTCAATTGGACATGTAGCCTTTCCAATTTTTATTTAACGATTTACATTGTATCATAATATATCTTTTGTTATTTTAGGTTCTGCATCATAATCTTTAAATTGATTGGCTTCTTCTTTTTCATCATTAACCAACTATTTTTCCATACATTCGGCCCTTTTATATCTATTATAATTATTCCTCTTTCTACCAATATGTTACATCAGTTGATCTTTTTCTAGTTAGTTATTCAAGTTTTTTATGTGCATTGATCTATTTTACAGGCTTCCTATTTCATTGGATTTTTATTTATACCACTCTTATTTTGCTTTACATGAACTTTCTTTGCAGTTCTTGGCCTTTTTTTCTCTTAAGATCTAGTCTTTTCTGTGCCCCTTATTCTCTTTTTGTTTCCTTACTTTTACATAATTTTTTGTTGTACGATTAAGTCAATAAATTTTTAAAATTCCTACAGTATGTCCTTTTTATTTCTGTTTTTATTGCAATGTAATTTTTGACTTTTTCTTCCATTCCTGAACTGGTAAAATATATCGTTCATGGTCACTTCATATTTTTCTTTTGCCTCTTCAGTTGTATGGCATATTTTATGCGTTTCGTTGCAAGTCATCATCAGGGAAAGTAGAAAATACTTTAGTTTTGTTTCCTCGACTCCTTCAGATACATCAAATAGTATATTACGTAACGAGTGCGGAAAGTAACATTTTTCACACTAGTGGGAAGTGCTGTCTCACGAGGCGCAAGCCGAGTGAGACACTCCCACGAGTGTGAAAAATCACTTTCGCACAAGTAATGTACAATATTTTTCCTACGACCACCCATTTAACTAAACAATATGTAAATATCAGATCGTGTATATTGAGTTGCCTGACTAATGGTACGTTTTATATGTGACAGTATGTTTGAATATTGTTTTTATAAAAAGTGTACATGAATTTACAATTACTTTCATAGTGAAATATAGAAATAACGATAATTAATGTTTATTTGAAAATATTACAATGAGTAAGTACTTATTAGATACAACTGGGGAACAAATTCAATTACATACTTTATAGGGCACCAATAAATTTGACAATAATCTAGGAACAGAATATTTATTGCCTGGCCAAGTTTCATAAATGCTCGTCCTCGATGCCTAGCACTGTTTCATAAAAGTCGTACTCGATGCCCAGCCAATTTCAATAAATCTGGCGGAAAGTTAGGTTACACTTCTAGTAAACTAAGAAAACCAACAATAGAAATACTTGGTAATTGAAAATAGACATAAATTAAAATCCATAAAAGAATACCAGGTATTCATTAAACACGATATCACCAAAGAAGAGTTTCTGATATCATTATAGTGACGCGAACCGTGCGCTATGATATCACCCTAGTGTGATATTATATCACACGGTTCGCATGAATTCGATTAACGTGGTTTTCTTATTCAAATTTACCTACGTAATAACCACAAATATAGCACAAAACACAAAACGTGTTCAAAAATTATTAAAATTCGCCAAATTTTGTGATAAAAAAAAAACAAATACGGCCGGGAATCGAACCGCGGTCTACTCCAACATTCTCCAAATTGTCATGACACGGTAACCACTGAGCTACTATAAGATAGCTGTCGAAAGTTCTTATTTTAGGCATATCTATAGTATAGCTGTAGGAATTTAAAAAATCAAATTATTAAAAATTAAAATGTCATCTGCGTTATTTTGGAAATATTTTGCACTACAAACTGATTATTTAAAAAATAATCATATGTTGTAGGTACAGTTATTGATGTTTCCAAATAAATAAATCCATCATATTTCGTAAGTTTATCGCGTGATCGTAAAAAATATATACTAATTATAAAAGTGGAAAATAATAAAGTAGGCTCATGTCAAAATTCTCAAATTATAACACAAAGCATAGAAATAGTTTTTGTGAAGTGTAAGTGTAAGTGAAATATTTATTACATAAAAGTGTAAACGAATTATAATTGTGAGATAAACTAAAAATAAAAAGTGTTAGTCTCGGTTTTTTATTATAATGAAAGTTGATACTGATAGTAGCGAATGTACACCAGCAGAAATTATCGAAGCGGCTTAAGCAACATCATTAAAGTTACTTCCTCCAAAATCAAGAAAAAGATAGGAACGCGCTTATGACCAGTTTTTGACTTGGAGAAGAAACAAAGTAATAAAATCTTCATTCTCAGAAAATGTCCTATTGGCCTATATTTATCAAAAAATGAAAATAAACCTTCCACATTATGGACGCAATATTCAATGCTGCGTAGTACGATCTACGTTAACCGTAATGTAGACATCTCAAAATATCTTAAATTAAGAGCATTTCTGAAGATGGATATAAGCCGAAAAATCCAAAACTTTGAGCAGTGAAGAAATAAATGAGTTTATAAACATCGCACCCGACAGTGGATGATATAGAAGATTTAAAAACGACAGCAATTGTAAAATTGTAAAAATAGAAAATACTAAAAACAAAGTTAACCAAAAATTTACTATTTCCGGTTTATTTTATATTAATACAGTTCTATGATTTCAAATTTTAAAGAATTTAAGTCTATTTTTTTGCAATACTTTTGGCAAACCCTGTATATGTAAGATTTGGCAGATTATTTAATTTCTGATGACATATACATGTCACAGTTGAAAAAGATATTCAAGGTTAAAGAAAACAGAATTCATTATAAGGTATTTAGATAATAAAACAATTCCAAATCTTTGTTGCAAGAAAATAACAAATAGAGTTTTTTATTTAAAAAGCAGAAAGTGTGTAACCACAGTATAATGTGGTTATTTATTTGATAAGAAATAGTTAGTTGAACTTGAGATCCCGAACGGAGAACATGTAATTTGATAGTTCTCCAAAATTTCGTCAAGTAATAGTTAGTTGAATAGTATAATAATTAATAATATAAATTGTTATTCGGTGCCCATAATTGTAAATTCTGTGCGTGTTTTTTTTATTGGAAAGTTTAGTCATCAATTCGGAAAAGTGAACGATTCGGAATTCTAAATTAGATTTAGAAATGTACGAGTTTGGAGGAGTCCAGATTTGGTGAGTCTGTCCCAGATTATTGATAATTTAAAATAATGCATTATTTCGACGAAAAATATCAGGCCTTCATCAAAATTGACAATAGATACATCTAAATAATAGATTACAAAATTTTTAATTCAGAATAAATACAGAAATTTAATATTGAACAATTATATTGGAAAAGTATATTAAAAGAAGTTGGGACTGTGAATGGGTATTTGACATTCGCGAATTAAAAGTGACAATTCGAAAATAATTTGGACAATTCTAGAAATTTATCAATTTATTTCGTAATTAATTTAATTTGTATTCATTATAGATACGATTTTGCTATTTGATAATTCATAAACTTCATTCGTAAATCACTTAAATTTTGTTCATTGTAGATAAGATTTTTGTTATTTGATAAAAAAAGGAAGACTAGTATTTGTTTATTTTCTGTGATTTAGTAATTGTACATAACTTTTGAATTCGACTTACTTTAGATATGGTTCTGTAATAGATTTGAATAGTTTATAGAAATTAAATTTACTTAATTTGATGAAAAAATTTATTTGTGACAGTGACATTTGTGGATTATTGGTGACAGAATGTGTATTGAAATATATTGAATGTCAGAAAGAAATTGAATAGCCTTTATAATCTTGAACAAACAGTCACATTATATTACTAGGTAGATCAAACAGAACAAAATTAATAATCAATATTTAATTTGGACAATCTCCAATTTCTATTTTTATGGCGCATTGAACCCACCCTGAGATAAGAGTAATTCGAATATTTTACATTAGATTTATCTTTCAATAAATTACAATTCTGATAGCCGGGAATTTTTTTGGCAACAACTGTCAGATTGAAATAAATATCATACGCTGCTAAAGCCGTGTGTACAATATATTAGAAATATGTAAATTTGAGACCGCGAACGAACCAAAAAAGGTTTTCTATGAAGTTTGAAAACGGAAACTGTACCCAACAGGTGGTCGGAATTAATAAAATAGGGAGCGTAGCGAAAACGGTGGCCACTTTTTGAAATTGGATAATCCAGAATTATATACCGGTCACTGTTTACGCAGGTCCTTAGCAACTATTTTAGTAGATGCAGGAGCAAACGTGACAACCCTTAAAATATACGGAGGGTGGAAGTCCTCAACTGTTGCAGAGGGGTACGTCGATGACTCTGCAACAAACCGATTACATATTGCAAATAAAGTAATACGTGCGATAGCGTATTCATCTAAAGAAAACATTCAACCAAGAAACAATTAATTTACAGATTTGTCATATGACACTGAAATTCCATCATCAACAAAAATATTAAACCAACCACAAGTAACCCAACCAATAGAAACAATTTCAAACCAACCACCAACAACAATATTGACCAGTAGCAGCATTCAAAAATTCGATGAAAATATTGCCAGTAATATCACATCGTCATCTATGCAATCGCCTATACAAACTGCCAGGGTAATTATTTTACGTTTAATTTTTATGCTGCTCCAGAAAAAAAATAACATACTCAATATCGATTTCATGAGTTTAATTTTTATATTGTTGCAATAAGTTTACATCGTTTGTGCTTAATTTTGTTTCTAATAAATTTCTCGTTTCGTTACTCTAGTTTTCATTTCATTATACTATTATTAGATATGATTTGACTCTAGTGTCATATGCGAATACAAAAACCTAAGGTACTTTTAAAATATTTATGGCCGTTGGAAAAATAGTGTACATAACTCGTTGGATAGTGAATTTCACTCATTTCATTTCCGCACTCACCGATCTCAACATTATTTTTAAAAAACCATCACATTAAACAATACTTATTTGTTACAATTATTATCGCATGGTCGTAGGAAAAATAGTGTACATTACTTGTGCGAAAGTGATTTTTCACACTCGTGGGAGTGTCTCACGAGGCGCAAGCATGCGTCTCGGGAGACAATACTTCCCACTATTGTGAAAAATGTCACTCTCACATTAGAGTGTGATATAATATCACCTAGTGTGATATAATATCGCACGGGTTGCATGGATGATTTGATAAAACTTTGCAAAAGTCTACTTATAATGTAAACGCACTGTTGCAATGACGACAAATTTTAGTCTTTTTTTTATCATAAATTTAGTATAGTACGTATACTAAATTTATGATAAAGAATAGACTAAAATTTTGTCGTCATTGCAACAGTGCGTCTACTATAATAAGTAGACTTTTCGAATTTTCGAGAAGTTTTATCAAATCATCCATGCAACCCGTGCGATATTATATCACACTAGGTGATATTATATCACACTCTAATGTGATATTAGATACTTTCCAAATATCAAGACAGTGGTGTTATGTTCAGTTTTCATAGGTGGTCGTAGGAAAATATGTCATTACATTTCAAATTAGAATAGTCACAACTGAAAGTTTTATATTTTTAATAAACTAGCTGAAACCACTCGATATAATACATATTTCAAAAATGTTTTTATTTTCGAAATTTCAGATACACTTTTTCACCAAGTGGACTGTACTTTATACCACCAAATAATACTTGGGAGGGATGTTTAGAATACGTCAGATCTTTACCGATCAATCCGCAACCGGAAGTATTTGGGCTCCACGATAATGCTGATATTACTAAAGACAATCAAGAAACTTTATTGGTAATCATATTATAGAGAATCACTTTAAACATACACTATCTGTATATCAAAAACTACTCTTCATTAAAATTTGTATATATGGATTGTTGCTTTTTGGCGCCCAAAGTCTAATTTACAATCTATCTGTCAGTTTTCTTTGAAATTTCTCAAAGAATGTACATTTTAGATAATATTAAGTAGCTTCCAATATACAGATCGTATCAGCCGTACATTCACTATCAATATTAATCTTTTTTGTTTACAATTTTAGTTGTTGCACGGAATTCTTTTGACGCAAACAATGATAACAGCCGGAGGAGGTGGGGACGATTCGCAAGCGATGGTCATAGACCTCGCCAACGATATATTAAGCAAAATACCTGGCGTTTTTGATATTGAATATGTTGATGAAAAATTTCCGGTCCTGTATACCAATTCTATGAATACAGTTTTGAAGCAAGTAAGTTTGTCGTGATTTATGACGAACTTCTCCATTCCAGCATCCTTGCCGGATACCCTTAAACATCCACTTACATTTTATAAATGTTACAATTTCGACAGGCTTGACAGAATTTTGAATAATTATTTCATTACAGGAATTGATTAGGTTCAATAGACTGATCGTCGTTGTCAAAAAATCTCTTGCTGATATGATAAAGGCCGTTAAAGGACTTGTAGTAATGTCCAGCGAATTGGAACAAACTTGTGAGGCTCTCGTCGTTGGAAAAGTTCCGGAATGTTGGGCGGGCAAAAGTTATCCCAGTTTGAAACCATTAGGATCTTATGTTAACGATTTAATAGCCAGGTAAGTAGACCCCGCACACCTTATATGGGAAAATGGTTCTCCGTCAAATTTCTTGAACGTTTGATATGTTGTAGAATTAATCATTCTGGTGAAATGTTTCAATGGGCGCATCACGATCCTATGACTAGTTTTCAAGATACAGGGTGTTGAATATGACAGATATTCCCTTTTCATCACTCCGTATCTCCCAAGTTATGATTTAGTTCTGATTTATCCATGGTGGTATTATCATTACATCCTTGTATGATAAATTCATGAGAAATTCATTTCCAAATCTTTTCGTATTACAGGGCGATTTCACTTGATAATAATGGTATTTTGAGACTTTCATAATTTTGTTGTTTTATAAAGATAAAATGCGAAAAATGGTTGAATTATCATATAATATTATAAATTCATTCCATCTTTCATCACAGTTGATACAATTCATACAAGGTGATTCATGAATATAGAAAAATAGGAGAATTCGAAACACATTCATTCATATCGTACAAAATTTCGAACGGAATCCTATGACGTGATTTTCATATACAAGACGAACAATTTGTGAAAAAAACTAAGATCTGTACATTTCCCCATTGCTATATTTTCACTCCAGTTTTCGGCGGGCTTGTATAGATCAGTAATAATACGGTACCATAGCGTACCGTAACCCTCGACACGACTCGAATTAACATTTGCAGCATCGTCTAGAAGGCAATTCAATGGAGAAGTTATTTTTTCATGCTTACTGTTTCTCAGAAGTCATAGATATTATACTTGTTACATTCGCAGAAGTTCCTTATTTCACTCTACAAAACAATAAAATTGTGAAAGTCTCAAAATAGCATTATTATCAAAGCAAATCGCCCTGTAATACGAAAAGATTTGAAAATTAATTTTTCAAGAATTTGTCACACAAGAAATATACCACATAGGATAAATAAAAAAAGCCTTCATTTGTACGTATTTCTATTGGTTTATATAGAATATGTATTATATTAGTTCCAATTCACGGTATATTTCTTCACCAAAGGAACGTTTTATTTTTCAATTATGTTTTTGTATCTTGGAATCGTGTATATGTTTGTATACTCCCACCTTTTCGAGAACGTTTCTCTCTATTTTTCTTGTATTTGAAACGTTATCTGAATCATCTTCGAATACATATATGGCACCACTGTTTAATATAATAAGGTGTAATATTAATGATAGTCAAATTAATAAATAGAATTGTTATAAACAAAATACCGATTTTCAATTAAAAAAAAATTATAATACTCATAGCCATATGATAATTGAATGCTCATGCTATAAACTTATCGATAAACGAACCTATTAACCCATAATTGTGTATTGCATATACATAAGTCAATTATCAAAATATTATTCATTCGAGACATTGTAACGCGAAAAAACGCCCGTTCGTCGATAATTTAATATTGGTATGCCTGCCGACGTGGACGGATGACAGACGGTGCCATCGAGAAGCGGTTCAGTTCTCCTTAGGTCGTCATTGTGAACAATGGGAAGTCTTTTAACAAAATTCGGACGTGCTCTGGAGCCACAACGTTGAAAAAATACAATAATTCTGCGTAGGGAAAGAAAATACCGTCTAATACGGCATCTGGAAGGTCTGACCCGATTATTTGCTGAGCCGGCGTGAGTCGATGTCCAGTGAGTAGCAGTAAATTTGTTGGAATTAAAAATCACGTGGAGATTTCAGTTGTCGGCGTCATGAGAAGGAATCGTTATCAAGGGTGGTTTTAAATTTTGGATTTTATTCACTGATTGAAGCCTGCGAAGTCAGTCAGACCAGTAACCAGGAGGGCTGGAATATTTTGAAGCGACTTCAACTGCTGTTCTGAAGAAGGAAAAATCACTCGCAACAGTCATTTTCCTATTATTTTTTACGCATTTAAATTTCGTCCATTCACATTATCAGTCAAATTTCACAACATTTTTATGTATGGTTCTTATTTTCTCTTTTTTGCGGCAATTAATATAAATCCACTCTCACTTATGTATATAAAATTGTGCACAAAAATTTCTTATTTAAAATACAGAGTTGTTGGCTTTGAACGCTAGGTAGACCACGGTACGTATCGGGGTGCTGCGCTATTTACATATTTTTCGAACTTTCACGATTTTATGTAACTAATTTTGCACCGTACATAATTTCAATTTATTTTTTTTGCGCATCGCTAAGCTCGTTTGCTTATTTAATCATATGCATATGCATTCATATATTTTTATATTCGTATAGATTGCGGAGGTATGAAGCCATGTAACTGACACAGATTATAGTTTAGGTGATAGATTTTCACTGTAATTGAGAAATTGCACATGAACCATTTGTTCGTTTTCCTGTAATTGTAATCTGAGACAACGGTGCAGATTGGGGCCCTCAGCTCTTCTGCATCCTGAGTAAGTAGCCTTCAGATCTACTCAGGTATTATAAAACCTGCTTGTCAGTTATTTAAACTGTAACTTCGAGTTCGGCATACTGAATCTACAACCTTCAGCTGGGTTCAGTTAATAGTGTCATTTTTCTTGTTGTAAATTTTGTAACAATCATATTTTTAAAAGAGACATATGGTCTAAAGTGATTATTAATCAGGGGATACTTGCTGACTTTTATTTTTAACGATAACTTTCCTATCAGTTTAACCTTTTGGAGTGTGTAGTTAGTGTTGTTAACCCACTGAGGAGTTGTGGGCTAACTTAAGAAGTCTTGGGTGCTTGCCAAACCTTCTCTGGCGCCCTTTCTGTAAACTTGTTAAATTTTTGAAGAATCCACCCCTTCTTCGACTCGAAGCTAGTCGACTGGCGAGCACGGGTTGCACTACGTGAGACAACCCGCACATCTATAGCGAGCACTGAGGGTTAACGTTTTCTCGTTATAACATAAAATATCGAAAACAAACTTCTGTAATTTTTATTTTCTTAAACACTTCAATTTTTAGACGAACCCTGTATATAATATAACAAATCCAAATACAGTATCTTTTGAACAATTATTAGAAAAACAAAGTGTCATGAATGATATTTTACATAAATTGGCAGGTTTATCGATATTTAGGGTAGATGTAAAAAGTGGCATTACTGCAAACGCGGAAATTATTTGAACGGAGTGATCAAGTGAAAAGAACACGACACGGATAAGTAGATTTCTAAAAAAATTATTGTTTTTCAAAAAAAGGGAGAATCGAGAAAAACTTGAAAGTTGTTGATAGATTGAAAAAAGGTTGTTGAGTGTGAAAACGACGACAAGAAGAGAATTGAATGATAAATTAAAGATTAAACCAAAAACTATAATTTAAATTATTACGAGAGACATAGCTGGTAACAAATATAAATGCTTGAATATCAATAATTTAAATACAAATGTTTACGACAATTTCTACGAGAATCTGGTAAGATAACTTAATTATTACCTCTATCTGATCCTAACGATATCTGGACATTGCTGGAAGCAGAAATTACTTATATGAGAAATAATTCGAATGCGATACATTTAATTTCTACATCGATTAGAGAAGCTGATTCATTACAACCACCAAAAATTTCTTCCTTCCTTTTTTGAACTGAAATAATTAGAAATTCAAGACATTCATTTCTATTAAATTCATAAAATTCGTTCATATATACAAACTTTGAATTTAAAATTTTAGGTTAGTTATACTATTACGTCTGATTTATCATTTCTACGTAGTTATTTAAACATAATCAATTCCACTGACTAACTAGCTTCATTTAATATTAACCAATACACAAATTACTTACCAATTCGTCATAAAAACAAACAGTATAGCAGTAACTCTTGAACCGTCGTACCATAAATTTCACCATTTTGTGATCTGTAGACATCTTTTAATTTATACATCGAAACTTAACCATGGTAGAAAGCTAGAGTTGGGATTGGTTATAAATAACAGTGATATCACGGTTATATAGAATTTAATAGTTATCTTTCATTTGATTCATAACAATCACATTATTAATCATTGATTATGAAAATTATTATCTTTTGAATATTACATAATGAATTATGCGATTTATTTAGACATTTATCTTTATTAATTGTTGAAGAGAAGGAATTTATAACTCTAAAAAATTTATTAATCAATTAAATAATTACATTTAGGCTTCCTTGTTTCTTTCAAGTGTCCTCAAACCTATTAGTTTGCTGTTACTATCGAACGCTTGTGCCAATCTTACACACCCTGAGATCAAAAGTGAGAGAATATAAAACTATTAACATCATATTTTATCGAACTTCTCTTAGGTATAGAATCATCCTGCTTGTACAAAAGTAATGAAATTCATCATAAATATAAAAATTTGGCATTCAAAAACATAGCAAAACTTTAATAAGCTCTTATAAAAAATCAATATCATAACAATACTTTTTCCTATTATCTCGTAGTAGGCATGGAGAACAATTCAGAGGGTAAAATCAACAAAATTCTGTCATTAGTCCTTTTCTTGTTGATGCCATAAAGCTCAAGAATTATTTTTTAATAATTAGACTAATTGAAGTTTGTTTTGCACTGTTCAAGTTTATGTTATTTTCAGTGTTTGTGAACTGTGCTGAACAATATGGCATTAGAAAATAAAGTGAGTTGTTATGTTAATGGCCG
Source organism: Galeruca laticollis (assembly GCA_963921935.1). Classification (NCBI taxonomy): domain Eukaryota; kingdom Metazoa; phylum Arthropoda; class Insecta; order Coleoptera; family Chrysomelidae; genus Galeruca; species Galeruca laticollis. Next base: position 111,170,663 of record OY998178.1, on the reverse strand, counting down.
AAATTTTATTCCTATACTCTCAATGCGTTTGAATAGAGGAGATAATATTGATGTTTTGCAAATTGCGACATATTGAAGACAAGCTGCGGGAAATCCCCCTATTGATATTCAGGATGATACAAAAATATGTTTCAATTGTAATAACACAGTGATGAATGACATTATTGCTATGAAAAATAACCCGAATTGCCTTCGTCTCAATGTGTTGTCCCGCGTACCAAGTCGTACGTGCATTATTTGTAATGCTCGTCAAAATATTGAAAGACGTTCTTTAGAATATAGAGTGGATATTTTTGTTGCTTCTGATATCTATGTCCCAGATTTCTTAAGAATTTGTGGTCACCACCTTGATCATCAAGGTTTCCTTCCAAATTGCATCGAGGTTAGAATTTTGTGAATAAACCATACATAATTTCCAGTCTTCAACATGTTCTTCAATGAATGAGGAAAATTGTAAATAGAAACCGGCCACTCCGTAACTAGAAGGATATCAATTGTTTCACTGAAGACGAATTTAATGAGCTCACATCAATTTCAGAAAATAATTTCCGACAATTACTAGAATTTTGCAATGGCAGGAGAAGAAATGACGAAAAAAACATTTGCTCATATTTTTGATCACAATTAAGCAAGGAGTTTCATATGAGTTTTTGAAAATATTGTTTAGTTATTCTTCCCGACAAGCAGCACGCCTTATTATTTCTAATGTGAGATTATCTCTTTTACAAAGGTTCGTACCGAATAATATTGGATTTAATTCGATAACAAGAGAAAATTATATAAACAGTCATGTATCCCCTTATACGAATCAACTGTATCATCCCACACCAGACATTCCCAAAGCAATAGTTTATATAGATTGTACCTACAATGAAATAGAAACAGCAGTAACTTTCGAGTATTGAGGCAATCATACTGTTTCCACAAGAATGAAAATTTGGTCAAACCAGAGATCATAGTTACCCCCGATGGATATATCTTAGCAATCAACGGGCCTTACTTTGCAGATGCTAGGAATAAAGATACGAGTGTTCTAAATCACTAATTACAAAATTATTTGAATGGAATGGGAACATGGTTACAAGAAGGCGATATTGTGATAGTCGATAGAGGCTATAGGGATTCAATGAATAGTCTACAAGAACTTAGCTTGCATTACTATATGCCACAATTTCTACCGCCGAATCAAAGGCAATTAACGACAAATTGAGCCACTAATAGATAGATTTAATAACCACTTCTAGATGGATTGTAGAAGCTAGAAATGGACATTTTAAGTCAATTTTCAAAAAATTTCGTCAACCCGTATCAGCAATACATACTACGAAGTTACGTGATTGTTACCTGATTGCTGGTGCACTTATAAATAAATTCCATCCTTTGATAAATATGCCTGGAACGTTGGATACGGCCACAAAAATGTTAGTTCATTCCGATGATGTCAACATGACAAAAACAAGTGTTATCAAAAAAAAGATATATCAATACATATTAAACTATGTTTTGTATTTTGTTAATTTTAATTTATCATATATGAGATAATTTTATTTATATGTTAAAATAGATTTATTTATTTATATTTGTTTTGATTATTTTTGTGGCTAGCTCAGTTATTTAATTATTATTATGATATTCGGGAGCATGAGACTCGTTCTACCCTTTGAGTTCAGGCACTGATTGATATATTCTGCTTGAGTAAATAAAATGAAACACATTAATTCCAATGATTTAATTTTTTTAAAGAAAATTTCATTTTAATATATATAACAGATACGCCTATGACATTATCAAACCACAGTCACAAATGAGAACATCCACCATCCTATGCGCATGCTCAAATAAATACGGATTGATGCGAGAGAAACCGAACGTTTCTTAGAGACGCTTACCAGTTATATGTGTATTATATACATAAAATTCGTGTCTTTGTAATGCTGGTGATGGACATAGCATAAAATAATTTATGTGTGAAAATTATATATATACAGATAATTAAAATGTTCAGAAGAAATGGGTTACAAACTATACATACATTTGGAAATATTATATCTATTTATTTAAATGCACATTTCTTATACGATTGGAAATGAAGTAAGTACCACCATTATTTTCTTACAGAATTAAAAACATGCATGTAGGCCTTTTTTTATAATCTCGAAATTTTATCTTTTGATTAAACTACATAAATTCTTTTTTAGTTAGATCGATCATATAGACGCAAGAATTATTTTACACATGGAAATAATCACTGAATTTATATTAGTTTGTCATTATTATTATTATTGGCCAATAATATTTAAAAAAACACTGACCTGAAGTCTGGATTCTAACACATCTGGTAACAGGAATACGCTGCATATTTTCTGAAGAATCTGAGGTATTCTCAGGCAAAAACTGGATATACACACATGTGAGTGTTCGTAGTTTATATATACGATGAATCTTTAGCGTTTATACTTATTTGTTGCGATTTAACTTGAAATTTGTTTTAAAATGTTCCTTCTCATCCTCTCTGCTAAAACTCCAAACCCAATCTACTAACGCTTCCCCTCGATCGTCAATTTTTTAATGAATAAATAAACTATTGTTTCACAGCTCACTGTTTTTGAACAAAGTTTTGTTTCTTTATAATTTAACAAATTTGTCCTGTCATATTACACCAATAATATTCTTTCTTGAGCTGTAGAGTTCTATTCACATTTATAACACTTTATGAAAGTTTTGAAAATACATATGATTGTGAATTTCACTTAAAGAAGTCTGTTTTTTCTTTAATTCAAACGAATTTCAATACAATAAGTCTTTTACAAATAGTGAAATTCATGGTTGATATTTTGATATTACAATGTAAACTCCTGTTTTGATACTTGTGATAGCTTTGAAATACCATTTAAATTCATAAACATAAATTCTTTTACCTGACATATATATATCTTGCTTTCGTTATTTGAACTATCCAAATTTTATAGTTTTAAATATTTACCTATATCTATCACCATCTTATGATTCATTTCCTCCATAAAATTGATATCAAATTTTGACATATAATTACATTTATGTCATTTTATATTTATATTTTATTAATTTGACTAAATCTTTATAATAAATATGAATATTATTCTTATTCTTACTGTTCAACTAATAGTTATATTAAATTAGATAACTAAAGCTTGTTTATTTTCAGATAAACAGCTGATTCCTTCGTGACAAACAAATATCCATATTAGGCAGATTTATTGTTTTCTTCGATACTTGTTAAGCGTTTTCAAATTTTAAGACACTTATTAAGGTATTTTCTTTGTATTTATTGTTACTCTTTTTAATTATTATAAACAAATGATTTAATATAATATGAATTTATATGAATTTTTTACTTATGATTGTGGTTTTTAAATGTATTCTTTATTAACATAGTTTCAATCTATCTTAAATACTAAGCAAAACATTCTCAAACAGCTGATGTTCTTTAATATATAAGATATGTGGTTCAATATACATTAATTGATAGAAGTTCAATTGGATCTGATACATATTTCGGATATCCATATCCGCGGATATAGCGACATGAATAGATATCCATAGGATATAATTTATTAATTGGGTTGGCACGAGCAATGCGCATGGCATATTATGACAACACAATTAGGAAAATACTTGATGGAGAACTGAATTTTTCCATAATCAAAAAATGTCAAATACGAATAAGAAGAAGAATCTTATGAACATTCATAAATGAGAAAATAACCAACAGAATTAGACTAATTCTGGACCGACATCCATGTCCTCTGGAAGCATTCTATTTGCAGCATCTCCTATGAAATCTAAAAGACGATTTGATAGAAAATGTATGTTTTCTTGATATCTAGCGTACCCCAAAACCATATTACGTTAGCAACATGCGCACAAGTTCCTAAAGTCCTAGCAACGGACTTACAAGTACAATAATACCCCGAAATTGGGAGAGCAGTATTTTCGTCACATCTTTCAGTGAAAACATCCCAAAGCATGTGCTTAGTAGCAATCCTGAACCGGGAAAATATTCTAAATCGTAGAAAATTGGGCACCCCAAGTAACTCATGGACTTCTAAAATATTTACTTCACCATCTCTACGGATTGTATCTTGGATAGATGACGCAGCCAAATTTAAATGATATGTTCCAGTAAGTGATTTTAAATATTCAATATCAAGGCGAGGGAACAATTGTATATGAAATTGATTCAAACAAATCCATCGACCATTCCTAGAACGGAGGTTTTTAGCTTCAACTCGTGCCTGAACATTGTTGACATCATCGGAATCAACTAACATTTGTGTGGCCGTATCCACATATCAAAGGATGGAATTTAATTATAAGAGCACCAGCAATCAGGTAATAATCACGTTACTTCGTAGGTATTGCTGATATGGGTTGACGAAAAAATTTGAAATTTGACTTAAAATGTCCATTTCTAGCTTCTACAATCCATCTAGTAGTGGTTATTAAACGTGCCTGATTGGTTTCATTTGTCGTTAATTTCCTTTAATTCGGCTGTAGAAATGGTGACATATAGTAATGCAAGCAAAGTTCTTGTAGACTATTGATTGAATCTCTATAGCCTCTATCGACTATCACAATATCGCCTTCTTAAAAGCATGTTCTCATTACATCCAAATCATTTTGTAATTCGTGATTTAGAACACTCGCTTCATTATTCCTAGCATCTGCGAAGTACGGCCCGTTGATTGCTAAGATTTATCAATTGAGGAAAACTATGATCTCTAGTTTGACCAAATCTTCATTCTTGTGGAAACAGTACGATTGCCTCAATACTCGAAAGTTTCTGCTCTTTTCTAGATTATTGTGGGTACAGTCTATAAAAACTATTGGGGATACATGACTGTTCATATAATTTTCTCTTGTTATCGAATTAAATCCAATATTATTCGGTACGAACCTTTGTAAAAGAAATAATCACACATAAGAGATAATGAGGCTTGCTGCTTGTCGGGAAGAATAACTAAACAATATTTTCAAAATCTCATCTGAATCTCCATGCTTCATTTTGATCACAAATGTGAGCAAATGTTTTTTTTTAGAAATACCTTCTCTTGCCACCTTGTTCAATAATATCGCAAAATTCTAGTAATTGTCAAAAATTATTTTTTGAAATTGATGTGAGCTCATTAAATTCGTCTTCAGTGAAACAAATGATATCCTCCTAGTTACGGAGTGGCCTGTTTATATTAGCAATTGTCCTCATTTGCAAGAAAATGTTGAAAATTGGAAATTATGTATGGTTTATTCACCAAATTCAAACTTCCGTGCAAATGATTTGGAAGGAAACCTTGAAGATCAAGATGGTGACCACAAATATTCTCATTAAATCTGGGACATAGATATCAGAAGCAACAAAAATATCCACTCTACATTCTAAAGAAAGTGTTTGAATATTTTGACGAGCATTAAAAATAATGCATGCACGACTTGATACGCGGGACAACACATTGAGACGAAGGGAATTCAGGCTATTTTCCATGGCAATAATGTCATTCATTACTGTGTTATTACAATTGAAACATAATTTTGTATCATCCTGAATATCAATAGGTGGATTTTCCGGAGCTTGTCTTCGATATGTCGCAATTTGCAAAACATCTATTTAAACACATTGAGAGTCTAGGAATAACATTTCGGTCACAAACATAACAACTCACTCTATTTGCGAAGGCCATATTGTTCAGCAAAGTTCAACAAACACTGAAAATCACATAAACTTGAACAGTCAAAAAAAATTCAATTAGTCTAGTAATTCAGAAATAGTTCTTGAGGTTTATGACATCAACAAGAAAACGACTATTGACATTAGAATTTTATTGCTTTCACCCTCTTTGAATTGGTATCCTTGCCTACTACGAGATAACAGGAATAAGTATATTAATAAGTGGTGCCATGTAGGTATTTGAAGATGATTCAAATAACATTTCAATTTCCAGAAAAGAAAAGAGAAACGTTCTCGAAAAGGTATGAATATACAAACATATATACGATTCGAAGATACAAAAACATAATTGAATAAACGGTTTTAAAGATTAAAACTAATTTTTCCGCATCTGTGAGGTGCCCTTAACAATATTCTATCATAAAATTGTCAGTAATAATATGACAAGAGAGTGAGAATAAATTGAAAATAATTTGACAGATTTTTTGAAAACTTGTTGCCAGGCAATAGTCACGAGAGCCCGCATGGCTCGAGTGGCCATTTCCAAATGGTAACAAGTTTGAACAAAATCTGTCAAATTATTTTCTAATTTATGGAACTCGCGAGTTATATTTGACTAGATTATTTTTTGATTCACAAATTTTTGCAATATATCATGGGAAGGATCAAAGGACCTGTTATACTTATTAAAGTAAAGTTCTTGAGCTAATTTTGCCGTTTTATTCCACATTGTCTTTATTACTGCTTCTTTATAATCATTTCCGTCTTTTCATGTTATAAGCCCAATCTTTCAAAATCAATGCCAGAGTAGCTGTTGTAGTAGATTGATCCAGAATATAATTTCTTTCTTTGGTGAAGGTCTTAAATTGTCTCCATATAGACTGATTACTTATTAGAGTATTTTTCGAAGTAGTTTCTAAAATCTTTATTGTTATTTCTGCATCAGAAAAGGTACTAAACCGATTCACCCATTTTATATATCGCGTTGACACAATTAGGTAATTATTTTGACAACTATCTGACACTTGCTAGGCAAATAAAAGCCACAGTGATTATACCCGAGAATAATCACAAGAGATTTATTCCCACTATTATAATGACATAATTGGTTGAAACTTAACCTTGTGACAAATAAAGAAGCATTTCATTGGTTTTAAGAAACGTCAAAAAATAATCATTTGTATACACTTCGGGGGATGTAATGTGCTAACAAACCGAAATTTCTCCCAAAATAATCAAAAATGTAGTATATCTGGATTTATTGGACCCGCTTTTCTCGCTCTAGTCAGCTGAAAATCAATAGGGTACATATGTGAGACACCTTTAAAAATATTCAATTATAAAATTGGTCACTTGTATATACTCTGGAAGTTGTATCGTGCTAACAAACTGAAAGTTCTCCAAAACTTCAAGTACCATATCACTCGTGGTACTGGCTTTAGTGAGCTGAATATCAATAGGGTTCACCTTTGAGCCGCCCTGAATAATACCCAATCATGAAATTAGTTACTTCTATATACTCCGGATGCTGTATCGTCCTAACAAACTGAAATTTCTCCAAAAATAACAAAAATGTCGTATTTAAAGTACTATAGCACCTGTTGTACGGGCTCTGGTGGGCTGAAAATCGATAGGGATCATCAGTGAGATGTCCTATATAATATTCAATCATAAAATTGGTGACTTGTTGAACTCCGGAGGCTGTATCGTGCTAACAAACTGAAACTTCTCAAAAAATGACAAAATGTCGTACTTCAAGTACCATAGCACCCGTTGTATTGGCTCTAATGAGCTGAAAATCAATGGGGTTCATCTGTGACATGTCCTTAACAATATTCAATCATAAAATTGGTGACTTACTGCACTCCGAAGGCTGTATCGTGCTAACAAGACATGTAAGGAAAAGTGGCCGACGACAACGACAACGACGACATACACACAGGATTTTTTTTCTAAAAACCGTTCTTTCGTGTTGTTGTTGATGGAAAACGTGAAAATAACTCAAAAAAAAATTTCAAAATTCCAACTTTTTTTGTGGTAAACTAATACTTTTCTCGCATATTAGATAGGTTGGGCAGAAAGGTAAAAATAAAACGTTCCTTTGGTGAAGAAATATGCCGTGAATTTGAACTAATATAATATATACTAACTGATTCCATCTATAGGTCATTCACTAAAGTCTCATCTCTAAGTATCTATATACGGTATCCTCACTACATTCTCAGGATATCTCACCAAGGAAGAAATTAGGAGACATCCCGAACATACATTCATGAGAAATCTCTTTAAGTATCATACCTAATCATATTCCCACGCTCATCTCACAATATCTCTGATACTTATGAAAGATATAAGATTCTCTGAACTTCTAATGTGAGCTGGGTGTTCCTACTACCATTCCGTATATATGAGTAAGAATTTTCATGATAGGTAACAATATCCAAATTAGAATGTTGATTCCAAAATGAACAATATACAGAGATTAATGAAAAAACGGGGTCATTTATAAACAAAAAAATTAGAAACAAGTAGGGAGACTTTCTAAATAGTAATTTCAGTTGAATGAAGATTCGTTTGAAAAATATGTTACTTTTTAGATTGAAAGTGTTTCAAGACTGGATAGATTCCGGGGAACCTAAAGTTTACTGGTTATCCGGATTCTTCTTTACGCAATCTTTCCTGACGGGAGTTCTGCAGAATTTTGCTAGAAAACGGAAGTTGCCGATCGATTGGATCCATTTCGAATATTACGTTACCGAATACGAACCGGATAATTCAAATGTGACATGTCCTTTGGGTGTATATTGTAAGGTAATTCCCATATAAAAATTTCCGAAAGTTGCCAGTGAATAAATATCTACACAATTTTTAATATAAAAACCGCTGTACGTCATTAATGACGTTGGTCTTACGTCATAATACTACCAACCAGTTAAAATGTCCCCTAACTGAACTAATATGCCGAAAATCTCACGAATATTCTCTAGGATTCATCAACGTAGTCACATTAATAAAAAACAATGTCATCATTTTGATTATTTTAAAATTGTTTCAATTATTTAGCCGATACACGTGTATTTATGATACTCAAAAAATCATACTTTACATTTAATAATCTTGAAATTCGGTACACATAAACCTGTCCAAAGCCATCCTCACCAAATTACTTCCTTCAAAGAACGTTGCATTCCGGGAAGAACATACCACCACCCCCCATCTCACCTATGGGGACCTCACACTTCACTGTTGATAACTTCTCCATTCTACTGCCTTGAGTTTTTTTAAAGTGCCTGTCTTCATCTTTTCTTCGGGGTAGTGCAGTGCCATTTACTCCTTTTTTGGCTTCTTTTTCTTGTTCGCGGCCTTAGCCTAATGACTACATCTAAGAAGAGTGACACTTGATAAAGCTGTCCCTACTCGAGATCCTGCTCATTTTTCTGGGGATCAGTAGGCTCTCTAATAGGTGGTCCCTCTTCTTTCTTTGTTGTTTTCTTCTTATGGTCTTCGATGCTAGACGCCGTCCAGCTCTTGTCTCGACCGTGGATGTCAGCTGTAGTCTTCTCTGGTGTAGATCTTCCACTCCCGCATCTGGATGTTGGGGTGGGTCTTCAGCTCTTCGAATCTTCTTCTGGTTGTCTCGTCCAAGATGTCCTGGATCTTCTCCTGGTCCAACTCTCGGTAGATCTGATTGTTCCTGATGTACCAATCGGCGTTCATTGCTTGCCTCAGGCTGATGTTTTTTTGAGCTTGTTGCTTCTTTAGATGACTTTCTGGAGTATATCCATATGCTGTACATGCATGATGGGATGAGGATGGCCTTGATGAGTCTGAGCTTGATCTTCTTCTTCCGACGAGTCCTCCCATTCGTCCTCTTGACTTTTTCGTCTTGTCCATCTTGTACTCGAAGTGATCCTTGAACGTCAGTATTTAGTGCATGATGACTGCCAGGTACTTCGCTTTAGTGTTCCAGCTGACTTCTTTTCCGGCTATGTCCACGTTATCTTTTGGTCTCTCCCTGTAATACTCCTACTTCCATCCATCCCAGTTTGGATTTGGTCTTGTTGAGCTTGATCCGGAATTTTTTGTTCTTAAGAAAGATACGCAGCAGCTTCGTGACAGCTCTGGGGTTCTCGCATTTTGTACATCCGGCCTTTGTGCCATACATAGTCGAAAGCTTTATTGACATCCAAGAAGATGGCTCGCGTTGATTGATTTTTGTTGAATCCTTAGGACTCGGTCTTTCGTTGTTTCCTGAATACGAACTGCTCGTCTGACAGGATCTCGATGGCTTCAGTTTCCTCTTAAAGTTATTTCAAGACGACCCTAGCGGCTACCTTGTTCAACGTGGGGAGGAATGAATGGGCCCGTAATTCTAGGGGAACGTTAGGTCCTTTTCGCTCTCGTCCTCATCATGTTGATCTTAGCTACTTTCCATTCTTCTGGAAAGTGCTTGGTCTTCAGTATTTCGTTGATGATAGCCGTCAGAAATGCCACTCCTTTTCTTGGTAGTTGCTTCAGGGTGTTGTTGGGGATGCCATCATTCACTGGGGTCTAGTACGAATGATGTGGGCTACTTCCTCAAGGATGGTGTAGTATAGGTTTTCGTGGTCGTCGTATTCATTGTCTTGGTTTCGTACTTCTTCTTCTACCCACTCTGAGAAGTCCATGTCCTCGTATGAATGCTCGTTTAGGGTGAACTGGCGTTTCATGGTTCTTCTGAAGGCTTCTGTTTTTTTCCTCGTGCGTGTAGGCTTATCCATTGAATACGTATAGTTGTGGGGTCTTCCTATTGTCCTGTCTCAGGATTTTGCCGAGCTTCCACGGTCGTGGTGTATCCGGGTCCAGTTTTTCTAGTCTCTTCTCCTAGTCCTTGAATCGATATTGTTTCAGTTGCGTCTTTATCATTTCGTTGAGTCTGTTAGTTTCCCTTTTGTCTTCTTGGTTCCTTGTCCTTCTTGCTCTGTGTTTCACCCTAATGAGCTATCCTAGTTCGTCGCTGATGATGTGTTTGTCCACCCATCCCGTTGTCGTGCTGTTCTCCATTGCTTGTTGGATAGCTTCTTCCAGCTGTCTCAGTTAAAACAGACAATAACAATGACTGACAATTCGCAAAGTTGATAAAATTGACATAAAACTTCCAAGGCTTACTATTATTAAAAGTACTAAATAAGCATATTTCATTTTAAAAATTAATTGCTCAATCACTCGTTAACCGATTTTAAAAAAAAATTGCACTGAACGATAGGTAAAGGCCGGTTTTTTCAAACTACAAAAAATATACTGGGTGTTCCATTAACAAAAGTCAACAAAAAAATTGTCAAACATCCACCATTTTTTGTTGTGATGTAGGTAAGACGAATAAAAAAAACTTTTTTAAACAAAATGGAACATTTTAGTGGAAACCGCATGTTGCTATTTCATACCGTTTAAAAGTTATGTACAGTTAAAATGTGGGAAAATAAAGATGGACACTCGGTATAGTTACACCACCCTCCTTTTTCCTTTAATTAAGTCACAAGTATACTTTTTTTAGTTACCTCTCAAACATTGATATCTAAACTATAATTGATAATCCACATCATCTGAATTTGATTTTCGTATTTCCTCGGTTTAGATATAAGGAAAATTGATCTGATATAATGTTAACTTCCTTTTTGATTATACTCATTAATAAGTGCAACTCTTCAAGGATAATTGATCGATAACATGAAAAAGAGAAAAAAATTTCCTGGACTGACTATTATATCATGTTTTCGCCCACTCGATAGATTTTTGCACAATGTTTCACAGAAATTCAATTTCTTTTGTAACATGCAGCAAAAAAAGGATGAGCACGAGGACAGCGTTTTCATAGACGTAAGTATATTATCAATTTCCATGTCATTAAGCACCGTTAATAATTACAAGCAACTGTCTCAACCCCTTCCTCTTTAATTTGTTCTTAAACCAAATTCTTGTATATAATAAAAACCCGAAAGATATTATTTCAGCCGTGTACAAATTCGGATGTCAAATCTTTTGATTACAATAGTGGACTTTTCTTAAAGTTTAAGCGTAGCTACTATTACGAATGTGCATATGAAAAGATCGAACCTGCTCCATTTCTGGATGAGGAATTGCAAATCATTTATAATTTGGAGGCGCGGATCAAATAATAAATTTTGAGCCGAACTACTTTTTTCAATGACGCAAGGGAAAAAGTGTTTATTTAAATCCACTTTTATTTGTTGTGGTACTGATATGAACAAGCACTAAAATGTGTGAGGTCAAGTGCAAATTGGATGATGTACCAATAAAGATTTACGTGGGTAACGTTCAATACATTTTTTATAATTCGCGTATAAAAGAGGCTTCATTATAACATTGTTTACAGTGTTACAATGAAGCTCTTTGAACACTGTTATAGTAATTTTAGTGTACAGTTGGTTATTGTATTTAGTTATATTTTTATTTGACATTTGACTTTAACCTTGACACAAATTATAAATAAAATGGCCTAGCGTAGTTCTAGCTAGCAAATTATTATATTAAAGGTAAATTAGAATGATTTGTATATTAAAAATATTAATGAATAAAGTACGCTAACGTTTGTTTATCAATGATTTGTCAATTGTTTATTTTTATATTGTATAGGATCAATATATAGGTATACAAAACGTTCGATGTTTGGGGTAAATTACCAGATATCCATGTGAAGATATATTACAGAAATAATTCTGTTCATGATATAATATGAATAGATCGCAAGAGCATATACGAAGAAGCTATTTTATAAACAAATAATCATCTTCTTTTTGCTTAAATGAAAGTTTGTTTACAATTTACACAATTATTCGGTTATAGTATGTCAAAAGTCAGAAGTGCTGACTAAAACCATCTGTGATCTGACCAATTAGGAATCTACAGAATTGCCAACTTAAATTCAAACCACTCCTCCTAGTTTAAAAACAGGGATTGTATGAAATTCTATGTTATTTAAATAATTAAATAAATGCGAATTATGAAAAATATTGTGTAAAACTTGTGCCACAATGATTTTCTGTAGTACTCGTGATTTGCACAACTCACCTCTTCGCTGTTCGTTGTGCAAACTTCACTCGTACTACAAAACGAGTCATTGTGGCCCTTTTTTACAAATAACTATTGAGAGGTTGTGTTGCATTCAGAGGACATGATTTAGTTCTTGGTCACTTTGTTGCCTTCGCACATAGCCCCAACAATATGCGGGAAATGTAGAATGATAAATAATCATAAAAAAAGCGGAAAAATTTTAACGTATAAATCAAGAAGTAAGAATACAAAAATTCTATATAGCATTAAAATTTAGTTGCATTTCAAGTTAGGTCACTACCTGTTATATATTTTACACAACGTTGCAAATGTAAAATTTTAAAAATCCTATTTTTGAAATGTATGTAGTTCAATCGGCCAAAAATTAAAGTTTTTCAGAAAGTTCTTAAATAAGATGAAGAATCTAAAAAGTTTGTTATATTCTGTGCTTTAGTTTATGAGAACCAAGTCGTGCCTGTTATTATGCGTTGAAAATTTATAGTAAATTAGCTAACGTGTAAAATTTCTTAAACAAAATTTGACCGGGGTTATTGTCTTGTTAATACTTTTTACTGCTTCTAATAATTTCGTTTATACTTTTCTAGTGTTAGAGATATTCAATATTTTTTCTTTCATGGTCAGGAGCCACACTTTATCGTAGAACATTTTTTCTTTGTTAGCGCCTCTCAATGATATAAAAATTGTTGTTAATGCTTTGAATGCTTCAAATAAAACGGATCATTAAGGTCAAGATCTTTAGTATTTCGGCAGGGCTTTGTACTGTTTCTCATTGTATCTACTTTCTTGCTTTTATTGAATCATCGCCACTTATTTATGCTCGTTAACTAAACGTGAAGCTCTCTAAAATTAAGAAATTTTACATATCAATCGCTGTCTTCACGGACCGCAAAATTTAATCAGTTCCGTCATTTGGGGTGAAATTGATCACCCGGAGCGGGATTGTTCACTCAATCATCCGGTCACATATTTGAATTTAGCGCCTAAATCAAATGTGGGAACACGCTACTTTCGACCAATAGTGACAGTACAAAGATGGCATACGGCAATATGTGCAAGTGAACTATAACGGCTGCCTGTATAGTGAGAAAACTGCAAGTCATTAATAGTTATTGTTTTTCTGTGAAAGTGAACGTTCAGAGATTTGTTCTGTAAGTCAGACTTCAACTAGTTTTTGTCAATTTCCAATAAATATACATGTATATTTATGCTTTGTAACCTTCGTGTGTTTTGATGTTAACAGTCGGCTCAACCAATTTCCTAAACTTGCTATTTTATTATGTGAGGTCGGATTGATCAAGTATATGGGGTGAGATTTATCATTTTCGTTGATCAATTTCACCCCACATAATAGAATATATCTATTTATTTTTTGTAACTTAGAATTAACTTCATTCGTCTTCTATTTTTTGTTTGTTTCAGCGATGCCTAGAAAGTACCAAAGAAAGTTAGGGGCATGTTCATAAATGTATTATCCAGATGCCAACCTTCAATTGGCACTTCAAAAAATCACTGGAGACGATTGGTCTATTCGTCGTGCTTTCGCTGAATATAAAACTCCATTTGGCATGCTACGCAATAAGTACATTGGCAGCCGTATTAAGAAAAGCGGAGGTCAAACAGTTTTTACACTCAATGAAGAAAAAGCATTTATAAGGGCAGCAAACTGCTGTGGAGAATGGGGATTCCCACTTACACTTATCGACTTACGATACTTGACAAAAATTACTTAGATGGCCAAGGTCGTAATATCAGCAAGTTTAAATCAAATATGCCTGGGATAGATTGGGCCCGTTCTTTGTTAGAAAGACACAAAGGAGAGATAAGTCAAAAAGTGTGGGCGAATATTAAAAGATCTCGAGCTAATATTTCAAGAGATATCATGGTAGAGTACTTTAATGATCTGAGGGAAACGCTACAGAATGTACCCGCCTGTAACCTGTTTAACTACGATGAAACAAATATGCAAGATGACCCTGGCAAGCAAAAAATGTTGTTTCGTCGTGGAACCAAATATCCAGAGCGAATATGCAACTTTACCAAGACATCAATATCAATTATGATGTGCTGTTCAGCCTCTGGAGTACTATTGCCTCCTTACGTCATCTACAAGGCAGAGAAAATGTGGCAGCAATGGATAGAATTGGGTCAAAAAGGAGAGCCTTGTTGCAAGGACAGATGTTGTAGTTCAGGTTCTCGTTAGAATCGTACCCACCATGGTTGGATGGATGCCCAGACTCTCACCGATTGGTTTGAGTCGACATTCTTACCTCACGCGAAACGTTTGCCAGGTCGCAAAGTGCTGTTGGGAGATAACCTCTCGTCCCATTTCACGGACACTGTCTTAAAACAATGCCAAGAAAATGATATTGCCTTTGTTTGCATTCCAAAAAATTCGACACACCTCACCCAACCTCTTGATGTTGGATTTTTCCGCCCATTCAAAATGGCTTGGAGGTCTGTGTTACTGAATTGGAAGAAGACCCATTCACAACAAACTTCTATTGACAAAAAAGATTTTCCCCATTTACTGGCTTCCACTGTTCTTGAAATGAATAAAAAATTGGAAAATGCTATAAAAAAGATCCGGTAGCTTCATTTAAAGCGACAGGAATTGTACCTTTTGTTCCCGAACGAGTCTTGCAGAAAATCTCAACTGAAGATATTGGCAGTGATACTGATGGCTCTGTGAATAACATTATTGTGAATTACTTGCAGCAGCAACGTTTCACAGCAGGACCATCAAGAAGGAATATCAGAAGACAAAAACTATCTGTACAACCTGGCAAAAGCGTTACAGCAAGTACTGATGCACATTCTAGTGATTCAGATGTAGATGATCCATTAACCAATGACAACACCGACAACGAACCCATGGCAGATGAGAGTGATCACGTGCGAGCAGAAACAGAGTATTTCGAACCAGATGACAATGAAGTTACGGCGGGAAAATATGTATTGGTTAAGGTTTACGGTGGATGAAGGAAAAAAACTATCTATCGGTACACAGCTATTGTACAGCAGGTGAGAGTGGACGAAGAAGGAAGAAAGGAAATTGATTTATTGGGTATGAAGTATTTGGACACATACAAGAAGATTTTTGCAGTTGAAGACGGTGACGAATTCATGTCAGATGTATCTGATGTGTTAGCAATGTTACCAAATCCGACAATAAAACAACTTGATGGTACTGACAAGTACTTCTTCGAAAAAGTAATTGATGTTTTTGAGATGAATTAGTGATTTTCAATTAGGTTTACAATTTCAGTTTTCTTTTGAAATACAGTAGAACCCGTTTTTTTAAGTTTATGTATTTTCACTTTTATAATGTAATAAAAGGTTTCATAACAGTGATAAATCTATCTTAATTTGGTGAAAAAGGGAAATGTATGATAAATGATTCTCATGATCAATCTCACCCTCACTGAACAATTTCACCCCCCACAGTATAAACAGCTATAACTTCGAAAGTACTTGACGTAGAGCAGCGTGGTTGGCATTGATCATCTATGGTCTAGCGTGCTTGCAGCCTGTGCAATATAGTGCGTGATAACAATCTCACCCCAAGACGTGTATGAGATTGTTCAAAACTTTATTTCTGTATCATTTTTATATTTCAAAGTTGATGTTCGTGATATTTACAATTCCATTCTTATCAACATCTACTAGATATCCACATCTTCTTTGGCCTATTTTTTCTAATAACCAGTGCAGAATATAAAAAACTAACTTATTTTTAATCAATTCCACCCCAAATGACGGTTCGCTAAATTATTTTTGAACTATCGGATCAGCGGTTTACCCACCGACTGATATTGATAACTTGTAGTAAATACTTTAAGTGTAAATAGATGATATTTTGTCAAAATGTTACATATTTTTGGAGAATTTATTTCAATAAAAAGATTTCTTTTATATACTAAATTGTTTATTTATTCCTCTCATTGACAACTTTAGGTGCGGCATTATTGGGAACTACGAAAATAATATACATATAGTGGATATTTTGATCAATTAGGAGGTATGACACCGATGATAAGAACACAACGGAGTTTCTTCAATAAGAGAAATATATTTTTCGTTATTTACAAAACCTTACCTGCAATAAGAGACACGACATTTAATGTTCATAAATTATAATGTCAGTTTCTAATCACAAGTAGTAACTAAATTCATAACATGATAATTAAATACGTGTCAATGGGTAAAATATTGACACGTTCTTTGTCAGATCATCCCGTTATACCGGGTATGACGCTGGCTACTATGCCGACGCTTGGAACTGCGCGGTAATATTCAAAATAAAGAAATAGTTATTTATGTAACAAGTGTGTAAAGTAGCCTTTTTTCGACGAATGTGAATATTGTCGCATGGGCCACAGGCGAATGCGACAATCACATGAGTCGAAAAAAGGGCTTTACACACGAATTGCATACACTATTTTTTCTACTACTGAAAATTTTATCAAAATACAGAAGTTTAATAGTTTCTTTGCACACTAAAGTAGGTTTAATTTTGCTTTAGAAGAAACTATAACGCTTTTATTGATTTCTAATAAAATATATTATATATTGATTAATATTTTGAACATTTTAATCAAAATTACAACAAATTAACAAAACAACAGACGAATTCAATTATTAACAATACTAATATTAAAGGTACAATTTGTGCACTCGGACATTTTCGGAATATTTCGTTATTTTATTTTTACTACACCATTCTTTAAACAAATTGTATTTTATTTCGTAAATATTCACAGATTTTTGGGGCAATAAATCATTAAAAGCATTCTGTGCTACGTGTAATATGTTTGATGGTGTATTTTGAAAATAATCTCCTGAGAGATCATCAGAGGAATCCATCTTTATAATTATATGTACCTACCTATTCCGTTTTCTAAAAAAACCATCTAAAATAACATCATAGCTTCCTAAAAATGTTCAATACTTAAATATAAATACTTTTGCTTACCCTAGGTATAGTCGGAAGATCTCAATTTTAATTTTAAATGTCAGATTAAGTGCACAAAGAAATGTCAGTCACTCACAGCCAACTTATAGGTACCTACCTATGCACCCTATTATATTATTTTCCGGTAGCCAATAATTATTACGTATGTACTTTACTGAATTCTATATGTTTCAATTCCTGATTTAAGGAAAACTCAGATTTAATATCCGTTTATTATACCTACCTATATTTTTATTAGACTAGATAAAACTACATACAAATTGGAACTTTTTCTTTACGCACTAGTGCGTAGAGAGTTTTTCTTTACGCACTAGTGCATAAAGTAAAGTTTTACGCACTCGAAAATGTGTCTAAAGTACGTACTTTACGCACGGTAGTAGAAAAATATATTTTCTTTACATCACCCCTCCTGGAGGAGAAAATATATATATTTTCATTCAAAACAAAAACATAATTAATAAATTAATAGTTATTATCCTATTTTTCTTGACATTTCCAAGTCTTGGGGCATTATGGATGGGACAAGCTTTGATACGTGGAAGAAATTCGCCTCCGCATTTTTGTGACCCGCGTTTATTTTAAAAATTGAGTTTGAAATCCTTTCTAGTATCACGGATGGTCCAATTCTCAATTCGTCCAGTTTCTTTCTGTTCAGCTTGTTTCCATTTTCTACAAATACCAAATCACCGACATTGAAACCCCACTGTATCCGATTTTTATGGTTATGTGACTTTAACGAATTTTTCAGAGCAATTTCTTTGTCTCATCAAATTCTGTTCCGTTGTTATTTCTCTTAGCTCTCTCGGTAATACCCGAGACACATCGGTATCTTTCATTAAGTATAATCGACCGAATCCAGTTACGCTATGTTTTGAATTATTATATTTTTTTACACATTCATGTGCTATAGTTGTCCAAGCTGCTTTTTGTTTCTTTTCATTGATTTTACACCTGATTTTATTAATTAGTGTTTGATTCAGTTGTTCGTTTAGGCCGTTAGAGAAAGGAGAGTTTACTACCGTGAATATTAATTGTATATGTTTTTCTTCCAAAAATCTTTTAAATTCTCTTGGATATTGGTCAGATATAATTATATTAATTTTACCGTTCTCGACGATACCGTTCACTAGCTTAATAAAATCAGCTCCGTTATGCGTCTTTGATGTTAGAATGAAGCATACCTTGTGAAATGATCTAGCAACAAATTAAGGTTTTTTTTGTAGATCGAGATCCACCAAAACTTCCCACATTGTCTATTGACATGATTTAAAAAGGCATTGTGGCTGGGCCCAAGTATGACATTAAGCCATATTTTTGCTGCGCTCTTGTCTTATTTTTTATGCAAATTATGCAATTTTTACAAATTTTTTGTATAGTAGAAGTTCAAGAACTAGATAGATGCCTAGAAGAAAATTTATCTAGAGCAATTCAAACAGAACTAAATAAACAAAATAAGAATATAATTTATAAAAATACAAGGACAAACAAATGAGGAAGTGGTAGATATTAATTTTCAGGAATCAGGAAGTGAGGAAATTATGAAACTTTATGAAGAAAATATTTATTCGAAAATAAAAAACTTAGATGGTAATATTGTAAGACAAGTGACATATGGTAAAAGAAATGAGAATGATAATAATAGGGAGAAACAATTTAAATGGGAATTAAACGAAATGAACAAAAGATTACAAGAAACTATGGATTAAATGGAAGAAAACACAAGACAAATAATTTATAGAGAAAATTGTGAAATAAGAGTAAAACTGGATAGAAATATAGATAGAATTAATCCAAAAGTTTTCATTAAAATAATTAAAAATTAAATGAAGGGAATTAAGCTGCACCAAGAGAAGAGAATAATAAAAAGTAGAACCCATAATATGGAGTAATGTGAAACACAAAAATATTATAAAAATAATGAGATATGGAAGATTTTAAAAAGGAAATAGAGGAGAATAGAAAGAAACTTAGGAAACGAAGAGAGAATCAAACAAAGAGAAAAGAGAATAAAAGAAGTTTAGGAAAAGCAAACCAAATTGAATAATAAGACAGGAGTATAGGAACGAGATCTAGAAACGAAAAAGGAATTGCACTTGGCAATGAAAGGATATGAAAAGGGTGTATAAATAGAAAGTCATTAACAAATCATATAAAATCATATGAAAATAGAAATTATAGAAACAAGGGTTTTACAATAGAAGAAATGAAAAATGAAAAGATAAAATTTTAAAAAGTAGATTTTGTAGAGTTAATAAGTCTTGAGGGGATTCAGGACAATTGTTTAATTTTATTGTAGATAGGATATTATAAACAGATTAGTAATTATTTGGAAAATAATGAGATGTTTTACGAAGATAATAGAGTAATATTGGGCAATGTTGAAAGATGAAATTATAATAGTATACAAGAATCGATTTGTTATTCTTTTATTAGGGGGATTTATTTAATACAGTTCCTCTATTTCAAATTTAAAAAAAAATGCATTTATTTTTCTTATTTCATGTGCAATACTTTTTGTATATACAGTATTGTATATGAAATCAATATTGTTGAAGGACTCAGTATATATGTAGAATGTATGAATGTATTCAATAATAGATAAATCATGTCACAATTTAAAGAAATAATCAAAATTAAAGAAAACAGAGGACTAGGCTTAAATGATACATTAGAATTATAATTTCTTAATCTTTGAGTGGAAAATAGAGAATTTTCTTTTTCTACAACTAAACTCTGCTTTTTCTAAACTGTCAGGTGATCTTAAACGTACGTTAATTTGTATTGGTACAGGTTATCCACGGACAAAAGTTTTTAAGGCTAAATTGTCATAATTCTTAAGATGTAGGCGTTTTTCATTTATGTCTAAGTCTAAAGAATTTAATTTGGAAATAATGAGGCTCCTAGAATCTTGGCATCGCATACCAAAATTATAAGGACTTTCATTTTTTAGAGGTTTCTTGTACTAAACAGCCAATGTTTCTTTGGTCTCTAAAACTTCAATTTAAAGCTTGTTCAATTTCACCCCACGTTTTCAATTCTGTGCGGGAACCTATTAATATTTGAGCCCTACCTATTAATTTACCTATAATGGCTTTAAGTAAAAATGTATTTAGAGAAGCATCTGCGTTACTAGCGAACGCAGAAATAAAACATTCACAAAATTGAGTCTAAATATAATCTAAGTAGTTGGTAGTTTGTACCTGATGAAGTCATTTCTAAGTCTAAATTTTTGTAAATTATTTTCACTTTCTTGTAGATTTAAAGTATTTTCAAGTAATATACTTATATTATCTAGTTCAAATTCACTTATCAAATAATATTAATTATTTTTATATATACTCATTTCTTTATTAATAATATAATAATTACTCTACTTCAAAATTTAAAGAATTTCATTTTTATATTTTCATATACAATACTTTTGAACAACCCAGTATTATCTATGTATATAGTTGAAAAACCCAGTATATAAGATTTGACACTATTTAATTTCTGATGACAGTTACATGTCACAATTGGAAAATATATTTAAAATTAAAAACAGATGTCACTGTAGACATTTTACTTTTGAATAAAAGGATCCAAATCTACCTTTAGCAGGGTAATAACAAGATTAGTTTTTTTTAAATAGAATGACTTTCCCTGTTTGAAAGACAAAAGAGGAAAAAAAACGTAGTACACAAATGAAAGATATTTCTGAGGAAAACTACAAAAATATAAAACAACACATTGATTCATATCATTCACAAGTGTCCCATTACAATAATATGCATGCCCCGAACAGGCGTTATTTACCCCCAGATTTAACAATAACAAAAATGTATAAAGATTTCGATTCAAAATATAAACATGTTAGTTATGAAACCTATCGAAAAATATTTGAAAAAGATAATATTGGATTTGCAGCTCCAACTCAGGATGACTGTAGCGTTTGTTCAGTCTACAAACAACATTCGCATGAAGAAAACCATAACTCCTCAGTGTTATCCCGAAGTTCTGACAAGAATGATAAGATCAGAGCAAATAAAATGTTCCTAGTACTTCATGCACTAAGATATTTCCAGCCACTTCATACAGTCAACTCTGTTCAGTATGTGAAAGTTATAACCTTCATAAACAGAGGTACATAGTGGCCAGGCAAAAGTACAAAGAAGACATTACAAAGAAATATGATAATTCATGGGAACTTTACGCAGTAGATGTGCAGAAAATATTGATTTTACCCAAGATGACTATTAAAAATTCATTTTTTATTAGCCGTCTTGTTGTTTTTCACGAAACATTTGCTAACTTGAAGACTCGTGGCCAGAATAAATGCGTCTTATGGCATGAAGCTATTCGTGGAAGAAGTGCTTCAGATGTGGTGTCCGCCTTCTATAATGTTTTAATAACATTATACGCTGAAACTAAGCATGTCATATTTTGGGCTGATAATTGTGCGGCCCAAAATAAGAATTGGACTATTTTTACAGCGTGTCTAATTTTTGTAAACGAAGAATGGGGACCAGAAGCTATAACTTTCAAATATTTTGAATCTGGCCATAGCTTTATGAGGGCTGACACAATTCACGGACAAATAGGTAAAAAATGGAACAAAACACCAGAGATATTAGATTTTGAGGATTTGGAGTGGTTGGTTAAATCTTCCAATAAAGATAATCACATAATTAGTCTACGCGTTCAAGATTTCAAATTATTTGAAAATGGATATATGACACGGAAAAAGGGACAATCCTCCTTACCGAAATTAAATGATTTAAAGTCTGTGCAATTTAGGAAAGGATCGAATAAACTGTTTTATAAGTTTGAACTAGAAAATGAAGATTTCCTTGAAACTAATATTTTACATCCCAAATTTAAATTGAGCTTACCTGAATCCTATTCTTCAAACAGAGCATTAAATTCGAAAAAAAAAGAAACAACTGTTCAGCAATTATTACCTCATATGTCACAACTTGCCCAGTGCAGAAAACCTTGAAGATTTAGGACATTGTGTGACATAAATTTGGAAATGTTTATTGCTACAACTAATTTTTATTATATAAGCTTTTGTTAACCAAGTGAATCACACCTTACGTTTTATCTGAATATGTGATTTTATTTAAGTTTTTGTGAAATACATGAACGAATAGTTTGTATTATTCTCTTTGTTTTATGTCTGTTTCTGATTTTATTTCACGTTAAATATTTCTGTAGCTTGTTTTTTCTTGTTTATTTGATGTTACTTGAATCAAGATTTTGTGAAATAACTGTGAAAACATTCTGATTAAGAAGTTTGATTTAGTAATTTTCTAATTACTTTTTTATTTAGATAATTTACAAATTAAACACTAAAATTTTAACTCAAGTTAAACAAAACCACGAATGCAATTCAATCTATGAAAAATAAACGGTTTTAAGGATTAAAACTAACTTTTCCGCATCTGTGACCCTGAACAATATTCTATCATAAAATTGTTACTTGTATACACTTCGGGGGATGTATAGTGCTAACAAACCGAAATGTCTCCAAAAATAACCAAAAATGTAGTATATCTGGATTTATAGGACCCGCTGTACTCGCTCTAGTCAACTGAAAATCAATAGGGTACATCTGTGAGACGCTTTGAACAATATTCAATCATAAAATTGATCAATCATATACTCTTTGGAGGCTGTATCGTGCTAACAAACTGGAAATTCTCCTAAAATGATAAAAATGTGGTACTTCAAGTACCATAGCTCCCGTTGTACTTGCTTTAGTGAGCTGAATATCAATAGGGTTCATCTTTGAGATACTCTGAATAATATCCAATCCTAAAATTGGTCATTTGTATATACTCCGGAGACTATATCGTGCTAACAAACTGAAATTTCTCCAAAAATAACAAAAATATCGTACTTAAAGTACTGTAGCACCTGTTATATTGGCTCTGGTGAGCTGAAAATCAATGAGGTTCATCTGTGAGATGTCCTGAATAATATTCAATCATAAAATTGGTCACTAGTTGAACTTCGGATGCTGTATCGTGCTAACAAACTGAAATTTCTCAAAAAATAACAACAATATCGTACTTAAAGTACTGTAGCACCTTTTGTATTAGCTCTGGTGAGCTGAAAATCAATAGGGTTCATCTGTGGGATGTCCTGAGTAATATTCAATCATAAAATTGGTGACTTTTTGAGCTCCGGAGGCTGTATCGTGCTAACAAACTGAAATTTCTCAAAAAATGACAAAATGTCGTACTTCAAGTACCATAGCACCCGTTGTACTGGCTCTTGTGAGCTGAAAATCAATAGGGTTCATCTGTGACATGTACTTAACAATAATAAATCATAAAATTGGTGACTTATTGCACTCCGGAGGCTGTATCTTGCTAACAAGACATGTAAGAATTAGTGGCCGACGACAACGACGACGACGACGACATACACACAGGATTTTTTTTCTAAAAACCGTTTTTTCGTGTTGTTGTTGATGGAAAACGTAAAAATAACTCAAACATTTTTATCAAAATTCCACCTTTTTTTGGGGTAAACCAATACTTTTCTCGCATATTAGATAGGTTGGGCGGAAAAGTAAAAAGTAAGTTAGTAATAACTATGAAATCAACTTACTAATATAATGCATAGCAGTAGTTACTATGGTAATTTTTTTAAATATACTTCCTATACTTTTGTGGTGTAAATAAAATAAAATGTTCGTCTAGGTCAACTTGCTATGTGATTTTGTAAATAACAAGCCACACCTAATAATAGTAACTAAAAATGTTTAAACATTTTACATTGTATGAAAAATAACTAATTTTTTCCACAATATTTAAAAAGAGCATTAAAAGTTAAGTTCTTAACCCGAATTTCAATTAACCCTAACAAAAATAACAAAAAATATTGACACCGACATTTCATAAAACTTCAAATTAGCATAGCTAAAACTGAACATTTTTGAGTTACTGTTTTTCATTTGCACGGCAGATTTTCCAAGGTGTCTCACAGATGTACCCTATTGATTTTTAGCGGGCTAGAACGAGTACGGCGGGTCCTATAAACCCATTAAAAGGGAACGAGAGCATCAAAATTAAATTCCCGCGAAGCGGGAACTGTTTATATCAACGTGTAGAGAAAAAAAATGGAGAAAAAAATCATAGGAAAAAAATCTTCCCACTCGACCCCCCCTCCTCCCCCTATAGCTATCTCGGAGACGGTTTGAGATATCCACATGCGACCTCAAAATAAAATCCCTTTGGGTCAACGCCGTAACAAAAAAAATACGACCCCCTCCCGCACCCCCTCAACTTAACTGATGCTCTGCAACTGAAATCCACTTTTTTATTATTGGAGCTAGCGAAAAATAAAAAAAATGCATATTAAAGAGAAAATTTCGACTTATATATAGGACCAATAAACCGATTTTTTGATTTGAAGAAATATACAGGGAAAAAGTATTTTTACAAAAAATTCTTTTTTGAATTTCAAAAAACGAAGATCCCTACGTAAGAGATCACGTCAAACCCTCTTGAAAAAGATATAACAACACTTCCCTGTCCCCCTTTTGGGGGGTCTACAGGTCGTCAAAAACCGACTTTTTTCGACATTGGTACTTAGGACTTGGGGCTTTTTTTGCTATAAACGATAGCGAAAAACTGTTCGACACGTGCATAGAACACATAAAGAGGGGGGATTAATGGGAGAAAATATACAAGAAAAAATTCGGAAATAAATTTAAAAAAAATTTTTTTGGGAATTTCGGGTTATAAATATGATGGGGCAACTTGTCAGATATTTTGCGAAAAAATTTCGGTTAGCACGATACATATTGTTCAGGGCAATTCACAGATGCGGAAAAGTTAGTTTTAAACTTTAAAACCGTTTATGTTTATATGTCTTATATTTTAGGAAATTTGCTCCTCTTTAAAATGTCATTGGAATATATTTCGCAATTTAAATGAATAATTAGTGCTAGAGACAGAAAAAGTGGTTTTTGAAGCCAAAAAATACAACTTTTCAGTTTTTTGCATATTCAACATTTTTTTTTGCTTACAGTTGCTTAGTTTTATTGTTGATAATAAAAGTAGAAGTATCTACAAAAAACATAGGACCCGAATAATTGCCTAGGGTGAAAAAAAGGATGAACACGCTCTTGAAAATTTAATTTTTTTCTGAAACTACTCAACTTAGGGAAAACAAAAAACATTGAGATTATTTGACATCTAAAAAGCTATATTTGTGCAAAATTTGAAAACGTTTGGACTATTTTGGCCGAATTAAAAATAAAAAAAAATGAGAAAATCAGTTATTTACGATTTATTCATAAATTTTGATGTGAAAAATGTATGAAAATAAAAATTATAGATTTTTAAATTATCTATAACTTTTCCATTTCACTTTTTTCGATGAAACAAGTATTTACGACGAAAACTGCAAAAAACTATTTCCCCCCCCCCCTTTTCCACCACCCTCTCTGACTTTCTAAATAATCACGTTGTCGGAAAGTAGTACCCAACATTTGTAACCCCTTTTTCTACCCTTTTCCGCTGAGCATGCCCTGTAAGGAATTAATTCCTCAAAAATATTTTGTTCGCCTGACCTATAATAATTTTGCACGCAGGGAATGAATACGATTTTGTATCAAATCTCCTACTTCCTTCAGCAAAAAATATCAGCAAAGCTCTGCTTGATAAATAAATAATATTTGAGACTATATCTGATTTAAAAATATAATTGATCCGCCACCAGTCGGTTTCTTTTAAATATTTTATCAGTTTAATTTATATATTTTTAAACTGAGTTTGGTTAACTTTACTCCACCCTTTTCAAAGATAAAACAATTTTGTTCGCAAATGATAAAAAATTTGTTTGTAAAAATTTACAGGACGTTATTTTTTCAGGGACTGTTTCTGGAAGGAGCGAGATGGGACAGGAGATTGAGAAGACTGAACGAATCTTTACCAAAAGTACTTTTTGACACGATCCCTATTATGTGGATGAAACCAGCGGAAATATCTAAATTCGTAGCTAGTCAATGTTACATGTGTCCCGTTTATAAGACGAGTGCCAGGCGAGGCGTTTTATCCACTACAGGGCATTCCACAAATTTTGTCATGTTTATTACATTGAATTCAAACGTACCCGAAAAACATTGGATAAATCGTGGAGTTGCGTCACTATGTCAACTCGATGACTGATTTTAATATAAACTAACAAACTATTTATCTGATTTTTATACTAATTTATTGGATTATTAAATTAGTTTTAACATTAAATGATTTTTATTTTTTATATTTTTTTCACTACATTTTATTTACATTTCTGTTTAGCTATTTTCTTAAATGTATTAAAATCCGCATATCACTTATATTACAGTCATTTGGTGCTCTAAAAGCGGGTTACCTGGAAAGTTTTCCGGGAGTTTTGAAAAATGGTAATTTATAGATTTCGACGTGCTCTTTTCGAATTTTCACTTTGCCACCTCGTATCTTTTCCCGCTCGCGCCGCCATATTGGAAAAATGGCGCTCAAATACAGTTTTTTGAGAATAACTCCGTTCCAACTCATTTTACGATAAAAGTGGTTATGTAATAAATTAAACTGGAGAAAATTTCCTACAATTTGTGTAGTAACCGTTTTTTTTTGTGAAATCAATAGTTTCAGCGTACGAGAGCCGCAAACCAAGGCAAGTCTACACCAACACGCGTTGTTCGTATATAGTAACGAAAAATATTTCACTACGTGTTGAAAACGCGGTCTACTACTGCCTATAAGGTTGATCGCAGGTATAAAGGGACACGTCTCCTTGGAGCCGGTTCACCCCCCCCCCCCTCCGCTCCCTTTTACGGAACATCTGCCTGCCGACCGAGCTCAAATATTCTGCTTAAATCATCAGTACAAGTTTAACGTTCTACAGTGTCGTTCACATTTTCAGAGCCATGGTTTCGAAGGACGTCAACTGTTTCATTTGTGAAAATTCATTACAAGGAAGTGAGGTGATTGAAGTGAAGGAAAAAGGATTGGAGACTTTTCGTAAGTCAAGTATTCAAAGAAAGGATAACAAGGGTAAACTTTTGGAGGGACTGAAATCGATAGTCGTTCACGATGCGTGTCGAAAACGATATAATAGTGAGAAATTAATCTCTGCTTCTTTGCGTAGAGGAAGCGATGTCGCGACTTCTCATGCGAAACTGCGATCCACTACCCCAACATTCTCATTCAGAGATCATTGTTTTTTGTGCAATGCTGAAATAACACCAGAGTTTATAGCGAAACAAAAACAGGCGCGTTTGCGCGATCGTAATATTGTGTATAGCGTGCGTAAATTATCGATGAAAGAGACAATTTCAGAACTTGCTAGAGCTCGTAATGATGATTGGGGTCGAACGATTGTTGAGCGTCTCGAGCATGTTTATGATTTGGTCGCAGTCAATGCACAATATCATAATTCGTGCATGAAAAAATTGTACCAAGCACCTTCAGAGAAATCAAAAAAGAGGTCCGTATGCAAACGAGATCGAAACTGCAATGCAGTACATTTACTCTTATCTCGAGCAGAATTCTGAAGAGTGTCAATTTTCTATGGACGAACTGATGGCCAAAATTGAAGGTGATTACCGCCCGCACATGAAAACAATGAAAGCGCAACTCCTGAAAAAATAAGGTGACGATATTTTGATTGCCTTCACTGCCAATAAGGCTCCTGTGGTTTGTTTCCGAAACACAGGGTACAAGTTATTGACAGAAGCCTGGTACGATAAAAAAATAGATAACAAGGCAGACGAACGTCTGCGTATTGTAAAAACAGCAGCAGCAATCGTTTTAGAGGATATTCGCTCCACGATCTACGAAACAAAACAATATCCTCCAACAGATAATTTTTTTCAAAAAATGGAGTCAGATATACCTGAAACTTTACGCGTTTTCTTGAATAATGTAATCCTGAAGAACAAACGTGCGTCGCTCAGTACCGAAGACGATGAACTTTCAGAACCGGGTCCATCAAAAATAGCGAAGCGAAGGAGAATGCGCTAACTTTTGTAATAGTGCATTACAAGTGGATTAGGCCTACTGGGGATACCACAAAAAAACGCGCTACTTACTCTACTTCATAGTGGTGTGGAAATGAGTTATTTGGCCAAAACGCGTGTTGGAGTGCACTTTGCGGCTCTCGTACGCTGAAACTATTGATTTTACAAAAAAAAACGGTTATTACATAAATTGCAGGAAATTTTCTCTAGTTTAATTTATTACATAACTATTTTCATCGTAAAATGAGTTGGAACGGAGTTATTCTCAAAAAACTGTATTTGAGCGCCATTTTTCCAATATGGCGGTGCGAGCGGCAAAGATACGAGGTGGCAAAGTGAAAATTCGAAAAGAGCACGTCGAAATCTATAAAATCACCAATTTTCGAAACTCCCGGAAAACTTTCCAGGTAAAACTACCAAATGGACTGTACTATTAATGGTATTTTGACATATTTCATCACCAACCACTTTTCATAAGTAATAATAACGATAATAAGTGTTAGGTAGTTTTTATGAATAACCCTGTATATGTTAGCTATCGGTCAGCGTCCTTGAAAATGTATTTGTCTTACAATACCGAGTTCCAAATTTATTGACAAGGTTAAACTTAACACTTTATCAATGTCGCATGTGAATTAGATAAGGGTAAATGGAAAAATGTTTAATAATAAATGCTCCCTTATCAGCAAGGACAGGAAAAAGGCAGTTTATATTTTTGCATATTCTACATTTTTTGTCATAAATTAATAAATGTTGAATTTTGTTCGACCAAAAAAGTAGAGAAATCAAATGCCAAGAAAACATTCTAGAAATAGTATCGGCATATAAATATCTAGACACAATAATAACAAAGGCAGTAACACCAGGGCCTGCGGAGGGCCCGTGCGAACCTTGCGCCCGCACGGGGCGCCTACATCTTTGAGCGCCAAATCAAGAGATAGTTAATAAAAAACTGGCAAGAACTAAAAGTGTCTAATATAAAAAAATATAAATAATAAACTAGAGCACAAGAAAATGTGTAAAATGATTTATTATCCAGTATAAATTAAGTGCATAATACACTTAGGTGCAAAAAATACGATCCACGACTATTTTTTGTCAAAGTAGACAAACATTTGACCATGTAAGTTTTGGATCGATTTTAAATGTTAAAGGTATGAATAATAAAGACAGTTTATACAAGAAAATCATGTTGTTATGAAAACAATTGGCTTTATTCGAATAATGGAAAAATGAAGTAAATTTTGTAATCAAAACAATGGTTATAATGAAATGTTAAGTGTGTTATTTTTTTATTAATAATTTGTTTTTCCTCCCCGCGGCCTTATAACAGCCTGCATACGTCTTGGCATAGAGCTAATTAAATGTTGGACATCGAGTTGGTCCTTTTCGTCCCATATTGCCTGAAGCACCACACTAAGTTCAGCCAAGTTGTTAGCACGAGGTGCCCGTGATCGGATTCTTCTTCCTAGAGTGTCCCATAGATGTTCTATAGGATTGAGATCTGGACTTGAAGATGGCCAATTCATACGGACAATCCCGACTTCTTCTAAATATTCATTAACGATTCTTGCACGATGTGGGCGCGCGTTATCGTCCATGCAAATAAAATTAGGCCCTACATATGGAGCAAAAGGTACCACATGCTCATCCAAAATTGCTCCTGTCATAGAACCTCCATCTACAAGAACCAAGTCAGTACGGGCCACGGAAATTATACCAGCCCAAACCATAACTGAGCTTCCTCGGTAACTTATTCTTTCCGCAATGTTACATTTGGCGAATCGCTCTCCTTGTCTTCTGTAGTTTCTTTCTCTACCATTTGGTGTCCTTAAACAAAACCTGGACTCAACCGAGAACAATACATTACTCTAATCGTCGTCATTCCAGTCCTCGTGTTCCCTTGCAAAAGCAAGCCGAGCTCTGCGTTGCTCCATGGATAGCAGTGAACATAGAGCTGGCCTCCTGGAATATAAATTAGCTTCAGTGAGTCGTCGACGAACTGTCCACCTGCTTACATCGACATTTCTTACTTCGCTCAGACGATTTGCCAGCTCACCTGACGTTAAATGTCTATTTCTCAAACACGAAGAAACCAAAAATCTATCATTGCGTGTGGATGTTGCTCTTCTACGGCCTGATCCTGGTCTCCTCGTGTAATTTCGAGTTTCATTAAACCGCTTAATTGCTCTTTGAACCTACTACCATCTTGAACTAAAGCCACTGCCCTTGCAGCATCCGTTGGTGTTAAAGCCATTTGATTTCAATTAAATTAACAAAATAATAAGTTTAAATACTAATTTGGTGGGTTTATATGGGACACTAAAATAACAAATGAATTTCTTGCTGCTCTATCAGACGTAAATTTCTGACAAAAACCTAAAATTTGTATTGGTTGTAAAAAATGTCATAAGAAAAATGAAAATAATGTATAAAAATTAATAATATCAATTATACAGGGATCTCTATATATTTATATATGCCATATAATAAGTACCAAGTTTTAAAAGTCACAATAAATGGAAAATATACAAAGGATCGAATTTTTTGCACCTGTGTGTATATCAATCAGTTTATTTGCTTATGATGTATTGTGCCTTACCGAGCGTGAACAGACGGGCGGTATTATTTTATTGACAAAGAAAGGCGTCGTCGCCGCGCCGGTCGGTCAGAAGATAAGCAAGCCCAAACGCTGTTATTTTATTGGGGGAGGAAAGGCGCCGCCAGTCGCCACCGCTGTGACCGCACCACCTGCAGGTAATGAATATTTTTTGTTTTGTCTAGCCGGTATCAGGGTAGTGTTTTCAAATTCAAAAAGAAATAATGAGTTGCTACCTACTGTGTGTTACAGCAGTGTTAATCTGACTATGTTGAGCATAGAATTTGATCAAATGATGAATATTATTAATATTGACAATATTCTTAAGGATTTTCCGCAAACTAAAGCCAAAAAAGTTAATTTTAATTAAATTTAGTTTGTATTTAGTAGAATAATATAATTTTTATGCTTTTTTGAGAAAATATTTTTATTATGTTTATTTTTATAATATAATGTTTTAAATGTTTATAACTTTAAGTGTCATTATTAGTTTTTTTAATATTTAATAAATAATTTTCTTCTCTTCTTTTGTATTTTAATTTACACACGATTCACGATTATGAGTATTTTCATTTTAACTTTGTAAATTTATTCCACGTAACAGTTATTGCAAAACTTACAAAAATTTAAATATATGTGTTTCATCAAATCGAGAGGGGAAAGGACGGAAAATTTGCCTTTCGCACGGGCGTTAAACTAGCCTTTAGCCGGCCCTGAGTAACATAGTCGCAGAATTAATAAATAGAGTCAATAAATCAACAATATTATACTATATAATAAATGAAACGATCCTAGGCCACAAATAGAAAGATATTGTAACAAAAAAAATAATACATAATAACATAACTATTCCTACAATAATATCAATAGATAATTGGGTAATTCATAGGAAGCACGAAACTAAAATAGAAGCCATTGAAATTAAACATTTGAGAATAAAAGGACAAATAAAATGGGATAGAATCAAAATTGGTATGGACCTATAATGAGAATGAGCCAGCAAAGAAGAGATAGGAAAATAATAGAGGTGGGTAAGCCAAGGAAATTACAACAAACTGATAAGAAAAACTAAAAGAGAATGGATGGACGTCAGAATAAGATAAATAGAAAATTAAAAAACTAATAAAAATACAAAAGCTGTTCGGGTTTAACATCCTACCTGAGTAAATTAATTAATTGTGCATACATCAATACTCATACATTCTTCTCTTGGCAACCCTGTAACATTAATCTGACAACACATAAACCCTACTCTAGATAATACTTTAACATCCCTCGTTCTCCTTCTCTCAAATTTATCGCCTATAAATACTTCCGCAACCTACAAATAGCTCTTTTCTGCCACGAGCACTGATGAGCACACGTTACCTTCTTACCTCTCTCTTCATACGCATTTCCTAACCTAAACCAGTCACGCCCGGCTAACTTTCCTCATAAAACATTCATCTACCGCAGTAAATCCATTTTACCTCAAAAATAATACTCAACTTTCTTTACATTCCACATAAAATCATTATCTTTCCCCATTCCATCAGAAACCACAAGGGCAACTCTTAGATTAGATTTTAACGGAGTTACAATGCACTGAAACCTAGGGTTTGTTGTGCCCCCCTATCAGAGCTGTTCTTGCTACTACTACAGCTCGCCATCCAGTTCCAGGGTTCTAATGAACTATAGTATTTGGAACGGCTTCAACGAGGTTAGATCCTCACTCTTACAAGTTTCTTGTCCGAAGCGTTTCTTGCGTTGGCTTGCAATGGCGAGACATTCCAGAACTAGGTGATTCGGAGTTTCATCCTCCTCCCCACAGAATCTACACTCGTCAGTTTCTGCTAGACCTATTCTCATTAGGTGCTTCCTAAGGCGACAATGTAATTTAAGAAAGCTATATCTCCATAGCTTATTTTTACTGAGGTCCAAATATTTTTTGAAATGTAGCAGTGTCAAAGTTCCGCAGGAACTTTTTGGAATTTTTTGGGCAACTCTTACTCGAATCCGTACACTATTATACTTACACTCACTCGTATACTCATACTCTTACTTACACTTGGAAACTTACTGGCACCCTCTCTCGTATTCTCACTCACTCTCTCTCAAAACAGTGACTCTAGTATACAAACTAGAAAGTACTCTCTTTCTCCCTCTCTCACTCTCTCTTATTCTTCTTTTGTTAAGGAGAGTTCGAGTGTACTGAGACACTATGACCAGATCCACTTGAGAAAGATTTGTCGAATTAGCTTCGGTGAAACCTTGATCCATTTTAAAGATGTCTTTTAAAAGACAATGAAACAGAAGCACACTTTGTACTATAAAATAATATAACTCAACCAACTGAAGAGTCGGCGAGGATATCTGTTTGAAGTTGGTTGTGGATATTGATGTCTGTTTGCGCCAATACTAAAATTTTAATTCCTTAGTAATAGGCAACACACCTTGCTTGTAAGGACCGGTCCGATATAGATAATTAATATTATTAGAAAAAGTAGTTTAAATAGTGAGTTGGAATAAAACATTTGAATAAGCCATCATCATCGAAAAATATCGTTAATAATTCAATATAGTGTGGTGATCCCGAAAGGACGGTAGTGTTAAAAGGACATTAGCATAGAAATAAGATTTAAATTAGGTTAATATTAATTACAGTATTTAGCGAGCGTTGATCTAGGAAGGTCAATGTTAGATATGCGTGGAAGCACGTTCTGGTTAAAAATGTAAATAGCACGATCAACTAATAGACGAAGGTCAGGCACGCAGGACATTGTCCGAAACCCTTCCTATAAATTAGAAGTGTATCGAACCAAGAATTCAATTGTTATTATTTGTATATTTTAAATATATTAAAAGCCCAGTGATTTTGTATAAGTGATGTCGTTTATTCAACTCCCGAAAAACGGTTACTTGGTAAGTGTTTTCCTCAAAGATATAATAACTTTATGGTAAACGTAATGTATACGAGGGGCACTTACTGAGTAACCACCACATAGCGATCCTGCAAACTAATTGAACATGGTAATTGTAAAATGGTTATTGTGAATGATCCTGCAAAGTTAATGGTATATTGGTAACAAATGGTTATGGTAAATTATCCTGCAAAGTAAATGGTACAATTGATCCTGCGAACGAAATAGTTATGGTAAAATTAATGGTATAATGGTAAATGATCCTGCAAAATAAATGGTAAGGTCGAGTGGAACTATATGGTTTTCTATCTAAATTTGGGACCTTGGAGAAGAGAAACAATGGGAGGTTCATCAACCAAACAAGAGGCAAAATAAACGGGAATTGTCAACAATACTTTTATGGTACAGCAAGACAGTTTTGCGATGCACATAATGGTTCTATTGTACATTATAACTGTAGCTTTCATCTTGAAATTTATTTGGTCATTATGGAAAACGCACCGAAGAGCGTTGAAAAGGGACATCTACCGAAGTATTGCAGCAAAGCAGACAACAGGAACTCTTACTGTGTAAAAATAATTGTAAGTACTTATGCATTCTATTCTTATAAACGAATTTATAAATGTCAATAACGTGGGAAGATTTTGAAGATAAGTTACGATTAATTGTAGAAGAAGTTAATAAACAGGGAAAAAGGGTTTTGAAAAAGGAAACTCCCAAGAATCCTGATATACATATCGAAGTAATTAATAGTATATTAGGTCTTTATAATAATTTTGCTAAGTTAATAGCCAAAAATT
Organism: Galeruca laticollis; assembly: GCA_963921935.1. Classification (NCBI taxonomy): domain Eukaryota; kingdom Metazoa; phylum Arthropoda; class Insecta; order Coleoptera; family Chrysomelidae; genus Galeruca; species Galeruca laticollis. Next base: position 111,135,624 of record OY998178.1, on the reverse strand, counting down.
GGAAAAATTTAAGTTTAGTACAACAGGAAACTTGTAAAAATTATTCAAATACGATTAGGGATAAAGTTGATAGGGCATTTCAAGCGTCAAATTGTATTCTTAAAATATCTACCTCTATATTTGAGGAAATTGACACTATTGTATTACAAACAATTAAGCAAATAGTTAAAAATGGCGACAAGTATGAATGACTTTTTTAATTATGCGAGTGAAGTTTTACCGAACGAATTCAACGGCGAAGCAAGCAAATTACATTCATTCTTAGACTCATTAGATTTACTACAAATAAACGCGACAGGTAACGAGGAAAATGCTATTCTACTAATCAAAATGAGACTAACGGGAAAAGCCAGAAGTTTAATCACGACGGAAAACTGAATTACAGACATCGAGAATAAATTAAAAACGGGGATAAGAGGAGACAATCCAAGCCTTCTCTTAGCGAAACTCGGTAAAGTAAAACAAAATGGAAAATATGTAACACAGTACGCAACGGAGATATGGCAGATACGAAAATTTTAATAAAGATAGGAAATTCAATAGGAATGTAAATTACAATAATCAAGCTAAAAATAGTGTAAGAATATGTGAGATAGAAAATGAAGAAGCGAGAGAGAATCAGAAACAATTGGGGTTATGAATAAGAAAACAAACGACGAAAGCAAGGTTTCAGGAACGTACTAAGCATATTATTTAGATTTATCACTTTCTAACTTTATAGAAATTCAGACAAGCATATCCAATAATACCTACAATTTCATATTAGGTACAGGAGCAGACATTTCTCTGATAAAAATTACTAAAAATTTTCCGCATCACTTGATGGAAACTAGGAATAAAATAAACATTAAGGGGATAACTGAAGGCTCAGCAAAAACTTTGGGTCAAATATGCACAAACCTCTATATCAACAACATAACTTTAAGTCACTGCTTTCACGTAGTGGAAGAAAATTTTCCAATACCAACAAATGGACTGATAGGAAGAGACTTCATGACTAAAAATAATTGTGTATTAGATTATTCACAATCAGAATTACATACAAATTGCAAGTCTAAGAATTCAGTAACAATACACATTTTTGGTAATCCAGAATACGATACTTTAGCAATACCGCCTAGATGTGAGGTGTATAGGCTAATAGAGAACTTTAAGAATTTGCGAAAGGAAATATCACCAGGAGTATTTATAGCCAGATCCATAATATCGGGGAAAACGCGTACGTTAGAATTTTCAATACAAATTATGAAAGTATTTCAGTAAAAACTAGGAGCATTAAAACCTTAGATTTAGATTTATTCGATATATATATATATATACAATTAAGACTGATAGTAGTAACAGAATGAAAAAAATAAGGAAAGCATTAAACTTAGAAGTACCAGAATATGTAAGAAACGATTTAACGAAACTGTGTGAGAAATACGTAGATATATTCGCTTTAAACAATGATATATTAACGCACAATAACTTTTATGAGCAAAGAATATCAGTAAAAGATGATACACCGATAAACATAAAAAATTATCGCACACCACATTCACAATCAACAGAATTAAATAGTCAAGCAGAAAAACTTATAACACAGGGAATAATTGAACCCTCAGTATCAGATTATAATAGTCCAGTATTATTAGTACCGGAGAAGTCGACGAATCAAGATGGAGACTTTGTATAGATTTTAGCCAGCTAAATAAGAAAATAGTCACAGATAAATTTCCTTTACCTCGTATAGATGCAATTTTAGATCAATTGGGGAGAGCAAAATGGTTTTCAGTTTTAGATCTTATGTCAGGTTTTCATCAAATACCTTTAGAACAATCTTCTAGGAAATACACTTCGTTCAGTACTGAAAAAGGCTCATTTCAATTCACAAGACCACCTTTTGGGTTAAACATAAGCCCTAATAGTTTTTCACGAATGATGTCAATAGCATTCTCAGGCCTCACGCCGGAAAAAGCATTTCTTTATATGGACGATATAGTTGTGATAGGAATTTCGGAGAATCATCACTTAGCCAATCTTAGGAAAGTGTTTGACGCATGTCGTAAATTCAATTTAAAATTAAATCCACAAAAATGCCAATTCTTCAGGCGAGAAGGCACATATTTAGGTCATAATTTATCAAAGGATGGTGCTTCACCAGACAAAGCAAAATATTCAGCCATTCAGCATTATCTAGTACCAAAAAATGCCAACGAAGTCAAAAGATTTATTGCATTCTGCAATTACTATAGAAGGTTCATTCAGAATTTTGCCGAAATATGTATTCCTTTAAATAGGTTAGCTAGAAAAAACGTAAGATTCGAATGGTCACAAGAATGCGAAAACTCATTTCAGGTCTTAAAAAATGCATTAATCAATCCACCAATTTTAAAATACCCAGACTTCAATAGACAATTCATATTAACTACAGACGCTTCGAATAGCGCATGTTCAGCAATCTTAAGTCAAAACTATGAAGGGATTGACCTACCCATCGCATCTGCATCACGCAGCTTCAAGAAAAGCGAGCTTAACAAACCCACCATCATAAAAGAGTTATTAGCAATTCATTGGGGAATCAATCATTTTAAGTGTTATTTATATGGTTCACCACATTTCATAGTAAAAACAGATCATAAGCCACTAACGCATTTATTTGCAATGAAAGACCCGACGTCGAAAGTATGTTAAAGGTATAGCGAATTACGCGGAAAGTATATCGAGAATATCCATAGGAGAACTTAAGGATTTATATATAAATAATTCACATGTCTTGGCAATCACAAGAGCACAAACGCGAAACGAAAACGCTCAAACAGAAAAGGATCTAAGGAATAACGAAGAAACAAAGGAAGTAATAATACAAAAACCTTCAGTAGTATAAGTTTTAAATAATCTTGAGGCACATAAATTAACAATTTTACACTTTGAAAATAACCGTATCTCACTAAGGATGAGCATTCGGATCAAAAATAAATTGAAATTTAGTGAAGCCTTAATTACCGGATTACACAACTTCGACCTAGGACGAACGTAGGAAAAGCTTGAAGAGCTATCGGTAAGAAATGAAGTGAAAAGAATGAAAATATATACAAATGATGATATATTCAAAAAGTGCACAATAGAAGAATTTATAGGAGTAGGAAATCAAAGGTTAAAAAGTATTCAAGTATGTATATGCGAAGTACCAAAAACGGTACAGCAAAAAGAAGAGATCCAAAAGATATTAGAAAGATACCACAACGATCCAATGTTTGGAGGACATGTAGGAAATGATAGATTATTAAAGAAACTAAGAGCAAATTTCAAGTGGAAAAACATGAAGAAAGACGTAAGGAAGTATGTAAAGAATTGTCATAAATGTCAAGTGAATAAAGCAAAGCTTAATCATAAAGAAAAATTTGTCATAACAGATACATCTATAAAACCGTTTGATATTATTTACATAGACACAATAGGTCCGTTTGTAGAAAGTAACAACGGGAATCGTTATTGTATTACAATACTATGCGAACTAACTAAATACGCAGTTATGATACCGGTCAAGAATAAGGAAGCACACACAATAGCAAAAGCAATATTTGACAATTTTATACCTAATTACGGACTGATGAAGGAGATAAGAACAGATCAAGGGACGGAATATAAGAACGAAATAATGAAGAACTTAGCGGAACTTTTAAATATAAAACATAATTTTTCAACAGCATACCATCACGAGGCCATAGGCAGTTGTGAACGATTACATAGGACATTTAATAAATATATAAGAAACTTTATCAAAGATTCTAGGGATAACTGGTGCGAGTTTGTAAAAATGTTTGCATATTGCTATAATACAACACGTATCACGGATACACTCCTTTTGAGTTATTATACGGAAGAAAACCCAATTTACCAGAATTTTTAAATGTGAAAATTGGACCGTGTTACAATCTTGTAAGATACGATAAAGAATTAAAGTATAAGTTACAATACGCAAATGAAAGAGCCAAACAGTTTTTAATAAATAACAAATTAAGTAGAGTCAGTAATAGTGAAAAGGATTCTTCACCCGTAAATTTTAGAATAGGGGAATTAGTTATTTTAAAAAACGAAGGGAGAAATACATTTTATCCACATTATTTAGGTCCGTTTAAAATAACGGGAATAAAAGGCGTAAATTGTGAGATTACATCTCCGGACAATAAACTACAGACAGTTCATAAGAATCGTATGTATAAATACAATTGCCGGAATCAATCGTAAACAAGTGAAGAGTGTTTATAAACGAACAAGTAGTGTTTAGTAAACAAGAACAAAAACAATCAACAAAAACTGTTAAAGATATAGGTAATATCGAAAAATTAAAATGATAATTTTTCTCTTCCAAGAGAGGAAGATGTGGTGATCCCGAAAGGACGGTAGTGTTAAACGGACATTAGCATAGAAATAAGATTTAAATTAGGTTAATATTAATTACAATATTTAGCGAGCGTTGATCTAGGAAGGTCAATGTTAGATATGCGTGGAAGCACGTTCTGGTTAAAAATGTAAGTAGCACGATCAACTAATAGACGAAGGTCAGGCATGCAGGACATTGTCCGAAACGCTTCCTATAAATTAGAAGTGTAACGAACCAAGAATGATATGATATTATATTTGTGTATTTTAAATATATTAAAAGCCCAGTGATTTTGTATAAGTGATGTCGTTTATATAACTCCCGAAGAACGGTTAGGTACTAGGTAAGTGTTTTCCTCAAAGATAATATACCTTTATGGTAAACGTAATGTATACGAGGGGCACTTACTGAGTAACCACCACAATAGTAGCATTTTTCAATCTGAAATCATAGTGAATTTAGGTGAAACATTGTGTAAAGTACGAGTTTGTAAATTTCCTCGATTTACCCTATTTACCCGTACCTTAATCCCTAGTTTTATTTGGCAAAACTTGAACAGGACAGCCGGAGTTGGGGTTCCTTTGTTTCACCCAGATATTTGGTAAGTGTTCCATTTAGAATATAAATTAGAATCTAAAGTCCGCTATTAGTTTATAGAATCATATCATACAATGTCAATTGTCAAATTCTTCTAGTCGACTTTCACTTTATATTAATCAACTTGTATAGTCAAGTAGGATTTGTTAACAGAACGTACTTTCAATCTGACAACAAGGGCTTCTACCATTGGTCGACTTACAGCGGTTTATTTAAATCTAACAACAATTTTAAATCTAATTTTCAAGATATTCATAACTTTTTGAGATAAATATCGTTATCACAGAAAAATATGTTATTATTAATCCTTCTGATATGATTTTACTTGTTAATTCCTACCCTTGAAACGAGCCCATTGAATTGTATGAGGATTGACACAACCTTAGTTCTTCATACAGATATAAAGAGTAACTGCTCCAATATTGTTTTGCGAAAAATTATGGTAGAAACTGTCCATTCTAGATCCATCAATGTATTGAATCGATTCTCAAGTCGAAGCATGTTTACCGTGATCTCGAGATGTTGAATGATGAAGGAATATTAAACGTTGTAACCTGGCACATTCGTCTTAGGTGTCACGTTGAATCTAATCGAAGACAAAAGCTCAGGGGAGTTAATTCTATTATTTATAATATTATATAAGAATATCAATACTGAGAGTTGTCGTCTATTTTCTAGGGATAATATCTTAAATTCATTTCTGAGAGTTGCACTTCTAATTATCTGGTAGTCAGGGTAGACGTGATGCTTTTTAAAATAGAGTAACCTTAAACATTTATTTTGAATTTTTTCTAATTTATTCAAATTACTTTGAGATTCCGTGAACCAAATTAATGAGCCAAACTCCAACTTGCTCCTAACCAAACTATAGTACAAAAGTTTAAGTGTATCAAAATTAGTAAAAATATGAGATTGTCTTATTATAAAACCCAACATTTTATTAGCTGACTTTACTATATTTTCAATGTGTCTGGTAAATGAGACTGTACTGTTGTAAGTTATGCCTAAATCCTTGATTTCAGTGCAGCGTTGCAAGCTTTGACCCCCCATTGAATAATTAAAGAGACACGGTTGCTTAATACGCGTTATAGTTAAAACAGAACATTTGCGTAGGTTGAAATTTAATTTATTTTTATAACTCCATTCAAACACCCTATTAATGTCCTTCTGTAACATAACGCAATCTCTTACTGTTTCCATCTTTTTGAATACTTTGAAGTCATCTGCGAATATAAGGCCATTTGAAGATAATAGTACTTTAGGCAAATCATTAATAAAAAGTACAAAAAGAAGCGGCCCAAGGTTGGATCCTTGAGGCACTCCAGAATTTGCCTCAAATTTCCCCGATGCATTTCCGTTGTATTTAGTAACTATATATCTGTTTTCTAGATAACTTTTAAATAGACGGAATAGGTTATATGGTAATCCAAAACCACCCAATTTCTCTAGCAATGTGTCTTGGTCAACTTTATCGAATGCCTTGCTGAAATCCGTATATATAACATCAAGCTGAGATTTACATTCCATTGACTCAAATACATAATTACTAAAAAGAAACAGGTTTGTATTAGATGATTTTTTTGACACAAATCCACGTTGATGAGGTACTATATACTTTTCAACATGTGTATACAATTTACAATATCTGTTCAAAAAGCTTGGCAGGGGCACACATAATTGAAATAGGTCGATAGTTTTCGATGTTCATTTTTTCACCGGATTTAAATATGGGACATACAAATCCTGTTTTCCAGACTGAGGGAAATATACTAGTTTTTAAAACAAGGTTATAAATATGTATCAGAGGCTGCCTTACCCACTCACCACGGGCCTTTAATATATTGGTACAATTTACTATACCTTTAATTTAATGAATATTACCAATAAATTTTTAATTTATTCACGATTAAAAAACAAAATTGTACAATCCCTGATTGCAGCGACAATATTGTACACACAGCTTAAGCACCGTGTGATATATATTTCAAAGTTGACAGTTGTTGTCAAAATTTTCCAGCTAGCAGAATAACGAAAATTGTTTACAATATTGAAAGATGAGTTTATTTTATCTGGAATTACTTGACTCTATTCTCAGGTGTGTTCAGTACGCTCTAATATAACAGTTTGTAATAAATTTTAAATTATTTTCTGAATTAAAATATTTATAAGATTAATTTGGTTCAATATTCTCTCCTGTAAATGTGTATTTAAGATTGAAAATATCACTCACTTATTATCTTATTATCAATGAATGACTTGTCTGTCACCAATGATTCACTAAGTTTCAATGTTCAAATAAAATTCCTATTCCTATATGATCTATATAATTTCGAATCAAAATACGTTTTAACAATTATGTATAATTACTCAAATAGGCAAATACCAAATTTGACTTTCTTTCTAGAAACTAATAATGTTATCGTAATTTTAACGACTAAATTAACATTAAAACCACCTACAAACTAAATAACCTCCTAATCTAATTTAAAAAGTTTCTAATTTCTTTTCAAAAAATTTCGAATTTTGAATTGTCACTCAGTTCCTTGGTGAATGTCAAATACACGATATTTTCTACTAATTTCTTCCACTATTAAATTGGTCGATAAGTATACCTATTTTTCGTAGTTAATTGAATTCAATATATAATCTCATTATTTAGATGCATCTACTTTTAATTTAATTTTGTATCAAGGTCTGATGTTCAATGATGTAAGAATAATTCTGGAACGAACTCACCAGAAATATGGATGTAGAGAAGAAACTGCCAAGCTCGTACAACTGCAACACTAATTTTCGAAAATACACGCTCTGAATTTAGATTTGAATTTGCCGAATAATACCTTATATTAATTAATTACAATGTTCAAATACTAATTTTACAAAATTTTTGGAGATATCTCAAAGGAGATGTTCCCCGTTCGGATTCTCAAATTCCACTACCCATTTTATTAAAATAAATAACTACATTCTACTGTGGTTACAAACTTTCCTTTTTTCTGAAAAAAAAGCTAAATTTGTTATTTTTTAATATCAAAGATTTGGAATACTTTTATTATCACTAAACACCTTGTAATGACTTCTAATTTCTTTAACCTTGAATGCATTGTTCAATTGTGACAAGTAAATGTCATCAGAAATTAAATGATCTGCCAATCTTACAAATACAGGGTTTGCCAAAAGTATTGCAAAAAAATAAGACTGAAACTCTTTAAAATTTGAAATCATAGAACTGTATTAATTTATGGCGGTATTCCATCAGTTTTTGGGTTTCAGCTTTTTTAGTGCCACATCGAAGTCTAACTCACTAACCGAATTCAATACGAATGTATTATTTGTTGCGTCCAAGTCAGAATTAAAGAGCACATTTTAAGAGGCTTTTTTGTCAGCATACACTGACGCGAAAAATGTTGTTGCAGTTTTTTCCTCCGTTACCTCTACCCCGTTATATATAAATTTACCACTATTAGAATTTTTCCTATTATTCTTTATATAGTTCCAAAAATTATTTATATCAGAAATTACTTCCTGCTCTAATTTATTAATATATTTATTAGTGTTTTTAAATGAAACTCACGGTCTCTAGTTAATTCCACAATATAATACAAGTTATTGAAAATTCTAAAAAATTGACAATTGTTTCGAAACAATTGTCAATTTTTTAGAATTTTCAATAACTTGTATTATATTGTGGAATTAACAAGAGACCGCGAGTTTCATTTAAAAACACTAATATGAGAATATTCCACGAAGTAAGGGTCGAGACAGTCAATTTAATATATTTATTTGTTTCAATTATTATAAGCATAGTGACTTCTCGTCTCACTTCTATGTATTTATCATTAAAATAACTGGAAATATTTTTTAGTTTTCGATACCTCTCTTTTTCTTTTAAATTACTTTTTATATCGCTGGTGAACTAAATGGGATACATTTGAATTTTTTGTAATAAACATATCTTGGGACACATTCCTCTATAATGTTATTCCAAATTCTATAAAAATTATTTAACGCTCGATTCACATCTAGATTTTCGTTCAATACCATAGGTGCGTTCTTTTTGACTGAGATCTCAGTTAATCTCAGCTCACATCAGTAATGTGAGCGTTCTTTTTGTTTTACTCACTTTAAGTGAGCTGAGATTTTTCCTCCCCCTTCACCGATGCTGAGTGTGTTGTAAGGGGGTATCAGTTGAAATTGAGTCGGAACTAAAGTGGAGGGGATGAAGAAATATTTGATTTGCTTGGTTTATATGTAGTTTTAACCAAGGTTATCTAAGGTTTTAACCATTGACATATAAATAATAAACACACATAATCTATTTTTCTTTTGTTACAAATTATGGATACATTAATTAACATTATTAGATGCTGATACGAATCTGTCGTATAGTTTAAATCTATCGACAGATCGCGCGCTTCAATTGAGATGTCGTTCTTTTTGGTGCTTACTCACATCACTTTATCTCAGATCACCTTAACTGAAGTGATATGAGATCTCAGTCAAAAAGAACGCACCACATATTCCAACTGGCGTCCCTGATACGCTCCGTTAAGGTAAGAAAGTTAGGTTTTTTATAGTTGTATCTTGTACAATATTCAGCAATATTATTCATGGTTTCACACGTCCCCCCAATTGTTATACATTTAATACAAATTTCAAGAGCAGGATGAAATTCATCTTCTTTAACAAATGGCACAAAATCTCTATAAACTGTACAATTCTGTAACTTATTCTCCGAAGAGATTACTAAATCTAATGTTCTTCCATGATTGTTCTTTATGCTATTATATAGTGTGAAGCCATTAAAATCCATAAAATCACGAAAACTCTCAAGTATTTCGTTTGATATGATTTTATTATAATTGATTCCAGTTATATCAGGTATATTAAAATATAATTTCCCTGATTTAGGGCATAACACACAGCAATCTTAGCAGTCTATGCTAAAAACTGAATATATTGTTTTGTTTAAATATTATATCCAACGTCACACACATATTAATAATGATTAATTATTATTATATTATTGACGTTGTTTTGCAATCAATTGTATTGAAATGCGCATTTTTAAATATATTTTGGTGAATTTTTCCGGTCCTTGCTTATCAGTTTATTTACAATATTTGAGGAAGTGTTTGTGGTACGTCTCAACTAAATATTTCTTCTATTTATTTAAAGTCAATAAAAATATAATAGGATCAATTTTTTCATAATTATTAGTTTAATATAATCAATCATTACGTTTAAAAGTTAATTATAAAATTTTTTTTGATAACTTGACTCGACAATCAGATCATATTTATTAAAAATCGTGAAGCCAACCGGAATAAAATAAAACCTCGACACGTGAAATCTAATGTCAAACGTAAAAATACTTTGAGATAAAAATAAGAAGATTCACAAATCTATTGTTAAGAAACCCAATAATAAATCATTTATTCACAAAATTATGAACAGAATTACGTTAAAACTTATTTCTAATCCTAATACCAAACCCAATAGCCTCCGACATTGAAATTCACGAATTAGATACCCCAATTATGTCACTTGACTTATGAACAGCTGAAATAATTGAAAACAAACATATATTTTTACACTATATCTAGATGAACCATTTAATTTCTCAACTACAAAGTAAAGAATACTATTATATTAGAACCGAACGACTCCTAAACACCACAAATTTAGGAAATAACAAAAATATTATAATCGATTTATTCTCTCATGTGAAATACTTACTCAAAACAACTATAGAAAAATCAAATAATTTAACTCCCGTTAAACGACAAAAACGCGGATTAATAAATGGAGTAGGAATCGTTATAAATAGTTATTTGGTACTCCAGATAATGCGAGATGAAATATAATTCTCAAATAGAACAATTTTTTCAAAATCAAAATTCTATTAAACATCAATTGGAATTCCAAACATCCTTAAATCTCAAACTAACCGGCCACTACAACAAAACTGTCAAAAGTCTCAATAAAAATCAAATTTCAATAAAAATCAAACCAAAAGAATTGTCTACTGAACTAAGTAATTTTACATAAGATATAACTACGTAAGATTTTCTAACGCTTTAGACCAAGTCATTATAAATTGCCAAAATATGTAATTAATCTCTTAATTGTCTAGATAATTTCGATGTTTGGTAATTTTGCATACTTCAATAATTCCTATTAACGAAGTACTGAAAGACCATTTAAGAAAACTACGGAGAAAACAAAATCATTAGATTCAAAAATCCATTACACTATTACGAATTAGCCGGTATACAAACTTTAATCAATGAAACTTGTTGAAGCTTTTACATTTTAGTCACTTTGTTGATATACTCTAAGCTCCACTTAGATAGGTGGATTATAAAATAATATAAAAAATGTCAGATTGATATATAATTGATTGATGTCAAAAACTATTTTTTGATAAAAGCATTTTTCTAAAAGTTACTACAGCTTTTCCTTAGTAAAGTTAATAAATTAAAATAAACAGTCAGGTTCACTGTTAATAACTTTAACAAAACTAATATTATCTTCGCAATACATCTACCTACCTTAAAAAATGATAATTATCAAACCTTTCGTCTTATTAGCCTACCCTACCACTGTCAAAAATATCAAGTGACATTAAAAAAAATAAATGTAAACTGACAGATATATAATAAACTTCAACTTGACAATTCAATTTCGAAAACGTTTGTAACATTATTTTTGAAGATTACTATTAATAAATAGTATATTAAGTACCAAGTGTCAAAAAGGTTACTTTAGTCACGAGTTTTACTAGGCACGAGTGGAGCGAAGCTGAATGAGTTCCTTGTGAAACGAGTGACTAAAGACGTTTTTAACACGAGGTGCTTACTATACTTTTTCTTCGCCCGCGGGAAGGAAAACATTATATTATATTTGAATTATATTCATTACATGACGGACGATGACTGACAGCTGACTGATAAATCAAATGACGCAGAATAACAAAATTATCAAGGAGCATGAAATTTAACATACAAAAGATACACTTGATTTGACGTTTAAAAAACAAAAGATAAACGAGATGTGACTTTTCGCATTTTAAACACTAGTGTTTAAAGAGTCGTTTTGTGCATGTCAAACCCGTGTTCAAAGTGCGGTTTTAGTAGCGGAAGTGGAAAAACTTATTTACGAAACAGCTCGGGTGCTTTATTTTCAAAGAACTCATATTTTCTTTATGGTGCCGAAACCAGGGGAGTTTTATTGTTTAGTAATCTTTTATCGGATCGAACTAAAACGATTATAATGGATTTAGTACTTCGAAAAACGTTACGCGCAGCATTAACGAAGCTAGTGAACAACGCGAACGACATTATTAATAACGAAAATGCAAATACTAGTGACGTGCCCGCGTTAATAGCTCGCATTAAAGCACAGAAGGACAGTTTAAATAGTGTTAATGAACGATTGTATCCCACGTTTAGTGATGAACATGCTGAAGCTGAGTGCGCAGAGATTGTGGAATGCGAGATTACAACAACGTCTGAAAATGGAACAATCTTTACCGCCACAAAACGATCAGAGAAGCTTGGAGCAACAGTCATCTAACGGTAACGTTAATAGTCAGGAAAACATGTCGGTAAGATTACCAAAACTAAATTTCATTAAATTTAACGGAGATATTGAGGCTTGGCCGGCATTTTGGGAACAATTCCGGTTGGTCGTTCACGAGAATTGTTTTTTCAAACGATGCTGCAAAATTTGCTTATCTTAAGTCTTATTTCTCTGATAAAGCCGCGGTAACTATTAACGGATTGACTTCTAGTCAGTCATCGTACAAAGACGCGATAGAACTTTTAAAAGAAGAAAACGCACAAAACAAAAGATTGCAAAACGTCTATAAATATCTCGCAAAAAAGGACATTTTAAAAGAAAACAATTTGTTGTGTTCGCTGTACCAGACCAAGGCATTCTTCAAAATTTCGCAAATCCCGCCTATTTTGTGCAAAGTGCAAACGTCGACACGCGACCTTCAATGTGCGATCCATCATTTGCCAGTAACAATATTCGAAACGGAAATAGCAGCTATTCTCAGTCTAGTCTCACCGAAAATCAAAATAATCGCATTGTTGATAGCACCCCTAATAATGTGACAAATCGTGATAACTCTACTGCATTAATAGCTAACGGGGCAAATAATAACGTTTATTTAATGACCGCAAAATGTTTAATAAGTAATGATTACCGCAAATGACTTGGTGATTCGGTTGGTTATAGATGGAGGTAGCCAATTAACGTTCATAAAACAATGTGTATCGCGTTCACTGGGGTTGCCTGTAGTCGGTACTCACAAAATTTCCATAAATAGTTTTGGAAATACTCGTAGCGCACCGACAACTTTGTGCAATCGGGTACAAGTAGGTCTCAAGAATCAGTTTAACGGAAAACTAATCGAAATTACAGCTGTAGAGGTTCCAGAAATATGTTTTGACGCTTTAAAACCACCTTCTATTAACGATCCAATAATTAGAGATTTTGTTTCTAAATACCAGTTAGCTGATGTTAACGACGTTACAAATAATCAGTTAATTAACGGTATAACTTTACTGGTTGGAGCTGATCATTATTGGAAAATTGTTACAGGTGACACAAAACGCATATCCAATGATTTAACTGCCGTAATCACAAAAAATTAGGGTGGACAATACATGGAATTTCAAGTATTGTAGAAAATTGAGATTTTTTTGTAAATTTTAATTGGGTATCAGCATTAAATGTACAGGTAGACTTTGAACAGGACAATGTAGATATTAAGAAATTGTGGACATTAGAGACATTAGGTATTAGTGAAAACGAACATTTAAAAAATAATTATAAGGAAGCTTTTATTAAGGAAAAAATTCATTTTAAAAACGGACGATATGAAGTTTCGCTGCCGTGGAAAGCAAACTCTAGTATAGGTTCTAATTATATTGGTAGTATAGCACGTGTGAATAGTTTACTGTCTAAGTTGCGCGGAACCGGTAAACTAGCTGAGTATGACAATGCTGTGCGCGAATACTTAATAAACGGATGTGCAGAAATAATTTCGCCTAACGAAAACAAACAAAACCGCATTTATTACATGCCGCATTGTCCGGTTTATCACGAGGACAAGGAAACCACAAAGTTGCGGGTAGTATTTGATGTATCTGCGCATGCGCCAGGTTTTGAATCTCTAAATGAACTATTATACTCCGGTGACAACTTGGTGCCTGATTTGTTAAAGATATTGTTAAATTTTCGAATATGCTCTATCGGTTTAATCGCCGACATCGAAAAAGCCTTTTTGCAAATATCACTTGTAGAAAAGGATCGCGATTCCCATCGCTTTTTATGGCTCGAAAACCCACTTAACGAAAACAATAACACGCATTCGTCTCAACTCGCTACATATCGCATGAAACGTGTAACGTTTGGTGTTACATCGAGCCCATTTTTGCTATCAGCTACTCTGCGCAAACATTTTTTATCACAGCCAGAAAAGCTTACGAATACCTCCAATATTCTATTAGAATCATTTTATGTAGATGACCTGATAACTACTGCTAGTTCCTTCTAAGAAGCCAACGAAATTTATGAGCAACCCATTAATATTCTTCAAGGGGCTAACATGAATTTAAGAAAATGGTTCTCTAACGATAAAGAAGTTATGAAAACGGTCATAAAAAATTCCAAAAAGAACGAAACAAAAAAGGTATTGGGTATTTTATGGCACACAGCTACAGATGAACTTGCAGTTGACTCAAAATCCGTGGCCTATAACAATAAAGCGGTAACAACAAAACAAACAATACTTCAAAGTATTGCAAGGATTTATGACGCATTAGGTATATTAGGCCCATTTACAATTAGAATAAAAATTTTGTTGCAATATATTTGGAAACAAAAATTAGATTGGGACACTATTTTACCCGAAAAGTATCTGACAATCTGGTTTATATGGTGTTCGGAACTACCTACAATGGATGAACTACAAATCCCCAGAAGTATAACTTCAAACAAATCCAACGAAATCGAACTTCACGTATTTGCTGATGCTAGTATCGAAGCTTACGGTACAGTGGCTACGCGAAATGTCTAGGAACTAACAAAATAAATTTTTTATTGTCGAAAAATCGTGTAGCGCCTCTTAACCAAAAGGGTAACAAAGAATTAACCTTACCCAAGTTAGAGCTTACTGCAGTATTATGTGCCGCTAGACTACAGGCATACATTTTAGAAAATTCAAAATTGAAAATCGAAAGAGAGAAATGGAAACCGTACGTGCGCAACCGAGTGGAAGAAATACAAAAGCTACGCAAGGGTGTTTGGAGACACTGCCCTGGAAAGGAAAATCCTTCGGATTTGCTAATGAGGGGGGTCTCAGCGAAGTTTTTGGTTGGATCTGGTTTGTGGCAGCACGGGCCCTCCTGGCTTAAAGAAGACTCAACAAATTGGCCAAAAGATGAAAGCTGCGACGAAACAACGTTAGAGGTCACCAATTTGTTTATAACTAATGTCAAGATACCAGAACCAAATGGCAAACCAATATTTCCATTGAACAATTATAGCAAATTGGAGAAAATTTTTCGTATAACGGCTTATGTTAAACGATTTATTAATAATATTCGTGAGCCTGCAGAGAAAAATTAAGGAAACCTATCGGTCGATGAGTTAAACGAATCTGAAAATTATTGGCTAAAATATACGCAACGTGAAGAATTTTCAGGAGAAATCCAAAGCTTAAATAATAAACGACCAATAAGCTATAAATCCTATATTTTACTTCTAAATCCATTTTTGGACGCGTCTGGTATAATAAGACTTGAAAGCAGGGTAGAAGAATCCTCATTAGCATATGAAAGTATTTATCCAATAATACTACCGAAAAACTCTGAATTAACGGACAAAATAATATGGAAAAGTCATGAAGAAGTAATGCATATAGGCGTAAACGCAACATTAGCTAAAACTAGAGAGAAATATTGGATAATTCGAGGAAGGCAGAAGGTAAAATCTATATTGGGAAAATGCTTAAAATGCAAACGACTTAAAGGTAAATCAAGAGCATACGCCCAGGCTACAGTGGAATATGGTTAAAGTCATCGATGTGTTTGTAGGGCGCGAAAGTCGAGTGCGGGCTTGTGAAGTGCGATTGAGTGACGGGTCTAGACTTCGTAGACCAGTGCAACTTCTTTTTCCGTTAGAAGTTGAGAATTCTCCGCCGCGGGAGGATGTCAAAAATATCAAGTGACATTAAAAAAAAATGTAAACTGACAGATATATAATAAACTTCAACTTGACAATTCAATTTCGAAAACGTTTGTAACATCATTTTTGAAGATTACTATTAATAAAACTTATTTACGAAACAGCTCGGGTGCTTTATTTTCAAAGAACTCATATTTTCTTTAACCACAACTCCATAATCATTCCCGACAAATCCTTTTTGATACTCGGTACAAGCAGTCATCAATAAGAAGGCACTCCATGTCCGAAGTGGAACGACCTTTATCTGTACCAAAATCACAGATAAATCAGTCCAGACTCTTGCATCATCCCAATTTTGAAAGCTGAAAAACCCACCTATCGAGCAAGCTCAGCAATTTTGACTCACCCGCTGATTGAAAGAATTAACGACCAGTTTATCCTAGCCTTACCTTCAAGTGTGCCGATTAATTGAATCGAAATGTAACAAGAGACGCATATTATTAGTCAAACAAAATACACTATTGAAAATCCCCACAGGATGTGAAAGCAGGACCGAAAATTCTACATTCTGTAACATCCAAGCAAAACAGCAATAAATCCACTAATACTTCCAAAATTCGAATGGAAACTCACGAAAACAAAAAAATCCACATAAGTACCCATCAAGTTAGAAGCAATCGATCTTCAATCCATTAAAGATTTGAAACTCCAAGCTGAAATAATGAAGCCAATACAAAATTAAGAAACACACCCCACAGTATGGAATATTCCCGGCCTTATATGACTCCTAATACTAGCTGCCGTAACTTGCGTACTCTGGAGGTATTTAAAACTGAAGCTAACTCCCAACCCCAACAAAACAACCTCTTTGAAGGCGTTATTCTATCTTAAGGAGGGAAGAATGACGTGAAGTCAATTTGCCTATCTTATAATAATATCATGTCATTTATCATATCGTATCATATCAAATTGTCAGCAGTTAATTATAAACTAACTTTATACTTTTCTTACATTTTTGCATTCATTCTATTTGTAGCTCTGACACAATAAAGTTGTATTCTAAAATTGAAATTAAACTTTCTAAAAAGATATTTCGTAAACAAAATATCCTAACTGACCCTTTTATATTATCCTTTCAACATATCGTGGTGTTCGTACAACCAAAGCTTACATAGGAGGCCTATCCTGGCAACGTTCTTGACAACGTGTACGAAAGTTTGCTCTTTATTAAACAGTGATTTCTAAAGTTTAATGAACATAAACAACTTTTTGTAATAAACACCAAAGTGCAGTAGCCACCTGTGCATCAGTAACTTGAAAATCAGTGCTTTTTAGGAACATTTCCAAGTTAAAACAAAAAAAATTAGTATCGTCACATAGTCATAAATATATACATTCCATACCTAATACCATCGGTTATCTGTAAATTCCAAAGAAAGACAGGGCCGCAGTTAACAAGCAGGTCCATGTCATTACTTAAAAATGGATGAATTTCCGCCTTTAGGAACTTCAAATGGGGGAGTTCAGAACACAGCAAGCACATCATCACTGCCTTATTCATATATAGCCAGCCAAAGCAATTCAACCTTCCCCAAAAAACAGCAAGCAATTGTATTTAATGCACTGGACAATACAAAATTGGAAGAATATATATATGCGGTGGGAGATATAATTACGCCAAAAAATATTTTGTTCGATTCTCGGATTTCTAACAATAGAATATGTATTTACCTCACCAATGGAAGAATTGTTAACGACTTCGTATCTACTAATTATGGAATTATCACAGTTAACCATCAACGTATTCAAGCACGAAGATTATTAAACGCAAACATACGATTGATTATTTCAAATGTGTGTCACTCCGTACCACATAACATCATTGAAGCTGAGCTTGTGAATATTGGACTGAATTCGGAAACTCGATTGAATTTCCTTAAGATTGGCACACAAAATCCGGAATATAAACACATTCATAGTTTTCGTAGACATATTTACATCTCTCCTTCTGATCAAATCATAATACCTGAATTTCTGAACTTCAATTATGATAATACATCTTACCGAATATTCCTATCTTTAGACAATATCTGTTTTACTTGTAAACAACCTGGTCACACTGCAAATAATTGTTCTCACTCTAAATCACTTCCAAATATGGTATTACTGGACTCAACTCCCAAATCTCCAGTATCCACAAATAAAGTTAAACCAACAGATATCCCTACTCTTGCACATTCACAATCAAGCTGCATTTCTAATCAAGATAACCTCATGGTTTCTAGCGTAAGGGAATGCTCTAACAACCATATAAGTATAACAAATCTAGATATGGAGCCAAATTTCCATCCATTAGATAAGCCGTCAAACACATCATTTGAAATTACCAAATCACCAGAGCAATCGCAAAGGCAATCAAATTTATCACTTGACATTCCAAACGAATCTGAACAAACTAAGACGATTTCTGCGGCTTGTAAACGTCAAATCTCTACTTCACCTGATTTAGAAAACCAAAAACCTGATGAAGAATCTTTTAGACGTCCGAAATCTTCAAAAAAATGTAAAACTAAGAAAAACGCAGAAGGATTAACTCACCTTTTAGAACCTATAAAATATCTCCTAGTTACTTTCAAACCACCAAATTTTATGAACTTTACCGAATTATGTGATTTTATAGTTAATGAATCTGGGTCTAAGCATGCTGCAAGCATAGCAAAAAACTACACCAACAACTTACACAATTTGAAAAATCTACTTACATTCGTTCATAAAAACATCGATAACACATCTGTAAAAAAATAATATAACAAGGATTAAGAAAAAATTGACGGAAGAAGCTGACCTACCATCAACAGACGAAGAAAGCGATATCTCTTCTCACTCCGGTTTTTCAAGATAAAATAATGGCTCACTCAAATTTTATTCTTCAGTGGAGCCTAAATGGTTTTTACACCCACCTACCGAACATACAACTCTTAATCAATGAATTGTCACCGTTAATACTAAGCCTGCAAGAAACTCACCTCAAAGGAAATAAGCTTCCCAAAATTAAAAACTACACCATTTTTTGTAAAAATAGACCAGTTCAAACAATTGCTAGTGGAGAAGTTGCCATGCTAATCAACAATTCTATTGAAGCCGCACACATTCCTCTCAACACCAATTTGGAGGTAATAGCCGTATCTGTAATTCATCATGTTAAGTTAAACATTTGTAATTTTTATCTGCCTCATCCAGACAAACAATGACTCAACGAACTTCAAAACATAATCGAATCAATTCCAGCTCCAAATATTATACTCGGGGATTTCAATTGTCACAATGTTGCCTGGGGTTCGCAATCCACCGACAACAATGGGGACTCTATTAAATTTTATTAATAACAACAACTTAATTCTGTTAAACTCCGGCAAACCTACGAGGTTTAACGCCTATAATGGTACCATGTCAGCGTTAGATTTATCTCTCTGCAATCCATCAATATCATCTTCTCTAGCATGGGATACTCTAGGTCTAGATGATCTGCATGACAGTGACCCCTTCCCTATAATTATAAACCATACTTCAGATATAATTCCTGAAGCAATACCTCCACAAATATGGAAAATAAAATCAGCAAACTTGAATACATATGCAGATTTGATAGACCTCTACACGTCAAACTACATAGTAACATCTAACGTAACAAGTAGCATTAGATCCTTTAATGAAATCATTACAAAAGCAGCTATTGAAGCAGTAGGAAAAACAAAAATAATCAAGAAGCGTCCTGTCCCATGGTGGAATCCAGACGTAGCAGAAGCAATAAAAATCACTAAACATGCGTTTAACAAATATAAAAGGCTTAAATCAGTGGAGAATCTTAACGACTTCAAAAGATGTAGAGCTAAATCCAAATACTTGACCAAGAAATACAAAAAACAGAGTTGGATTTCGTACGTATCAACAATAAACTCATCCACACCACTTAGTATGGTTTGGGATAAAATTAGAAAAATAAAAGGATCAAGTTCAATCAAACGCATAAATAACCTTAGCCACAACAATAAAATAATATCTGACAATCAAGAAATAACAAAAGTTTTAGCTAAAACCTAAGAACAAAATAGCAGTGACGCTAATTACACAAAAGCCTTTAATGAACATAAAACGAGAACTGAACTGGTAGAGGTTATAATACGTGACGATGACAGCTATCTAAACGTGCCCATATCATTACAGGAAGTTGAAGAAAGCCTCATGACTACAAAAAACTCTTCAGCAGGTCCCGATGAAATTCCTCCAATATTTCTGCAGAAACTGCCGTTTAGGGCCAAATCAATTTTAACCGAACTTTTTAATCTGATTTTTTCCTTCCAAAAATTTCCTCCTTTATGGAGAGAAGCCATAATCATACCAATTTTAAAAGAAAACAAACCAAAAAATCTTCCTACATCATATCGTCATATTTCATTGACATGTAGTATATGTAAAATACTTGAGAAAATCTTAAATAACCGACTCAAATGGCACTTAGAGAAACTAAATTATTTTAGCTCAATACAAAGTGGTTATAGAAAAGATATATCAACAACAGACAATATCGTTCTCTTGGAAACTGAAATCCATGAAGCTTTTATGCATAACCAACACCTCGTTACAATATTCTTTGACATTAACAAAGCCTTTGACACTACTTGGAGATACTATATAGTAGTATATATACTTCTTACTAACAGAACTATACAAGTCAGAATAAATGGCAAACTATCAAGTAAAAAGATAATCCAAAACGGCCTTCCGCAAGGCGCAATATTAAGCTCAACTCTATTTTTAATTGTAATAAACAGTCTAGCAAAACAATTCAATTTACCAGTAAAAGCGAGTCTTTACGCAGATGATCTACTAATTTACACAAAAAGTAAAGACTTAGATTCATCCAAAAATATTTTGCAAAACTACCTCAACAAATTAGAAAGATGGTCAATCACAACGGGGTTAACCTTTTCTTCAACAAAAACTCACTTTATAGTTTTTAGGAAAAAAGGCCAGGCCAACATTAATTTACATCTGAATGGAAAACGATTAGAACAGTTGGAAAGCGTAAAATTCTTGGGAGTTACATTTGATAATCAGCTGAAATGGACACTGCACATCAATAACCTTCTTAAAACTTGCCAGTCGGGAATAGACATACTTAAAATTCTTTCAAACCAGTCCTGGGGAGCCGATACCAAAATACTGATTAACCTATATCAGTCAATAATTAGAAGTAAACTTGACTGTGGGAGCATTTCCTACAACTCAGCCAGCAGAACACTTCTACACAAATTGGATGTTATTCAGACCAGTTCCCTAAGAATAGTTTCAGGATCCTTTAGAACAAGTCCTGTTAGTAGTCTCCAAGTTATCACATCACAACCACCTTTATATCTAAGACGTCTATATTTATCTTTATGCTATGCATCTAGAGTTCCAGCTTAAAAAAACAAAATCCTTCTTTTATAACAATAATTCATGATACAAATACCATTCCAGACACCCAGAAAAAATACTTACCATTTCATGAAAGGTTGAAGAGATCAGATTTCAATATTGAACAATTTTAACTGTCTTCACCATTATGTCATGATACTCCACCTTGGACAATTCAAATACCAGCAGTCAACTTCTCATTAGCAAATCAGCCTAAACACTCTACCAGCGACCACATATTCAAATTAAAATACTATGATCTCATTTCCAATTTCACCGGTTATGATCATATTTTTACTGATGCATCTAAATCAGAAAATGGAATCGCATCGGCATTTTTACAAGATGTAAATAATCATGCATCAGGCTAAATCCCCACTATTCAATATACACAAGAGAGTTAGAAGCCACACTTGAAGCCTTGAGAAGCTACAAACAGCCAGACAAAAACATATTAATAATATCGGACTCCAACAGTGCTCTCAAAGGAATAAAACAACTTTTTCCTTCTCACCAAATACTTATAGACATTAAAGAAGAACTTCACAGACTTCAGCTGACACACGTTAAAATAGAGTTCCTGTGGGTCCCTTCTCATGTAGGCATACCATTCAGTGAAAAAGTTGACGAAATTGCACGACACTCTATAGGCAACAAAAATCTACCATATTTTGCAAAAGTTCCAGCTGCCGATTTCAAATCAGTTATAAAAGATTTTGTATGGGATATCTGGCAAAAAAGATGGGAAGGAACCAATACGATTCTTAAAGAAATCATGCCATCAGTAAAATCTAGACTTCCTCTTCCACACCAGCATTTATTAAATCCAGAACCACCAAAGCAGTGTTTTACGTGTCATGTGCCTCTAACCATAAAACATATACTATTGAATTGTACAAATTTAAGTGTTAGAAGAACAGTTAACAACATTCCGCCTAACATGAACCGCGCATTAAGTGAAAACTGTGAAAAAGTGCTCAAATTTCTGAAAGACTCCAATTTCTATCATAAAATAGAAGTACCTATTGTATGTTTTTTTAAACCCCGCTCACAACCGTCGAGGTTGATGCGGTAAAAATAAAAAAAAAAGCTTACATATTTCTCTTTATGTGTTTATGTTTTCTTGTCGCTTTGCAAAGATATATTGCTTGTCGTGATCCCATATCCCACATCATTTATGACAATGTCACCAATTTTACTGGAGCAACGAGAGAACTTCAAAAATATAGAAAAACCGCTGCTGAGCAGGAGCCCTGCCAGTTTTCTTTCGGTCCGCCTATTGTACCACATTTCAATTGTCTTTGGGAAGCCGGTATAAAGTAAGTCAAAACCCATCTTACATGCGGGGTAGGAGACCAAATTTTAACTTACGAAGAATTTGATTCTATTGAAGCCTTGCTTAATTCTCTGCCCTTCACCCCTTTAACTCATGATATAGAGGACAGCAATGCTCCCACTACTGGTCAATTTCTAACTATAGAGCTCTTCTCTTCCTGATTTTTCAACTATTTCTATGAATAGATTGTCTCTGTGGCATCTTTTTCAAATGCTGCATCAAGACTTTTGGTCTCGTTGGAGACGAGAATATCTTCATACTCTTCAACAACGCTCAAAGTGGCTAACGCTCACATCACCTTCTTCTAAGATAGGGCACCTAGTCTTAATTGAAGAGCATAATGTTCCCCCCGGCTTTGGATCATGTAGGGTCGTATGCTTTCGGGCGGCCATTGGAATTTTAAAGCGTCCCTTGGTCAAATTGTCCCCTTTGCTGATAGAAGACAATGAATGTACTCCTAATAAGTAGTATTCTTATTTATAAGTTTTTTTTTACTTGAAACATGTCGCATCCACCAAAAGGTTATTAGCGACAATACAATAATATAATACCATTAGATCTTATACAATAAGTTTATAGATTTTAAATAGTCTATGATTCGCCTATGATATTGACAGTCTTTTCCGAGAAGAACTTCCAAACTAATTGTAATATTATTTTTTGCTTGTTCGACTGTGTATTTTGGACATGCAATAAGGACATGTTTTATGTTATCTACGACATTACACGTTGTACACATCGGGGGTTCACTATTTGTGAATAAATAGGAATGGGTATATCTTGAGTGACCTAGTCGAAGCCGCGTTAATATAACTTGTATTTTCAAATTTTTAGTATTAGGTTGCCATGGAGATATATTAGTCTTTACTTCCCTTAGCTTTGATCTGGAATTCGACCACTCTCGTTCACACGCACTATACACTTTCATTTTAAAGAATGCTTTTAAATCACTAGCAACGCTTCGACACTCACTTTCCAAATTAATATTAAAGATCGCGTCTCGCGCACCAGCATGTGCTTTGTCGTTGCCTTTGATTCCAATATGCGATGGTATCCATATGAACGTAACGCTTCTAGAATTCAACCCAGCTTCCAGTAATTCAGCCTTTATTAGTTTTCCAATAGGATTTTGTTGGTATATTTGCTGCAAACTTTTTAAAGCACTGAGGGAGTCGCTAAGAATGAGGCTGTTTGAAAATGTCTGCGAGTTTGCGAGTTGGAGAGCTTTGTATAAAGCAAAAAGTTCAGCAAAGAAGATACTGAGGCTGGAAGGAAGTCTGTATTGGGAAATATTCCCCGAATTTACAATGGCAGCCCCTACTCCTGTTTCACATTTTGATGCATATTTCATTCCAGTCACTGTATTGTTGTTCCAAAATTAAATTAAATTTATCCCTTAATATTGCTGAGTTTACTTCGTATTTGCTAAATATACTTAGTGTTGTATTAATACTAGGGATTTTGATGGTCCAAGGTGGAGGATGATGCAAGTCTACAGGAAATACAGGAGGAAATTGAATGTCCAAATTATTTAGGAATATTCTTATCCTTTCGTAGTAAGGTTTAGATGTTTGGGGCTTATTGCTGAAGTGATGTAGATATTTATTGGTGAAGGTGTTATTATAAAGGGGCTTGTTTTTATTCGATGAAATTGAGGTAGCATGCGATAATGTTAGATACATTCTTCGTTAATGTAGAGGA
The DNA here is from genome assembly GCA_963921935.1 of Galeruca laticollis. NCBI lineage: Eukaryota > Metazoa > Arthropoda > Insecta > Coleoptera > Chrysomelidae > Galeruca > Galeruca laticollis. The sequence goes on along the minus strand of OY998178.1, from coordinate 111,110,962 downwards.
GGTTCACCCGTTTCACTATGAATACTATCGACAGGAGTTACTCTAAAAGCTCCAAGAGCAATTATAAGCCCATGGTTATGATCAATATCAAGTAATTTTAATATTGTTTTAGATGCAGAGGCGTAAGCAAATGATCCATAGTCTGATTTAAATCTTATTAAACTTTTGTAAATAGTTAGCAGCATATTATAATCAGATCTCCAGTGTTTGTTACTTAATGTCTTGCTTGCTTGCTTTATATATTTTATATTTTTTAGTATATTGTAACTATATAAACAGGTACAACATTTCAAAGGTACACACAAATAATTTTAGTTCTTTATTATTTTTCGAGTTTTTAAAAAAAAATCGGAAAATATCTATCTGTTCCTCAAATCTGAGAATGACAGAAAGAAAAATCCTAAGAACAAAACTGCAAAAAACGAATACCGAGCATTCATGAACCACGAAATAAGGATCCATATGAAGGGAGAAGGCAAAGTAAAGAGCATAAAAGCGCAGAGACAAAGATGGGACCAAAGAAAAGGTCCCGTTTCCCTGTTCCACACTACTCCATAGAAGAGGCAAAAGAAAATAAGAAGGAAGAAAATGCGGACTGATCCACCGCGAAAAAAAAGAATCAGGAGAGCTCAACAAGAACGGCCGATATTATATTGGAGTTACAATTCTTTTATTATTGACGTTACTCATATAACCGACATGTCCCATCTCTAATATAAAACACCTTATATCGTGTGATATAAAAACTAATAGAAATAACTGTTTGATAGGAGCACTGAAAACTGTTACTATTGTTTACGAAAAATCCAATATTGGTATTTAACTGATACCACAAAATGAGGGTAGTATAACATTGATTCAGTTAATGTCAATAACACTTATGAAGATAAATAGTGGATAGGTATAAGATGGGTTCCAAACCATTCGAAGAACATCTGGTTTAAATTCATATCTGGAAGCTCGTTATCAAATTTTATTTGAATGTGTATTTTCTCTACATGGATTGAATAAGTTACATATTTAAAGAGGTGAGTGAAACTTTTTACAATCTGAACTTTGTTGAATGCTTGCATAAAAACTGATAAACATCATTCATTTTCTCCAAATATTTACAAAAATTTTATACTTGCTGTATTGCAGTGATGAATGATGTTCTTTTGTGGATATACAAGTGTTTCCTGAAGGAATATATACACAAGTTGAAGTAACCCATTTCTTTATGAATGTCAGTTGGGAAATATGTTTTTGGAGAAAGGAAGTGTTAGGGCATAGGTTGATCGAGCACTTAAACAACTTAATCTTTTTAATACTTTATTTTCTCTGTGGGGCCACACATCGACCCCCGTTGTTCCCTCCAAAACTACTTGACATCTGACAATTCAGTAGGTGCAACCCACTGATATATTTATATTATCTATGGTTCAAGATGACCTAACGGAGACCATAGAGTACACTGCATATCAAATTAGTCTAACAGTTCGGCCATCCTGACACATGATCGACTCGATCATATGGCTTAATGACCTTATGACTCAATTCAAGTTTCAAGAAGTTCCATAAACTTCCACTTACATAATGCATTCTAGGATAAGCCATACGCTCGTCATAATACATAATAACATAGCATAATTACAATATATAATACTGGGTTACCATAAGCATAACACAATGTGTACATAATAGTGAGATAACTCGAATATAAATAATTCATTGTGATGGTGACATAACTTATCATAATGGTAACCTAATTCATCAAATGGTAACATAATTTATCATAATGGTAACCTAATTCATCATAATGGTAACATAATTTATCATAATGGTAACATAATTCATCATAATGGTAACATAATTTATCATAATGGTAACATAATTTATCATAATGGTAACATAATTTGTCATAATGGAACATAATTTGTCATAATGGAACATAATTCATCATAATGGTAACATAATTTATCATAATGGTAACATAATTTGTCATAATAGCAACACAAATGATCATAATGGTAACATAATTTATCATAATGGCACCGAACATAACTATGAACCCACACAGATACCTAAGCAGCGATAATATGAAGTGTAAAACATTAATATTGGGGAATGCATGTGAATTCTAGGTAATAATGTCAATTAAGGTTTATTCAACTACAATTTTTATCGTTTCAGACTCACCATCAGAATCATCTTTTGAATCGATCTCAGACCAGTCAGAAACATTTTCTTTATGCCAAGGTCTCATATGCGAAACCTCGACTGTTCCATGGTAAGGTATCTGGGTAACCTGGAAACCTTCTATGTCCTTCAAAACATATCTGTTATGAGGTAAAACCTTTTCTACTTCATATGGACCCTTGAAACGGGGAAGCAATTTCTTATTTACCCCAGGAGTAGTTACTGTGTTAGTAATTACAACTTTATCTCCTATGCTATATTTTCTTGGTAATTTATGTAATTTATCATAACGCTGTTTACTATAATGTTGAGATTTAATTATGTTTTCATAAGCCTTTTCGCGTGTTTCTACTAAATCATAGTGGCTCACAGGATTAATTTGCTCTAAAATTGACATAACTGAATCATCGATTAAACCCCTTTGTTCTACGCCAAACAATAACCTAGAAGGAGATTCTCCTGTACTTTTGCACACCGTGTTATTGATAGCGAACTCTACTTGACTTAGAATTTTATTCCATTTTTCAGGACCATCACAAGACTTGGCTATCATGGGACCTATTGTCCTATTCAGCCTTTCGACCTGGCCATTCGCCCAAGGGGCTCCGGTGGCTACTAAAATGTGTTTTACCTCAAATTCTTGTAGGAAACTTTCAAAGTCATGAGAACCAAAAGCAGCACCCCTATCCGATATCAGCCTTTTAGGTATACTGTAATTAGAAAAATATGATTTCAAATGTTTTATAACTTCCCTGGTGTTAACCGTGTGACAAGGATATAGTTTACAAAACTTGGTGAAAGCATCAATGACTGCCAATATGTAACGATCACCATTGCTACATTTCTCGAGCGGGCCATAATGGTCAACATGAATAGTTTCGAAGGCAACCCTTCCTTTAGGAATGCTGAATAACTCACCCTCAACCTTACCGTAATTTGGAGAAAAATGAATACATTTAAGACAGTTGGAAATATATTCCTTGACCTTGTCACGCAATTTGGGAAACCAGTATGATTTTAAAATCAAATTGCAGGTTTTGTCCAAACCTACATGAGCCATATTATCATGATACATTCTAATTATATTCTGTTGTAGGTCCTTGGGTACATAGAAAAGCAAATTTCTACTCCGCTTGTCTTTTCTATAAACCAGACCATTGCGAAGTTCAAAGAAGGAGGACTCCTCCTTTTCCAACCTTTTACTCATCTCAACAATACTAGGATCTGAATACTGCTTGATAGACAAAAGTTGCTCAAATGAATTTTCTTCAAGAATTAGAATATTGTGACAGCGACTTAAGGCATCGACGTGTCTCATCTGAGGATTTCTACGATGTTCTATCGTATAATTATATGATTCTAAGAAAATCGCCCATCTCATAATTCTTGGAGAAATATCTCTTTTACTCAATGCCAACCTAAAGCTGTCGCAATCCGTAACAATCTTAAATTGTATTCCTTGCAAATATACATGGAATCGTTTTATAGCATAGATAACTCCCAGACATTCCAACTCATAGCTATGGTATCTTGATTCAACTTCAGACGTACGCTTACTAAAATACATTACAGGATGAAATTTGAAATCTGATTGTTTCTGCATTAGTATTGCACCGAAACCTAAGGAACTACTATCGCAATGTAGCTGAGTTTCCGCTTCTGGAGAATACAAACTGAGAACAGGTTTGCTTGACAAAATATTCTTAAACTTTTCAAAAGCTTGAAGTTGTTCTAGACCCATCCTGAAGTTGACATTATTTCTAAGCAAATCATACAACGGTTTTGCTTCAATTGAAAAATTAGAAATGTACTTACGAAAGTATGAGATTAACCCAACAAAGCTATGCAATTCCTTTTTATTTTTTGGTAATGGATAAGACTGTACTGACTTAATATGGTCTGTGCAAGGTGTAATTCCATTAATGTCTACAGAATAACCAAAAAAATCTATTTTATTTTTCAAAAATGAGCACTTATCTAAGCGAAGTTCTAAAATATTTTTTGTTAGTCTCTGAAAAATGTCTTGTAATACAGAAATATGCTCCGAGAAGCTTAATGTTGTGACTAGCAAATCATCCATGAACAAAATAATTACATTCTTTTCCATAAGATCATTGAAAATTAAGTTTAAAAACCTATTAAAAGCGGCTGGGCTGTTACAGAAACCAAAAGGAGCTCGTAGGAATTCATACTGATTAGTTGGGGTTACAAAACTTAAATACTTTGTGTCTGATTTTCTGACCCTCACATTAAAGAAAGCATTTTTCAAATCTAGTTTGGAAAAATAGTTTTTGTCACGTAACCTTTCAATTTGCTGTTCAATAATGGGCTGTGGAAAATTATCACGTAAAACATTTTTGTTAAGATCCCTAAAATCAACACATAATCGGGTTTTCTTATCCTTCTTTTCAACTAAAACTACTCTTGAAGCAAAATTTGACTCGGACTTTTTAATGATATTGTTTGCTAAAAGTTCCTTAACGTGTTGGTCAACTTCCCGCTGTTCATAGAAGGATAACCGTCTAGGTTTAGTAAAAAAGGGTTTACTATCAGGTTTAAGGTTTATCTTTAACTCATAATCAGTAGCTGGTTTTTCAGGTTTCTCAGCATATAAATAAAACTTTTTAAAAATGTCATATACTTCCTTTTTCTGACCAGCTGACAAGGATTCATTAATATCTAATTCTGGGCAATCGTTCTCATTAATATATTGTATAAAACAAATCTCATTTAATTCAAAATTTTGAGTTTTTGGTTGAATTTCAAGTTTTCCCCCAAAAGAAATTTCTAAACAATCATTTGAAATAAAATTTCTCCCTAACAAAACATCAAAATTAAAAGTGTCTCTAGGAACAACATGAAATAGAATTTTGCATTTACAATTTTCCAAAACTAAAGTATCTTCAAAAATTCCTAAAATGTTCAACTTTGACTTGTTCAAGCCAACAAACGTTTGAGAACCCTCATAAGGTTGTATTGGACAGTTCAATAATATTTCCTCACTTACCAAACTGATAGGGCTTCCTGAGTCGACTACAGCTTCATAACACTTGTCACTATCCATTCCGAAGCTACATGAAACTGTATAAGCTGGAATTAAGTCTGGTCCTACCTCTGTGCACACTGGAGTAACTGTGGAATCTGCTGGTGCTGTGATTGACCTACTCCGTTTTGGCACATCTCTACGCTTAGGGCAGTCTTTAACCTGATGGTCTGTCCGGTGGCATTCAAAGCAAGATCCCCTCTCTCGTTTCGGCTTAGGGCACTCAATTGCTAAGTGGTTTTCAGAATAACAATTGTAACACCTTCTGGTAGCTCCAGATGTTGAAGGTTTTGATTGTCCACTTGTTTGAAAGGTTTTCTTTGGTATTGCAGAGGCAGAGTATCCTCCTCGTCTCTCTAATACTGTGATTGTATTCATAACTTCCAAAAGGTGAGACAAACTGCTAAATTCTTTGATTTTTGCCTGAACTTGCAACTGTACATCATCAAAGCCTTCAATAACATAATGGATTAAGTCGGATTAAGTCTGATTCAGACAATTGTAGTTGTTTACCAATTAATACCTTGTCAAAATAGTACTCACTGAATTTCTCACTACGTTTCCATCTCCTTGCCTCAAATCTACGCATTAGTGATATCTTGTCTTCCTCACACTTAAACATATTGGTCATCTCCTCCTTAATCATAACATATATCATACCTGCATGTAACGGTGACGAGTGAAACCATTTTTTAGCTTGTCCACTCAACTTCCCAATCGTAACTAATTTAATCATCTCATCCGATACTTTATATGTTAACTTAACCGTGTCTACGGTAGTGAACCATGCTGTCACATCTTCTGCCCCCGAATACTCTGGTATAAGTGTGCTTACCTCGGACACATTCACCTGCCTTTCCTTAACTTGCAGGGCATTAACCGCTATATTGATAATGTCCTCTACTGACACCTCAGTTCTCATTCCGCGGGGCGAAGCACCACGTCTCGGAGAACTGCTGTTACTCATGGCTAAGACGGACTGGTATAGACGGAGCTAATTTGGCCTATACCCCACACCTGAAAACTGTTAGGGCATAGGTTGATCGAGCACTTAAACAACTTAATCTTTTTAATACTTTATTTTCTCTGTGGGGCCACACATCGACCCCCGTTGTTCCCTCCAAAACTACTTGACATCTGACAATTCAGTAGGTGCAACCCACTGATATATTTATATTATCTATGGTTCAAGATGACCTAACGGAGACCATAGAGTACACTGCATATCAAATTAGTCTAACAGAAGAAATAATGCTGAAAATTAGAGCTTGTTTATTAATTATATATTCTATACTTTAAATAACATATTGATAGTAATGACATATATTTTATTTCTAATATGATAGAGATAATTCCAACTTAGCAAACATGAAAATAACATAAAATACAATGTGACAAAATGTTATATATTGTTACGAAACATCACACTGGTATAGTCCCTGAATCCGACGCAGTCTAAGCTAAGTATGAAAATTAAAATTATGGCGGATGCGCAGGGATTTCTTAAAATTGTTTACGATTGTGACTATCTTATCTAGACATTGTTTTGGTGACCAGTCTTATCTAGAAAATGCGAGAACCAATTGTTTTTGTGTAAGCCGCAATCTAGAATTATCTAGTAAAGAAAGGCACTAATATATATATATATATATGTATATATATATATATATATATATATATAAACGCCAAGATCTTTTATTTACAAAATGCCGCCAAGCTTTCGTGTCCTTTTGACACTTCTTCAGGGCAATGTAAAATATTTGTCTTATGTGAAATATGACATCAAGTATATTATAATTATATTTATTTTTATATTTACAAATTTTTTAATGATTATTTATATTGAATTTACTTAAAATATTTTACATTGCCCTGAAGAAGTGTCAAAAGGACACGAAAGCTTGGCGGCATTTTGTAAATAAAAGATCTTGGCGTTGATTCCTTGGACTGAAATCCCCGTTATCCCCACCTATATAGCATTTTTCAGTCGTTATATAAAAAAAAAATTTTTTATATATATATATATATATATATATATATAAAGGACCGACCAACGGAGAAGTTCAGATTAGTTGATAAAGTGATCTCGACAAATAAACAAGAATACACTGAAATAGCGAAGAGTAAAGTGTTGATATAAATTAATAATTAAGGTTGTCTGTGTATAAATCACCTTAACTATTCCATCTCTATATCTTTCGCATCTCGCCCAAAGCTACTATATCAGCAACCACATCGTAATTGTCCATTTTTTATTATCTTCCACACAAGTTGTTACTTTTTCGTTTGTTTTAATTCTCACCATTCTTCATCCTTCCATTCATACGCTTCATCTATCATTTATTCGAATTCTTATCAATTATATTTCCTCCTAGAGCCCTGTTTTTTGGCCTTCAATTTGTTTTCATTTCAGTCGCGTGTCTGGCGCATCCCAATGTTTTCATAGATTTTGCCGCCCTCACCAGATGGACATCAAGTCTGTCTCCAAATTTATTCTTTCTGGTAGATGGTAGTTGCCTGTCTATTGAGGGTCACGAAATCTCTTCACTTAACAATATCATACCACGATGTTTGTCTATGTTACGACGATTCGGAACCCCCTTGATGGAATGGAATGCCAATTAGGGTTTTTGCAATTATTTGTGAATAAGTTTTCCTGATGACAACTTGGCAAAACGGTCGATCATAAAGATGTATAGTACAGATTTTAATAATTTTAATAAATTTTAATCTTTTAAACATATTTTTAACACTGTTCTAAAACCCACAATGTGAACCACGAAATAAATAAATGTACAGACGTACACATTTTGAAGCCCCTGTCTTGGGATTCTGACAAGTATGTATGAATGTTATCAAACTTTTCAAATTGTAATTCACAAATTTATAATGACCGCACTGATGATGGCATAATGTCGAAAGCGCTCTGCGAAATTTTAACTAAAGAAAATTGCACAACAGTACTTTGTTTCTTTTGAAGAAATCTTGGGATATTCATCTCTTGTGCATACAGCTGTAATTAAAAAAAAATTAAATAACTTTAAGTTAACTTGTAGAATGACATCACATGTTATAGTTGACTTCAAAGTAGCGTGGAAAAACCGGGTTTCCGAGTTTTGAGTTCTGTCGGTTCTGTCAACGATTTGGAATTTATAACCTCAATTATTTCTTCTTCTTTTTTGAGATCTTGGGCTCAATTCTCCCGAACTATTTACCAGATGAAATTTCCTACCTAGATAATTATAATCACTGAAAGAAGCTGCACTCACGTGTGTCTGACGATAGTCATCACTCCTTCCTTTCTGAAAGTTGAAGGTTTACATAGATTTCCAATTCACATTAAATTTTAGTTCATGCGAAAATCTAAAGTCACAAAAGTTTACAAAGCCATTTACAATTTACAGTTAATGTCCTTCAGAAACTTACAAACTAATAAAACTACACAATCAGCAGTCTCTCTCAATATACAATTTAGATTAAGCACCATAGCAAGCGGATTAAAGCATTTAATTATGTCTATATAAAATTTGTCCCTTACACCTTTGTTAATTCCACACTAAAAAAAATGTGGTTAAGATTAGCTACTGCTCCACAATCGCACAAAGGAGACTCTACCAGTCCAATTCTGTTTAGGTGATCTTTGGAATAACAGTGCCCAATTCTTAATCTCGAATAAGTGGATAATTTAGATTTGTTCAATTGGCTTTCACTAAACCATGGCTTTTTAGGGAAGTGATCCAATAGCCTGTATAAATATTGACCTTTTAAAACACACAATTCTCTTCATTCTTCTTCCCATAATTCGTAGATATCAGATTTAATATTAGGTAAAATATTTCTTTATTCAACCAAGTTAAAATTTATATGATCCAACTCAAGGCTTTTCTTGGCGAGAGTATCTGCCATCTCGTTCCCCTTTATGGAGGTATGGCTCGGAATCCATCCCAATTTTATAAGGATGTTATTTTTCTTAGCCTCCCATAACCTCACTTAATTATATTGAGAATATTTCGAGTGTGTTTTTACTTTGTTTTATATGAATTTTGCAACGTTAGCAAACGATATCCAAAACATTTTTAAAGAACTTTTATCCGACGATGAAGTAGATGGTATGAATATTGATAAAATATATTCAATTTCCTCATTAGAAAAGTTTATGGCTCTTCTATCCATTCAGACTATTAATATAGAAAAAAAACCAATGGCACAGGACCAATTGGACAGGCTTATTTCAGTAACATGTTTGCATAAAAATCAAAATCAAAAAATTAAATACAAAAGCTATAGAATGTTTCGAGATGTACAAAAAACCAAAGTAACATTCTGGCATCAAATCAAAAACAAAAAAATAAAAAAAGTGGTAAATTTGTGAATTTTCTTAAATAAATGTTTTAATGTACGCTTTAGAGAAAAAATATTAGATACAAAAGTTGTAGAACGTGTTAAGGTCTATAAAAAAGCTTAGTAACTTTTTTGCGTCAAATAAAAAACAAAGGAATTACGATTTTTTTTCAACTTTGACAGGCCGCCATTTTGTTTTTACTGGGCCGATTTGGCTTATTAACGAACTCGTCCAACATTTTGGCCTAACCGATTTTTGTAGCGAGTTTGGTTTCGATCCGTCAAAAAATACGCCCTCTATCGTGCTTACAAATTCCGTTATAATTTGTGAATTTTCTGGAATAAATGTTTTAATGTACGATTTAGAGAAAAATGTCAAATACAAAAGTTGTAGAACGTGTTAAGGTCTATGTAAAAGCTCAGTAACTTTTTTGCGTCAAATGAAAAACAAAGGAAATACGATTTTTTTCCAACTTTGACAAGCCGCCATTTTGTTTTTACTGGGCCGATTTGGCTCATTACCGACCTCGTCCAAGATTTTAGCCTAAACGATTTTTGTAGCGAGTTTGGTTTCGATCCGTCAGAAAATACGCCCTCTATCGTGCTTACAAATTCCGTTATAACACACACATATATATATATATATGTATATATATATATATATATATATATATATATATATATATATATATATATATATATATATATATATATATTGAACTAGTCATCTAGTTGTGTAAATATATTGAAATAAATAAACATAATAAAAAGGTCTTATTGTAACGGAAGGAGTGTCAGTAGACACAACCATTAGAATAAACTCAATAACAAATCAAATATTAAAATATAAAAAGATTGAAATATGAATAAATCGGGTGAAATATTGATGAGAATGTTTTAAAAATGGATGAAGAATAAAAATTAAATAGATAGTAAATATTACCTGTACCAGTAATTCTGATTGGTTGTCAAAGTCACGGAATTACGTATTACACTGAACACAGCCATAGCAATTTCTGCAGGACGAAACGTCATATAATAGCTTGAAACCTAAATTAAGAGAAAAGAATAATCAGTTTAACAATAACTTAACATTGTTTACATAATTTTTTTAGTAGTAGCAAAGGTTTAGAATACCATGTTTCATTCATTCATTGCAAAGGGTTGAAACTAGATGGAAAAGATAGTTGGAACACAGCCCCAATGTATAGAAAGGAAATGAATATTTACAAGAAGTAATGCCTGCTAGGGAATTTTCATTACCAACTTAAAATCATTGCTTATTGATTATATATATGAAATTTAATTACAAAACAAAAATAATCAGGAGTTTATGTATAATAATGATAAAACAGGACTCAAACTAAAATAGAATCAATTACATATAGGTTAATTAATAATATAGGTTGTAAAATTTGTAAAAATAAACATTTCTCAAATTAGCTAAATAACATGAATATAAGAAAACTGACTATTGTACGAGGAAAAGAGGACTTAATTAAAATTCCTTAATACAATAGAAATCTAAGTGTATCAGTGTTTTTTACCCTCCAGGACAATAAATTTATGTTTTTCAAAATAGTAACTAAAAGACTGGATAATAACAATTTTAGTGATTAAAAAAACAAATAAGTGAGCTATGGACTAAGGAAGCCAAAAGACTTGTTGATTTTGAAAACAAAAGAAGGTGGATTTATGGTGGTGATAGAGGATGCGTCGATAAAAGATTGCTCTCTGTATAAAATTGTTTAAAGGTGTTTAAAAGTTAAAATTATAAAAATAAGTTAAATCAAACTAATCATAGGAGTATCCTATTATGTGTAAGGATTAAATAGTGCAGTAGGAGTGTGTCTCTTATGAGATATCTGCAAGAATTAGAGATGCGAGTGCAGCCAGCAGTGATAGCAAAGATAAGGTCTGTGTATTTTGCTTAAACTTATTTGGAATTCCAATTAACATTTTCAAAGTGTACACTCAAATCTTTAGTTGAACATTCGAATTACATAACGCATAAAAAAGGCCAAAAACAATAAAATATGATGCATCATAAATTTATCTATAGAGAATTATATCTTTAATATCTATCCAATTAATGTACTCACCTTTTGTAAATTTATCTATTTGAAATATCACGTGCATCATGTATGTTATATTAAATCTTATAACTTCCTTCCAGCTATTGCATGTATAACTTTAAACTATCACTTTCTTGACCTTTAAACACACACATATATAGTTTATAAATTATCACTTATATGTAATTGATTATAGAAACTTGATAATTTTAACAAAATCTTTTATCACAAGCACGCTAGCGTCGTGTTAACTGTGAAACGTTATTTATGGAAGGGAAACCTCCTTCTTTCATGTATATTGTAGTAGCGCATGCGTTTGGAGATTTAGCGCCGACGCAGTAGTGGGAACATTGTGTTATAGAGAATACATGTATGATATGGGGTAGAACAATTCCATAAGAATAAATGTATAAACCAAATTAATAGTTTCAAAAATATTTTATTATGTTCCAATCAGGTTAAAAATTTTCAAATTATTTTATTAAACTGCTTTACATTTATGTGTTGATTTTTCTTTATTCTCACATCCATGATTAAATTCTCAATATCATTGTTGTCGTATTTCAATCATTTTTCAGATATTGTTTCTTTCAGAGGTTGTAAGTTAAAGGTAAGATTAAGAATATATTTCCTCAATCTTTGATTATTATATCCAGAACTCAAAGGGAGGATTCTCATGCTTCCGACTAATTAAATAAACATTATAAATAAATAATTAATTAAAAAATTTTGAGCTAGTCAATCAAGGGAATAATTATTAAATGGCGCCCATAAATAAACATAAATAAATAAATAAAATTATAAAAAATATATAAAATAATAATATATATATATACAGGGTGTCCCGGGACTAATGGGAAAAAAGTCAGGAGCGTATAATCTGAGCCAAAATAATGTTAGTACTTCATATAAACGTTTTCTATCCAGGCCCTCGTTTTCGAGTTATAGGCCTCCAAAGTTTTAATTTTGAATTTGGTTTTTATTTTTATTTTTTGTACTAGTTATTTGATCTTTATAAAATTTACGGCAAAGCTATAATATACGTGTATGTTTATTTTGGTAAGGTAAACAGATTTACAGTAGTGCCTTGAAGCCAGGGACGGACTACTCGCAATGATTAGTGATCCAAAAATTTTGCAGGGATGGCACACCCTGTATGAAATTATCGAAATTCACTTCCCCACACATTAAGCTAACGAAAAGGTACTTCTGTTGGAATTCGATAAAATAATCCGTTTGGCTAATATTTACAGTTTTATTAATGCACTACGTACCAATTTACGCATTCACCATTTTTATAAGTACACGAGGTAAAACTAACTTATTAATACGATGTCCAAGATGTACTTACAGTACTACAAAAAAATAATTTGACGATAGCAGAAAATAAAAAACATTAACGACTTATTAATTGGAAAGTTGGTAAAAACTTTTGTTAAATGCAGTTGATAATGAACCATCAACGAGTTTACGAAAATTATCAAGAGAACATAACGTCTCGAAATCAGTTGTTCATCGCATTCTAAAAGAACAGCTGTTATATCCTTTTCACATGAAAAAAGTACACAGTATGACAGTGGCTGATTATCCTTCACGACTTGAGTATAGCCAGTGGTTTCTGCGACAACAACAAGCAGACAATACATTTATTAGTAACGTTCTCTTTACAAACGAATCCGGTTTCACCAGAGATGGAGTCATAAATTCAAACTAGGAGCCAGCATAGATTCATGGTTAAAGTTTGGGCAGGAATAGTTGGCAATCATTTGATAGGGCCATACTTTATTGACGGTACTTTGACCGGCCAGAGATATTTGGAGTTTTTCCAAAATGAGTTATGGAACCTGTTTGATGATGTGCTACTGCAAACTCGTAGGAATTTATGGTTCATGCATGTTGGGGCCCCTCCTCATTTCAGTGTAGATGTACGACAGCATTTACACACAAGGTTTGCTAATAGATGGATTGGTCGTGGAGGCCCTTTTCAATGGCCACCGCGATCAGACGTTAATCCTATGGATTTCTTTCTCTAGGGTTATCTCAAAAGTAAGGTATACGCAACACATGTGCAAACAAGGCAAGATTTAATAGACAGAATTGTGTTACACTGCAATGTTATTAGAAATAATGTGGGATTGCTCTTTCAAGTGCGAAGAAACAACCTTCGTAGACTTAGAATGTGCGTGGAAGTAGGAGGAGCTCATATTGAACATTTATTAGAATAACATTAGTTTTTGTTGTTGTTTAGGAATTAGTTTTAGTCCAATCTTTTATAACTTGTGTTTTTTAGGTTTTCTTAATGATTTAATGATGCTGAGTTCGTAATTTTGATTAAAAGCAACTAATTACGTTGTTTGCGTACCTATTAAATTCCCATTAAATAAGTTCCTAATGTTTTTATAACCTGCTATCATCAAATTATTTTTTTGTAGTACTGTAGGTAAATATTCGACATCGTATTAATAAGTTAGTTAAGTAAATTTGTATGTAGTGCATTATTAAAACAGTAAATATTAGCCAAACGGCTTATTTTATCGAATTCCAGCAAGAGTACCTTTTCGTTAGCTTAATATGTGGGGAAGTGAATTTCGATAATTTCATACAGGGTGTGCCATCCCTGCAAAATGTTTGGACCACTAACCATTGCGAGTAGTCCGTCCCTGGCTTCAAGGCACTACTATAAAACTGTTTACTTTTCCAAAATAAACATACACGTACATTATAGCTTTGGCGTAAATTTTATAAAGATCAAATAACTAGTACAAAGAATAAAAATAAAAACCAAATTCAAAATTAAAACTTTGGAGGCCTATAACTCGAAAACGAGGGACTGCATAGAAAAAGTTTATATGAAGTACTAACATTATTATGGCTCAGATTATACGCTCCTGACTTTTTCCCATTAGTCCCGGGACACCCTGTATATATATATATATATATATATATATATATATATATATATATATATATATATATATATATATATATTATTATTTATGTTGATAATAATTACTTATTTACTTGTATTTATATTTAGAATGTAAATATTTATTATTTTAGAATTTTTTGTTTAGTTTGGCTAGCTCAGTTTGTTTTTAATAATTTGTTTAGTAACCTTTATTATATATTTATTATTTCGGGAGCATGAAATCCTTTTTCTCTTTGAGTCCTGGCTTATTGTATTGTTATAATTGTTTAAATAAAAAGAAAACACATTTTTTGAAATAGATTTAATTTTCAATGCAATATTTTATATTTGATAAAAATAATATGCGACGCCAATGGTTATATTGTACCTACTCATTTATTTTAATAATTTCATCAATGCGCATGCGTGAAAAACTAGTCATGCGCTTTAACATAAAACGAACAATTCTGATACGTAAGAAGCATCTGTTCATATTAAACACAGTTTGTTGACGATGCAAACAAGTAAATGGTTCAAACACATAAAATAATTTATATATAAATCATAGTTATATATGATACAAATTGCTGTGGAAATAAAATTGTTATATACATGGATAGAAAAATAGAAATTATATACAGATGGAAATAGTTATTACATTATGAAACTTCAATCACCAGATTTATGCGATTACAAAATGGCGTAAGTGGCGTAAGTACATATTTTAATTTATTGAAAATTCGGCCTTTTATTAAATTTAACGATTTATGCAATGAATTCACTATACAAAGTCTGTTTCTTTCTTTTTTGATCGATCATATGTGCAAAAGTTTATCAATTTATGAAATTAAGTACTTAATTGGGTATTTTGAGTTTTTACACTGATTATTGGCCAATAATGATTTTAAAACACTGACCTGTTGCTCTTGAATTGGGATGAAAGTCTCTGGATCCCAGGAACACTCCGCTGAAGTTCCAAAAAACCAAAATTGATGAAAATTTCATAAATTCTTGCCGAAAAACTTGTTACAATTGACTGTGAGTATTACTAATATTGTATTTAATAGTACTTTAGAAGTTTAAATGTCTTAAACCGGGAATATCTTAAAATCTCAGGAACACCATCACACACACTCCTCGCTTCTTGAGACCAGCTCCCCTTCCTTCTTTGAGCGTCCCCTCGATTCTCTACTTTTTTCAACAAACAGTCTTTTGTTCTTTTTCAGGTCACTATTCCAAAGTTTATTTATTGATTCACAATTTGTTCTGTCATATTTTATAACCAATAAGATATTGTCTTTTGCAATCAGATAATTGAAACTTCTATCACTTATTAAAAAATTTCATACATACACTCTTTTACATTATTAGTTCATTTATAGAGTTCCTATGAGTTTTTTCATCATACAAATAAATTAAAATTGGTTATACATAGATACATTTACATGGTACAACATTCAATATTGTTATTGATAGTATATCCTTGTTACACTCATATTAATTATAAATATAAATTCTCTTATGTTATTTGTCTAAACTCTTTGCATTATATTATTTATAATAAACTTTAACAAATTACTATTTATTGATTCTATGTTTATTCCATTTACCATATATCACTTGTCTATATGTCATTATTCGTTTATCTATGAAATCTATTGAATTATATTCTATTCAATATTTGTATTTGTTATTATTCTTAAATTAATGATTATAATGAATTAACTATAATAATATTTGTTTTCATTTCAGATGAACAGCTGATTATGTTATGGAAAATAATCTTCGTCTTAGGCAACTTTATTTACATCATTACATTGGTTAGGCAATCTCTATATTTTGTGTTAATATTGAGGTAATTCCTTATTTATTATATTGTTATAGGCTATTATTTAATATATCTTTATTTGATATGTTGTTTAAATTAAGAAAAGTGTTTCCTTTTTACTTGTTTTCTTAAATTATATTATTTTCATATATATTTCATACTAGCAACATATTCTTATAATACTAATTCTCTTATTATCTATGATATCTGGTTCAATATATATATATATATATATATATATATATATATATATTGAAAATAATTCAAGAACACAGAAACTAAAATAATATAACTCATATCAGCATACTACACAGAATTATATAAACCAGTATCGGTTAATGAAAATATTTCCAATATACAGAAGATTTTAATGCAGTATTTAAAAAAACTGTATATGTTTTACATGTACAAAATATTCTAGAGCATATATACATCATCTGTTAAGTGTTAGAGAATTATTAGCACCTATTTTGATCAGGATACATAATATCTATTACCTTATAAAAGTAAGAAAAAACATATATATATATATATATATACATATATATATATAGAAGAGATAGTTCTTCATTACTTAGATGGAGGTATAACTGAAATTCTCACTCTCACAAATATATTGAAGTTTGGAACATTTGATTGAATATCTTTAATATGATACCAAAAGAATTTATTGATGAAATAATCTATTCATAATGGAATACAATATATGAGCAATAGTAATAAGAAATTTGAATAAAAAGGATAAGACTTACCTTTAAACACAGTAGTTCATTCAAGAAGCATATCGACAATCCATTGTAAGTAATAAATAACAAGTTATAAATCAAAATTCCTTAATTAAAAGAAACATGTAA
Source organism: Galeruca laticollis (assembly GCA_963921935.1). NCBI lineage: Eukaryota > Metazoa > Arthropoda > Insecta > Coleoptera > Chrysomelidae > Galeruca > Galeruca laticollis. The sequence continues at coordinate 111,093,735 of OY998178.1, read as the reverse complement.
TCCATATTCTACAAATATTCATTGAACATTAATAATACTTACAATAAATAAACATCTAATAACTTGATTATTTAACATTTAGAGAGTTTTGGTTATATATATATAAAACAATGTCAGAAATGTCAAAAAAAAACATTTTATCAATGGACTGGAATAAGGTTATAAATTGAAAAAGAAGCAGAACCATAGAAATCTATATTTATTGAGTCAAGAAATATGTGAATTTTATGGATTGTAATTATATATTAGGAATTAGAAAATGAATCGGAAATCAACATATTTATGATTTCGGATAGCAACGAAAAATAAGAAAGGCGGGAGTTGGTTGTTGATTTTTGGAATAATGAAGGAAGGGGGAGATTTAAAAAACTTAAATGGTTGAAGAATTTAAAAAGAGAAAATTAAGTTATTGTACAAAGAAGTGAGTTATTTGATCTCCATATTAAAAATACACACTTAAAAAAATTATGAAAATTGAAGAAAATTCAAAGGTAATCAATTATATTACTAAGAAGAGAATTGTAGATGAGGATATGTAGCGGGAGATGAACAAGGGTTGACATTAAAAAAAAATATAAGAAATTTGGATAAAAATAATAACAAAATAGGATAATAAGACCTCAATTAATTCGAAATAGCTATATAAGGCTATTAAAACAATAATTTCTACGAAGATATATACAATATATAAAAAATACATGTTATTGGAGGCTATGGTACAAATGAAAGAGTCATTTCAAATTGAATAATCAGTTGATGTGGTACGGAATCGTAATGTAAAGTTCCTGAATAAGACATTAAGCATTGATTGGGAATTCGAAGTTGGAGAATAATAGAAATTACAAACACGTGTTACCTGTAACAAGAAATCTAGTAAAAAACATCTCCATCTGGATGACATATGTATGCATGACATGGTTTTTTAGCAGACAGAATTTCAAGAAAGGAATATTAGTGGTTGAGAGGTTAGTGCTTCTTTTTATTTTTGTTGGTACCAACATTCGGATTAGAGATGTACATTTATAATAAAAGTAATAAGAATTAGTATCTGAAACTATTAAACATATTAAAAGCATAAAAAAAGGTAATAATATAGACTTGAGTACTTACCATTTATATTTAACAAATATTTTATTGTTTGACATTTCAATATTATATTCGTATTTAAGATAGTTCATCACTTTGTTTAAATTTATAATACATAGTTTTTGAACCATATAATATAGTTGTTGTATTAAAGGTATCCTTGGAACTATTGTTTATGTTCATATAAATATTACTTCAACTGATACGAGTGACAGTTGGAATCGATTATTCTACTGATAATTTCTATCTATTTTAATTGTGAGACAAAATCGATTGCTATATTGAAAGTTTCTATACATAGGCGCACCAATTAATAAAAAAAATATCAGTTATTTGAATGATTCATATATGTAAAATATTGTAGATATAGAGTTAAAATCACTTCCGGATCCCAAAGAGTAGTAAGAGTTTCTCATGCTCTCCACATAAATAAATAAATACATAAATTTTTTTTCTTTACTTCATTACAGAGCTAGCTATACTAGAGTTGAATATATTAAATTGATAATACAACAATTGTGGTAGTATTGTCGGCAAAGTATACAACCATAACAATCCATCATAATTTTGGCCCGCAACGTGGGGCGAATGAATACTTTTTTCTTGATAAAAAGGTTTAAAAACAGAATTAAACAATAAAAATGGCAAAGAGGATGACCTCAAGAGATGGTAAACTAGTAGGAATAGAAAATGGATCTGATGAAGAAAGGAGTAATGCAAGAGGAGATTTTCAGGTGCAGTACTTGGAACAAGGAAGGGACCAATCAGAAGGGGATATGACAGTAGGAGATGAGGAAGAACAAGAGAATAGGAGACAAGAGAGAAGAGAAAATACAAGTAGCAATGACCAATTAATGCAATTTTTGATTAGTATGGAAAATAATTTGAGGGGAGATATGAATACAATGAGGGGAGATTTGAATGGGAAGATAGATAATATGAGGGGAGATTTGAATGGGAAAATGGACAAACAAAATGAGAATATGAATTGTATGGAAAAGAATATGAGGGGAGATATGAATACAATGAGGGGAGAGATTCAGGAAGATATTAATAATATTACTGGACACATGAACAGGTTGGAAAAGAAAATAGAAGAAGGAAAAATTTAAAATTTTAAGGAGATTAAGAAAATTAGGGAGGAGAATGAGGAATTTAGAAAACAGATAGATAAAATTAAAATTGGTATAAAAGAAGAAAATACGAATTTGAGAGTAGAACTTCAGGAACATAGAATTAAAATAAGAGAAACAATTGAAAAACAGGTAGAAGAAGAAGTTCAAGAACTAGGAAGATGTTTAGAAGAAAATTTATCAGGAGAAATTCAAGTAGAAGTGAAGAAACAAAATGAGAATATAATTGAAGAAATACAGTCTATAAAAGTACAAGAACAAACAAATGAGGAACTAATGCAAATGTATGAACAGAATTTGAATAAGAAATTGAATGACTTAAATGGAAGGATAGAAGAACAAACGGGAACGTGTAAAAAAAGGAGAGAAAGTATAGAGAAATTAGTTAACAAGGAATTGGAGGAAATGAATAGAAAATTACAAGAAACTGTAGAAGAAATTGAAGATAATCTAAAACGAAATGGAGGAGGAATGGTGTATACGGGAAACATAGAAATAGGAGTTAAATTTGATGGGAACATAAATACAATACATCCCAAAGTTTTTATTAAAATAATTAGAAACAAAGTAAAGGGAATCAGTGACATGGTAGAGATGAAATTAATAATTAGGGGAATGTTATTGGGTCATGCGTTATTATGGTTTTGTAATGGAGAGGAACAGATGAATAAATTCGAGGACTTTGAGAAACAATTTTTAATGTATTTTTGGGGGGAGATACAGCAAGCTAATTTTAGGGAACGTCTCTATTTTGGGAAATTTGATTACAATAAAAGTAAAAATTTAAATAATTATGCAATGCAACTTTATAACATAGCCCAATATCTTGAACCGAATATGAAAGAAGAAGAATTAGTGTTATATGTTGGAAGACATTTTAATACAGAAGTGTCTGAAACTATAGCTTTACATGACATCAAAACGATGGACAATTTGTCAAATTACTTGCAGAGAGTGGAAAGAGGCATGCAAAATGGAAATGGAGTGAACAGATACCAAAGAGACATCAGAAAAGAAACCATGAGAAATGAAAGACAGAGAGAAAATGAAAATGGACATTTTAGAAGAGATAATTATGATAGGTATGAAAATAGAAATTATATAAATAGAAATTATGAAAACAAAAGAAGTTATGGAAATGTAGATCGGAATAATGGAAATGAAGAGAGAGAAATTATAGAAATGGAGACAGAAGTAATGGGTACAGGCAGCACGATAATAGAGGAAATTATGGAAATTTTGATAGGAGAAATTATAACAGAGATAGAAATGGGAATTGGCATCAGAATGGAGATGAAAGAAGGAATAACTATAATGGGAGAAGAAATAATGGCAAAGGAAATGAAGATAGAAGAAACTATGAACAAGAAGACCAAGAAAAAAATTATGACAGAAATCATTCAGAAGAAGAAAGAAGACAAATAAATAATATAGTTGACAACCAAGAAAATTCGGGTAATGATCAGAGCCAATGCTCAGATCCAAATTTTGCTTAGATCGTCCTTGCGTGCGTAGTATTGTCTATTCCTCCAATTATCAGCATCCGAGAGAATTTATTATAGAAGAAGATTTACAATATTATGACACAGTTAAATTAATTTTTATTGAGGGGAGATTACATAATATTACATGTAAAATCTTATTAGATACGGGTTCAGAGGTTTCTATAGTAAATAAAAATATTGTTGATAACTTAAATCCGGATGATATTACGGTGGTAAATACTAATAAATTATCATTAGTGGGGGCGAACGGTAAGAAATTATATGAAACTAGTCAAACTATCATGATAAATTTGAATATAGGAGAAGAAGATATACCAGTACAATTATTGTTGGTAAAGAATTTAAAATACGATATGATTCTAGGAACAGATGAATTAAATAAACATAAAGTCATAATAGATTATGAACAAGAGTGTATAAAATGGAGAGAACAACTTATACCTTTTATTAATCAACATGGAGTGGATATTAATAAAAAAGAAATCAATACAGGGCAAGTAAATGAAATGGATAAAATCAATTACCATATGAATGAAGAATTATGTTTAATTAAATATAGGAATAGATTATGTAAATTATTACAAAAGCATAAAAAATTGTTTAATGAAGAAGTTTGTGTGGCATCTAAGTATGTTCATAAATTAGAAATTACACCAGAGATTAAGAATTTTAAAATTAAAACCTATCCTATACCATATCGATTAAAGGAACAAGTTTATCAAGAGATTACTAAAATGCTACACGATGGGATAATTGAAAGATCTAATTCTCAATATATTAATGCCATAACTTGTGTAAAAAAGAAATCCGGAGAGATCAGACTATGTTTAGACGCAAGAAATATTAATCAATATACCAAAAAACAATATGAAAGTCCATTAAATGTGGATGGTATATTTGGAAGAATTACAAAAGTGAATATTTTTACTAAACTAGATTTAAAACATAGCTTCTGGTTGATTCCATTAGACCAAAGAAGTAGACCATATACAGCTTTCATGGTGGATGGAGTAGTGTACCAATTTTGCGTTGTGCCTTTCGGTTTACAAAGTTCATGTGCAGCACTTGTTAGGACATTACATACTATCCTTAATCCACATGAAGATTTTACACTTCATTATATTGATGACATTCTGATATACTCTGAAACAGAAGAAAAACATCATGAACATCTAAAAATAATATTGAAGGAATTAGAAGAAGCAGGATTAAAACTTAATTTAGAAAAATGTCAATTTTATAAAAAAGAGGTAGACTATTTAGGATATGTATTAAATGACACTGGTATAACCATGAATCCCGAACGAGTTAAGGCAATACGAGAGTATAAAACACCTCATAACCTTAAGGCTTTGAGGGGCTTTCTAGGCATACTGAATTATTTTAAAAGACTAATACCAGACTTTAGTAAAAAATAAATTCCTTTGATAGAATTACTAAAGAAAGATGGAATTGGGATAAAAAAAGAGAAACGACATTTCAAGAATTGAAAGAAATATTTTTAAACAAATTAAAAGTGTATCATCCTCAATATGATAAAACGTTTATATTAAAGACAGATGCATCTATAGAAAGGTTGGCTGGAGTATTAGTGCAGATACAAGAAGAAGGGGAGGTACCGATTAGTTTCGTATCAAGAGTAACAAAGGCGGCAGAAAAGAAATACTCTATTACTGAATTGGAAATGGCTAGTGTTGTTTTTTGTATTAGTAAGTTTAGATTTTTTTTATAAGGGGCAAAATTTATATTAGAAACAGACCATTTAGCATTAACTGCTATGCTAAAGAATCGGTATGCTAACAATCGTATACATCGATGGATACTACTTTTGCAGGAGTATGAATTTGAAATTAAATATGTACCTGGAAAACTGAATATAGTCGCAGATGCATTGAGTAGAGCCACAGAAATAGGAAACGATCAAAGAAAATTTCAAATAGGAATAAATCAATTACATCAAACGGAAGGAATATTTACTTTAGAGAGATTACTTTAGAGAGAAAGAAGGAAGATCAAAAGAATATAATAAATGAAAATATAAAAGGAATGTATAAAATTGAAGGAATACGGTATAAGAAATTGGAGGATAGAGAGGTATATGTTATTAGTAAAGAATATACACAAGAAATTATCAAATATTTACATGAAGAGAATGGGCATATTGGTACGAGAAAATTATGGACATTATTTAGGGAGAATTATGTATCAAAAAAGGATTTGAGTATAGTCAAAGAAATATGTAAACGTTGTGAGACATGTCAATTAGCAAAGGAAAAAAATTACCATAATTATACAACGGCAAAATCAATTATTACAAATAAACCATTACAGACAGTAGCAATAGATTTTATAGGGAACTTAATAAAGAGTACTAGGGGAAATAAACATTTATTAGTGATAGTAGGTATATACAGTAAATATGTTAAAACGTTTCCATGCAAACGTACAAATGCTAAAGTTATCATGGAATGTTTAAAAACTTATATGGAAGAACAATCCATCATAATATATATATATATGTATATATATATATATATATATATATATATATATATATATGTTATAATATATCTAATTCTCTATATGAATTTTAATTATTTAATTTTAATGTAAACCTTCCTGTAAAGATAAATTTCGATTCACCTCACGTTGATGTATATTGTCGCAGCGACAATTCTTGTACATACAACTTAAAACCTTATGTAAGAAATTTCTACCTTGACAGTAGTTGTCAAAAAATATGCCCGGCTCTAATAAATATTAATTTAGTATTTCTAAAATTGAATTTATATCTGTAATCGACCTATTACTCTTCTCTCAGGGTGGGATCAAACTGTTAAAAAAATTAATTATTCAAAATTTGTTTAAATTTTTACGTATCTCCAAATTATCTGTTTCACTATTGGTCAGAACCTATAGTAACTGTATGTTTAATATTATAAAAGGCACTTGAAATCTCTGATGACATTTCCAATATTTCTGTCACTGAAAATTACCAACTGCCACTGATTTGATCGACAGTTTTATTTAATGAAAAATGTTTAATTTTCTGAAATAATGTTATAAAAAGACTATAGTGAGTAGGAATGCAAAATTCTATATTATACTACTAGATTCAAATACAAATTAATATTCCCCAAACTTATTATAAACGAAACAACAGTCGTAATTTCTACGAAGCTTAAAATTACTACAACCTATATGCTATAAATTAACCTAATGAAAAAACGTTTAATAAAAGTTCCAGCTGTCGATCTAAATCTTGATATGGATAAATGTCAAAAACAAGCTTCACTCAAATTTTTCTAGTTCAAAACTTTTCTTCTCTTATGTGAATTTCTTTATATGATTTATTAATTTTGTTTGCAATCAAAAATCTAATAGATGCATCTATGTCAAATTTAATTTAAAAATAGGCCTTATTATTTCTCGAGAAATTATTGTAAAGAAACTGGATCGGACTCACCAACTAATAACTGGACAACTCGTACAATTCTAATGGATCTTAGAATTCAGGAAACTTTCTAAATTTTATTTAGAAATCTGGAACACATTCACTACACACGATGCAATTCTTATTCGAATTATGCACGCACTGGCTTTATAATGAAATGGCTTTTGAATCTGGTTGTATAAATATACAACTTCTACTATCTACCAAAAATTGAGACAACTCTAATTACGATGTTGCCTCTTCGGGATTTCAAACACAACTAACTAAACTTTCTTCAAATAAATAAATCTCCTCTCCTTTGGTTACGAAATTTTTTTTTTAAAAAATACTAATTTAAGTTTCCCTATAACAAAGAGAGATTTGAATTATTTTATTATCATTGTAATTCTGATAGCAGAGACATCTGTATTTTAAAATTTCAAATATATTCTCCAAAATGTAATATAATTCTGTCTATCATTAAATATATTCTACATAAACGTCATCCGAAAATTAAAATTAAAATGTCACATTTGATTTTTCTACCGAATCTTTCAAAATTATTGATTATACCTGTAATACAGTGTGTATCGAAAGTATTTCATACAAATATAAATAGTTTTCCTTATTTCAATGTTTCTTTTACATTTTAAATAGAGGAACTGTATTAATATATACATATATATATATATATATATATATATATATATATTAAGCCAGTCCTCTAGTATAGATAAATATTCATATATTAGATTGAATTAAAAAGGAATTTTTTTTGTATATACGTATGGTGTATCATTAGACACTACCTAATTAAGAACAAAGTTTAACATAAAACGAATGAATGACTTAAGCAAATGTATTATAAAATATTGAGTACATCAATTTAAGAAATGGATTAAGGATAAGGAATAGAATGGTAATGATAATATAGAAATTAATTCTTAAGAAAATGTTACCTTCACAAATAAATCCTAAGGTCAAGTCAATGTCAACAATTTTCATTAAAATCAATCTGAACGCTGCTATGTCCATACTTGAATCGGGAAAAGGATGTTAATTCGTTCAAAACCTAAAATAATAAGAATTAATAATCAAATCACTAATTTATTAACGATATGCAAATACAATAAAAAGTTGCAATTTGAAAAAAGTAATTTATAAAAATAAAACTGTATGAAATATGACATTCGGAATAAGAGCCATATTGTATGTCATAGAAATCTAGTTATCAAATCAAAATCAATTAAGGAAGTGATTGAATCTAGTTATAATATTGCCAACCTAAATTCAATGAGTTGGAAGTTAATATAAAACAGAGAATGTAAATTTGAAATTAAGTTAGAGTTTATATAAAGTGAAATTAGTGCTAATTAAAGAATAAAAAAATAAACAGTTCCATATATATAAATCATAAATTTAGATTGTAGAAATTGTATATTAATTGTAAACAAATTTACTAAAAAAAAAGGAATTACAAGGATTGAAACCATTGTAATACATGTGAAAGACTATTTATATATTCTATAAGATATTGTTAAACCATTTATACAAGTGATTTCACTCTCCAAGACTATTTTAATTGAAGAATTCAGTATTTCCATAAAAAAAACATTATCATTGACAATTGTTGAATAAAATAACAAATTAGGAGGCTGTGTTTTAGAGATTGTAAAAATGTTGTTGATTTTGAAAAAAAAAGAGAGTCGAGAGTTAGTTGGGGAATGAGGAACTGGGATGTAATTTTCTGAGAAGGTTTTTGTAAAAACTTTAAAGTAAAAGTTATAATTTTAAATCTAAATCAATAAAAAATTCATGATATTAATGACGATTAACCCCTGTGAAAAAGTGAAACGTGCCGAACGAGTATTTCTTGGGTAAGGAATACCTAAGAAAAGAGACGAGATGTTGCAGGTCCACCACGCCGAGAATGGAATATAAGGTCTGTGTTATTTGAGTTTTTTTAATTTGGAATTCCAAACAAACAAAGAAAAGTGAACTTTTGAAATTAATTTGAACATTTAAAATTGAATAATCTAAAATTGGCCAAAGAAACTTTAAAATAATCAATACCAAATTTTATCCATGGATAATTAAAGAACTCTAATTTACTACAACAATAATTTTAGATATTAAATATGTACTTACTTGTAAAAAGTTTTTCGTTTGTAAAATAATCAAAGTTCACACTACTCATAAATGCTTTTCCAATCTTAATTTCCGCTTTGCATGCTAACCTATTCTTATAACTATCAAACACACACTTAATTCACAACTTGAATTATATATGTAACTGTTTAATATAAGTTTTCAACCATATGATTCTAAATGCACTAAATTGATGCACATTGAACTGTGAAACGTTTGCATCCTCCATGTTAACTGCATACTATAATTTTGTGACGACGAGAAACGTTGTACCGGAAGAGTTGCTCCGTTGCGCCGAAGCAGCTACTATAAGCGTTCAGTGCGCATGACCATCAAAGAATACAGAGGAGGTTCAGGAATATTTGTGTGTGTAAAATTTTGAAGATTTCATCAACAATTTATTAAAATATTTTTATTTAAGTGTTGGTATTTTTTTTATTCCAGTCAATGTCCATAACACTTTTCACGAACATGGTTTAAATCATTCATTCGATTATCCTATCACGAAATCATAATAAGTAAATGTTCATATATGTAAAAATTTTTTCTAATAGGTGTCCAGGACTCAAAGAGAGAAGTCTCATGCTTCCGACTACAGTATAAAATTTAAACAATTAAAAATTTTCATATAATTATATAGGGCTAGCCGAAGGTAAAAACGGGTAAATAAAGTTAAATCATATAAGTATAAATATTAAAATAAAAACATATCCTCTATAAATTGGCACCCAAAAACGTGGGGCGATTATAAAAATAATATATTAAAAAATTAAATTAAAAACAAAGAACAATGGAAAATAGGAAAATGATGTTGAGGGATGGAAAGCAGGTCGGAAATGATAGTGGATCAGAGGAAGAGAGAGAAGGAAGGAGCCATGGAATGGGAGATTTCCAGGTTCAATATATGATCCAGGGTCAGCAATCAGAAGTGGATGCACCTGAAGAAAATACAACACGAGATGAAGAAGATGGAATAGAGGTAGAACAAGTAGAAGCAGGAAACAAGGGTAGTATAGCACATAGTCAACAGGAAACGCAAACAAGAACAAGGAATGATAATCAGATGGAGATGATGCAACAATTGTTTAACAGAATGGAGGAAAATAGAAGAACAGACATGAACAAACTGAATGAAAATATAAACAGCATGAAGAAAGAGTTGAAAGGAGATTTAAATGGGAAGATTGACACCATAAATGGAAATATGAACAATATGGAGAAAAATATGAGGGGAGACATGAATAGTATGAAGGAAGAAATTAGGGGAGACATTCACAACATTCATACAAACATGCACCGATTGGAAAAGAAAATAGATGAAGTCAAATTGGAAAATTGTAAGGAGATTAAGGAACTCAAGGAAAACCAGGAAGTATTTAAGAAGAAATTATTGAGGTAAAAGAAGAAATGGAGAATAAAAATAAAAATTTGAGACAAGAAATACAAGAAAATGGTATGAAAATTCGTGAAAACATAGAAAAACTGATAGTAGAAGAAGTATTAGAATTTAGAAGAGATCTAGAAGAATATTTACCAGAGAATATCAAAGTAGAGGTCTCAAAACAAAATAAACAAATAACAAAGGAAGTGGAACAGATGAAAGATAACGTAAATAGAAAATTTAAGGATTTGGATGGCCGGATTGAAGAAAGAACGGGGATGAGTTTAGCAATAACTGAAGATATGTATCGACAAGTAAATCAAGAAATAGAAGAAATGAATAGGAAATTAAAGAATACGGTAGAGGAAATGGAAGAGAATTTGAGAAGAAGTGGAGGAGTCAATGTATGTCCAGGAAATTTCCATAGCAATTTAGAAATCGGAGTGAAATTTGATGGGAATATTAACAATATACATCCCAAAGTATTCCTCAAAATAATTCGAAACAAAATTAAAGGAATCAGAGATATTGTTGAGATCAAGCTTATTATAAGGAGCATATTACAGGGCCATGCTTTATTGTGGTTTTGTAATAAGGAAGAACTAATACAAAGCCTAGAAGAGTTCGAGCAACAATTCTTAGCCTATTTCTGGGGAGAATTGCAACAAGCAACATTCAGAGAGCGGTTATACTTCGGGAAATTTGATTATAAGAAAAGCAAAAACCTGAATAATTATGCGATGCAATTATATAATATAGCCCAGTACTTAGATCCGGGAATGAAGGAGGAGGAATTAGTGCTATACATTGGCAGACATTTCAATTCAGAAGTAGCTGAAACAATAGCACTTCATAATATTAAAGCCATGGATAGTTTATCAAGATATCTACAAAGAGTGGAACGGAGCTATACAAATCATAACGATACAAGAGACAATCGATTAAATGAAAATGGGAATGGACAGAATAGAAGAGAAAATGAATGGAGAAATGATCAGAGAAATTATGAAAATCGAAATTACGAGAGAAGAAGACCAGGACGGGATGATAGAAATCCGAGATATGATAATTACAGAAACGGAAATGGAAACTATCGTAATGGGTATCAGAATGGTAATAATGGGAATCGGAATAATGGATATAATGGAGGAAATTACCAAAATTATGGAAGACGGAATGATAACGACAATCGTAATCGGAACTGGCAACAATACAGAAGAGAGGGGAGAAATAATGAAGAGGACAGAAGAAATGAAAACAGAGACAGGAATTATGATCAAAGAGATAGTCGAGGAGGTGAAGATAGAAGACAGGTGAACATGATACAAAACCAGGAAGAGATAAGAAGGGATAGTGATCAGGGCCCGAGTTCTGATCCAAATTTCGAGTAAGTTGCTCTTATGTGCATAATATTGTCTATTCTTCTAAATATCAACATCCTAGAGAATTTATATTAGAAGAAGAACCAACAAACCCAGAATTAAATAGATTAGTATTTATAGAAGGAAATTTAGATAACATTAAATGTAGAGTTTTATTAGATACGGGTTCCGAAGTTTCCATTATAAATCAAAATATAGTAGACAATTTAAAACAGGACAATATTATGGTGATAAATACAAATAAAATATCATTAATAGGGGCAAATGAAAGAAAATTATATGAAACTACTAAAACCATTATGACAAACCTAGAATTAAATGGTGAGGTTTTATCAGTACAATTGTTGATTGTGAAAAATTTAAAATATGACATAATCATGGGTACAGATGAATTAAGTAAACATAGAATTATAATAAATTATAAAATGCAAAACATAATATATAAAAATCATACAATACCGTTTATAACAAATTATCAAACAGATATAGGAAAAAACGAATGTGCAATTGGACAAATAAATCACATTGCTGAAGAAGAACAAAACATGAGGGAGGAATTATGTCCGGAGGAATACAAACAGAGAGTTTATGAATTACTTGATTCTCACGAAAAGCTGTTCAATGAGGAAGTATGCGTTGCGACTAGATATGTTCACAAAATGGAAGTCATACCAGAAATAAAAAATTTTAAGATCAAAACTTATCCTATACCTTATAAATTAAAACAAGAGGTATATCAGGAAATTAATAAAATGTTACAAGACGGTATTATTGAAAGATCTAATTCACAATACATAAGTGCAATAACCTGTGTAAAAAAGAAATCGGGGGATATTAGAATATGTTTGGATGCTAGGAATATAAATACATTTACTAAAAAACAATACGAAAGTCCATTAAATATTGAAGGTATATTTGGAAGAATTACAAAGGCTAATATATTTTCAAAATTAGATCTAAAGCATAGCTTTTGGTTAATTCCATTGGATCATCGTTGTAGACAATACACTGCATTTATGGTAGATGGAGTGGTGTATCAATTTTGTGTAGTGCCATTTGGACTCCAAAGTTCTTGTGCAGCCTTAGTACGAACGTTGCATACAATCTTGAATCCGTATGAAGATTTCACTCTCCACTACATAGATGACATTTTGATTTTTTCTGAAACAGAAACGAAGCATTATAAACATCTGGAAATAATATTAAAGGAATTAGAAAATGCCGGACTTAAATTAAACTTAGAGAAATGTCAGTTTTATAAAAGAGAAGTGGATTATTTAGGATATGTTTTAAGTGACACTGGTATAACAATGAATCCTGAGAGAATTAAAGAAATCCTAGAGTATAAAACACCACATAACTTAAGAACTTTACGAGGGTTTCTAGGTATCATCAATTATTTCAAGAAGTTAGTTCCTGATCTAAGTAAGAGAGAAATTCCTCTCATAGAATTATTAAAGAAGGATATTAGATGGAAATGGGACGAGAGAAGAGAAAAGGCATTTCAGGAGTTAAAGGAAATTTTTCTAAACAGCCTAAAAGTATTTCATCCACAATATGACAAACCTTTTATCTTGAGAACGGATGCTTCAATAGAAAGATTGGCAGGGGTATTAATTCAAATACAAGATGGAGAAGAAGTACCTATTAGTTTTATATCCAGAGTGACTAAGCCAGCAGAAAAGAAATATTCAATAACAGAATTAGAAATGGCAAGTGTTGTATTTTGCATTAGCAAACTAAGATTCTATCTATTAGGAGCTAAATTTATTTTAGAAACTGACCACTCAGCACTTACAGCTATGTTAAAAAACCGCTATGCCAATAATCGTGTACACCGATGGATCTTGTTGTTACAAGAATATGAATTCGAAATCAAATATATTCCAGGGAAATTAAACGTGGTAGCAGATGCATTGAGTAGAGTAGATGAAGTAGGGAACAATCAAACCAAATTTCAAATTGGAATAAACCAATTGTACCAAACAGAGGGGATATTTACATTGGAAAAGGTTAAAGAAGATCAGAGACATTTTGATAACGAGAAAGTTAAAGGTGCCTATAAAATTGATGAAGTGTGGTATAAGAAATTGGAGGACAGAGAAGTATTTGTAATAAGTAAGGAGTTTGCACAGGAAATTACTCGTCATCTACATAAAGAGAATGGACACATAGGAACAAGAAAACTATGGACTTTGTTTCGAGAAAATTATGTGGCAAAGAAGGATTTGAGTATAGTGAAAGAAATATGTAAATATTGTCAAATATGTCAACTGGCCAAAGAAAAAAATTACCACAATAGCATGACAGCAAAATCGATAATTACAAATAAACCATTACAGATTGTGGCAATGGATTTTATAGGAAACTTAATTAGGAGTGAATCGGGTAATAAGGATTTACTAGTAATAGTTGATGTTTATACCAAATTTGTTAAAACTTTTCCATGTAAGAGATCAACGGCTAAGGTGGTAATAGAATGTTTGGAAAAATATATAGAAGAAGTAGGAAGACCTGAGAGAATTATACTTGACCATGCTACATACTTTGAAAGTAAAAAATTAAAGCAGTATTGTGATAAAGAACAAATAAAACTACAATTTATTAGTATTAGAAGACCTAGCTCCAATCCAGCAGAGAGATATATAAAGGAAATCTTAAAATATTTAAGAATTCTTTGTCAAAAGACACATATTAGATGGGATGAAAATTTGGACAAAATTGAAGAATTTATAAATAATTTACCACATGGGGTAACAGGTGAAAGTCCAATTTATTTAATGAAAGGTATCCAACCTAAAAGAAACTGGATTCTGAATAGAGATACTACTCTAGAAGAGACACTAGAAAAGGTGAATATCAGAATAAGGAGGAATGCAGAAAAATATATACGGGATCAGAACAAGAAAATTAAGAAGAAAACAACCTTTAATAAAGGAGAATTGGTTATAATCAGAGCATTAAAGACATCTAATAAAGCAGAAGACCAATGTATTAAATTGCAATTGCCATTCGAGGGACCTTATGAAATAATAAATGATAATGCACAAAATAGTTATAAATTGGCATACCCAGGAACAAACATGATTAGGGGTATTTTTAATATAGAATCAATTTATAAGTATAATTCACCATAAAAGAGTGATAAGAGGAATAGATAATATTATGTTACTTACATGTAAATAGATAGTAGTATAGGTAGATGTAAGGTTTTTTTTTCGATTTTACTTCATAAGATGTATTCTCATATACAACGTGAAGATAATGACCAAGTTAAACATAAGATTTTCAATTTTCATAGGTAGTGTACTAGTAGGCAGCATACAGTATCCGTGGTTAATGTAATCTAAAAAATTGAAACATAAGGAAATATAATGTATTAATGATAAATGAATAATATCAAAGAAAGATGGCAAGTTAAGCTTTAGTATAATAGTAAATTTTCATGAGAATTTCTTAGATAAAGGACATAATAAAATTAAATAAACACTCATTAATAAGGACAGGTAGGAAATAGGAAGGATAAGATAGGAAATAATTAAATAAACAGTAAAAGAGATGAGAAGGAAAGAAAGTTTTCAAATCAAGATATAAGTAAGAAATATTCATGTCAAGAAAAATTTTATAGGAATTAGGAAGAAAAGTATAGTGAAATAATGGAAAGAAATATTTATAAAGTATATGATATGATTAATTATTATGAGATAGGGAGATATGATGAGAAAATTATGATATAATGAATATAGTTATGAAATAAAGTTGATGAATTATGATTAAGAAATATGAAAATAAATATAAATATGGATAGAAAGTAAAGAGTTAAAGGTTCGACTATAAGAATAGATAAATTGACATGAATATAGGTTGAAAATTGATATGAAATTATAGGAAATCATTGAAATAATTAAAAATTATGTTCTTAGTATAAAAGATGAAATAGAAAAAATAGAAGAGTAGATAGGTAAAGGAGGAAGTATAAGTATTGAGATTTTGAATAAGAAACGGTGGAAAAGAGTAAGGAATATAAGATATGAATAATTTAATAAGAATAAGAATTATGAGAATAAAATGTAAGAATCATTATTGTTATGTCCCTAATGAGAAATTATTTTGGAATGAGTTTGATGTGGTTAAATTATAAGAATATCATAAAAATTTTAATAATAAGAATAAAAATAAAAATGTTATCAGAAATGTAAGTACTGAGCTGAAATCTATAGATCGATTAGCATGGATTACAGATTGAAAATTGAAATTTTAAGAAGTTATCTAAATAGACACCTTTTAAAATTTAAATTTGAGGGGAGTTAAGCCAGTCCTCTAGTATAGATAAATATTCATATATTAGATTGAATTAAAAAGGAATTTTTTTTGTATATACGTATGGCGTATCATTAGACACTACCTAATTAAGAACAAAATTTAACATAAAACGAATGAATGACTTAAGCAAATGTATTATAAAATATTGAGTACATCAATTTAAGAAATGGATTAAGGATAAGGAATAGAATGGTAATGATAATATAGAAATTAATTCTTAAGAAAATGTTACCTTCACAAATAAATCCTAAGGTCAAGTCAATGTCAACAATTTTCATTAAAATCAATCTGAACGCTGCTATGTCCACACTTGAATCGGGAAAAGGATGTTAATTTGTTCAAAACCTAAAATAATAAGAATTAATAATCAAATCACTAATTTATTAACGATATGCAAATACAATAAAAAGTTGCAATTTGAAAAAAGTAATTTATAAAAATAAAACTGTATGAAATATGACATTCGGAATAAGAGCCATATTGTATGTCATAGAAATCTAGTAATCAAATCGAAATCAATGAAGGAAGTGATTGAATCTAGTTATAATATTGCCAACCTAAATTCAATGAGTTGGAAGTTAATATAAAACAGAGAATGTAAATTTGAAATTAAGTTAGAATTTATATAAAGCGAAATTAGTGCTAATTAAAGAATTAAAAAATACATATAATATAAAAATATAAATATATAAAAACAGTTCCATATATATAAATCATAAATTTAGATTGTAGAAATTGTATATTAATTGTAAACAAATTTACTAAAAAAAAAGGAATTACAAGGATTGAAACCATTGTAATACATGTAAAAGACTAATTATATATTCTATAAGATATTGTTAAACCATTTATACAAGTGATTTCACTCTCCAAGACTATTTAATTGAAGAATTCAGTATTTCCATAAAAAAAAACATTATCATTGACAATTGTTGAATAAAATAACAAATTAGGAGGCTGTGTTTTAGAGATTGTAAAAATGTTGTTGATTTTTAAAAGAAAAGAGAGTCGAGAGTTAGTTGGGGAATGATGAACTGGGATGTAATTCTCTGAGAAGATTTTTGTAAAAACTTTAAAGTAAAAGTAATAATTTTAAATCTAAATCAATAAAAAATTCATAATATTAATGTCGATTAACCCCTGTGAAAAAGTAAAACGTGCCAAACGAGTATTTCTTGGGTAAGGAATACCTAAGAAAAGAGACGGGATGTTGCAGGTCCACCACGCCGAGAATGGAATATAAGGTCTGTGTTATTTGATTTTTTAATTTGGAATTACAAACAAACAAAGAAAAAGTGAACTTTTGAAATTAATTTGAACATTTAAATTTGAATAATCTAAAATTGGCCAAAGAAACTTTAAAATAATTAATACCAAATTTTATCCATGGATAATTAAAGAACTCTAATTTTCTGTAACAATAATTTTAGATATTAAATATGTACTTACTTGTAAAAAGTTTTTCGTTTGTAAAATAATCAAAGTTCACACCACTCATAAATGCTTTTCCAATCTTAATTTCCGCTTTGCATGCTGACCTATTCTTATAACCATCAAACACACACTTAATTCACAACTTGAATTATATATGTAACTGTTTAATATAAGTTTTCAACCATATTATTCTAAATGCACTAAATTGATGCACATAGAACTGTTAAACGTTTGCATCCTCCACGTTAACTGTGTACTATAATTTTGTGACGACGAGAAACGTTGAACCGGAAGAGTTGCCCCGTTGCGCCGAAGCAGCTACTATAAGCGTTCAGTGCGCATGACCATCAAAGAATACAGGGGAGGTTCAGGAATATTTGTGTGTGTAAAAATTTGAAGATTTCATCAACAATTTATTAAAATATTTTTATTTAAGTGTTGGTATTTTTCTTATTCCAGTCAATGTCCATAACACTTTTCACGAACATTGTTTAAATCATTCATTCGATTATCATATGGTGAGATGATTGAAATAAAGATATATAATTTATTCAGGAATAGACCTATCACGAAATCATAATAAGTAAATGTTCATATGTGTAAAAATTTTTTCTAATAGGTGTCCAGGACTCAAAGAGAGAAGTCTCATGCTTCCGACTGCAATATAAAATTTAAACAATACATACAATTAAAAAATTTTCATATAATCATATAGGGCTAGCCGAAGGTAAAAACGGGTAAATAAAGGTAAATCATATAAGTATAAATATTAAAATATAACATATCCACTGTAATATATATATATATATATATATATATATATATATATATATATATATAACCTTTGGAACGGAGGGTGATTTTAGCATCTAGGAACACCAAAACGAAAAACTGCATTGAAATTTTTCCGAAGTCGCGTCATGCTACTCTCTACAATAGCCCTATTTCATTCTGAAATAAGCCTAAAAATGAAAATTTGAGACTCCAAACTCACAGACAAGAACAAACTACACCCCAAAAATGAAAATGTCAAAACGCTAATTAAAAAATCTAGGTTATACTTTTCTTTTGCCCATTTCTTCTTTTTATTTTTGTTCGTTTTATTTTAAAAATGAGACTTTTATAATACCCACCCTTATACCTTGTTAAAATAATTACAAAAAGACCATTGCGACGTTTGAAAATAATAATAATTTAAATAGATTCATTTAAAAATGATCAAGAAACAGTTTGTACTGTGGAGCTATAGCTCACTTCTAACCTCAGTTACTGGAATTGTTGTGTCTTTGCGTAATGGTGTGATAGTCGTCAGTTCTTTTTTATGATTTTAAGGTTTATCCACTATTATTCATATTATAAAAAGTAAATTTTTTGTCCAATTTATTAGACTGCGAAAAATTATTCACACATAAAAATAAAACACCGTTTTCCGGTGTATCATGGTACTTACTAAAAATAGTAAGTAATTTACAGCAAGATAAAAAGCGATCGTATTGAGCTGAATTCATTTGCATTAAGTTTTAGGAAACAGTCGGTGGAAATCGTAAACGAAGTACCTACTATTAAAAGGAAACTGTTCCGAATTTAGTGCCAAATATTATTTACAAGTGTTGTGGGGAAGAAGTGTAGTTTTTTACTGCTGCTGTAAGGTACCACTATTTAATCAATTTTTAAAAACTCAATCTAATATTATTTAATTCTTCAATTTTTATTTTTTATTTTCTTACTTACATAATTGGACTGTAATGATATTTGTTGATTAAGAGTAAGACAATCTTGTATATATAACTATAAGGTGTCCAGGAACTGAATGCCAAAAATTTGGGAGCGAAAAACATCACGTTTTCATAATAACATTTTTATTTTAGCGTTGTTAAAATTCTAATACTATAGAATAGAATTATTTTTGACTAGAATATCACGTATCTTTTGTGTATATCTTATTATAATTAAACACCCTTTTGTAAATTAGGTTTATTGCATTTTACTAAATTCTGAACTTCCACTGTATAAGAGGCACAGTATCTTTGAAGGAAAGTCGGGGCTATGATAAAAAGGCGTCAGGCTGCATTTGAGAAAACTATTTTGTTCCTTCAAAATATCCTCAATAGTAATTTGTGCTTTAAAATACGACAATAGGACAGTCATACCTTTGAAATATTGCCTCTTTCGCAATTATCTTAAAACATATTTTTGGCCTATTTTTTATAGAAATATTCTCTCCAAATTTGTTCAACTGGATAAAATTCCGTCCCAAATCGATTGGTTACAATTTTACTATCCTAACTTAATTATTTTTTGAGTTCGATCTTCCCCTCTGTATTCGATACTCTTAATTTGATACACTTTACCTCAAGAACGTAGCATTGTTATACGGTTGTGATTTTTTCTTTATAGATAGGACCTTTAATAGTACTTGTCTAGAATATTAAATAAATATTTTCTTCTTCTTTTGAATAAAAGCATGTTTTTTTTTAATTTAAATCCTGTGCTAAAATTTGAAAAATTTATTTTATCCAAAAATGGACGTCGATTTTTCGTACCAAAAAGACCATTTCTCATTATTTCAGTATACTCTTACAGAGAAAATATTTTTCGACAAATTTTATTCTGATGTATGGTAATAATTTGCCATTTTCGAATTGTCTTAAAACATATTTTTGGCATATTTTTAATAGAAATATTCTCTCGAAATTAGTTAAATTAGATTATATTTCTTCCTAAATTGATTGGTGACATATTATTGTCTAATTAACTCTATTATTTTTTTAGTTACGATGGATATTTGATTTTACCCCTCTTTTTTCGATACTCTCATTTTGACGCACTATACTTCAGAAACAATCGATTTTTCGTACCAAAAAACCCTATTTCTCATTATTTCAATATTTTTTTAGAGAGACAATATTTTCCGACAAATTTCATTCTGAGCTATATTATGGAAAATATTTGCCTTTTTTGGCATATTTTAGTCTTAATTTTCATAGAAATATTCTATCGAAATTTGTTCAACTAGATAAAATTTTGTCCCAAATCGATTGGTGACATTTTTATTGTCCTAACTCTATTATTTGTTGAGTTACGATGGATATTTCATTTTACCCCCATTTTTTTAATACTCCTAATTTGACGCACTATATCCCAGAAACGCAGCATTGTTATACACTTTTGATATTTTTCTTCATAGATAGGACCGTTAACCGTACTTGTCTAGAATATTAGATGAATGTTTTAGTTATTTTGTTTTGTGCGATTTTTTAAATAAAGGCAAATTTTTTTAACTTTAAATCCTGAGCAAAAAATTGAAAAATTTATTTGATCGAAAAATAGACAATACCAGTCGGTTTTCGTACCAAAAAACCTCCTTTCTCTCTATTTCAGTATTTTTTTAGAGACAATTTAGCTCATGTATAAAAAATCGCATATGCCACAGTGCAATTGTCACTTTCACAGCGGCAAAAGTTAGCTTTAACTTTTACAGCGACAAATACACTAGTGGTTTTTTCACTTATTCATTTGTTCATCAATTATCGCGGTGTTGGTTACCAGAATAAATAGTTTGGCATGTTTGTCAACAACTTATTGAATTTTCAAGAACTAACAATGAGTCGATTCGGTCTGTCTACGAACGCCGAAATCAGTCAAATTGTTAATACCTGTGTGCCTACTAATACAGTTGCGACGCAATCATCAATCTGGCGACAATTTTCTACGTTTTGCGATGCAAAAAGATACGCATTTGAGCCAGATACTTCCATCGAGAAATTGAATGTAATATTGCAAGATATGTTTCCAAATTTCTCATTCATTAAATTGTCCTGCCGAATTACACTCGAGGTTTGTATTGATATTGGGTAAATTTGTGTTGTTCAAATTCTAAACTGTTTCCTTCAGTAATTTGACTCGAATAACTGTCAACCTAAAAACACTCCACCTTCGATGTCGTGTTTTTAATAGTTGACAGTTATTCTCGTCAAATTGCTTGGAAACAGTTTCTCATTAAACAACCCAAATTTACCCGATAAAATACAAACCACTTGTGCAATTATAAGTGTCAATTTAACTCATGTATAAAAAATCGCATATGCCACAGTGCAATTGTCACTTTGACAGCGGCAAAAGTTAGCTATAACTTTTACAGCGATAAATTAACTCCAATGTTAAAATGTCATATACCTGGAAATGTTATTGTCACTTTGCCATCGATAAAAAAGGTGCATCCTTTTTTATCGCGATAAAAACTTCTCTTCCTCAATATCTAGTAAGCGGACGTCACTTTTACACAATGACAATGAGTCGCAATTATTGTTGTTGTTCATCCATATATTCTGTCGTTAATTTATCTTGCCAAAAAACACTCGAGCTTTTCTTTTATTAGATAAATTCCTCTTTGACTCAAAGTTTTGCCAATCACTAAATTTGCTCGAAAAACTGACATTAGATAAAATCGCTCCACCTTCGGTGTCGCGATTTTATCATGTCAGTTTTTCTCGTAAAATTAGTGATTGGCAAAACTGTTTCGTTGCAAAGAGAAATTTATCCGATAAAAAAAAAGCTCTTGTGTTTTTACTGTTGACAAATACACTAGTGGTTTTTTCACTTATTCATTTGTTCATTAATTATCGCGGTGTTGGTTACCAGAATAAATAGTTTGGCATGTTTGTCAACAACTTATTGAATTTTCAAGAACTAACAATGAGTCGACTCGGTGTGTCTACGAACGCCGAAATTAGTCAAATTGTACATTAAAATAAAAATGTGTTTATTTTTAATGTTTCATAAATAAAGTTTGCATTGATATGTTTCCAAATTTCTCATTCATTAAATTGTCCTGCCGAATTACACTCGAGGTTTGTATTGATATTGGGTAAATTTGTGTTGTTCAAATTCTAAACTGTTTCCTTTAGCAATTTGACTCGAATAACTGTCAACCTAAAAACACTCCACCTTCGGTGTCGTGTTTTTAATAGATGACAGTTATTCTCGTCAAATTGCTAGTAAACAGTTTCTCATTAAACAACCCAAATTTACCCGATAAAATACAAACCATTTGTGCAATTATAAGTTAGAAAATATTGTGCTACAAATTTCATCCTTAGTATGGAGAAAATTTGCCTTTTTCGCAATTCTCTTAAAACATATTTTTGGCCTATTTTTCATAGAAATTATCTAGATAAAAATTTGTCCCAATTATATTGTCCTAACTCTATTATTATTTTAGTTACGATGGATATTTGACTTTACCCTTCTTTTTTCGATACTCTTATTTTGACGCACTTGTCTTCAGAAACGCACCATTGTTGTGCGTAATATTAGATGAATATTTTAATTATTTTGTTCTGTGCGATTTTTGAAGTAAAGGCATCTTTTTTAATTCTAAATCCTGAGCTAAAGTTTGAAAAATATATTTGATCGAAAAAATGGACAACGCCAGCCGATTTTTCGTACCAAAAACCCCCAATTCCCATTATTTTTTAGAGAGAAAATATTTTCCGACAGATTTCATCCTTAGTACCTATGTCTTAAAACATATTTTTGGCTTAATTTTCATAGAAATATTCTATCGAAATTTGTTCAACTGGATAAAATTTTGTCCCAAATCGATTGGTGACATTCTTATTTTAGTTACGATGTATGTTAACTCTCTTCTTTCGATACTCACACTTTGACGCACTATATTTCAGAAACGCACCATTGTTATACGATTCTGATTACCAGCAGCTGATTTTTCGTTCCAAAAAATCCTATTTTTCATTATTTCAGTATTTTGTTAGAGAGAACATATTTTCCGACAAATTTCATCCTTAGTATGGAAAACATTTGCATTTTTCGCAATTCTCGTAAAACATATTTTTGGCCAATTTTTTTAGAGAAATATTCTTTCGAAATTTGTTCAATTATTGTCGTAACTCTTTAATTTTTTCAGTTACGACGGATATTTGATTTTACCCTTCTTTTTTCGATACTTTGACGCACTATACTTCAGAAACGCACGACTGTTGTGCGCTCCTGATTTTTTTCTTCATATATTTGACCTTTGATAGTACTTGCCTGGAAAATTATATAAATATTTTCATTATTTTGGTCTGTTCCATTGTTGACCCTTACCAATGAACACCAATCGGCAAAGCGCGCTGTCTCTAGTCCCACTAATATTCATGAAAACACGTCCCCTTGAAGTTTTGCATTCAATACAGCTTCCAGCGGAAGAACGTCAGTTGCCTAGTTGCGTACCAAGGTCGAGACATAACGTCTCTCCGAGAGTTACATCTCACTTAAGTCAAACATACTGTTTTTTAGTTAGTATTAAAGGCAAGCACGTGTACTCAAAGTGGAAACTCATCATTTCTACGTGAAGTTATGTCACTAAGTCAAACAAACCATTACTTAGTCATCATTCAAGTAATACCAAAGTAGAGATGTACAGTCTAGTATCTACGATCGGTTACCTCATCAAGTCGAAACATAACGTTTTTCTGAAATCATTAAGTTCGTGATTATCTTCCGATCTAAGTTCACACAATAATCAATTTGTACGATTCATCTCTAAATTTGTATATAATAAACTATTAATTTCGACATTAACGTTGTCATATTAAGATTACTAATGTAGTTAAATACGTCTGCAGTCGACAAAGCTTAATTAATTAATAATCAAAAACCAATAGCATAATCAAATAATGGAGATAATGTTCTTAAACATAAATCAAATTCGTTAGCAAAATCCTGATAAGGAAAATCATAGGCCTGTAGAGTGAACCCAAGATATAATTTTTTATTATTACAATAAAACGAAATCCATAACTGTTCGGAATTAATATTGTCCAAGTTAGTAATAAGTGTAGACTTGAATATATTTTTAATATATATAGCCAGTACCTTCGCCCCCCCTCGGAGATCTATCACGTCTAAAAATTTTATATCCCGGTAAGTTTACTAATCTACTATCAATTTGTAGTATAAGCCATTACTCCGGAACTGTAATTAAATTAAATTTGTCTAATATTGTATCTTTGAAAACAAGAAAGTTGGCTAAGATAGA
Source organism: Galeruca laticollis (assembly GCA_963921935.1). Taxonomy (NCBI): domain Eukaryota; kingdom Metazoa; phylum Arthropoda; class Insecta; order Coleoptera; family Chrysomelidae; genus Galeruca; species Galeruca laticollis. The sequence continues at coordinate 111,068,868 of OY998178.1, read as the reverse complement.
TCTTGCATTTATATGACAAACGGATAATGGTTCATTCATTTCATTACATGAAATACGAGATATTACAAAAATTGAATAGATGAGACTTTTACTTGATGGAGATCCATACTGAATGATGAAATAAAACAATATAATTTGTTTAAAACTTCATTTATTTGAACTAATGTTCTACTTAAACTGGTTGATGTGTTTCACTAACACAGTAGCTTTCTCAAAACGAATGAAGGTAAATATAAAAATGTTTTAATATATACAGTGCATAAATACAGAATTCTATTTACCAATGTTAACAAAGGTATTGAAAGAAATTACCTGGAAATTCATTCACTACAAACATTCCTGAGCTATCTTCTAGGTAGAAAGGTTTAATAAAGGAGAGTGATTGATATCTATTTGGTCGTTAAGAAGGTTACCTGAATATTTATTTTTGTTAATCTCAAGGGCCTCTAATACATTTAAACTAAAGGATTTACCGACTACATGTAGAATTTCAAAATTTGGGTCGAAAATGTGTTGATTTTCTAATGAATGATTTGAATAGTTAGAATCTAATTTTTTGTTGTCATAGCTACGTTTGTGTTCCGAAATTCTAGTTTTGAAATTTCTAAAGGTTAGTTTTATAATGGGTGGGTCAATGAGGCCCTCCACTGCGACTCGTGAGAGTCTATTGTGGCTCATACCTATTCAAATTTCACCAAACAAATTCAGCTTCTTAACGAAGCCGATTAATTTGTTCAGTGAATGATATTACAGGTCCGAGGGCAAGAGAGTGGCCCTGCCAAACATCAGATACCTGACTCGAGCCGCGGCGGGGCAGGCACAAATTATATGCTCTGCTGTTTCATCATCTTCCAAACAAAGACGACAAATCGGATCGTCCGACAGTCCAAGTTTCAGCATATGATTATTCAAACGACAGTGGCCTGTTAGGCACCGTAGATCGTGTCTATTATAGCCTAACATTTGTTTGGATACATTATTCGAAGGATGTATGAAGGCCTTTGAATGAACCAATCCTGGTATATTATGCCAGGAGTCTAAATCTCTTCTTGCAGTCCAGGTATTTAGTGTTTGTTTGGCAACACTTGTTGCGATGCCAATTGTAGGTTCTGGTCCGATAAATTCATGAGCGGCACCCTCTCTTGCAAGAGAGTCAGCCTTCTCATTACCATCCAAACCAGAGTGGCCAGGGGTCCAAACCAGCTATACCCTGTTGCGTTCTCCTATCGAGGCGAGTCTTTTTTGGCAGTCTAGAACCAATTTCGACGTTACACGGTACGAGCTAAGTGCTTTCAAGGCCGCTTGGCTGCCCGTGAAAATTTTTATTGATCTATGTGTGTGGTTGGATTGTCTCAAACTCTCCACACATAAAGCAATGGCATAAATTTCTGCCTGAAATACGGTTGCATAGGATCCCAGAGAGGTTGAGATTTCTGTCCTAGGTCTTCGCCCGTATACACCCGCACCAGAGCCTGAGGGTGTCTTTGATCCATCAGTGTACCAACAGTTGTCTGCTCTTGAGAGTTCATCCTTGCGGAGGACCCATTCATCTCTATTTGGAAATAGGACGGTATAAGGCAGATTATAGTTTACTGTTGGGGGCATTATATCTGTCATTCCCAGAACACTATGACTTTCGGTGGCCGCTACCATTCTACTTTTCTCTGTATAAGCCTGTTTTGTGCATTTAGAAATATGCTCAATTCTATATGCTGTCCATCTGGCCTCCTTTTCCAGAAGTATATGGAGAGGAGGAAAGTCCAGGAGGATTTCCATGGCTGCTGACGGTGTGGTGCTGACAGCACCAGTTATAACCAAACTAGCCTGTCTCTGTATGCCAGAGAGCTTTGCTTGGGCCGTTTTCTGTAAAGCTTTTGACCACCAAGCAATGGCTCCATATGTGATCATTGGTCTAACAATCATCACATATATCCAATGGATTTGTTTGGGACCCAAGCCCCAAGATTTTCCGCAGATCCTGCGACATGTCCACAAGGAAAGTCTGGCCTTATGGATGACTTTTTCCAAGTGAGCGTTCCAAGTAAGTTTTTTATCTAGGATGATCCCCAAATATTTTACTTCCGCTGCAAATGGAATAACCTCACCATTATAGGAAAGTGGCGGAAGGTCGACCAAATTTCTTCTCCTAGTGAAGGGAACTATTACAGTTTTACCAGGGTTAACAGACATATGTTCTCTCTGGCACCAACTGTAGACATCGCCCAAAGTCTTTTGGAGGGTATTATTTGCAACCCGTCCTGACTTGGCTCTTGCCAGAATGACAAGGTCGTCTGCATACGCTTGCAGTTCTACCCCTCTTCCCACGAGAGTACCAAGCAGGTCGTCCATCAGGAGTGACCACAAAAGGGGAGATAACACTCCACCCTGCGGGCAGCCCCTGGAAACCTTAAAGCTAATGGCCTCGTCTTGAATAGATGTAGTGGCTGTTCTATTAGTGAGCATAGGCATATATCCAGCCGGTAATCGTTGGTTTAATGCCCTTTTCAGTCAAAGCTGATATCGAGAAAAATGGCCACCGTAATCGCCTTATTGTTAAGGGATTGTGTGATTTTCTCAACAAGGTTATGTAATGCTAAATCTGTTGATTTGCCTGTTTGATAAGTGGATGTTCAGGGGGGAGCTGTATAAAGCTACCTGCGTGATATGGCAGTCCAGTACTCTTTCAAGTCCTTTAAGCAGGACTCCCGTTTCGCCTTTTTAATTTCTTTGTTATAAGTTGTTAGAGCAGTTCTATAAGGTTCCCAGTTGCCTGACTCTTTAGATCTATTGAAAAGTCGTCGAACTTCTTTTCTTCGCTTATATAGGCTTTTGTTCCACCAAGTAGAGTTGCGATTATCTCTTTTTATCTTGAGTGGACAGTTTTCATGATAGGAGGAGATCACTGCTCCCGAAGCTTGTCTGCCGCAATATCTATCCCATCACAACTGTTTAATGTAGAGAAGCCTTCCTCAATGTACCGTTGAAGGGAATTTCTGTATCCACTCCAGTCAGTAGATTTTGAGTCACGATATTCCACTACTGGCCGTGGACCTATCTCAATGTTGAATTGAATGTGCCTGTGATCTGAACACGAAGGCTCAGTAGATACTGCTCTATGCCGTATCTTATTGCTCAAAAAGTTTGAGCTGATTGTTAAATCTAACACCTCTGATCTATTTCTAGTTACAAGAGTTGGTTCGGAGCGCTTATTAATAACATATAGCCCTTCCCCTAGTATATAATCAAAAAGTAACTCACCTCTATGATTTATATCCCTGCTGCCCCACGATGTATGGTGTGAATTGGCGTCACAGCCCATGACTAACTGGAGTCTGTTCTTCTTGCTATAGTCGATTAACCGACGTATAGCGAGGGGAGGTACAGTATCCGTGTCCCCTGGGAAGTATGCTGAGCAGGCGACTATGTTAGTCGTACCGTTCTTCTCCGGTAGGGACACTTGGATGAATTTCTAAAGGTTCTACCGATATAAATTTTATCACAGTTGTCATTACCACATTTCAATTTATAAACTCCTGATTTGTTTAATTTTGAAGATTTAAATTTTGTAATTTTGTAATCAGTTTCAAAGAAAATATTCATGTCTAAAGTTTCCAAAAATGATTCAATTTTTAAGGATCTTGTTCCAAAGTATGTAAAGCTTTTAAATTGTTTATTATTATTTTTATCAGAAGGGAATACTTGTTCTAAAGTCTGTTTTTTTATCTTTTTATTAATGATATTATTTGGATCATAATTATTATTAACTGCTATTTGTTTTATGATATTTAATTCTTTGTTATAATTATTAATATTTAATGGGACTCTTAAGAGTCTGTGTATCATACTATTGAAAGCTGCTAGTTTATGACAGAATGGTTGGACCGAACTATTATGAATTGTAATATCTTGTTTGTGATGGTTTATGAAATATAGAAAAATCATGTTTATTATTTATATTTGAAATTGTAAGGTCTAAAAAGTTTATAGACTTATTTTGTTCAAGCTCTACGGTAAATTTGATATTATTGTTAATTGAGTTTATATAAGTAAAGAAGATCTCTAATTATCTATTTGTACCGATGAAGCTAGCTAAAATGTCGTCCACATATCGGTGCCAGTACATAAATTTTTTACTAAGTTGGTATTCACGAATTATTTTTTCTATATTATCCATGAAAATTTCTGCTAGTAGGGGGCTGTGGGGGTTGCCCATAATCAAACCATCTTTATAGCAGTACCGCTATAACCGTTATTTGTTATTGTCGCTTCTTGTAACTCTATACAGTTTATCACTTCTCGGGTTGGAGTTAGATCTGCCAAATTTCACAACTCGCAATCAGTTGACTGGTTCCCTTCTTTCTCAATATTATCGCTTAAAGATGGAAATGGTAATGTCGTCTGTGTTTGTTAATCACCGTTAGGTGCTGTTGAATTATCTATAGTCTGTAGTTAACACTGTACACGATTTACTATTAACTATTTAACATGCATTTTAGCTGTATGTTTTTGTACTCTTCCTGCTTTATGGTGCTTTTTTAATCTTTTCAATAAATACGCAAAGCTTCAACTTGATGGTAGGTGTGTTGTTACTTTTGAAAACTGAATAGTTGTTATTATCTGCAGCTGTTACGGCTATTACTGTTGCACAAGTTTTTGTTAAACTACTATCCATGGATTCTCTAAACATTTGAATTTGTCCATTACTGACATAGGTTGATAATAGAAAAAATTGTCGACCACTAATAGAGAAATTCTACTTCTCAGTTGGTTAGATGATGCAATAATTGTCAAATTCATAGCTACTAGTGGAAAAAACAACATTATTTTCATACTAAAATTTTTACTTATATGAGTATCTAGCTTTCCAGGTCTTATTGAAGTATATCTGTGGTAGTTTTTCACCGTGTCGTCTTTGAAATTAGTATACTATGTCTTCCTGACTTCATACGAAAGTGCATTTGCTAGGCATTATTACGGTTTTGGTACGTACTGGATGGCCCATTAAGAATGAACGCCGGCCATATCTCAAGAACAGGTAATCGTACAATTTCTTTAAAAAAATTTAAGAGGTAAATCGGCAAAGGGAAATCGCTGGAAATTATTTTCAAGTTCGAAAGATGGCCGTTTGGGGGCGCAACTGCTATGGCTAATCATAAAACAGGCATTTCCTCAAAAAATATGCAAGTAAAGATATATTTTGAATAATGCCTTCATAAACAACGGAAAATTTGTGACATTTTTTGTGTAAGGTATTTTACTCTATTTTATAAAATGTAGTGGGGGGGACGTCAAATAGGTTTTTATTTAAATGGCAATAACTCCAGTATGGATTGACAGATTTAAACAAAATAGGTCTCGTTTAAAACCGCTCTTTTTACTTGATAATCTGCTGTATAAATTGTTTCCGAATATATTTTGGTTTGGTACCTAGAGAGCTCTGTTTGACATTGAAACAGTTATTGCGCATTATTATGAAAATTTTGAATAGTAGGCTACGTCTCTATTTGCATTGTTGAATAGAGGACGAAACTCCTGAAAAGTCAGCGCAAACCGCAACTTTCTATCTTGATTCTAGCCGGAGATATAAATAAAAGAAGCAACATTAGGCCACTGGCTATGAAATATCTCTGGAACCTATGGTGGTATTATTATGTTAGTATTATTTTTAGTAATAATGTCGGGAAAGAAAGTCAGAAATTATATTTATAAATTTACTTACATTCTAGTTATTATTTATTATCTTTATTGCATTTAAGAAATTTACAAAATCTTTTTGCAAGGGTCCTAACCACAAAAAAAATTAATAAGTAAGTAATAGTATTTGACATTTCGATATTTCAGGTTGTCACTCATCAAATATAAATGATCGAAGTTTTAGGGCATTACTAATAAAATAAGCTACATTGCCTGGAGGTCCCAGTGTCAAGGATCTTAACCAGAGAGTCAATATTTGCAATATCTGTCAGATAGATCGTTCTGTACGGTTGGTATAGAGGGCACTCAAAAAATATGTGGTAGCCGGACTCTAGTGCTTTTGGATTACAAATTGTGCAGGTTTCTTCGCTGAACCTTTATAAGTAAACTTAATAATTTTTTTGCTACCCGTTCTGATTTGTGCTATAATTTTAAGGACATGTGATGGTAGGTTTCGTTTTAAGTAAGAGTTATTATTTAAGAATTTAAATAACCACAGAGATTCAGAAGAGGCCAGGCTATTAAGATCATCTGATCTTAGCTTATTTTCATATAAGGCAAGTATTTCATTACGGATTTTTAAAGACTTAGTTCTATCATTTATAAAAAGATTCCAAAGATCAAGTCTGCTTAAGAAAGTGAAGATAGCTTTTACTTGTGCCACCCAGTTATAAGTATTATCACAACGATCATCGTTCGATAGTTGGAGTAGATGTAGAAAACAAATTTTTGGTAGACGTAAGTCGTCCATTGCTATAACTTTTGATAGCCAACATAAAGCGCTTTTAAAAACAGTGTAATCTAATTTTATTACTGAAGCTTCCAGTCTAACAACGTAATCCGGGGTACTTCGTAGCAAACCAACCTACTTGGGCTCGTTCAAGGATATTTACATATCTTAGACCCCAGACACCAACGCAATATGACAACATTGATATTACAATACAATTATATAATTTCAATGTTGACTCCCAAGAAGTCATTTTGGAGCGAACCATATCAGTGACGGCTGCAAAGGCTTGTTTCACATTAGTCACTGTCATAACAGACATTTCAGAAAATTAGGAGGACGAAGTAAAAAGTATCCCAAGATAAGAAAATTGTTTAACAATATCAAGTTTTCCATCATTATAATAAAAATTGTAATTTTTATAATTATTGTCGAAGCCACCTCTCCCGAATATCATGATTTTAGTCTTTGAAATATTTACTGAAAGTTTGTTACGGACCGAGTATTCATGTAAAGTTTTAAGTTTCTTATTGAGATCAATCTGCGAATCACTAACGATCATCAAATCATCTGCGTACATGAGCAACATTAATGCTTTAGTATTGTCAATGTTTAACCCTAGGTGACCCCACTCCACGAAAAATTGCTCCATATCAGCCACAAAAATAGAGAACAATAATGGGCTTAAAGTTTCGCCTTGTAAAACACCCTTGTCTATCCCGAAAATCAACAAAGGCTACAAAAACTTTGCGCCTAAGATGTATTTGAGAAACTGCATTCAGAATAAACACATTATCCATGCAAAAATATAAATGAAATAAATACTAGACTAAATGAAATTAAAAGTTGATGTTATAGAAATTAGTTAATAGCTTACCAATTAATCATGGGTATGGACAAAACAAAAGTAACAAGCACAATCGGTATGTGTGGGATATTGAGATAAATACCACCAAATATTTCTCTATTGCACTCTCTAAACTAAATTAAAACACCAATGCCACAGATACCCCTAGAATTTATATATAATTTCTATTCAGATACCCTAGACATCTGGTTAACATAACATCAAAACACATGTTTAAAAATTATAAAGAGATGGTTGATTTGTTTGTTTCTTTACACACAACTACAAAAGACATTTTTGACAATTCACGAAGTTGAGTAACACTTATACGCGTGAATTTCAAATTTTATTTATCCGGCGGCTGTATATTCTTGAATCTCGATCGATTATGTCCGATGCGAGATGACAAAAATATTTCATAAGAAATCTAAACATAGTTAAAAAATTAAAATTAGTAACAGGAAAACAATCTTCTTACAGAATACGTCTTAGAATAGAATATTGAAAATTTACAATTCCCGCCTAACATGTCAATCTTCCTTCTGCAAGTGTGGTAAATGAACGCAATAGGGCCGGAGACCCTTATCCCTTACCACAAATCTATTTACTTACCAATTTCAAAATATTTGTGTACATCCAGAAGAAGACAGAATTATTCGACTTTCGGTTATTTGACAAGGACAGGATGAGAAACAAAATTGTTACCTTCGTTTTCAGTTTAACGAATGAAACTTTGTGAAAATTACATATTCACAGTTTTAATCAATTATTGTGTAATACAATAAATTTGAGTCAAATTATTATTATTATTATTTTTTAGACTGTGATAAAAATATTACAAGTGCACACATCCAGTCACAGTCTAAACTTACTAATAATTTATTTTCCCAACAAATTGAACTTAACCTGAGAAAAAATGTGGAATGTTTTTGTATAGATGTAGGATTAAAGTTAAAAATACGTGTCTCTCGAATTTTGTGCTAATTTTGCGACAAAATGTATACCTGTTTAAAAATATTATAGATGAACAAACCATCGCTAACAACAAATAGATAAGTTATTTTTGAAATGAATATACCTCTATATATAATATATATTATAAAAATGTGTACCTACACAATTTTTTCGTATAACAAATTACGCACAGCTGATACGTATTAAGTACGTACATAATACGTATCAGAAAATACGTACATACGATACGTATTAAGTACGTACATACGATACGTATTAAGTACGTACATTATACGTATCAGTAAATACGTACAGCCGATACGTATAGAGTACGTACATGGTACGTGCCTAAAAGTACGTACCGTTTAGGAATCATAATGTACGTATTAAATACGTACATTTTAGGTACTGTACGTACAGGACGTATATAAGACCTAATATTTACGTATTTAATACGTACAGTGCTGTTTGGGAGGTCCCTTTTTATGTAACATAGACATTATAATATTGTGCCATTAGGAGGGGATTTCTTCTGTTTCCAAAATAGTATTAAACAATGAGCATATGTATAAAACCCAATTTTGTGGTAGATATTTATAAAATTCATATGAAATTCCATCAGATCAAGGCGCTTTATTATTTTTACATTTCTCAAGGCATTTTTTTAATTCAGATAAAGTAATCGGACAGTCGAGATCAGGATGTTGACCATCGTAAAATTGAATATCCAGCTGTATCCTGGGTGTCTAAATTGATCATAATAATTCTCCCAAATCTCCAAAGAAATGGTCGAAAGCTATTTATCGCCTTCCGGAAACCAGCTTGATCGCGTGTGTTAGAGATGGCTAAAATTAAATTTTGATCAAAATTTCTCTTTTTTTTATTAACGTCTTATACAACTTTTTCCCATCATTATATTGACTTTTAAACATATCTACAAAATTATTTTTACTGCATAATTTAAGTAATGATTTGAAATTACGTTTAGAAGCAGCACACTCCGCGTCAAACCATCTGTTATTACGTATTCTACTGGAGACTGAACTCTTATAAACTAAATTTAAAGACTCAGCCGTATTTTTGATAGTGTTAACTATATTAGTATAGTTTTAATCAGTACTGTTAAACAAACCTACTGAAGGAGAAGTTCTCATTAATTGTTTATATTCCGACAACACAGAGTAGTTCCACCGAACTACAAAATATGTTTGTGACTTTTGGCATTCTTGTTCATCAATTTTGAACGAGATTTTTAGTAATAGAGGAAAGTGATCTGAGTTTGTTACTATATTTAAAACTTCTAACCTCTCTATAATAGGCAGGCAGGGATTATTACAAAAAGCGAAATCTATGACACTGTACCTCAAGGGCTTGAGTAAGTAAATTTAGCGGGTCTATCGCTAATGATGGATCCGTCTACTAATGAAAGATTGTGACTTGCCATAAAATCTAATAAGGACCTACTCTTATAGTTAATTGTTTGGTCTAAACTTAACATATTTTCGAATATATTCGTATTTTGTACATTAATTTCAGGAATAGAGGATAATTCACCTACTCTACAGTTAAAATCGCCTATTGAAAGTAGTATTTGATTGTTATGTGTGTCAGTTATATCTGATAATGACAACTGAAACAAATCTAAAATATTATCAATATCAAAATCTGGCTTAAAATAACAAAAACACAAAATCATAATCTGATCCTTATATACCATTTTACAAATTAGCCACCAAGGAGTGGTCTCAAGGACCGTTACTGTAAACGCTTTATTATAGAAGATGATTAAACCTCCGCTTGCACGGCCTTCTGACCTCTCCCGGACGGCTGCTGAAAAAATATAGTAATATTTGCTTGATAGTTGGTCTGGAACTCTAACCGTATCTGTTAACCAAGCAAATACAGAGAATGTCAAAGTCCATTGAATTATCTGAGATAAGGTCGTAAATATTATTGATTTCATGAACATTCCTGAAAATCACATTCATACATATCTTATAGGGTTTGGAAACTGAAGCTAGTGGTACTGCTCTTGGATGTTTTTTGGGATTTCCAATTCTTTTATGCTTCGCTTTCCCATTTTCGTCTTGTGGAGATCTTTCGCTAAGAGTTCTACCCATCTTTGATTTTGGTGTTTGATGGACAGTGATTATATTGTTAAACTCTTGTGGCATTTCAACATTGCTCAATGTGTCTGTCGTATACATTTTTCCATCAATAAAGAGTCTATTGTATTTTAAATTAGCTTTGCTTCCTCGTAACCTTGCCTCTTTCAAATGGGTTTTAAGTATTTTCCTTTGCTCCTGAACAGATTTAGAGTAGTCTTCATTAATAAAAATGTTGGTACCCTGAAGTTTTTTCGATGCTTTTAGTATGTCCATTTTTTTGTTCCATTCTTTCATCTGCACTAACACTGGTCTTATCTTATTTGCTTTCTTGTATCCAATTCTCCTAATTCCTTCGATATGGATTGAGCAGTCGATATCTACTTCAAGTTTTGTTAAAACTTCTTTGATTTTTATTTTCATGGATGCAGCATGTTCATATTTATCTTCATTCATACCGTATATTATGATGCTCTTTCTTCTGATTTCTTTCTCTAATTCCTCCAATCTTCTTTCTTGCTGTTTAACTTCTTTCCTCAGCTCTTCATTCTCAGATTTCAGAAATGAATTTACTTTTTGAATTTGCTTTATTTCCTCCTGGATTCCATCCAATTTTTGATCTGCCCTCGTATCTCTCTCTTCCATTTTGGTGAGTTTATTCATAATTCCTGTTAGCGTATTTTCCATATTGTTTTCCTTATTTTAATTAAACTTTCACTTCAAATTTTTACAGTAAAATATTTGTGTTCTACCTATGGAAGTACAATTACAGTTGATAAAGCATACCAGCCGGTTTTGAATTGTTGACTATCTTATCAGGCTTCCTTATAAGCTTATTAAATATGGTTACTGTGGCTTCAAATTATTTTTTAATATAGCCAGCAAACTAACTTTTTTTATTTTTCTCGTTATTCAAAGATAATTTATAACAAATTTATGTACTTGTCTTGACCAATCTTGCACTTGTAACTCAACTTTGAACCACTATTTATGCACTTTTTGTGAAGAGCGATGATTAACACAACTGTTTACTATTGTTGCCAGTGGCGGCCCTCTTACATTCTAGTGCAAAAAAAGGAGCTAATTTATCTACAGATTTTTAGAGCCCCATCAACGAATTAAGGAAACAATAAAACAGTGCTGTGAAAACAAAACTGACTCCAAGACGTCAAATTTGTGCCACGTCAGTGTCATTTAGTTACTATTTTTCTAAGCTCGTTCTTAACTTTCCGAATGGTATTTAAACATTTTGTATTATTACATAATCTTACAATGGGTGTAGTTATCACCTATCCACATTCGCAAATTGTAAATGATGTGACAGATATAATCTGATATTATTTGTTGATCGCAGTAATTAATACTTGATTAACATAAGTATGGTCATAAACTGACTACCACTAGTTGCTTACGGCAACGGACAAATCAATGAGCTACAACATACATCGACTGATATTAGAAACAATTATTATAGGCAAAATATACTTTACATAAACAAGTCAAAGTTTAAAAGTTGCGTGAAATCCACAATGTGTTATTCGATGACTGCTACCGGTGGCTACCAACCCTATTTCTGTAGAATGCTGTACGAACCCATAGGGATCGAGACCGAACTATAGAGGCAGTACTTCTGTCGAAAGTAGAGCGCCCTGGTGTTAAATAACAAAAACATTGTGATGTAAATACTATAATAAACAGCCTACAAAATGCAAAAAATTAAAAGATCTTTTTATTTTCTTTGCCAGGAAAAATTGTTGGTATGAAAGATGGATGTAGAGGATTATCTGATTTTTGATTATTGACAAAATGAGCACTGCAAATTCTAGTATTTATATTTGGTTCCCAATCCTCCCGATGTTTTCTGAAATATAATTAAAAAACTTGAAGTGATTCGTTTTGTACAAATGTTTACTTTCTTCCCCTTAATAATATTTAATTATTTGAACTTATTATATAATAATAAAGTCAGCAAGCACATAACTAGTTTTTTTATGATGCCTTATATTACCTTTTTAAATCACGCCTCAGCGTGTTTAAATCGAACTTTCAAACACGCGCGTTTTTTAAAGTCCCTATGGTAACAACAACTTGAAAAACGTAAGTATCAATGACAACTTTTTTTATTAGTTTTTAAATTGTATATTTTCATTGGGAACCAATGTCATTTGGTTTTCTCTGCAAAATTTATTCATATATACATTGTATCCTTTTAAATATAAATAAAGAAACGTTTTGCTTATTGATCTGACAGCAGTACCTCGTAGCGTCAAATAAAAATAAATACTTTAACTTTCACGAAATTTGGCTGGGAATCGAGGACGGACTTCCATTTTTTTGTAGTAATAATATAATAATAACATTTTATGATTTCAAAGTGCACCAATAAAAAAAAAGGCGTGGATAATTGGTCTTTCAAACACTTGCTCTATTTCGAGCTGCGCCGTCGTGCTCGAAAAATCGCGCGTGTTTGAAAGACCTCTTTATCCACTTATACTTTAATATACTATTTTATTTTATATAATCAATGAAATCGTACAGAAAACAACATTTTATTCTCTTTCTCTTTCTCTTTTGAAATGTAAAGATTTTTCCCATTGGTTAACCTTCATTTTGAATATATTCACTACCGAGCAAAAAATTTAGGTTCAACAATGAAATTTATTTTTTATTTTGTGTAAAATACGAGTACTTTAATTTTAAAAATCGTAGCAGAACGCTTTCGACTGTTAAGTCATCATCAGTGCTTACTCGTCAGGCATTACAAAAATGTATCCATGAAAATATCCAACATAATCCAACTTCAAATTATACAATAATGTACATGTTAAATCTTTTAAGAAAAATTGTTTAAAAATCCAACCCATAAAGGGATTGATGTGGATTAACATTCACATGATATCAGGAACGAAGTCAACCTGTTGTCACTTACAATTGCATACAATGTTTTTTCTACGCCCTATCTTTAAAGTACCTTGTATTTCATCGGTTTGCAGCGCTTAAAGTGGTTGTTTATGGTTAGAGTGAAAAAAAGTAGAAAAGCGTTAAAAAAGTGCCATAACGTTAACTATATTTCACGCCTCCCATAAGCTAACACAATGAATCTTGGTTGGGCATCGAGGATGGACTTTCATGAAACTTGGAATACGTATAATTGTAATTTACCGAAGGAGCTTAATTAAAATATCCCAAATTTCTATTTGAATTTTATTTTTTTGTATAGGGCTGTAGGAAAAATAATGTATGCAACATGTGCATAAAGTGTATTTTTTTCACTCATGGAATTACCGGTAAACTTTTTCCATTCGTGAAAAAAAGTACCACTTTATGCACTTGTTGCATAAATTACTATTTTTTTCATTTTTCAATTATATTGATACGTGTACACAGCCTGGAGGTTTTCATTTAAAAATTTATTTCACTTTAAATAACTTGAAAAATTGCAACCAATTTAAAAAATTAAATGTATCAGCTTATATCTGCAAATTGTAAATTTTCGTAACTTTTAAATATGGAATCAGACAGCATAATTTATTTATTCTTATAATTTATTCATGAAAAACCATAACTCTACATTTTAAATAAGTTCGAAATAAACTTGTCATAATTGAAAAATGTATAATGATAACGATAACTAATAAGGTGTATTACCCCCTATTGCATTCGACGAGGCATACTCTGAATTAAATTAAGAATTACATTCTGATCCATGTTATTCCACTCCTGCAAGAGGAACTGTCTAAGCTCCTGGGCAGTTCTTGGGGCTGGTACATCCCTTCGGATACGCTGCCCTAACTTCCAGACATTTCAATGGGTTTCATATCTGGACTGCATGCTGGCCAATTAAACCGCCCAATTCCTACTTCATCTAGATATTCACTTACAATCCTGGCAGCGTGTGTTGTTGCATTATCATGCATGAAATTCCCTTGCTCGCCCATTGTAACCATGAATGGCACAACATGATCTTCCCGGACCCCCGTTACATATCTGTGAGCTGTGAGAGAGCCATTCTCTACGATAACCAACTCTGTACACTTACAATCCTGGCAGCATGTGTTGTTGCATTATCATGCTTGAAAATCCCTTGCTCACCCATTGTAACCATGAATGGCACAACATGATCTTCCAGGAGAAAATGTATACTCAAATTGAGAGAGAAGCACTGGCTTTAACATGGGCAGCGGATAAATTTTCAGAGTACGTCACTGGCCTACCATCTCTCATACTTGAGACTGATCATAGACCGTTATTATAGGTTTTACAGACAAAACCAATCGACGAACTAACACCGCGTTTACAACGCTTGAGATTACGCTTAATGCGCTATAATTATCAAGTACATTATTCTCCAGGGAAAGACCTCGTGGTAGCGGATGCCTTATCACGAAATTTTTCTACAAGTGCAAAAAAACCAGGGAAAGACGAATTTAAGTCCGAAACCGAAGCGAACATCTATTTAATTTTACAATTGATGCAAGTAAAATCGAATTTTCTAGAGCAAATTAAAATCGAACAAAACACTGATCCGATCTTAACAAAAATAAAGGAATACTCCGAAACAGGTTGGCCAAGCAAAAAAAAGTTGCCTGACGAACTTCTATCGTATTATCGATATAGATTTGAGTTTTCGTTTTCTGACGGAGTTTTATTGCGTAATTCAAGAATAGTAATCCCTAAGTCTTTGCAGTTAATAGTTCTGAAATTTATACATGACGGACACTTTGGTATAGTGAAATGTAGAAACAGAGCTAAAACTTCAGTGTGGTGGTTAGGTCTCTCTACCCAAATTGAAAACCTAGTACGGAACTGTCCGCAATATGTTGAACATCGTACCAATCCGAAAGAACCCATGATAAGTGATACATTTCCGGAAAGACCGTGTTAGAAAGCAACATTGGACTTCCCTTCGGATACGCTGCCCTAACTTCCAGACATTTCAATGGGTTTCATATCTGGACTGCATGCTGGCCAATTAAACCGCCCAATTCCTACTTCATCTAGATATTCACTTACAATCCTGGCAGCGTGTGTTGTTGCATTATCATGCATGAAATTCCCTTGCTCGCCCATTGTAACCATGAATGGCACAACATGATCTTCCCTGACCCCCGTTACATATCTGTGAGCTGTGAGAGAGCCATTCTCTACGAAAACCAACTCTGTACACTTACAATCCTGGCAGCATGTGTTGTTGCATTATCATGCTTGAAAATCCCTTGCTCGCCCATTGTAACCATGAATGGCACAACATGATCTTCCAGGACCCCCGTTACATATCTGTGAGCTGTGAGAGAGCTTCTTGATCAATATGAAAAGCATTTTTAATGTGTTGCACATTTATGGTTATCAAAATAAATATCATAATTAAATAAACCATTTCTCCATCTTTCCATTTGCAAAAAAATAAGGACCAGGTTTTTCAATTTTCTAATGTCCACTTAATTGTCTACTCGATTTGTATTCCTTAGATCGCAAAAAGTTTCCATTACATTTAAACCTACATCTTATAGTGCTGAATTTACCTCTATAATAATTCATTTCAAATCTTCAGTTTTAACCTGATCCTTAGTAAGGTAAATGTCCCAAATTTCGACAGTTTAACAGGTCAAATGTCATTATTTTCTCATTAATTTGAATAAGATAATTTTTATGCATAAAAAACTACTTTAGGAGTGAGAACAGTCCTTTTTTTTAAAGAAAACTTGTAATTACAAACAAAATATGAGAGAAAAAAAGAATATTGATTTATTTTAAAAGCACTCCATGTGAACATAAATTCGACACCCACATACAGTGTCCTTTAATTTGTCAGACTGTAGAATCTAATTTCGACACGTTTCCTAATATCGACACTAAATTGTCCCTAGTATCAACACAAATGGTATAAGCAAATTAAATTAATATTACATTTCAGTTTTTGGGGGTGAAATGAAAAATGTAAATAAAATATATTTCCATTTATTTGAACATTAAACAAAATATGCTATTTCTTTAACATTAAACAGGTTTTTTTCTAATAATTCTGGTGGTTCGATTGTTTCCTCTATTTCTTCCAATCTGTACCATATTGCGTACTTCTCTTGAGGCCATTTCCAATTATTTCCACACTTTTCCACTGCACTAATCATAGCTTCATTTTCTCTTATTATTATACCTGGATAAAGATCACCCTGGAAATTGACAATGACGTGGTATCCTACTTCCAGAATCTCTTTGCCGATTTTTAGTTTAGTCTGTTTGTGTTCATAGTGACCTGAGTTTTTGTTCTCCTTTCCCATCTTCTTATTTTTTTTAGTGTTGTAGTTTTTTGCAACTTTTTTCTTACTTTCTAGGTCAAGTTTCTTTTGTACTCGTTTCCGTTTTCTTTCTTCTTTTTCATTGTTTATTGTTCCTGTTTCGGCAGTTTTCTTTAAATAATACTCATGCCAGGCATTTGATGTAGTTACAAACGAAATTTTCTCCTTATTTCTTTTTGTCTGATTTTGAGGTATCTGGCCAAAATATGGCTTTCTTAAATGGACTTGGTACT
Source organism: Galeruca laticollis (assembly GCA_963921935.1). Taxonomy (NCBI): domain Eukaryota; kingdom Metazoa; phylum Arthropoda; class Insecta; order Coleoptera; family Chrysomelidae; genus Galeruca; species Galeruca laticollis. Next base: position 111,052,009 of record OY998178.1, on the reverse strand, counting down.
CCAACACCTGGCAGAACTTTGGAGCATCGTTCATCTGTATCAGTCCTATTCGTGTTTATGTCGACTTTTTTTTCTGGTGTTCGTTCTTGACTTTTGTCTACTATCAGTGCAAGAGGAATGTCTAATTCGCTGTCGGTATCGATGATACCAATTTGATCTTCTATTGGTGCTTTTACTAGAAATATTATCGTCAACTGCAGAATGATTTTGATCTTTATCGAGTGTCTGACGTTTGATGTCGGTCAAATTACGCTCTTCACTTTCATTTCTTTCTCTATTTTTTAAGTGATAATTGTTCTTTCTTTTCTTCTGATTTGTCCTCCCTATCATTTCCTGATACGTTAACAATGGCACTATTACCGAAACTATTTGATCCTTTTTCCGTTGAAAATATTTCTCGTATGTCCATACTTATATCATCATCAACAACAATTCTATCTTGCCAGTCTTCATCCAGTACTAAGCTTTCTTCGACTTCAATAATTATATTATTCGGCCATTTTCAATTGTATTCATAGGATTCTCATTAAGAACTTCCCCTGTTTCCTCGTTTGCCAGTTGTGGCTCTATTCTTTCAAAATATAGACCTGTTTTTTTGAAAATTTTCAACCAAAGCTGATACAACCCTCTATTTTCTGTGTCGGAGTGCCATTCCTTTCCTTTAAGGTTATAAAAATTTGCGAGTAATTGAGCTTCGAATTCATTCTCAATAAAGTGTAGATGGTCAACAATTTTATTGTCGACTAATTTATTGTTACTCTTTGGTGTTGTCTCTTCAAAGTTATTGTCAATTATTTTCCTGTAATCTACATTCTATGCATCAAATAGACATAGCCCACACACTCGAAATGCGTTGTTGAAGATATCTTCTATATTTTGAATTTTTTCTATTGCCATTATAAGTATTCTTGCGAAATGTGCTTTGTCCATTTTTTGTTTATTTTCAGTTGTAAATGCTTTTGTTGCTTTTTTCCAACTATTTTTCAGGGCTTTAAAAAAACTCACAATAAGTGGTTGGAGAATATGAGTCGAGTTTTGGAGTAAACTAATTAAAATTATATTCTTTTTTCTACAGAAATCACTTAATGGAAACGTGATATGTGATTTGTGACCAGCTACATATTTACCAGGGATAAAATATATTGGTGATGTACTCATAAAATGACTCGGAAGTCATCCAACCATTTTCGGATCTTCCAATACCCCATCCAGTTGGCATACTTAAAGCTCTATGTTTTGGGATCCTTTCATACGAATACATCACCATTGGTGGATCTACGTTTCCAGCAGCATTCCCTAAAACATAAAAAAGGGTCACTTTCTTCAAAAACAATAATAATTAATTAGAGGAATTGGGTTTCTAATTAATTATGACATTTGGTATTCTTCAAATAAAATTCTTTATACCGAAGAGTTATAAGCATATGCATATCTGTTATTAACACAGTCAAGCATTCCTTCTGATCACCGCTTCTCGTAAACAGTTTTACTTCCTTTCTTAACTAATATTTTATTTCCTTTGGGATACAAGAAAAATGCGGATTCGTCGCTATTAAATATTCTTTCTGGCTCATTTATTTCAATTTCCTCTGAAACGAAATAATCTCTTATCTCTTCAAACCACCTCCTAACTCCCTGAACAGATACAGCTGCTCTAGATGCACAGAGATTCTGCGTCATTCTTTCACTTCATTTCGGGATGTCTACGAAGAAATCCTTCATACCAGTGTCGTCCTGGACGTCCTTCAGAAATAGGATTGGGTCTTTTCAATTGTTTCACCAAGAGCATGTCACGGTCTAAATTGATCATTAAGTCTTGCTAAACGCTCATTCGAATAACTTCTCTATATCGATTACGTCGTAAACATAATATTTAAATGATACCTTTATCAAAACTAAGTTACTACTGTGTTTATTATAGTAATTATCATCACCTTCACCATATTAGCAAGGTTGTTTCAATGTTGATGTTTTTTTTTATCAATAAGTTAACTCCAATTGTTATTCTATTTTATTTAATTAAAATACCTTACAATTACATTTATTTTAGAGTTCAGTTAAGGCACTGTTTATATCTTCGATTTTTGTTTTGCTGTAACTACTTTTCTTTTAACCATATTGTCAATAGAATATTGTTGGTAACTAAAAATTATCGATTGTTGAATTTATTAACCTCTTTCATATTATTTAGCAAACTCACCGACGAACTTAACCCATATCTAATGTAAATTGTGTATATAATATTGTTATTTGTCTTTGTTAGCACATCCATAGTTGTTTCCAGGTGGTAATTCGAAAAATCTCTTGTGAATAACTGGGATAATATATGTTCATTTATAAACTTCTCTATGTGGTATACGGCAATAACATTCTCTACTGATATGTATATTAGGCTGTTTAGTCTGAAATTGGGAAGATACAAATAATATTAACAAAAATGAAGGTTATTTTGGTTGAGAGTTGGAGTGTATCGACTATTGATTGTCTCCACTTCTGGTTTTAGGTTACTGACTTGATAATCCCGATGGGTTTTGTTCTGTTTCACTTCTTTTTCCAGTACTTAAGTTGATATTTGATAATTCTAATTTCTTAATTAAATTCAGACACATGACGAACACTTCGTTTTAATTTCTAGGGCAACATGTGAATAAATACTTGGTGGAGGCAACTTTTATATCACTTTTCACCCTGGTTAACAACTCCGGTTATTGAGCGCTTGTTTTGTCCAAAAGATCACAATATTCGAGTAGACAATCCTAAGTATGTTTATATATAACAAAACATAATGTTTATATCGGTTCTATTTGTCGTGATGGTGTGCGCTATGAACACATGTTCTTCCTTCTGCTCATACACTGGCTTAGTACTATTAGGAACACAGTTACCGTTTATTATTAAATTTATCGAAAATCCATGACTTTTATAGTTCATTCCTTAATTTAATTCAATTGAATGTCCATCTGATTTATTCTGGTTGTTAGCCGAAAATTAAGTTTGGCATCGGAGTTTAGTTTTACGCATGTGGTATTTTGACAACGATCCTGGTGCGAAATTTGGGAAATTCTCTTTCTTTTCCGGCCATCTTTTACCACAGAAAGCATATTGAAGAGTGGTTAGAGTTTCTAATCTAAAAATTTTATTATCCAGTTTGTTTGGGATTTGATTGAAACTCTATATAATTAATCTCCATCTATCAATTCAGTTAGCTTATCTTTTATTTATCTTGGCTTTTTCTGAATTTTTTTTGAGGAGATTTTATTGATAATACTACTACGTAGGATTTTTTTGCCGTTTTTCAGGTAAGCTATTCATATTTTATAACTGAAGAGTAATTTTCTCGATTCTGCTTGTTATGCTAAATTCAGAGTTTTATTTATTTTGCTTTCTTCCTATTAGAATTTTATGGTGGATAATCGAATCACGTTTTTTTGGACTTGTCGATTCGATTCCAGACACTCAGTGGTTACATCCCGTCTTTGACTTGGATACCGTATTCAGTTATTTCGTTGTTGAATCGTTTGGACAAGCGCAAGCATAATATAAAAAACCCTCCTGGCCAGAGGTGAGTTAAGTTTTTTTTAATGATTATTGTTTACCACTTCTGCTATTTTGCTAATTGATTTGAGTTTAAATTGACTTGATATTTGATTTCTTAATCAATGTTTATTTCTCAGATGTCAATATTAAATAGTTTTATTGTTGTGCCATAGTTTGTCAACGACTTCATGGGTGGGGGTCAATGTTTTCGTAAACTTTTTTTGTTTCCTCTTTTTTATAAATGTGGATCAAATAATTTGTGTAATATAATAATCTATAGGTATTGGACTTCTTTTAACTGATGTGTTTATAATCACAATGATTTAATTTTCTTATTTTCTGTGATTATTCCATTTAACTTTTTGAATATAATTAAGTAATTCGATAATTAATTTTGTACAATTATTATGAAAGTATCATCCGTTTTTCCTGTATCTTGTGTTGAGATATTAGAGATTTTCTATGTTTTCTTCTGTAGGGTTTTTTTTCGGCGAAAAATTTGCCTGGACATTGACTGCAATACCCAGTGCTTCACGCCCTCAAGTTTCCCATAAATCAGCGATTCTCAGGGACAAACGGAAATCAGCTAAGTCTACTTTATTATAAATCTTTGTTTGTTTCGTACTTTGTTTATTTTCCTTTTTTAATTTTCCTAGTAGGTCAGTCGAGGCCATAGTTATTATTGCGCACTCTTTATTTTACTTTAAGCTAATTATTAAAGTTAATTTAACTTGTTGAACACGTGATCACGTTGCGGCTTACAGCTTTAAAGATATTATTATGATAAAAAAAAACTTATTGTAACTTTAACACCTATATCATTCTTTATTTCTATGTTTCTTACCTATTTTTATTAAATTGGTTACATTTGAAGAGACTGTGTTTTACTTGGCAGACTGTCCAGGAGGCATTAATTACTTTGATTCCCCCCCCCCTTTTTGGAGTGGCCTTGTAGTTTACGGTGGCTTGTAGAGTATCGACCAGTTCGTGATCAACTAGAGACTTCCAGTTTAGTCGGTAAACTGGTGGCGCCAAACCTACTTACAGAATACTCCCTAGCCGGTGTTGCTCGCACCTTTTTAAATCACTGGTCGGTACTGTAGCATAGCCTATGATTCTGCTAATTTGCCTTTAGTCTAAATTCAATTTAGTTTCTAAATTTTTTTGAAAAAAAAATATATATATAAAAAGAACAGTTGGTCTTCATACCACCTGTAGAAATTCAAGAAAAGAAAACTTCTCAAAAAAATAGTGCGTGGCAAGCAATTGATACTTGGTAACAGGAAAACACATTTTACTCAAAACAATTACCCATTGCGATAGCAACTTCTCTTCTTCTGATGATAAGACTGGTGAAGCACCACTTTTACATATTTCTGGCACTCGACCTTTTATTTTTCCTATTAATGTAGTTCGTGGCACATTGATTCGAGTGCCATTTTTTTTTATATATCAATCGCATCAACCACGTAGGGTTATTATAACCCTCTTGCGGCTAGCTGAAGTAGGTATTTGCTCCAGTCGACGAGAGTGGTATGAAGCATTATCCATAACTATCACTGAACCAGGAGTTACCTTTGTTAAAATTGATCTAAACCATGTTTCAAACCGGTTACCATCCATCTCTTCATGGTAATCGACAGTTTTTTTGGACTGAAAACTTAGTAATCCACCTTCTACAAATCCTTCCTCGCTGCCAATGTGAGTGATAATCAGTCGACGTCCTTTCCCAGAGGGAGCTTTTAAACCGGAAGAGAAACCCTCCATAAAGGCTTGTCGATTGCTTCGTATATTCATGTCTTGCCACACTTTTGACACAGTGTGGCCTTCATTTAACCATGTTTCGTCAAGATAATATATGTGCCGTCCTTCGTTACGAAACTGTCGTATCTGTTTTAAATAATTTCTCCTCCATTCCACAATGTCATTTCGTTCAATTAAGGCACTGTTTCTACTTCTTGTTTGGTAACGAAAATTCATTAATTTTAAAGTTCGTCTCAAAACTTTATCACTGATGTTTGGTAAAGTATCATCAGCTTCTATTACCTTGCTCAATTTAGCTACCGAGGGGATTTCATTCCTAAAATAAAAAGAATGTATTTCCCTACGTATAGCATTCCGTGTTTGGTCGTCCAAAACAATTTTCTTTCTTCCCCTACTTTCCGGTTTACAGCTTTCACCTCGTTCTCTTGTCAAAGATCCGTCCCGCGATTTCTTTAGAATATTGTATATAGTACTCTCAGAAACTTTAGTTAAATAACTGCACTTAATCACGGCGTCACTAACACCCAACTGTTTGTCCATGGCACGCAGTCCTTCGTACACATTTAATATGAGGACTTTTTCTTCCCGAATTAAATTGTTACGACGCCGTTTTTTATCGCCAACACCGCTACACTCCGCCATTATTGTCACTAAATATACCGATATAAATATTACAATAAATACCAATAATAACCGATTTATCTCACAAAACCACAACACAAATACTGATGTTACGCTCATGAAGAGAATAAACACCTCACATAACTGTTTACTATCACTGTCTCATTCGCGTAGCTCGATCTATCTATCTCGTTCTCAAAGCCGGAACATTGAAGCGACTCTCCAACATTGTCAAATCGGCGAGTTTTTCACAACAAACTTTGCGTTCAAGAAATATACATAAACACTTTATTTCACATTTCAAGTAAACTAATTATTATTAGTCTGCTTGAAATTTGAAATAAATATATTAAATTGGTATTGACTTAATTACATTGCATCTTTTGTACCTGAAATATTGACACAATGGATTTGAAGTGTATTTATAAAATACAGCATTTCTCTCTAGAATACATATGGCAACTGCGCTTTAACCAAAGTGTTGATTAGATAGCTCTGACTCACTTTACACAATTTTGACTATCGAGTATAGCGAGTTAAAATGATGGAAGTTCACTTATTGTAGCTTGGTTATAGTCACTATATTTTGCTACTTAATTTGCAGTCTTTTAGGTAGTTTAAAAGTTTTTTAGTTTCTTGCTTTTCTTGTAATAGTTTTTTTAGTGATAGGGGTAGTTGATTCTTTTTCCGTTCCTTGTCGTATTTCGCACATTCGATTACCAGGTGTTTCACGGTTAACTCACTGTTACACATTTCGCACATTGGTTTATTTTTTCCTGCTAGTAAGTAGTCGTGTGTGATGCGCGTATGACCGATTCGAATACGAGAAAGGATCACTTGTTCTCTTCTATTTATGTTTTTACAGTTCCAACCGTGAGAATTTGTAGTGACTTATATGATTTGTGTTGGTTTTGTCTTGCTTCTTCCTGCCATTTATCGCAGATTTTGCTCTTGTAGAACGCTTTCAAATCAGTATGTACGGTAAAATCGTTCCTTTCTGATTGTTGATTGGTGAATGCATTTTTTGCTATTTGATCTACTCTCTCATTCCCTTCTATTCCAGTATGGGATGGGACCCACATGAATTTAATATGTATGCTGCTGTTTCTGCAATTATGTAGCTCTTTCTTGATCAGTATGGCTATAGGGTGATTAGAGTACAGTTGACGAAGTGCTGTTAGTGAACTTTGAGAGTCAGATATTAAAAGGACATTTTTATGCTTGATTTTCTGGATTTTCTTGAGTGCTTCTAAGATGGCGAATAATTCAGCTGAATGAATAGATGTGAAGGGTGGGAGTATGTAGGATTTCGAAAAGTCCTCGGAGTAGAAGGCAGCCCCAATTTCATCTTGGTTTTTTGAAGCATCTGTGTATACCTTATAAATGCTACCGTATTTATTTAAGGCACTTAGGAATTCTTGTTTTATTCTGGCTGTTGGAGTCTCTGATTTATTAAGGTAGGCGAGGCTTAGGTCTAGGATAGGGAGTGTTATTGTCCATGGAGGAGGATAATTTATTGATGGGACGTCATAAATATTTGGGAAATGCGAATTTATTTTGTTTAAATATGTTTTGACTCTGTGATAGAAAGGAGGAGTAGTTGAGCTGGATAAAAATTTGGCTTTAAAACGATCAGATAAGACGTTGTGGGCTACTGGATTTCTTTTGTTTGATATTACAGAGACAGCATAAGAGATGCTTAGATATTCTCTTCGGTAAGAAAGCGGTAACTCTCCAGTCTCCCAATGTAAGCTTTGGATAGGACTTGTACGATGGGCACCCAAACAGATGCGAAGAGCTGTGTTTTGTATAACTTCCACTGACTGAAGAAGGCTTTTGTTGGCAGAGTTATAGGCAATCGCTCCGTAGTCAAGTTTTGATCTGATCAATGATTTATAGATGTGCAGTAAACTTGAGTAGTCTGCGCCCCAGTTTTTGAATGCTAGTGATCTGAGTAAATTAATTCCAGGTTGGCATTTTTTCTTCAATGTCAGAATGTGTGATTTCCATGTCAGCTTTTGGTCGAGTATCATTCCTAGAAAACTTATTTCTCTCACATATTCTATTTTCTGTCCATAAAGGTACAAGTTTTCAAGTTGTGGTTGAGTCCTTTTCGAGAAACATAAAGCTTTGGTTTTTGTCGTGTTGAAACGCAGTCCACTTGTTTTTGACCAATCCTCTATTGTAGCTATTGTTTGTTCGATGGTTTTACGTATTGTAGTCATATTTTTCCCTCTGCAATAGATAACCAGGTCATCTGCATATAGTCTGCATTTCACGGGTGATTTACAGTTTGCTATTATTGAATTTATTGCTATGAGAAATAATGTCGTGCTGAGATTTGACCCTTGTGGAATGCCATTTTCTTGGGTGTTCAGCTGTGAGTATACGCCATCTACTCGTACTTGGTACTGTCGTTGATCTAGAAAGTTCGATATATATTTCAATATGTTACCCCGTATTGACCAGTCGTAAAGAATTTTGATTATTGAGTATTTCCAGACTGTATCGTAGGCTTTACGAATATCAAAAAATACTCCGATGCAGTGCTGCTTTATTGCAAAGGCTTCATGGATCTCAGATTCTAGATCGATAAGATTGTCTAACGTGGAGCGATTTTTACGGAAACCACACTGTTCGGGTATGATTAGTTTTTCTGATTCTAGGTGCCATAAAAGTCTGTTATTAATTATCTTCTCAAGAACTTTTCCCATGCTACAGGTGAGTGAAATTGGTCTATATGTTTCTGGATCTGATTTCGCTTTACTTGGCTTAGGAATGGGAATTATAATGGAAACTGTCCATGCTCTGGGATATACTTTCTTTGTTAAGATTAGGTTATATATCTTTAGTAAATGTTCTTTGGTTTGTTTACTTAGATTTCTTAGAAAAATGAGTGGAATATTATCAGGACCTGGGCTGGAGTTTTTAGAGTTTTGGAGTGAATTTTCAAGTTCGTCAATGGTTATTGCATAGTTCAAACTGTTCGTTTGCTGGTTATTATTATTATAGTCAATTTCTTGCTGCTCTGCTTTGTTTTTATGATTAAAAAAATCTGGTGTGTAGTTTGAGTTGCTTGAGTTTTTTTGATATTCACTTGATAAGATGTTTGTTATTTCATTTCGGTTTTTATAAATAGTGTTATTTATCTCCAGAAAGTTTATTGTATTGGATTGTTTTGGTTTGGATATCCTTTTGACTTTTTCCCATATAGTGGACATTGGAGTGAGCTGTTTATTGTTGAAACATACTCTTTCCATGATTCCCGTTTCGCTTTTTTTATTGTGTATCTGGCTTTGGCTCTCAATCGTTTGAATTCAATTGAATTTTGTTCCGTCTTGCTTCTTTTGAATCTGTTAAAAGCTTCTTTCGATTTCTTCACAGCCTCTTTGCAGTCCAAGTTCCACCAGGGAACCATTTGGTGTTTGTTGTTGTGTTCGTACCGTCCAATATGTTTATCTGCTGATTGCGTTATTAATTCTGTGATAAAGTGTACTTCTTGATCAATATCCGCATCTTCCTTTAACTCGTGGAGATTTTCTTGTATAAATTCTTGGAATTCGTTCCAATTTGCTGATTTTATTTTCCATTTTTGTTATTGGGTCCGGTGTATTTTCCGGTTCGCTGCTAATTATTATGGGATAGTGGTCACTATCATATAAATACGTTGATACATCCCAATTAAGTATTTGTGAGAGAGATGGGTGACATATTGTTAGGTCGATTGCTGAATCTTCACCAGTTCTTATGTCATGTCTGGTTTTTTGGCCGTCATTTAGGAGGTTAAGATTGTACTTTTCTAATAGATTTTCAATTTTTTTTCCAAAAGGTGTCTGCTTAGTAGAGCCCCAGATATAGTTGTGGGCATTAAAGTCTCCCACTATTATCTGAGGAGCTGGAATTTGGCTCAGCAGCTCAGTGAGTTCCTCTGTAGTAGGTTCCTGATTTGGGGGAATGTATATGTTACACAATGAAAAGGTCATTGTATCTTTCACTCTAACGGCGACTGCTTCAATAGTAGTTTTTAAATGAATTGATGTTGCATCTATTGTATTTCTAATATATGTTGCTACACCTCCACTGGCTATTCTTGCATTTTCTCGATTTTTAGAGAAACAATTATAATTTTTCAGATTATGGATTCTATTGTTTTTGAAATTGGTTTCTTGTAGGCATATTAGCATGGGCTTGTATTTTGAAATTATTAATTGCAAGTTTTCTAGGTGGGTATAGTACCCATTTATATTCCACTGAATTAAGGAAGTGAAGGTAAACAAGATTAATAGGTTTCAATAGAGGTATCTGTGTCCAGTTCTGTTTGGTATTCAGGGTTTATCTGTTTGAGAATTTTATTTTTAATTCATCTTCATTTTTTTATCCTTTAAATAGGGGTATATTGTGGTAAGTAGGTCTGTGACTTCCGTTATTTCTTCGGTGTACATTTTCACGATACTGAGAGGATCTGTACACCCTTCACAATTTTCAAAAAAATCTATAAGTTCTTCATAGGTTAGAGGATAATTGATATCTGTATTCTTGAAGAGCGCTTTAGTGTGACTTAACATTTCTCCTATTGATTTTTTTGGTTTTTTGTTTTCGGTTTGTTTTATTTTCTTTTCACTATTTGTTGGTTTTACAAATGTAGGTAGGTGTTCAGTTGTTGTTGGTGATGGGGAACGTTCTGTTGATGTTCTTTTATTTTGTGGTTTGGTTGTTTCGATTTCATTTCTGTTGACAGTCGGTGTGTTGTCTTTACTATTTTCGGTGTGTTTAACTACTTGGGTATTCATTGTTTGAGGTTCGGAAATTTGTTCTGAGTTTTGGTTATTTGATTGATCCTGTTGATATTGTGAAATGTTGTTTGTTTCTTCTTCAGTTTGATTGTTGGCTGGATTTTCTGGTGATGATTCTATTGATGGGTTAAAGTGAGTTGAAGTGATTGCTCTATTTGGGCAGTTTTTTGTTGTATGAGTAGTTTGTTTACATTGTAAGCATTCTTGATTATCAATGGACAAAAATATCCTATATGAGGTTTGTTCATATGTGATTAAAAATGAATCGGGAAGGGACTGGTTATTGAATGGAGATATAAATATTTGTCTTCTAAAACTTAGGATATGTTGAAATGCTGGGTCTGAGATTCCTATTCGCAAGAAAGATAAGGGTGAAAGAGGATTGATCCCTAGATTTTTAAGTTCATATTCAAGGACTGAGTGGGGGATAGAGGGACAAACATTGGATAATAATAATCTTTGACTAGGAGTGACTAGTCGACGTGTCTGTAGTATTTGTTGGTTTATTTGGATTTTACCGTGATTGTTGATGAATGTGTTCACTAAATTTTCATTTGCCAAATAAATACATATTCTGTTGTTTGATAGCTTTGAGCAAAAAATTATGTTATTTGGTTGGATTGTTTGGCATAGTGCCTTTAGGTAGTCTTCTAGCCTAGTGTTTTCGATTGCGTCGAATAGTATAGCTTGATTTCTGGATGGGAAATTGTTTGTTCTGGTTTGTTGGTTTGCTACTGAGGAATATGTTTTGGGTTGTTGGGTTGTGTTATTAGTGGGTGTACACCCTATTTGAGATATGTTGTCATCCATTTTTAAGTATCATTTAGGTTTTCCTTAATACGGATCTGGCGAAGTATTTTCTGTTATTTATATCTGATATTAAATTCAGATTCACTTCTAGTTAATGTGTTGTTTTACTAATGTTTTAATAAAAAGTTAACCTGATATTCTTACTTGCTTGTTTTGGTTCACTTTGAAAATATTCACTAATTACTTTTTAACTACTTAATCGTTTCGGAGCGCACAACTGTACTGTACAAAGGTTTAACACCGAATCCAGTGCCATTTTTGAATCTTCGGGTCGATAATTAATAGCTATTTGTATAACAAGGGAGGAAAGTGCTACTTTTCCTCCCGAGGATGAAGTTTACTGCCCGACGCGTAGCGGAGGCAGTAATCATTCGACGAAGGAAAAGGCACTTTAGACCCATGTTATACATATGATTTTTCCGCCTGCCTCAAATAACAAGACTTTTTCAATAATTTATTTATGAAACTAACAAACAAAATTAATAAATTGGATGAAGAAAAGGTAAGTATTTCGTGCAGAATTTTAATTTATAAAATTATAGCGAAGCGCTTTCGACAAATAATGTCATCATCAGTGCGTACCTGTAAGTAAGTAACATTGAATTGAATTTCAGAAATTATGATAATGAGAACGTTGAAATTTGAAAAAATTTACTTACTCGTCAGGTGTACAAGAACCAAACGATAAAAATACGATGTGTCCAGAGGACCATGTAAATATTTAAAAAAGGGACATCATAAGAACTACATTTTAAAATATACTTATACCAGGATTAACCTAGATAAAAGTTTCAAAAAGCGCAACACATGTCTGCTGAAACTTAGTCCACTATATAACTAAATAAACAAATGAAAATTGACATTGTGTCAAAAGCTGACAATGAAATTTGGCATAGAACATGACATAAAAATAATGATCTGTGTTATGAAAATTGATAATAGACAAATTAGTCAAATTGATATTACTATTTTAAACGTCTATGAAGGGGAATGTACGCTCTGTTTAAATTAACTTGAGTGTTGAGACAGAAATCATTATTCAGTAATTCCCTGTTAATATGTAAATCTTCAAGAAAATCTAATCTATTGTAATTTTTAGAAGTCACCTCATGTAAAATTCTTGAATTCCTATTTGGACTAAAATTGTGGTTGTTAAATCTTAAATGTTGACCAAACGCTGAAATTTTGTTGGGATTTAAATGCTCGGTTATACGGACCCTCAAAGGTCTGCAAGTTCTTCCAATGTAGGCCGCACCACAATCATCACAATCTAACCTGTATATGCCACCCTTTGAAAGTTTTTCAATTTTATCTTTTGTGTTGACCAAGTATCTGTTGAGGCTGTAGTTGGTTTTAAAATAAATTTTATTGTTATCTATGTTGCTTTTAATGCAACCAGCAATTTTATTAGAAATATTGTCAGTTAAAAAAGGAAGTGAAACAAATTGTGCTATTGAATCTACTTTGAGGTAGGCTGCATTAAGCTATTTTTGTTTTTAATTTCTTTAACGAAGTAAACACTGAAGTTGACATAGCCAAGAGAATTAAATTTGAAAAAGTTGATAGAAAGCTCAAATATTTGATTAAACAAAAACATGATTTTTGGAAAAATAAACAAAGAAATAAGAAATTTTCAGATTTCACTTTTCATGATAGAGTCAAAAATCTTTCAGACGTTGTGTTTGATGATGATGAAATGGACCTGTTGAAGTTGGGACTCAAATTTTCTTTGGGCTCTCAAGTTTCTGAGAGAAACCTCTTGGAGTTTGCAGTGGAGGTTGATGTTGTTATTGAACAGCTCTCTAGAGAATATAATATTAAAAAGATCATTCGTAATGATATTCATAACTTTTTATATAAAATTAAACGTAGTAAACAACACTTCCAGATACATCCTAACAAACATTTTCATTTTATTCTAAAGAAAATTAAAATCAAGATCAAAGACCATAACCTCATATTTTCAAAAGCAGACAAGGGTAATTGTTTAGTCATTTTAAACAAGTCAGATTACATTGATAAAGTGGAGAATTTCCTTTCTGAACATAATTTTAAACTTTTATCATCAAATCCATTCAATAATTTTATTAGAAAATTGAAAACTCAGTTAAATATCCATAAAGATTTTTTCATCGAACATTCAGCCCTTTATTCTCTCATTAGTAGCAACCCAGTCATTCCTCGCTTGTTTGGACTTCCTAAGATCCCCAAGATCCACATACCAATAAGACCAGTAGTTAGCTTCACTAACACTCCGGTTTCAATTTTAGCTTCATTTATTTACAGGTTTATAAAAGACCTAATACACTTCACTCCAAAATATGCAGTAAGTAACTCTTTAGATTTGATTAACAAATTGAATAATTTAAATTTACCTCAAGAAAGATTGATGATTTCCTTTGATGTAAGTAATCTTTTCACTTCAGTTCCGAATACAGAAACCTTACCACTTGTAAGTGAGGCCTTAAACCTTGCCTAAGTTAATGCCAATTCCATAAATCACATTTTGCCTTTCACAGGACTTTTTTGTTTTTAATGATAAGTTATATAAACAACCAGATGGACTGCCATGGGTAGTTGTTTATCACCTCTTTTAGCAGATATTTTTATGAATAATTTAGAAAACAAATTCATTATCACTGCAAATAATCCAGAAATTTTATATTGGTCTAGATATGTTGATGATTGTTTGGTATTTGTGGATGGTGACATTGGCATTGTCAACTATCTTCTAACAAAAATAAAGTCCACCCAAGTATCAAATTCACACTTGAATTATAATCAAATAATAAATTAAATTTCTTAGACTTTACAATCCATAAAACTAGCAATCTTTTAAAGTTTAGCATATTTAGAAAATCCACACAAACCGATCACGTCATACCCAGCATATCCAATCATCCTCATCAACACAAAATGGCAGCCTTCAATTGTTACATTCATAGACTTTTGAATGTGCCCCTTTCTGCAGTTTTTTATCAGAATGAATTGAATATCATTAAACAAATAGCTTCAAATAATAATTATAACCCGAACATTATTAATAGTTTGATCCAAAAAATTAAAAACAAAAAAGAGCTTAATGCAGCCTACCCTAAAGTAGATTCAATAGCACAATTTGTTTCACTTCCTTTTTTAAATGACAATATTTCTAATAAAATTGTTGGTTGCATTAAAAGCAACATAGATAACATTAAAATTTCTTTTAAAACCAACTACAGCCTCAACAGATACTTGGTCAACACAAAATATAAAATTGAAAAACTTTTAAAGGGTGTCATATACAGGTTAGATTGTGATGATTGTGATGCGGCCTACATTGGAAGAACTTGCAGACCTTTGAGGGTTCGTATAACCGAGCATTTAAATCCCAACAAAATTTCAGCTTTTGGTCAACATTTAAGATTTAACAACCACATGAGGTGACTTCTAAAAATTACAATAGATTAGATTTTCTTGAAGATTTACATATTAACAGGGAATTACTGAATAATGATTTTTGTCTCAACACTCAAGTTAATTTAAATAGAGCGTACATTCTCCTTCATAGACGTTTAAAATAGTAATATCAATTTGACTAATTTGTCTATTATCAATTTTCATAACACAGATCCTTATTTTTATATGTCATGTTCTATGCCAAACTTCATTGTCAGCTTTTGACACAATGTCAATTTTCATTTGTTTATTTAGTTATATAGTGGACTAAGTTTCAGCGGACATGTGTTGCGCTTTTTGAAACTTTTATCCAGGTTAATCCTGGTATAAGTATATTTTAAAATGTAGTTCTTATGATGTCCCTTTTTTAAATATTTACATGGTCCTCTGGACACATCGTATTTTTATGGTTTGATGCTTGTACACCTGACGAGTAAGTAAATTTTTTCAATTTTCAACGTTCTGATTATCATAATATCTGAAATTCAATTCAATGTTACTTACTTACAGGTACGCACTGATGATGACATTATTTGTCGAAAGCGCTTCGCTATAATTTTATAAATTAAAATTCTGCGCGAAATACTTACCTTTTCTTCATCCAATTACATTGGAACGTGCACACAGCTTGACAATTTTCACTTAAAATTAATAAATACTATTTATTTTACGAAACTTGGCTGGGCATCGAGGATGGACTTCTAAAATACTTGGCTGGGCATCGAGGATGGACTTTTATGAATCTTGGCTGGGCATCGAGGATGGACTTCTAAAATGCTTAGCTGGGCATCGGGGGTGCTTTTTTTTATTTGTAGTTCAAATCCCTTAGGATTTTAACTGTTCCTTTATATCCCTTGGGTCTAGCATAGTTTCTAACATGTGAGACTAAAGTGACCTCTTTAGTCTCGAAATTGCTAAAATTATTTCATTGATAACGTACTATGACATCACTTTTACTCCCTACAATGAGGCCAGGAAATGTATACTTTGGATAGAGGTAGGCGGAAAAATATTTTTTTCCTTCCATGCTGAAACTTCTTTTCAATGATCCTGAGAAAAATAAAATATTGTTGATAAGTCGGTAATAATATAGGAGTGTCGAATTTAGAGGCTCAGGACATCCATGTCGAATTTAGGACAGGTCGTTTCTATATCACTCTGGCTACAAATGAGATGCAATGCATGATATATATTTTACTCTAGAAAAGGATGGAACATTTTTAAGTCTAACGGAAAATGTCCGCAATTTCGACACCCGGTGTCGAAATTTGGTTAGTAACTAGATTTAGTGTACCTAAATTCGACACCCCTAAAAACTATCATATTATCTACTATATATTCGAAACGACAGCTTCATATCTAACAATAATCTATATTTCATCATGTAAATACAAAATCTTCCCAGAGGAATTGAAATTCACGCCCTGAAAGTAGTTCAAAAAATGTCTGTTTTTGTCTTACCTTATCAGAAACTCTGCAATTTGCTCGAGCCGCCACGATTCAACTGTCTGATACATTTACTATCTTAAATATCATACGCTAACATGTCACTAAAAGAGAAAACTGCTATGCGACATATTCAGAAATGTTCATACTTATTTCACACACAACGATTTTGACATTGTAATGCGTATTGCCCAGGTAAGCCCAAAGGAGACAGTTCAATTAAATTAAATGATTTATTTCTAAAAAATAATATTTACAACGACAAAAATAAATTAAAATTCAATATTCTATATAATTCTCCGGTACGTAAAATATTTTGAAGGTCACGTTTCGACGGTCCGTATCCTTTCGTCGCTTGATAGGTACTGGTGGTCTGAATTGTACTTAGGTAGAACTAAAGTGGTGTGTGTTTTGATTTCGGCGATATACTCGACGGTGTACGAGACTCTATATGTCCTGTGAAATGTTCAGCTAGCCGGGGATATGAGTAACCGGCGGATCAATACTCTTTCGGTTTTAGTTTCAAGATTTGGGAGTATCGTTTGTAGCTAGTCACTACCCAGCTTAACGAATACAGCGTGTCAATACCATACCGAAATTATTCTAACAGTTAAAGCGATCGTTTATACCCAGTCAGTACCCAGCTTAACGATGCTTCCCTACGGAGATACTGCAGAGTTTTCGGTGTGTCGGTACCACACCGAAATTATTCTAACAGTTAAAGCGATCGTTCACGTTTCCGTCAATACCAGAAACCAACGGCCGTTCTAATGAATGATGTATAAAGTAGGATCAATACTCCGACTTAGTACAACACTCGACGGGAGATAGTATAAAGCGTTTAAGGTTGAAGTCAATACCCTCGACCTACGCTTCACACTGAAGGCGGCTGAACTTGTAGGAGCAGGAGTCCGCAAACCAAATCGTCTCTTCGTCTGTTGGTTCGCATTTTTATATCCATCGTGGTGGGGGTGGTGGTAGTCTCTGTCCCTTCTACCGTCGATTCCTCGTGCGCATCCGGCGTGGGGGCTCTGCTGTTCTGGTGGGGTATATCGTCATCGCGGCGATAACTGATTTTCTGAATCGAGTTTTAAAGTAACGCATTTATGTCGTTACAACGTACGAATACGATAGAAATACTGTCTAATACATTTTTTCCTAAAAACTGAAAAATGACAAAACTGCAGCCTAACTATCAATTTAAAGGCATTTGACATTGAAAAAAAAAATAATTTTCTGTCACACCCGCGCCACGAATTACTCGACCTCCCTCCCTCCCATGGAACAAAGCTGAGTATGTCCAAAATCGTTGTGTGTGAAACTGTGAAATAGACGTTATATGAGTAGATGAGTTTAAGAGTTTATAACGTCAACGTTAAATATACACTCCAGAGACTGTATCGTGCTAACAAAACGACCAACAACCACATTAAAGGACGCGAAGCAGTTGAAATATGATCTTGTAATGAAGTGGTTGTGAATGAACTATAATAAAAATCTAGTGTTTCATAACATACCTTATTCAATGTACAATTCTATATAAAATCCTAGGAATTTTTGCTCCAAAGGTAACAACAATCTAGTGACTGGCGTTTACAATGAAATAAAATTTTTTATCAATGTTCTGATTTCCCGTTTGATGAATATCCTTTTTTATCGTTTCAGATTGGGTCAAGTTTCGATTAGATATCTTATACTAAATTTACAATTTAAACTCTAAGGAAATTTAAAACTACCATTTCATACTGTGATCGGCAACAATGCGGATTCGATTGATTATACACTTGTTATTTTACACTTTTTGTAATGTACGTTGTGAATATGAAGATTACACTTCATCTTATTTAAACTTGGTGACACATGAAGATATTCAAAGGGTCTCGTCTAACTGTCGGCATTCTCTGAAGGTACTATCTGAAAGACTAAATCATTATGACGCTAATGATAATGATATATGGGCTTTAAAAAGTAAGTATACGTTTTAAACTAATAAGTATCATAACTTGTAGACAGTTAGGAAGTTTTTTCTAACGTTTTAATAATAAAAAAATATAAAGTAATTTAGTTAAAATAACAAAGTTCATTATATTCCCAGAAAAAGTTAGAGATCTAACAACAATGTAAATATAATAATAAAATCGGTCATATTAAATTAATAAATTAAATTCATATGCAGTATACTAGATAGCCACCAGTTTTATTTTCTGTGACGATTTGCAATTTTTGTTCAGTTGTTTGTTATGTATAAAAGAATTGAATATTTTCCATTATATGTATACATCTGAAAATAATTATTCCAAGTAACATACAGTAGGTACAGTAACAAAAAGACATAACCTTACATTTTCAAAACTATTCAAACTTACTTTCCACGACTATTTTGTCGATCAGACAACACGGCAAAGTCGTGACGACATAAATGATCTATGATGTGCAACGGTATTTGTATTAAAAATTCTATACAGTTGAATAATCTTTTTACCTTTGCGTCATTAATATCTGATAACATAACCGACATAATTATTAATTGGTATCTCTTTCTATTAATAGTGAAAAGCAGAACAAAATAATTTGACATATGTCGGTTAGGTTATCAGACATTAATGATAGTCCAGTGCAATTAGTTTTTTTTACGAAAAAATTAGGAACACCCAGAGACCTTTAAAAAAGTATATTTTGGGGTAAAACTAATACAGGAAAAATACTTTAAACAAAGTTCGAGTGGAAATGGGGTGGTTTTGTAGGGGTTGAAAACTTACTTTTGTAATTTTAAAGCATAAACTGACTTTTTAGCGCAAAATGTTCTACAGAAAAGTTGTAGATAACATATCCTCAAATTCAAGATGAAAATCGCAAAAAACCGTTTTTTTCTTTTCTAATTTTTTTCTCTGGCAAAAAAAATGCATTTTGCATGAAACTTGGTGAAAGTATGTCTTTTTTTATGCTACATAAGCAAAATTTTTTGGCACAACAAAAAAAATGTTTTCCGAGATATTTAAGATTTTTCGAAAAAAAGCAAATTTTCAAAAAAAAATTCTTCCAAATTTTCGGTTTTCGAATTCTGCGTCCGCGGATTTTGTTCGTTGGATTGTCTACTTTAATATTTATGTTGGGGTCGGATTTTGCATTAAACCCCTTCAAAATCGAAAAAACGAAAAAAAACGACATTTTGATATGCGTATTTTTTAAAATGTATTTACATGTATTATTTTGAAATTTTTCAGAACTTACGTGAAAAAATAATTCTTATACAGGTAAAATTCAATAAAATAATTTCAATTTAGAGTAAATAATGTACAACAATATATTTTTTTATTTGCAAATTAACAAAAATATTACACCTTACAAAAAAATTTATGTTACAAAATATTACATTAATCTGATTCATGTTCTTCTTGAATGCAACTTTCATTATCAGAATCGGGATTATTTTGATCTACTTCGAGTCCTTCGTTTTCATTACGAGAAGGTGGTGCTCTTCAACAGTCTCTTCATCATTCATTCATCATTCTTAATAATATCTTTACCTTGTGATAGTGCCACACTCTTTCTTTGTGCCTAGTTAAAGGGGGGAGAGAAAAGAAAAGAAAAAAAAGGAAATAATGAAGTTAAAGGAAATATTAATGAAGATGGATGAATTTGAAGAATTATGAAAATTATAAAATGAAAGTTGAACTGATAGATTGTAGCTAAGTGGGCGTGCAATTACGCCGAGCTATCTCAAATGCCGAAGAGTAGGGGTGAGTTAAAAAGGGCGCCACTGTTTTATTTACGCTGAGCCAAAACAGAAGCTCTCCTTGCTGTCCTGGAACTCCCTATCAGTTAACGTCTTATATAAAAAGAAAATATGAATATTTACGTAATCTATATCAGTAAAATTAAAAAAAGAGATTAACAATAATAAGTTTTAAACATTCATAAGCAGAGGTTTGGTGGTGAACAAATAAACAAAGTAGTTAAAATATAGTGTGATCTATTAAGCAAACAAAAAAAATAACACGAATATAATAATGTATATGAATACACAGAAATGTTAGTAGCACCAAAACCAAATTTTATATACAAAACTTAATTTTACATATATACAAAATAATGAAGGTAAAACAGAAAATTTTCACCCAGTTCCCGATTGTAGCCAGGTAATGCCAACAGCTGGGGGCTGGTGAAACGTAGTGAAGTAGCCGAATTTTTTTCTCAGAAGCTACTTTTATTAAAGGCTCGCTCAAATGCCTTGTCGTCCGTGCTCAAAGGAAAATCACTTTTTCGTCCGTGCTAAAAAAAAACACTTTTTTTGACCGTGCTCAAAAAAAGAGAAGCACTTTGTTGTCCGTGCTCGAAAAAAGCAAGCACTTTATTGTCCGGTCTCGAAAAAAAACCCCTGAGATGGCTTAAAGGGGTTTGAAAGAAGTGTGTATTCGGTGGTCTCAAATCCTGAATATCAGAAAAATCTGCATGTAATTAACCAAAGAGCCAATACAGAACCAAACATCCACGAAGATTACTTTGGAGAAAGAGCCCCATAATCCACAAATAAGTGATAAAATACTGGGCACTAAATCTCTAACCAGTCGAACACAATTCTTGAAGTAAAGAGAAATCAAAGTTCTCCTCAAATTTCGTTCTCCAGGCACAGATAAAAATAACTCACATAAAAAGGACATTAAATGGCAAAAACTTGTCCGCTTGGTAAATAATAAAAGCGTAGAATGACAGTGAAGGCCTGTACAAACGCTTTATTTCAAAATAATAAATTCCAATTTCCTTCATTTTAAAATCTTACCTTTTACCGAATAGATTCGTAAAAATAAGGAATGTTGATTTTAACAAACACAATGCCATTTGCCAGTATGCAACTAACATAAAAAGAAACGTTATCTAGATAACTGAATTATAAAAGTTAAATAATGATTTAATTAAAAGAGTTGCAGAAGTATAACGTGAACTGGGCATAATAACAGTCAGTTGTGGGTAAATCAACCAGATATTTCACTTGAATATATCGAGAATATACTAAAATGATAGGAATTATAATTTGCGAATACGGGGTGACTCGAGAATGTTTAATAATAAAATCAAATCGTGACAATAGTCTCAATCGTTTCGCCTTTAAACTTAGGTCTATTAAAGACTGTCTGCTGTAGGATTCTTGGCAGGATGGATGAACGTAAGCTGATTGTAAATTCTTCATCGATAAATGTTTATTCTCAGTTCGTTGTTTGCTTGAAGAAATCAAACGTCGAATAGCACATTCTTTAACTTGCAGTAAGTCCGTTCCTTCACTTTCACAAATAATACATTTGTGTACCTCCATGTTGTCAATCTAAAATATTTAAAAAATATAGTATATAAAAAATATATGAAATATATAAATATTTTATTATATAAAATATATAATATGAAATTAAAAATATTTACCTCTCCGAATAGATATTAACACACAGCCTTGCTCCACTCCGAATGGATAATGACGCACAGCGTCTTTCCCGCCTGGTTTCTTTACACAGAATCCGTGAATCTGTACCTGGTACCCTGTTTCTAAAAGGATAACAAAATAAATTTGATATTTATAACGCTTATTTTACTTTAGAAATATTATTTTGATTTGGTAATAGAAGTAGATAAAACAAATTGATACGTCAATACTTATATTAAAAAATTATATCAATGTTTTTCAAATGTTATAAAAACAAACAGTTTTTGAATACTATACAGTATTATTATATTAATAATTTATTTACATTTTCACTTTTCAATTATCAATTCTTGTTGATAAAATCATTCTTTTTGTTATAATTTTACAATGTCAAATAAAAATATCGTAGACAACAAGAAAACAGAATAAATACTTACTCCGAACTGATTCAGCTGTACACAAACGATATTCGTATACCTGAGTCAGAGATGAATCTCTGCCTGCGTCCCCTCGCCCCACTCCGTTGATCTAAAGGCCTTCACACATGTTTGTGTATAAGGAATATTTCATGTTTCAGTTATCAATATTTTATATTCGATACAACTTTAATACTTGTTTATAATAAAAAAATTTGAAAATAATACATAGTATAATACATATTAAAAAATACGCATATCAAAAAGTCGTTTTTTCGAATTTTAAGGGGCTTAATGCCAAATCTGACCCCAATATAGATAGGCCATATTAAAGTAGACATTCCAACGAACAAAATCCGCGGCTGCAGAATTCGAAAATCGAAAATTTGATTGAAAAAAATGTTTTTTGAGAATTTGCTTTTTTTCGAAGAATCTTAAATATCTCGGAAAATAATTTTTTTTTGGTTGTGCAAAAAAAGTGTGCTTATGTAGCACAAAAAAGATATACTTTCACCAAGTTTCACGCAAATTGCATTTTTTTGCCAGAGAAAGAAATTAAAAAAGAAAAAAACGGTTTTTTTGCGATTTTCACCTTGAATTTGAGGCTATGTTGAAAAATATTTCATTCAAAAGCTGTTCATTTCTTCATTATCTATAACTTTTCTGAAGAACATTTTGCGCTAAAAAGTCATTTTCTGCCTTAAAATTGCAAAAGTAAGATTTCAACCCCTACAAAACCACCCTGTTTCCACTCGAACTTTGTTTAAAGTATTTTCCCTGTATCAGTTATACCCCAAAATATACTTTTTTAAGGGTTCCTGGATGTTGCTAATTTTTCCGATTTTAGCTCATTTTTTTCGTAATCGCACTGGACTATGATGCACGGGTAATAATTCAACTGTAGATACTTCATAATGTAATCAAAACGTTCAATACAAAACTCAACAAACGATCTGTTTTTGAATCAGTTGGTATTTTGATTATTTTTCAGTGATGGACTCCACCTCCAAAATGCCAACTGGTCTACTAAACTATAATCTTCACGATTTCGGCAATTTCGATCAGTGCATTGGAATACAATCTGGAAGGGACAATATTAGGGGAAAATATTGTATGGCCAATATGTTCGTTAATAAATCCACTATTGATGATCCGCCTGAACATTTGAAAAAGCGCGTAAGTTTAATTTTATTCAAGTGACTATTGTTGCCCAAAATGAGGAATAACAAAAATTATCAAGATTTTTGGTTTTACTAAATTATTTCAACCATAAACTGTAAAAATTTGTAGCATTTCGTATCATATTAAAACATGCTTTTAAAATATGTTTTACGTTAGTCCACGGTCCCACATATAAGGGATTTCAGTGATTAATAACAGTCTAATAAATGCGAATATCAAATAGGACAACTTAAATCAGTAACTTTCAGAACACACGGTAAAATATATATTTTATTTAAAATATAATAAAAGTAGAATTCGACATACTTTTTGTTTATCAAAAATGAGACAGGACCATAACAATTTGCAACAATATAACAATTAACTAGGGTAAATTTAAATTATTGTTTTGTATACAAACGGTTAGTAATAAAAAAATTGAGGCTACTCTAAAACAAAATGCAACCTTTGCAACTCAACACCAAACCCCGAACAAAATTTGGGGGAATGATAAAAAGTAAGTTCAGAGCAGACAGAACACAGAGTCGGGCGAAAAACTCGAAGGGAAAAAGCCCTTCCCTGTTACGGTAACGGGTGTCAGTTTTTTTAGTGTTCGCGGGTTCATAGAGAGAGAAGTTCTCTCCGTTGTGTCAGGGCGTCAAAGCGATACTCAGATATCCTTGACAGTGAACGCTGTCCCCGTGAGAAAACACAAAACGGGAAAAACTCTCTCTCCGACCGTGATCCAGCATAGCTCGACACCGGGTGCTAGAAATTTAGCGTTATCCGCAGTTTCTAGATAACGAAAACAGTCACTGAGCAGAGACAGGAGAAGGGAAGTTTCCACACAGTAAGTTTTGAACAAGTCTAAGATTTTTTTGGGAAAGATTTTTTTTGTGCGCTTGATATTGACATAAATATGTGTATAGGTAGAATATATAACAGTTTTTTTCCACTGTGTTATTGGACAAAGTTCATAGGCTCAGTTAAATCTGTAGGTCCTGGCTCATAATTTGGGCGCCGCTCGTTCTATAGAATATAATTTTATCGTGTAAGATTTTCCACATGATTGTAGGAACGATTTTTTTCTTTAGTGTATATGTAACTTGACAGGATTTAGGTATTATTCATTTTTTTGTGTCACATAATTCTCACCCACCCCGTAGATAGGCGTAAGTAATGGTTAAAACAAGGTTAATTGTTATTTGTATCATTCGGCCGGGGCGTATGATTTTGTCTCCGTAGAATCAGGTTATCATTGAATTTTCGCCACGATTAAATAATTTTGGTTTTTCAGACGCGGTTATATCATTTACTCATAACTTGCGAAATAAATAAACATTACAGTTTATTCGAGAGAAGCAAAACTGCAACTCGGAAATTTTGTTAATACACACTGAACTGTTTACCGATAAGATTTATATCGAAATTAGCAGGATTATAATTCTCTACTTTTACATTCTGTTTACATAAAGTACAATGACATTCGACAAATAGGAAAATTAGCAGCAGTCGATTTGTACCTTGTTTTTTTAGTAGATAAGTATTCTCGCAGTGGGGCAGGTCAAATTACGAAATAGGGGCGAAATCATACGGCCCATACGCACCTTGAAAAATTTGTAGATAAGTATGTAATATTTTTTTATTGGGAAAGATTTAATATCTTTTGATGTCAGCAGTTATTAGAACATGCTGAAAGTTTATACACAGCTTCGTTTTGACGAGACACCCAACTTTTATCATTGGACCAAATTCTGATAGTGGGAGGAAAAATCGCAATAGGGAGCGAAACACGTCGATTTGATGAGTGTCCCAAATTAAATAATAACAGTTTCTAAAAATCAATACTTCGAGAAAATACGATGGAAAAGTGAGAAAAACTTGTGGCATACAAAGTGAATGGTACTTTCCGAGTGACCCCCAGCTCTAACATGTCAGAATGGTGACTTGAAAAAATGTATTAGTAACAAGCTGATTTTTGTTTTGGGCTTGCGAAATATATATTTTTTATAAAGAATGTATCGGCATACAAATTTCTTGGTAATTTTTTTGAGACCTACACTCGAAAGTTGTCAAGATTTTGTTAATCTTTTTTTGATTAATAACCGTATGCCACGAAAAATGTATGATTATTTACTTAATTCTTAATCTAAATATAATAGTGACCTACAAAAAAAATGGTGTTTTTTTAGTTACCTACAAAAACTAACAATAGAATAATTTAATATGTGCTTCGTACTTATGTCTTGTAATCACTGGTTTCATTTGTATTAAACTAATGTTATAAAAGTAAAAGCTTGTATTTTGAGTGTACTATCATATGGAACACTTTGAATTGTGTTTTGAAAAATAGTCGTAAGAGCTGATGCTTGAAGGAAGTTGGGAGGGTATAGTGGGTTTTACGATTTTATACCTGAGGCATAATCACACAGTTCAGCATATAATTTTTTGGCGCGATATTGAACTAAGCTCAAATATAACAAATGTTTTTTTATAAGGCACTGCAAAAAATTATTGCTACAAACATGTATTATATGTATTTTAGGTAAATCTTTTTCATTTGTTAATATAATAAAATAAAGATATTACTTTTAATTTGATTACAAATGATAGATTCAAATTATAAATAAATTAAAAAGCTGTAATTTATATTACCTACACCAGTTATAAGTATGCATTTTTCGAACTTAGAACTAATTTTTTGTTATAGACGATAACTGATTTTACAATTTGTTTTACAAAACAGTGATTTTTTCCTTACTTGACTATCACTTAAAAATTGTTGTTAACTGAATAATAAAATAAATAAGTAGTTCAATAGCTCAATCACTCGTTATAAGAAATTTCAACAAATTTTCATGCAATCCCTTGTTATTATTGCTCTAATTGTTTATATAATTAAGTAATTTAAAAAATAATATTCATTTTCATTAAATAAGCTGTAATATTGTTTACGAATTTTCCATTTAAGCAATTTCAAACAAAAGATGGCGAAAATTATGTACGGGACTATATTTTCAAGATTTAATTTGTTTTAAAATTTCTAAAAGTTCATTTGTAATTAATCGCTTCCATTTTTTTTGTATGTCAATAGTTTCATGGTGTTATACGTTCGATTCTTAACAGAAAAAATTAAAAAAGAAGTTGTTATTAATTGAAAAAAGATTAATATAATCTTGACAACTTTCGAGTGTGAGTCTCAAAAAAATTACCAACAAATTTGTATGCCGATGTATTTTTTATAAAAAATATTTATTTCGCAAGCCCCAAAACAAAAATCAGCTTGTTACTAATACATTTTTCCAAGTCACCATTCTGACATGTTAGAGGTGGGGGTCACTCGGAAGGTACTTTGTATGCGACAAGTTTTTCTCACTTTTCCATCGTATTTTCTCGAAGTATTGATTTTTAGAAACTGTTATTATTTAATTTGGGACACTCATCAAATCGACGTGTATAAACTTTCAGCCTGCTATTAATCACTGAAATCCCTCATACAGCGTTGGGAAAATTACGAGGGAACATACGTTTTTACCGTCAATGTGTTAGAAAGAGACAAATAATATATGTTTATTTCCAAATTTCAAATATTACAATAAATGTTCATAATGATAACAATAGAATATTGATTAGGATTGTAAACATTGAGAAGACCCATTAGAACCCGTAGGTTACGCATGGCCTATTACTTCTTGTCTAATAAACCAACATACAGTTTCATCATCATCATGAAACAATATTACAAGCATACTGTGCATAGACAATTGAAATTGAAAAGATTTATTTTTTATTTTTTTTTACTTTGTGAAACAACCAGTGGAATATAAATATCACGATTTGCTTTCGATGAATTGTATAACAATATCTATCTCCAAATTCAGAAGATACTCTTTGAATATTTTTTTATCATTGAAACTGAATTTATGTGCAGTATATAATTGTTGTACGTTTCGTCTAGAAAATTGAAAAATCTGCTTGACCTACTCTTTTTCTCGATGTAGCAACCTGTACATATAAATTTGTTTTATTTCTTGTAAGATAATCATGTGACAATTCTAGAAGAGATGTTCTGTTTTTATAAATGAAGATGACAACACTGCAAGTACAACTTTCTCAGACTGAGGACACCTGCGTCCACGAATATTTTTTTAGAGGAGTAAACATATTCCTTTCTGTAAATTATTTTCAAAATTTTTTTCTGGAGAATATCCAATTTCCTGAGATGGGTGTATAATGCACCACCCCAACTAAGGATACCGTACCTTAGTCTGGACTCCACAAAAGCGCTGTACAAAACTTTGAGGTGTGCAGTATCTAATATTTTGTTCAGGCGTTTAAATTTGTATGTCAATAATCTGAGGCTTTTGGTAATTTCATTAATTTGTTGGTCCCACCTGAGATGAAAGTCAATAATAACACCTAAATATCTTATTTTGTCAGTGTGTCTTATTGTTTTCCTTAAATCTTCATCATCCAAAGTTAGTTCTCGAAATGGGGGTAGGTTTACATTGTAACTCGAAAAAGGTACGTAAAATGTTTTTTCAAAATTCATTGTAAGTAATTTGTGATTGAACCAGTTTACGATACGTTTCAAATCAGTTTCCATTTTCCTTTTTAGCTCATCCCAATTTTTGGCACTATACAGAATGGCAGTGTCATCTGCGAAACTGATAATCTGTCCCGTACTTTTATGAGAAGTAAGTAGATTATTAATATATAGGGAGAATAATAGTGGTCCAAGTACTGTCCCATGTGGTACCCCAAATTTGATATTTTTTTCTTCACTAAGCACTCTGCCTATTTTCACACGTTGTTTACGACAATTTAGATAACTTGCCATAAGCCCCAATGCTACACCTCGTATACCTGCGTCTCGCAAGGCATCCAACAACTGCGCATGACTGACAGTGTCAAACGCCTTTGCAGGATCCAGAAACACACAAGCTGTTGGTTTACTCTCATCCAATAATTTGTAAATACCTCCGAAATAGCATCATTGGTGGACAAATTTTCTCTAAAACCAAATTGTAAGGGCGAAATTATACTATTTTTAATAAAGAAGTTGCTTAATCTACTTTTGAATGTCTTTTCAAACACTTTAGCAATTGATGTAATCAAAGAAATTGGGCGGTAGTTGGATGTTATACATTTATCCCCTTTTTTGAATACTGGAGTTACTATCGACATTTTGAACTCTGCAGGACATGTACCAGTTCTATATATTTGATTTATTAAATGTTCTAGTTGTTTAGATATTTCTACTGATACTGCTTGCAAAGTCTCTGCAGTGATATTGTCTATGCCTGGAGATTTATTTATTTTCAATGAATTTATTATGTTTAGTATTTCTTTTTCTGTTACGGGCTCTAGAAACAAACTATTTCCTATGGAGGTTCTTTTTGGTAGGGGTCCAGATGGTTTCTCTATTTTACCAGCATATGTTTCACCAACATCGACAAAATATTCATTGGAAACTGTTGCGATTGATTTTTCATTAGATATTAATTTATTGTCTTTTGTAAGTATTTGTTTTACAGTCTCAGACTTTTTTGTTTTTGTTGAGTTTACAATCTTCCACAAGTTTTTAGAATAATTTTTATTTTTATATATTTCACTCTTGTAAAAATTGACCTTATTTATTTTTATGAGTCTATTAACATAATTCCGGTAGTAATGATATTGATTCTTTTTATCAATATCATCGGGATGTTCTTTATGTTCTCTGTGTAATTCATCTCTTCTGTTGATTGAAGTGATAAGCCCCTTTGATATCCATTTTTTACGTTTCATATATCTTCGTTTTATTTTAATTTCTTTGGTATTTTGTTTTATTAAGTTTTGCAAAGTGTTCATTAATGATTTAGCTAATTTATTAACATCATTAATTTTAAAATAATTTTCCCAACCGTAATTATGAAAGTCTCTCTTTAGATTGCTATAGTTGATAAATTTTTGTATGTATTCGCGGTCGACTCCATTTCTCAGTGTTAGCGGGGTAATTAAGATTATTGCTTTATGATCTGTAATTGAGCTATCGAAGACGCCAGAGATTGATTTACTCACAATTTCATCATTTTTTACATTGACAAAAATATGATCTATGCAAGTCGCGGAGCCCCGATCAACACGCGTATTCAAATTTATCATTGATATGAAGTTGTACTCGCTCAGTGTGTCTAAGTATTCCGAAATTATTTCATTATCATCATTCAGATTAAGATTTAAGTCTCCAGCAAAGATATGACAAGATATTGGCATATTTTTACAATTTTTCAGGTATTCTTTCAAGTTTGTTACAAATGCCTTAGCGTCTATTGATGGAGGTCTATAAACCGCTGTTATAAGAATTGAATTTTTTTCATGCGTTACTTTTGTTTGTATTATTTTACATTCCCCTATATATATGATTTTGTTAGAAGATGTAATAGTTTTTTTCAAATAAATGACAGTACCGTCATTCCTATTTATCTCGCCATGATTGTAAAACATGTTGTAATTGTCTATTTAATAGAAATTCTCATATTCTATTCTGAACGTTTCTGTCAGAATGATGCAATCGAAGTCAGTTCTCAATTGGTTCATTAGTATTTCCAGTTGATCGAAATTTTTTTGTATGCTTCTAATATTCTGGTGTAATAAGCTAAAGTGTTTTGTCCCACCCTGAAATATAATTTCGGTCAACCTCTCAATATTCCTTATTTCGCAAGTTTCCACTGGTTTATGCCGACAATCTCTTATATATTGATCCATTATCTGAATTTAAAATTTAGTTTGACATGTATAAATGTAAAATGGAATGTAACAAAACCAATCCAAAATATACATACACACATACATACACATATATGCACACACCCACATGCATATTAATATATTGATTATTTACGAAATGACTTATAATGACTTATAAACTAACATATATGATTTCTTATTAAGGGTTCAGCTTCTTCCAGATCGCAATCTGACTTTGGATTTGGAAACTGATACAGGAACTATAGTTGATTTCTTATCTTTGAAAGTGATTCCTTCTGTCTGCTTCTGTATGCTCTGTATATCGCTAGTTTTTCATGCGGGAGATTCGGATACTGGATTAATTACTTGATTTTCTACTGAACTTTCCCCTTCTGCTTCAGGTAATTCCAGGTCTTGGTAGATGTTTCTTATATTGGGTGTAGCTGGGGCACTGTTTGATTGCACTTTATCTACCTCAGCAGATATTTGTTTCAATTGTTCTACTGTATATGATTTGTTGTCAATGTAAAGTTTATTTCCTTTGATATACGATCGGACTTCTGAATCTTCTCGAGCTCTCCTCAAATGAGTACTCAGTACTTTATTTTCTATTATTTGTTTTTGTGTAAGATCGTGTGCAATTCTCATGTTTGTCCCCTTCAATTTCCGGCAGTTTTTTAAAATCTCAATTTTTTTCAGTTGTTTCTTTAATTCTAGTTTGATGGGGTAACCTCGACAGTTCTTGAAAATGTGGAAATCATTTATATCTGATTCGGTTATACTTAAACCTAATAAATTATTTAGCTGATTACAGATATACTCAAGAGTTGCTACTTCTTCTCCTGCTTCATCTAAGCCATACACTATAATATTATTTCTTTTTAAAGTTTTTTCAAGTACATCTACCTTATTTTTCAGCTTCTCATTTTCTGTTTCTAGTTTAATTATTCTTTCACTCAATACACCTAACTTTGTCAGGATCCTATTCTCATTATCTTCTATTGCTGCTTTCAACTCCTTTTTACTACTAATTACATCTTCATGAATTTGTTTCAACATTTTTAAAATTGTTTCATTCATTTTATTTTATTCGAGAACAATAAAACTAAAGTGTATGGTTTATTCTGTATTTATTTCAGTGTACTGTATGGTAAAAACTGGTGTAGACAACTAACTGGTGTACATATAAATTCAGTGTATTATTCTGTTTCGCTAACAGGATATCATAAAGTCGAAAACGTGGAACAACTGTATGTGTAAAGTCGTGATGGGAGTATACTCCCACCGCTTGTAAAGACATGTCTGGTAGGCACCGCCTTCGAGAAGCGTGCAAATACAGATGTGTAATATGGACAGTTTAGTTAATTAATTGAGAAATAATAAGAGTGTACTAAACTGATAGCTTAATGCAATGAACAATAGAAAAAATCAACATTACTTTCGTTTATCCATTCATGATTAATTTACAAATAATTAATTTAGTAGTAATAATCTAATTCACTATATTAGTTAGTATACGCTAATATGATTTGAACAATAAATTAAAACCTACCTAGTAAATATTTGAAATAAGTGCCACTAAAAATCACTGGAGGATAGCGTTGATTGATGACTTATATCAATCAACGGCGAAAAGCTAAAAAAATTACTTTCGTCGATATTGAGGGTACAATTAATGAATATAAGCATAATAATTGTCATTAACATCATAAGGAATATTCTATGTCAACAAATACAGAGTCCAAAAGCGATAATATGTTGTAAGAAAACAAATGTATTCAGTGTATCACCGTTTTATTTAACAGGGTATCATAACATGAGAAATACGT
This sequence comes from Galeruca laticollis, assembly GCA_963921935.1. Classification (NCBI taxonomy): domain Eukaryota; kingdom Metazoa; phylum Arthropoda; class Insecta; order Coleoptera; family Chrysomelidae; genus Galeruca; species Galeruca laticollis. The sequence continues at coordinate 111,020,049 of OY998178.1, read as the reverse complement.
CGTATGTTTATAACTGTCTTCTAGTTACAAAAATATCTCAATATAAACCGTCTGTTTCCTACGCTCCTGATAAAACGATTTCGTTCACAGCTCTAATTATTCTATTTTTAATCTATCCTCTCTCTTCATTTTCAATCCACGCGTTAGAATTGTAAATGCCCTTAAAATTTTCCTTTTTATTTGTGAGAGAAATCAGTCTCATTTAATTTCAACGTAAAACGATAATACCCTCACTGCCAACGGGAAAGACAATCGTGAGACAGAGAATCAAAAGCCAATATAGATTATTATGCCATACGAATACGAATCACGCATGCGCCTCTTGAAGATGTTTAACTGTACAATCTGGGTACTTCACTAAACGTTTGTTTGCGAATGAGTAACGATCTTTTGCAAATCTTATAAAATGAGTATGCAAGTACACCATAAAGTGCAAATTGTAAAATGGTACTACCAGGGTCATTCATATCGAGAAATAGTAGAAAATTTGTTTATTGTGGCATTCGAAAACGCCCAACCAATTAGCAAAAAAAAGTGAGAACGGTTATAAAAAATTTTTAAGAGCATGGATGTGTCAATCCTACTAAACATGGACCGCGTACACAAAATCGTCAAAGCCAACCCGGAAAATAAGAAAGAGAGATTTTAATTTGTGCCAGTGTGGAAAATAATCCCCTACAATCGTCCACTCATTTAGCAAAGGATTTTGATGTTGATCCGGAAACGATTCGAACTGTATTAAAAAAAATGGTTATCGTAGTTTCAAACTGAAAAAGAGCCATACAATTTTTCCAGACGATCAATTTCGTAGAATGGAATTTTGTGAAATAGTTATAGCAAAAATACAATTGGACGCAAACTTTTCGAAAAATATTTTGTTCACAAATGAATCTACTTTTCCCATACACGGTGCACATAATTCATCCGTTATTCGATATTGGTCAAGGACAAATCTACACAAACATTACAATAGTTGAACTCAATATCCCCAAAAGTTAAATGTTTGGGCTGGAATATTAGGTGAACATTTAATTGGACCATTTCTTATTGACGGCAACTTAACCGGGCAAAAATATTTGGACATGTTGGAAAATCAAATTACTCCTGCCCTTATACAATTAGGTGTCAACTTCAATGATCTGGTACCAACATGACGGCTGTGCATCACATAATAATCTACTAGCAATAAATTTTTTGAATACGCAATTTCCCAATCGGATAATCTCCACGAATGGTAACATTAGATGGCCTGCGAGATCTCCAGATCTGGCTCCCAACGATTTCTTTTTCTGGGGTTATGTAAAATCGAGAATTTATGGATTCCAAGAAAGCAGAGCCACTTGTCTAAATGAACTAAGGGAACAAATTTGTATGCAAATAACACCTGAAATGCTCAAACGTGTTCGTCAAGAATTTTATAACCGTCTCGATTACTGTTTAGCTCAAAACGGGGGTTTATTAGAACATTTCATTTAAGCTCATTGAAGAATTAATAAGTTTTATTTTTTAATTTATTACATATCAGAATATTACTTTCATTTAAAAATTGTAGGCATTTTCATTAGAATTCGATATTATGTTTATTTTCAAAAAACGTTTTTTAAATTGTACTGTGTGTGTTTACACAGAGAATTCGTTCTCATTTGCATACAAACGATAAAGATACGAAAATTTTTTTACTAACATATTCGAACCACAGCAGTTGTTCAGAGACCAATTTCACGTTGCCAAATCTGAAAAAAAGTAAAGGGTTTAACCGCTTTCAAACTGAAAACTAGGACAATTTTCAGCATTACAATAAAATGTTCAACGAATAGATGGAATTAACTATTTCTTGATCTGTTACAACCTCTTGAATTATCATAATTAGAAGCTTCTTATAACTTGTTCCCATGTTAGAACAATGCATTTTACAATTAATATAAATATACAATGAAAATTGGCGACACTGTTAGTTAGGCTGGCGTTGTGGGTTTGGGCATGTATTTTCCAATTTATGAGATCCTGTTAGCCAAAAATAAGAATTAAGATATTTGGAAATACATATTATTATTAATACAAATTAAAATACGACTTATTTCGCATGTTATGTTATCCTGTTAACGAAGAAGAGTAATACACTGAGTTTATGTATGTATTTTGTCTCTTTCTAACACATTGACGGTAACACGTATGTTCCCTCGTAATGTTCCCAATACTGTATGTGGGACCGTGGACTAAGGCTAGAGTTCAGTACTCACAAAATGAATTTTCGGAAATAGGCAACCAATGTTGCAAGACCAATCACTTTATAATAAGCAAATTTTCAGGTAGAAAGCTCACAGCAGGGGATATAATAAAATTGAGATAAGAGGCTGAGGGTACATTTAGAATTAGAATTTAGAATATCCAAATACAATTTACATTTATTTGTTGTGTAAGAAATAATCGATATTGTAGGAAAATATATTTTTGAATATTTAGAAATGCTGATGCCTGAGACGTATCTATATACATATAGGTACACAAAGACCCGCAACGAGTTAATTAGATCTATATTTCGAAAACGACTCGTACGATTTTTATAATTTGCGCGTAGGGGTTATTGACTATGATGAATCTAATCAAAATATTTTGATAGTCGTGCTATTTCCTGTTATACCGGAAGTTTACCGTAACTTTGTTATTTTAAATGGAAAGTATATTTTTACATTTTTAGAATTATCAAGACGAGTTGATTTCAACGAAATGCCACACTTGCTAATTAGTATCGGTACAATCAGGGAATTACGTCCACTTGAATTTCGGGGTTTTTTGAAATCAGGTGACTGCGTAGAGTTGAAATAAGTTGAAAATTGCGAAAAACGGCATACGTATCCCTATCCTTACTTTTTATGTTCTATGCAGTAACATAAAAAATTATTTTATACAATGTAGTCAAAACCTAAATTTATGAAATTCGCTAATATTTGCTATATTGATATCAAAGAAGTAAAAACTTATATTATTATTAAGAATTATTGTTTATTTAGTATGATGTTTTTTCATTCAACTTCATATTTAGGTACATCGTTTACCTGTTTAGGTTGTTTATGTAAGTAGGGTCAATTGCCGGCGCCGGTTTAATTAAATGGTTTCCTGGATTTTTGTTGCATCCTCGTTAGGAAAAATTAAACTATTTTCTATCCCAATGGAGTTGATAGCACGGATCGGGGATTCGGACCATAGCCGCGACGGAACTACACAGAAAAAAAGAAAGTATTGAATCCATAAAAAACTATTTCAGTCAAACAAATTTGTTGTTTCAATATGGCGAAATAAACCTATCATTTAAAAGAAAACGCTAGTTTATTTGGATTCCAAGACCAATATTTGTTTGATACAAGAAAATACTAGATGATGTCAATTGTTATATTTCGTCCATTCAATTCTTCGGGTTTATTTGATGCAAGAATAGTTTCACTTTCATCTGAGAATGCATTCCACCATCGAAGCAAATAAACAATTTTATATATTCAAGAATATTAAATACTCAAATGAAACAAATATTTACTTGAATTTTAGAATACATATTGTTTGGTTAAATACCAGACTGTTGAAATGAAATTTTTTTTATTGATTTTGTTCAAATATTCATTTAATTTCAGAACCCGTAGTATTGAATCAAGAATATCGCTATTTGAAACAAATGTATAATTAGGAATTGATTTAAAATTATTCTTGAATGATGAGTGCCCGCTGGAATGAAGAAAAATATTTTTGTAATATTGTTTCAATTTTACAATTCGTATAACTAAAATATCTCGGTAAATATCTTCACATGCTACTACCTATTGATGTTCCCAAATTTCGATAGTTTGTAATTTCATTATACATGACAAAAGATGGAAATACAGTAGAATGTTCCATTTGGTATCATCTATATAAGTTTTTTCAATGTATATAAAAAGCTTTACAAAATCTCCCGCAGTTATTTTGTTATACTATATTCAAACATTCCTTTTTTTCTATGTACCTGCCCCGTAACCTATACAGGTACAACCCAATTTTCTGTTAATATTAAAATACAACTACCTGTTTAGAATAATATTTGAAGTAGTTAGTATTCGGCAACTAACAAGTAACGTCTGTTCGTCTAATTAAGATGGCTTCAAGTTCAAGTTTTTCTCAAATTCCTATTCAACGAGTTAGCAAAAGTGCATATTCTTTGCGGGACAAAAACATTAATCCTGAACGTTCATGATGCTCTTGTGCACCAATACCCCATAAGTTCTGTTCGCGACGTAACTACGAACTGTGCCAATATGATAGGGGTGGGAGTATCAACGATTTATAGATTTTTACGTGAGAGAAAATGCCGGAACCTCGGTGAACCTATTCCTCACCCGGGGAAGAGAACATTAGAAATTGACGACGATGTCAATAACAGTGTACGTAGAATAGTGCTTGGTATGTATTTCGCATATGAAATACCAACATTGGACAAGATTGTGCAAGCCGCCCAGAATGACGTAAACCTGCCTAGCAGACACAGACCTATAAAGATTCTCAATTCAATTAGGTCGTGGAAAATCTTACTTCTGCTACCACGATGCTTAGTACGGTTTTTCGATACAAGATCATTACCATATCTGTTAGTAGATACTAATATCAACTCTTCAACTTCTGAAGACCATATTTTAGAGAACACGTCCATTGATATGGATGTTACAGGGATATCCACCTTTATGCCACTTTCGTTTTGATTGAATGAAAAATTCGGTATCTCGATAGTATTTCTAGCCCACTCATCTCCCTCTACTTCATCAAGTCCATTGTTTTCCAAAGTAACTTCCGGAATAATAAAATGCTCACCTTCCAAAATTTCTGCATTTTCATCGTCCTGATTATTGTCACTCTCAGTGATGGAACTTGAATCATTCTCCTGAATGTATGTAGGATCGTCTGTCATATTACCGCTATCCGCAAATGGGTCAGTAGGCGAACTGGGAATTTCACTTTCGTCACCTTCAAAATCAAATATTATTATTGTTTGCAGTTGTTACATAAAATTATTCTACTCACCACTCGATTCGATTCCATTCCATGCTCATCGTCACTAATCAATTCGTTGTACCACCGTAACAGCCTTTCTTCATCTTTTCTGTTCATCGTTATATAGAGAATATAGCCCCTAAGAACAAGCCAACAAACATCACTCATTGACATATAAGAGCGTACTAACAGTACTAACTGCTTGTAAGGCGTAAACAATCTGTTCAAATATGCAGTGCGCAGCGGTGATGATCAGTAGACAAATTCCGGTAAGTTCCTATTACACTCCGAAATTCCCGCCAAAAATGAAAATATTGCTCTAGCGGGACGCACAAATCATAACTCTATACATTTAAATGCAGAGAACGACTGCTCTTGCAGTTCATGTACTATCTAATCGCATGTGAAGATGGACTGCAGAAACAGCCCACGTCCCCGCTAAGAAATGTTATATGACTGCTATAGCAGTCCGGGTCCGCGAATGTGTTAACAAGCTTCTTTCTTTAGGTCTATAATTTGCGTGGAAAAAGTTAAAAATGTAGCCGGAGAATAGATTATTTGTTTTCAGCATTTTAATTAATTAAGCGAAAACAAAAGCATTTTTTAAAAAAGGGTCTCGTAGCGCCATGCAAGCTTCTCATTCATTTTGGATATATTTCATTTTTAGTTACATAATTTTTATTTGCGTAAAACAGAGTACAAATAATTTTATGATCTCACAGATGATACTGAAAAAATATAGATATAAATATTTTTTAGGTCTACTTAAGGAACCTTATTTCAAGGGTATACGAAGACAGCAAAGTTGCTGGTAACATAAAATGGGCTTTTTGTTTGCCCAGTAACTGTTCTAACGAAGATGCATTGCAGGTGATTAACGTGACAGATAAATTGGGTTTCAGTATCGCTTCCGTCAGTTGTCAAACTGCTGAAGATGTTTTTCCAGCATTAGATGGAGATGGAATCATAGGAATGTGAGTTACTTAATACAGATTTTATCTTTTTTATTTGAATTATATAATGAACAATTTCATTTCCTGTTTTTTCCATTCCTGCACACGGTCTGCTATTGTCCAAACTTGAGTAAATTTTCTTCATCAATTGAGCAATTGCGTCACTGGTAGATTTTCCAGTTCTAAATCCAAATTGAAATTGCGATAACATTTTAGTATTATCCAGGAAGCTTATCAACCTTTCTTTCAGTGCATTTTCAAAGATTTTACTCAGAATAGATATGATAATAATGGGGCGATAATTTTTTATATCAGTTCGATTTCTATTTTTAAATATTGGTTTTATAACAGCTATTTTAAACTGAGTTGGGCATCTTCCTTCACTAAACATAAGATTTAATAAGTGACATAGTGGTTTTGCAATAACGTTACTTATTTCTTTTATGGATGAGGTTGTGATATTGTCAAAACCTGGTGTCGAATTGTTTTTCAAAGAATTAATAATATTTTTTATTTCAGTTTCCGAAAGGGGCTGCAGAATAATCGAATCTAAGTTGTACGGGTTGTATTTCTAGAACGTACTGTCTGCTTATTTGCAACCTTAATATCGTTTGCCATATTCTCACCTACAGTGGCGTAGTGTTTGTTGAATATTTCCACAATTTTAGTTAAATCACTTTCAATCTCATTATTTTCATTCAGGATTTCGTTTATATCATTATCTAATCTGTTTGTCATATTTTTTTGCTATCGTTCGAATTTTCCATGATTATATTCCTGTAGTATTTTTGTTTCAATTTTGAAATCAGTTTAACTATTTTGTTTCTATAGATTTTATATTCATTGTATGACTGAGTGTCTTTATTTTTATCTAAATATCTTGAATAATCTATCACTCTTTTCTATTGTATAGAGTCAACCCTTTGTTACCCATGGCTTCTTTTGGTGTTTGTCTTCTGTGGTTTTGGTGATTGTACTTTTATTTATACTTTTCACTATAACTTTGCATACATGATCTGCGGTTTGTTGTATATTATTACTGGAGTAGATGTCTTCAAAAGTTTCTTGTTATATCAAAGACCTCAATTTTCTGTAATCTATATATTTGTTTGTGATTGTTCGCTTTGGTGTATCAGTTTGTACATTATAGTTGAGAATAATTGGAAAATGGTCTGTTATCTTGGACTGGAGAATTATTGGGTTGAATAATTTATCTTCAATATATTTAATCTTGAAAAAAATGTGGTCTATGCACGATTAAGATTTTTTTTCTATTCTAGTTGGTTAGTTTATTAGTGATTTGAATCCATTTTCGTACAATGAATTGAGGTAATCATGTGTTTCAATAGAGTCACTGAACAGGTTGATATTTATATCGCCAATAAAAATCTCAGTATCACTTTTTGTAGCAGTTTTTACATAGTTTTATAATTCATCAATAAATGTTCCTACGTCAATCGTGTGAGGTCTGTATACAGCCGTAATGAACGTTTTTTTTGTTATCTAGCTTCACTGTCAGTCTTACAATTTTTATTCCTGCTACATAGTGCACTGTGGATTCTGTTTGGGATGTAACTCTCACATATACAAGGACTCCATCATTTTGGTTTATATCTCCGTTATTACAGATTTTTCTATAATTTTTGAGATTGAATTAATCAGTGTTGTTTATTATCCATGTTTCTGTGAGAATGATCACATCAAATTGATCCTTTACCTCACCCAAGACTTCGAGTCCAGTGAAGTTCTTTTGGACACTCCGTATGTTAGTGTGGAAAACTGTGAATTTATTTTGGTTATTTTTTTTTATTAAAGTACTTCTTCAAATGCTCAATATCTGGCACGGCATTCGTTTCTATTTCAAAAATATTAAAATCTCTGATATAATCAGCCATGCCTGTGTACCTATTTCTAATTCTAATACATGTAAAAAGACAAAATATGAAAAATGAAAAGACAAAAGACAAAAAGATAAAAATATAATGAGACAAAGGATACAAAAAGATGAAAGATAACAAGCATTACCAGCAAAATCATATAATCAATGTTTTAATAATCCGGGAAAACTAATTGAGATATTCATATTTTATTTACTCAATTCAACTTATATTTATTTCTGATCACGGGAACTAGTAGCGTTTCTAGTTACCTTCGAACGGGTTTCCACTTTCTTCCCTTCCTCTTCGTCTCTTCTGATAGGTTGTGTTTTTTTTCCAATACCGGTGGCTACAGGACATGAAAGGGATGACGGTTTCTAATTTCTGCTAATGTCAATTGGAACTGTTTTCCCAGTAGCTTTGCGAAGGTCTTGTGAAGATGTTGTTCCAGTTGCACTATTTGATTTTTCGAACGGTTCTCCACTGACTTCTGATTGTTTAAGTCTTCAACGCTGTAAATGTTGTTGTTCACGTGCAGATTGTTCTTCTTAATGAAGCGGTTGGTGTTTTTATCTTGTTGGGCAAGGTTCAAATGTTTCTTCAGAATGTTATAATCGCCAACAATGATGTTTTCTTTAAGTAAGACACTAACTCCAACTTCATTGGACAGGATTCGTTTTTTCCAGTGAGTAGAAGTTATTTCAAATCAGTCGGCAGTAACTCTACTCCAACAAGTCTCTTCAGTTCCCTTGTTATGAATTCAAGCGTGATTTGTACTGGATGTTTTAGTCCAAGTATAACGATATTATTGTCTCTCTTTTCCTCTCCTGAAGTTCAAGTTTCTCTTTCAACATATAGTTTTCCGTTTCAAGTTTATTGAGTCTGTTGGTTATTTCTTCCACCTTTAGTGTCAACCGGATATTTTTAAATCACTTTGTTTTGTCGATTTAAATTGTTCGTTTCTTTCGGTTTATAAAAGATTGTACATTATCAAGATTTTCTACGTAGATTAAATTAAAATTAAAGTTTTATTTATAAAAGAATTTGACGAATTGCACAGAACGATTTAACACCAACTGTCCACTGTTAAAGCGCACTTGGAATACATCGTATGATTTGGTGTTACATATAATGGGTGTACTTGCGCACCCATTTTTACCTCGTCATGAGGTTTTTGGACTGATTTAGGATTACCTCTCAATATTGTATCCAGTTATATACGGGGTGTTTCAAAAGTAATCTGAAAGTTTGTTGTGGGCGATTCGATATTCAATTTTAAGACGAAAAGTTCTTATAATCATGTGTGATATGTCTTGTTGTTAATGACTTACAGGGCGTTGAAATGTTTTTAATAAACGAACATTTTTTTTGGACACGGTAATTATCAATATTTCAAAGGTCACTTATAATAAACATGTTTTTTCTTATTACGTTTGAAAACCACGACAAATGTATGGTCTAAATAAGTTTCACTTACAGTCAGAGCTAGTTTATTAGAAACAATTCAACTCCCTATAACTCATTAACGATAGGACTTATCCAACATATTTATAAGATTTTTTCGTCTTATAAGTAAATAGCAAATCGCCCGCAGCAATGTTTCAAATTTCATTGATAATAACTTGTATAAAGAGGCAGTTTAAAGTTGTTACACCTTCTGTTTCCAGAAATTCTCTTGCCACTCTGCTAGTATGAGAAGATGGATTATCATGCATAAAGATAAAATGATCTCCAATCGCACCTCTCCAAGGCCTAACTATTGGTTCTAACACCAAATTAACATATCTCCTACCAGTTAAAGTTGGTTGAATAGAAAGCAAAGGAGTGTTTATTCTGATCATAATAGCTCTCCGGAACATTGCAATTCCTCCTTTATGTATTGGACTACATATGGCAGCGTGACGCCTAGCTTGTCTTCCTAGAGCTCGAAGAATCCGAATTCGGCAGTTATTTGAGCTAAGACTCACTCTGGTTTCATATGAAAACATGAAATTTTGCCAATTTTAAATTGTTAAGTTTATGTTCTGAAGGCGCTAATTCAGCTGGTCATTTTTATTTTGTCTGGACTATTCAGAAACTCGTAACTATATTCTCCTGTATCTATGTCTTGTTAGCACGATACGGCCTCCGGAATGCAACAAGTCACCAATTTTATGATTGATTATTGTTTAGGACATCACACAGATGACCCTATTGATTTTCAGCTCCCCAGAGCCAGTACAACAGATGCTATGGTACTTGAAGTACGACAATTTTTGTAATTTTAAGAGAAATTTCAGTTTGTTAGCACGATACAGCGTCTCATAGATGCGGAAAGGTTAGTTTTAATCTTCAAGCCCGTTTATTTTTGGGAATATTTCAAACAAATTATTGAAAATTCAATGTTTCTCATATTTTCATAAAAAATCGTTTTTCACACACTTTCTTCATTATACGAGCTAAATTTTTTTATGGTGGCTACCATGAGCGTCTGAAATCACTCGAAAATCGATTATAGGAATGGTAAAAATCATTTCCGACCACTTATTTCCATAAAAATGCAATTAAAAAACGGATTATTAACAACCTATTCCACTTAGATGGTCGTTACTCCTGTAATGTATACCAGAAACCCGGAATATTCTATCTATGCCGTGGGAAAGATCTTGAATACAGCTATAAAAATATCATATCGGGTGTTTTTTTTTCTATCTGTCGTTGAAAACCGTATAATGTGAATAAAATTGCAAAAACGAAAAAAAATCGAAGGGTGGACCATTTATTTTATGTTACACACTATTAGAAAGGTCTAGAATATAGCTACAAAAAACATTGAGGATGTTTTTTCTCTATCTGGGGTGAAAAACCGTATAAATTGAAAAAAATTTGAAAAAACGAAAAAAAACCAAAGAGGGGACCAACTATACTGGCTACAACTCCACAATGCTACAGCGAAAATCTCAAATATACAAACTATTAGAAAGGTCTTGAATAGAGCTACAAAGAATATGAAGGGCGTTTTTTCTTTATCCTGGGTCGAAGACCGTATAAATGGGAAAATAACTTAAAATACCCATGTATTTTAAATTTTAGATGGTCACTAGGACTCCTTAGATTTTTTCAGGGATCGTGGGATGATGCGATTGTAATAACTTTTCGAGCTCTACCATCCTGCAAAGTTTCATCGTAATCGTTAGAGCCATTACAAAGTTGCCACAAATATATTATATACCGACAAGTCACCTAAAACGAGGGTACCTCTATCTCAGCTTTGAGTAAAGCTAGGAGTCTGAAAATTTCACTGTAGCATCACCTCAGCGCCCCAAATCAACTGACAAAATTTCATCACGATCTGTGAGCGCTGTTCTATTTTTTCAGCCATTTTAAAATTGACATTTTTCATGAAAATAAAGTCACTGTATATACAAGGTGGTCCTTAAGTAATTGTAGTAATGTAGATTCCTGACTTTAAAATATTACGATTTAAACCTTACTTACTTTAACGTTATTGGATATGTATACATAAAACTTTGGAAATAGAGGTTTTTGGACACGAAAAATCATAATATGGCACATACTTCGGTGTAATTTGTAGAGGGCGCTTCGGGGGCCATATTTGTGGCATCAACGTGCTCTACATTTTTTTGCTGTTTGGGTTAGCGGTATTTTTGTAAAATAATATTAAAGCCACGTTATTTTAATAGAAAAAAAGTATACTTGTTATTAACCTTGAAACGGTTTACGATATAATCGCATTTTAGGGATTAGCTGCATGATTATTATTGAAAACATTTAGAAAATAAATTAAAAAAAACTAAGCTAAATAACATTATAACTCCAATTGTGTCACATTAAATGTTCGATATGCCCTTCATTCTCGTCGGTGCTTTTATCTACACGTTCCATAAAAGATTGTCTCTTATTAAACAACATCATTGGATAAAAAAAACCCGCTCCTCTATTTATTTATTCCCAAAGTTGGTCGCTGGTATTCATGGGATCCTTATAAACAAGTTGTTTCATTGCACCCATACACCGAAACCGAGAGGATTCAAGTTTGAACTACGTGCTGGCCAAGGAAAATGGCTACCACGACCAATCCAGCGGTCATTCAATTTCTTATTTAAATATATTTCCACTGCTCTCGTATAATGGGGCGGTGCACCATCTTGCATGAACCCCATATTTTGTCTTATATTCAGTGGCAATTCTTCCAATAGATTAATGAAATCATTTTGCAAAAAATGAAAGTAGTTCTCACCATTCAAATTACGAGGTAGCTCGTATGGTCCTAAAAAATTGTTACCAATGATACCACACCATACGTTCATTTTGAAATCATATTGGAAATGGCTTACTCGTTTATCATGGGGATTTTCAATAGCTCAAAGATGATTGTTCCTTAAATTAAAAATACCACGGCGGCTGAAGGTAGCTTCGTCGGTAAATAATATTCTGTCGATGAAGGTGTGATTAAGATTTTGCCTGTTTCGGGTAGCACTTGCAAATTGGTATCTTAACGGTAGATCTGCTGGCAATAAATTTTGTACCGGAGTAAAATGGTATGGGTGATACTTCTCGAGGTACAGTCTTTTTAAAATAGAAGTTTTACTGATTTCTTAAGCAGCAGATAAACGCCGTGTACTAACTTGAGGATCATCTTCAGGCATAATTATTCTTTGTCGGCCTAAGTTATCACGCTTAGGACGAAACGAACCACTTTCGCCTAAATTACTAAATAGATTTTTGAATGTTCGATGATTAGGTTGCTGCCTGTTTGGATATCTTCTCAAATATTCTCGTTTCGCAGCACGCCCATTAAAATTTTGCTCACAGTAAATAGCAACCATATCTCTCATATCTGTATTAGAATAATTAGTATGCCTCAGAATTTTCCGCTTTTTTAAAATTAACCAATAAAATGCAAACTAAATATTACAAGACTGACATAATATTAAAATAAATCCGAAATGAATAATTATTACTTTGGGAAGAAATAAATAGAGCAGCTGGTTTTTTTTTATCCAATGATGTTGTTTAATATGAGACGATCTTTTATGGAACATGTAGATAACTGCATCGACGAGAATGGAGGAAATATCGAACATTTAATGTGACACAATTGAAGTTATAATGTTATTTAGCTTAGTTTTTTTTTAATTTGTTTTCTAAATGTTTTCAATAATAATCATGCAGCCGATCCCTAAAATGCGATTATATCGTAAACCATTTAGTCTTAAGGTTAATAACAAGTATACTTTTTTTCTATTAAAATAATGTGGCTTTAATATTCTTTTACAAAAATACCACTAACTTACACAGCAAAATAATTTAGGGCACATTGATGCCACAAACGTGGCATATGTAGCGCCCTCTACAAATTACATCGAAGTAAGTACCAGATTATGATTTTTCGTGTCCAAAAACTTCCATTTTCCAAATTTTTATGTATACATATCCAAAAACGTTAGTTATTGCAAAAAAGAAATTTTAAAATTTAACCATTAACATCCTGTATATTTTTGATTAGCAACATTTTGTTAAAGCAAGTTGGTTTAAATCGTGATATTTTAAAATCAGGAATTTACCATACTTCTATGTACAATTACTTAAGGACCACCCTGTATAGAGTGACAGTTCATGGTTTGATTTACATGCCATAGGCAGTTTGTATTGGACTTCTTCGTTGTGCTGGTTTTTGTGGGGGTATACTTACGTCATTCGGCAACTAGTGTTGCCTGTGATAATTACTTTTTGACATCCGTGTTCCTATCCATATATTTATATGTCTATGGTTGACTCATATCCCTCGAGTTGATCATCTGTCAATAAATTTATGCAAGTACGTTTTTCTACTTTTGATTACCATAATATTGTATTTTTTGTATTCTTCAATAAACAAGTTAGTAGATGTTATCGCATCCACAATAAATATAAACAATAAGTTATGGACCTAGTGCAGCTTTATTTGATTATTATGGAAAAATAACCATCAGGGGAGTCACTCAGTCAAGAAAAAAGTAGTGAAAAGTATACTTAAAAAGGAAATATTGCCAGCATATAAAACAATCCAATGTGAAGCTCGTCAAATTTAAAGTCGATAAATTATATTTTGAAAATTGTCAGTAATGTATGTCAGATAAGTCAGAAAATAATTTGACAAATTTATCAAATATATTCTAAGTCAGAAATGAAATAAGTCATGGATTCAATTAAATCTCAAATGGAAACTTTGAAGACTCTCTAGGAAATGTTAACTATGCGTCATGGAGATTCAAATTAAATCTAACATTGAAGTCGGTATTAAACAATACCTTGAAGTGCAAACTTTTATAGGTTCAAATGTAGGCAGTAATACAGCACAGAAAATAACAAACTGCAAAACCTCTTATCAAATTCTTGAAAAGCTAGAAACCTTGTATGGTCAAAAGTCAGATCTTACAGTTGAAGGTTTGCAGAGACAGCTTTTTTCATTTAAATATGATTCTGGCAAATCACTTGTTGAAAATTGTATGACTATTTATAGTCTATTTCTTAATGCCTGACAGCACAGTAGCCTCATTAAATATTCAAATAGAAAATTATCTCTTACAGAGTGATCATAAGAATTTTACAAGTAAATACTAAAATTCTAATGCAAAACAAGTAGGTGTCTGTATTGGTTATCTGTACATCCCTGTTTCCGCTCAAAATACAATATGGTAATAAAACTGAGCAATGCCAGCAAAAGGATAAACAGTGCGGCAGTGGCGGAGATTACGATATTAGTTCATTTTGCTTATTTAATTAGATTCGGTCAACATTACAGTTGAAATAAAATTCATTCGTTTAGGCCTATTAACAAGTTACATTTTCATTTTTATTAAATTAAATTAATTAAAGAAAATATAGTTTAATTCTCATAATTCAAATTTATTGACAATGAATTAATGTATATTAAGTAAAGTAAACATACCATTTATAGGAAATATAAAATTCAATCTATAGTATCATCCTCTTCGCTGGCCATACAAAAATCATCCGAAGACTCGTCGAGAGAGATCACTATCGGTTCTATAGTTTGTTCTACGAGGTTATCTAAAACCCACATTTTCTCTTCCTCTTTAATTACATGATTCACAGCATCTCTCCAGTTCTCTTCAGTTATTGTTGTCAATGAGTACTCCATGAGTTCACGAACATCTTTCATTTTAAATGTTTTATTATGTCTAGCTACATAAGCTTTCATTTGGGCCCATAATAACTCTATCGCATTTAATTCACAATGGTATGGCGGCAAACGAAGCACTGTTATCCCACGATTCTTGGCTATTTCATCAATAACAAACTTTTCAAATTGTAGCTTGTGATCTGAAGCAACCTTTAAAAGTTCTTTTTTCAACATATCATCTATAAATGGTATATCTTTTACGATTAACCAGTTTCTAATATCAGCTTTTCTCCAAGAGGTAGATGGAAGATTTTCTTTCAATCGCGAATGATAAGTGGCATTGTCCATAACGATTACAGCATTATTTGGAATTAATTCGACCATTTGTGTAAAATACATCTGCAGTCATTTCTTCATGATATTCTTTGGTTGGTGTTGACTGAAACTCCAGTAAACCACCTTCAACGAACCCTTGATTGCATCCAATATGCGTTATTATTAGTCGGCGACCTTTACCGATAGGAGTTTTCAATCCAGTGGATAAACCTTCTATGAAAGCTTGACGACTGGTTTGAATACTCTTGTCCTGCCATATTTTTTTCACTGAATGTCCTTCATTGAGCCATGTCTCATCTAGATAATAGATTTGTCTTCCCTCCTGTCTGTATTTTCGGATATCTCGAAAATACTGGCGTCTCCAACATATTATTTCTTCGTTGTCGATTAGCACTGATTTGTGACTTTGCTTCTCCCAAGTAAAATTTAATTAGTGTAATATTTTCCACCAATTTTTTCGCCATATGTCAGGCAAATTCTCTTTTTTAAAATATAATTCATGTAGTTTTCATCTTATTGTATTTTGCACATGTTCATCAAGGTCAAATGGTTTTCTCCCAGTTGACTTTTTAGGTGGAGATATATTTCCATTTTTCCTCTCTCTTAGAAGCCTGTAAATAATAGATTCACTAACTCCTGTCATATTGGAACATGTCGAAACTATATTTCTAACAGTAGCAGCCGGCATTTGATGTACAACACCATCATGCACAACTAACACTACAGTCTTCGTTTGTAAGCTAATCACGCTCTTACACTTTACCGGGGTAAAACTTGAAGACATTTTTCACAACACAGTTAACACTTATGGAACATAAGCGACTCTAAGCAAAACAAATTATACAAATTTGGGCGAGACCAAGTTTCACCGTATATACCTGCAAAATTTCTAAGTAGTCATTGGGACAATCCCTAGTAGGACCCTATTGTAATGTTTCTTGGAAATGTTATTATCAACATTTCGAAAATCAGAAAGTGATTATCTGGAGAATGAATTGATAAATGGTTTGTTAATATGTCTCCCAAGAATTGACCTGCTTCAAATTCTCAAGATAATTAATGAAATATTCAGTCAGAATAGTTGCGTTACAAGATTATTTCAAAAACAATTTATTTTTTTAACTGTATGTACTGTACAAAAGTATGAAGGTCAGTTAGTTGTTTTAACTAACCGAATTTACATTTATATTCCTTTATATATCAGATCGGGTATAAAATTAAATAGTAAATAAATTCCTTAGATGAACTGTGACGCTTATGCTTTACTACCTGACTAGCATCTGTGACCTTTTCGCGTGCTGTCAGTCAATAAGCAACAGACTATAACAGTATGCTGAAGATTTAGAGGCTGAATGTGAAGACATAAAAGAAACTTGGGTTATGACAATAATTTTGGGAATTTTTTCAACTAAATCACATCATTTTCGAACTGCTTAGGATAATGTTAGTAGCGCCAATGAAAACTTTATTCGAAAGACTTCCTTTAGAAGAAGATAGACTGAATAATGATGGAGAATCATCATAAGAAGCTCAAAATGCTTCTTTTTACAAACCAATGTGCTAACCCAAAAAAGTTTCAATCGGGGATAAATGTGTCTGAAAATTCTGGAGTCGAGTTTTTTAAATGTAGCAAAAAGGGTCATGTAAAAAAGTTCTTCAGAGGAAAACCATGTGCTACATATTTAAACTTTTGCAAAAATAATTATTCCTGTTTTTTATAATGGCAACTTTGCAAAGGATAGTCCAAATCGAACATTCATAACTGTTGGTATGGCAACCTCAAATATAAATAACATGAAATCAATATTATAGTAAATTGTGGAATCAGGACTGTGCTGCATTTCATGACATCGCGAAGGAATAGGATAGGTGACGTTGAGCTAGAAGCAAATGATTATGAATGGTACCCTATGGCCTTGAAAAATATCTTATATGTGCCAATAATGACATTTAATCTCTTCTCTGTCTCGCAAATGTTAGTTAGATAAAGGCTATATTTCAATATACAGATGCAAATACATCAGTATTCAAAAGTTCAAATGAAGTATGGGCTATTGCTAAAAGAGAAGGAAATTTATATAACGTTATGTTTCGCCAAGAAAACTTAAATAAAAGTCTTTTACAGTTTCTGTTAAAACCTGGCATGAAAGATTAGGTCACCAAAATATAAAATATATCAGAGATATTTTGAAAAGCAACGAAATTAAATATATAGATGACTGGAGTGACTATGTTTGTCAAAGATGTGCATATGGAAAAGAACATCGTGTTTCCCATCCTAAGGACCCAAAAATATTGAGTTAAATTTTAGATGTGATTCATGTCGATTTATGTGAAATGAACATCAAGTTTTTAGGACAAGCCAAATATTTTCTGCTATTTAAACATGATTTCTCACATTTTCTGTCCAAGGATGAGGCTGCTAGTAGAATCAATGCATTAAATTAGTAGAAAATCAATTTGAAAGTAAACTTAAATGTATTTAGTCAGACAATTAAACTGAAATTAAGAATGCTGGTACCAAGAAGATATTATAGAACGTTGTAATTTTTCATGTTAAGACAAATCCATACACTCCTGAATAGAACGGTCCAATTGAAAGAACAATGAGAACAGTATTTGAAGCTGCTAGATCTGGAATACATGCACATGTTTTAAATGAAAACGTATGTGCAGAAAGCTATAAATTATGCTGTTTTCCCCATAAATCAAACAGGAAACAGTTCAGAAAAAGGCAAGAGCTCTGCTGAACTGTGGTTTGGAAGAAGAATCGAAGTCAGAAAAATGAAAATTGTTGGATGGAAAAACGCAGAAGATCTAAAACTCAAAAGAAATGAAGGGCAAATTTGTTAAGTATGAATTAAACCCTCCATGTTACAGAATTTTTATACCAAATGAGAATGACGTTTTCATTTCTGATAATGTGATATTTGGTGAAAAAGAAATTGAAAAAGGTTATACTGAAATCGAACTGCCACTATCTAAAAATCGAGATTTGTATTCAGGTGGAGAAAAGAAAAAATCAAATTGAAAATACGCAATCTGAAAATTCTAAAAAGAAACTCAAGATAGTCATGATGAGAAAAAAGTTTTCGTAATCGAAGAAGTATTGAACCACCTACAAGATACAACGATTATATTCTAGATTTTTATGAAGAAAATACAGCCATTATAGAAGAAATTGAAGACATTTCTATACTAGATGCAATGAAAGATAAAAACTGGCGAGAAGCCATGAATGAATAATTCAATTCATTAAACGAAATGAACACGTGGAGTTTAGTGGAACCTCCACAACACGTACAACCCCTAACTTGTCGTTGTATTTTACGTCAAAAGCAGGATAGCAAGTTTAAAACCAGACTTGTTGCAAGAGGCTTTGAGCAACAATATGGAAACAATTAGCTGGAAATGTTTAGTTCTGTTGCACGTCATGTGTCTGTCACTTGAATTATCTAGTTTTAGAAAAAGCTATATAATTTTGGACACATATGGAAGTAGCAAAAATATGTTTTCCCAGTTCCAAAACTAGCCATATGATTTTGAACATATAGATAAAAAAAATATTTTAAAAGTAGATAGACAATTTGTGATATACTGATTCTGGCGCCAAATTTGAATTTACTGATATGATTACTTTTGGAACTATCAAAACCTTTATTTGTAAGCGGACTGTGTAGATAGCTCAAAAATCGGATATTTGTAGTTAGCCACATTTGGAGCCAAACCATCGATATACTGTGTCAGTTAGATTATTGTAATATTTCGAGGTACTTGGACCATGATAAAAGAACCAAATAAATAATTTGAATCAAAATTTTGACTTTAAAAACCGACATTCTTAAAACTATCGTAAATAGCAATAACATGATTTTTGTTTTGTTTCAGAATAATTTTTGGCTTGATTTTTATTTTGGTGGCAGCATCTACGGCAATAGATTTGTATTATTTATACATACCAACAGGTAATATATTTATAATATAAAGGTAATACTATAAATAAACTACAAATCAGTAAAGTAGCAAAACAATACCACCAAGTTTTTACACGATTGCAGCATTGATATAATTCCAACATTTTTGATGGTCGTGCTTCGCTTTGACATATTATTTGGTGTTGTCATACAGGCTGCAAAACTTGTAATTATGTTTTGGATTTTATTCCTTTGTTCCTCAAAAACCCAGTAGATGACATGGAATAGCCCTCTACTATAAAAAAGCTCAGTTAAGTTGCCCCCCTCCCCCAATAGATATTTTCAACAAAAACATATATGGTCATTATGCACTCCCAATTCACTAATATGCTCCATGAATGATTTTCTTTGCACCACACAAATAAATTACGACCCCCCCCCGCCCCCCATCAGAATTTTCAAATTCTGTACTTTGCACCATCGAGCGCTTGTAATGCACCATAATGCTCCATCGGAAAAATACTTTGCACTCCTCCGATCAATTAGTAGTATCGCATTATTCAGAGAAAAGTTAACCCCCATCCCAATGATAATTTTCAAAAAAAATGGCATCTGAAGCCACTTTAAATACACTCCAATGCGCTACCAACATTTAAAGTAAAGTTGTCCCTTCTCCCCCAAATTATCATTTTAAAGAAAATGATAATTTTAAAGAAAATTTCCTAAAAAAGTATAGGACAGTGAAGTACACTCCAAATGCACCCAAATGCACTACCAATAAAAAGAAAATTCCCTCTTCCGTGACTTGGTTAAACCGTATTATTTAAAGTAAAGTTGCCCCCCCAAATTATAATTTTCAAAAAAAAATGGCATCGGAAGCCACTTCAAATGCACTACCAACAAGTCCCTTCTCCCCCAAATTAGTTAAACCTCCTTATACATAGTTAAGTTGACCCCCCCCCTCCCCTCAACGACAATTTCCTAAAAAATTATAGGACAGTGAAGTATACTCCAAATGCACCACCAAAAGAAAGAAAATTCCCCCTTCCGTGATTTGGTTAAACCGTATTATTTAAAGTTAAGTTGCCCCACCCCAAATGATAGTTTTAAAAAAAATGGCATCGGATGCCACTTCAAATGCACTACCAACAAAAACAAAGTCCCTTCTCCCCCAAATTTGTTAAACCTCCTTATACATATTAGAGTTGACCCCCCCCCCCAACCCCACAACGACAATTTCTTAAAAAAGTATAGGGTAGTGAAGTGTACTCCTAATGCGCTCAAATGCACCACCAATAAATAGAAAATTCCCCCTTCCGTGACTTGGTTAAACCTTATTATTTAAAGTAAAATTGACCCATAAGTGCATAAGTAGCGGTATCCGCTACTTATGCACTATTATGCACCACCAACAAAAATAAAATATTCCGTTCCCCCAAATATAAAAAGTATATTCCTAAAAATTTTTGAAAATTGCCAAAATTATGGCAAACCTTAGTGAAAAAGAACCCGGAAAATTATCTAGAGGTTAGAAAATATCTGTTCATCGGTTTATTTGACCTTCCCCCGACTCCCAGATAATCAAATAGCTGTAGTCTCTCGGGGAATGTGGTGCAAAGAAAATCATTTGTGGAGCATATTGGTGCATTACGAGCATATATCTATGGGGGGACAACTTAACTGAGCATTATTGAAAAATTGAAGAGAAATTTGAAAAATTCATAAAAAAATAAAAATAAAATCTCGACTCGTTTTCCACTGGTGGAATGTTATAAGAAAATCTGAAATTATTTGGGGAAGGTTGGGTTGAAACACTGGTCGAGTTGGCTTTGAATATCCATATATTTTCATTTATAATTATTTTTCATTAGGGTGCATAATCCATGTTAAAAAAAGTATCTAGACGAAAGAGCTGCTAACGCCGCTGTACGGCGAAGACTTCAATTTTTTTCCAGTATTTACTGCAGAATACACACGTTGATAGCGCGCAGTTCGATTGATAAAATGAGCAATAACTTAAAAACTATAGTTATTAGTAGAAAAATGTTCAATCAGAAGACGTAGATATTTGAAAGATCTATAAGTATCATGATTGTTGTAGTATCAGGATTCGGGCAATAAATTAACTGTAGATTTTGTATTATAGATTATATTAAATAAAAACTTAACACGAGAACTATTCAGTTGAGAAACCAAGCTGTGTGTATCATAACACGTTCTTCCTCTTCTTCTTTTTCTTAAACTAAGAGGGAAAACTATTTCAGAGGCTAAAGGAGGTCTCACATTATGGAATGCATGAAACTGAAGTATAAAAAACGCTTCAGTTCGGCCTTCCTGTCATTGTGACGACCTCGACACAAGCAAATAAACAGAGTTTATCATTTTGTTTCTATTACCCACCTATTACGGTACATACAGCTTTACACACAGGTTGAATTGTACAATTACAAAAGCATTAACCTAAATAAAACATCGAAACTATCAACTTCCTATTAGGAGTCTCTCATAAAATCACAAATTAAAAATACATACTGAATGTTGGGTATCACAAACAAATAGGAGTAAGTAATAATTCTTTCAATTTATAACATAACATTTACTAATTTGCGATCCCAACTAACTACTTAATGGGCATTTCCTTGAAGCTAATTTCAAGCGTTGGCTGGATAATATCCATTTATTAATTCGACCACTTTGTTGTTTCCCTAGTATATATTCAACAACATATTTATCATTATCTAAAACTCTGGTAACCTCATATGGTCCCCTATATTTCGGTTCTAACTTTCGACTATCACCTGTAGATGGAATCTGATCCCTAGCCAAGGCCGGATTATGACAATAGAGCGCCCTAGGCTGACATCAGTTTGGCGCCTCTAAACTAGGAAAGTAAAAATATAAATACAAGTAAAATGAATAGCGTTTCACAAAATATATATGTATTTGTGAAAATGTACAAATCGATTATTTAAAGGTGGATTTTACGACACTTGTGTATGATACCGTCAAAATTTCTTTCTTTTAGTGCCTCACATTGTATACATAATATTGAGAGGTCAGCAGTTTTATCGTCTGTTAAAGAATTTCTTAAGTAATTTTTTACTCGTTTTAACACGGAGAAGGACCTTTCGCC
This sequence comes from Galeruca laticollis, assembly GCA_963921935.1. Classification (NCBI taxonomy): domain Eukaryota; kingdom Metazoa; phylum Arthropoda; class Insecta; order Coleoptera; family Chrysomelidae; genus Galeruca; species Galeruca laticollis. Next base: position 110,997,694 of record OY998178.1, on the reverse strand, counting down.
TGTACAATTTGTCACAGATATATTCTTAAAATAATGTCCATGTTGGGAAACGTACAAATTAAATTTCTGCTGCGGAGTGTTTGCAACCATGACATAGTTTTTGATGTTTTTTTCTCAGAGTTAGGTGAGTCCAGAGTTTGAATAAAATATTTGAATTGTACACATTCATTTTCAAAATTACAATCCAAATCTCTAGTATAAATTCCTTGAAGATGTCTACACTTTTCTTTTATTATATTGTCTTCAGTGTTTTCTAAGTTTGTAAGAAAACCAAAAGATCCATTGATTTCATCGTACGAATTTTTTCGCCTCTCGAGTTCTGATACTATATTGTCTACAACCACGTAGAACATATTTACTTCCATATCTGTCCTACCATCAAAAGTAGTTTCTCCAACATCACTCTCTCCTAGCAACATTTCTTTTTTTCTTCCTTTTCGAATCCAATGTATAGGTACTACATTTTGTTAACAATTTACCGCTTTCCTCGTATTTGTTATAAGTTGTTCTCATTTCCGTAACAAAGTAAATTTATGATTTATAGAGTTGAACGGCTGTCACTATATCCATACATTGCTTTTGCAAAGAATGGCTTGTTTTGTGGAAATGAAAAATTTGATTTAGAAGAAAAAAGGTTGTATAAGTTTTTGTCTAAGATGCACCTTTCCCGCGTTATCGGATCAAACGTGTTTCTAGCGATAGTAGCGTCATCGGCATTATACTCAGAAGACAACCCCTTATTGAATACCACTATCAACTAAATTACCATATTTTATGCAAATTGATTCACTAAATGTAAACAATCCTTTCCAATTTGCAATGATAACGGAAAAAGCAAATTTGTGTGGCTTTCAATGATTTTTAGACAATATTTTAAAATTTAAATGAAATTATTTATATTTTATGATAATATATTCAAGGTTACGTTATAATAATAAACATTTCTTTGTTTCACGTTTATTTTCAGTTACTCCAAGTACGAAAAAAATAAAGGATAATGATATAATGAAAGAACCGCTTATTGAACCAATAAATAAATCATTTGAGCATCAGAATGGTAATGTAGGAAAGAAAATTGTGAAACCACAAGATAACTATAATAATAATAATAATAATTCAACTGGAAATCAAAATGGAGATTTGGCTACAAAAATTGTGAAAAGATCCGGTAACTAACAATTTTTTACCACAATTTTGATATGTTTTTTATTGTCGTTTGTTGTACGTTATGATACATATTTTCTATACTCGCTTTTACAGTGTACTAACACGAGTCTCACAACCACATTACACTTCAAGAAATATTATTAAAATTATTATTATTAAAATTATCAAAACTAGTTAATACACGTTCAAAATGCAGCAAAACAATGATACACTAACAGTCCAAATATAACACTACAAAAAACTTATTATCAATCTATTAACATATTTGCGTTTTTCATATTGCTATTTCGTTAACACGGATTCGGTGGAGTAAGTAGTTATTCAAAGACGAGAAAAACCTGGTGCAGTGAATAATTAAAAGAAGAATACGGATATTCAAAGCAAAAACTATCTTAAAAGCAAAGGCAAGTCTGATCATTTATAGTAGACAATAAAAGTAAACAGGTAAATTTAAAAAACTAAACTAATTAACCTGCAATAAGATCAAGTAAAGTGAAACCAGAAATCTAAGAAGGTCGTAAATCAATATTAGCCGGCGACCCTCATTATTACCTATTGTTCGAAATATAGACAAGCAATAAAAGTGTGTGTACCTTAAAAGATTCCCAGGTCCGGATTAAAATATCTCTTGAAATAGTTTGACATTTAAATATTAGCGTGTTCTCTGTTATTTTTATTTAAATGTGTGGGAATAATGAAATTTACTTACTTGGCCACCAGACTTTCAGTACTAATGGGCTATTAACGAGATTATAATGGTCTATTTATGGTTACAAAATAAATTACCTACCAGATGACTTGAGAACGAACCGCTTTCCAGTTTCAGAAATAAAAGGAGAATTGAATAGATGAGGCTTTAACTTGATAAGATCCATACTGAACGATGAAATAAAACAATATAATTTGTTTAAAACTTCATTTATTTGAACTAATGTTCAATTTAAACTGGTTGACGCGTTTCACTAACACAGCAGCTTGGTCAAAACGAATGAAGGTATAATATAAAAATGTTTTAATATATACAGTGCATAACTACAGAATTCTATTTACTAATGTTAACAAAGGTGATGAAAGGAATTACCTGGAAATTCATTCACTACAAACATTCCTAAGCTATCTTCTAGGTAAAAAGGTTAAATAAAGGAGAGTGATTGATATCTATTTGGTCTTTAAAAAGATTACCTCAATATTTATTTTTGTTAATCTCAAGCGCCTCTAATAAATTTAAACTAAAGGATTTACCCAGTACATTGGGAATTTAAAAATTTGGGTCGAAAATGTGTTGGTTTTCTAATAAATGATTTGAATAGTTAGAATCTACTTTTTTGTTGGTATAGCTACGTTTGTGTTCCGAAATTCTAGTTTTAAAATTTCTACCGATATAAATTTTATCACAGTTGTCATAACCATATTTTAATTTATAAACTCCTGATTTGTTTAATTTTGAAGATTTAGACTCATTATTTTTAATGCGTTTGTATAAATTGTAATCAGTTTTAAAGGAAATATTTATGTCTAAAGTTTCTAAAAATGATTTAATTTTTAAGGATGGTGTTCCAAAATATGTTAAGCTTTTAAATTGTATATTATTATTTTTATCAGAAGGGAATACTTGTTCTAAAGTCTTGTTTTATGATATTTATTTCTTTGTTATAATTATTAATATTTAATGGGACTGTTAAGAGTCTGTGTATAATACTATTGAAAGTTGCTAGTTTATGACTGAATGTGTGGACCGAACTATTATGAATTGTAATATCTGTATGTGATGGTTTATGAAATATAGAAAAATCATGTTTATTATTTATATTTGAAATAGTACAGGTCTAAAAAGTTTATAGACTTATTTTGTTCAAGCTCTACGGTAAATTTGATATTATTATGAACTGAGTTTATGTAAGTGATGAAGCTCTCTAATTGTTTATTGGTACCGATGAAGCTAGCTAAAATGTCGTCCACATATCGGTGCCAGTACATAAACTTTTTACTGAGGGGGTGTTCATGAATTATTTTTTCTATATTATCCATGAAAATTTCTGCTAGTAGAGGGCTGATGGGGTTACCCATAATCGAACCGTCTTTACTGCTATAACCTCTTCATTGAAATGAAAATAATGTTGGTTCAAACACACTTTTAATACTGTAATGATATCAGAGTGAATTATAGGATTAACATTATTGTATGTGAGCACGTTATCAACAAGAGTTATAGTTTCTTTAGGAGGTATACTAGGGAATAGGTTTGTTACATCGAACGATATGAATTTAGAATTATAGGGTAGTATTATATCTTGAATATTATTAATTAATTCCGTTGAGTTTTTAACTGGAAATCGAGGTTTGAATAAACAATATTTAGAGGCGAAACAAAGGCTTAAAAATAGCCTCGTTTTTTAGCTATTTTTTTTGCATTTATCGCCATTTCTCAACGAAAAAATTGAATATATCGATTTTAAACTAATTCTATCTTGTAGAGAATTTCATAAAGAACAGACTCGTTAGTATACTTTTTTATTATTTGCATATTTAAAGAGTTATATTAAGACATATTGGAAAAAATGAGCGATTTTTGCGTTTTTTGGCAGTTTATGATTTTTCCTACAAATAGCACAACTTTTTCAGCTGGCGGACCTTCATATTTTCTTTTCTTAGATGATTTCCAAGCAATTCCAACCAATATCTAATCTACGTCACGACACAGCCATATTTCAAATGTTTGGGGTCTATATAATTCTCCTGGACTATATATTCACATATTGGACGCACATTAGACACATACTTTTCTCGTGCATTCGGCACATGCAGCCATTTTGCACACCAGGCAGAGATGACCAGCTTTTCTTTTTGTTTTTAGGAGAGCATAGCTTACAAGTTTTCGTTTTTTCTAGCCGATCTTTGGTGACTTAAGGATGTTCAACCTCTGTATGTGGTCGCAAGACGCGTGTTTTTCGATATTTACTGAAATAAGGGCACTTAACTCTTGACTCAAAATCAAATTTTTGAATGCACCTCGTATATTACGCGTCTTGCGCCACATGTTGTTGGTACATTTTTAGTTTTAGGGAATGCACAGACTTTTATGGACAATAACTTTTTAACGAAAAACCCATAATAAAGAAGTTTCCCATTTGCTGCGGACTTTGGGGATGACGCTGTATATCGTACATTATATATACATACAAAGTTCTCAATTATATTCGAGCGATTTTTCCTAATAATGATCTTGGCTCAATATCATTATACCTATCTATAAAATGAAATTTAATGACTAGGGCAGGTACAACTCTGCGTAGAATCGACCGCTTGCTGATAAATCAAGTGGTAATTGATTTATGACTTTCTTAGATTTCTTGTCGCACTATACTTTTCATGTACGTAATTTAGTAAAAAATTGCAAATAAAAGTTATTACCTCAATAATATGGTTCAACTAGTTTTACCAACTAGAATCTGTACTCAATGTGGGAGAAAATTGAATAAGTTTTGTCTTGTCTAACTTATACTCACAACAACAAGTCAAACTTCGATATTGATAAAGTTCGTTTAAAAGTAGTTGATAGCACAGAGCGCCTATAATAAACGGAAAACGGAGGTCGGGTGTCTCGAAAAATTTCATCTCTTATTTATGTTTTACAACGTATGTAGACTAAGAAGCAAGAAATTGTGATCAGGCCACCCGATAATCGGTCAAATAACAATAGGTTATAAAATGCAAATGAAAGCAGGTAACCAAACTGTCAATAGCCGCAGAACAGGGTTATTTATGATTTTTGCTTAACGTTTATTATAATGAAAATACAAAGTAATTGTGCATTCTTGTAAAAAATTATAACAAACAATTGCAGGTGAACATTACTTTAACTATAATATATACAGCAAGAACTAAATTCTTCTTCAGAAAAATCTGAAGAATCGTCTTGTCCTAAGTTAATAAATAACGGTTCGTTCTCTGTAGTTTCGTCGATTAAGTCGTCAAGATCCCACATCCCTCAGCTACAACATGTTTTATGGCGCTTTGCCAGTTTTCGGCAGTTACATTCGCCAATGAATCCATAAAAAATTGCCGTACTTCTTGAAGTTTAAAAGTTTTGTTCTTCCTGCAAACGTAACCTTTGACTTGTGCCCATACAAGCTCTATTGAAATCTATTGAAATTTAAGGCTTTAACTGCAACCACTCAATTATCGCCGCTTTTTTCCAATGAGCTTCTCTACTAATCGAGAATGATAGCTGGCGTTATGCATTACAATAACTGAAATCTGAGGAATGTATTCGATCATTAGTTGAAAATATTCCTCAAAAACGTCAGCCGTCATTCCTTCGTGGTAGTCTTTGGTTGAATTAGATTGAAATTCCAAGAATCTTTGATCCAATAATCCGTTTTCACTGCCTATACGGGTTATAATAAGCCTGCGTCGCTTTCCAGACGGAAGCCTTCATCCTGTTGACCAACCCTCCATGACAGCTTGTCGGTAATTCAGTATATTTTTATCTTGCCAGACTTTCCTTCATTTAGCCAGGTTTCATCCAAACAGAACATGGTCTTACATTCGTGGCGATATTTTCGGATTGACCTTAAGTATTCTCATCTCCAGCAGACAATATCCGGCCTATCAATAACAAAATATGTTCTGTTCTGTTTTACCCACCGAAAGTTCATTCCATGAAGAATTCTCCATACTCTAGTTCTTGATAGTTGTGGCAGGTTTTCGTCATTCTAGGCGGCTTGCACAATCTTGTCCAATGTTGGCATTTCTTTTGCGAAATACATACCATGCACTATTCTACGTACATTGTTTTTGACATCGTCGTCAATTTCTAATGGTTTCTTCTCCGGCTGAGGAATAGGTTCACTGAGGTTCCGGCATTTTCTCTCACGTACAAATCTATAAATCGTTGATTCTCCTATCCCTATCATATTGGCACAGTTCATAATTATGTCGCGAACAAAATTTGTGAGGTTTTGGTGCACAAGAACATCATAAACATTCAGGATTAATGTTTTTTCCCGCAAAGAATATGCGCACTTTTGCTAACTTGTTGAATAGGAATTGCAGAATAGCTTGAACTTGAAGCCATCTTAATTAGACCAATAGACGTTACTTGCTAGTTGCCGAATACTAACTCCTTCAAATTTTATTCTATTCAGGTAGTGAGATTTGAATATTAACAGGAAATTGGGTTGTACTCGTATAGGTTACGGGGCAGGTACACACAAAAAAAAGAAATGTTTGAATATAGTATAACAAAATAACTGCGGGAGATTTTGTAAAGCTTTCTATATACCTGGAAAAAACGTATATAGATAATATCAAATGAAATATTCTACTGTATTTCCATCTTTTGTCATGTATAATGAAATCACAAACTGAAATTTGGGAACATTAATAGGCAGTAGCATGTGAAGATATTAACCGAGATATTTTAGTTATACGAATTGTAGTATTGAAACAATACCACAAAAATTTTTTTCCTCATTCCAGCGGGCATGTTTTTGAACCAAACAATATATTTTTTCAACTGAAAAAAATATTTTCTCACTTGAGTAACTTACACTCATCATTCAAGTATAATTTTAAATCAATTCCTAATTATACATTTATTTCAAATAGCGATATTCTATACTACGGATTCTGAAATTAAATGAATATTTGAACAAAATCAATAATATTTTTTTTATTTTACCAGTCGGGTATTTAACCAAACAATATGTATTCTAAAATCCAAGTAAATATTTGTTTCATTTGAGTATTTAATATTCTTGAATATACAAAATTGTTTATTTGCTTCGATGTTGGAATACATTATCAGATGAAAGTGAAATCATTCTTGCATCAAATAAACCCGAAGAATTGAATGGACGAAATATAACAATTAACATCATCTAATATTTTCTTGTATCAAACAAATATTGGTCTATGAATACAAACAAATTTGTTTGATTTATTTGATTCAATACTTTCTTTTTTTCTGTGTAGTTCCGTCGCGCCTAAGGTTTCCAACTATTTTATGGTCCGAACCCCCGATCCGTGCTATCAACTGCATTGGGATAGACTTTAGCTAGAAACAAGAAAGGAGAACTCAACTAGACAACAAATTCTGTTTTTTGAGTCACATTTTTTCATATTTTTACTTTAAACCAATGGAAATTATCAAAATAATAGCGCAATGAATCCCATACGAGTAGTGAACAAGAAGTAGTATTGGTGACAATAAAATGTTTAGTTTATAGCACCTACAGCTAGAGCTATAAAAAAGAACATATGAAGTGCATGAACATATGATACATGTGCTTGTTTTGTGATGGTGTGGTGATTCGGGCAGTTAATTACAAAGAAATGACGAGCAAAGTAACATTAAAAATTAATAAAATAGTACAACGGTTGTGGCAATATTGCGTAAAATTGTGTGAAGAGGTAATATTAAAGTTCATCAACTATAGTGTATTACAGCAAAATGCCAGGAACAAAAGGAGTGGGAAACAAAAGAAAACAAGAAACAATAGAAATCAAGAAACAAAAGAAAACAAAAAACAAACGAGATTAAAACATCTTAAATTTTGAACGCTGAGTGTGGTAGCCATTATCCATAGGATTGTGGTGATAATCAAGAGGATTTAACATTTGATTTCTTGGCATTAATTACCAATTTTAAATTATGTTGTGCTTAAAATCGTTTGGAAACATAATCACATTATACAATCCACTCTTCTTCTCACTCCAATTAAACTGACATACACACAAAACAACAGGACCAGCTTTACTTTGAGTGATTATTTTTTCCTGTACTGAACTATTTAATACTTTTTTTAGATGTCAAGCCAATATATTTGGCTTTCTCCCTTTACTCCAACAGCATACTTTTGTTTCGAGGACACATTCGTCCTTCGGGTTTATCCTGCTTGGATGGATTGCGGGTTTTAAGTATGATGTGGATTTTATTGACACATTTTTTTATGGAATATCTTATTGTTGCAACTTTAAATTATAGATATGTTCTCAACGTAAGTAATATTTATGAGTGACATAATGATCTAATATTAAATGGATCTACAGACAATACTCGTAACTACTTTCATAACTTAAAGTGTCTACCTTTCAAATGAGAGTAAAAAAAACAACGAATTGTACACTTTGAAACTTCACATTCCGAGATAAATCGCACTTAGTAGGCCTGTTCAGGATGTGAACAGATTTTTGTAAAACCCCTAGTAATTATGTATATTATGCTAGCATAGCCATTTTACAGGGCACCCTTCGGACCAGGCTAATAATTTGTTGCTAATTTGCTGCTAATTTGTAACGCTGAGCTTGATTTTGTTGCTAATGCCGTTTCCAAGAAAACTCAAACTATGCTAGCTTAATATTAAGCTAGCGTAGCCACACGCTCTAACTATAAAAATAAGTAATATTGGAAAAAACTAAAAGCACATGAATTTGTTGCTAAAAGATGACACTAACCGATACTTCCCTTACCCCGATTTTCCCACCCCTCACTATTATTTGATATTAAGCTAGCGTAGTCACGCGCTATAACTATAAAAATAAGTAATATTGAAAAAAACTAAATGCACAGGAATTTGTTGCTAAAAGATAGCACTAACCGATACTGGAAAAAATCAGCCCTTATCCCGATTTTCCCACCCCTCACTATTATTTGATATTAAGCTAGCGTAGCCACACGCTATAACTATAAAAATAAGTAATATTGAATTAAAATAAATGCACAGGAATTTGTTGCTAAAAGATGACACTAACCGATACTGCGAAAAAATCATCCCGCATCTCATTAATTGAAATGCATCGTGTTTTAGTAGCCATAGCCTAGCAACAAATTGCCCTACTGATTTTAAAGCGATATAGGCGATATTTGGTCAGTAATACACCAGCAACAAATTCCTCAAGTATTTTTTTATCGAGATTCATCGTGTTTTAGTAGCCATAACCTAGCAACACATTGCCCTACTGATTTTAAAGCGATATAGTCGATATTTGGACAGTAATACACCAGCAACAAATTCCTCGAGTAATTTTTGATCGAAATTCATCGTGTTTTAGTAGCCATAGCCTAGCAACAAATGGCCCTACTGATTTTAAAACCTCTGTGAAGCTGGCAGAATCATTTCGGCAGAATGAAATAAAACCTATTACGATTTTTAGTACTCATTTTGTACTAATTTGTACCACAAAAAATAATTTCGTACCTTTACCCATTCAAAAAAAACATGGCGCTGCTAGCTCCATGTTAACCTGAAAAGCCCAAATTAATAATAATTAGAAAAAAATGAAAATTAATACAGGCAATTGAAGAACTGAATTTGTACCAATTTGTACCACAAAAAAATTAACTCCCTCAACCAACCCCTGTTGCGATAAATTGCCCATACTTCTCCGATCTTTTCAATATTTCTTGAATAACGAAATATTAAAGTCGATTCTATTAGCACTAAATTTGTACTAATTTGTACCACGAAGAATATGCCAAAATAAAGTCAACTCACTTAAACAACCCCTACTTTATAAATTGAATAGCAAGAGCATTACCCTCAGATCTTATCAAAATTTCTTGAAAAAAGAAATATTAAAATCATCTCCATTGACACTGAATTTGTACTAATTTGTACGACAAAAAATATTAACGTCAACCCCCTCAAACAACCCCTGTTGCGATAAATTGAATAGCAAGCCCATATTCTCCGATCTTTTCAATATTTCTTGAAAAACGAATTATTAAAGTCGATTCTTGTATTATTTTAAATGTTTTCTTAAACAGTTTTTCCGTTCTTCGAGATCGTTATATTCAATTCAAACACTGGCTCTCAACCACATTACCGTATAATGTCCTATTGATTGTGTAGTCCTTGTCAATAGAGATTTTTTAATGACAATTCCAAGTAACTTATACATGTTATTATTGCTAGTACCCCCCCCCCCCCCCATTTCAAATTAAAAATAAATTGATGTATATTTTAGGACTAATTTGTTACGCAAAAATTTGTATTTGTACCTCCTCAGTTTTTCTGAAAACCCGCTATTTAATGTGGGGTGATAGTTTGAGCTCAAGCTAGCATCCCCCCTTTACAAAACCAAATTTTAATAGCATATATTTGAACTTTAAATTTAGGACAAATTTGTACCCAAAAAATGGAATTTTTACCCACCCAGTTTTCCCTGTAAAAGGCTTTTATAAAAACAAATAACAGTATGGATTTAAACTTTGAATTTGGGACTAATTTGTACCCAACAACGTTTTTAAATGAAACTTACTGTTTCTATTTAACTCCACAGTATATTGAACATTCTAACAAATTGATAATTGTGGAGTTAACTAGAAACAGTAAGTTTCATTTAAAACACTGATATGAGTAGATTCCACACAGTAAGGGTCGAGGCAGTTAACTTCATTTTTCAATCATTATATTATTTTGTTTATAAAATATAATAAATTAGACCACATGTTTTATTAATTTCCAAGTAAATCGTTAAAAAATTTGAAAGTATCAAAAGCAACTAAATAATGTTAATTTGAGAATATAGGACTAATTTGTACCCATACAGTTTTCCCTGAAGCTTTTTAATGTAGTGTCTTCACTTCACAGCAGTCGTTCTGATGTAAGTTAAAAATGGACCAAAATCTAGATAAACTGTTACATGTGTGTCACCTACCTACTTCCCAGTCATTTTTGTTTTGATATTCTGTATTGTTTTGCTTCCAATAATAAATATATTTTTATAATTACAATTAGAAATCCATATTTTTTGTCATAGATACATACTCTTATTGTCAATGAGGTCTTTTGGGGTAATCGCGGCAATTCTTTGACGATACAAAAAAATTAAGTTTTCTTCCCCTTCTGCAGGTGCGTGATAAGGCACTTTTTTTGACTACTTGGCGGCTTAGTAAAGATTGAAAAACCCTTTTTCTACAACTGCTATGAAAAGTAGCATATTTCTCATAGCTTACTTAACTTCAAAACCATATATTGCTCACACTGTGAGAAATATTATTTCTCACGGCACTTTGGCCACACTACAAACATTTATATGGAGAATCCAGTAGGGGATGCTCGATGCCCAGCCAATTTCAGAAACTTATACTCGATGTCCAGCCGTTTTCGGTGGGTGGTCCTCGATACTTAGACTTTTTCTACAAAACTATTTACTTGTATTCTTTAAATTTGTGCAGTTGTAGAAAAAGTATAGTGTGCAATATGTTGGAAAAGTACTTTTGTCACTCGTGTGTTTGCGGCACTCGCCCTTGGCTCGTACCACAAACTTCCACACTCGTGAGAAAAGTTGAACTTTTCCCACTTGTTGCACAATATACTATTTCCTACGACCACATAGAAAAGTTATATATATCGCACTGTCTAGTTCTATGGAAAGAGGCCTTTATTCATACGCGTACGGAAAAAAAACTTATCCGTACGTGTACGGATAAAAAAGCTGTCAAATTGAATGTTGAAATACTAGTCTATTTACCCCGCAAATTTATTTATATGTCAAACGCGTATTTCGGCTTGCTATTCAATTTATCGATCGGGGGTTGTTTGAAGGCGTTGACAGTAATATTTTTTGAGGTACAAATTATTACAAATTCAGTTTCAATGGAGTTGACTTTTATATTTCATTTTTCAAGAAATTTTGAAAAGTTCGGCTTGCTATTCAGTTTATCTAAGCAGGGGCTGTTTTGGTCGGTTGACTTTAATATTTAGTAATATTCTTTGTGGTACAAATTAGTACTAATAGAATCTACTTCAATATTTCGTTTTTCAAGAAATCTTGAAAACATCCGAGAAGTATGGGCTTGCTATTCAATTTATCACAACAAAAGTTGTTTGAGAGGGTTGACGTTAATATTTTTTGAGGTACACATTATTACAAATTCAGTTTTAATGGAGTCGAGTTTAATATTCCCATTTTCAAGAAATTCTGAAAATATCGGAGGATATTTATTAAAGCAGGGGTTGTTTAATTAGGTTGACGTTAATATTTTTAGTGGTACAAATGAGCACAAATTCAGTTCTTTAATTGCCTGTATTAATTTTCACTTTTTTCAAATTATTATTAATTTCGCCTTTCCAGGTTAACACGAAGCTAGCAGCGCCATGTTTTTTTCTTTAATGGGTAAAGGTACAAAACTATTTTTTGTGGTACAAATTAGTACAAAATGAGTACTAAAAATCTTAAGAGGTTTGATTTGATTCTGCTGAAATGGTTCAGCCAGCTTCACAGAGGTGGTTTCGTGAGCTTTATTGATGCCAATTTGATCTAAAAATGTCTCCACAAGAAGTTTAATTATGAAAACATGTTTTGTATTACTTATGTTTAAACATTTTGTGAAATTTGTTTCAAACTACATTGAGGTTGATTTAAATAAAAAAATTACCAAGAAGTAATATATTTTTCTAGTAAAAGTCATTAACAAAATTTTCCTCATTTTGGCGTTTTCAAATATGTTTATTTGCTGCATATTGAAGATTGTATAAAGTTGGTAGTGATACTCGTCGACGTTCGAATAAATGACGTATATTCCAGGATTTTGTGCTACTTGTTTTAGATATCAAACCAATTTTTCATAGTTTTTCTATCTATTCGAACAGCAAACGTTTGTTTGCCATACAAAATCGTCCTTCGGGTTTATCTTGCTTAGACGGAGTTCGAGTATTGAGCACTTTATGGATAATAGCATTACACGTAAGCATATGCTATGTTTGGGGGCCATCTTTAAATTCCAAAGAAGTGGGTAGCGTAAGTAAAAATATTTTCAAAATTATACTTAAATGTCGATGAATTTTAAATTGAAAAAACAGTATTAAATTTAAAAAAATCGTTCATTTAATCTTTCTAGTAGTTTTTACGCTATGCTCCAAATATTTATATCAAGTGAAATCAAATCGGATTGATAAAAATGATTTTCACAGTCTCTTTTACTGAAAATCTTCGAAGTGTGAGACTATTTATATTAATAATCTAATTTTTTTTTATTTCTTCTCAATTCTCTTACATACTTACATATTTCTGAGTGTCTCATCCTTCTTTGCTATTGATGCTGTTCCCCACATCAATTGAGGGGTTTTTTGCAAAAACGTAACAAGTCAAAAAATTTTGTTTTGGAGAAATTACAAATTTGTTTCGGGCTTCTTACTGGAAATAGGCACCTTCATCAAGTTTTCCAGACATGTGTAAATTTGTTTTACATAGTGACTTCTAATGCTCAAATTATCAAAAAAAATAAGAAAAAGTCAGAAAAAATACAAAATGTTAAGACTCATGTCGTTTATGACAGAAAATATTTGTTAATTTTTTTTATTATTTGACGTTACAAAAACAATATATTAAATTCAAAGCTCGCAACCACTGCTGTTGTCATCTTCTGGAACATCTGTGGTTTCCCTGTTGTCATCTTCAGTGCTTTTTGGGGCCAAATTTTCATAGAATGCAATATTACGCACATCCTTTAGGAATTTAGTAAGTGACATGATATTTTGCATTTTTGCTGGGGCAATGGTCCACTATGCAAAAATGGCATTTAGATTTCTCGTGGCAAATTTTGTTTAGGGCCAACAACAATACTTTGTGTCCAAAGACCATTATAGCTTTCACGTGTAGATACATATCGAGTTAGCTGCTTTATATTTAACATTCTGACACTTTTGATCTTCCATGGAGGCTTTGGCGTTTTGAGAAATAGCTTATCCGTCGCTGTTTTGATGTCAAAAAATTCGTGGTTCTTCACTTTATATAAATTGAAGGGAGATGGTACCATTCGCGCTCCTAGGATGATTGAGTCCCAATCTTCAGGTAGCTCGAAAGCTTCTAGTTTTCTTTTTTGTTTTTCTATTAATGAGAAATCTTTGTCGTTCGGTAAGTAACTGTGTCCTCGAACAGGAAATAAATGAGTGATTGGATCAAACATTTTTAGACAATGCACTAAAATATACAAAAAGTGAACCATCATATAGTTTTTATTTTGACCACAACAGCTGTCCCTAATCAGTACTAGTTCTCTATGATCGCCAGCTACACTTTTTAAGTATTGAAACAGCATGGATGTAACTTCATTGGCGCCCTTTTTACCCTGACCCTCATGGTAAGTGAACATCATGACTTCATTGGTACCACGATTATGAACTCCGATGACATTGTACCAAAGCTGTCTACTGTAGAACACAGGCAAAGATAAATTTTGCATAAAGTCAAAACATATGCATAAGATTTCACCGCTTCTTGCCCTTTCTTTAAATAGTCTCTTTTTTGTCTAAAAGCTTCTGCTTTTCTCAGATGAAGGTTTTTATCTATAGCAAGCTGAATTTTGTCAGAGTTAGGATCATTCGCTTTCAGCTCATATTGATCACAAATGGAACAGGTGTCAGAACGCGGATACCAGAATTTTATATTATATTCATTGCAAATGCTCCAGTACATTCTGTAAGGCAACTTCATTTGATGCATTTTAGCTACTGTCAAACTCTCAGGTAAATACTTTCTACCTGGATTGTCTCTTGATGAGTAATGAGATGACCGAGCTTTGAAAGATTGTATGTGTTGCCTCACAAGTTCTGCGACTTCATTTGGGCACTTATTAGGCCGATTATTATGCAAACCTCTCAGATCCTTGGTAGATGGTCACAAATGTAAAAGACTATGTTGTATGCGACGAATTCTGCGTTGTGTTACACCGTGAAGACTCAGAAAAGCTTTCAAACATACAGTTATTCCTGATCCACTTACTCGGATTTTATATTTAAATGCAGCATCGTGATCTTGATGGTTTTCACCCTCAGGTTTCCTAGGTCTGCGCCTGGTGATTGTTTGTATTGCAATGAGTCCAGCTAAATGTGAATCTTGTTCATTTTTGTCTGACATTGCATTAAATTGTGAAAGAATTTTATGCTCGTTTTCCTCGGTGATTTTAGAAAAACATTTAAGCCTTGTACATCTGAAAAGCGACTATTGTCTTAATGTTTAAGGAACAAATTTAATATACAATTCGGTCCTGTTTGTCGTCTCTCAACTAGTTTGCCGGCATTATTTACATGTTCATCTCCTCTGACTTTTGCTTTCTTTATCTTGTAGGTCTAATTGTGGTATATTTGGATTTATGGGACCAGTTGTCCTGAGAGATATCCAATCATAAAATTGGTGATTTGTATATAATTCAGAGGCTGTATCTTGCTAAAAAAAACGAAATTTCTCCAAAAATAATCAAAAATGCAGTATATCTGGATTTATACGACCCGTTGAGCTGAAAATCAATAGGGTTCATCTATGAGATACCCTGAACAATATGATATAAAATTTGTCACGAATATACAATTCGTAGGCTGTATCGTGCTAATGACCCGAAATTTTTACAAAATGTGGTACTTTAGGTACCATATCACCCGTTGTACAGGCTCTGGAGGGCTAAAACTCAATAGGGTTCATCTGTGAGATGCTCTGAATAACATCCAATCATAAAATTAGTCAATTGTATACACCCGGTCACTTGTATACACCCGGAGGCGACGACGACGACTTACACACTGGATTTTTTTCTAAAAGCCCATTCTCCGTATTTTTCTCACTGTAAAACATAAATATAACAAAAATAAAATAAAAAACTCCAACTTTTTTGGGGTGAACCAATACTTTTCTCGCATCGTAAATAGGGTTGGTGGAAAAGTAATATTCATTACTTTTTAAGTTATAGGCTGTTAAAAACATCTTGGAACAACCTGTATAATAGTTTTTAACATTCCTAGTATATTTTGAAAATATTTAGATATGCTAGCATTCCTAAAAACATGTAGTTTCTTTTTTCAAATGATTGCTGCATAATAATCCATTAAAAAATTGTCAGTTTTTTCGTGCAAATGTTCACTGTAAGACGTTAAAAATATTGTATTTGAAAATCCGATTATTATGATGAACATAAATCAACTTACCTACAAGAATAGCTAAAATTTGAGGCCAAACACATCCTTCTTCACCACTATTCTCTGTGTCCTTTTTTTCAGTTTGTTTCGGTTTTATCGTGGTCTGGATCATTTTTAAACTTAATATAAATTATTAGCGATATTCAGCTATACATTTTTCACAAATAATTGATATCTTTATTTTCCCCGCAACGTTTACGCTTAGGCCATTCTTGGTTTTCCATTTCCATTGTATTCACTTATTTCAATTTTAAGACGATTCACTACGACACCTAATATCTCATGTCAGATTTTAAGGTTAAAATAAGCTGTTATATTATGGAAATATGTTACTTTGCGTACATAAACGCAATCCGTTTGGTGGACTATTGTCGTTCTTGCCAGACAACTCATGGACTAGTGTCGTTTTTGTAGAAGCTTTGGTTTTATAAGCTGCTAAAACTTGGTATGTGTGACGTTTTTGCCTTCAAACATTATTCAGTTGGATGGATACGGGGTTTCACTATAAGATGGCGCTATATTTTAAATTTTACCAAATTTGGACTTGTGCGTTTTTGCTGAGAACCCCTCAATTGCTTCAAAAGTTCTTGCTAGATTTTGAACCAGTGCAGTTGTAGTTCGAGGCTGCTAGTATAGTGGCGCGTCCATTTTACAGCTTTTTCTTGTCGTGTTCACCACGTTTAGGACGAATTGTAATTTTTTTAAATATCTTCTATACTTACCCAAGGCAGGTTCTTAATACAGTCGAACCCGTTTAATGGAATACCGTTTAAACCGTTTAACCCTTTCGCTGCGGCAAGCGCACATATGCGGCCTGGCGAAGTCGAGCTATATGCGGACGACGCGCCCGTGCGGCCTGTTTAGGTGTAAATATAATTGTATCGTTTGAATTCAGCAGTTACGGTAAGTCTACAAAATTTTGTCCGCATATAGACATAAATGTGAAGTATAAATAGGCAACGTTCGTTTATCGGAAAGATTTGCTAAACATTTTCTAGATGGTGTCAAGTTCTAGGTATAGATGGCGTCAGGTTCTGGGTACTTTACTCTAATTGTAAAATAAAACGTGATTCAGATATAGGTCGGTGTCATTATTTATCGTTTTGTGGAGTGTGTTAACGTTAGATATTTATTGTATAATGACAGATTTAAGTGAAGCGGGGCCTTCTAATGTAAAAAAGCGTAAAACTAAACAGTTGAAGAAATGATGGGATATCTATACGATTCAGATGAAGAAAGTTTGCTAAATGAAAATGATAGTGATTATGATTGTAAGTTGTAAAAGTATTATACAATAAAGATTTTTAATTTATGCTGATGCTGTTATCTTTTTAGATCGAATTGGTGACGAAGGTGAGACTGGCAATTCTGAGAGTGAAAATGAATATTTACATGACGTGGTTCAAGATACTATTCCTCAAAATATTATACATTTGTCTTAAACTTACGGGGAAATTAATAGTGAGTGGCAAGAAACAATTGACAATATGACAAAGATTCAGTTTCAAAAAAGGAGTCAATTGCTGGTTGAATCACCAGGCGATGATCCGTATGATTGGTTTAGAATGTTAATCGATGACCAATTGTTGGAAATGATAGTAAGAGAAACAAATGAATATGCTGTAGAGGATTCTGTCTACTAGTAGTGACAAAGAAAAGTCAAGAATTTCCGGATGGAAGGATATTACGGTATCAGAATTACTAATTTTTTTGGGGCTGACAATACATACGAGAACAATAAAGTTAAATAATTTGCACAACTACTGGAAAACACATCGACTATTTTCTACTTGTTTTTGAACATATATGAGTAGAGATAGATACTTACTCATTATGAGATGCTTACATTTCAACGCAAATATAGAATATGATCAGGAACTAGGTCGACTACATAAAATAAGGCTAATATAGAATTATTTTACTCAAAAAATTAAAGATATATACTATCCAGGAAAGAATTTATCATTAGACGAATCGATGGTCTTGTGGAAAGGAAGACTTACTTTTAAACAGTACCTTCCTAAAAAACGTCATAAATATGAAATCAAGATTTATATGTTGACCGAATCTGATGGAACGGTACTGGATATGATAGTTTATACTGGCGCAAATAATATGCTTGGGGGTAAAGATCATACCCAGAAAGTAGTACTTCATCCTATGCGTAATTATCTAAATTCTGGGCACTCACTTTATATGGATAATTTTTACAACTCCTATGATCTCGCCAAAACTTTGATAAATCAAGGCACTTTTTGCACAGGTACCTTGAGAAAAGATAGAAAGGGTTCTCCAGGTGACATTCTACATGTAAAGTTACGTACATTTCAACAGAATTCAAAAATAAGATGGAAGTGGTGCAAAATAGAAGAAGACAGGAAAAAGAAAGACCCTTAGCAATTGTCCAGTATAATAAAAATATGGGTGGAGTAGACAGAAGAGACCAACTTATGGCTTATTATCCAGCGGAACGAAAAACAATACGTTGGTATAAGAAAATGGGTATACACGTCATTCAGCTATTATTGATAAACTCTCATATACTCTTCAACAAATTTTCTGGAAAAAAATGACACTCAATAAATTTAGAATTGCAATTTTGGAAAAACTTTTACAAGGCCATAAACCAAATCTGGAACATATACCTTCAAAAATTTCTATCACTAATGAAAAGGGTAAAACTTTAAGAAAAAAATGTCGAACTTGTACTTCAAAAAAAATACGAAGAGATAATATGTATGTTTAATTTTTTTTTATTATGAGTGGTTTCGTTTATAAATAGAGTTATATTCTTGAGAAAATGATATTTCTAAACATTTCATTAGAAGCGCATTTGCGCTTTCCGCATCGATTCAAATATGCGGAGGACGCACATGAGGGTCTTTCAAAAATTACTGATAAAAACAGCAAATATGATTAACTTTGACAAAAATCTGTACAATACATAGAAACCCAATAAGTTTTTAAATAAAATATTGTTCCGCAAACGCCGTATGTTTTCGTCGTATTGCCGCAGCGAAAGGGTTAATAGAATATCCCGCTTAGTTTTAGATAAATATCACATAACTCTTAACAAAAATCTCCGGTTATAGGAATACCGCATATTGGAATAATACCGCTTGAAATAATATTTCATTTACAAAATATTTTCGATAATATCAGTTAAAGGTCCAAAACATGCTGGCTATCTGCTCATGTCCCTTTTGGGGGAAGTTCTTTGTATTTAAGGTGGCTACCTGATCTCGACATTTTTCCACTATTGCTTAGTTATACGATAAGACATTTGTTTGAGAATCCGTTTATAGGAATATTCTATGGGAGTTTACATTATTGTTAAACGTGGTCTTGAATGTGTATCGTACGGTTAAAGTTGAAATATCTAGTTCAAGATTTAAAAGAAAAGATCTTACACTTAATGACAAAGTGCAAATGATTGAGTACATAAACATAAAAGTTAAGTGCAGTCACCAGCAGCAGATCTAAAGCTTGGAGTCTCGCAGGTCCAACTAAGTAAATTACTGAAGAGAAAAGACAGCACTTACTGGCAAAATAATTTCAAATCAACACAAAAGAGGAAACGTAGTGGCAAAGAATCAGAAGTCGAGACCGAGTTAATTGATTTGTTCAAGTAAAAAAAGATCTCGTGATGTTCCTATTAAGTGTCTACTTCTAAAAGAAAAGGCAGAGCAAATTGCTGAACGTAGTGAATGAATGTTATGAGCGGGGCGGTGAATGCCTGGCAATTAGGCCACTTCTAGCCATCTTTACCATTTCCCAGTGTCTCCCCCCTTTACTTCACTCGTCTCCTTTCAAAACGCCTCGACCTACGTATAAAGGCCGTGTCGTTTTTCAGATAAAGGACATGTCTTATTCTTCAATTTAATCTACACCAAATATTTCATTTCTAAGCTGTGTGTATACCTCACAGGTGCCTAGAAGGTGGTGAGAGGATTCCTCCTCCCCGTAATATGGGCAATTTGGGTCTGAAATGGTCATTAACAGAAGACAAGTCCGCAATGGCCAATCAATACACCAATTCTCTTATCGTAGGTGTGATCTCGGTTTATCCAACAGCTACCGTGTCCTTGTCGCATCTGGGCAGGCGATTGTTTGTTTCACCTGCCTGAGGACGTTGCAGTTTCTCCAGTATTTCTCAAGTCTTTCCTGTGCCCTTTCTTTGAGCAAGGTTGATATTTGAGCTTTGCTTAACTCTATTATTGGTTCGGGTGCACAGTAGAACATGTTGGCACCTCGCCTGGCAAGCTGATCTGACCGTTCGTTGCCTTCGATCTCGCTGTAACTTGATACCTACAATAGGGAAACTTCTCGTTTTGAAGCCAGACTATCCAGAGCGTCTGCGCATTCCTTAACCAGTACCGTACTAGCTCTGGGGCTGCAAATTGCTTTAATAGCGGCTTGACTATGCGAGCAAATGCTAACAGGACTTGTAGATGCGTCTCGTTCTGTTATTTACTCTTCGGCTTTCAGGATGGCAACATTTTTTGATTGGAAGACCGTGGAGTATTTATCCATAGCATATCTCTTTTGTACTCTCATGTCCTCTATCGGAACACCTACTTTCGACTTTTCTTCCATGCGGGAACCATCTGTAAAGCACACGATTCTCACGGATGGAAATCCAACTTGTTCATCGTCCCACTGCTCTCTTGGCGGAATGATGACTTTGAACTTGCTGTCTGTCCCCACTTTGTTTTCTTTTGGAACAGCTTTGACAGCTAGGATTGGAAGCTCCGTTTCTGTTGTTTTGGCTATTATTGTGTGGCTTTCGCCACCCCCTTTCCAGTGCCCGTTGTCCCACAATCTTACAAAGGTCGCCATCGCGCTCATAATAATCTATATGGGCAGATGCGACAATCCTAGGAGAACATCGAGAGCTGGTATAGTCTTAAAAGCTCCTGTAACTCCTAAGCTCGCTACTCTCTGGACATGCGCCAACTAGTGGGACACCAATTGCTTCTCCACAGCCGGCCACCAGACCACGAAACCATATTGTAGTTTCGGTCTTATGACCGCAGTGTAAAACCAGTGGAGGATATTGAGATTTACTCTCCAGCTCTTCCACCCGGCTTGTCATAGTTGCCACAGTGTGATTATTGACTTGCTAATCAATATGTAGTTTCCAGTTCACCTCCTTGTCAAGCACACTCCCAGGTATTTGTCCTCCTCCCGAAAGTTTAGGGGCGTGCCAAATAACTGGGGTGGCTTGACTTCTTCAATTGTTCGTCTTCTGGTAAACAAGACCATATGGGTTTTATTTGCATAAACCAAGAGTGTTACTTCATTGCGCCATCTTTCGATTATATTGAAAGCTGCTGAACATAGCAGTATAACAGGTTTCGAAGCCACAAAAGGTTGGCTTTTTACATGGAAAGATCGCTCCCAAATTTCATTCAAAAAGGTTCACGGTGAATCAAAAGATATCGATGTGGTTGGAGCAGACCATTGTCTAACTGATATTCTGCCAGATGTGATAAAAGAATATGAACTCCTATGCTTTCTAGGAGAAAAAGTCATTGGTGGAAAAAAGACAAACTAACCGTTCTTTGTTGCGCAAATGCTGATCTTCTTCTTCTTCAAGTGCCCTCTTCACTACTGAAGGTTGGCGACAATACCAGCAAACTCCTCTCTATTTCTTGCTGTTCTCAATAGGGTGCATGTGTCTAATCCTGTCCACTCTCTTATATTCTTAAGCCATGAGCATTTTCGTCTTCCGGGTCCTCTTCGGCCCTCTATCTTTCCCTCCATAAACAGTCTCAAAAGTTGATATTTTCTCCTCTGTATACATGTCCCAGATAACCAGTTTTGCGCTGTTTCACATGTTGTAAAAGTTCCCTGTCTGTTCCCATCATTCTTATAACATTTCCATTTGTCATTCTTCGGGTCCATGGTATCTTCAAAAGTCTGCGGAAGATTGTTTTCAAATGCTTCTAGTCGCTGCATTATCCTCTTTCCCATTGTCCAGGATTCCGAGCCATATAAGAGGACAGAATAAATGTATGACTTCACGAAACGGTATCGAGTATCGAGTGACAGGGTGGCAAAGGCTGATGGAAGTCATAAACTACCCATGTTAGTCATAGGAAGATCTGAGAAGCCCAGGTATTTAAAAATGTAAAAATGCTACCAGTAAAGTACACAGCCAATAAAAACGCTTGGATACCTGCAAAATTATTTAATTAATGACTCACTGTGGCAAAGATTCATTGGAAGACCTTATTATTTGTTGTTTATAATTACCAGTTCATTAGATGCAGCATATTTATACAATTGCGGAAAGCAATATTCACCGCCACCGTCACTCAATTTTTGTATCCACATCTGCAGCCTCTTTCTAAATGCAGCCATCTTCTCCAATAGTTGCAGCATGTGCATGTTGTTTCCTTGCAAGGGCAGATTAAATTCATTCAGTTTCTCAAATATATACCACAAATATACAAGCTTTATCAAAACATCTGATTCAGTCAAGTATCTGGCGTTTTCCATGACGTTCTTGTTGTAAAAAAATGCGAATATCTTCGTGAAATTCGAATACACGAAATAAGACTTTTCCACGTGAAAGACACCAAAAAACGCAATAATACAGCAGGGTCGTATGATCAGCTCCCATATATATGCAGAGTTTTTTAAAAAGTCTGGTCTTTACCTGCCTAGTTTCTTTGTAGTTTACTGCACCAATAACACATTCTAGTATTTGGTTCAATTCAGAGCTCATTGACAATAAACGCTTGTATTCCTCCATACCAATCGAGCACCATGAGTACACACACCGATACATTTTTCCCAATACAAACCATTTTCTGTAATAAAGTCTTGGTCCTTCGTACTTTCAGTAATGCTTTTACAGAATAAAAGTTCTTCGACAATAATATTATCAGCCAGAAAGTCCATGTAACAAATAAGATGTGCATCATTATTACTGTCAATAGTCTCACCTAGTTGTAAACCAACATCCTTCCCTTTAATATTTTGTATTAATTGGTAATTGAGCATACTTTGGGAACCTCTGGCTTATAGAAGCAGTTAGATCACTCTGCCGATTTTCCTGTTCCAATTTTTTCTATTACACACATCCACTCCTGTGAAACAAATTGAAGATGCGCAGAAGTTTGTCATTTATTACGCACAATTGTCGGCTGCTGTAATATGTTTGCAAGGCATCATTGTATCAGTTGGCTTCACTTACACATGCGCGTAGGTAACAATTTCATGTAGCGCAGTAGAAAAATCGGAACATAGAGATTAGACTAGTTAGCCAATTGCTTTTATAAGCTATAAACTGAGCTTTAAGTAAGTAGGATTCAGTAAAAATGTTCTGTCTCATTCTCTACAAGACACCTTGTACTTACGAAATATTTAACAATGTATATATTTTTTTAGTATATGCGTCAATTGAACAGTACGTTTTTCATAGGCGGAGCATTAGGCTGTGATACATTTTTATTAGTAGGAGGAGCCCTGGTGACTTATGTATTTTTCAAAAAAGATGAAAAGAATCTATACACTTTTAGAGGACTTCTCAAGTACTACCTTCATCGATACATACGGTAAGCAATGAAAACAGACCTTAATAGTAAAATAAATTCGTTAAATAATGCTCCCGGGTGTAGAAAAGAGGTTTCTTTAATAGATTGTAGAGGAAATTTCAACTGCTAAATAACATTATAATAAAGTAATAGTTGAGGACTCTTACTGTAATAAAATACCGACATATTATTTTATATTTTGAAAAATAAAGAATCATGATATTACTGTTTAAATGAAACTAACTGTTTCTAGATAATTCCACAATATACTGAAAAAATGCTAAAAAATTTAAGATATTGAGAAATGTTTCGATCTGTCTGTGGGTATGGTGTACACACTAGATGTAAATTGAGTGAATGTAAACGACGAGTACTCAGTGTGTATATGTTTATTAATATGCAGCTAAGCGCTTTCGGCCATTAGGCCATTATCAAAGCTGTCGTCATAAAAAAGATCCAAAACAGGTGTCAAAAACATCCAGTTGATAAAATCGAAACAATGTACGAAGTTAAGTCATTGTTACGATGATGTCATTAAAATAAAAAACATTAAAATAACCCTATTGAGAGGGTGTATAATTATAATTCTTCACATTACATTATGGCTTACTGTGGCCAGTAACACTAGCAATATCGGAACTTAACAATTATCTTTGAAATATAATGACAAATATTACCTGCATATGTGATGGTTTTATAATTTTTTATTTCTTTAGTTTCTTTAGGAAATATTAGTTGTATAGCACGTTTTCCTCTTTTTTAATTAAGTAATTTATTTATCATATGTAAAGGTTAAGATCGGATGTTGCTGTATGTTTATTTTATTAATTTCTATATCAAAATTATATTTGTTCATAGGAACTGAAAATGCTCTATGCATCATTGAATTATATGCTGCTAATTTATGTGACATGGGATGATTGGAACTATATGGAATAGTCACATCAGTGTGTGTTGGTTTTTATTTCTCTTACGTTTTGTCCTACGGAATTGAGTAATTATTTTCGAATAATCCCTATCTCAGTACGTCCCTGACGTAACAATATTTTCGCCTAACGTCGCTCTGTAGAGCCAATAAATATAAAAAACTAAGGAACAATATCTCTTGACATCGGAAGGGTTCGTTACGCTCCAATCTTAATTTTCAACTGAAAAATATACAATAGCTTTAGTACCTCTGAAAATGTGCGACGTGTTTACAATAGTTTTAGTATGGCCCTGACAATAGAGTACTTTTCACAAAATTCCAGTTAAACATCGTAATTGTTGAATTTATGGTTTGATATATGGTTTTTTTAGAACTAGCTTTCACGAAATGTTTCGTGGAAAACTTTCTAAAAAATAGGTTGCCTCTGACCAAAAGCTCGTGAAGAACTTCAGTCAGCGACGAAAACTTAACCAAACGAGTCGTAACTTTCTTAGGGTGTCAGCTCTAATTATCGTTACCGAGATTAGGTCGTTGAAGGATCCGCAAGAAATGCGGTTGTAATATTCCTAGGGTCACAACGCTATTTATCGTGTCGTTCCGTACCGAAGTATCGATATTTCCTGTGCTTATTCAGCGAATTAAAATTACCGAAGTATCTGTGTATTGTACTTACTACCGTGCTTATTATTAAAATTACCGAAGAATAGCGGGTATTTGTGAATTGTTTCCATCACGCGGTGTGAGTAAATTACTTATTGCAAGTATTTTCTCAAGAAATTGAATCCACCGCCCCCGGCGTTTATGCAAGTGTCATCATCCAATCCAATTACCTGAATAGTACTGTCGTGATTGGCTTGTGACTTCAGGTATCGTTAATGATTATTCTCTACCTCTCCTACCTGGGTTAAATAACACCTGTTCCTTACCGATGGAATAAGACGAATTTAGTTTCACGTCAATTTTTTTGAAACGTAATAAGAACAATACAGTATCAGAACTATTTTATTATGATAACTAGTTTTTTTGATTAGTAATATTGGCATTGTTTTAGAAGATTTATGTTTTATGTTGTTTCATATAGTAATCATTAAGAAATTCGGCGTGCACGCTTACCGTACATACAATTATTTTCCGCCTCATTACCTTGATGTAACTTCCACAACGCGATGTGTTTATTGTTTTCAAGTAATTCAATAACGTATTATCATCATACTTATTTTTTTAATAAACGGAAAATAATTACATTAATAAACTATTTTTTTTGCTTTGTTCGCAAACCCAGCGACATTTATCGTTTGTATATCTATAAGATTTTAATTTGTATATTTGTTTGTTCCTTGGAAACTATTTACTCCTCGAACAATTACCGAATGACTCACTGTGTAGTGTTGAGTGATAATTTATGTTTTTATTGTTTTTATGTATATATTAATAACGTCGTCGAGTTGTGTACGTATTCATAATATACAGGGCATACGTACACCCCAAGACATTTAAGCTTTTTTCATACAAGATTGTATATAAGATTGTGGAGGTTATTATTTATGTCTGTTGTTGGTACCAGGTTATGCATATATCCATATTGTATTTTTTTATTGTTCTGATCACTGACGCTAGTCAAACTTGTTAATTAACTGGTTAACATAATAAACGCGTTTTGGAGAGTACATCCCTAATCTCCTCAGACACATTGCTGAAAATACCTCATTTATAATTTCACTCTCTTATCGCAGTTTTTGAAATTTTTCCTGTAAATAAAAATTTCTGGCGCCCTATAATAACCTTCCCGATTGATTAACTTTCATCTTAAAAGCCCACGACTCCTAACTCTCTAGTCAAACCCAAAGAGCGCCGTTCGCATACGTCTTTATTGTTTATCGCCCAGTATCGTTTCAAATAATAGTATTTCACTAGGTCATATTTGTTCCATCCAAGGAAACTTTTGGAAAACTTTGTGCCGAACAGTTAAGACGGTTACATTATTAACTCTTTGAATTTTTAGATCAAGAAAATTGATTTTGGTTATTTTCTTCAACTTCTAATGTAAATTTATTATTTTGGTGTACATTATTAATATTGTTGAAAAACACATCTAATTGTCGTTCACTATTTGTTAAACAAACTAATATGTCATTTACATATCCATACCAAAATAAGATATTTTTTGAAGTGTTACATTCAAAGATTTTTCTTTCTAAACTGTCCATTTGCTAAAATTGGTGATATAGGGCTTTCCATTGGTAAACCTTCATTTTGAATATATACCTTATTGTCAAAAGTAAAATAATTCTGATTAATACATACAACAAACAAATTAAGTATATCTGATATTATTCCTGGATATTTTTATCTTCTAGTAATTTTCTTATCATTGTTAGACATTCTTTAGGTGGAATTTTAGTGAACATATTGGTAACATCAAATGAAACGTGTTTAGAGTTATCTTGTAAGTTGAATGTTTTTAATTTTTTTATTAGTTCCATTGAATTTTCAATTGTGTATTTAGATATATATATATATATAACAAGATGTACGTTTCTTATATATATATATATATATATATTCGTAATGATTAAGTATATTGTTAAGTTATTTTGCTAATACATTATTAGGAGTATTAACATGAGACACCACAGGTCGATATTTTATGTAATTTACCGGTTCCATACAATTGTGGAGACTGAGTATTTTTATTTAAGATGTACTTCTTTTCATAATCAGATAATTTGAATTAACAATATCTCTTACATTATTAGAGAATTTTTTTCTTGGGTCTGCTCTAAGAATTTTTACATCTCTAGATTCAATAAAGTTATTTATTTTTGAATTATAATCTTAAGTTTTTAATATAACAGTGGCGTTCCCCTTGTCAGATTTCGTAATTGTTAGGTTATTATTTTCTACTTTCTTTTTGATTGAATTTAAAACTGTAATGTCAATTTTTGTTTGACGTTTAAACTTTGACGGTTCAATATTTTTCATTAAATTGGCAATTTGTAATTTCTAATAAAGAAAATTATTTGAATTCGATTTTAAAGCTATTTTTGATTCTGTAGCTAATATTTGTTTAATATTATTATAAATTTTGGTGATATGCTGTACTACAACTATATGTAACCATTAAATTACATAAAATATCGAAACCAATTAGACCTGTAGTTTCTTATGTTACTACTCCTAATAATATTAGCAAAAAACTTAACAATATACTTAATAATTACGGATATATATCTAAATACTCAATTAAAAATTCAATAGAACTAATCCAAAAATTAAAAATATTCAACTTACAACTCATTTCATTTGATGTTACCTTTATGTTCACTGAAATTCCACATAAAGAATGTCTAACACTTGTCAGAAATTACTAGAAGATGAAAATATTGATCCAGGAATAATATCAGATATACTAAATTTATTTGATGTATGTATTAATCACAATTATTACACTTTTGACAATAAGGTATATATTCAAAATAAAGGTTTACCAATGGAAAGCCCTATATCACCAATTTTAGCAAATGGACAGTTTAGAAAGAAAAATCTTTGAATGTAACATTTTAAAAAAATCTTATTTTGGTATAGATATGTAGATGACATATTAGCTTGTTTTATAGGTAGATGCATTTTTCAACCGTATTAATAATTTACACTCAAAAAGAATTTACATTAGAAGTTGAAGAAAATAACTCATTAAATTTTATTGATTTAAAAATTCAAAGAGTTAATAATGTATGGTTGACGTAAGAGATATAGTGCGAAATTAAAAATTTCGGCTTATCCTTTGATTTGAATACTATCATAGTCCAGTGAATGTTATAATTTAAAATGCTTATTAGACGATATATAAATTTAATATTATAACTTCAATTAACAGTCGTTAAAATGTATTTAATAATTTTATATTTATTAAATACATCTTAAACATAACACCAGACAATTAACACTACCTTATATCTGGTTTTATTAACAAGAATTAGTAATACAATTTTCAAATAACATATCATTTTCACGAAATTTCACTGAACTATAAGCATATTCTGAGGTAGCAGTTTTTTCAATCACGCAGTGTCCACAAGCGATAAGGACCGCTTACTATTTAGTTGGTGCGCTAGCATCAATATAGTGTGTAACTGGTATTGGCAAAAATAAACAAGATATTAATACCTTTCAGAGTCTAGCTCCGCAACATAACTTAAAGGGGATATGCCATTACATTTCTGCACTATATGTTTGGCGCGTACTATACTTGATTATTTGATTTACAGAAAACCAAAACACACTGATATAACTATTCCATATAATTCCAATCATCCCATGTCACATAAATTAGCAGTATATAATAATTATTATTATTACAGTGATTACGAGCCAAAGCAAAGCTTATACGGCTCAATTACAAAATCAAATTACAAATGTACTAATAGGTTAGCAGAGCTAATTTTACAAACTTAGCTTAAAATAAATTGAGATTTAAAAAGATAGTAGCACTATTGAATTATAAAACACTAATCAAGTACAACATCAGTTCAAGAACACCTGTCCAGCCCATTCTTGAAGCTATTCAGAGAAGGAGCTGATACGATGTCACTACTTAAATTGTTCCATTTATCGAATATCCTATTTACTAGAAAGTTTTGCCTAACACTACATCTAAAAGATTCTTTTTTCAATTTACAATTATGACCTCTTAACCTGTTATCTTGATTTAATGTAAAAAAGTTAGAAGTGTCACAAAAGTCATCTCTTAGAATCCTAAACGTTGTAATGACATCACCCCTCTCTCTTCTCTGAGATAGTGTTGTCCGGCCGAACCTGCTTAGTCTTGTTTCATAGTTTAAGTGAGAAAAATTTAGTGGACATTTTGTATCTCTACGTTGAACTCCCTCTATAAGGTTTATATCACGTTTGAGGTGTTGATACCAAACGGAGATAGCAAATTCTAAGTTAGGTCGGACGTAACTTTTGTATAGTCTCAAGAACAAGCCTGGACTCATTCTTGGAAATGCTTTAGATATCAAGTGTATAGAGCTGAGTTTGCCCCGTTAACCGCTTTTGCAGTCTGCGAGGACCAACCCAGACCTGTATTAATTATGACACCCAAATCACTGTCTTTTATAGTCTTTTATAGTCTCTGATTCAAGATAATATGTGACACATGGATTGTTTCCACCGCACTGCAAATCACAACACTTGTTAAAGTTTACTGGTATGCTCCACTCCTTGCACCAATTTAATAATTCATCCACGTCGTGTTGAATAGAGTTTTTAATAGCAGGACAATGGTAAAACTTCATGTCATCGGCAAACGATTTGTTTTTGCATTTAAACTTAGCAGTTAAGTCAAAAGCGTATACCAGGAAAAGGATAGGACCCAAAATGGAACCCTGAGGTACCCAACTGCGCACTTCACGGGAATTACTTAAGTTATCCTTATATTGTACTTGTAAAATTCGACATAATAAAATTTTTTTCAGCCATGCCAACAGCTCGCCACGCACTCCGAAATGTTCCAATTTCGCTAGTAGCTTTTTAATGGATGCCTTATCGAAAGCTCGAGAAAAATCTATGTATACCACATCCACAGGTTTGTAATGATCTGTCCAGTCGTTAAGAGCAGTTAGAAGATTATTGGTTACTGATCGATTTTAACTGAAGTTGATGGAACCGTTATAGGCCGATAATTCGTCGAAAGCATTTTATTTCCATTCTTATAGATAAGCGTAACTATTCCTGATTTCCATGAGGCAGGAATGGAATTTTCTTTTAGTGATCAGGACATAGGGTTGGATAGTGGGACTGCTAGACTGTCTGCGCAATTTTTATAGACTGTAGGGGATATTTTCTCAATTCCAGGAGAAGCTGCGATTTTCAGATTCTTTAATACTTATTTAACTGTTTCCACTGTGATATTAACCGTATTTAGTGAGTTCATATTTCTAGTAGCTAGTGGCATTACAGGAGTTGTTAAATCAGAATCTATTGTTAACGCATTAGCAAAAGTTTCGGCAAAAATTTCACACACGTCTTCCTTGGTGCAAATGTCTCCGTTTGGTTTTTCTAATAATGGTACTCCAGTTTTAGAGGAGAACTTGGTCTAACATATTTATAAAAAGCTTTTGGACCTCTGGTGGTTATTCGATTCTCGTAATTGCTTCGTGCTAATCTCAACTCCTGTGTGAGTCTGTTTGACTACTGCCTGTGCAAGCGAATGTTTTCTTCGGATGGATTTTTCCTAACTCTTATTCACAAGCATTGTTTTTCTTTACTTATTTGGATTAAGTGATTATCAATCCATGGACATCTAGGGTTAGTTTTCACTGTATAAGTTTTAGAACATTCTTCTATCCCCTTATATATAATTTCTTTATATTTTTCCCACACAAATTCACATGTGTGACCATCTAGTACCGGTCAATCTGTTTGATTAAAATAGTTGTTTAATTTTTGTTAATCGGTTTTAGTGAAGTATTTTTTTATTTCTTCACTGATATTAATAGATATATCCAGCTGGACTTTAGTATGAAGAACAACGTGATCTGAGATACCAATTGGTGGCAGATAGAAAATGTCGAAAATCAGCTCCTCTTCATTAGAAATTACAAGATCTAATACTGAAGGTTCATTACCTTGACGGAACCTTGTCGGCTCATTTATAAATTGTTTCAGATTAGTTTGAAAAAATAAATTATAAAAAGGAACATTGGAATGATAAAATTTTCTTTATTTTTACTACATTCTTCAATATAGTCACACATGGAGATTGTAAGATCATATGACAGAAGAGGTCTATATATAATCCATATATGCAGAATGACTGAGTTAGGAAAGACAATTTTAAACAAAAGAGATTCGATTCCCTCCAGATCATGTGGAATCGACTCAATTAAACAATTTTTAAAGAACTCTTTATGAAAGAAAACCGAAACACCTCCTTCAATTCTATTTAATCTATCCTTACGGTATAAGCTATACCCATTGGGGTTAATAAGAGAGCTAGGTATTCTAGGGGATAACCAGGATTCTGTTATCGCAAAATGTGAATATTGGAGGTAGATGAAATAAATGAAAAGAAATCTGCTTGTTTTGCATAAAGAGAATCTATTAGTGTAGAATATATTGTACATGCGGCTTTATTACCGTACAAATAATTTCCGGCTATCAATTTTTTTATTTTATTGATAGATAAATTTAATGTAGAAATACTCTAATTACTCTTATCTCAGGGTGGGTTCAATGCGCTATCAAAATAAAAAAAATTAAGATTTCAAAGTAATGTCCAAATTAAATATTGATGATGATTTTTATTCCTGTTTATCTATCCAGTAGTATCGTATATCTGTTTGTTTTAGATTATACTATTTAATTGCTTTTTGACATTTACCGAATCTCAATGAAAATATCTGTCACTAATACTCCAATAAATGTCACTTTCAAACATGAATCAAAAACTTTTATTGAGTGAAATAAATTTAATTTTAATAAAGGTCTTTCAAATAATTACAAATAATAACCACTGTAAGTTGAAATAAAAGAATTAATTACCAAATCACACAGAAAACAAATTTTAGTTCTTCTTTCCATTAACAAATAACCAAAAACCATATCTACCCAAAATACAAATTAAAAATTGGATAAAATACTAACTAAAACACCTAATATCTATTCACAGAAATATATGCAAATATAATTTTGAAATGTCAGTTGAATTGGAAAATGTCAAAGATCCGATCACAATACTATTTATATCTTCTTCTGATTTTATTTAATTATTCGCTACGTATATTTATTTCTCGTTCTTAATTTGACTTCAAATTTATAAATTTAATATTTACATGCATCTAATTGTTTTAATTTTGTTGTAAATTGTAAATCTGGAATAGACTCACCAGATATTTGGACTGGAACACCGCTCGTACAACTCGTAATATTCTAAATATAATTTAGAATACAGGATCTTACTCTTGATTTTTATCAAGCACACATGCACTGAATTTAAATTTGGTTGCCGAATTAAAGAATTCCACTATAAATTACAACATTCAAATTATAATCTACTATTCACAATTCTTTGAGGAAATCGTGAACGGGATGTTGGCCATTCAAAATACTCAAATTCAACTAAATATTTTTTATCAATAAAATAACCACATTAAACTGTGGTTACCAACTTACTTCTTTAAAAAAAAACTAAATTTGTTATTTACTTGCTAAAAAGAGATTTGTATTCTTTTATTTATCCGTAAAATGCCCATAGTAACATCTGTTTTTAATTTTAAATATATTCTTCAATTGTGACCTGTAAATGTTATCGGAAATTAAATAATGCCACATCTTACATGTAATGGGTTTGTCAACCATATTGATTACATAGATAATACTGGGTTGTCCAAAAGTGTTGCATATGAAAATAAAATTCTTTAAAATTTAAAATAAGGGAACTGTATTAATATTTATGTTTGTGAGTTTTAATAGTTTTTTGCACCAAGTTCCTCCGTAGTGTTCAAAATAGTTGGAATTTTATTAACGTATTTTATGGCTAGATGCTCATCCTCCATTTTGCGCCTTTCCAGCTCCTCTCTCAAATTCTTCAAGTAGTTAATTTGATATTTAGTTTGGTCATCCTTTATTTGAATTCGAGTACCTTGTAATTTTTTGATATTGCGCAGTATGTATGATGGAGTATTATTATCCTGAAATTAAAATATTAGCGGTCTATATTTGTTCCCATTTTCGTCTGTTTTGCCTATACGGAAAACTGCAATCACATTAGAGTTACGAGATTTAAATATATCAACAATATCAGTAACCTTATCCATATCATCTATGTTTGATTCAGGCAAGTTATAGGATTTTTGAAAGCGAAGATTTGCCTCCTGCACACATTCCTTAAATTATATCTGATTTGACTGAGTTGAATTTTCTAAGGCAATTAAACGATTCTCCATTTTTTAAAATCTATCAGACAAATTAGATAATACATTAGTTAGCTTATTCAATGTATCATTAAATGAGCAGCAGCTGCTACAA
The DNA here is from genome assembly GCA_963921935.1 of Galeruca laticollis. NCBI lineage: Eukaryota > Metazoa > Arthropoda > Insecta > Coleoptera > Chrysomelidae > Galeruca > Galeruca laticollis. The sequence goes on along the minus strand of OY998178.1, from coordinate 110,964,107 downwards.
ACAATTCTAACCAACTTAGATTTAGCCCTTGTTATTCTTATTGCCTCCTCCTGAAATATATCTAAACAGCGAAAATGAATTCAAGCCTGACACGACATGCATGGAGTACAATTTTTGTTATTATCAATTGCCGATTTGCAATTCGGACATTTATTCATGATGAATACTTCCTTATACACCTTTCCAGTGCGCTACTAGCAGGTATACTAAATAAAATAAACAAACCGTTGGTGTAGGTCAACGGGTCCTCGAATCACAGTCAGCTGGTTTGTGCTAGTTGTAGGAGGTCTGATAATGAAATAATTGTAATCTACTTCTTCTGATAATTTTTATTTCTTGAGAAGAAACCACTTTAAAGGCTGAATTTGACTCACCCGTGGTACTGAGATGAAGCTGGTATATTAAGTACAAAATCTGTCAACTCACAATATTTTTCACTTCAGAAAACCACTACTATTTTAGATTTAACAGAGCGACTTAACCACGCCGCACCATCAGTACTGTACTTGGAACATTCATTCAATGATACATAGAGCATTTTCAGTTCCTATGAACAATCGTAATTTTGATAGAGAAATTAATACAATTAAACAAATAGCAACATCCACCGGTATCCATTACATATGATAGATAAATTACTTTATAAAAAAAAGACGTGTGGCATTCTGAGACTGCCGCGGTAAAGCTATTGTATAGAGTTTTACACTTTGACGTTCACAATTTCTTTTTCATTTTAGCTCTTTTTTTAGCATTAGAAGTTTAACTTTCACAGTCCCCGTATCAGCATAAAATAATCAAAACTTATTGGGCAGTCCTTGTATAAGTATAAAAAATTAAAATTTATTGGAAAGTCCTCGTATCAGCATAAAATAATCAAAACTTATTGAACAGTCCTCGTATAATCATAAAAGTATCAACATTTATTGGGCAGTTCTCGTATAAGTATGAAATAATCGAAATTTATTGGACACTCCTCGTATAAGTATAAAATAATCAAAATGTATTGGACAGTCCTCGTTTAATCATATCAGTATTAAAAGTTATTGAGCCGTCCTCGTACCAGCATAAAATAATCAAAACTAATTGGACAGCACTCGTATAATCATAAAAGTATCAAAATTTAGTGTGCAGTCCTCGTATAAGTATAAAACAATCAAAACGTATTCGACAATCTGCAACGGCCACCTCGTCGGAGAGCTACTCAGGCGTGGGTTATATACTAGTAGAGACCCAAGGAGTAGGTCTTACCGGTTCTCGGGTAATCCTACTTATTTTTCGTAACGAGACGGAAAGATAAGTGGGCGCCACCCTGAGACCTACTAGTCTATAAGTTACCTAACATCGACTAATCTCAGTCAGCAACGCAAGAAGTTGGAAGGTTATATAAAAAAAATATGAACAAGGTTATTTAAAATTTACAAGTAGTTTTTATTGAATAACAGATGAAAATTGAAAATTTATTTACAAATGGTTTGTTTTATTGATAAAAAAATTATAATTTGACTGAAAAATTTAAGAAAAAGAAATGTTATCAAATTTGACAATTTAATTTATGAGTTTAGAAAAACAAACTAGAACTGAAAGTAAATTGAAATACAAATAAAAAAAATTAGATTCTGAAGGAAACTAAAGTTTAGCCAAGAATTAAATATTTTACAAAGTTATAATTTACATTAGTACAAACTATTAAGTTGATATTATATGAACATTCGTTGGAAATAATCTATAGTTGTCAAAGATTATGGACGTTAGTACTTTCCGTGGTTTTTCTTTCCAATGATGATCTGGATGACGTGAATTCAGTAAAATGCAGGATATCTGGAGATTGAAATTGCCGTAGGTACAAGTAACATGTGTACAAAAATTATGAAATAATATCAAACAACGTGGTTCATATATCCTGTATTTTACAATATTTTAAGAAAATTCATTCATTTCGAAAATAAAAAGCACAATAAAAATCATAAGAAAAGTTACTAATTTATTTAACTTTATTTTAACGTAGATTTCCATTGATATAAAAAAAAATAAAAAACCAGAACACGTGGTTCATGTTTCCTGTATCAATATTTTAATCGAGATTTTAGATATAAAAGCATAATAAAAAATCGTAAGAAAAGTTACTAATTCACTTAATTTTGTTTCAATGGTTTTCAACGTAGAATTCCATTGGTACAAAAAAATGTTTGAAGAACCAGAACAAAATACCTATATATATAACAAAAACGAAATCGACATAATATCTCTAGTACTGAATGTTTTAAAGAAAAATTAATTTGAAACTATTAAGTACCATGTGATAAAGGATTAGCGGAGAAATATTATACATTTTAAGCGAAAACTTCGATTCGATAAAATGTTGAACTCGATAATAAGTAATTGAATAAGGACCGAACCTCAGCGTGCATTGGCATATATATCCAAATGAGACGAACTCTTCCGAAAACCTAAAGCTCGACAAGCGTCGACCAGAAGTATTATTCGATGTTACGAGGGGTAAACGAAATTTACGTTACTCTTTCATCGACGAGAAATATTATGAGTGGTGAACGAAATTCACGTTACTCACCCTTACAACCAGAGAAAAAAAATATTTTTTTTTGAATTTTTTTAAAAGAATATCCAAAAAAAATCCTTTTTGAAACAGCAACTACGGTAATGAAGAGAAGAAGGAAAAAAAATTGACTGTATGCTCTATAAAGGAAGGAACCCGGAGCAGGTATGCTTATGCAAATCGTTAAGAGTATCAATTGTTATATCAAAATTCTGAAATATTGATGATCCTTGAATCAGTAAATTACCAACATGGTAAAATAAATAGATGTTTATCTGAGGCATAAAATAATACCATTCAATTGCTTAAGATATTAAACCTCTTAACAATAGAATAAACATTACTGATGTAAGCAAGTTCAGATAAGATAGAAAGAGGGAAGATAAAAAAAAATATTCGATATTGATCTAATTTTGGAACAAATCCAAGGAAGCTTTATATACCTCCCTAACAGAATAAAGATTCGGTCAAGCTTAAATTCTTATATGATTAGACAAAATATAGGCAAATTGAATGTATGTCTAGAAGGATAACCCGAACAACATACATGACCAGATTTTTATACAGGGTACTGGACAACCCGACGACATACATAACCAGATTTTTATACAGAGTACTGGAAAACCCGACAACATACATGACCAGATTTTTATACAGGGTACTGGACAACCCACAAAGGAAATTAAAACTACTCACCCCATTGTTTGGTATGATTGAGATCCCCAAGCACCCCCAAGCTACATGATCCAAACTCATCCAGACCAATATCAAACTAGACGAGGAGTCAAGGTGAAAGAGACTACCTATAAGTTGAAATTGCACCCCCTTAGCAGCAAGGCAAGTCTCGTTTTCCAACACATCTAGATCAACACTAAGACCAGAAGAGCTAAACCACTTCACCCGACGATGACAGTTGAACCCAAAACACACAAAACGTCCAGTTCGGAGTACTGCATACTCAATGATAATATAGCATATCATTACCGCTAAAAAAATAACCTGAAGGGTTATTTTCCAAAGGAAAATTCCAACACCCACCAGTGTTGAAAAAAAAGTCGTAATCGGGATAAGAAAGAAGAAAAAAGAGATAGAGAAAACTAAAAAGTTGGATGGTATAAAGATGGTCCAACATTAGCCATCCATTATTTGAACTAGAGTAATAGGTACTCATCACGAGTCATATTCGCTAAATAATCGATTGTTTTAAGGAAAGGATTTGGGGAAAAGTAATGAACAGAAGTGCAACTTCAATGTTGTCCCTCGTTACCCTCAGGCTGAACTGAAAACAACGCCGGAGAAGAATTTCGAAAAGTTACATTCTATTCAAACTCTTTAACTAAATAAAACGCAAAAATAAACTAAACGGAACGGAAAGGATAACAGCCTATATTTAGGCAGATAGATCGATAAGCTGTGTATCTATCATCAGCAACAAATAACTGAGGAAGGAAGAGATAAGATAGAGAAGATAAGTGAAGATAATGTTCTCAAAAAGAACAATAGTCATAATCAGGTATTTGTGTCTTCTTAAAAGACATGTCACAATCGGTAAAGGTAGTTTCCATAACTTATAACCATATAGGAATACTACAAACACGGTACTAGAAGGAACAGACCATTATTCCAGCACTAACAAGTTGTCCTCAACAACCTGTCGTACTCAAAGGTGTGGCAATAATTCCTGAGCTTATTTGTAGCCTATATGAACTTATATCAGAAGCTAGATATAATTCGAAAGTATGTTATACAACATATATGACCAACTTTGTTATACTGGGTGGGTGCTGAAAGTTGTCCGAACTTCGCGAAAGGAAATTGTAGATGCGGCATAAAGAACAGTCAAGAGCCTCGTACTCACAATATGTGGAACCTAAGGCACGAGCAACCCCTACTGAACTCACGTAGAATCTGACAGAACGGTATTACGAAGCATATAATGAACAAAAACCAACTGCACCAATCCCAATTAAATGATGAAAAAAATATGTGGCCAAAAGGTGGTTAGGTTGGAGGGCTCCTACCTCCCCGCCTGGATAATCCCCGGGTGACGGAATTCTCAAGCCCCCAATCACAGAGCATCAAAAAGAAACGAGAAGTTAAGATAACCGTCGATAGAGTAGATAAAAATTAAAGTAATAAATAAGGCATTAACTGTAGTTGAGACATGAGAATGTAATCATAATATAAGATGATATCTCGAAAATATAAGTAGATAGAGGAAAAAAGAAAAAGTAAAATTATATTAATGATAATAACTTTCAACATCCTACGACATATTTAAGAATACATGCTAAGTCTAATTCGCAATATTCTTGGCAAAATTAGAAATAAAAAAATTTATATATACCCTCTCGGTATATAAACACAGACAATTCGGTACTTGTCTATGGCGATATGATAAAGATACTTTAAAGACATATAGTATAGTAGACAAGTTAGATTATGCTTGTCCAGTCAAATAAGATAATATATACGGTAATAAAGAAACAATAGATACAATAAGATATGGTATTAAAGATACGATAAGATAATAAGATATACGGTAATAAAGTTACGATATCACCCTTAAGGTTTCAGGTGCCTGTGACAAATATTTCAAGGCAGCAAATTATTAATTCTTTAATAGTTTCTAAAAAGTAATTAATTTTTGCTACTCAGATTCAAACTACAAGCGAAATCATAAATCATAATACTAAATACCTAAAAATTTAGAAATATATCTTGAAAAAGGAGTCTTGTATTATGACTATCAAATTCAACGCTTACTATACTAGGGAAATATTTAATTTCCTTCAAATTTTATTTACAACACTATCATCGGAAAAGAAAGTTATTATCATAATAGGTAATATAATAATCGGTAAGATAAAAGAGAGAAAACTAATATTTCGAGACATCACCATACATTACATAACAAGCAGACACTTAGGCAAGTATAAACTGTTAAGTAGATGAGTCAGACTCATCCACTGCAGAACCTTCATCATCAGACAAGATACCAGCTTTAAGGTCTTTAATGTGCCATTTACCAATATTTTTTCCTGTTTCATCCTTTAACTCATACACTAAGGGAGAAATAACGCGGTATACCGTGCATTGCGTATATTTTGGTAAGAATTTAGCAGAAATATATTTGGCTTTGTCCGATTTTGGGTAATTTTTCTTCCAAACACGATCGCCTACAAAAAATCTAAGATCTCTCTTACGCAAATTGTAACGTTGGCTACTTTGACGATATGCAGCCTGTAAATTTTTCCTCACAACTTCGAAAAATTTTGGCATCTCTAGTGTATCCTTCTGTGAACTTTATCGGAAGTGATAACCTGATTATTTGCATTGACTGACTACAATATGAAGACTTACTTTCCTGAATTACACCTAATTCTAGCAAAGTATCTACTTCCTTTTCCAGGTAAGCTTGCATAGCCTGATGTAATGCGTATTGAGTTTGTTTAAAAGGAGGAGAATTTCCGGTATCAATGAAATGTTCTATTAAATGAGTTCTACCAATTCTGTCTGAAGGACTAATGGTTTTAAACAGTTCAATAGTTTTATTTAATTCAGTTGTTTGACCTGAAGTTAAATGAGAGATATCTTGAATAGTGTTTACTGTAGCTAAAGAGAGTGAATTTACAGTTAGAGATAATTTAGAAAAATTTATTTTTGCGTTAAAAATTTTTAGAAAGTCCATACCGAGAATAATATCGTGTTTAACGGAAGGTATTAGATAAAATTTCATAAGCCTTGATATCTTGTCTGCGATGACATATGTTTCGATATAACCAACCACATCCTGTAACTGACCATCAGCAATGGATATTTTCAAGTTATCTTCAGTTAAGATAGGTATCGATAAGTTATGAATAAAATCCAATGCATGACAACCAATCAATGAGATATTTGAACCAGTATCAACAAGACAAGAAACTGTTTTATCGAAAATTATGATATCGACATAAGGTCGATTATCATTTTCCTTATTGTACAACAACGAACCTATAGTTTCCAAAGATTTAGGCTTTACCTCTGAAACAGTTGCAACATTTGAAGATATTGAATACAACTTATAAAATATTTTAACAAACATAAGCCATGAATTCCAGTCAGCTTGAATTTCCTGGTTATTAGGAGGAAAATTTGCGATTGAACGGAAATTTATCGTATCTTTCTGAGGCGACCTTAATTTTTGGATTTGTCTGGTTTTCCCTGAGACTTGGTTTTTGGTTTTGTGTTGGATTTTCCTGATGTTCCCGGTTTCTGAGCGACTGTGGTAGAGTAGGAAGCTGTACCACCACCTTGTACGTTGTTTGTACATTTAGGACATTTAGTTTTTACCATATCTGGGGTTCCACAATCAAAACAAAACACCTTTTTAGGAATTCGACAATTACTATACTTATGACCTGTTTGTTGACAATTCCAAGTAGAAGATCTACAGATATATTTTTACGAGATGACTTACAAGAAGAATTATCTTTAAAAGTAATACTAGGTATGCTCAAATCTGGTTCAAGTAAATATTGGCCATTTTTATGATTGGATGTAAATTGTTGGTCCCAAGATAATGTTTCCTCCAATCGTTTATCGTTTACATTTTTCCGTCAAAATATCAACAGTATCAATATCAATTAAAGCCAAAGGTTGTGCATAATTAGGTAACAGATTTTTACGAATAATACGAATCATGTTTTTCTCACTAGGTTTGTCATCGAGACGATTGAATAGTCCACACATAGCATTAATGTATAAGGTAACTTTTTCATGTTGACCCTGTTTCCTCGCCTTGATTTCCTCCAGCAAATCATCCTGCTAGTTGTAAGGTAAGAAATCTGACTTCAATTTGGTCACTAATTGCTCCCAATTTTGAAACTTGCATCTGTTAATCAGATACCAATTAAATGCCTGATCACTAAACAAATCAACTGAACTAGAAAACAATTCAGCATCCGTGATACCTCTAGAGATTTTAAGACAATCAACACGTTCAAGAAACCCAAGTACTGATTCTTTCGAATCCATACCAGAAAATCATATTCCCCATTTATGAACTGGTACAGGTTTAGAGAATGAGAAGCTTTGATTTGCATTTACTGGAGTAGACTGCCTATCTGTTTCCATAACATTGAGCTTGCTATCCAATTCACCTTCCAAGAGCAATATATCTGAAGTTAGCTGTCTTTTAACCTTTTCATGCTCGTCTTCCTCGCAAATCAAACGAAAAATACGCTGTGTAAGATGGGTTAGACGACAAGTCAACCTTTTGTACTCTATGTCAGAAGAAGTTCCAACGAAATCCTGAACCTTCTTCTTCAAGTCACCAAAAGAAAGTTTAATTCCTGTAGTTTCGGGAGAAAATGGAAGATCGATGTAAGAAATTGAGCTTCGCATAGATATCTCTTGAGTTAAAATCCCACACAACAATTTTCTCTTTTCTGAGGCCAATGAAGGTATTTCTAAGCCACGATAAGAAATTTCAAAATCTAGCTCATGAGATAATAGATAGTCAACATTTAGCTTAAACATTTTTGCCATTTTATCAACACTAATTGACGAAAAAAGAAAACCTTTGATGTAAAAGAAAAGAAAGAAGATCCAAAAATAGACTACGAAACTATGTAACGATATGTGTATGAGAAAAATTTATGAAAATATCAAGATATTACCAATTCCAGAGCAAAAAAAGTTTATACGATAATTTATTATGCGTTAATATGTTCAGAATTTTATGAAAAATAAATAAATAGATAAGATAATTTATACGATAAATTTTTAAAATTTAGATATGCTTAAAAAGGTACTGTAATGACAATATTTAAAGTTCAGATATCAATAGTAAGATAATTTCCAACTAATCAACCTTCCAAGTTTCAAGTATTATTGACCAAGAAAAGAAGATGTGTAACTTAAGCGTTGAGGCGCCAATTTGCAACGGCCACCTCGTCGGAGAGCTACTTAGGCGTGGGTTATATACTAGTAGAGACCCAAGGAGTAGGTCTTACCGGTTCTCGGGTAATACTACTTATTTTTACGTAACGAGACGGAAATATAAGTGGGCGCCACTCTGAGTCCTACTAGTCTATAAGTTACCTAACATCGACTAATCTCAGTCAGCAACGCAAGAAGTTGGAAGGTTATATAAAAAAAATATGAACAAGGTTGTATAAAATTTACAAGTAGTTTTCATTGAATAACAGATGAAAATTCATTTACAAATGGTTTTATTGATAAAAAAATTATAATTTGACTGAAAAATTTAAGAAAAAGAAATGTTATCAAATTTGACAATTTAATGTATGAGTTTAGAAAAACAAACTAGAACTGAAAGTAAATTGAAATACAAATAAAAAAAATAGATTCTGAAGGAAACTAAAGTTTAGCCAAGAATTAAATATTTTACAAAGTTATAATTTACATTAGTACAAACTATTAAGTTGATATTATATGAACATTCGTTGGAAATAATCTATAGTTGTCAAAGATTATGGACGTTAGTACTTTCCTTGGTTTTTCTTTCCAATGATGATCTGGATGACGTGAAAAATGGATCTGGAACCAATCATCTGGCTATGCTACGTTCAATCCCTTCGGTTCTGCATAGAGCTGTGGTCCCAGCAGGTAGAATTCTTCAAAAAAAAATGTTTCTGTCGCTACGAAGGCTTATTCTAGTAAGATGACTTTAGGCCGGTACGTAAAGTTTAGGCCGGTAAGGCAAAGTTTATGCCGGTAAGGAAAAGTGCTAGAAAATACACTTGAATCAGATATAGTTCTTGAATTCAGTAAAATGCAGGATATTTGGAGATTGAAATTGCCGTAGGTACATGTAACATGTGTACAAAAATTATGAAATAATATCAGACAACGTGGTTCATATATCCTGTATTTTACAATATTTTAATAAAATTCATTCATTTCATAAATAAAAATCATAAGAAAAGTTACTAATTTATTTAACTTTATATATACTCGTATAGTCATAAAAGTATCAAAATTTATTGGGCAGTCCTCGTATAAGTATAAAAGAATTAAAATTTATTGACAGTCCTCGTATAAGCATAAAATAATCAAAACTTATTGGACAGCCCTCGTATAGTCATAAAAGTATCAACATTTATTGGGCAGTCCTCGTATAAGTATAAAACAATTAAAATTTATTGACAGTCCTCGTATCATAATAAAATAATCAAAAATTATTGGACAGTCCTCGTACAAGTATATATGTATTATAACTTATTGGACAGTCCTCGTATCAGAATAAGATAATCATAAAAGTATTAAAATTTATTGGGCAGTCCTCGTATAAGTATGAAAGAATCAAAATTTATTGGACAGTCCTCGTATCATCATAAAATAATCAAGACTTATTGGACATTCTTCATATAGTCATAAAATTATCAACATTTATTGGGCAGTCCTCGTATTAGTATAAAAGAATTAAAATTTATTGGACAGTCCTCATATAAGTATAAAACAATCAAAATGTATTGGACAGTCCTCGTATCATCATAAAATAATCCAAATTTATTGGACACTCCTTGTATAGTCATAAAAGTATCAACATTTATTGGGCAGTCCTCGTATAAGTATAAAAAAATTAAAATTCATTGGACAGTCCTCGTATTATCATAAAAACAAAATCAAAATTTATTGGACAGTCCTCGTATATGCATATGGGTATTAAAATTTACTGGACAGTCCTCGTATCGTGTCAGGTTATTTTCGTTACGAAATTTCTGGATTCGGTCTCCACGCTCAAGGCCCACGATAGCAGCTATTGCAATAGCTTAAAAGAGGAAAAAGTGGCATTACAACTAATATTTCCAAAACTAAAGAAATAAAAACTTACAAACCAATCACATATGCAGGTAATATTTCTAATAATAATTGAAAGATAATATTTTAGTATCAAATACAACAATATCTTATAAAACAGAAATTAATGTGATTACAAAATTGTTGAATGTAAATACAAAAATATACCCATTATATAAGTCTGGTATGTATAAACTCAAATCTCCAGAATGTAATGCTGTCTTAGAAATTTTGAAACCAGATACAATGAACACCTACGAGAATACAGATTAAAACAACCAGAGAAATCCCACTACGCAAAACATCTACTTGACACTAAACATTCATTGACACCTAACACAACTAGAAGTAATGCATATTTGTGATAAGAAACAAGAACTAGATTTCCTTGAAGAATTAGAAATTAGAAGACATTTAAGAGACCCACAATACGAAGTCGTCAATGAATAGATAACTCTAAGGAATTCTCCTATTATAAACTGTCTTCTTAAGTAATAATTGTAAAGATCAAGAAATATAGTTTTCCTGGTTTTCTATATCATTGCAGTTATCCTGATCTTAAATGGGAAAAGATATCCAGAATATCCCCATAGAGCTAATAATATCTAAGCTTCAATATTTGCGATATCATATCTTCTTCTTTTTTCTAATATGATATACTAAGTCAATGACAAGGTAGGTAACTTCTTGGTCTAGCCAAAAATAATTATTAAATGTCAGGTAGGCATCACATGAGATGAAACTTCTGTCATGTTGACGATGATAGCAATTTCTTAGAATTTTTAACATTAAAATACATTGTGGAATTATCTAGAAACAGGTAGATTCATTTAAAACAGTAATATGAGTAGATTCCACAGAGTAGGGGTCGAGACAGTAAATTTCATTTCTAAACTCTCCTAAATCAACATCGGTAATGGCTGTTTCAACATGACAAGCTACGGGGTATTTATCAAACAATTACTGAATTGATTTCATGCGCCGATAAGTGTCCAGCCTAACTTTGTATTGACAGTTGTCAAAGATTCGCCAAGTTTCTTTTGCTGTCCGTCTGCTAACTTCCAGTAATTATCAGAGCCTATCAATAACGTTATAGCCGTTAAAAACTTTGCACCATCCGGTATTTTATCAGCTAACGTATAGTTCAGAAAAAACTGTTTTATCAATAGGTTGTTTATAGAGGGCATATCTAGTCCTTCGAAACAGTTTTCTAGAACTTCTACTGCGTTATTACAAACCGTTTCTGATTCATCGTGAACTTTCAGCTGAACTGATACTCGTTTACATAATCGTACAGACATTCTTCCACTGATACCCAATGCTGCTATTGAAATTTTGTGAGTTCCAATAACTAGTAAATTCAACCGACACGACACGCATTCTTTGATAAAAACTCATTAGGTTGCCTCAAATGCTGTCAAATTTAAGAGTATACTACTGAGCAGGACTACCTTTAGGCAGACGCGTTTTGGAGCTCCCACTAACGAGCATGTGCTTATTTCGTACTGATAGGATACAAGTGTATCCCACACGATTAGCACAGGGTTAGTGTGACCTCGTAAAAAACAGTCTAATGAAATCAAGTCCAGGAGTTGAATGGTCTTAATGTTATGAAGCTTCCCTTCGAGTTATCTAACCAATCAGTTCTTTTTTTTTCAGTCTAACGCCAGCTCTATTGGGCGTAGTTTTATTCACCATTACAACATTCAAATATGTAGATTCAGGACCAAACTGGATCGAAGGCACGACGGAGATGAGAGAATCGTGTAAACAATATTGGTGGTCGACTTTGTTACATATCCAAAATCAATTGAATGTCGATAAAATGGTAGGACTATAAAGATATTTTTTTTAAATTTCACATTTGGAATTTGATTTCAGTGCATCCGGCATTCTTGGTATATAAACGTTGATATGCAACTGTTTTTGCTTTCGCCTATTATTTTGGGAATATTGAAGAAAAATAGTAAAATAGGAATTGTTACTATAACGGCAGCAGCTTTAGTTTCGGTGTGGGTTTATTATAGGAGGGAATTGGATAATGAGATGAGCGGAGCTCATTCTACGTGAGTACAATTTTCAAGCAGATATAAAGGAGAGTTGCCTTGATCGTACCAATTCTCGTCTTTCAATTTATGTAGCTCACATACTGCTAGTTGTTATGCCCAAAATTATTATATAGTTAAATCCATTCTTTCTCCACCTTATAATTTTTTTTAATGTGATACAAGTTCATTTAGTACTTGAAAACAATAAATTACTAAGGCCCTGCAAGTGGTACAATGAAAGAAACTAGTTGCCTTTATCGTATCAGGTGGCTCCTTGATCGTACCCTGTACAATACATGTGGTTAATAGCGTATGAAATAAATTACATATAATAGACTTATAAAGAGTTAATTTTTATTTTTCATAACATGAACAGTTAATATACAAATACTGTAGATATGAGGAGTTATAATGAAAACTTGAGTTATAATGAAATTAAGATAGAGGCCTACTTATTTATCTACATTTGACATATGTAAACCGTAGAGGCCTGTCTTTGTTTGCGATTCATGTACAAGAATCATGAACACACAAATTACAAATCTGACATTGATTCATATCTTCTACCAGGTTGGTTTCACACAAGAAACAATACCATTCTTCAGGTTGCACTTCTACCACAACAGCAAATTGATTCGAGGAAGATGCGACGTTAATCATGGACCTAGAGGAAACTTTTGCTGATTTTCCACGGAATGCAAGGTTTTTCTTCACGTTATGTACCTTCTTTTCAATAGATTTTTATTTTTTTATACAAATTTTCTTTGATGCAGAACCCAACTCTGAACCTTTTCTTGGTTTTACTTAAGCCCCTTTTGTAGCTCCAATTGGTTTTTGTATGGGCTGCTAGTCAAAATAGATGTTTTTTGTCCTAAATTCTCAGACATGGATTTTGATTTAGGTTTAGGTATAGGAAACAGTGTCTCAATTGGAACTGAAAGCTTTTTACTTGCCGAATGCTGGCTATTATTATATGCCATCATTTCTGAGTGATCAAGGATGGAAATTTCTGGCTGCGAAACTAAGTTATTGTCTTCCTTCTTTGACCACTCAGGGTCAGTAGGCATACACAGTTAGATTAAATTTTTAGCTGCCGCAAAGTCGCAGTCTTTAAATACCGAACGATCAACCGGCCAAACTCCAGTAACTCTAAATCCATTGATTGCGTTCTCAATTCTAGCCGCTTTCGAGTAAGCCTCTGTACACAACCCAGCACCCTGGTACTGCGTAACACACAGTCCGGGATTTGATCTTAGCCATTTCTGTATAGCTTTGTTAAAGTTACTTTTCAGTGGACTGAAGAAACTTTTATCGAGGGGTTGTAGTCGATGAGTAAGTAGTATGACCAGGCAGCTGTAACATTATTACGCCATGTTCCCTGGCCGTTTCAATTACCTTTAGATTCTTCGAATGTGTACTATGGCCATCCAAAACTAGAATTATTTTTTTGTCAATGGTTGGTTTTACTATTTCAATAACATTTCTAATCCACTAATCACTTGTTATGTAGCCAGTTTCAGAAATGTCGACTAAAATTCCAGGGGGAGCGTCCACTTTTAGCTCATTAGCCATTCGCATTCGTTTAAATATTAACATGGGCGATACAAAGTTCCCAGACGCACTGGTGCAAGCGAGAAACGTAGTGTTCACTCCACGCTCGCCACTTGACACTGAACAAATTTGTTTTTTCCTTTTAGACCAAGTACCTTTTGACATTTATTTTGTACAATACATAGACATGATTCATCTACATTGAAAATTCTTGTCGCGTCAAACTGATTTTCATCCACGAGTTTCTCAAGGATGTCAAAAAAACCATGAACATTCTCTTTATTTAATCCCTTAACCCGTGTCAGATACGTTGCAGTGGCTTCTCGCAAACTGAGTACTGGATGGCGAGCCTTGAATCCATAATACCATTTTTTCACCGCTAATTGGGTTTCCTTATTAAAGTTATGCGATATATGGTTTTGTTCAGCTATCTCCCACTATGCAAATAAATATTACAGTTATGTTAATTCAACATCACATTGTGATAATGTTCTTCCTTTTTTTCATCTTGTTTTCATCACATGCACATCTATACAACCGCTTATGCCCAGCTTGTGGCTGTTAACTTTCGTGATGTTTCAACTTAACTTCTCAGAGATGTTAAAGCGCTGCCTTTTTACATTACTGTGATGTTACTAGAACTTCCTCAAAAGGAAGTCTTTATAACGAACTAAAAACATCATTTCTGTTACATTCTGAAATGCCTTTTAACATCTTGTAGATGTTAATGCAATGTCTAAAAAATAACATCTTATCAATGATCTAAATGCGATATTTCAAAAACAATACAGTGTATTCTCTTAGATGTTGTATGGACATTACTTAAACCTCTAAATAATATACCTCAAACATTCTAGATGACATCCTATAGATGTTTCTGTGCCTAATCAGCAAATACAGGGTGAACAACTAAGAACGCCGGCTGTCGGGCATATTTCAAAAAATAATCATGGTTCAACTTTAAAAAAATACCTTCAGGAAAATGACCCTGGAAAATCATTGAAAAATATTTTTGAGTTCCTAAAATATCTGCTATAGGGTGGAATGAACACATAAAAACATAATACTGTGATTATCTCCAAAAAAGCTATACTAAAGGTATCCTAGAAATACAATTTTTGATATATTGATGAGATTATGAAAAAATGTAGGTAGGGACTTTTTGACCTTATTCTTCAAATAAGGGGTGGGGAAGGTTCAAACTAAAAAACAAATGTCGTAACACTTTTTTGTTTTTTAATCGATATCCATGTATTTGGCGTCATTTAAAAGAGTTTTTCCTCTTTAATAAGATATGCTTAACAAAATTGAACAATTTTGTCAACGCTATATTAAAAAGTCGACAATTTTCCCATTTTTCTCGGAAATTTCAAATGTAATGAGACATTTTTTAAATTTTGATGAAAAGGGATTTAATAAGATATGCTTAACAAAATTGAACAATTTTGTCAACGCTATGTTAAAAAGGCGACAATTTTCCCATTTTTCTCGAAAATTTCAAATGTAATTAGACATTTTTTAAATTTTGATGAAAAGGGATTTACGTTATCAGATATAAGAATTAAAAAATTTCCGAGTGAATACAAAATTATCTAATTTTGTTATCCATCTTATTAAACAGAAAAACTCTTAAATGCTGCTAAAATCATCAATATCGGTTAAAAAATGAAAAAGTTATACATTTGTTCATGAGTTTGAACCTTCCCCACCCATTATTTGAAGAATAATGGCAAAAAATCTCCTTAATTAAATTTTTTCATAATCTCATCAAGATTTCAAAAATTGTATTTTTAGGACATCTTTAGTATGTTTTTTTGGAGTATTATGTTTTCGAGTGTTCATTCCATCACTAGCGGATATTTTAGAGACTGCAAAATATTTTCCAGCAATTCTTCAGGATCACTTACCTAAAGGTAATTTTTTTGAAAGTTGTACCATGATTCTTTTCGGAGATGTGGCCTACAGTAGTTCTTAGTTGTTCACCCTGTACATTTAAAATAAAATAGCAAAAAAAGCAATAAAGGATTTAAAAAGTTTAATGAACAGTAGAGTAAATTTGAAAAAACAGGTACAAAATTAGAAAAAAAATATCTTGTCCAGGAATCCAACCTAAAAAAAATAAAATTGTGTAAGCATATTACATAACAAGTGTGGAAAGTGGAAACTATTGAACGCATTCAGTGAAAGCAAGAAATAAAAAATACTTTGAAACTGAATTAATAAAGTTTTACGGATACACATACATTACAGCTAGATTACAGAAAATTTATTAGAATAGTTTTTTAATAATATTAAAACTAATAAAAATTTTACACCATAAAGATTTTATGAAACATTACGTTAAATCAACAGAAATCCAATCTGATTAAAGAAAATTCTATCGTTTACCTTCGGTTACTTTTTCTCACGCAAGAGTCGCTGTTTTGAGTGACTCAACCATTTCATAACGTACACTTCAAAATCCTTATCTGTGAAACATTTAAAGGTGTTCTGAACAGCAGCTAATAAAACAATTACTTTAGAACAAATTGTGCCCATGGAGACCTTTGATCGATCATCATAAACTACACCAAACTTGATTTTCAGCCAATTGACTGGAACCCATTTTCCACGAGAGACATGCGGGGCTCTTCAAAGGAATAACAACATATTTTATTTTGAGAACTGACTTTTCATTATTTACCTTCTATTATATGCCTCACTCCGTTTCGCAGGTAAATTCAGGTGTGCCATGAAAATTCATACTTCTTTTCTGTATAAAATAATATACTATTCTCATCTTGTTATTTTCATCCTGGAACATATTGTATATTAACATCGTGGAATTGTAACTTGATGAAAACTAAGCATTATTAATACACTGGATACCAAAGAAACTACTTATGAAAAGGAGATATGAACACATTATCAAGTTAAATGAGTTTATAATTAATTGTATCCAATTGAGTATCCAATAGCTTTGTTATTACAATAATAGATTATTGAATTCTGTTTGTTGACTGGAGAATTCAGTGTCATAAGTTACATATTCTTCAACTAGAATTATATAGGTACCAGTGTATTTTCAAATGGAAATGAGCTTTTTAATAGAAATTTCTGTTTTTAAAGTCTTAAACAGCCTCTAATTGTTCACAAGAATTGTTAGTATTAATGTTAAAATTTTCTAAACCTGCAAAACTATATTGATGGCTATGAACTACTACAAAAACTAGAACTAGAGATACTCGATTCAATATTTTTTGTACTGTTTAATACAATGTCTGTATCAGACTATCTGAAATAGTTACTCCCTTTTCTTTACATAATTACCAACTATTTGTTTTTTATTTTATTTATGTAAGTAGCTTCTGAAACATCTTGAACATTGAAAATATTTTCTTCTAGATTCAAATCTCTGCCAACATATGAGCATGTTTCATTATTAATAATAATATCTACCCTATTGCAATATTAAGTTTTTTGTAGGTTATAATGCATATCTGGGATTTGAAATATTGTGAATCGTTTTTAAAATATACTTACTAACTAAAATATTTTAAAAGTTGAGAAAACCCTTATTTTGTAAACTCTATTATATAATGTTAGTGTACAATTCCGCCACCTGGAATTTCAATTTACAATAGCCGATTAAAGTCTTGAATGAGTAATAAGTTTTAATAATTATGATTTTGGAATATGTACTTACCGATAACAATTGTTGTTCGTCCATTATAACAAGAATTATAAGTAAAGAAACTGAAGCTCACTAAGAACTAACGAAAACGAAGACCACTTTATTCAAGTACTTGCAAAAAATGTGCTTCCTGCAAATAAAATATAACACAAAACTGAAAACCATCAGCCATTTCATGCTTGTCATTTGTTTCCACAGATAAAAGTTCCTCTTCTGTTTTCTTCTTTTTTTATGTTACTGTCATGTTTAATATGAGATATTACTGAGAGTTTTATGAACTAACATCGTACAGACATAATCACACGACCTTACTAAAAATTATTTCGAAAGATGTAAAAGTAACTGCAACTTGTGATCATCTTAGAAACAAGTTAATTTGCAATATTACAGTAACGTTCTGTATGTGATATTAATGAGAAGTATAAAAATTAACATCGTATGAATGTTTCATATAGGAAGTTGCTAAAAAGAAGTTCATAGGATGTGTATGTAACTGCGAATTCAAGTATTATTGTGTACATCAAAAATACGTTTTATTTACATGACATGAATGTTAATAGAGTTGGTAATAAAATTAAGACATCTATGAGATATCTAATTAACATTTTAAATTAACATCACGAAAAGTCTCTAAAAAGAACATCTCAAAAAAGACTTGTTATGTTTCTTGTTTAGTGGACTGGAATGCTAATTTCCTCACATCAGTTATTGTCAATCCAAACATTAGGCTTTCAAGACGTAAGATGTGGTCAAGCAATGCTTTTTCTACATCTTCCGGTAATGTGGTTTGCTTCCCGATGATCTTGACTTCTCCATTAGCAGAAATATATGTCTCCTTCAGATGGCGGTTGAAAGTAGGCTTAGGAATGTTATATGTGCGGCAGCAATCGTTGAACCCCATATCTCCGTTCCGAAAAGAAATAAGAGCACGATGCATATCATCTTCGGTCCACGCTCCATATTTCCTTTTTCACATCTATAACACACACATACATGTGTATTAGAAATTAAGTGTCGTTTAAAAGTTACCGGTACGATCAAGGCAACCTTAAAATAGCGGTACGATGAAGGAACCTAAAAGTGGTACGACGAAGGCAACTCGTCGTCGTAGCGGGGCATATAGAAATCATAACCCACAAATAAAACTACGGCGGAAACGTGCTGATTTCTCTTTATTAAATTAAATGTAATAAATAAGTACATGTACTAAAGTGAGTTACTCTTACCGTAAAAGGATCTGTGAGCTTACGAAAGATGGTGAAATATTACATGGAACCAGCCACAAATACATAAACTAATATGAAACATAAACCACTACAAACAAACACGTGCAACTTTTGCTACTGGCTCTCCACAATAACAAGTACGTAATGTCGCCGCTTGAGTGCTCTAGAATCACTGTTAGTGGGAAAATAGGAGCTGGTACGATGAAGGATACGATACGATCATAGAAACTCTCCTCCATGCGGATTTGTTCCATAAATTTTGAGGATGACATTAATACAGCAATAAAATTACTGTTTTTACAGCATTCTCCTCTAAAATTCATTCTCGCATGAATAATACTTTATACCTCCTCACTATCAATCTCCACATCTAATAATCAATTATTTCCTCCCTACAGATAATAGTTTTCAATTCAGTTTAATTTCAGAAATCCCTTCGCTGTGTTTGACAACGATTATTTCAAAACTGAAACGAGGGCAGCTCCTTGGTTGCTGGGAACTATTTTAGGCTATTTTTTAACCAAAAAAGAATACCAAAACTATAAAATATCGAAGGTATGTAGCAATTTTTTGAAAATTCAATTTCAATGTCTCATTCACTTTCAGAAATACCTTATACCGCTTTGGATATTAAGTTTGACACTAATGGTTCTTGTTGTACTCGCATCTCAACCAACGATTAGGAATAGCGATAATTATGTATTTGAAAGTGCTTTATACATGGCTATATCTCGACCATTATTTGCTTTGGGTGTTGCGTGGGTGATATGGGCTTGCGCAACAAACAATGGAGGTAAAAGTTCATTTTTATTAATATCTATTGAAAGCATATCATTTTTAATAATCTAATATTATTATTATCTCAGCTATATATGTATTCTGGTATTTAGGGTAGAGTACAGGTTTTCAGTATGTACTTCTCTTATTCTTGACTCAGAATCTTCTCACAATTCTAGTTGTATTCTGAGCAACAGCTTTTTGTAGAAGCATTAGGTGTTGTGTAGTTCCTGCGGTATAACTCTCATATTGGACAAAAGAATCGGTACAGTATTTATCCTCGTTAAATTCCACATATTTTCTATTATTATACTATTTTTATTATCATTATTTGTGTGCTGGTTGTCTCAACGATAGTTGGCCTTAGCGGCAAGTCCTTTGGGTGTACTTATTCCAGAAAAGTCCTCATAATGCTTATAACATTTTTGGAGTACCAGTATGGCGGATTCAAGCTACAAGTCCAAAAGACCCAAACCTACAAACTCCAATACAAGATCAATCAAAAATTCAGCCATCTAGGACAAGATGAACTACCCCGATCTATTTCAGAAATCTCTAAAATGATATTTTGATTTAAGTTTCCTAAATTTTTAATTATGGATTTCGAATGTTAAAAATGTCAGTTTGGAATGGCTTAATTCGTATTTAAGAAAAAACTTACAACATAAAATAATCCTTGTTAGCTCTAAAAACAATGGACTGTAGTTGTAGTTAATTATGCAATTAGCGAATCTACAACATCTGCAATAAACTCCAATTTAAATGTACTTACCACTGGGTTTGTTAGATTTATGGATGGGTATTATAATAGAGTGAGACCAGGATGAAGGAAATATATAATTGATCCATAAATGATTGTAGAGGTTTAAAATTTCCTGTTTAATGAGAATTGGTAGATTTTGGATCATTGGTATTAAGATGTTATCTAGGCCTGGAGCGGAGTTCCTGGATTTGGAGAGGGCATGGTGGAATTCGTGTAGAGAGAAGGGGATGTTGTAGAAGTCGGAGGATGTGGTAAAAATGATACTGCTTTTTTCTTTTTTCTTTCTGAGGAAATTTGAGTTGTAGGATGAATTGGAAGATTTATGATGAAAGAATTTCGCAAAGAGGTTGCTTATTTCAGTAGGATGTGTGTGTTATCCATTCGTCATTATAGTGTAAACCGGGTATGTGTCTGTAAGGGATATTTCTCATTTTTTTGATGCCATCCCATATAGTCTTGGGGGAAGTATTGTGGTTCAAATTTGATGTGAATTTGTTCCAAGATTCGATTTTTGCTGTTTTTATTATTCTTTTGGATAGTGCTCCGAGTTTACTGAACGTTATGAAATTGGATTCTGTGGGGTGTCTTTTAAATGTTTGTGCTTTTTTCTGTTGTTGATAGCTATGGTGCATTCTTTATTCCACCAAGAAACTGGAGTTTTATGTTCTGTATAAGAGAGTTTGGGTATTGATTGAGATGTGGCTTGTAAAATGTTTTAACAGAGAGATTGTAGAAAATGTTCGTGATGGGTATGGTCTGGGAGAGGCAGAGTTGTAATGATTGATTGGTATAACGGCCAGTTTGCTTTTTTGAGATTCCATCTGTTGTGAGTATTTGTTGAAGTGTTGGTTGGGTGTTGACTTCTGATTAATATTGGAAAATGAACGCTTCCATGAGTGTCATCTAGAATTTCCCATTGGCAATGGGGAAAGATGGAGGGGGAGCAGAAGGAAAGATCAAGGGTGGAGAATGAACCGGTTGAGCTACACAGAAAGGTATGAGCATTGATGTTTAGTAAGGAGAGCGGAGACCGAGTTATCAGATTTTCTATGATATGGCCTCTATGAGAGGTGTGTTTGGAGCCCCAGATGGTGTTATGAGAGTTGAAGTCGCCTAATAGTATAAATGGATGGGGAAGTTGGGATAGTAGAGAAGTAAGTTCTTCAAGGGAGATATTTGCTGTGGGGGGAAGATAGAGATTGCATATGGTTATAGGACTATGTAAATGGGTTCTGATGGCACATACTTCTAGGTTGGTGCTGATATTTATTTTGTCATAATCTAGAGATTCATGTATATAGATGGCTACTCCGCCGGCAGCACGATTTGTGTCGGGTCTGTTTGTGAAATGAATATTGGAATGTTATGTTATGTTATATTAGTTGAGAATTTGTTTTTAAAGTTGGTCTCTTGGAGACATATAATCGAAGGGGAGTATGTTTTTATTACGATTTTTAACTCCTCCTGTCTTGGTTGAAAACCGTTAATATTCCATTGTAAGATTGGGAGAAATAAGTTGAATGTTGTTGATAGGAGGTAAAGTATATGATAAATGATTGAGGAGTTTGAGAATATTTACTGGAAGTTCAAGGGAGATGATCAATGTGATGATCCATATCTATGTCCGATAATGAAGAATTTGAAGAATTCTTTGTGGAAGTTTTGTTTATGAGATTTGTTGGTTGAGGTTTTCGGAATTGTTGGTTTTGGATTTGAGATTGGTGGATTGTGAAGACGGTGGAGGTTTTTCTGTTGATGAGTTGGGATTTTTTTTGGGAGGTGGAATGTTGGGGGTAAGGTTTTTTTGAAGGGTAATGGATATGGGGAGAGGGAGAGATGGGGAGAGGGAGGAAGTGGATTTTGGGGATGAGGAGGAGGGGGAGGGGATGAAATGAGTGAATGAGTGGGGTTTTGTTATTTGATGAAGGATTTTGTTGTAGGAGGTCGCATTGAATGGATATTGATACTTTGGGTGTTGAGTGCATAGGAGTTGTGGAGGCCATTGAGCTATATTTAAAAATGTGTGGTGGGTTTAAGGAAATATATTTTTTCTTTGCCTCAAAGTATGAGATGTTTCTTATTACTTTCATTTTTTGAATTTCGAATTCGCGTTTAAAGGCTGAGCATCCTTTGTATCGAGGAGAATGGTTTTCTTTGCAATTTGCACATTTTATTGGAGTAGGACATAGAGGGTCATCGTGTGGGGGGTGACCGCAGGATGGACAAGTGGGGTTGTTTTTACATTTGGAAGCTGTGTGACCAAATTTATTGCATGAAATGCATCTCAAAGGATTAGGTATGTGCTGTCTTACTCTGATAGAGTGAAAACCTGCGAATAATTTTGTGGGAAGATTATGTGTGTTAAAGAATACAATAAAAGTACCAGTGGGATTATCGGTTTTGGAGAGAATTCTGTAGATGCTAGTAACACCTTGGTCCTTTAGATTGGGAATTATTTCTTCGTCGGAACAATTGATCAAATCTTTGCAAGTGATGACTCTTTTAATTATGTTCAAAGAAGAGTGAGCTGTGGTGATTAATTCATATTCATGTAGGTTGGTTAATTTTTCTGCTATTGTAGATTGTTTGATGTTATTCACTTCTATTACGAGTGATCCATCAGATAATTTTTTGGTTTCTTTTAAGGTACCGCAGTAATTATTAAGGGCTTTTTGAATAACTAAAGGCGAAATGTTGGTAAAATTACGTATTGATATTTTTATTCTAAAAATATATTATAATTGTTTATGGGAGATGTAGTTAATTTAGTCTCAACTCTGGGTCGCTTGGACCCGCTTATTGGGAGAAAAGAAGATAAATTAGAACTATTCATTTTAGTCCCACGAGTATCCTAGGAAATATTCGGTCAATCATGATAGAGCCTGGATATCATGACAAGGCTTAATTACAATCCAGATGTAGTCCGGTGTCTGGAGGGAACCGTTCGAGACTCACTAAGGCTGAGCCATACATCTCGCCAGCACGATATCTAACACTTTGAGATTACATTTTCAATGAGGGCGAACATATTACAAAAATGAGACGGACAATAACAGGACATTACACGACATGACTAGGGCCCCGGGATCGTCACACCCGTATTCCAGACTTGTTGGCCATATAGCCGACCACCTGGAACCCCCTGAGGGGGACAACAATAAGAAAATGACCTGGACTGAGAGACATGGATGCTTCATTGGGATCTGAGGACAATGAGCATAGAGGTCGACTATTGAGAATAGCTTCGATTCGTGCGAAAGAGTGGCATACTCCTCCGCAGTAAAGGTAATTTCAGCACGCAAGCGATATAACAAATTCTTGACAGGTTTGACGGCTGCTTCCCACAGCCCGCCAAAGTTAGGGGCAGATGGAGGATTAAAACTCCACTTAAATTCGTGCTGCGACAAAGTACTCAAGATCTCGCCATGCTGAGTGTGGAGGAAATGATAAACTTCTTGAATGTGCCTGTTGGCACCAATAAAGTTCCGACCTTGATCGGATAAGAAGGAAAGAGGAAGACCTCTACGAGCGATAAACCTATCGAGCGCTGCTAACAAGACGTCAGTAGAAAGTTCGGAAGCAAACTCCAAGTGTACAGCCTTAGTCGCGGTACAAACAAAAACGCATAGGTAGCCTTTGGTAACGGTGGCTTTACGGAGACGTGAAGCACTAACTTGAAATGGTCCGGCATAATCACCGCCTGTGTTAAGAAAGGGCTGAACTCGACAAGGGGGTAAATCGACCATGATTGGCTGAATAGTGGAAGGTCGAAAGCGATGACAAGTGAGGCATTGGTGAATCACTTTTCGTATAAGCTGACCTAATGAAAGAATCCAATACTGAACGCGGATTAAAGCTTGACACGTGGTGGGTCCAGCGTGCAAGGCGGTTAAATGATAGTGCTTGCATCTGAGCATGGAGAGGTGAGTTGATCGGGGCAATAATATTGTATGTTGTATAATGTATGTGTAATTTAGGTGAGAGTTTTTGAGTCTATCGCCCACCCTGAGGACCCCATGGTCATCAAGAAAGGGGGTAAATTTGCAAAGAGAATTAACTGTCTTAGTGACTCGTAGTTCCTGCAGAACATCAGCAAAATGTTGTGACTGCGTACGCAAGATGATTGTAGGTAATGCATCTTGTAATTCGATAACGCTCAAAGGACCTGCGGAGGGAGGTTTAGAATAATTACGGGATCTACAATTGAAAACGAAACGTCGCACCCAAGCAACATCTCGTTGCATACGTGTAAAGGAAGAGAATCGTAGAGAGAATTCTTCAAATGAGGGATCGGGTTGAACAGTGATAAGTGCTAGGGGACTCGTTTTAAACTCTAATAAGGATTCGGAGTTCAAATTGGTACTGCGAAAGGGAATAGGCCATTGATGGTGATAATCGGTCAATAGCGGTGGACCTCGAGTTCATAAGTGAAATATCTTATCTTGAAAAAAGTTATAAGCAGATAACCCACGTGAAGCCATGTCGGCGGGATTGAGAGCAGAAGGACCGTGGGACCACGTTAAATTAGGAGGTGAGTGACCTACAATATGAGCAATTCGATGTGAGACAAAAGTTTTGAGAGTATGAGGGGGAGTGTGTAACCATGTAAGTACTATTTCAGAATCCGAAAAAAGTCTGATATCAGATAACGGTTTCGGATACCGGATAGGCAAAACCGAATTGATTAGATCAATTAAAAGTACTGCGACACAAAGTTCAAGTCTAGGGATTGAGAGTGTTTTTAATGGGGCAACACTGATCTTATCATTGATTACATTAAAATCATCTTGCAGTCGCGCGGTATCATCATGATATACCTGCGCAACAGCAACTTGCTAATAAGTGCAATATTTAACTGCATCCCAGCTTCTAGTAGCATCGGAGAAAATCGTTTGTCGTCTTGCTACGTATTGCATCATTAATTTACGATTCTTTTCGTCAGCAGCCATTTTGATAAACGTAAAATAACTTACAATAAACAAGAAACAGTTGATAAAGTATAAGAAATGAAAGATATGAAAATACTATTCGCAAATATATGTCGACTTGCTAACTGCAATATAGAACAATATCCGTCTCGTACTGGGCAAAATTATAGCTCTAAAAACAATGGACTGTAGTTGTAGTTAATTATGCAATTAGCGAATCGACAACATATGCAATAAACTCCAATTTAAATGTACTTACCAAAGATGCCGGTGTCTGCAGTTCACTACGAGTTTTCACAATCGATCGTTTAATATATAGTGGAAAGTCCTGGCCTTTGTGACACTAACTAAAGTTTATTACAATGTCTATATTTGCGATTAAAAGGGTAAAACAAAATAAAAGAGCTTGACACACGTCGCGGTTTTAACTGATTTTCAGCGGTTTAACAATGAGAGAATTAAAGAGTTATTTTAGAACGAACCGCTCCTCAGCTAAAGCGTTGATGACCAGAATTAAAAACTAGTCCTTTATCAAAATGTACAAAAATCTGTATTGAAATGTAATGAAAATAATTCATAAGCGGCGCGCCGTATTTTATCGAAAATAAGAGGGTGACGCGAACAATCCTTAAATCACAAATCTTCTTACTCACACTTTTGGTTAGGCTTAACCAAAAACTGAACGTATTCGGATATTTATTGATATTAATATTATCCTAATTTCAGGTGTAATAAATACTTTCCTGTCACTGCCAGTTTTCAATTTACTCAATAAATTTATATACAGCGTTTACCTCCTACATCTGATGGTTTTGAATCATAAGATGTTCACAATGAAGTCACCTGAATATTTTAGCATGTTCGAATTGGTAAGTGTATCACTTTAATATCTCAAAAATAATGGATTGTCATATTATATAAATATCGATTAGAAGCGTTGATACTTAATCATCTTATAATGATAATATTTATTCATTTATAATTCACAATTGACAATAATGAATATGATCATATTCTTAGAACTACAAAATCACAGTAAGATGATAATACATTTTATAACTGAACAAAGGATAAACCGATTCACCCACTAATGCAAACGCCTGAGCGTATGGAAACTAATGTATGGTTAGCAGAGTGCTCATAATGTTTACATAAATTAAACAAATAATAGGATTTTATTAAATTCTTCCAAGTGTCCTAAATTATATAGATTATAAGTGCAATAAATAAATGTGTAGTAGACGTATTCAACTATATTAGTAATCTTAATTTGACATCGAAAATGTCGAAATTAATAGTTTATTATATACACATTTACAAATGAATCGACCAAATAGATTATGGTGTGAACTTCGACGGTATTAAGATCGGAAGGTGATCACGAACTTAATGATTTCGGTAAAACGTTATATTTCGACTTGATGAGGTAACCAATAGCAGTGAATGTATATATCTACTTTGATATCACTTGAATACTGACTAAGAAATGGTATGGTTGACTTAGTAACTGAGAAACTATGAGTTTCGACTTTGAGTACACACTTGACTCGAATACTAAGTAAGAAACGATTTGTTCGACTTAATGGCGGTGAATCGATGAGTTTCGACTTGGATTACACGTGCTCGACTTGACCACTACCTAAGAAACGATTTGTTTGACTCAATCGCAGTGAAACGATGAGTTTCGACTTACAGGTGCTTGAATTGAGTACTAACTACTGTTTGACTTAGGTGAGATGTAACTCTCGGAGGGACGATACGTCCCGACTTTGTTGCACAACTAAGCAACGGGTTCACTGTTCAACTAATTAACTTAACTTACTGATAACTGGAAGGCGTTATGAATACAAAAACTTCAAGGGGGTGTGTTTTCATGAATGTTGGTGGGACTCGTGAAATACGCCTTGCCGATTGGTGCTTATTGTTAACTCGGCCGGAACCCTTGACAAGAATCAGAATGGAACACAGCCATTAGATTTTTCAATTGTCATTGAAAAATATTTCAAAGGTATGACCGTTCTATTGAAAACATTTTAAAGCATAAGTTGCTTATTCAAAAGTGCAAAATATTTTATTATAGGCATTCCGATAGTAATCTCTTCTTCCGTCTTTATTAACCGTAGAAGTTCAAAATATAAAAACACAATGAGTCTTACAAACATTACAATGAGATATTTTGTTTATAGTCCAGTGCAATTCCGAAAAAATTGGGATAAAATCGGAAAAATTGGCAACACTCAGGCACCCTTAAAAAAGTATATTTTGGGGTATTACTAATACAGGAAAAATACTTTAAACAAAGTATGAGTGGAAATGGGGTGGTTCTGTAGGGGTTAAAAACTTACTTTTGCAATTTTAAGGCAGAAAATGACCTATTAGCGCAAAATGTTCTAGAGAAAAGTTGTAGATAACAAAAAAAATGAACAATCTTTGAATGAAAGATTTTTCAACATAACCTCATATTCAATGTGAAAATCGCAATAAAACCGTTTTTTTTTTCTTTTTTAATTTTTTTCTCTGGCAAAAAAATGCCATTTGCATGAGACTTGGTGAAAGTATATCTTTTTTATGCTACATAAGCTCAATTTTTTTGCACAACGAAAAAAAATATGTTCCGAGATATTTAGGATTTGTAGAAAAAAAAAGCAAATTTTCAAAAAAAAATTCTTCCAGTCAAATTTTCGAATTCTGCACCCGCGGATTTTGTTCGTTGGAACGTCTACTTTAATATGGCCTATCTATGTTGGGGTCGGATTTTGCATTAAACCCCTTAAAATTCGACTATAAGAGCAGAAAGAGCTGGAAATTTCGATCTACATTTGGAATGTGTGGAAAGAATGATCCCATATTTCCACGCGAGTGGGCATTTTTTGTACGCCGCATTTATATTCACAAGACATGCGTGAAATGAAATCGTTTATGTCAGATTATGAGTTCGATTTATTTACGTCTCAAGGTTAGTTTACTGTCAGAAGGACTCACAAATTTTGGTCAGGAGTTTGGACCGATATGATTATTGAACAGGTGTTAATGAGATCAATAAAAACTCAAGGTGGGCTTACACATGGTCGAGGATTATCTGAAAGCGTTTTGGCGAAGTTTGTTTTAACAATGATAATTTTAGTTGATGTATGCAACGAAATGGAGGAGTTTTGTAATACTTCTTTTGAAACACCAGAGCAGCATGTAGATTCAAAAGAATATCGAATTCCAAGAGATGTAGCAGACCTTCAAAAAGTATTCGATTTTTTTCGATCGTTATGATCCATTTCCAGTTAACGAAAATATGATTTCTATTTTTTCTGGAATAGTAGGTGATGGTGAAATAAACAGCTATAAAGCGCGCGAAGTAGGTGAGAGTTCCATGAAATTAATTATAGGTAACAATTTTGGCAGTGTTAAATTTAAAAGAAAAAACTCTGAAAACCGTTCAGTCATCAATTAAAGTAAATGGTGAAAAAGTTGTAATTAGTCCTTCATTACTTTTTAAAAGGATTTCTCTCAACATTAACAGTAAAGATGATTTTTTGCAGTACGAACTCGCTCCATTCCCTCTATCATTATATACAGAAAATGGAATGAGAAAAAACAAAAAGTCTAAGATCTATAGTGAATTTACAGAAGTTTTGCTGTACCAGTTTGTGAAAATGCCTTACACGTTGCAGACGGCGGGTTCTTACTCCATAAGGTAATTTGGCAGAAAAATGACACTATAGATGAAATTTTAAATAAATATCTAAGGTACTTTCAGAGCCATTACGCAGGAAATAGTTATATCACGTTCGATGGTTACCCCTACGCAAACGCAATTTCATCTTCTACTTCAACAGCAAGTACTTCTACTTCGACTGGTACAAAAGAGAGTGAACGTTCACGTCGTCAAAAATCTATAATTATTCCTACGTTCCAATACCAAGAAATTACTAAAATACCATTTACTCACAAGACAAATTTTTATCAAACGACAGCAACAAAAATAATTTAATAAAAAGTATTTCAGATAGATTGCAGTTACACGGTTTTATCTGCAAACAAGCTGCCGAGGATGCCGATGCATTGATTACACAGGTCTGTGAAAAAAAAATTTTTGTCACCTGCATGAGACATTTTTACTGAATTATATGTTTTAAAGTGCGCTGATTTCAAAAGTGATGGCCATTTTTTTCTATCGCATAAGGATTTTTTGCAAATTCAAACACAAAAAATTGGTTAAAGCACTCCTTTATTCAAAATTTTCAAACAATAAATATTTTTTTAAAGCAATCGAAACATTATTTTGATAAATATACTCATTCACGTCCTTTATGAAACCTCTTCTTCTTTTCATTGATACTTTGACGAGTCCTTTTTCGATTTCCATCTTCAGTTTCTCGCTTAAGCAGCCAACAGTAGTCAGCAAGCATAGTGACATCCCATCGCCCTTGGTACCTTGTCTCGATATAACGGACATCCTGGTGAAATCGCCCCCCCCCCTGCTCTTCACTGTAAGCTCCCAGGTTTTCAGGAAAATAGTATATGTGAGAGTGTAAAAAATGGACCTTCGAGCTCATCTTGCAGAATTGAGCTTCGTATGCTGCTAGCATCCGTTGCACAATGCTTTTATAGTTAGGATCCTTAGTATTTCCCAAAAACTTTCGCACTACGTCCTTGAACGATACCTAAGCTTCTTTTTCCTTCTCATTCATAGTTTCCACAAATGAAGGGTCCGTTAATAGTTTTCTTATGTCGGGGCCGGTGAAAACTCTCTCTTTCAACTTTGCTTCTAACAGCTTCGGGAATTTTATACATAAATATTTGAAACAGTCTCCATCCTTTTGCAGCGATTTTACAAATTGTTTCATCAACCCCATTTTGATATGGAGAGGGGGCAACAAAACCTTTTCTGGTAGTACCAAGGTAGCGTTTATAACATTTTTCTCTCCAGGTTTTAAAGTTTCTCGGGATGGCCAATAACTTTTTTTCTAGTGCTCTTCTCTGGCTCTACTATCCCACAAGCATAAGAAGCATGGGTATTTGGTATAGCCTGCCTGCTGACCCAAAAGCATTGTCAGTCCCCACAAATCATCCATTGATGGTCTTCATACTTGATTTTTTCCAGGATAATGGCCAAATCTTTATAATCTTCTTTCATATGCACAGAATGTCCAATCGGAATAGAGGCAAATTTATTTCCATTGTGCAATAATATTGCTTCAAGGCTAGTCGTAGATGAGTCAATGAATAGGCACCATTCAGATGAGTCATACTTTATATCAAAGCGATGTATGAGTTCTTCCAAATTATTGCAGAAAATTAAATTTCCTTCTTTTGAGAAAAACTGGGTAAATTCTTTTTCTCGGTGCCTGTACCAGTAGAAAGAAGTGCCGGGTGATAAAAGGTTTTCATTTTTTAATCTAGAACCTAACAGTTCGGCTGCATCTTCTGAAAGACCTAAATATCTTACTAAATCATTGAGCTCACCTTGAGGAAATAGTTGAGGCCCTCCATTTTCGTCAAAAGATAAATCTGAGCTTGATTCACCCGGAGGAGGTAATGTAGCTTCGTCCTCCAGCTCACTAGGGTATTCATCCAAACTGGAAGGTGGCTGCGGGATAGATATCTCGGGCTGCGGGATAGATACCTCGGAGCTATAGGGCACTGGACGTATAGCTGAGTCAAGATTAGGATAACTTATGTTTCTTTTGTTTTTTGAATTGAATCCCTTTACGTCAACTGAGCAGAAGTAGCAGTCAGTGGTGTGATTTTTCTGCTCATACCATATCATAGGAATTCCAAATCGAAATGCATTTTTCTTTCCCTTAAACCACAAACGAAGATTTTCTTCGCATCTTCTACACCCCCATGGTTTATCTTGATCACCAAGTTTTAATTTAAAGTAGGCAAAATAAACTTTCCTTACAAAATCACTTATATTTCTCTGTTGACTTTGAATAGTGAATTCTCCACAGATATAATAAAAACTGTTTGGAGAAATAACACAACCCCTTGTAGCCATGATAACAGACAACAGCACTGTTCACTTGAATATCAGTATGTCCACTGAGAACTTTTCTTTGTTTCAAGCGATATTTGACTTGTCTCAATATGTTAAAACATTCCCAGTCTCACCAACAGCTCAGGTTGTTTATCTCCATTAACAAATAAAAATCATATCGGTTTATTACCAATGAACATAGATACTGCAATATACATAAAAACTTATGTGATATAATAATTTGAATATTTTTTCTGTTTTTGGGAGGTCAAAATCTGTAAGAAAATGTAGAAAAATCCTATGCAGTTTTTTGGTCGCAGACCTGTGTTATTAATACTGCAATTGAAGTAGCGACGTACACTAAAAAAACTGTCATCATCGTAGATCAAGATATTGATTTACTTGTACTTTTGCATCAATTAAATGTTCAAAATGAGAGTATTTTTTTTCACAAACCAGGATCGGGCGAACAAAAGGACGCGTTCTATTCGTCTGATTGTCTTGTACACAAAACTTACAAAAAAATAAATGCATTTATTCACGCTTTCACCGGCTGTAACTCTATTTCTAAATTGGCTGGTAAAGGAAAAAAAACTCTGTTAGAATTATTATTAAATAATAATAATTTATCACACTTAGTTAATGTTTTCTTTGATAAGGATGCAGATCAAGAAATCTTTGCAAATAATGGTTGTCAGCTTATAGCTGATATTTATCAAAATAATAAAAACAAATCAAATGTGTCGCTGAACGTATAACGATTTGAATTGTATCAGAAAGCAATCAATAAATTTGGTTTCAAATTAGAAAAACTTCCGCCAACTGAAGGGGCAACTGCAGAGCACTCGTACAGAGGTTATTACCAAATCCAAAGTTGGCTTGGCTTTTTAAATGAGCATACCAATGGCAAAGCTAAGCATGGGTCTGGAATGAACGTGCAGGTAGACTCGTACCTAAATTTATATCCAACAATTTACAATTGATTCCAGATATATTACTTAAAACGATTAGCTCTACTTGCGAAACAGGTTGTTCGGCAAGAAGTGGCTGCCGAAAGCACGGTATGAGATGCTCAAACTTGTGCATTAATTGCCACGATAACTGCACGAACAGAGACGAGATCGTATTTGAAGACGAAAATAATGAAGAGACTGTTGAAGAGCCACCACCTTCTCGTAATGAAAACGAAGGACTCGAAGTAGATCAAAATAATCCCGATTCAGATAATGAAAGTTGCATTCAAGAAGAACATTAATCAGATTAATGTAATATATTTGGTAACATAAATTTATTTGTAAGGTGTAGAATTTTTGTTAATTTCCAAATAAAAAATATATTGTTGTACATTATTTACTCTAAATTGAAATTATTTTATTGAATTATACCTGTATAAGAATTATCTCTTAACGTAAGTACTAAAAAACATTGAAAATAATACATATTAAAAAATACGCATATCAAAAAGTCTTTTTTTTCGTTTTTTCTCTTTTTAAGAGGTTTAATGCAAAATCCGACCCCAACATAGATAGGCCATATTAAAGTAGACGTTCCAACGAACAAAGTCCGCTGGTGCAGAATTCGAAAACCGAAAATTTGACTGGAAGAATTATTTTTGAAGATTTGCTTTTTTTTTTCGAAAAATCTTAAATGCCTCAGATAATAATTTATTTTGGTTGTGCAAAAAAATTGGGCTTATGTAGCATAAAAAAAGATATACTTCCACCAAGTTTCATGCAAATTGCATTTTTTGCCAGAGAAAAAAATTAAAAAAGAAAAAAACGGTTTTTGCGAATTTCATCTTGAATTTGAGGTTATATTGAAAAATCTTTCATTCAAAAGTTGTTAATTTTTTTATTATCTACAACTTTTCTGTAGAACATTTTGCGCTTAAAAGTAATTTTCTGCCTTAAAATTGCAAAAGTAAGTTTTCAACCCCTACAAAACCACCCCATTTCCACTCGAATTTTGTTCAGAATATATTTCCTGTATTAGTTATACCCCAAAATATACTTTTTTAAGGGTACCTGGGTGTTGCCAATGTTTTCGTAAAAAAAACTAATTACACTGAACTATTAGTCAAAACAATTCCTATTCTATGGTGCTGCAACACAACTTTAACTACAAAAGGATCCGGATCTTCTACTGAAATGAAATAACGAGAAACTAAAAATAAATTCAACGACTTCATCGCCATATTTTTATCAATAAAATAAATGTTTTATTTTCACTGACCACTATTAATTAATCTTATTTTTTTCTCAGGCTTATTCATATTGCGGCTTAGTGTTACTTAGTTTTGCGGTATCAATATTTTGGGTGTTGATATTTGAAAGTCCGATGATGATGCTGGAAAAGATTATTCTACCATAGAATTAGGTAAGTTTATATCATTACGTTGGAGATGATTCAATAACGTTATTAAACTGAATTAAATTATATAAGAATGATGACTGAATATATTGAAAAAATTATTTACGATGTTCGGCAATAGTTTCTATTTCCAAAAAAAAATATTCCCACAAGACATTTTTAGAAAAAGATGCTTTTTAAAATTTATATTGTAATTTCGCGCCAAACTGCTAGCAGCTATATTTCATGCCGTCTCTCTATAACCACAAGGTATTCCGAAATATACATCAGTGTACTGGCCAGTGGTAATGGCGTCATGGATGTTATTTCCTTCATATATCAGAAGTAAATTATTACTTTGTTGATATGCCATTATTTTAAATAATTAATACTACTATGAAGATTTTGACAAATTCTCATGCATAGGTACATGCCCGGCAAAATAGTCACTACGTGACTTACCAGTACAATATGGCGATATTTCAGTTCAGTATGGCGTCGGATTCATCACGTCAATACTACTGGCCACTATACTGATGTACATATGTTTCGGAATACAGGCACAGCAAATAGTAGAAGCGAAAGTTGAGATTCAATTTCTTTCTATAACATAACCTGTAATGTTAAAAATTGAAATTAATTAATTTAAATTCAAGTTAAAATAAAATTGTTTTATAGGTATCAATTATGTGGTTTTTCATAAGTTGTTATTATAGATTCAAAACTTTGATATGGTTGTATATTTTTAAGATAAATGGGTGTACTTGAATGGACGTTTTGACATTTCTGAATTCTGCTCAACAAAAATCTTAGTTTTATCCCAGTAATTCTCCCAACTCATCATCAAATCTACTTCAGCCAAATTAAAGGTATCCTTGTTCTAGTGATTGTGAAAAACATAAAATACTTGACAAACAAGTAAAAAGTGTATTCACACCTGTCATTTTTAATCAATCAATATTGTTTTTTTTTACATGGCAACGCATATATTTTAGTGACAATATCAATCATTAAGTTATAAACCAATAAGAATGTCAGATTTTCCTCAGTTACCACCATTGACATATTATACTATTGGACTGGCCTACGGTAATAAACTCTGTAAGATAAAATGCGGAAGAGACTAGAAAGAGAAAACCTAGAAAGAGATGGAACTAGGTGTGGCAGAAAACACGGAGAAAGCATATAAAGGGTGCTTATAAAATTATTTTCTTATTAGTAAAAGTTGTAACTGTATTAGATGCTTCAAAGAATATTTTAGTTTTATAAATAAATAACAGACTATGTTTTATTAATATCTTTAATATTATTTTAAACCCAAATAACACAAAGAAAATAATGAAACAACCATTAAAAAAAATCATTTTATATTACTTATAAATGGAAAATATACAATTATTATTGTTATACATTACGAAAAAGACAATGCATTTTCATAAAAATATATTGTTATCTGTCTATTTATACAGTGTGGTCTCATAAGTGTGCAACGTGGAATTATTTTTATTGCTCAGTAAAAATTCAAATATTGCTAAAAGTTGGTGCATGTTCGATAATTAAATTAAATGCATTTAGAATGGTTACAAGTCAAACAGGGAGGTCAAAAAATAGTCTAAAATAAACTAAATCGATTTTTTTGTAATATATATTCAGTTTTTCATATTTACAAACAGTTTGATTGGCAATTTTCCACAACGTCTTTCTCTTTTCTGGAAATTCTAAATCACTCTCCTGAAAATCTCCTAAGACTATTGGATCTCGTTTTTTTCTAAAAATAGAAAAAATGCATAATTGAAGGTATTTTTTTAAATGGTCAACTACTTAAGAATCAGTAGGTATTACCTTGCAACTTGTTTTTTTTTTCCACACTCGAACATGTTTTTATTTCATTGGATAATATGTTATTGTTTACTGGATCTTCTGGCTTATTAACTTCTGGTACATATTAATCAACTTCCAGAGATTCCACTTCAGGAATTATATCAGTACTGCATTCTGTAACAGCATCCCCCAAAAATGTAGACTTAGGTATATTAAAATTGTAATATAAAAAGTATTCGTATGTTTATATTAAAAATATTATTTTAAATTCTAATTTTTAAAGAAAAACACCTTCATCTTGGTTTACATTAAAGTATTCTTGTTACGGGTTTTCTCTTTTTGATAACTTTGATCAAATGAGCAGAAAAATTTTAATACCCGATTTCTGTGAACATTGAATACGTAGTCATCAACTCTAAAATACTTTTTACAAATAACAGCTGTATCACTTGGCTTATAATTATCTCTTCTAACAGCGTGTAACCATTACTAAAATTGCGATCTTTAGGAAATCTAAAAAACATGAATAATATTTTTAATAATCTTAATAAACCTCATATAAAATTTATTGTTCATTTACCTACCTGTGAAATTTTATTTTCTTGCATTTTTTCGACCTTGCAGTACAAGTATAAGATGAGCACGATCTCATTTTCAAACATTTCTTAAAATTATTTAAAATATATAACAAACGTTCTTGCAGTTACACATACGGTAACCATACATCCAAAAATATTTTTGCCACTCCTAGCGCTATCCTCGATCTTTCTCTCTCGCACTGCGATGTCATCGATTGTGCGGTAGGTGGGCCAGTCCATCAGTATAATATGTTCCATGCTAATTTTCAACCCTGGTGGATTGCAAATTGTATATCATTAGTGAATAGCGTTTTTGCATATTTTAAAGTTCAATAAAGTTTACAGTGTTTAGTAAAAAGGGTCAATTAGGTCAGTACCAATTGATTTCTTAAACCTACCATCACCTCCAAGTTCGGAGACGACACCATTTCAAACTGAGTATACCCGCAGGCTCAAACTGAAAATCCAAAAAACTCAATCCAACAAACCCCGAATTATTCGAAAGTGAAAAGTTAGTCAGTGACAATAACGTGTATGTTCGTAAGAAAACTATATCGGTCAAAACTTCTCCAAGAGCAGCAAAGTACAAAGGTCAGTCTAAACACAAAATACATAAAAAACCAAAAAAAAAGCACAAAACTTTCCATTGTTGCTAATAAAAAAAGTGTCGCGAAAGCCGGTGAAAGCGGCAATTTAGGGCATACTGCCCATAACATAGAAAAACTTAATTCATCCAAATACTCGGATGAAATAACTAGAATTCGCAATAAAACTATTGAACTTAAAAACAAAAATTATTTACAACTTGTATTTATTGACAACGAGACACCTAACATAGATAACGCAGATTTAACACCGGATAAAATTAATATTCCCAAAAAGTGTTTTGACGAAATCGACACTGAAACATTATCAAAAGCCATAACCAACACAATAAATATACACGAAAATAAGTGTATTGGAAACTCGGAACACAAGTGTATAGGAAATACGGAAAACAAGTGTATAGGAAATACGGACAAAAAGTGTATAGGAAACAAAGTGGAAAAAAAGTGTCTAGGAAACTCTGACATTGAAAACTGTACGGAAACTATTAAAAAGTGTCTAGAACAGACACAAAATTTTACTGAAACAATATCCGAACACAACGAAGCTAACACAGACTTATCAATAGCTAAATACGGGGGTTTAAACCCAGACAAAACTTCAACCCCAAAACGAAAGATATTAAGAGACGAAAATACTAATACATCAAAGATGGAAGATGATACGATAGGAGATGAATCAAGCGACTCCACGCCAAATAAGAATTGCCATAAAGCTGTACAAGTCCAAATTCATGGATCCACAAACACTTCTTGGGCTCAAGAAGTTGAGAACGAGAAGGGTAATAATCCACCCTTAGCCGAAGACACCTTTGTTTCGCAATACGCGGAAATCAATAAAAAAAAGAAGATAATAGCGAAAAAACTTAATATGAATAATGATGACATTAACAAAATATCTAAAGTTCCTGATACGCAGCAGATGGAAATAGGGGAAATTCCACCCCCAGGTTTCGAAAAACCAAAAAAAAACAATTAAGTTAAACAACATTTTTAGACGAAATACACACATAGTACAAAGCATTGAAACCAATAACAAGTACAATTCGTTATCCGATTCATCCGATGAGGAACCACCCCTAGCTCAAAATCAACAAAAAAGGAAGAGAAAACCCATGCATTCGTGCTTAGACGCCTATCAGAGGGTTTGCAGTTGGACGAAATCAAAGATGACCTTATTAATAATTATAAAATAAACGTCAAAGACATCTACAGGATGACGACGAAGGGGAGGCCACTTTACCTAGTGGTGACCGACTCAAAAACCACGATCGATTATCTAAACAGGACTGTAAGGGTAATCGAGCACACCCGTATCCTGTGGGAACACCGAAGACAAACCAAACAAATAATACAGTGTCATATCTGTCAACTCTGGGGCCACGCAACGGCAAATTGCGGTAGGGTTCCCAGATGCCTGAAATGCGCTGGACAGCACCTAACCCCGGAATGCGTTAAGGACCGAGCACTTCCGGCAAAATGTGCAAACTGTAAGGGTGACCACCCGGCCAACTCTGAGGTATGCCCAGAGTACCAAAAAAGAAAAATATGGCTAGACGAAAGGAGAAATATCCAATCTAAACCCATTCCCACAAAATTTATTCCCGCACCCCCTCCTAAAATAAACCCCTGGCAGAACAAAGCAAATGAAGCAGATTTTCCTAGCCTTCCCTCCAGAAACGCTCCTCGCACAACCCCGCAAGCCTCTACATCCCAACCTTCCGAAACCACCACTCTCAGAACATCAAACGCTAACTACAACGATTTAAGCAAATTTACAGAAGTAAATAATCTGTTTAAGGAGCTGCAGTCATTGGTAAATTTAGATGATGTGTCCAGAGCTGTTTCGAATCTCATACAGCAAATGAAGCAAGCAATCAATAAAATCGACAAGTTCACGATATACAATAACTTTGTAGCTAACATAGACAGCTATGACATCTAGACAGGTAGGTGGAAAACTTGGCTTTCAGAAACGGTACAATCTCAAAATAACTTTTTGTAACGTACAAGGTGTACAAAATAAAATCTACTTAATTTCTCGAAATTCACAAACCAGACATATTCTTTCTAATCGAGACGTTCCTTAAATCTAATAAAAAAATAAACTTCAGAAATCCCAAATATCGTCTATTTAGATAAGACCGCCCCAATGATGTCAAAGGGGGCGGTATCGCACTATTAATCAAAAAAGACATCAATTTCAAACTCCTGCAACAAAGCAATACTTCAATTGAGCATATTTCGATACTCTTTGATAATAAAATTAAAATCGTTGGCACTTACAGCCCCCCGGGTAATAAGCTTAAAGAGGAAGATTTCTTTAATATTACAAACTCACGTAACAAGGTGTTAATTGTAGGAGATCTCAACTGCAAACACCCGCAGTGGGATCACTACACTAA
This sequence comes from Galeruca laticollis, assembly GCA_963921935.1. Classification (NCBI taxonomy): domain Eukaryota; kingdom Metazoa; phylum Arthropoda; class Insecta; order Coleoptera; family Chrysomelidae; genus Galeruca; species Galeruca laticollis. The sequence goes on along the minus strand of OY998178.1, from coordinate 110,925,046 downwards.
GCACTATAACGCAAACGGAAGTACTCTCTGGAATTTTTGCGATTGCAACGTTTATTACACTGACACACCGACACACTTTCCCTACGCAAACCATACCCCTAGTACAATAGACATTGCAATAGGCAAAAACATAGATAACCTCACCAAAATAAAAACCTTAACCGACTTCAATTCCGATCACGATCCCATCCTCATAAACCTCAAAATATCCCATCATACACAAACACAAAACATTACACACTTTGACTACAAAACTACCAATTGGGTGAAATTCAGACAATTTATTAATAAAATTGACTGTCTCGACCCTTACTTCGTGGAATATGCTCATATTAGTGTTTTTAAATGAAACTCAAGGTCTCTAGTTAATTCCACAATATAATACAAGTTATTGTGGAATTAACTAGAGACCTTGAGTTTCATTTAAAAACATTTATTTATTAATAATCATTTAAAACTCACAGTTAACATTGAAAACATAAATCATCTCAGCAATACTATTAAAAACTTACAAAACATAATTATCGATGCCAGAAACGAGTCTACTAAGTTAAACAGGAAACTAAAAATACGAAATAAATTACCAGAAAACATCACCAATCTAATTCATGAAAAAACAAAATAAGAAAGACATGGCAAATAACCAGACGAGATGAAGATCATCGGTTATTAAGAAATTATCAAAACAAAATCAATGAGCTAATATCGCAACACGAAAATAATGAATGGACTCAGTTTTTAAGTAAACTAAAGCCAGAGGACAATTCCCTATGGCGAATTGCTAGACGGCTTCGTCAAACAAATCGCGAAATCAAACAAATAACTGACAATAATCAGAACATCACAAACATGACGGTCATCGCGGAGAAATTCGGGGAGTACTTTCAAAACAATTTCATAAATAATACTTTACACACACAACAACATCACAACATAATTCATTCAGTACATCAACATTTACACTCAACAAACACACATAACACCAAAGATCTTGTATCATTTACAGAAGTTTACATCACAATACAGAAACTAAAAAACAAAACAGCCCCTGGCTTAGACGAAATACATAACATATTATTAAAGAATCTTCCAAAAAAAGCAATTGTTCAATTAACATATATAGCAAATTACATCATCAAAACCAGAGAGTATCCCGATATGCTCAAGATTTCCAACATCATACCAATTGTCAAAGCTAACAAACAACCTAGTTATGTGAATAGCTACAGGCCAATTTCCCTTCTGAATAATATCGCAAAAGTGATTGACAGAATAATTTTAAAAAGATTGCAATCATTTGTTAATAAAAATCATATCATTCCCCCCGAGCAGTACGGATTCAGAAGCGGACACAGTACTGTGGCCCAGATCATTCGTGTTATAAATTACATCCGGGAAGGATTTCAACAAAAACACAAAGCGATCATGGTCACAGTGGACGTCCAAAAAGCTTTTGACTCCGTATGGCGTGAGGGGCTGATTTATAAACTAATCAAAGTAAAAATTCCGGATTACATAATAAAAATCATAAATTCTCATCTAACTAACAGGAAGTTTTACTCTAAACTTTATGAGCACTCAGCAGGTCCATACAACATAAAGGCTGGAGTACCACAAGGTTCTGTCTTATCACCTTTGTTTTACTCCCAATTTGTTCAAGATCTCCCAACATCCCCTAAATTATTAACGGCATTGTACGCTGATGATACGTGTTTTGTAGCGACAGCAAAGAATCAAGAACATGCACTCAACACAGTACAAAATCATATTAACACAAAAATTATACCCTATTCCAATGAACACAAACTAGCTATTAACACTTCAAAAACAGAGTATTTATTACTCAGAAGAATAGCTAGGAAAGCCGATCCACTGCAATCTCAGATTTGCGTAAATGGTCATTATATTGCCCCTAGCAATACCCTAAAATATTTAGGGTACACAATGCAAGGAAATACTTCGGCAAATACGCACATTTCACTACAAATACAAAAGGCTAAGATTGCAATGTGTCGACTATACCCACTTATATGCAAACACAGTCAACTCCCAAGTCAAAACAAAATATTACTATACAAACAAGTCATAAGACCTATACTCACTTACGCTGCACCCATATATTACACAGGCACCAAACATAATTTTCACTCCCTGCAGGTGATACAAAACAAGTGTCTCAGAATGGCATTAAATCATAACGCGGTTTATCCGAAATTACCTAAAACTTCCTGGTTACATGACAAGGCGAATATACCCACTATCAAAGTATTTATCAACAAAATCTCAGATAATTTTTATAACTACTGTCTGCCACAAGATCTTCGAAACAAACTCAAAAACGCAAATCGCGCAGAAGGCATCCGAGATAGTGGGTGTATGCTTCTGCATGGATCGTTAATTACATAACTAGGTTTATGAATTCCGAACCATATATATCACAAAGGGAGTAAAATTCACGCAGTAAAACAGCGATGCTTTTGCTCCACAAAAATCAAACTTATCTAATCATTCACACATTATATAATAACAAATTAACATCTGCCATGTTGCTTTCTCGAAAACTAAACCCCGTATCAATTTGAAATCCAGTTTTTCAGCTGTTTTTCTGGGAATACCGAGTCGAAAGATTGTAGGAGCGAAATGTCTATGTTAGGGACAAAGTTATAAATCCAGAGAAAACAAACGGATAATGCTATCAGCAAGGAGCCGTGAGGACAAACCAGATAGACGAGAGGGGAAGAAAATCACCAGAACACCGGCACTTTTTATATATATTTCTGTATATATTCTATCTTCTAACCTTTTTGTAATTAGGGAATGAAAAACTCAATTAAAGAACTTTTTTAATCTAATCTAAATCAGTATAATATGTCAATGGTTACCACGCATTACGGCGGTTATTATTATGTAACCATAAGGTATTTACGAAGACTTGATCGGTTTAGTGATCTACAACTACGACTTTTATAATTTTGCGTTCGTTTACTTAATCCGATGGAACTAACATCGTTCGAAAAGTTGAATAGGTTATAGAACGCGTAAATTCCATTTAAAAATTGAATAGAAGGCTTTTACTTGATGAAGATCCATACTGAACGATGAAATAAAACAATATAATTTGTTTAAATCTTCATTTATTTGAACTAATGTTCAATTTAAATTTGTTGACGCGTTTCACTAACACAGTAGCTTTGTCAAAACGAGTCATTCATTTTGACAAAGCCAAAATAACCAAAAATGTAGTATATCTGGATTTATAGGACACGCTGTACTCGCTCTAGTCAACTGAAAATCAATAGAGTACATCTGTGAGACACCTTGAACAATATTCAATCATAAAATTGGTGACTTGTATACCCTTTGGACGCTATATCGTGCTAACAAACTGAAAATTCTCCAAAAATAACAAAAATTTGGTATTAGTGTTTTAAATGAAACTCAACGTTTCTAGCTAATTCCACAATATAATGAAAAATGTTGAAAATTCTAAGAAATTGACAATTGTTTCGATAACTGAATATCATCGTCAGAATGACAGAAGTTACATTTCATTTAATGCCTACCTGATGATTAGTAGTTATTTTTGGCTAGACCAAGCATTGACCTACCTTGTGATTGACTTAATATATGTTAATAGTAAAAAGAAGAAGATGTGATATTACAAATATTGAAGCTTAAATATTATTAGCCCTATGGTGATATCCTGGATATCATTTTTCCAATTAAGATCAGTATAACTGTGCAATGATATAGAAAACTAGGAAAACTATATCTGCTGATCTTTACAATTATCACTTAAGAAGACAGTTTAATAGTGGAGAACTTCATATTGTGGGTTTCTTAAGTGTCTTCTAATTTCCAACTCTTCAAGGAAATCCAGTTCTGGTTTCTTATTACAAATATGTAGTACTTCTAATTCTGTGTTAGGTGTCAATGAATGGTTGGTGTCAAGTAGATGTTTTACGTAATGGGATTTATCTGGTTGTTTTAATCTGTATGCTCGTAAGTGTTCACTGTATCGGATTTCAAAATTTCTGAGGACATCACATTCTGGACATTTGAGTTTATATATACCTGATTTTTAATGTTGGTATTTTTGTTTTAACATTTAACAATTTTGTACTTACGTTAAATTCTGTTTTAAAAGAAATTGTTGTATTCGTTGCTAAAGATATTATCTTTAAAATATTATTAGAAATATTTCCTATATATGTGATGGTTTTGTAAGCTTTTATTTCTTCAGTTTGTTTAGGAAATATTATTTGTAATGCCACTTTTTTCTATTTTTTATTAATTAGCTTATTTATCATATGTAATGGATAACCGTTGGATGTTGCTATTTGTCTTATTGTATTAATCTCTCTAGCAAAATTACATTTGTTCATAGGAACTGAAAATGCTCTATGTATCATTGAATTGTATGCCGCTAGCTTATGTGACATTGGGTGATTGGAATTATATGGAATTGTCACATCAGTGTGTGTTGGTTTTCAGTAAATTGCATAATCAAGTACATTATTAACTCTTTGAATTTTCAAATCAAGAAAATTGATCAAGTTATTTTCTTCAACTTCTAATGTAAATTTAATTTTTGGGTGTAAATTATTAATGTAGTTGAAAAATATATCTAATTTTCGTTCACTACCTATAAAACAAGCTAATATGTCATCTACATATCTATACCAAAATAAAACGTTTTTTGAAATATTACTTTCAAAGATTTTTCTTTCTAAACTGCCCATAAAAAAATCTTTGAAAGTAATATTTCAAAAAACGTTTTATTTTGGTATAGATATGTAAATGACATATTTGCTTGTTTTATAGGTAGTGAACGACAATTAGGTATATTTTTCAATCACATTAATAATTTACACCCAAAAATTAAATTTACATTAGAAGTTGAAGAAAATAACTTAATCAATTTTCTTGATTTGAAAATTCAAAGAGTTAATAATGTACTTGATTATGCAATTTATTGAAAACCAACACATACTGATGTGACAATTCCATATAATTCCAATCACCCAATGTCACATAAGCTAGCGGCATACAATTCAATGATACATAGAGCATTTTCAGTTCCTATGAACAGATGTAATTTTAATAGAGAGATTAATACAATAAGACAAATAGCAACATCCAACGGTTATCCATTACATATGATAAATAAGCTAATTAATAAAAAAGAGAAAAAAGTGACATTACAACTAATATCTCCTAAACAAACTGAAAAAATAAAGACTTATAAAACCATCCCATATACAGGAAATATTTCTAATAATATTTCAAAGATAATATCTTTAGCAATGAATACAACAATTTCTTTTAAAACTGAAAGTAACGTAAGTACAAAATTGTTAAATGTTAAAACAAAAATACCAACATTAAAGAAATCAGGTATATATAAACTCAAATGTCCAGAATGTAATGCTGTCTATTTGGGTCAGACCCTTAGAAATTTTGAAATCCGATACAGTGAACGCTTACGGGCATACAGATTAAAACAACCAGATAAATCACATTACTCAAAACATCTACTTGACACCAACCATTCATTGACACCTAACACAGAACTAGAAGTACTACATATTTGTGATAAGAAACAAGAACTGGATTTCCTTGAAAAGTTGGAAATTAGAAGACACTTAAGAAACCCACAATATGAAGTTCTCCACTATTAAACTGTCTTCTTAAGTGATAATTGTAAAGATCAGCAGATATATTTTTCTTGGTTTTCTATATCATTGCACAGTTATACTGATCTTAATTGGAAAAATGATATCCAAGATATCACCATAGGACTAATAATATCTAAGTTTCAATATTTGTAATATCACATCTTCTTCTTTTTTCTATTAACATATATTAAGGCAAACACAAGGTAGGTCACTTCTTGGTCTAGCCAAAAATAAGTACTAATCATCAGGTAGGCATCAAATGAAATGTAACTTCTGTCATTCTGACGATGATATTCAGTTATCGAAAGAATTGTCAATTTTTTAGAATTTTCAACATTTTTCATTATGGTATGGAATTAGCTAGAAACGTTGAGTTTCATTTAAAACACTAATATGAGTAGATTCCACGAAGTAAGGGTCGAGACAGTTAATTTCATTCAAAATTTGGTACTTCAAGTACCGTAGCACCCGTTCTACCGGTTTTAGTGAGCTGAATATCAATAGGGATCTTTGAAACACCCTGAATAATATCCAATCATAAAATTGGTCACTTGTATATACTCAGGAGGCTGTATCGTGCTAACAAACTAAAATTTCTCCTAAAATGACAAAAACATTTTACTTAAAGCACTATAGCACATGTTATACTGGCTCTGGTGAGCTAAAAATTGATAAGGTCCATCTGTGAGATGTCCTGAACAATATTCAATCATAAAATTTGTGATTTCTTGTACTCCGGAGGCTGTATCATGCTAAAAAGACATGTAACGAAAACTGGCCGATGACAACAACGACGACGACGATATACACACAGGATTTTTTTTCTAAAAACCATTTTTTCGTGTTGTTCTTGATAAAAAACGTAAAAATTTCAACTTTTTTGTGGTTAAACCAATACTTTTCTCGCATATTAGATAGATTGTGCGGAAAAGTAAAACAGAAAACTCTAGCATATGCTCAGTAGCATTGTTTTATAAAATATTATCACCGAACCATATTACAATTGATAGATTATTTATAACTCCAAATCCGTTTCGCAAAAATAATTCATCAAAAGGTACAAAAATGTTCCTATAGGAGTGAATGAAATGTTTAAGTAGACGAAAATTTCAGCTGAATAAATTGGACTCGATATTAAGAGTAAAAAAATTCGAATTATTCTCATAGCTCAAGCACCGTGTCAAATTTGTCTAAAGCAGGTATTAATTAACAAGAGTTAATTAAAATAACTGGATATTACTCTTCCAAGTCTATAAAACCTTATATACAACTTGATAATGAGCATCATTCGCTTCTTGTAACAAATCTCAGAGATAAAGCTTTGGATAATGAATTAGTCCCAGTGTCAACAACATCCATATCAATATCAGAACAAAATCTGCATCAGTAAAGGAGTTCTCGTGAAATTGCCAATGAAAGTTCTTGTGATATTACTCCCAATAATTTTATATACATTAATAACGTGACCAGGAAGGGGAATATATATTTGTGAATACACTAATGAACGTTTACAGGCTGTAATTAACTGGCCCACCATATTAAAATAAAAATTATTCTGGATAATGAATTTAAGGCGTAGAAAAACAGTTTTCTTATGAAAAAATAAATTTTCCAAAATAGCTATAACTTTATATCAATTTTCACTAGTTAGGTTATTTGATTTTCTATTTCAGTTTTTATATGTCACTGTTTTTATATGTACTTCTTCAAATATTGGAAATAGAAATAAATATTGTCAAGAAACTGATGAAAAAGATATATGTAAACTTTCCATAATATTAATAATTCGTTATTGTTTTGTTTCAGAAAACTTGAATATGAGAAGTCAACAAATTTTAGAATTACATCGAAACATTGACTATTCATAAGATTTTATACTAAAGATGAAATATTAACGTTTTTATCTATTTTTACTTGTTATTCACATTTATTCGTGAACTATGTTGAAATAAACAAACATTATATTTCTAAATTTTGTTTTATTGCATTGGAGAAATCAGTTTTAACTCTGGAATAAACTTTGTATAAGTCGCCGGAATAATAAATATCGTCCCCTTAGAACAGAACTATTCCATGTAAGAAAATTTAAATTTTACAGGAGAGGTTTTTTTTTGTTTTTCAGTCAATCTAATAAATATTTTGTGTCCTAATATTGTGATATATTACTTTGATTTCTCTTGTTTTTACTAATTTAGTTTATATTTGCCAAAGATGCATATGAAAACGAAAATTGGACATAGAATACCTATAGGTAATGTCGCCTATTTCATGTCCAAACATAAAATAATTTCCGTGTTTTTTTTGGACATAGAATAAGTCTGCTCTAATGAATAAAATGAAATATATGAGAGTATTTTGTTATTCTTGTTTAATTTAACATCTAAATTAATCTTAAACATTTCTATGTAGTACCTAAATAATAATAATGGTTAAATCAGGCAAAGAAACTAAAACAAATCATAAAACTCTGACATTAGAACTTAAAAACAAAATAAAGTAAAAAAATCAGGTAACTTAGAGACTGGTACTTAATTATTATCAGAGTCATTTGCCTCTCTATTATTTTCGCTAAATGGTGAATTTCGAAAAAAAAATGTGATATTGACTCCAAATTGCTTTTTTTCACAAAGAAATTTCAAGTGGTCGTACTTTTTCTTTTTTAAGGGTAGAAATTATCCGTAAAGTTGCTGTAGATGAACATCTTTCATGTCGAATTTAATTGACTTTCTTCCTTTATTTGAAATAAAAATTTTTTTAAAAGAATCTTCTTCTTGGTAGCTTTCCGTATAGAATATAACATTTGGATGTTCCGGATTTGTTTGGACTATCTTTAGTTGGCTCCAGTAAACTTTATCGTTTTTCTCGTTTTTCTCCCAATTTAAAGAGGTTATTTGCTGTAAGTTCTTGAGATCAAAAATATTTTCTTGATTCATCTCGATTACCATATATGGGTTTTTCCTCTTGCACGTTCTAACGAGAGTATACCATTGATCTGGTGTATACACAGGTACATTCCTGGACCCTTTTTCTATAACGCTGAACTGAGTCACATTCGCTTTGAGTATGGCCCTTTTCTAAAAAGGTATGCTGAATCTGTATCGCATATGGTTACTTAATTATACAAAGAAAATAGAAACTTATTCCTATTCTGTCCTGGACAGCTCTCAGAAAAAACGAAAATTTCGTAACTCCATGACGAATTTCTTCTTCGATAAAAGCTAAAAGGCAGCTTCCAATTTCCGATGATCCTCTTTTGGCTATATATTCATGCCACATCTAACAGAATGCTTTTTTGATGCCAAGTTGGAAACAGTGAAGTTAAAGACAGACATTTTCAATTTATAATATGCAATGCGAACTTCTGTTTTTGGTGCTGATAGAACCTGCTGCAAATCAAATGTCGCAGCACAAATTGAGGCATTTTCCATGGCTTGATCTTTAGCCGCATTTTTAAGATCTCGAGTTAAGGTTTTATTTTCCATGTGCTGTTTGTATTCGTCATCCAATAATAAATTTTCTTCGGCATTACTGCTGTCATACTTATGTTAAATTCGGTAGTAAAAATATGTCTGTACATGCTCTCTGTTGCCTTCGTTTCAACTTCATTCTCTTCACAATAATATTCGTACAAGGCGAACATTTTAGAAATATTCAGCGTTGGTGGCAAGTATTTGCGACTTGTTTTTTGCCTACAATAATGACTATCGATTGTTTCAAACATATTTATGTGATCTCGAATAGTTTGTGTTACTGACTTTTACTTTTACAGGCTTTACCTCTTCGGTCCTGAGTCACAGTTCCAGCTGGGCTCATTTTATTAAAAACGGTTCTGACCTGGACTTTTGTAGTTTCAGTTGGAAAATAGTACGTAAAAGTTAATGTTCTTTTACTATTTTGATCTTGCTCTTCAAAATTATTATTTTTACGTTTTCGGTTTCTTGCTTTCTTATCAAAATTAACATATTTTGCTATGTAATCTCTTTGGCGATTATTATCATGCAGGTCCCAAAAAGCCTTAAAGATTGAATTTCTAAGTTCTTGGGATATTTTTTCCACACGTTTTAGTCTGCAGTTTCTGCAAGGATCTTTAATTTTTTTCTCAGGTCTGCACTTTCCTTTCCAGTCTGTGTAAGCTTGCTCACTATTTTTTAACCTTTTGATTTTGTTCCTTTGCTAGTTTTCTTGATTTTTAACTCGTTTACGTGTTTTTCTTTGTTTTTTCTGCTCTGCGGACGAAGATGAACTGTCAGTTCAAGGTTCTTGTACATTTGACCTGTCTGTTCTTGAGGTTGTTTCAAGCTCAAAGTCAGGATCTAGATCTTCGTCATCCACTCTAAATGGATATGATTCCGACGAAGACACATGTGAATCGTTTAATTGTCCAAAGATTATAGTGTTGGATGCACCCGCCAAAAAGTTATTTTCATTTTGAAATTTCAAAAAATTTCGTAAAATACCAGATGTAGCCGACAACGTCGTAGTTGGTTGGTACACGTTAATTATATCGACCATTTTGTTTCCTCTTGAAAGATACATTTTTTATGAAAACTGAGGATACAAGAACTATTTTCGTAAGAAAATGCAAATCAGAACTATTCTATATCCACAATAAATGATACTATGTACTCACAATAGTGAACCAATGTCCATAAAAAATCTATAGCGAATGGCACTTAACAAGACAGAACTAGTCTATGTCCAAGATTTTATTCGCGCCGACCAACGAAGTACAACCTGCGGCAGTTGAACTAGGTCTGCGTCAAGAAGAAATCTATGTGAGGTCATAGTCTTATTTTACAATCGGCATTTTTCGGCTCTTCCCGCTGGCTTGGATATGAAATATTTCTGCACTAGATCGAGCAACCCTTGAAGTACACTTAGAATAGAAAAACCGAAAATTGCGAATTTTGGACATGGAATAGTTCTGCTCTAAGGGGACGATATGTTCCTCGGTTCGAATGTAATACCAATCTGTAGGATTTATTAAACTCTGGTATTTGGTGTACTCGATTACTCACGAAGGTTTGAAGAAGATTCAGTTGGATTTATATCCAATTGAACTAGGACTAGAGCTCCATATAACTCTAATTTCGGAATGGTTGTTTTCAAAGGAGCAATTTATTAATGACCTAGACAAATAATAGACCTAGCATCTCATTCACAATATCGGGATTGTTATGAAGCCTGCATTAAATTCTCTAACAGTGCCAGAAAAAGACAAAAATACATTTTTCTGCTTTGGAAACGCTGCCATGAAGGGAGTCATAAAATATCCAGTGGCGTACAGCTGAGATCATTTTGCTTAACTTTTGAGGAGATTCCCAACTTGTGACAGAAATGCTTTACATACAGGGACTATTATGTTGAATTAAAAATAATTGAATTTAGGAAAACCTTACATTAAAAAGAAATTTTGAATTCAATTAATTGAACCAATATTTGAAAGAAAATAAGTAACGATATTTAGAGATAAATAATAGTATTTTTCTACTTTGCGATTCTTATAAAATTCCGTTTTGTTATCGAGAAATGAATTTCGGTATAGCTAGGTATATTGCCAAAAACATTCCACTAAAAAATAGACTAATATCCAAATAGTACGGAATAAACATAAGGTTAACAATTCATTGATGTTACCCTATTTTCCTAATATCCTAAATAATAATAGTTTATACCATTTGTGTGAAAACTACAATAATAAGGAAATATAAGGTTCATTTAAACAAACAGAGTGAGTTTTTACTTTGACACCGATCGATAACTCCGTTATTATGGAAATTCTCCACGGACTTGGATCCTAAGTACCTGAAATTCTCCTAAAACGTTATTAACAATAATTGTAGGCACCGGCATGCATATCTGGAAAATATGCCGATATCTACAAGGTGGCACATAACTGGGTGAACATGTTTTTTTTTAAATGTGACACTCATCCTCATATTTAGATTTCTCCCATAATCCTCGTTCTTACAATATGCAGTTTCACCTTATTATAAATGGTATTTAAAAATATTATTTTTATATCGCAATCGCTACAAAATAGACACTCGGGTCGATTCTGATCAACATTGCTATAAATCTTGTTACAGTAACCATATTGTTACATCTTATAACGAATAACAATATGGTGATCTACGATCGTACTCTGCTTAGACTACAATAGCAATATTGGTTATCAATGATGTTCGTAACAATATTGTTATCGCCATACGATAAATTTCGAATTTCAAAATTGACAACAATGTAATTTCACGTTCTGTGATCAAAAAGAAGATTGTGAGGTTAAATTTGTCATTTTGAATAAACCGGATGGTTGTGGGGTGGTACATTTTAAGGAAACTTTACAGTCCTCAATTCTTTTTGCAATGTATTGCAGCAACACTTTGACCTTGCAAGGTCTTCCTTGCAACTATTGACAATCGTTTTACAATTTACAATTTTCAATGTGGATACCAACATAGATAATACCAACCAAAAAAATTAAAGTTCATTGTGACGTTAGGTTACTGTGTGTCATCTGATGTTGATTGTTGATAAACTAACTTTGTATTGAGATTATTGATACTTACCTATTTATGTTGCGTTTGAAAGTACACAGTCAAAATGAATAGAAGACAAAAGAAGCAAGCTTCTGCAGTAATTTGTATGATTATTGCTGCCAGTGCTCTCTTGACGAGAGAGGCAGCAACAAGAATACCAAGAACGTGGTGGGTAAGGCCATGGTTGAACCAAAATAGAGGAAATATCAGTTTAACTGAAGAGTTTATCATCTCAGATATGGAAAAGTTTGCAAACTATCTAAGGATGGATAAGAATACTTTTGAAAAGCTGTTGTCCAAAATTGCAGACAGAATAACGAAAAAGTGCTTTCTTCGGCAAACAATTTCAGCCCGAGATAAATTAATAATTACATTAAGATATCTAGCCACAGGGGAAAGTTTTCGTAGTTTAATGTATAATTATAGAATATCTGAAAGAACTATATCATTATTTATTCCAATAGTGTGCCAAGCAATATATGAAGAATTGAAGGATGAATATTTAAAGGTAAGAGTTACTGTTTCGGACAAAAATATACTTGATTAATTAATATGTTTGTTTTTCAGGTTCCTACAACTGCTGCAGAATGGTTGGAAATTGCAAGAAAATTTGAGACCACGTGGAATGCGCCGAATATTATAGGTACACTGGATGGAAAACACATCACAATTAAAGCTCCAAAAGACCAAGGATCTGCGTTTTTTAATTATAAGAAAACTCACAGTATAGTTTTACTTGCATTAGTTGATGCAAATTATAATTTTACGTACATAAATGTAGGCATGAATGGAAGACTTTCAGATGGTGGTGTGTTTTGGGAACGTGATTTGGCAAGAGCCCTTGAAGAGAACAAACTTAATGTTCCTGAAGACAAACCTTTACCTGGGAGAAATAAAGCAGTACCCTATTTAATAGTTGCAGATGCTGCTTTTTCTCTGTCTACACATATATTAAAACCCTACCCTTTTCGTAATATGACAAGAGAGCAAAGAATTTTCAACTACAGATTAAGCTGGGCCCGCCGAGTAGTTGAAAATACATTTGGTATTTTAGCTAACCGTTTTAGGATATTGCTTAATACTATACCCTTAAAACCAGAAAAAGCAAAAATCATAACACAAGCATGCTGTGCCCTTCACAATTTTCTAAGGAACGAAACGAACAATGCTTATTTAGGTAATAACCCAGAAGAAGACATTGACAGGAGGTACAGGTTTGTCTTTGATTTAAGCAGGCAGAACTATGGCAGGCCAAGAAATGAAGCAATTAGTATAAGAGAAGAGTTTAAACATTATTTTAGTGGATGTGGTAGTGTGCCTTGGCTGGATAATTTAATTTAATTTTTTTTATTCTCTGTTTTTTGATAGTAGTGTTAGTGTATTTTAGTTTTTAGTACAATGTTTTTTGTAATCTGAACCTTTATTTTAATTATTACAAATAAAAATATATACAAATACATCATTTGAATTAGTGGTATTGTTTCTTCTTTGCATTTGCCTTCTTTCCCCAGTAAAAACGGATTCTAGGATTGCTTGTTTGACATCGTTTACTATATCGTTGTCATCAATGTCTTCCAGTTCTTCTGCTACAAATCTGTAATAATTGCAACGAAAACAACATATTTTCCATACCTTTTATAAAAACAATTGGGTTATAAAGAAATCATTTTCAGCATTCTTGAGCCTTATTTCACCAAAATGAGTTCGTACAAAGACTAGTGAGATGTGATATAATTATGTATATGAATGTAACTGAGAGAGATGGTATGAAAAACTTCTCATATTATTTCAGTGAGGGCTCAATCACTGAAAAGAATTATACTATTTTTGCACCATATTTGATATAACCCCAATTTTATTTGGAAAGATGTCAGGCAATTTTATCCCAGAAGGCTTCAAATGTTTTTATAAAAAAACACACTTATTAGAAAGAGATGCTAACTTCAACAAAATTCATATAATATGATGGCATTCAGATCTCTTTCTAGTATGTGTACGCTTTTTTATGGAATAAAATTTAACCTGAAACAAGTTTAAACTTTCAGAAACACATGTGGAGAAGGTGTAGTCATCACAATGTATATATTTCATAAATATAATGGGATCTTAATTTAAATAAATTTTAAAGAATCTATGATTTTTTATTTTTACAAGCAATTTACCTTCCGAATGTAAAATATTTGCCTCCGACTTGTTGATGACTGTTGTCATTGCCCTCCGCTTTATTAATATTCGCTAATGTTGTTACTGCTGCTGTTAGCAGGGCACTTATATTATCTGGTTCAGCTTTTCTCTTTAATATTCTAGTTGCAGGTCTTACATCAGTTTTTGGTGTTGAAGTTCCTGAAGTAGATGGGCATTGAGATTTTATGCTAGCCCTGGACTTCATTGGAGATATGGGTAAAATAGTGTCTATATCCTCATGTAAAACCTGAACATCCCCATCATAAATGACTTCACATTCCGCCTGTAATGAGTAGAACAATCTGGGTTAATGTTTATTTCAAGTCTTTTAACTTTATAAACATTCTCAGCATTTTTAGTACTCGTAGCTCCAGGTGTTTCTCGTAAAACTTCACCAATAATTTCGCGAGAATTGTTTTCCCCAATATTTTCATGTACCTCACTAACGTGGAAGCTTTCTAAAAGTTTTTTGCCTTTTGATAGGTTTTTTGACCGAAAAATGCTTGTATCGACTGATTGGAACCCAACTTTTATTGTAACAACCATTTTGATCAGAAACAACCCTCCCGACTCGTTGAAAAAACGATTAGAAAAGTCATGTTTTGCATTTGTTTGCATACTGGTTCCTACTAGTACAATCCCTGAATTTAAAAAAAATCCGGTAGGCGGCGCGAGCGCTGCGCGCCAAAGATACTCAACTAGCGTATATCGCTGATTTCAGACATTTTGATAAATTATCGAAGTTTATCGTATGTACAATAAACAACGTTCAAACATTGCATTAACCATATATCGCTGATTTCAGACATTTTGATAAATTATCGAAGTTTAGTTAGATATCTACGAAAATTTAATACGAACTGATTTTGACATCCAAAATAATTACATAGGAACCTAGGATAAACGTCAAATGCACAGCATGTTTGATTGAAAAATTATGGGTTTCTATTAATTAAAAATCTGTATCGTAATGGGTATCATTATGAAACGGATTATGGGCATATAAGTGCATTGTTATAACACGGGTGTAGAAAAAATATTTTGTTTTGTTTGTTTGTGTGTTAAATGTTGTATATTTAATAACAAAAAGACGATATTTTGAATAACGGCAATTACGTTTATCAATTATATATGACACGAACAATTATTTGACTGGACTGAAGACTGACATACGTCAGACATATCATTTCGCTTTTTGGGTGTGTTCAGTATTAAGCACCAGTGTACAATAAACAACGTTCAAACATTGCATTAACCACATCCAACTTCTAGTATATGGATTAAATTTATACTAAAAAGACTCACCTAGTATATTTTTAACGAATAAACGTATAGTGGTTAATGTGGAAAAGAAAATTACACAAATGTAAGCAAGAGTTTTATTAAAGTTGTGCGGATTACATACAAATATTTTCTTTCTTGATCTGCTAACCTCAAAACTGTGCACACAGCTTATCAAAATTGCTTATTAAAAGTATTATATTTCTTCACCAATTAAGCAGTTTCTACCAATACGTCAAAGTTCTCATTCAGCTGCTCATATCCTTGCGCTGCTACGACTGCAAGTTGTCCCTCGGGTAAACTGACAGGTTCCTGTTTCAAAATTCGAACAGACTCTCCTAACAAATCTATAACTTTCCTCAATTCTTGTTTGAATTTTTCTTTTGTGATCACATCGTTTTGGTATCGATGTCTAGCTAAAACCATCAGTGGACCATGTAACTCGTACAGTGTAACTCCTAAAATATTTTTTTTTCATTTTTTTAAGCTCGATACTAAACTCTATAATTGAATAGATTCCAAAAGGAATCCAAAGGAAAATGATCCGGTTATTCTGAGGGACTCCAATAAAAGACATCTAGAGCGCAAATAAGTTTTCCTTACCTCTTATTCTGGAATTTCCAGGTTCTATAACGTCAAGAACTTCCAATAATTGATAACAGAGTTCAACTTTTCTTTCTAAAATGATATCCGGCAAATCTTCCAATGTATACCCTTCTGCTTTTCCATACAACTGGATTAATCCACTTCTTAGGATAGTCATATATGCGTTTTTTGGATGTAACACTGATTTATATTTCTTGTATAATGTTTCTCTTTCTTGTACACCTAAAAACAGGAGTTCTGGAGACAAAAGAAGACAACCAAAGAATTGAAACTAATAATTGATTATATAAATGATTATAAATGTTTCTATTTGGATATTCTACTCCATTTTATTGGTGAATAACTCCATAGGACGTGCTTTTTCCATTGATACACAATTTTTGTACTGTGTAACCCACTAAGAATGGACGCCGATCATATCTCAGGAGCCGATGATCGTACAATTTCTGTAAAAAAAATTTACTGGGTAAATCGGCCAAGGGAAATCGCTGGAAAATATTTTCAAGTTTCAAAGATGGCCGCTACGGAGCGCAACTGCTATGACTAATCATAAAACGGGCGTTTTCTCAAAAAATATGCAAGTAAAGATATATTTTAAATAATGCCTTCGCAAACACCGGAAAATTTGTGACATTTTTTGTTTAAAGTATTTTACTCTATTTTTTTAAAATGTAGTGGTGGGGAAACGTCAAATATGTTTTTATTTAAATGGCAATAACTTCAGTATGGGTTGACGGATTTAAACGAACTAGGTCTCGTTTAAAGCCGCTCATTATACTTAATAATTTGCTATTTAAATTGAAGGGGTCAGCGAAAGAGGGTAACAAGCCACATTTTCTAAGATTTCATTTTAAATATGTAAATAGTTACATAAAAAGGGAAACAAGCCACAGAATTTTATTCAGCGACTTTGTAGAATAAATACTTTCTTTTCTACTCCCGTTTCACGCGTGTATTTGACCCAAGAAGGTAACAAACCACACAGAAATCAACATGGCCGCGCCAAGTGTAGCACGCGCTAAGCGTAAGGTGTTCGAAAACGATGATAATTCTAGTTTTAGCGAATCGGAGCTCAGATGATAGTTTGAAAGGCAAAGATTAGTTTGAATTAAATACTGATAGCAACAGTAGTGAAGACAGTCTAGTTTTGGTAAGTTTAAAAGAAATGCGCCTTATTACCTTTTAAGCCAAGAATGTTTCACTATTTCTGGTAAACAGTGGTTTAGCTCTTAATCCTAAAATCCCTTTCAGAATGAAATAGGGCTATTGTAGAGAGTAGCATGACGCGACTTCACAAATTTACCAGAAATCTTTTTTATTTTTTTGTTTTTGATTTGATGCCAGAATGTTACTTTGGTTTTTTGTACATCTCAAAACATTCTATTACTTTTGTATCTAATTTTTTATTTTGGGTTTTATGCAAACATGATACTGAAATAAGCCTGTCCAATTGGTCCTGTGCCATTGGGATTTTTTTATTATACTATTCACGCTAACTAGTAGACATTGTTTAAAAAAAACCTAAAATACCCATCTTTAAAAAGAACGTACCAATATTTAGCAGCGCAGTCTGAGGGTATTTTAAAGATTTTGATCCTTGTTACTTTCTTCCGTACATAATTTTCCTCAAAATTTCAGGAGCAAGATATATCTAGAGGGGCTATTGAAACTTAAGAAAAGAAAGAACAGTCCAGGTGGCGGTCAAAAATCTTGAAAGTTGAAAACGAGTAAAGGCTAACAACAAAAGAAATGTGGTCATGCATATGGAAACTGGAAAGGAAACAAAGTGAAAGCACGAATTTTGAGTCCACTCTGCCGTTGTAAAAATAAGTACAGAGCATCTCTTTTGGGCAATGACGAAAAAATATTTCACTTTTTCTGGAATTTGGACTCTTACCACAAGCAGAATGCCTATCTGTTTGGAACAATAAACTGTTTACTTAAGAAAGAACACTATCCCAAAAAAACAAAACGTCAAAGGCCTTCTCGAGCAGTCACTTTTGTGAATTCAGTAAGTGAAGTGAAGTGAAGTGAAGGCGTTGGCAAAAAATATGCAAAGAAGAATTTTTGTCAGTGCACGGTCTACAAAACAGTAAGAAACGTATTTACAATATATGCAAGCAAATTCGCGGAGGAAATATAATTACAAAATGTGACCAGCGAGGAAAGCACTTCAATCGGAAGAATCGACTACCTGAAGAAATGATTAAGAATGTACATTACCATATAAAATCCATTCCTAAGTATACAAGCCATTATAGTAGAAAATGTATTCCTAATCGACTGTACATTGAACATGATCTTTCAGTTGCTTCCCATTATCTGAAATAATATAAGCCATGGTGTACAGAGCATGGTACTGCACCTGTTAAAGAAGACACTTACCGGCGAATTTTCTGTAACCAATATAATATTGGGTTCAAGATTCCAAAAAGCGATACATGTGACCAGAACAAGATTTTAATGGTGTCAAATAAGGGTAATGAGTCAAAGTTAAAAGAAATAAAGATCCAATCAGACTTACATCAAAGAAGAGCGGAAGCAATGCAAGCTAACATGAAACAAGAAATAGACGAGAAGCTAGTATTATCGTTTGATCTTCAGCAGGTCCTTCCAATCCCTGATCTAACTTTAGGGAAAACTTTTTATTTAAGAAAATCTTGATTGTACAATCTTAGGGTACATAACTGCAACACAGGTTAAGCATTTTTGTACATGTGGTCAGAGTATGTAGCAAAACGGGGTAGTGACGAAATGGCCAGTTGTATTTCGAAGTTTATTAATGAAAAGGCCCCTCAAACAGAAAAACTTTTAGTATTTACTGATCATTGCGGGGGACAAAATAAAAACTGGAGAATAATGTCCCTTTGGTTGCAGATGATACGAAAACAAAAATTTAAGAGCATCGAACATCGATTTCTCATACCGGGCCATACCCATTTACCGCCAGATAGAGTTTTTGCAGATATCGAAAAGCATAAGACGTATTTGAAGCAGGTACATAGCCCAGATCAGTGGTATGAAGCTGTTAGAGATGCAAAAAAGAAAAATCCTTTTGAAGTTGTACCGATGACTCAGGAAGATTTTTATTGTTTTGCTAATTTACAAAACTATATCACCAATAAAAATGTGACAGATACCAAAGAACGTTTAAATTTTAGCCAAGTTAGACGTTTCCGTTTTGAAGTAGAACATCCTAATACAATGTTTGTAAAACAGTGTTTGAATGGGCTGTTTAAATCCCTTAATATTGGAAAAAGAGGTATACAAACGCCCAAATTCCCAACGTGTAGCGTCTTCCCTTAAAGTGTAATAGGTTCATAGCATCAATCCAAAGAAACTTGCAAATCTCAAAGCACTTCTTCCTCACATACCTCCAGTCTACCACGGATTTTAAAGAGAACTCGGTGTAGAAAACGTACAGCTAGGCAATGGGCATATAGAAGATGACAATGTAAAACATTTCGATGACAATAATGATGTCTCAGATGATATTTGAATTTCGATAAGTCCACAAATAAATTTAATAAAAATTTGAGTGTAAAATCGTAACAACCCACATTTTTGTTATATTTTCATTTATTTTTTCTTAATTTCGCATATTTTTTCGAGTTTTTAGTCTGTAAAATAAACATTATTGACAGATACCTTGAATCTTTAAAACGGTTAGCAAAAGACTGCAACTTCAAAGCTGTTACTGCAGACATAAACAGGGATGAAAGTATAAGAGATGCGTTTACAGAAATGGATCACAATTATCACTCATTAGGCAAAGATTACTAGAAAATCATACTCTTACTTTAGATGAAGCATTCAGACAAGCAAGATCTCTGGAACTCGCACAGTATCAATCACGGCAATATTTATCATCATCGGCAGTAAATGCTGTTGTCCAGGGCTCCCCTACTTCAGCTATAAACAAAAATCATGAAATATCTTTCAAATGTACAGAGCAAGGAACTATTGCTGCTATCAATGCAAAGTGTTACTTTTGTGGTCTTCAAAAGCATTTTAGAGCAAAGCGTCCTGCGAAGAATACAGTTTGTAGAGCTTGTGAAACCAAAGGTCATTGGCAAAAAGTTTGTATGAGAAAGAGCAAAATGAAAGCAACTGGTAAATCTGTTTATTTTTCTAATTGTATTGCTTCTATACCTCATTGTTTGAGACAAGCTGTTATCCCTGTTACTATAAATGGTACGATTGCTTACGGTCTAGTAGATACAGGCAGTTCATTAAACTTTATTAATGAAAATATAAGCTCAACATTTCTGTAACTCTTTTGAAGAACATTATCTAAATCAGAACAACATCACTCTTCGATTGAAAAGGAAGCATATGCTATTGTAGAAGCCTTGAGGAAATGGAGGCACTACCTCATAGGCCGTTATTTTCAACTTATAACAGATCAACAGTCAGTTTCTTTTATGTTTAACAGAAAACACTTCGGAAAAATTTTTAAAAAATTGAAAATGAGAAAATCGTACGTTGGAA
This sequence comes from Galeruca laticollis, assembly GCA_963921935.1. Lineage (NCBI taxonomy): Eukaryota > Metazoa > Arthropoda > Insecta > Coleoptera > Chrysomelidae > Galeruca > Galeruca laticollis. The sequence continues at coordinate 110,904,267 of OY998178.1, read as the reverse complement.
ATTAGAACTTTCAAATTATAACTATGAAATTATTTATAGACCTGGCAAATATAATATATCAGCTGATACTTTATCACGAATCTGTTCATCTACTACAAAAAATTTACAGTGTTCTCTACATGAAGCTTTATGTCACCCTGGAGAAACAAAATTTTATCACTGTGTAAGAAGTAAGAACCTTCCCTTCTCGCTAGAAGAGATACGATCAACAATATCCTCGTGTCGTGTGTGTGTGCTGAGAGTATGCCACGGTTTCATAAGAGAGAGAGAAGGCCTGGACACACCTGTCATGCAGCCTTCCGATCCGACTCCGGTCCGATATTGCTTAAAGAATCTGATCGGTGCGGGATCGGAAAGGGGTGAGCACACATGTCATGCCCACTTCCTGCTCTTTTCAGATTTGACACTCAGTCTACTCGAAATCGCCAGTTGAAACGGTTGCGAATATATTGCGCGAATGTTGAAACATTTTAGCAATCGTGATTTAGCTATTGTGGCTATCTGTTTAGATGAAGAAGATCGACTTAATGCGAAGTCTTCGATGAAGAGTAGTGGAAAACGTAAATATTGGGTTCAAGATGCGTGGAAAACACGAGACAAAGAAGGAGAGTTTGCCACACTTTTACCTCACCTGTTGGACGACGAAACAAAATTTTATCATTATTTTAGAATGCCGATGGATACATTCAATCGGTTGGAACTTGAACTCGAAGAAAGATTAGCCATGCAAGACACGTATTTTAGAAAAACTATCACTCCTAGACACCGTTTGGCTACATTTTTAAGGTAAGATACTTTGTAATTTACATAGTTGTCGAATCATCCGTTTATAAATGCCGGTCACTTGAAATCTGTTAACAAGCCTATCTCTGACTCTGTTTAAGATATTGACATGACACTTAAAAATTAGGTAAAATATTAAACGTAGTTATAATAAATTGTTATTAAAATTATTCAAGCCTTTTTAAGATAGTGGCCATTTTACATCAAGATATTGTCATAAAATAAAATTAATTACAATCATAGTGTGTGAGTAAATCTTCATAAAAAATGGTTCAGCCGTAACAAACTATAAACTATAGGGATGTAAAATGCTTGCTAATCCCCTTCACACCTAAGTGTATTTTACTTTTTTGAAAGTGCTTTTTCCTTTAAATCAACAAAGAACTATATTGCGGCAAAGCAAGAATCATTGGTACAGGGACAATACATTACTGCTTTTTACTGGAATTAGAGCATAGTAGACACAAAGAATTTTTCAAAAGAGAATTTATTGATATGTAATTACATAGTTACATCAAAACATAGATTTATTAAAGTTGAAAAAATGTTACGTTGGTGTACGTGTCAGCATTGACAGCAGGAGATGATGATGTTTGTGGTACACCACTCGAAAGATGTCCATCTAAACACGATCCTTCTTCTTCTGACAGTTTGAAAGATGTTGTGTCAGAGGACACATTCCTTGTAACAACCATAGCAGTTTGTCGGTTGTTATTTTCACGAAGCTGCTCTAGTTCATACTCTTGAACAATATTAAAGATCTTCCCTTTGGCAGAATGTAAGCGCAGAGGATCCAGTGATTTCAGAGATGCAGCAATTCCAGACAAAAATACATCAACGGGATGCTGTTCGTCATTGTCACTAGGTTTTTTTTTCTTCTCAGCTTCTTTCTCAGCCAATAAATATGCCATTAGCTGAGATGATGCAGATTCTCCAGGTTTCATTTCGGTATGTGGGAGCTTTCTTTTGCGTTTTGCAGATGGAGTCCTGTTGTCGATAGAAACTCGACTAGCTGATGGAGTTCTAGGTGGTAGCAACGACTCGGATTCTGCAGTCCCATCAGAGACATACTCATTTATATCTGCATTTATATCATTGTTTAGGTTCTGCATTTGGGGGTCATCAGTGGGTTGGGTTTCATTATTTTCTTCCGCTTCATCAGGAACGTTACCTATACCTTTCCGCTCGGCGAGGTGAGGAATCAGAAATTCAAGAATGGTCTCAAATTTGTATTTATTTGAAGATATAGCCGCCTGTCCAGATTTGGTTTTCCGTTTTTGTCTCGCTCTTCGCAGACTGTCACGAATTCCGTTCCACTTCTTTTTACATTCCTCCTCTTGACCTAAAGAATCAAAAATGTATAATTAAAACTATTATAATTAGATAGCATCATAGCAGGAAAATAAAAAACCTTATTAAATTATTAATAATTATTGATTAAATATAGTTTGTATGTGTATTAGTATAAGTTGTTTGTTACAGGTTTCTTGCTACTGGAGATTCTTTCAAGACCATCTCATTCACTTACAGAATGGGAAGAAGTACAGTTGGTTCCATTGTTCATCGTACAAGCAGAGTTGTAATTGAAGTACTTTTAAACGAAGTAATGCCAGCTCCGACAGAGGACAGGTGGAATGAAATAGCAATCGAATTTTGGGAAAGGTGGCAGTTTCCCAATTGCATTGGTGCTTTGGATGGAAAACATGTGACAATACAAGCTCCAAAAGCATCAGGAAGCCTCTATTGGAACTACAAGAAAACATACTCCATTGTTCTTTTAGCGCTAGTTGATGCTCGTTACAATTTTATTTTTGTAGACGTGGGAAGCTACGGAAGAAACTCTGATGGTGGTGTTTTGGCGAATTCCAATTTAGGTAGAAAACTATCTCGAAACCAACTTAACATCCCAGACAAAAAAGGCCTCCCAGGAACAAACATGGAACTTCCCATGGTTATAGTTGCCGATGAAGCTTTCCCCCTCACAAAAAATATCATGAGGCCATTTCCTGGAAAGAACTTGTCTAACGAGCAAAGAATTTTCAACTACAGATTGAGCAGAGCTCGAAGAATGTCAGAAAATGTCTTTGGCATTATGGTGCAAAAATTTCGAATGTTCATGAGGCCTCTCCAAGGAAATCCTGACAACATAACAAGGGTAGTTCTTGCAGCATGTATCATACATAACTTCATTAGAATTAACGAAGACTACAAAGTGCCAGAAGTAAGTGACAATACTGACACAACTCCAGTGGAGAAATCTCGTCTTCAGGATTTTCCTCGTCGCCGAGGAGGGGAAAATCGTGAAGCATTCAATGTAAGAGAGCAGTTTAAGCAATTCTTCAACTCTGAAGAGGGTAGTGTGGAGTGGCAAGAACGCCGGGCTTTCATAGGTTAATAAGTTAGTTGTTCTTCCTTGGAACTGTTCGAAACTATGAGTATTTTATAGCTCTTCTTGTGTTACTTACAACTAAACATTATGGTTTTATATTTTAAAAAATTTGAAAATTTGTGAGAACCTGTGTACAATAAAGAATATGTTTGAAACTTACTTGCACAAAATCAATGTGTTGAATTAATTATAATGCAAAATAGCAAAACAAATTGAAATAATACAAGTACAAAAGATAGCAAAAATTTGCCAAATTTCAAGCCGGTATCTTCAAAATTGCGGCCGGTATCGCGTGACAGACATACGGACAGACAGACAGACAGACAGAAAATCCAAATGCAGATCGAGTCTACTCTCTAATCATAGACTCACTTACGTTCGTCAATTACTATAGAAAAGAATAAATACCGGGTGTTTCAAAGGTCAGTTTACCAAACTAATTGAGGTAAACTGATTTATTAAACACAATGCTTTCGTAACTAATGTTGCACAACCTGTTTTTGAGCAATGATAAAATCAACTGTGAAGGTCATTGTTAACATTTTTATGTTTTAACTCGGTAAACTGACTTTTGAAACACCCGGTATATTCCTAACGAATAAATCCCTTGAATATTTTCGGAATTAATTAATTTATTTATTTTAATTCACAATTCCAACAGGAAACCCCTTCCCTAGAAGTGGAAGTGGATTTAAATATTGTTATTATGACAAGATTTTAATAGCTTAGTTTAAAACACAACAACTTAACAATAAATATACAAATGTTTTTACCTTCTACATTTAGTTTCTTCGCAACTTTTTTCCACATGATGTCCTTGTACTCCGAGTTTCTATATTGCTCTTGTGCCTGATCATAGAGAGCTGGAAACATTCGGACAGTTTCAATAAGCTCCTCCGCTTTTATACCCGCCATTTCACTGAATTTAACACAAAAACTGCCACCGACAACCTTCCCGCATCAAGTAAACGAATGGTCTGCAATGTCGGAGCATGACGGGATACCGGAATCGGAGACGGGTGGGAGTAGGACGGGTCGCGTGTCGGACAGGTGAGACCTACTGCATTCCAAACCATTGTTTATTCCCATATCATACAGTCGTCCCGCTGTATGACCGTAGTCGGATCGGAAGGCTGTATGACAGGTGTGTCCAGGCCTAGAGAGTCATCTTATAAAAGCTACTCAGACACTAGAAAGATTTAACATAGATTTTAAAGGACCGGTACTTTCATCTTCCAAAAATCGTTACCATTTGATTGTTGTTGATGAATTTTCTCGTTTTCCATTTGCTTTTACGCGTAAAGATCTATCTTCAAGTACTGTTATATTTAAACTTAAAGAACTGTTTGTTTTATTTGGTACACCTGCATATATACACTCTGACAGAGGCTCAAGCTTCATGTCACAGGAGCTTAAGTCATTCCTTGGTACTGCAGGTATCGCTACAAGTCGACAAGGTAATGGACAATGGGAACGTTACGTTGGAATTATCTGGAAGACAATTGAATTAGCCCTGATAACTCATCAACGTGAAATGATTAATAGGAACAAGTACCGTCAAACGGGGTAATTTCGATCAAAAATCAAGATATTTTTAGCATAGCACCTGAACGATTCAATTTATTCAAATAAAATTGAAAATGAAGATACCTTGAACATTGAGCCATTTCATGAAGCCATTACAATTTTTTTGAGTTTTACCATTTAATTTTTATGTTGTCCTAAAGAGAGACCGACTTTTCCCCGCATTTGGGGTAAAGTCGATCACCTATTCAAAAGCATCGAAAAATTGACTTTAGCTTCTCAAAAGGTAAAGTCGATCAACAAATATTAAAAAAAACATCGAATTCATTTCTTGTTTTATTTGAGGTCGATACATTCAACAAAAAATAGGAAAATTCTTATTTATTCAGCCTTCTTTCACAGCTCTGGGTTGATAAACGTAAAAAACTTCACAAAAACTATATAAATAAAAAGAAAACATATAGGAACATAATATTATGAGTTCAGTCTAAACTTGAATAGATTCAAATAACAAAAAATATAAAAAATTCAGCTGTACAAAAAAAACTTAAAAATAACTGGACAGAAGCTCATTCCAGAAGATCTTGTTCTTCTCCTTGTAAATGAAAGGTGTGCCTTCCGCGTTTTTCCCATTTCAGGTTGACTTTTCTCTCAATCTGCTGTAACGTTATTATTGAGAGGTCTGGAATTTGCGGATACACGCGCAGTACATTAACAGTTAGTTCTTCGTCTGAAATAGCTTCAATCCTGGCAATAAAATGTCTGTTCCGTCTGTTCGTTTTAAATTTCACCAATACGACGTCGCTCACGATAAAAACTTCAGAATTTTGCATTTCTGCTAATGTTTCGTTTAAGGTAGAGGGTTCTCCTATTTCATATTCTTCTGTGAATGACTTCTCTGATTCTACAACCTCTAAACCCGACTCTTTATCTGACTCAGTGTCACTTATATTCATATTTTCAGTTTGTCCATGTTCTTCTTCTGATTCGCTTTCACTTACATCCCGTCTCTTTCTTCTGGTTTTGATATTTTGTGATGTGCGTTTGGATTCAGTCATCAACAGATCCGATGTTCCAATGCTCTTTCCTGCAGATACATTGAGTTTTTTCCTCGTTTCACAGTTTTCGCTGGACCCGTCCGAAGTTGTTCAAGATGATCTACTATAGCACCTGTCCATGATGTTTCAAGGGTATTCTCAATTGTTTTACGAGGAATTTTCTTCAGAACAGCGTCCGGATTGAATGGAACGATGCCACATGCTTTGAACCCTGCAATAGAGTTGGCTTGAGATTTGAGACCAACAGACTCCACAGCCTCCTTTAGAAGCTTTGGAAAAACAGTTTTGGGTCACACTCCTCTATTTCTTAACTTCCATGTTTCTAGAACCATTTTCCATGCCGTCTTAAGAGGTCGAAAGTAAGATACATACAAAGGTTGTAGCAGGTGTGTTGAGTTGGGTGGGAGGAGGATAAACCTGATATTGTTATTTTCGCATTCCTGTATTACACTCACAGTGGCTACTCAAATTATCTCCAACTAGAACATTAACTCCATCTATCTTTTTGAAATGAGGCAAAACAATAGAATAGAACCAGTCTTCAAATATGGTGGAATCAAACCAACCGCTGAGAGTGCGATTGTATCTGGCCCCTTCTATATCCCCTTCAGTCCATCCCACATATGAATGTTTTGCCTTGTAAACAACATATGGTGGAAGCATTGTGCCGTCTGCTGCTATCGCAAACATGGCAGTGGTGCTAGTTTTAGTACTATCTATGGCTCTATGTGCATGTTTGGTGCCTTTTTTAAGACGACTTTCACAGCGGCTGGGTCATCTACAAAATTTATTTCATCATAATTCACAATATTAGAAGGTGGAATATCCTTGATAACATATTTTAAATTTTTGAAATAATCTTCCACTAACTCGTAGCTCAACGCTGCTCGAACCCGTTTTGTATTTTCTGCCAGTTTTATGGTAAGATTGGAATTTCGCCCCATAAAACCATTAAACCAGTTTGTTCCAGGTAAGTTATCTCTGAACCTTGGCTCTGTCACTCCTATCTTCGTCAAATAATGCTTAACGATATGTTTGATATCGATAGGCTTCAAGGGAAATCCCCAATTAGCGCATCTAGAGCGGACGGTCTCCCATACTTAAGCTGATGTCTTCCGTGATAATGATCATTCAAAGTCGCGTAAGGAACGGCAAATTGCTCAGCGGCAGCCCTCATCGTCAATTTTTTTTTGTTTTACCGCCGCCACTGCCCTCTGAAGAAAACTGTCATCATAATTTCTCTTCCCCCGAGGCCCCAACTTCTTCTGGTAGTGACGAGGCATCTGAAACGGAAAAACAGAATTAATATGGACATATAACATGATTCTCTGGCCGAACAGGAAAACGCTATATGCTTGGCAACACTGTACATGTTGTTCTTCATACGTGATTTCCCCACACAAATAAACATAACTCAAAATATGACTTAGTAAATTAAAAGGTAAAAACATATTTTTAAAACTGAAAGTGATCGAAATTACCCACAACAATTAATTTTTTTTCTAAAATCTCCAGTGGAGCGTTGAAAAAATTAAATTACAGTGTTATTATTGCTTATTCGCATTCACGAATAACTATGTTTTCCCGTATATTCACGAATTATTTTCCTCCGTGCATAGTTTTAGCTGTGGAATAACCGTTTTCGCATGTTTGAATTTTAGCCAATTTTCAACCCTTTATAAACACATTAACCTAGACATACTTACCCTATGTATCACTACACACTCTACACTCGATCACGTCTACTCTCACACTGAACCAGTGGACAGCTGTTGGCGGGTTAAAAACGCAAGCGCTTCCTTTTACGCGCTATTTTCTTCACAGTGGCGTGCTTGATCGACTTTTCCCCACATGGTCGAAATAACCCCGTTTGACGGTATATCGTTCTTTGTTATGTACGTCAATCAACGCAACACCTCATGAAAGAATGTTCAGTTTTCCCAGAAGATCAAAAAGTGGAATGACTATACCTTCATTCGGAAAAAGTCTTAATGACCAGTGCGCCATTCCAAGTACGAGCCTTTAGTTGAAGAAGTGGAGTTGTTGGAAGGAAATCCTGAATATTCACATGTTAAGATGTCTGATGGTAGAGAAATAACTATTTCCACGCGACATCTGGCACCTATTGGAACTTTAATGGAAGAACCTTTACAAGAATTATCTTCGGAAAATGTAATTTCATTAGAAACAAACCCTTCAACTCCTCAACATGCGGAATTTGGAAACACGTTCATATTCCATTACCCGAAGTTTCTCAAGAACCTCTCAGAAGAAGTAAACGACAAAAACATCCTCCTTTGCATTTGAACGATTTGGTTACGTAGGTGGGGTGAATGTCATAGAGTTATTTATTTAAGTTCACTCTCTACACTTGTTTGTTAAAACTCATTTTGACAAGTTGGTTGTCAATTATTTGTCTGTAATTCTATTTGTACAATAAAGCCTAATAGAAGGTTTAAAAGGTTATCTAACTATCTACAATATCCATTAACACCAAATATGTTCCTTCAGGATTTTCAACAGACTGGGGTAGTAGATCTTGATAACATTGAAGCTACATCGTTTCAAGACTAAGCTTAAATTTGATCTGCAGAAATGATTTCGGAATGAATACATGGGACAATTTGTTTTGAGGCAAAATAAAAGAAGAATTATCAAACCAATTCATTGAATATGATAATGAAAAACGAATAAATTGGCCACTAGCACGAGTAGTAGAAACAATTCCTGGCAAAGGCGGAAATATTAGAGTTGTGAAACTGAAAACATCTTCAGGTCACGTATTACGTCCCGTTAAAAACTTATACTCATTGGAAATAGACCAGAATTTATTCGAAAATAGTCGTAACAATAAATTTGTACCAACATCGTCAAGAAATGATGGAGAAACAATCCAATTGACCAGCTTTGGAAGACAAGTAAACAAACCTAAGAAGTTAGTCTTATAAGTCTAGTCTACCAAAGTAGAGATTTTCCTTGGCGGCAGACTGAAAGAAATGATGAAGTTATAGTTTCACTTTCTATACATTGCGTTATTTTTTTGAATTGTTGTCAGATTGACTGGCAAGAATAATAAAATAAAAAGTCAGTTAAAAATTCAGGTTTTCACTGGTTTTTACGACCACCAAGCTTTACTTATTGAAAATATCGAGATAACAGGTCGTTATTTTCGTATTCTGATCAACTACCAACTATTTAGAATGTTCCTACCTAAGATAATAATCCAAAATATCATGAATATTCATAATTCACTGCTTAATCAAATTGTGATTATAAAAACTAAATAAAATAGTAAAACAATCCACTAAAGCAGGAGCACAAGGTGGATGATAACTACCAGATAAGCTCCAGCCTTCACATCAACTAGCGGTTAATAGAGTAAATTCGTTTACCATTCTCCTTTATTTTTACTAATAACTTTTTCAAACCAGTATAGAATTTATTTTCTTAAATCACTTACCTTCAGATCCAAACAGGTATTCGACATTATCTAAATCTGCCTGAATAATTGAAAATATTTTACGAACAGCCGCTGAATTTGTTCTAAAATCACAATGTGTGCAGCTCCATTCACACTGGTTATCTGTAACGAAAATAAAAAATGTAACTCAATAAGAAGCCACATTTTATTTAAGCGATTTAGGATAAATCTTAATACTTTGACCTCAAGATACAACAGTTAAAATATTGCAATTAATAATGAAACACGCTGTACGAATTTGATTTAACAACCAAATTCTTCCTGTATAACATAATTCATATATCCTGCCCAGATCATATAAAGAAATATATCATTCTTCTCAGGCCGGTCTCAGACACTACGTGTATTTGGCGAATAGGCCAATATTTATCATTTGCACGAATGTTTGCTTGATCTCCCACACGGTGCCGTAGTATAGCAAAGGTTTGACTTTGAAAACATTTGGCGAATATTCGCGCAGAAAGACGTGGATTTTCAGTGATGTGTGGCGTTTTTGTTTTTATGCAACTATTTTAGTTAGTTTAGTTAAGTTTAAAATGGACAGCGATGAAGAGCAGATTGCTGCCGCTGCTAGTTGTGTTATTTTAATCAGTGCTTACTACTTAAAAGAATAAAACAAAAGAATCGTAAAAAGAGAAAATGGTGGATGGTGTCTTTAAATAGAAGTCGTTCTAGATAGGTATTTATGACGAGATATTTGTTTAAATCTGAGACTATGACGTCACGGTCTGGAATCCTTGGGTTCCAAATCACTGGTTCATTTTCGAACAACCCCAAAAACACCAACGTTAATTCGTACGCCCACTCCATTTTGTAGAAACGAACCTTTCGTCACGGCAGCACTGCATACAATAATACGTGTACTGTATAATCACCGCTAAATTGAAACAAAAAACTATCCGCATACCTCTTCTACTATGCCGAAGCGTGTGGGAGCATTGCCGAAGGTACACGTAGTTTACTACGCTGCACTACGGCTTCCTTTACTTCGTGCTAGTTTACCGACCAGTGCCGGGAAAATGACGAAGGACGAATATTTGCCAAAGTTAACTTCCCACACGCTACGCGAATAAGTCTGAATACCAAATGTTTGCCAAATACACGTAGTGTCTGGGACCGGCCTCAAACTTTTAATATTTCTTTACACCGACAAAAATCCATTTTATCGTTACTCTCACACAAGAAGTATTGTCTTATGATTTTTCCACTTAATATTTCAAAGCACCGACACCTTATCTCTTCACAAAAACTATCTTCCAAACTTCGTTATTTGTAACAAACAAACCTTTTTCATGCAACAAAAAACCCCCCCAAACGTTTACTTTCCACTCGCTGTATCTGACCGTTTTTCAAACTCTCTCCTCCCATTGGTCAAATTCTCATATGATTCTCCTTCTTCCCACTCACTTTTCCGACCTATAAATATGAATGATACCCTAATTTTAAACTTCCCAGTCATCCTTCATACAGACTTCATCAGACAACCTTCGTGCATAATGGTACTATCTTTCTTATAAAATACCGGCGTTTGCTACCGGAATATCATTTTTACATTTCATTAACCATCATTCAGTTAATCTACCACATCATGTGATAAATAGAAAAAGTAAAAAATGCTTACAAATCAGTGAACTTCTTAATTGTTCAAGCAATTGAACAAAATGTAACGTCAGTCAGTAAAAACCAAGTGAAAGTGACATAATAGTTTATTTTATTGAACCATCTTAACATACATAAGTAATACAGTAACAAAAATAAGGTCCTTCGAGTTAAACAGTGTAAAATACAAACTTCCCGTTCCATTTAATTTTAATATCTCAACACAAACAAAAGAGAGATATTAAAGCACACCCTGTATATACAGCGACGTGACGAAAGAAAAGGGGCAGTAACAAAAGTAGCAGTTTAACATTAATAATAGTTTTTAAACTAGGAGGACTGATTTGAATTTAAGTTGGCAATTCTGTAGATTCCTGATTGGTCAAATCGCAGCCGGTTTTACACAGCACTTTTGACGTATATTATGATTGACAATTGTATAAATTGTAAACAAATAGTGTCCATTTTGTTCCTTCTTGCGTTCTTGTTTTTTTGTTAAAATATAAAAACAGTTCTTGTCAGTACTAATTAGAAAATGGACTCAGATCCAGATAAGGCTTTCAGGGTGGGAATAATGCCCAAGGATTACCCTAGGGCCATCCTGAAAGCAGAGCAGCTCTCCACCCTGGAAGACACTCTGGTGGAAGAGCTATGACAGAGTAACGAGAAGGGGATCCACTTCTGAGGGATCCATTTCCATCAGCGCCGAAATTAAACTCTTGGGAAGGACCCGAATTGGTGGCTCGAAGTGGACACGACATCCCAAAGCCGGTTCTTCCCAACAAGCCACGACGTGAAACTGGAGAAGATTCTCCAACTTGTCGAGATTCAGAACACCAACCTCACTACTGGGGCTCAGAAGATCCTGAACTCTAAAAAAGAGGGAAAGGGACTATCCTCACGATTAGGATCGATCACCAATCTGGGGAGGCTCCGAAGGCAGGAGATTATGCGCTAAACTTCCATTTTGTGCGTATGGGATCGAAAGGACATGGAGATACCTTCCACATCCGGGACTTCCGAAAAAAGGGAAAAGGTGAAAGCTTGACCTTGGGTCAGCCTGAAATCTCCTCCGGCTCTGTTGGGGCAACTGCTCGAACTCCTCGAAAGATATTGCCATGGTGGTCGAGGAGGGACAGGGAGAGATAAAGGATGGAGAAAATTCCAGTCTGGCCAAATAGGAGGAAGGGGTCATCAGCGCGCGGAAAGAAGGAATGTAGGGGATGGATGGATGGTGATACAAATAAATTTTGGGAAATGTAGAATAGCGCATGATATATTAGATGAACTGATTTTTAGGAGGGAAGTAGATGTGGTGTGTGGATCTGAGGTGAAGACTAGATATGTGGAAAACAAGGATGAACTATGGACGATACAGCAGAAATAAGAGTGGTGGGAGAGGGGCTGAGGCGCATAAAGTGAGGAAGGGAAATAGATGGGTGGTAGTGCGAATGGGTGACATGGTGGTGTACGGTATTTGTATAAGTCCAAATGTCAGTCTGGAAGAATATGAGAGAAGCATGACAGGATTAGTGGACGACCTAAGGGCGTCAAAAAGGAATAGAAGGATCATAATGAGAATTGTGACAGGGGATTTCAATGCTGAGAATACTACATAGGGGGGGGGGGGAGAAAACGGCCAGGGGGTAGGAGATCCTGGAGGAAGTGTTTGCATCCAACGGGTTAGCGGTGCTGAACGATGGACTGCTACCCAACTTCGCGAGGGGTGACGGGGTTTCATCATACATTCATGTAACAACATGTGATGAATGGCTGGGAGATAGTGAGTAGTTGGAGGGTACTGGAGGATGAGGTAAGCATGATTTTATATAGGTATGTGAAGACGTATATAAGAAAAGGGAGAGAGGGAAAGAGGGGTAATATGCTTGAGAGGAGTTTTAATTACTGGTGGAATAAGGAAATAGAGGATATGTAGAAGGAGTGTAAGAAAGAACGAAGGCGGATGCTGAGGGGAAAAGGATGGATAAAGGGAAAAGAGGGTTGCAAGGAGAAGAAGGAGGAGCTGAGGCGCAGGGTGGAGAGGTAAAAAAGAGGGAAATGGAAAGAGCTACTGAGGGAATTGTAAAACAACTCATGGGGAAAGGCGTATAAAATAGCGGTGAAAAGGATAGGTGAAAATAGGAACGAGGGGCTGGAGGAATATTGTAATAAGGTGTAATCGTTTTGCTCAAGCGTCAATTTGTAATTCCTCTGCTCGGGCGTTGATTTGTAATTGCCATGGGTAGAACATAAAAAGGGCTTGATGGTTAGATTTGTTTATTTAATAGTAACACGTATGTTACCTGCGAAACTAAAAATTAATATAAAATCTTTACAACTTAAAACTACTTCTATATACAGTTATTATATGTACAATTGTTGGTCCTTGATTGTACAGGGCCGCCCTGGGGGTGGTCGCCTGGTCGGGTTGTCTACAGATCTCCACTTATACGGCTTCTCGTAGTAAATGGTCTGGATCGGTCGTACCTCGTTCCTTTGACTTTACGGCAAAGATTTATTGATGAATCAGTAAACTTACTCAATTTTGTTTACCTGGGATACTCGTTTCACCCTCCGTTTAAGTTGCCTAAAATAAACGGGCTGTATTCGGTACCAGATCCCGCATTCAACACACAGCGTGATCCCGTTGAGGGGGGAATTCGCTTCCGTCTCGGGCTCAACACGCTCCGGGATTTCAGCTAGACGGAAGGCTTCTGTCCTGCGCTCAACACGCTCCAGGATTTCTGCTATGACGGTTGGCTTCCGTTCTAGGCTCAACGCGCTCTAGAGTTTCTGCCGAAAGACGGGGTTTGCTAACGTCTAGCCTTGGGTTCAACACACTCCAAGGGGACGACGACAAGCCGGGTGTTAATCACAATCCTAGGCTCAACACGCTCCTAGATATAGTGTATTAACTCGGTTATCTACCGCTGAAGCAACCCTATCGTTTCTAGACGTCATGATCGAACTTGTGAGAGTATTGAAGTGTATCGGTGTTAGTAATATCGGTCGATCTGTTAGCGAAACGGCGAAAGTGTTGCCCCCTAGGTACTGGGTGCCCAACTTCATAATTTGGTTTGGTAATGCTCTGTATCCCAATCCCAAATGTTTTGTTTTCAATTATGTATGGAGGGTGTTAACTTATATTTTAGACGACAGTGTCTTTACAAAGGAAATTGTTCACAGGGGTGAGGGGTGAGGGTGAGTGGAGGATTCGCGAAGTCGAGGAAACTAGGGGATGGGGAAAATGAGGAGGATTAGGTTGGTAGAGAAATGTAAAGTAGAGGAGGGGGAAGAAAAATTAAGATGGGGAAAGCGCCAGGGATAGACGGCCTGAGAGGTGATCAGCCTACTGAGTGGTATGGGTAAATTGATGGACGGGATAATAAATGATAGGATTGAGAAGGAAGTTGGTATGAATTTAGGGAAAACCAGTACGGATTTGTGAAGGGTAAATCGTGCATCTCGGCGTTGTGCAGGGGGATGGGTTTGGCGGAAAGGGCTAGGGAGGGCAGCTGGACGAACAATAAATTGGCCCTGCTCGTGTTTATCGACGTCGGGAACGCATTCAACAGTGCCAGTAAGCGGGATGTGCTGTACGCGCTGCTGAGGCTTGGCGTAGGGGAGGAGTTGATCAGCCTAGTAGAGGACTACCTGGCAGTTTTTCGCTATCGTTCATAGCAAAAAAAGCCCCAAGCCCAAAGTACCAATGTCGAAAAAAGTCGGTTTTTGATGACCTCTAGACCCCCAAAAGGGGGGACAGAAATATTATTTTCCTATGATTTTTTTCTCCATTTTTTTTTCTCTACACGTTGGTATGAACAGTTCCCGCTGCGCGGGAATTTAATTTTGATGCTCTCGTTCTCTTTTAATGATGCCAGAATGTTACTTTGGTTTTTTGTACATCTCAAAGCATTCTATTACTTATTTTATTTTGGGTTTCATGCAAACATGTTACTGAAATAAGCCTGTCCAATTGGTCCTGTGCCATTGGGATTTTTTTTAATTTTTCGCCATTTCTTCATCAACCGTTCGCTTTTATGAAATTTTACTTATTATCAAAGTTGTAGATCTTTTAATTACGAACTCTAAAACTTTTTTCTCTGCTATCAATACTTTCGGAGTTATAGTTTACTTTACCGAGTGAAATCCGCGCCAGTGTCGCAACGCAGTAGCAAATCTGCCGAGTGGCTGTGCCGATCTCAGCTGAAAACATTGGTAAATATCATTGAAACCGACAATATGGGCCGTCACTACAACTCAAGATAAGTTTTTAGGCAATAAGCGCAATAAGATCAGATTTATCTCACTACTGAGAACTGTTCTCATCAAATCATCAGACATAGAGGTCGAGCAAGCCATAGCCAGAGAGAATGCGGTTAGTCTAATTTTATCAGTACGGCTAAGAGAATTTCGCAACAGTATAGTACTGCGGTTGTTGTTGGTGAGGACGTGTATTTACTGGTTTCGCTCACTACAACAGCCGGCGCGTGTAATAACATTTACTCGAGAAAACCTGAACGAGACAAATCGACGGACGACTCAAAACAATATACTGGCCAAATGCAGGAAAACTGGAAAATATATCTTATTTTTGTACGCGATTAGTGGTTGCGACATAATTTTGGCACCATTAGATTAAACCAATGACCGCGATGAAAAATAGTCCGTATTTGATTTATATTACTGGAGTAGATAAGACAACCCTGGCTTTAAACGGCGAACAATTTATTTTTAATTTATCTGGTGTCGATGATATTGCGACAATGGCGCGGTTTTACCTCGGTGAAGTAAGCTATAACTCTGAAGGTATTGGCAGTAAACAAAAAAGTTTTAGACAAGAGTTGTTCGTAATCAAAAGATCTACAACTATGACAATCAAAAAACTTTATTAAAGTAAACAGTTTAGAAAGAAATGGCGAAAAATGAAAAATAGGGAGAAAGTTTCGGATCAAATTTAATTTAGAAGGAAAAAGGTCTCTACAATTTTTTGCGTAACTCTAACCGTTCTTGAGATATGGAACTAAAAGCGTTTTTTAACGAGAGTGGCCCATCTAACATTCGGAGAACCCCGCAAATTGAAATTTATGCTCAGAATGCACCCCCCTGCCGGTTCCTGACAATCTCCAAGCTACATAATTTAATGTTTATTCATTTCACAATTTGACTGAACTAATCATTGAACGAGTATGGAATCACATTTAAACAGCGTTGCCAGACTTCAGAAGTTGTAAGGAAAATGAGGAAATGTTGAACATTGAGGTTATGTTGATATTTAGTATCATAAAATGAAAAATTTATGTAGAATACCTGTAATTTTTGAAAATAGTCCAACATGATATAGAAATAGTAATAATTAACAAGACATTGAGTTAAATAATACGAACAAACAGATCGAATTGAACGGGACATGTTGAACGAACTCACCTAACGGATTATTTGACATAATGACGCCATTGTCGCATTTCTGACACTTGAGTGAGCTGGAGTGCGTTCCCAATTCTGATTTATCCGCACATCTTTCACACGCGCAATCAAAAAATTTGCTTTCTTGTAAAAACTCTCTGCGAACCAACGTCGGCCATAATGAGTAAGTGTAACTACTGTGCAGTTCTCCTCCTGCGGATACGTCTATAGCCGCTCTTACAGTCGCTCTAGAACAGAATTAAAAGTAGAAATCAAGTATCGGATACAGGAGCAAAGAAAAACAACAAAAACGTTAAGAAAGAAAGAAAAATATGAAAAAAACTAATTAAATAAGTTGGGACTTACATAAAATCATCAGCATCTCCGGTGCCCTTACAATCAATAGCGTGATGGATATTTGAAATACAATTGTGGGACATAATAGCCATTTTGGGGTACAAACATCGTAAACCATATCCTTCTGGAGTTCTTGCCTCGAAAGCGTTGATATCTAAAATTCCGCACACTTGATGTATCAGATCTTCAGAAAATCTGCTCAATTTACAAGGCGAACGTAGATATTCGACTACATTGTGCTGGTTGAATTCCCAAGTAGGTTTTTTCTTTTGAATTTCCGGGTGGGCTTCCATGTGCTGAATTTCCTCTTCCCATCGCTTGGGATCTTTTTCTTTTGCCAATAGAACCCTATTACATTTAGGATGGACATATATTTTTGATACCAGAACAGTATCAACCTATTAAACTACATGATGTGATTCAGACAACTCAAACTTATCAGAAAGTGAAAGATACATTACGGCGAAGTCATGAGAAAAGAGAAGTATGGGTGAAAACTACACCGGAAGTAAGTAAAGTATATTTGGATGAAGACGGTAATATGCAGAAAACTTTGCTAAGAGGAAGAACGAATCATAACAGAAAAATATGAAAAAAATTACTGAAAATTTAGTGTTAGAAAAATTCAATAATAAAACTACAAATGCGTTACAATGGCTGAATACTTTTGAAGCGGTGTGTGTTCGCTTAGATATAAATGAAGATATTGAGAAGGTTGAAGCTCTTAGAATGTTTCTAGATACTTCATGTCAAGACTGGTATAGCTCCATGCTCATGAAACATACCATAAATTCCTAATGGCCAATTTGGAAAAACAGTTTTTGTGAAACGTATGCTGATAAAGGTTGGACACCTGTCAGGTATGCTTTTTTGTTTAAATATAGACAAGGCTCATTATTAGAATATGCCTTGAAAAAAGAAAGACTTCTGTTAGAAATAAATAAATCAAGTGATAAATCGACATTGATTAATCTCATCGCTATAGGGCTACCAAATTTTATTATGGATAAAATAAACATGGATGACTTAAAAGAAACTGAAGATGTATTCAATAATATTAGAGGTCTGGAACATTTAGTTAACAAAAAAAATTTAGAGAAAAAAAGTTCATTTGAAAGTAAGATAAAAGAAAAGGAACAAAAACATGTAAAATTTTTGAAAAAGAAAACAAAGGAAATCGCTATCACCCTGAATCCTTATACTGATATAAAAATAACAATAATGAAAAATTGAAGCGAGATCAGGTTAGAAGTGTTAATAATTCGGAATTAAAAACTGAATTAAATAACATTGATCCAAAAAACTTGTAATTCCGACATTGATCAAAATTAAAGTAGTCATAAATGATACTTTGAAAACTGAAGGAATTAATTCCAAATTACTTTCCTTAAAGAAAATTACAGTTACTGATTCTGAGAATAATGGAACATTAAAAACGATTAATGGCGTAAAGAAATCAGTGGAAATAGTCACCTTAAAGATAAAAAACTTTGAAATAGAGAAATTTATGAATTTTTTTATTATAGATGAAGAAAATTTTGACTATTATTTGTTAATAGGATTGGATAGCATAAAAGAATTTCATTTGATTCAAATTACAAATAACACAACATCTTCATATTTCTAATGAGAGAAAAGAAAGCGAAGAAATGAATACAAATTATATTTCTAGCTTTTTAGTTAATGAAATAGAAAAAAGTAATGAATCTCATACAAAAATACTGATGATGAACGAGATGTTATTATAAATGGTAATGATTGTGAATATACATTTAACTTTAATGAAAACATTGAAGTAGAAAACTGCAATATTACAGTAGATCATTTAGATGAGCGAAAACAATTGTTGATAGATAGATTGATTATCAAATAGAAATCAATTTTTGCAAAAGATGAATATGATATAGGGACTGTAAAGGGCTATGAAGCTCATATTGATTTGTCTATAGATAAATACTGTCGTAAAAGACCATATAGATGTACTATTGATGACATGAAAGAAATCGAACATCAAATATCATAATTATTAGAGAAGAAATTGATAGAGGAGTCATACAGTCCTTTTGCGGCCCCTGTAACATTGGTGCATAAAAAAGAAGATGGGAAAAAAACCGACTATGTATAGATTTTCGTGATTTAAATAGAATCATAATTCCTCAGCTACAACCATTTCCGCTGATTAAGGATTTGATGGTTAAAACAAGAAATTGTAATTTTTTTACAACATTAGATATAAATTCGGCCTTTTGATCCATCCCTATGAAAATTGAAGATAAACATAAAGCTGTATTTATAACTCAGGAGGGTCATTTTCAGTGGACCTGTTTACCATTTGGTTTAAAAACTGCCTCTGCAATATTTCAAATAATACTTAGCAGCATAATTAGAAAACATAAACTCTCAGAATTTACTGTCAATTGTATCGACGACATTTTGTTATTTTCAGAAACATTTGAGAAGCATATTGAGCATTTAACTTTGTTATTAGAGGCAATTTCAAAAGAAAGTTTAAAAAGGAAATTTTCAAAATGTAATTTTGCTCAGAATTCTGTTAAAGTATTTAGGTCACATTATTCAGAATGGTACAATTACTACAATAAAAGATAATTTAATAGCTATAAAGGAATTTCCTGCCCCAAAGACACAAAAAAATGTTCGTCAGTTTTTAGGAAAAATTAATTTTTATGCAAAATATATCCCAAATATCTCAGTAATATTAGATTCATTATACAATTTATTAAGAAAAGGACAAGAAATCATCTGGTCCCCAGAATGTCAAAAATCTGTCGAAAAAATAAAAGATCTTCTTTGTGAAAAACCTATTTTAGCTATCTTCAATCCAGGTCTACCAATACACATTTATACGGACGCTAGTATACAGGGTATAGGTACAGTCCTTAAGCAAACACAACAAAATGGAAATGAAAGGTCCTGTGCAAAATTTTCAAAAAAGCTAAAGGATTCTCAAAAAAAAAGCTATATATTTAGAATGTTTAGCCATTAAAGAAGCGGTAAAATATTGGCAACATTGGCATTTGGGAGAAAAATGTATGGTCTTCCCGGACCATAAACCACTAGAAAAAATGAATATTACAGCTAGAACAGATGAGGAATTAGGAGAGCTCACATATTATCTATCCCAATTTTATTTCGAAGTCAAATATTCTCCTGGAAAATTTAACATAGAAGCTGATAGTTTAAGTCGAAATCCAGTATTAGAACCAAACGAAGACCATGTAGAATGTTTAAAAGTCGTGAATTATATGAAACTAAAAGATATTAAAGATGACCAAGAGAAAAACGATGAAATTGAAAAAGATATAAATAAATTAATTTTTCAAGATAATACTATAAGAAAATAGGGAAAAAAGAAAAAATTGTACTTACAGAGGAATGTAGTAAAAGAATAATTGATACTATACATTACCTTTACTGTCATATAGGAAGACAGCAGATGGAAAAGAAAATAAAACCATTTTACGTAGCAAAAAATTCAACAAAAAATATAAGAAAAATGTGTGATTATTGTAAAACTTGTATTAAAAATAAAACAAGAGGAAAATTTAAATTTGGATTAATGTCTCATTTAGGTCCAGCAACTTACTCAATTGAGATAGTGTTAATAGACACAATTGGTGGATTTGGTGGCAGACGGTCTACAAAAACATATTTACACCTTCTAGTGGACCATTTTACAAGATATTGCTATATCTTAACCTCCAAGACATAAAATTCTAAAGATTTTATAAACCTTATTGGAAAAGTAACAAATGATCATAAAATTGGTATGATTTTAACCGACCAATATCCGGGTATCAATTCAAAGGACTTTTCTAAATGAAAAAAACATATCCATTATTTTTACCACGGTAAATGCACCGTTTTCTAACGGTTTTAATGAAAGGTTAAACCAGACCTTAGTTAATAAAATTAGATGCAAGATAAATGAAGGGAAAAACAAACTAGCATGGACTACTATTGCGCAGGAATGTACAAAAAGATATAATGAAACAGAGCATACTGTGACCGGTTTTTCGCCTAAATATTTGTTGGAAGGAAAAGATACCATTATTTTACCAGATGAATTAAAACAGAATTGTTCAGAATAATTTGTCACAGGATAGAAAAATTGCCTTAGAAAATACTATTAAATCACATAACTATAATAAGACATATTTTGATAATAATAGAAAAGAATGTAGACTAAATGTAGGAGATTATGTTTATGTAGAAAATGGTAATCGATAGAACAGAAAAAAAATAGATGAATTAAAAATCGGTCCATTTAAAATATTGGAAAAAATTTCAGATTCAATTTATAGAATAGATACCGGACATAAAACAGTTGAATCCAACCTTTATCATATATGGGAGATTTTTAATAATTTCTTAAGAGGGATTAATTTTTTTGGTGGGGGAGATGTAAATAAACCTATTAAGTTTTATTTTGTATTTAGGTTGATTTCGTTTTTAGATAGCTTGAACGTCATTCAGATATATTACTCGTATGTCCTTGTAAAATATTTTGAAAGATCGTGTCATTTAGTTTTGTGAAATATTAGCTTTAAATGTTGTTTTTCTATTAATGTCAGGTAAGAAACACTGTTTTTGATTTTAAATATGTTATGTATATATGGAATACAATAAGCATTGTTCTGTTAAAAATATATTTTTCTATTAATTTCAGAACAACACATGAGCTTTTATTTCGTCACCCTTATAATACCACATTATATATATTACAATATATATATATATATATATATATATATATATATATGTATTATCACTAAATAATGATTTAATACTTACTTTTATTGTAGATGATTTAAATGTATATGTTTATAAATTTTTGTTTTAGTTTGGCTAGCTCAGTTTGTTTTTAATATTTGTTTAATAATTTATGTTAATTAGATTATTCGGGAGCATGAAATCCTTTTTCCCTTTGAGTCCTGGCAATTTATACTGATGTAATAGTTGAAATAAAAAGAAAACACATTATTTGAAATCAATTTAATTATCAATGCAATATTTATTTGATAAAATAATATGCGACGCCAATGGTTATATGTACCTATTTATTGATTTTAATAATATCATAAATGCGCATGCGTGAAAAAATTAGTCATGCGCTTTAACATGAAACGAACAATTATGATATGTAAGAAGCATCTATATTATACTACACAGTTTGTTAACGATGCAAACAATTGAATGGTTCAACAATAAACATAAAAGAATTTATATATATCATAGTTATATATGATACACATAGCTGTGGGATGAAATTAATTATATACATGGATAGAACAATAGAAATTATATACAGAAGGACATAGTTATTACATTATGAAATTTCAATCACCATATTTATGCAATTACAAGATGGCGTGATTAGCGTAAGTACATATTTTAATTTATATAAAGTTCGGCCTTTTATTAAATTTAATGATTTATGTAATGAATACACTATATGAAGTCTGTTTCTTTCTTTTTTAGATCGATCATGTTTGAAAAAGTTTATCAATTTATGAAATTAAGTACTTAATTGGGATTTTGAGTTTTTACACTATTTATTGGCCAATAAATGATTTAAATACACTGACCTGTTGATCTTGAATTTGGAAGAAAGTCTCTGGATCCCAGGAACACTACACTGAATCTCCAAAAAAACCAAAGTTGTTGAAAATTTCACAGATTCTTGTCGGAAAACTTGTTACAATTAACTGTAAGTATTTCTAATATTATATTTAACAGTACTTTAGGAGTTTAAATGTCTTATACCGGGAATATCTTTAAATTTTTAGGAACACTATCCCACACACTCCTCGCTTCTTAACACTCGCTACCGTTCTCCTTAAGCGTCCCCTCGATTCTCAACTTTTTTAAACAACAAAGTCTTTTGTTCTTTTCCAGATCACTATTCAAAAGTTTATTTATTGATTCACAGTTTGTTATGTCATCTTTTATAACCAATAAGATATTGTCTTTTGTAATCAGATCAGATAATTGAAACTTCAATCACTTATCAAAACAATTTCATACATACAAATACATTAAAATTGGTTATACTTAGATACACTTACATAGTACAACATTCAATATTATTATTGATAGTATATTCTTGTTACATTCATATCAATTATAAATATAAATTCTCTTATGTTATTTGTCTATATGTCATTATTTGTTTATCTATGAAATCTATTGGATTATATTCTATTCAATATTTATATTTGTTCTTATTCTTAAATTAATGATTATAATGAATTAACTATAGTAATATTTGTTTTCATTTCAGATGAACAGCTGTTATGATATGGAAATTATTCTTCGTCTTAGGCAACTTTATTTACACCATTACATTGGTTAGGCAATATCTATATTTTATGTTATCATTGAGGTAATTCCTTTTTTATTATATTGTTATAGGCTGTTATTTAATATATCTTTATTTGATATGTTGTTTAAATTAAGAAAAGTGTTTCCTTTTTACTTGTTTTCTTAAATTAAGTTATTTTCATATATATTTCATACTAGCAAACTTAATTTTATAATACTACTTCTCTTATTATCTAAGATATCTGGTTCAGTATATATTAATACAGTTCTCTAATTTTAAATTTTAAAGAATTTCATTTAATTATTTTGTTATGCAATACTTTTGGCAAACCCTGTATTGTCTATAAAATCAATATGGTTGAAAAACCCGGTATATGTAAGATCTGGCACATTATTTAATTTCCGATGACATTTACCTGTCACCATTGAAAAGCATATTCAAGGTTAGAGAAAATAGTAGTCATGATAGGTAAAAGGTAATAGAGGTATATCTTTGTTATAAGAAAATAACAAGTTTAGTTTTGTTTTGAAAAAAGAGAAAAGTTTGTAACCACAGTCGAATGTGGTTATTTATTTGAAGAAAATCAGTAGTTGAATTTGAGATCCCGACGAGACAACATCGTATTTGAGATTTGTCCCAACATTTTATGAAAATAGTAGAATAAGTTAAATAGTATAATTAATAATCATAAATCTACCCATTCTAAATTCAGTGCGAGTGTATTTTGAAGAAAATTTAATCGTATTTAATTCAAGTGAAAGTTCCAGAATTCTAAATTACATTTAGAATAGTACGAGTCTATTCCTGCTCTTTAGTATTGGTGAGTCCGATTCAGTTTATTATTATTTATCGAAAATATCAGGCCTTTTAACAAAATTAAATAGATGCATCTAAGTTTTAAGAAATATCAGTTTGAATTCAAACGAAATACCTAATACGTATGCAGGGCCGTTGGAAGCGGGCGTGCAAGGCGTTCATGGAACGCGGGCAGCCAATTTTTGGGGCGGCCTCACAGGGCCAACTCTTGCTTAGTTTATAGTTGCCAACATTTTCAAAAAATTAAAATATCGGAAGTAACAAGTAAGATCTGTATAAAATTGGTGCAATATTCCATACTTATCCCCACATCATAAAAATTTATTGATTGGTGTTTAAGTACTCAGATCTGGGGCGTAGCAGGTAGCAAAGGCAATTATTTTGTTACTTTACAGCCACTGTAAAGTTCTTTGTTGAGTGGACATTAGACAGAATTACTGGATTTTCCCAGCGCCGTCGATCTTATAGTCTTTGTTGATCACGTACTTGCATGTTATTCTCAAATTTAGCATTTATTTTATTACCTTTTAGGGCAAAATATTTTATGAATTCGTAATAGCGTTTATTTTTGGTATTTATTCGTGCTTAACGCCGCCCATTTCTACCCCCTAATTGTGGTAGATTTTTCTCATTGGTTATACATTAATTTTGCAGTAGGAGTAGGTAATAATAATATTTTTGTAATAAACTATTTCTTTTAGTTTCACCAGTCAGTTTCAGTTACATTTTTGCACTTACGTACGAATCAGTTATATCATCTTGAGTCCGAAATTCGTTAGTTAAGTGTCGTGTTTTATAATTACTAATTTTCGTTATTGTACTTATGTTAGTTATTAATAATGTTAGTGTGTTAACTAAAGTTTAGTAAAGACATAAACATCATTTTTAAATTTATTGTTGTGAGAAAAAGACGAGGTATTGAACAGTGAAAATATGGACAATATGGTAAGTAAATTTAGTCTTATTTTTTAAACTTTAAGTTGATGTCTATTGAATTGGATTCGGTTTTCTTTTTTTAAATAATTTTAAGAAGATAACAGGTGCGTTGTTGTTGTTGTTTAGTTTTCGTAAAATAATTAAAATTAATAAATCATTTTACAATCTGAAACTAATTTTACAATCTGAAATTACATCTGAAACTAAAACTAACGATCATCGAAATTCTAATCTTATCGAGAGCGCTTTCTCTCATGCATATTTACAATAATACCAAAAATTTAAAAAATAATAATGCGAATTTTGATTTCCAGAAACGAAGAAAAACAAAGAGATTATCTGGTTTTAATTACCGACAACAAAAATCAAGACGTGAGGAGGAGAAATTGAAATTAGCAGGATCCATGTATGTCTTTTTAAAGAAGGAAACGAATCCAGACGAAGAAACGAATACTGAAGAATTTTCGACAGAAATGCCCTCTACAAGCGGCACATCCATGCAGTCCATGGATGTAGATATAGAAGAAGAAGCTAGAGGCTCTAATGAGGAGGAAACCAGAGATTTTGATTCTGATGAGAAAGGATCGGAATTGTTTAATAAAGTCAATTTAACAGAGATTTCCACCGCGCAAAAAGCCGAACCGCCTGCTGAATTATCTCATGAAGATGAAATTGATGTAAATATTATCAGTGTATCGGATGATCCAGGGACGTGGCCTGAAAACATCACTAGCAGTATGGCAAAAATGTTGGTAGAAAGGGGACCTATTCAAGTTAAAAACTTAAAATATCCCATTAGTGAATCTGGACGAAAGTTTTCGGAAAATTATTATTATAAATCATTAAAAAATGGTGAAAAAATTAAGAGAGATTGGTTAGTTTATTCAATTTCTCATGATGCAGTATTTTGTTTTTGTTGCAAAATTTTTGGCACTTCATTTATTGGCAATTTAAATAACCAAATAGGCTTTTCTGACTGGCACCATCTATCAGAAATATTAGGAAGGCACGAACAAAGTGTTCGCCATAACAAAAACGTTAAACAGTGGATATCATTAATTAAAATGTTAAATCAAAAAAGTACCGTCAACCAAATGGTATTAAGACTTTTAGAATCAGAAAAAAAATATTGGTTTAATGTTATGGAAAGAATTGTTTCAATAATCCAATATTTATCGCGACAGTGTTTAGCTCTTAGAGGGTCTTCTTCCAAATTATACGAACCAAATAATGGTAATTTTTTGAAAGCCGTAGAGATGATAGCGCAATTTGATATTGTAATGCGTGAACATGTATCTCGTGTCCAAAAATCACAGGAGAGTCAAATTCACATGAGTCATTATTTGGGTAATACGATCCAAAATGAAATAATTACTTTAATAGGCATGAGAATAAAAACATTTATATTGAATTCGATCAGGGCCGCAAAATATTACTCTGTAATATTAGATTGTACTCCAGACGTGAGCCATACTGAACAAATAACAATTATATTTCGATTTGTTTTTCTAAATTATGAATCTAAAAAGGTAGAAATAAGAGAGCATTTTGTGGGATTTTGTCCAATAACTGATTGTACTGGCGAGGGCTTAAGCGATTTTTTAACTAATTTAATTGTTCAATTAAACTTGAACATTTATAATATGCGTGGGCAGGGCTATGACAATGGGGCAAACATGAGAGGTAAGCATAATGGCTTGCAAAAGAAAATTTTAGACATAAATCCTCGTGCATTTTTTGTTCCTTGTTCAGCGCATACGTTAAATTTAGTTGTCAATGATGCTGCTAATGTGTCTCATGAAACAACAAGTTTCTTTGATTTAGTCCAAGATTTATACGTATTTTTTTCTGCATCGACCAAAAAGTGGGATGTTCTTAAACGACACGTGCCAACATTAACTTTAAAACCACTAAGTGATACAAGATGGTCAAGCCGAATCGATGCATTAAAACCATTAAGGTATCAAATCGGCAATGTCTATGATGCGTTATTTGAAATTTCGGAAAACTTAGTATTATACGATGCATCTACTAGACATAAAGCACAAGCATTGGGACTCAAACTGCACGATTATAAAGTTTTATGCGCAGTAATTACATGGCATGATATCTTATTTAAAGTAAATGTGTTAAGTAAAATGATGCAAAGTTCTTCATTAAATATAAAAGTTTGCGTAGATTATCTTGAAAACCTAATAGATTTTTTTTCAAAAATGCGTTCTGATGAGGGATATATGAATGTACTTGTAGGAGCTACCGAACTTGCAAATGATTTAGAAATACAAACGGATTTCCCGCCCGTTCATAGCATGCGTCGTCGTAGAACCTCGCGTCAATTTGATTACGAGCATGAAGACGAAGCAGTGCGAGATCCCAAAATTCATTTTAAAATAAATTTTTTCTTTAAAGTCCTTGATCAGATATTATCGTCTTTAAGTGACAGGTTTGATGGTTTACAAAGTTATAGTGACATTTTTGGCTTTTTGTTTAAAATCGGTGACATATCAGACCAAGATTTAATGAAAAACTGTAAAGATATGGATTTAAAGCTTCGAGATGAATCCCTAAACGAGTCCGATATTGACGGAAGTGATTTATATAATGAAATTAAAGCTTTTAATTTACATTTTAAGGAGTCTTTACAACGTGAACCTGAGGATATTCTACAATTTATTTTAGAGAACAGCCTTATGGCAACATTTCCTAATCTGTTTGTTGCTTTAAGAATAATGTTAACTTTACCAGTTTCAGTTGCAACCGGCGAAAGGTCTTTTTCAAAATTAAAAATTATTAAAAATTATGTAAGGTCTACCATGTTGCAAGAACGATTAACAAATTTATCATTAATATCTATTGAACATGATATTTTGGACAGTTTGAATATTAATGACACAATTCAAGAATTTGCGGAAAGTAAAACTAGAAAAGTACCTTTTTTATAACGTTTTATTATGATAGACAATTTAGACCTAAGCATTTATTTGTTTTTATGTTCATTTTTTATTTTTATTTAATATTACTTCCATACTTGCATTATATGTTTAAATGTATTTTATACGTGCTAATTTGCACAAATAATTTAATGTTTAATTATTATTATTAATAAAAACGTTACAAGTTACAACATTTACTTCATTTTTTAAAGTTTATTTTCAGAGCGGGCGGCCGAATTAATTCTAGCACGCGGGCGGCCGAAGGCCTAGCAACGGTCCTGTACGTATGGGAAACTAAATAATTCGAAGAATTTATTTAATAAAAATTTTGGACTGTGATCGTAGTATTTGACATTTATCTGAGTCAAGTGAAAATTCGAAATTTTGAACATTTGTTGAAAAAGTTATAAACTTTGAAATTAGAGATTAGTTGTTTTTAGTGTATAGGTTGTTCTTAATTTTAATTTCTGTAGGAAAATACGATTTTGTTATTAACTATATAATTGGGGAAAACCAAATTTTGAATTTTGTGATTTATTAATTGAATATAAACTTTGAATCTAACTTACTGTGGTATTCGTATATAACATAATTTTATAGAAATTAAAATATCCTACTCAATAAAATTTTTACATTTGTATTATTATTGGTGACGGATAATTCATTTAAATACCGTAAATGTCATAAGGCAATTAAAAAGCCTTTATAATCTAGAACAAACAGTCACACGAGACTATTGTGTAAATAATCAGGAATAAGAGTTAATATTTAATTTGGACAATACTTTAAAATTATAAAAATTGACTAATATTTTTAATAACAATTTGAACCCACCATGAGATAAGAGTGATAAAAATTCATTATAAATAAATTCATCTTTTGATCTAATTAAAAATTTTTACTATAGCTGGGAATGATTTGACAACTATCAGATTGAAATAAATATCATACGCTGCTAAAGCCGTGTGTTCAAAATTGTCGCTGCAACGTGGGGCAAATAAAATTTTAATTGTAATATTCATATATTCATTAGAAAAAGCGTGGTATTATGTACAATAAATAAAGGATATTTTGGCGGGGATGTGGCAATAAAACAATAAAACACCAGAGATTATAACGATTTCACTATAAAATATTTTTCAATGTATAAATTATTAACCAAATTGTTAGAAAATACGCACCAGCAACGACACAAAAGTTTTACAATAATGTAGGTATAATAGGTAAGGATAAGGCACTACCTAGTCATTACACAATTGATATTGACATTGACTTAAAACAAAGAGGTGCTGCTGTCCGTAGAAAATTTGAAATTATATGAATTTTTTGATAACTAAATTCAAATTTACCATTTTCAAGATGCATTTTATTAAAACTACTATCACTAAATGTAGCGGAATTTTGAGTATGGCCGCCTTTTTAAACGGGTAAAAACAGCCAAGCCCACCTACTCATACAACATACAATGACTTTCTCACAAGTGAAGTGAAGGGGAGCGAGGCAACTACAAATAAAAGGTGGGAGAAAATTTCGATGATGAGAATTAGCGGGAATTTTGCAAAGAGACCGCGCGAAGTATATTTAATTTGAATTTTGGTTGAAAATCAACAAATGATGTTAAATAGATTTTAACACTAGTTATATTAAATCTATCAGCAAATTTGGTTAAGTTGTAAATTTCTATAAGAAATTATTTTAAACATAATTTAACGAAAAACTCAAAACACAATATGACATCAAACAAACTATTTGATCTTGAACTACTATAATTTTGATTTTTTTGTTTTCAAATTAAGGGTTGTTATGAATGGTGTGTTGTTCTTTAAAAATCTAAAAGATAGGCATATATTACACTAAGGTTATTTAATATATATCTATCTTTTAGATTTTGAAAGAAAACAACATACCATTCATAATAACCCTTAATCAGAAAACAAAAAAATCAAGATTATAGTAATTCAAGATCAAATAGTTTGTTTGATGTAAATTTTCGTTGCATTATGTTTAGAATAATTTATTATAGAAATTTACAACTTAACCAAAATTCTCGATAGATTTGATGTAAGTAGTTAAACATTTTATTTTATTTTCAATATTGATAACATTGACCATTAATTTTCAGTCTTTGAAAATGATTAATAATTTATTCGAAAGCTCGGATTAAATATATAAAAAAAGTCCACTCTGGTGTTTTATTGCCACATCCCCACAAAAATATCCTTTATATATTCTTAGTCGAGAATCCCTTTTAAAGATGACAGAGCACTTAAAAAACAAATAAAAACGTTACATTACCTTAGTGGGGTGATACATTCATACTGTAAGCATATTACAGATGGATCGCTGACTGATTGGAATTTTACGCCTGCTTTTGTAAATACTTCACATTCGAAATCTTTGTGCGCCTTTTTGTTTTTACATTCAGTTGAACATACAGGCCAAAAGCATTGTGAACATAAATTCGTGGCATCTGTGGGTGTGTAACAACCCAAACAGATACAGGGACTATCTAAAATTAAAATAAATTTTATTAGATTTTGTGAAAAAGATTTTGTTTACAATGAACTCCTGTGGAAAAATTTAAAATATTCAAAGCATAATAACTGCGAATTTCATTATTCGGTTCTATACATAACAAATAAAAAAATATTTTTATTATCCTTTAAGATATTTTAAGGTGTATTAAAACATTTTCTTTAATAAAAGGTTTAGCATAATATTATTTCAATTATTGCTCACTCTACTTTCCAAACAAACTATACACTGCTTTTTTTAATGGTGTATATGTGAATCGTCGTAGAGTAATGAGCGAGGGGCTAGTTAAAAGAGGAGCAAGTAGTAACAAGCATTTTTTACGAAGATAGTAGAAGAATATTCATTTAATTTTTAGCCTAACCTACTATTAAATACCCATTCTATCTTCTGTCATATGAGCGCGATCAGTATCCCGCTCGATGGCGTAGAAGGAGGTGTTGTACAGGCGCTCCGATGAGAGCAGTTAATGGACTTTTTTTGTTTGTACAAAATTTCAAATTATTAGCAGTTGATGATTTATTCAAATACATTTAGCATTTCCTTGTTTATTTCGATTCTGTTAACTATAATTTTACACCAAATAAGGGATATATTTTGTTCTAGATTTGGTATTCTTGATTTGTGTATATTACGACATTTTTAAAAATGTGTAAAGTATTAGCAGATATGAAACTCTCTTTGTATCCCTTCGCTATTTGTGTGCATTCAAAGCTTAACTTTATTTTATGTCTGTAGCATTGTTGAAAATTTAGAAAATATCACATTTTACACTATCATTTTATTGGTATTAATAAAATTGTTGCGCCGTAAAGTGGATTGTTTAGACCAAACGAAATATCTCATTGTAAGACCTATTGTTATATTGTATTTTTTTAATAATGGTTCGGTGTCGGAAGTCCTGTAATAAACATTTGAATAACATCTCAGAGTAAAAGGTTTCAATAGGAAGGTCTCACCCTTTGAACGTCGTTCAATAGTAATTGAAATATCTATTGGATGTGTCCAATGTTGATTCTTATCAATGGTTTCAGCCGGGTAAATAATACTAACCAATAGGAAAGGTTTGTTTCTTTTTAGTCCCACCAACGAACGTGTAAACACACACCTTTGAAGATTTCTATTTAACACGTGTTACAACGTGAAGAAATCAGTCATCACTCAATCATGAAGCAGTCACACTTAGTTAAGCAGTTATTACATAGTTATTTCAAAAAACCTTGCAGTTGTTACTTACCTTTGTTGATTAATAATTTCTATGAAATTACGTGGGACATAATTAAATTTCTTCTTTTCATGTTTTTAATACTAATTTCTTGAGCTTAATTGATTTTATCTATTTCAGAATGAGAGACTATAAAATAATGAAAGTGAACGTGTTTCCCAAAGTCAAAATGTGTACGAATTGACTTCCGTTGAAGTCTTGGAAAATAAAACCAGATTACGAAAAGCTGCAAAACATTTTAATTTGTGTCATGTATCGCTGTATAGAAATGTGAAAAAAAAGAAGACTAACAAATCTCTATCAGTTGGCAATGTCAAACCCAGATTGTTTTTTAGCAATGAATGGATTTAAAGCCAAAGGCATATGGCCTTTAAATGCAGATATTTTCAAAGATTCAGATTCTGCTCCATCTTATGTTACAGATTGGCCAAATCCTGCAAGCAAAGAATCTGAGACAAATTACTGAAAATGACTCTTGCTTGACAACGAATCTTCCTAATATACAGGGTTGGGATAAAGTATGGAACCAAGTAAATATCTTTTAAACGAAAAGAACGATATTTATGAAAATTTGCAGGTAAGTGCAATGGAAAAAAATGCATCTGATGTACATTTTTTTGTTAATAATATACTTCCGGTTTAACCGGAAATGCCATCAACTTCTTTAATTTAAATGGGACACCCTATATATTTTTACAGATTTTGAAAGAGCTTGTTATTTTGAATTCATACATACTGAGTTTAGTGTAAAAAAATTGGTTAAAACGAGGAATAGCTCACTGTTAGTTGTACAATAGGTGTACATTTAATTATTTTAGAATAATGAGAAACAAAATTACTTCAAATGTTCAAAATGCTCGCCGTTAACTTGCTGGCAATATACCATCCTATTAACAAATTCTTGAGTCACTCTTTCCAAGACTTCTCCACGTATTAGTTCACATTCATCAATAATTCTTTGTCTCAATTCCTGTAAGTTTGTTGGTCGTCTAACGTAAACACGTGATTTTGGATAACCCCAAAGAAAAAAATCTAACGGGCTTGGATCCGGAGAACGAGCAGGCCACTCTATGAACCTCTACGTCCAATCCATCGATTTGGAAAATTCGCATCCAGAAAATCCCTAACCCGTCTATCATAGTGGGAAGGTGCTCCATCTTGTTGAAACCAAACATTTTGTGGTAATTGCCCATTCTGTTGAAGTGCAGGAATAATTTCGTTATTCAGTAGATCCAAATACTTGCCACCATTCAAATTTCCGTTGATAAAAAATGGGCCTATAAGCCTATTTTCGACAATTCCCATCCAAACATTTAACTTCTGTGGATGCTGGGTATGTGCTTCATGAATCCAATGAGGATTCTCATTTGACCAATACCTTGAGTTATGGCGATTAACTGTTCCATTTAAACAAAAAGTTGCCTCATCGGAAAAAACTATGTTAGAAGCAAAATTTTCGTCGACATTACAGATGTCCATTAGCCTTTCGCAAAATTCCAGCCGTCGGTTAAAATCATCGTCTGACAATTCTTGAACCAACTGTACCTTATACGGATGATACTTTTCACTTTTTAATATCTTTCCTACAGAACGTCGACTGATACCATGGTTTAGTGCTAAATTTGTGGTGGAAGTTTGAAGTGATTCTTCTAAATCGATTGCAATATTTTGTTTAACAGTTTCGTTCGTTGCAGTCCGCGGTCTTCCAGGTTTTAGCAAATTTTTTACCATCCCAGTTGTATTAAAACGTTGTAATGTTTTAGTTACTGTTGAGCGTGATATAGTATTTCTCTCCGGATGCAAATTATTAAAAATATGACACACTTCTTCATGAGTTCTAACACGATCACCATAACCGATCATCATTAAAATTTCAACACGCTCTTTTTCACTTAATTGGACCATTCTAAATTGTAAAATTTATTTCCGTCAATTAGAATTTGACACTTGGAGAACAAAAGTCGTACTAAACAGTACTCGTTTATTTATTACTATGCATACAAACAACATCAATTAGTTTATCTAAATAGTTTTTTGCTCTAATGCAAAAAACTCAATGAGGTTGATCAAAGTGCTATATTCCTCGTTCTTACAAATTTTTTACACTAAACTCAGTATGTATGAATTCAAAATAACAAGCTCTTTCAAAATCTGTAGAAATATATAGGGTGTCCCATTTAAATTAAAGAAGTTGATGGCATTTCCGGTTAAACCGGAAGTATATTATTAACAGAAAAATGTACATCAGATGCATTTTGTTCCATTGCACTTACCTGCAAATTTTCATAAATATCGTTCTTTTCGTTTAAAAGATATTTACTTTGTTCCATACTTTATCCCAACCCTGTAGATTCAATCGATAATTGTTGTTTAGACGTAAGTGTCAGTGAAATCATAAATTCTATGGAAAATTGTGACCCATTAACTTCAAGTTTAACAAGAATTGAGGATGCTTAATGTACAAAAATTTCACCTGGAGGTCAACCTGACTTTGAGCCGGCTCCTGATATTTCTGGTCTTTAATGTTATTTCTCTCTATCTAAAATAAGGCCTTTCCCGAAAGCACCACCTCGAAAATTGACTAACTACCCTCAACGTAAATGAAAATGCCGTGTCCTTACAAACACGCCAGAGAAGAACGAGTTATAAAAGCAATATGACGAAAAATCAAATAAAAAAGAAAACACAAGAGATTAAGAAAGGCCAGGGGAATGGAAAAGAACGGGGACAAAATATAACAGAAAGACAGTTAAAAGACACATTAAATTCAGATTCAGCGCAAACAAAACGGCCCCATAACGATTTTCGCTTCGTTTTTGTCGATATTTCCAGGAAAATTCTCGAAGATGACGTCCGCGTCCAGGTTAGAGCGCACCAGGTGTCCGTGGGGTGTTCGCCGGTGCCATATTTGAATTCAGCGACCCAAAAAACCCCCCGTAACGGTTTTCGGCTCATCTTCTTCAATTGTGTCTGGAAAACCCTCGGGGATGACGTTCAGGGCCAGGTTTGGGCGCACCAGGTGTTCGTGGGGTCGTTTTCCACATGAAATTCAGATTCAGCGCACACAAAACGGCCCCATAACGCTTCGTTTTTGTCGATAATTCCAGGAAAATTCTCGAAGATGGCGTCCGCGTCCAGGTTAGGGCGCACCAGGTGCCCGAGGGGTGTTCGCCGATGGCATATTTGAATTCAGCGACCCAAAAAAACCTCCGGGAGCCGAGTTTCTCTCCTTCCTCGCATGAAGTTCGGGATAGTCCGACGGAGATGACGTTCGTCGGCGTTCCCGAGCTCCATGTGTTCGGGGGGTCAATTTGAACATCATAATCGTGATCAGCGACCTCAAAAACCCTTGAGTACCCAAGTTGGGCCAATTCTGACTCTTATTTACAAAGTTATGAAATTTTCCAAAAGGCCTCTCAAAAAATGCATTTTTTGAATGCATTTTTGGCTGCAGCAATGCAACTTCCGGTTTGTAATAGGTAGAAAGTAGGTAGGAATGGTATAAATAATTTTTGAAAGCGAATGCAAAAAACCGCATTCCGATCCGTGCTGTACTAAAAGATTTCCTAACATAATGCTTCATCGCCTCGACTATAAGTATGAAAATAAGAAGAGTCTTAATTTTAATATAACACAAAACTATTATCTTACCTGCTTTGGGTCCATAAGCAAAAGGTTTCTCGGTGAATATTATATCTCCTGCTTTTAAATTTCGTTTCGCAACAGCGTATCTCCCAATTTTTTCATTTCTGCGAATATCAAACAAATCCTGTAAATATAAACAATGTTTGTAACCATGGTTGCCTAAGTATGCATTGTTGTTCATGTATTAGTGGAAAGTATACAAAATATTAAGTATCTTGTCATGTAATGAGGGTACATTTATAATTTTGAAATCTATACTGTGCTACAAAAGTGGTCAATATTACTCAGTACCGCAGTGCAAATCGATAAGAAATAAAGAAGTCTTTGATATTGTCTAAGAAAAGTATCTCAATTAATTATAAAAGAAGCAAAAAGGGCGTAAAACTCTAGACCACACTATTAACACCTTGACAGTTAGGTAGCGCTGCTTCTTAATCTTGATTCGCAATAGGCAATCGTTATTACCACTTTCAAGATTCCTAGTATGAATGGAAAATGAAGATGCCACTATTTTATTTCTTGTTTATTTCATTTTCTGTAAAGATTTACCACTTTTTAGCTATGAAAAATGGTGTACAGTCGTATAATTTACTATATACCGAGTTAATTCAATTTAGGCAAAAAGAGGAGATACCACTTTTAATCTCAGATTAGATGTTTTGCGTAGTAGGATTTATCTGGTTGTTTTAATCTGTTTACTCATAAGTGTTCACTGTATCTAATTTCAAAATTTCTAAGGGTTTGACATTACATTCTGGACATTTAAGTTTATGCACACCAGACTTCTTTAATGGGGATATTTTTGTTTTCACAATTAATAATGTTTGTACTCACATTATTTTCGGTGTTAAAAGATGTTATATTTTTGTAATTTTTTATTTCCTCAGTTTGGTTAGGAAATATTGGATGTAATGCCACTTCTTCCTCTTTTTATTGAGTAATTTATTTATTATACGCAATGGATAACCGTTGGATGTTGCTATTTGTTTCATTGTATTAATTTCTCTATCAAAATTATACTTCTTCATAGGAACTGAAAATGTTCTATTTATCATTGAACTATATGGAATTGTCACATCAGTGTGTGTTGGTTTTCTGTCAATTGAATAATCAAGTACATTATTAACTCTTTGAATTTTAAAATCAAGAAAATTAATTTGGTTATTTTCTTCAACTTCTAATATAAATTTAATTTTTGGGTGTAAATTATTAATATGGTTGAAAAATACATCTAGTTATCGTTCACTGCATATAAAATAAGATGATATGTCATCTACATATCTATACCAAAATAAGATATTACTTTAAATTAGAAGACACTTAAGAGACCCACAATATGAAGTCGGCAATGAACCGATAAATCTAGGGAGTTCTCCACTTTTAAAATGTCTTCTTAAAAAATAATTGTAAAGATCAGCAGATATAGTTTTCCTGGTTTTCTATATCATTGCACAGTTATACTGATCATAAATGAGAAAAAGATATATATATATATATATATATATATATATATATATATATATATATATATAGCTAATAATGTCTAAACCATAGACAAATAATATAAGAGAGGGTTTGATGCATAGACGGCAAGTGGCACAACATTTCTGCGCCGCCGTCCGCGCATGGAGTCTTTGCATTCGGGCGAACTACAAGAATGTTTTACATCAATAAAATAGAATAAAATAATTTAAAATATTATAAATGACAATAAATTTCAACATATTGCCTTTAATGTGGATAAATATTATAAAATATCCTAGTAGTCCTTAAAAATGAAAATATACAAAATCAATCTTACATTGGTTTGTGTAAATACGGCTGTGTTTGTCAAATTGAAGTGTAAAAAATAAAAATTACCAAAAATATGGTTATGGTTGCAAGTTCTAAGGATGAGTAAAATTATAGTTTTTTTTAATTTATTTAGGGTTTCCGTTCTAATAAAGTAAATAGTGAACCTTTAAAATGTCGTTACCAGGAATAATTCGTTATAGTTGTATTGCAAAAAATTGTTAATAGTAAATATTTTTCGCCACTTCGCAATTTGGGGTTTAAGAACAAAACATTTTTCAACAGTGGTACAACATTTTAGAACTTCCTTATACATCCAGTGATCAAAGGTTGTCTGAAGATCATTTTGATGATGATGCACTTACAAGTACATGTCGCAAATGACTTAAATTTGCTTTACCTTTTCAATTCTTACATCATACACCACCACATAGTAATCCAAGCTTTTTAGAGTACAGTATTTTCTGTAAAAAGAAACCTTATTTTTTGTGACATTAATAGTCTACAACACAAATTGTCAGTCAGATGATATAATTTATTAAATAACTTAGTCTTTATTACAATTTTCATAATTAACTAAATCCATTCACTTATAAAACTATTAATTAATTGGAAAAAATTGAATTCCCGTTTTTAGAAACATAATTAAATTATTCAAATGTCGACACTCTAATAATAAGCTATGTTTCTGGTTTCGTACAACTTTTAATTGCGAAGAATGTAAGGCTAATTTGCAGACAGATATTTTAGATGATCACCATAGTTTCACTTCCTTCAAAGAAAATGATGATAAAATACGTCTGATTTATGTTCAGAGAAGTCGTTAAATTTTTTCCAATACTGCATGACTTTGTTATCATATTTTACAACTTTTAGCTCATGTGGAAAATATTACTGAGAAAAATTAACACTTTGTAAAAGGTCATATAAATTTTGATTGATTCACCTGTCTAGAACATAAATCATATGTATTTCTCAACTCATAAAAGTTTGTGTTCCCGTATTAATTAAAAAATATAATGACGGTAAGAGGACTAACAAACAAAAATATTTTTTGGTAACTTAAAACGTACTACTTCTTTGTTATAATTATTTCATTATAAAAAGTGAAATATAATTTTATTTGTTGGAATGAAATAATTATATAATAAACAATTTTAAGACAAACTAAAATTTACCCACCCATAATCCAAACTACCAAATTTAAGTGTCCCTCCTGTAAGAATTAGTTCTGCCGCCCGCAAGGGGTGCGCTTAGATCGACGCGATGCCAGCTGTTTATACGGGAACGAACACTCTCTTATTACTTTCTCTATGGTCTAAATTTTAATAGCGTTTTCGATTTATCTGCACTGTGCAAGTTCAGTTTGCCCTGAAATGAAGTCACAAAACTGTTCAACTGCCAGTGGAGTGTTTCTAACCCAACTTTCGGTCAAAAAGCGGAAAACAAAGAGAAGGACAGCAAGGAGCAAGACACCATATGAACAAGAACAGCGCCATGAAAAATATATATACTTTATAATAAATGAAACATACAAATTTACTCTTTAAGTAGATAGAAAACACCTCAAGAATAATGTTTTCCAACGAAAAACGCTACACTTACTTCTTCATGTGAATATTTCCTTATAACATTAGTAAAATCGAGATGAAAGATGAAACTAATACAGCGATGTTAATTCGATTTTTTTCATATTTTGCGCCATTTAAAACTGAACTGGAGGAACTACACAGTCTTTCGTTTCAGTTCAAATAAAATTGAACAGAGCTGCTTGTAAATCGAACACGTGAAACCGGAGGAGTGCGAGTCTGAAAACCATAATCGATCACAAATTTTGAACTGAGTGCGCACTCAGGTAAATGGAAAACGCTATAATATTTGTAACATCATATCTTCTTCTTTTTTCTATTCATATATAGTAAATCAATCATAAGGTCTATCCAAAAATAATTATTAAACATCAGGTAGGCATCAAATGAATTGTAACTTCTGTCATTCTGACGATGATCTATATCGAAACAATTGTCGAATTTTTTAGAACGTTTATCATTTTTACAATATATTTTGGAATTATCTAGAAACGGTTAGTTTCATTTAAAAACGTAATATGAGTAGATTCCACAGAGTAAAAGTCGTGTCCGTGACTTTGTTAATATTACGGTTGAAGAATCTGCCGAAAACCTCATTTCAAAGGTTCCTTTGTCTAACAACATTATTTAGTTGAAGAATGAACGGACACGAATTCGGCCTACAACTGGACGAAACTACTGGCAGTAACGAAAATGCATACCTTATCTATTATGTTGGTTTTTCTGGACAGTAATAGTATCGTTGAAGACCCTCTGTTCTGCAAAAGCATTACTGGAAGCGCGACGGATAAGAACTTATTGGGGATACTCGACGAGTTAGTTTATCATAAACAATCATTTGTACTGGGAAAAGTGCATCGGCGTATGTACTAATGATGCTCGATCGATATCCGGCCGGCATGGAGGGCAACGGGCGCTGATTCGCAGCAACGCACCACACGCTCTATGGACCCATTGCAACATTCGCAGAGAAGCACTTGCGTCAAAGTCAATGAATCCTCCATTGAATTTGGTTTTAAAAAGTGTCGTCCACGTAGTGGACTACTAGTAGATTTTTTAAACTTTGTGAGGACACGGCTCTTCTTTACCAATGCAGCTCATGATGGCTCTCTTGTGGCAACGTCCCGTGCGTTTGAACTACAGGATGAAATCCATACATTTCTGAAGGGAGAAGGTCACGCAAACGCCAATCGGTTTCTAAGCCAAACTTTCTGCTGAAATTGGCGTATTTATTCGATGTATTTGAAAGACTAGAAGATTATAACATTCCGGGAAAAACTGCTGCTGTGGAAAACAAAAATCAACGAGGATGGCGGGCAAGACTGTTTTCCCTTATTGAAAAATATGTGGCTTTTAGTGAAGTCATTATTTCACAGGACTTGCTATATATTTTCGTAACACACAGAACTCAGCATCTGGTTTGCACAATATTTTTCTGAAGGTAATCTTGAAAAATATGCGTACATCAAGATCCTTTCAACGCACAAGCTCCAACAGAATTTACTCTGAAAGAAAAAGACAGCCTTATAAAGCTTTCTTGTGTCAGCAAAATATGCAGCCTCATATTTAGTGGAATTTTGGATAACCGCTAAACCTGAGTATATGGCTCTCTGCTCAAAGGCATTAAGAATAATTATTCCATTTGCTACAACTTATCTATGCAAAGCTGTAGATCGAAAATCAACGTGGAGCAAGAAATGAGAGTGGCAGTTTCTGACCTGATACCTCATTTGAAAAATTGTGCAATGATCAACAAGCCTATCCTTCACATTGAATTATTTGTTAGTTTAAATAAGAACAATCACACAGTGTAACAACACTGTTTTTCTTAATAAAGGTGTTTCCAAACAATCAATGATTTTTCTATTAAGTTTTATTCAAGAGGTGCCGTGCAAAACTAGCTTATCTCTAAGTGTGCCGTGGAAAGAAAAAGCTTGGGAACCCCTACAATAGGCGGATAAATTTTAATATTAGACAGATGAAAATTTATATTTCGCACCACCCTATACAACTAAAGAGAATTGAATGAATCATTATCACATTAGCTTGTTTTATAGGTAGTGAACGACAATTAGATGTATTTTTCAACCATAGTAATAATTTACACCCAAGAATTAAATTTTAAATTTTCTCGATTTACGAATTCAATGAGTTAATAATGTACTTGATTATGCAATTTACAGAAAACCAACACACACACACTGATGTGACTATTCCATATAATTCCAATCATCCCATGTCACATGAATTAGCAGCATATAATTCAATGATGCATAGAACTTCTTCAGTTCCTATGATCAAATGTAATTTTAATAGAGAAATTAATACAATTAAATAAATAGCAGCATCCAATGGTTATCCATTACCTATGATAAATAAATTAATTAATAAAAAAGAGGAAAAAGTGGCATCACAACTAATATTTCCTGAACCAACTAACAAAATAAAAAATTATAAAGCCATCACATAGGCAGGTAATATTTCTAATAATATTTCAAAGATAATATCTTTAGTTACAAATACAACAATTTCTTTTAAAACAAAAAGTAATGTGAATACAAAATTATTAAAAGTAAAAACAATAAAGAAGTCTGGTATATATAATCTTAAATGTCTAGAATGTAATGCTGTCTATTTGAGTCAAGCACTTAGAAATTTTGAAACAGGGAACACTTACGAGCATCATTAAATCAACCAGATAAATCCCAGTACGCAAAACATCTACTTGACACCAAACATTCGTTGACAGCTAACAAAGAACTATAAGTACTACACATTTGTGATAAGAAACAAGAACTGGATTTCCTTTGAAAAATTAGAAATTAAATGACACTTAAGAAACACACAATATCAAGTTGTCAATAATAATAATAATAATATATGTTTATTTCCAAATTTCAAATGTTGCAATAAATTTTCATAATGATAACAATAGAATATTGATTAGGATTGTAAACGTTGAGAAGACACATTAGAACCCGTAGGTTGCGCATGGCCTATTACTTCTTGTCTAATAAACCAACATACAGTTTCATCATCATCATGAAACAATATTACAAGCATACTGTGCATAGACAATTGAAATTGAAAAGATTTATTTTATATTTTTTTTTACTTTGTGAAACAATCAGTGGAATATAAATATCACGATTTGCTTTCGATGAATTGTATAACAATGTCTATCTCCAAATTCAGAAGATACTCTTTGAATATTTTTTTATCATTGAAACTGAATTTATGTGCAGTATATAATTCTTGTACGTTTCGTCTAGAAAAATGAAAAATCTGCTTGCTAAGTAAGTAAAACAGCGTTGACCTACTCTTTTTCTCGATGTAGCAACCTGTACATATAAATTTGTTTTATTTCTTGTAAGATAATCATGTGATAATTATAGAAGAGATGTTCTGTTTTTATAAATGAAGATGACAACACTGTGCAAGTACAACTTTCTCAGACTGAGGACACCTGCGTCCACGAATATTTTTTTAGAGGAGTAAACATATTCCTTTCTGTAAATTA
The DNA here is from genome assembly GCA_963921935.1 of Galeruca laticollis. Lineage (NCBI taxonomy): Eukaryota > Metazoa > Arthropoda > Insecta > Coleoptera > Chrysomelidae > Galeruca > Galeruca laticollis. The sequence goes on along the minus strand of OY998178.1, from coordinate 110,862,340 downwards.
TTTTCAAAATTTTTTTCTGGAGAATATCCAATTTCCTGAGATGGGTGTATAATGCACCACCCCAACAATACCGTACCTTAGTCTGGACTCCACAAGAGCGCTATACAAAACTTTGAGGTGTGCGGTATCTAATATTTTTTGTTCAGGCATTTAAATTTGTATGTCAATAATCTGAGGCTTTTGGTAATTTCATTAATTTGTTGGTCCCACCTGAGATGAGAGTCAATAATAACACCCAAATATCTTATTTTGTCAGTGTGTCTTATTGTTTTCCTTAAATCTTCATAATCCAAAGTTAGTTCTCGAAATGGGGGTAGGTTTACATTGTAACTCGAAAAAGGTACGTAAAATGTTTTTTTCAAAATTCATTGTAAGTAATTTGTGATTGAGCCAGTTTACGATACGTTTCAAATCAGTTTCCATTTTCCTTTTTAGCTCATCCCAATTTTCGGCACTATACAGAATGGCAGTGCCATCTGCGAAACTGATAATCTGTCACGTACTTTTATGAGAAGTAAGTAGATTATCAATATATAGGGAGAATAATAGTGGTCCAAGTACTGTCCCCTGTGGTACCACAAATTTGATATTTTTTTCTTCACTAAGCACTCTGCCTATTTTCACACGTTGTTTACGACAATTTAGATAACATGCCATAAGCCCCAATGCTACACCTCGTATACCTGCATCCCGCAAGGCATCCAACAACTGTGCATGACTGACAGTGTCAAACGCCTTTGCAAGATCCAGAAACACACAAGCTGTTGGTTTACTCTCATCCAATAATTTGTAAATACCTCCGACTAGCTTCGAAATAGCATCATTAGTAGACAAATTTTCTCTAAAACCAAATTGTAAGGGCCAAATTATACTATTTTTAATAAAGAAGTTGCTTAATCTACTTTTGAATGTCAAACACTTTAGCAATTGACGTAATCAAAGAAATTGGGCGGTAATTGGATGTTATACATTTATCCCCTTTTTTGAATACTGGAGTTACTATCGACATTTTGAACTCTGCAGGACATGTACCAGTTCTATATATTTGATTTATTAAATGTTCTAGTTGTTTAGATGTTTCTACTGATACTGCTTGCAAAGTCTCTGCAGTGATATTGTCTATGCCTGGAGATTTATTTATTTTCAATGAATTTATTATGTTTAGTATTTCTTTTTCTGTTTCGGGCTCTAGAAACAAACTATTTCCTATGGAGGTTCTTTTTGGTAGGGGTCCAGATAGTTCCTCTATTTTACCAGCATATGTTTCACCAACATCGACAAAATATTCATTGAAAACTGTTGCGATTGATTTTTCATCAGATATTAATTTATTGTCTTTTGTAAGTATTTGTTTTACAGTCTCAGACTTTTTTGTTTTTGTTGAGTTTACAATCTTCCACAAGTTGTTAGAATAATTTTTATTTTTATATATTTCACTCTTGTAAAAATTGACCTTGTTTATTTTTATGAGTCTATTAACATAATTCCGGTAGTATTGATATTGATTCTTTTTATCAATATCATCGGGATGTTCTTTATGTTCTCTGTGTAATTCATTTCTTCTGTTGATTGAAGTGATAAGCCCCTTTGTTATCCATTTCTTACGTTTTATATCTCTTCGTTTTATTTTAATTTCTTTGGTATTTTGTTTTATTAAGCTTTGCAAAGTGTTCATTAATGATTTTGCTAATTTATTAACATCATTAATTTTAAAATGATTTTCCCAACCGTAATTATGCAAGTCTATCTTTAGATTGCTATAGTTGATAGATTTTTGTATGTATTCGCGGTCGACTCCATTTCTCAGTGTTAGTGGGGTAATTACGACTATTGCTTTATGATCTGTAATTGAGCTATCGAAGACGCCAGAGATTGATTTACTCACAATTTCATCATTTTTTACATTGACAAAAATATGATCTAAGCAAGTCGCGGAGCCCCGATCAACACGCGTATTCAAATTTATCATTGATATGAAGTTGTACTCGCTCAGTGTGTCTAAGTATTCCGAAATTATTTCATTATCATCATTCAGATTAAGATTTAAGTCTCCAGCAAATATATGACAAGATATTGGCATATTTTTACAATTTTCCAGGTATTCTTTCAAATTTGTTACAAATGCCTTAGCGTCTATTGATGGAGGTCTATAAACCGCTGTTATAAGAATTGAATTTTTTTCGTGCGTTACTTTTGTTTGTATTATTTTACATTCACCTATATATATGATTTTGTTAGAAGATGTAATAGTTTTTTTCAAATAAATGACAGTACCGTCATTCCTATTTATCCCGCCATGATTGTAAAACATGTTGTAATTGTCTATTTGATAGAAACTCTCATATTCTATTCTGAACGTTTCTGTCAGAATGATGCAATCGAAGTCATTTCTCAATTGGCTCATTAGTATTTCCAGTTGATCAAAAATTTTTTGTATGCTTCTTATATTCTGGTGTAATAAGCTAAATAAGTGTTTTGTCCCACCCTGAAATATAATTTCGTTCAACCTCACAATATTCCTTATCTCACAAGTTTCCACTGGTTTATGCCGACAATCTCTTATATATTGATCCATTATCTGAATTTAAAATTTAGTTTAACATGTATAAATGTAAAATGGAATGTAACAAAACCAATCCAAAATATACATACACACATACATACACCTATATGCACACAGATATATGCACACCCACATACATATACATTGTGATAATAGTATCTTTTATTTATTTAATTGTTTATATTTTTTATATTATTTGTATTAGGTTTATATTATTCATTATAATTTTAGTTGTTGAGCGCCAGATGAAATTAATGAAATAATAAATGAATGTCTGTTTAGTTTAAAAAGTATAAGGCCAGCTAACTTCAGTCCTCAAGATGAAACTCTTAATTATTTGCAGGGAATTATCGTGAGTGAGGATACGTTTATATTTAAAATTAAACTTCAAAATATTTAAGATGTTATATAATTTATAAGGAAAACAAATATTTACACTAACTGTTACTTATTATTTTCCAATAATTTTTAAATAGATCTACATAGTACTCAATACGTTTCTGTACTACAAATAAATACCTTGGCCAATGGTTTTAACTATCTTACTGAATAATATTTAAAGGTTATGAGAAATTATATTGAAATTATCGGAAAGATCCTTCTTTTTTTTATATATTAGTTATAAATCTATTCAGTAAAATTTGTTATAATATTTTTATCTAAAATTTGTTGAGTAACTTTTTATTATATCTGGTCGTTGAATTTTATGTGAAATATATCAAAAAAATTATCATTTGAATTGACACAAGTCCGATCAGATAAAAAGGTTATGTACTAAGTTTTGACAGTTCCTTTGTGAAAAATAGAAATGATATGAATTTAGTTTTCGTAAATTTACCTTACAGTTTGTAATTATGCACTGGATTCTTCTTCGATGTTTCTTAATTTAATTAGGTGTAGTAATGAACTGAACCAAAATTGAGGTCTATGTCCTTGCTGGATACCGAAGACTGCTTCTACGTAGTTTCAGTAAGTAATGCTTTATTATATTTACTTGTGTTGTGATCAAATACTTTTTCTCCTCTTTATTTAATCTACAATATTCTCCACTAGTGTTATTGTACTCTGAAGTAATACTTGATTTATTATACTTATATTTGAGAATAATTTCTTCTGCATCTATTCTTATATTTCAACATGTATCTTCTTTCTTTAGTTTTCTTATTATAATCTTATTTGATTCTTCTAAATATCTCTATTTTAATAATCTCTTTAGAAATCTCTCTCAATTTTCATTCCTTCTTTTCAATCAAAAATCAATCAACAAACTCCCTCGATTCCCCTTAGCAACCATCAACATTTTATTTACATTCATACTAGATGAAACTTTTAATTTTATATTTTGACTAAATGACCTAGCATACTTCACTTGCACACTTCAAAGTTTCTTATCTAATGGTTTTACAATAGATTAAGATTAAAATCGTTATAACAAATTATTGGATTAATAATAAGTATAAAATTAGATTAATTTGAGAATTAAAATTTTAGTTCAACATTCCCTAAAATTTTCGAGAATTATTCTTTTGAATGTATTTAACAAGAATATTTTCGAACATTTTACGTAACTCTTAACTAACTAATAACTTGTATAAGTACATACTATTGCTAATAAATATTCAACTATAAACTAATCATTTATTTCAATTTATTTTAGGAGAAAGAATTGAAAAATTTCTATAACAGATACATGAAAAATTCCCCGAATTTTCTTGGTTGTAGGATGTATTAGTTGGTACGAATTTACTCCATGTTGGGTATTAATCAGATAAGGACCTTCATATAATAATTGTAGTTTAGCACACTTGTGATTTCTATGATTTGGAACACGCAGAGCTTTAAGAATAACATATTCACCGAATTGAAAGGTAACTGGTTTCTTTATTTTGCTCTTTCTTCTCTTAATGTATTTTTCTGCATTCTTTAGTAATTTTTCATTTGTTTTCTCGACTAACTGATTATAGGTTTTCTCATTCTCTAAGATCCAATGTCTTGCTGGTTGTTCATTTTTAAATAAACATATTGGTGCCAATTCTGTAATTGTATTGGGTATGTTGTTCATATAAAATTGTACGTTTTCTAGATTTTGTTCCCAATATTGTTGTTTATCATGGATTAAAATTCTCAGATATTTGATTATTTCCTTTATGACTCTTTCAGCTGGGTTAGCGTTTGGATGTCTAACAGATGTAAATATAGGGTTTATATTTGACTTAATCAACCATGTTTTTAATGATGCATTATTAAAATAGGTAGCATTATCCATTATGCAATTATTGGGAATATCATTATCCATGAAATATTTTGTTAAATTCCTCTTTGTGATCTTTGTATTCGTCTTATTACTAGGAAATACAGTTATACATTTTGAGAATATGTCCACAATTACCATGATATGTCTACTGCCTTCTATACTAGGTACTAAATTTGAATTGTAATCTATTGCTATGGTTTCTAGAGGTTTTGAAGCTAAAATAGTTTTAGGTAAATTTTCATTATGGAAATTCTTTTCCTTGGCAAATTGGCATATTTCACATGTTTTAACAAAGTTTTTTATTAGATTGATGTCCTTCCTAGAAATATAATTTTCTCGGAATATCAGAAATAATTTTCTTGTACCAATATGATTGAATTCTGTGTAATTTTTTTATAATTCTTCTTGCCAAATCTTCTGTGATTACATAAACTTCGTTACCGTATAATGATTTATAGAATACCCCTTCTTTAAATTCAGATTTATTTTTTTCGTCTTGTTTTAAATTCAATTGATCTGCCTTTATTGTTCCTAATGAGAATATTCCTTGATTTTTCTTAAAAATATTTAGTCCTATTTTCTTTTCATTCATGCTATTGTTTTGTAAATTACTGTCCATTCTGCTGATGTTGTCAGGTACAATATTTTTACAACCTGGTACATATATGATCTCGAAATCATATTCTTGTATCAGTGAAGCCCATCTATGAATTCTAGCGTTCCCATATTTATTTTTTTAAATAGTTGTAAGTGCTTGATTGTCTGTCAAAATGTCAAATTTATTTCCAAGTAAATAAAATCTTAGCTTTTGTATACAGAATATGATGCTAGCTAATTCTAGTTCGCCAACACTATAGTTCTTTTCTGATTTTTTTGTTAGTCTAGTTACAAAAGATATGGGAATTTCTTTATCATCTAAATTTTGACTTAATACTCCAGCAAAACGGTTTATCGAAGCATCAGTCTTTAGGATGAATTTTTCGTTATAATTAGGATGGTATATTTTAAGTTGTTTTAAGAATCCCTCCTTTATTTTGTTAAAAGCTACTTCTCTTTCATGGTTCCATTGCCATTTTACATTTTTATGAAGCAATTCCAAAAGTGGTAACTCCATTTCAGATAAATCTGGTACTAGTCGTTTAAAATAGTTCAATGTACCTAAAAATCCTCTAAGAGTTCTTAAATTTGATGGTCTTGGATATTCCTGAATTAATTTACATCTTTCAGGAGACATTTCAATACCTTGTCTATCAATTTTGAAACCTAAATATTCAATTTCTTTTTTATAAAATTGGCATTTCCCAACGTTTAATTTTAAACCAGCCTCATCTAACTCCTTTAAAATTATTTTTATATGTTTAAGATGTTCTTGTTTTGTTTTAGAGAAAATTAAAATGTCGTCTACATAATGTAGGGTAAAATCTTCATATTTGTTTAGGATTTTATGGAGAGCCTTGAGTAGTGCACTTGTTGCAGATTGTATTCCGAAAGGTGTAACGCAAAAACGATACACTACTCCATCAACTATGAAACCTGTGTAGTCTCTACTTTCTTCATGGAGTGGTATCAACCAAAAGCTGTGTTTTAAATCTAATTTAGTAAAATAATTGGTTTTAGTAATTCTCCCTAAAGTAGCTTCTATGGATAACGGTGATTCGTATTCTGGAATACAGTGTTTATTCAAATTTCTAGCATCAAGACATATTCGAATATCTGGTAGTTCTCCTGTTTTTGATTTCTTACGAACTATAACGATAGGGTTTATAAAAGAAGTTGTGCTATACTCTATAATATTATCCCTAAGTAGTTTATCAATTGCTCTCCTTGTGTCATCTTTATATTTATAAGGGATAGGATAGGTTTTTGATTTGAAATTTTGTATGTCATTGATTTTGATTTTGTGTACATAATTAGTAGCAACTCTGGGCTCTTCATTAATTAATCCTTGATATTTTACAATTAACTTCATTACTTCATTTTTCATCTCTTTTCCACAATTTATTATTACTCCTTTTAAATAATTTTCTTCATTTACATCTCTCTTTCCATAATATTCATATAAATAATCATTTGTTTTCTCCTCACAATTATTTTCCATTCTATTTAAATCCATTTCTTCACACTCTCCACTTCTTTTAAACATATCATTTGAATAACCTTCTTGTACTCCCATTTGTATTTTATTTAAATATTTTTCTTCTTTATTGTCTTCTTCTTCGAAACCAATTTCTACATTATTCATCATTATCGACTTCATATTATAATCAATAATTATTTTGTGTCTATCTAACTCGTCATTCCCCAACAAAATATCAAATTCCATATCCTTTACCACTAATAGTTGTGTATTCACTAAGCAATTGTTAATTTTTATATCTACAATTAAGGATTTATTGACTTCCCCTAATTTCTTTCTATTCATTCCTACTAAGTTGATTTTTTTAACTGTTACAATATTTTTATTTAAATTTAATTTATTTACAAGCGCATAGTTTATTAATGATGTTTCAGAACCCGTATCAATTATTATCTTAATATTTTGATTATTTATTTTCCCATGAATTATTACCAATTTTGTTTCTTTTGTTTTTAGATCATCGTGTGTCATAAGAAATTCACAAGGATGACAATATTTGTACAGACTCTCCAAAACACCATTATCTAATGAAAATCCTGTCTGTGGGAAGAGTTGTCAGGAGCTTGGGCCGAAGAATTTTCCCTATATTCCTGATTTACTTCACGGTGATCGTTATGTTCTAAACTACGTTCCCTTCTCTGATAATTCACCCTTCGATTATCATTTTGCCTTTCTGAATTTATCTCTGTATCAGAGCTGTCTTTGGCGATAATTTGTATTATTATTATAATTTCTAGGATTATTATTATTATAATTATTTTGGTTACGTCTGTCATAATTGTATTGATTGGGATAATTAGTAACTCTATTATTTACATTGTTGGGATCACCATTAAAATTATTATTGTATCTAAGTCTATTAAAATTTCTGTTATTTGTGTTGTTGTTAATATTTTTTTTATAATTGTTATCATTATAATTTGGATTGTCTGCATTTCTGGTATCGTAACTGTAATTTCTATTTTATCTGTTCATTCTATTATCAAGATTTCTTTCCACTCTTTTCAGATATCTATCTAATTGGTCGAATGATTTTATATTTTGGGTAGCTATTGTCTCAGATATTTCAGGTTTATAATGTCTGGAGATATACAGTACTATTTCTTCCTCACGAATACACGGTTCTAAGAATTGTGATTGTGAGTACAAATTTAATGCATAGTAGCTCATACTTTGTTCTCCTTTATAATTGTATCTTCCAAAATAAAGTTTTTCTCTTAAAATTTCTTGATTTATTTCACTCCAATATTGTTTCAGAAACTCTTCTTCAAATTGTACATAATTATTAATAATTGATTCTTTACTATTGAACCAAAGTTGTGCTTGTCCACCTAAATTACACCTTATTATTTCCTTCATATCTTCTAAGTCTTCTGTGTATTTAGTTTTACTTCTCAAAGTCCTCAAAAACACTTTTGGGTGTATTCTTCTAATGTCCCCTTCAAATTTTATTATGTTATCAATTCGAAACGTTGGTAATTGTGTGACAATATTTGAGTTTTTGATTTTGTTTTCTAATCCTTGTAATTTTCCTTCTATGTCTCTTTGTATAGTTCGTATTGCTTTCTTATTTTCTTCTTCAGCAATTTTTAAACTTGTTTGTATTCCCGTTTCCATGTTTTTGTCTAATTTGTTTACGTCATTCCAAATTTCTTGTATTTCCACTCTATTTTTCTTTATTTCTCTATCCAATGCTTCACATTTGGTATACATTACTTGTGAACATCTATCTTCCACTACGTCTAGTTTTCTATCAAACGTACTTATTTCGTCTTCAATTTTTTTATTTATCATATTGATTTTTCCCTCTTGTAAATTTATTTCTCTGGTAAGTGTTTCAAATCTCGATTTCATATCTTCTATGTGCTTATCAATGTGTTCGTTTTGTTTCTCGATTTTATGGTCAATTTTTGTACTGATTTCTGTACTTTGTTCTTGCATTAATTTCTTCATTAGGGTTTCAAACATATTCATCATCTCTGTCTCCTTCCTTCTTGTTTGTTCTCCTCCGGCTTGTTGTTCTGCGTCATCCTCTTTTCTTTCCTTGTCATAATCTATTTGTTTTACTATGATGGATTCCCTGTATTCTTCTGCTTGGACATCTTCTAAATCTGTAAAAATGTAGGTTTCTGGATTTTTTTTCTCTTCGATCAATACATCTTTTAATCTGTTAATTATTGTTTGTTTGGTTCCTTGCTTATCGATATTCCTTTTCTCCAGTTCTCTTCTAATATCTTGTATTTTCAAGTCCTTTAATAATTTTCCTCTTATATTTTCCATTTTAATCTCCTGATTTATTTACAAAGTTTGTTGAATGTTTAGATTTTATTTCCCTTTACTTTCGTTTTTTTTTATAGTTCTGTATCCTCGTTTTTCGATCGCCACACGTTGGTTAGTGCCAGTTGTGATAATAGTATCTTTTATTTATTTAATTGTTTATATTTTTTATATTATTTGTATTAGGTTTATATTATTTATTATAATTTTAGTTGTTGAGCGCCAGATGAAATTAATGAAATAATAAATGAATGTCTGTTTAGTTTAAAAAGTAAAAGGCCAGCTAACTTCAGTCCTCAAGATGAAACTCTTAATTATTTGCAGGGAATTATCGTGAGTGAGGATACGTTTATATTTAAATTTAAACTTCAAAATATTTAAGATGTTATATAATTTATAAGGAAAACAAATATTTACACTAACTGTTACTTATTATTTTCCAATAATTTTTAAATAGATCTACATAGTACTCAATACGTTTCTGTACTACAAATAAATACCTTGGCCAATGGTTTTAACTATCTTACTGAATAATATTTAAAGGTTATGAGAAATTATATTGAAATTATCGGAAAGTTCCTTCTTTTTTTTATATATTAGTTATAAATCTATTCAGTAAAATTTGTTATAATATTTTTATCTAAAATTTGTTGAGTAACTTTTTATCTGGTCGTTGAATTTTATGTGAAATATATCAAAAAAATTATCATTTTAATTGACACAAGTCCGATCAGATAAAAAGGTTATGTACTAAGTTTTGACAGTTCCTTTGTGAAAAATAGAAATGATATGAATTTAGTTTTCGTAAATTTACCTTACAGTTTGTAATTATGCACTGGATTCTTCTTCGATGTTTCTTAATTTAATTAGGTGTAGTAATGAACTGAACCAAAATTGAGGTCTATGTCCTTGCTGGATACCGAAGACTGCTTCTACGTAGTTTCAGTAAGTAATGCTTTATTATATTTACTTGTGTTGTGATCAAATACTTTTTCTCCTCTTTATTTAATCTACAATATTCTCCACTAGTGTTATTGTACTCTGAAGTAATACTTGATTTATTATACTTATATTTGAGAATAATTTCTTCTACAGCTATTCTTATATTTCAACATGTATCTTCTTTCTTTAGTTTTCTTATTATAATCTTATTTGATTCTTCTAAATATCTCTATTTTAATAATCTCTTTAGAAATCTCTCTCAATTTTCTTCCCTTCTTTTCAATCAAAATCAATCAACAAACTCCCTCGATTCCCCTTAGCAACCATCAACATTTTATTTACATTCATACTAGATGAAACTTTTAATTTTATATTTTGACTAAATGACCTAGCATACTTCACTTGCACACTCCAAAGTTTCTTATCTAATGGTTTTACAATAGATTAAGATTAAAATCGTTATAACAAATTATTGGATTAATAATAAGTATAAAATTAGATTAATTTGAGAATTAAAATTTTAGTTCAACATACACCTATATGCACACACATATATGCACACCCACATACATATATTGATTATTTACGAAATGACTTATAATGACTAATAAACTAACATATATGATTTCTTATTAAGGGTTCAGCTTCTTCCAGATCGCAATCTGACTTTGGATTTGGAAACTGATACAGGAACTATAGTTGGTTTCTTATCTTTGAAAGATAAATCTAGGGAGTTCTCTACTGTCAAACTGTCTTCTGGGATAATTGTAAAGATCGCAGATATAGTTTTCCTGGTTTTATATATCATTGCACAGTTATACTGATCTCAATTGAGAAAAAGATATCCAGGATATCCCCATAGGACTAATAATATCTAAGCTTTAATATTAATAACATCATATCACTTCACGTCACTTCTTGGTCTAGCCAAAAATAATTATTAAACATCAGATTGGCATCTGTTATTCTGACGATGATATTTTATATCAAAACAATTGTCAAATTTCTTAGAAGTATTAAAATGCTTTTCAATATATTGTGGAATTATCTAGAAACAGTAAGTTAAATTTTCTCTTCTAAATTAATGAGGTGTTATTTTTAAGGAAAAATATCGATTTATCGGAACTATTAGAATTGATACTAACTGTCAATCAATCTAAATTTACTTTACATATATTTATTAGCGCAGAAGTTCGTTTTACAAATTTATATTAAAACACTTACCGCTTGACTCATTTTTTTCACTTCAAATTGACTTGAAACAGTCTTATACTTAATCCTTTTTCACTATGAATAACCAACAAGTGATAATGGCGTTTTAAATAGTACTGGGAGTAAAGTTGGCAATTGATCAAAATAAAATGAATTATATATAGAAAACAGTTTGTTGATGAGTTTAGTAAACATGCTCGAGACTTTTCTCGAAACGTTTATATACTAAGTAGTTATCCAATAAAAATATATCAATTTCAAAAAATAACTTGGATTAGATATATAGGTCAACAGTAGAAAGAAGATAATTCTGAAACTCATTTATTAACGAAATTCTGTACTTTCAAAGGGTGTATCACTAAATTGTACACAACTTTTTTATATAAGTTGCTAACCGCTAAACCGCAATGTCTCAAATTTATACTCACAGTGATATCGACAACTACCTCAAGGAGTTAATTAAGAAAAAGATGCAAACAGAATGGCATAATGATCAAAATAGCCTCAAGAGCATTAAATCGCAATTTGCAGACCGACTAACATTAACACCCAGCCGGTTAGAACAAATTAAAATATCAAGACTAAGACTTGGCCACACTCGTTTAACGCACGGCTATAGAATATCTAAAGAAGAACCCCCCAAATGTAACAAGTGCAACGTAAGACTGTCTATTAAACACATCCTTGTTGATTGTACAGAATTCGAAGAGGAAAGACAAGAGAACAAAATCTCCACAGATGTTAGTGAAAATCTAAAAACTCTGGAACAAATACAAAAAACAATACAGTACCTAAAAGATATAAAACTCTATAATTATATCTAGTGAATACTTAGTGAATGTTTTAGTGAATATTTAGTGAATGTAATGCTGTAATTTACTATGTAGTTAAATGATATTGTAAGTGCTAATGACCCTTAGCGGTCGAAGCACATCTTCACAAAAAAAAAATTATATATAGAAAACAGTTTGTTGATGAGTTTAGTAAACATGCTCGAGACTTTTCTCGAAACGTTTATATACTAAGTAGTTATCCAATAAAAATATATCAATTTCAAAAAATAACTTGGATTAGATATATAGGTTAACAGTAGAAAGAAGATAATTCTGAAACTCATTTATTAACGAAATTCTGTACTTTCAAAGGGTGTATCACTAAATTGTACACAACTTTTTTATATAAGTTGCTAATATAATTTTTTTTAATTTGAAAGGTCTCAGGTGCTCTTGCTATGCGGTCTATATTGATTGACTTTTTCAGATGTCAAATACGTATTGGTTTAAAACGTTCAATGTCTAAAAGTATCATGAACACCTATAAATAATTGTACATTCAACACGACTTTCAAATTATTAACTTGAAATACAGTTTTTATTAATGTTTATTTTACAAAAATGATTATTTCTACAAGTAAACGATAAAACAATGTGAAATCTAGTAACTGATGGCCTTTTAATTTACAACAAGTAATTTTATATAGAATATTTATGCTGATTACGGGGTCTTCGTCTTACACCGTGGAACAGCAACTCATCTCCAAGGGAAACGTTGATATAATTCGTCTCCTCGTAAATTCAGCTTACGCATCTAGTGAGGAAGTAGAACAGTTGAGTGGCCACTTGGGATGGATTCATTGTAGCTTTGTAGTACTTTGATGCCCATTTTTTATATACACAGAATACAAAAATAAAAATTAAGAATAAATAAATTAATAAGGTCCGTAAGCTGGGGGTTTTTGAGACTTGTCCGAATGTTAATTGAGGTTGATTTTCTACAAATTTACTTTTTAGCGGTTGAAGACCTTCTAGTTCTGTTTCCTCCAAATGATAGTCCAGGTTTGATGTGGTTGGACGGAAGGTACTGTTGTCTAGATTTAATAGTAGTATCGGCTGGCTATATAGTTGCTGGTTATTTATGACTGTATGATGTGCTACTACTTGGCGTCTCAAAGTAATTTCTAAGATATGAGAATCAGCTGTAAGATACTTGGTTTCCTCTTGATTTGGACATTTGCCGTATCCTGGAATGGAATGTTGTACAACTAGTAGAAATTATTTAGTTGTTTCAGAAATGGCTTCGACAATTGAAATTTGGTTTTCCCGCAGGTGGAAGTGCGTTTAATTTCATGCAAGTTTATTTCACAAGGCCTCTCTTCTTGAATTTCCTGCAGGTCTATTCTCGGGCAGACATACTGCTGAGGGAGAATCTCTGCATGGTTTGCTTGAATATGCGAAGTTGATACCATTCGTAATTAAAAATTTCTTCTCAGATATTATTACCTTAAACTGAATCCCTTCCAGTATTGGAGCAGAAAATAAATGATAGTAATCAAAAACCTTGGGATATGTTATAAAAATATTTAAAATATTTGTAATTTTATTATAATATGAGAAGTAATCAATTTTAATTAATTTTTCGTAAAGTAAAATTTTATCGAATTCAATTTCTAAGGGCAATTCATTTTTAGTAAATATTTTTTCCAAATTCTTTAGTTGTTTAAATAAATCAGAAGTTTTAATTATGCTTGGATGCATCACTTGAAGTTTAGCAAATGTAATCGAATTTTCAATATCGTTCAAAACCGAATTAATCAATTCATACTGATCTATGATTAAGCTAATAGCCATCTTAATATGTGCATAATATTCGTAATCTGCTTGTCAGTTGATGAAATTATGGATAAATTTAATTTTTCTACATTCATGCAAAAAACAACAATTTTGTGAAACACATTTAATGGAAAAAGTGGTTCTTTCTTACACTAGTGCAACAAATTTTTTGTTGCACTCATCTGTCATTATTGTCAGTTTTGTGATGATTTATGACAAACATAAACATTTAAATAAAATAAAAATCCAGAGCAAGTGTCTGATCCTGCTCTAATACAGTAATAATATATGTTTATCTTACTACTTAGTCTCAACGAGTTACAATTATTGCAAAAATCTTTGATTACTTAAAATTTAAATGGTCAAAGCGAAATCCAGCTATGATTAAGTACTGACAAGGTGAAGGCCATAAAGATACAAAAAAAAATAAGTTTGAGTTCCAAACATATTATATTCTAATTTTCCAGTTTTTGCGTGAATGTAGAAAAAATATTGTATGCAACTCGTGCAAAACGTGTTTTTTGCACTCGACGTATTGTCAAACTCGGCCTAAAGGCCTCGTTGGACAATTCCACGTCGCGTGCAAAAAACACTCACTTTTTGCACTTGTTGCATAAATAACTATTTGGTTTCCAAAATTTGTTCGTTATTGGTTATTTGTCCAATGGTTTTATTAAATTTATCAATGAGTGAGACCGATAATGAATTTTGATTTCTTATACTACTAGCTAAATTATTTTGGTTATTTTTTAATTCTTTGATGAGAGTTTCAAATCATTCTTTAAAGCCCTCTTTTTGTTCTGGAAGGATGGGGTAATATTTCTGCTAGCTTACCGTTAATCTTGGTTTTTGTGAATTTACAATAATTTGAGAGATCATTAGCGTATTGGATGTTTTGATCAGCATAGACCCTAATTTTTGCAGCTTGAAATTATAATTGATTTCTTTCTAAAATAATTGGATTAAAATCATAATAGTGTATAAGTCCATAACTGTACATTTCAATTTCTACGGTTCCTAACTTAAAGGGAGCGACCCGGGATTGTTAAATAGATTTCTAATTGTTATTTTATCCTGGAATTCCATAGTTCCAGAACATCTGATATAAAGCTGAATTCTACATTCTAAATTATTGTCTTAATATTAGGTGTGAAAATTGTGTAAAAGTATCGTACATAAGTTTCTATTTTTCAGGTTTTTTCCAGGGACGTTTCAAATTGTCCATGTGTACCTTATCTCTATTTTCTGTTGAAGCTGTTTTATGTGAAAGGTTGACGGTTTTTAATTTGATTGGTAAAGTATATTTATTGGCGTGTTTTCGTCGTATGTGTTTTCTTATACATATACTTTTTGACTGGGTTTAAATATATCCGAAATTGAATAGATGAGTCTTTTACTTGATGAAGATCCATACTGAACGATGAAATAAAACAATATAATTTGTTTAAATCTTCATTTATTTGAACTAATGTTCAATTTAAAATTGTTGACGCGTTTCACTAACACAGTAGCTTTGTCAAATGAAGGTATAATATAAAAATGTCTTGATATATACAGTGCAAAAATACAGAATTCTATTTACTAATGTTAACAAAGGTATTGAAAGAAATTACCTGGAAATTCATTCACTACAAACATTCCTAGGCTATCTTCTAGGTAAAAAGGTTTAATAAAGGAGGGTGATTGATATATATTTGGTCGTTAAGAAGATTACCTGAATATTTATTTTGTTAATCTCAAGGGCCTCTAATAAATTTAAACTAAAGGATTTACCGACTACATGGAGAATTTCAAAATTTGGGTCGAAAATGTGTTGGTTTTCTAATAAATGATTTGAATAGTTAGACTCTAATATTTTGTTATCATAGCTACGTTTGTGTTCCGAAATTCAAGTTTTAAAATTTCCCAAAGTTCTACCGATATAAATTTTATTACAGTTGTCATTACCACATTTTAATTTATAAACTTCTGATTTGTTTAAAAATGTGGTAATGACAAATGTGATAAAATTTATATCGGTAGAACTTTTAGAAATTTTAAAACTAGAATTTCGGAACACAAACGCAGCTATGACAACAAAACATTAGATTATAACTATTCAAATAATTTATTAGAAAACCAACACATTTTCTGTGACTTTAAGTTAAAGTTAAAACGCAAATACTTTTTTGTTACATTCATTGGGGAAAATCGCGAGAAACGTAACTGTATATAATTCAAGATGGTGGAAACGCCCACTGACGGCTATCTTGGAAGCTTGAAAATAATTTCCAGCATTTTCCCTTGCCCACTTTACCTATAAATTTTTTTACCGTAACTCTCTACAATCAATAGTTTCTGAGATACAGCCGCTTACCTCGCTTATTTGCCCATCCGGTACAAATATTCTTCCAGGCATTGGTGAGAAAACAATCGTGCTCAATAATTTTTTTTATTTTTGACAAAAAGAAACAGATCACAACAGCACGGTTTTTATTGAGACTTAGCGATCGCAGTGCCTCACTTACTTTCAGGCTCGTATCTGAGAGGGGGTTCAACACCCCTCCCCCCCCATCTCAAATCAGTAACAGCAACAGTGGCAATAATATTAAATAACCTGATATATAACAGTGTCAACTGGCAACAATGTACAACAGTAAACGATCGTGCAGTGGCCATGCCTCTTCCCCACCGCGCGTTTGAACGTAGGTAATTCCCAGAGTCTCATTGTGAACAAATTCGAACGACTTTTGATTTTTAGTAGTAAATGTTAGCCAAGTCACAACAGTGCATGGTGCGTACGCGTAAGATAAAAGGTAATATTTATCTGCAGTGTAGAATGAACGGTTGAAACATGAAACATATTTATTTTGCACGAATGTTTTTTGCATTTTTTGGGGATTTTTTAAATTATTTATTTTTTAGTATCTCATCAACTTCAAAACAAATTAAATAAATATCTTATACTTTATACGAATAAAGCGTGTATGCTAACTCAATACACAATAAAACATCGTAAATCTGCGAGAAGCTCTTGAATAGTTTTTGATCATGAGCCAACATTAAACTTACCGCTCTTGTATTTGATGGGTCTGACAAAGTAGAATTTTATTTTTATAATTTGTTTTAGTAAATCGATGTATTAAAAAAAGTGTGTTTGACGTTGATTCATTTTCATATTTTGGCCGTCCACTGTATACAGTCATCAGTTCTTATTATAGTCACCATTTTATTGTAGAAATTAAATCATAATGGCAAAACGAAGTTCACAAAGCTCCTTAACTGATTTTTTGAATAAAAAGACTAAATATTCCACAACCTCAACGGAATCAACGGAAGAAACTGCAAGCTGCAGCCAAACAGCAAATTCGTTGTTGCAGCAAACAGATGAAACCACAGTACCCGAAAATAATATCCATGAATTAGACATCGGTTGGTGCTTTGATCAAAAACTTGATGATGCTTTTAAATATAAACTGTTGACGGCCGTGGGGGTTCCAGATGAAACATTCCCTAGTCCCACAAAAAGGAACTTAAAATTTCAGTTAGGGTGGCTAAAACGTTTTTACTGGCTCAGCTATACCGCCAAAGGTGATCAAGGTGCAGTATGTAAGTATTGTGCAATTTTTTCACGTGTATTTAGTGGAAAAGGAGATCATCAGAAGCTTAACAAATTAGTTGCAAAACCTTTTAACAAGTGGAAAGATGCTATCGAGATATTTGTTCGACACAGTCAAACTGCTTACCACACAAATAACTCCATTTTGGCTGATAATTTCATTGCAACTTTTAATAGATCTGCGCCAGATATCATAATGCAACTTGATTCTAGTCGATAGAAGCAAATTTCAGAAAATAGAAGAAAGCTAGCACCTATAATTGAGACAATTATCTTGTGTGGACGTCAAGAGGTAGCTCTACGAGGAACTTCCGACTCTGGGCCAATAACTTTGGACCAGTCCACCCATAATGATGGAAATTTCAGGACATTACTGCGTATGCGCCTCTCATGTGGTGACAAGAATTTAATTTATCACATTCAAGGACAGTCCTTTAACGCAATGTACATTAGCCCAATGATTCAAAATAATATAATTAAAATTTGTGGCGAAATAATACAACATGAAATTGTAGTTAAAATAAACAAAGCAAAATTTTTCTCTATGCTGATGGATGCAACAACAGATATTTCTCCTACTGAGCAGTTATCCCTTTGTGTTAGATATATAGATTTTGATAAAGAAAACGAAAATTCATCCTACATATTGCGAGAAGATTTTTTCAAATTTGTAGCTGTTCATAACGCTACTGGTAACAACTTAGTGACAGTGATGTTAGAAAGTTTACAAGCACTTGGAATAAATTGCATTTACATGATTGGACAGGGTTATGATGTGGCTGCTGCCATGGGTGGCAGTTTTAAAGGTGTTCATGCTATCATAAGAGAAAAATATCCAGCAGCAATATACGTGCACTGTAGTGCGCATTCTTTAAACTTAGCTCTTATCCATTCCTGTAAGGCTCAGAGCATTAGAAATAGCATTGGGACGATAAAATCTATAGCATATTTTATAAAAATATGCCATATTATTTATGACTGTGTGATGAGCTACTACTTGGCATCTCAAAGGAATTTCTAAGAGATAAGTACCCGCTGTAAAATACTTGGTTTCCTCCTGATTTGGACATTTGAAATTTGCTGTACCCTGGAATGGAATGATGTACAACCAGAGGAAATTGTTTAGTTGTTTCAGAAATGGCTTCGACAATTGAAATGTGGTTTTCTCGCAGGTGAAAGTGCGTTTCATTTCAAGTAAGTTTATTTCACAAGGCCTTTCTTCTTGAATTTCCTGCAGGTCTATTATCGGGCAGACATACTGCTGAGGGAGAATCTCTTTGCAAGGTTTGCTTGAATAAGCGAAGTTGACACCATTCGTAATTACAAATTTATTCTGAGGTATTATCACCTTAAACTGACTCCCTTCTAGTATTGGAGCCGAAAATAAATGGTAGTAATCAAAAACTTTGCGATATGTTATAGGAATTTTTAAAATATATGTAATTTTATTATTATATGAGTAGCAATCAATTTTAATTAATTTTTCATAGAGTAAAATTTTATCGAATTCAATTTCTAAGGGCAATTCGTTTTTTGTAAATATTTTCTCCAAATTCTTTAATTGTTTAAATAAATCAGAAGTTTTAATTATACTTGGATGCATCACTTGAAGTTTAGCAAATGTAATTGAATTTTCAATATCGTTTAAAACCGAATTAATCAATTCATACAGATCTATGATTAATCTAATAACCATCTTAATATGTGCATAATATTCGTGATTTGCTTGTCTGTTGATTAAATTATGGATAAATTTAATTTTTGTTTCCAAAATTTGTTCGTTATTGGTTATTTGTTCAATGGTTCTGTTAAATTTATCAATGAGTGAGACTGATAATGAATTTTGATTTCTTATACTACTAGCTAAATTATTTTGGTTATTTTGTAATTCTTTGATGAGAGTTTCAAATCTTTCTCCATCGTTAGAATCTAAATTTCCAGTGATAGATTTAAAGATTGATCCTATGCCGTTTATAAGACCTCTTTTAGTTCTTGAAGGATGGGGTAATATTTCTGCTAGCTTATCGTTATTGATTTCTGTGAAGTCAAGCAATTTACAATAATTTGAGAGATCATTAGCGTATTGGATGTTTTGAACAGCAAAGGCCCTAATTTTTGCGGCTTGAATTTGTAATTTATTTATTTCTAAAATAATTGGGTTCAAATCATAATAGTGTATAAGTCCATAGCTGTACATTTCAATTTTTACGGTTCCTAACTAAAGGGTAGCAACCCGGGATTGTTAACTAGATTTCTAATTGTTATTTTATCTTGGAGTTCCATAGTTCCCGAAAATCAGAAATAAAGCAAAATTCTACATTCTAAATTATTGTCTTAATATTACGTTTGAAGGTTGTGTAAAAGTATCATACATAAGTTTCTATTTTTCAGGTTTTTTCCGGGGACGTTTCAAGTTATTCATATGTACTTTATCTCTATTTTCTGTTGAGGCTGTTTTATGTGCAAGGTTAACGGTTTTTAATTTAATTGGTAGAGTGTATTTATTAGCGTGTTTTTGTCGTATGTGTTTTTTCACATATACTTTTTGATTAGGTTTAAATATTTCCGGTTTGTCTCGATTTGTATTTAGTTTAGAAGTAATTTTTTCTTTTCGATTAATTAAGTCGGAATTAATTTTTGAGTACAATAATTTTGTTTTTTTCTTTGTGATTGTTGATGTAATCATTTAAGAGTATTTTATTTATGTCAATGTCATAAACATCATTATTATTAATATGTCCGTTGACTATGTCTATCGTTTTTGTACTGGAATGAATCGAATGATTGTAAGCAAGTATAGCATATAACATTTTCATTTTAACTGGGGTTTTTGAGAAACCTTTAGTATTTAGGAGTCGTATGTGTTCTATTAGAGTTGAATGGAGTCTTTCTATTTGCCCGTTGGATTGAGGATGATTGGGAGAGGTAAAATGAACTTGAATTTTATGAAGGCTCAGTAGTTCTGTTAATACGAAATTTTTGAATTCTGTGCCGTTGTCAACTATGATTTGTTTCGGTATGCCGTGATGAGAGAAGAATTTTATAAGATTGTCCACCACTTCTGTACCAGAGGCAGAATTTATGTGATATGCTTGAGCGTATTTAGAAAAGCTATCAATAATAGTTAAGAGAGAGAATCTAAATGAATAATTTCGAAAGGATTCGAGGCGGTTGGGGTGATATTTAATTGCATATGTACTGGATTTCGTTCATATTTACTTTGATGGAAAATCTGACACTCATTTATAAAAGTTTGTACGGATTCTTTTAGGTTAGGCCAATAATATTTTTCTTCTAATCTTAAATAACTTCCATCTATTCCTCGGTGATTTGTTTTTCCTTCGTGGTAGTTTTGTATGATAGTTTTGATTTCTTCTTGATCTGTTACATCTATTAATTTTGAGGTACAACGTTTCAATTGGATTGAATTTGATCTGAAATATTTTTGTAATATTGTCGAAAATGGTTCGTACAATTCGGGGCTTTCGAAATAAACGTGATATTGAATATTTGGTGAAATAAATTCCTTAATAAAATTGATAATGTCTTGTTCTAGGTTATTTTTTGATATTTGCACAGTTATTTGTTTCTTTTTCTCAAATAATATTCTAACTTTAGGTTTCGCTGGAAAATGTAAAACGGAACTAATTATAATTTTATTTTGTCCGACGTTAACTGCGCATTTTGCGATAGGGATACCTATTACCGGATTTTCTTCAGCTTTAGAATAAATTGTAAGAGAATCGTTTTCGTCTACGTTGATTCTATCGTCGTTGGGTTCATTTTGACGGTCAGGTGTTATCTGCTGTAATGCAGAGTCAGGATTGTTGTCACTTGAGTTTGTTGTCGACACATTTTCATTGTCTAGGTCAGCGTCGGGATTTACTGTCAGGGATATAGTATCTAGGTCAGGGTTATCGTCTTGAGTTACTTTTGTTGTTCGAATTTTTAGTTGATTTTCAACTGTAAATGGCGAAGGTGTATTAATACCTCGTTGTGATTGAGACGGAATTGGTTCATTGCTAAAATTTATATCGCGGCTCAAAACATCGTCAACATTTTTCCAAAAAAATTCATCATTAAGAATTTCGTTCGTTTCTTTAGTATTTATTTCTATTCTAGATAATGCATCCGCATTAGTATTAAGGCTTCCACGTTTATATACAATTTTATAATCAAATTCATCTAATTTAATTCGCCATCTAATGAGTTTAGAATTTGGGTCTTTTAGAGAAAAAGCTATTGAAGTGGTTTGTGGTCACAAACAATGGTACATTTTTTGCCATATAAATAAGGTCGGAAATATTTGGTGGCCCATACAATGGCCAAAAGTTCTTGTTCTGTGGTATCGTAATTGCGTTCAGAATCGTTAAGGGTTCGAGATGCGTAAGCGATTGGAAGATCTTTTCCGATAGGACCTTGGGAAAGCACTGCACTGAGTGCTACATTACTGGCGTCTGTGGTCAAGTTGAAAGGTTTCGTGAAGTCGGGATACTGGAGAATTGGGTCATTCGTCAGAATATTTTTGCATGTTTCGAAGCATGATAAGAATTCGTCATTGTGTTCGATCGTCGCGCCCTTTTTTAGGCATTTTGTCAGTGGTTTCGTCAAGTGGGCGAAGTTTTTTATAAAACGTCTATAATATCCCATCAGTCCCAAAAAGCCTAATTTTATCTGGGTTGCATTTCACTCCAGAAGGGGTGACTACATGTCCGAGATAAGCTACTTCTTTTCTCAGGAATTCCGATTTATCTAATCGAATCTTGAAATTAGATTCTCTAAGTCGATCAAATACACATGTTAGTCTCTCTATATGCTCCTGTAATGAAGTGGAAAAAACGATTATATCGTCAAGGTATACAAGGCATTTTTCATTTTGTATGCCTCGTAGTATATTGTCCATTGCCCGCTGGAAGTCAGCTGGGGCATTTTTCAAACCGAATGGCATCCGGAGGAACTCCCAGTGTCCGGATTCGGTGCTGAAAGCTGTTTTTTCTATATATTTTTCAGCCGTCTCTAGCTGATGGAAACCTGAAACTAGATCCAAAGTTGTAAAGTATTGGCATCAACCTAACTTGTCTAATAAGTCCGTTATATTAGGAAGTGGGTACTTGTCATCAATAGTTTTTTCGTTAAGACGTCTATAGTCTATGACTACACGAAATTTGGCTTTCCCAGAAGCGTCTTGTTTCTTGGGTATGACCCAAATTGGCGCATTCCAGGCACTTGAGCTTGGTCGGATAATTTTATGTTCAAGAAATTTCTGAATTTGTTTATCTAGTTCTTTTTTGTACACAAAAGGATATCGATGGGTTTGAGCGTAAACAGGAATCTCGTCGGTGGTTCGTATTTCATGTTTAATATTATTCGTAAAAATAAGTGGTGTGTTTTCGTTATAAAATATGTCAGAATATTCGGAACAAAGTTTAAGAATTTGGGATTTTTCCTCGTCGTTCAAGTGATCTGTTCTAATATTATTTAAATCTAAAGTTTGTGTAGAAGTATCTTCTAGGTTATTCAATTCGAAATTTTTAAAAGCATTGTTATCAAATTTGTTTACAGGAAGCGGTTTTGTAAAACTCAATTTAACTGGATTTGTTGTGATATTTAGAATTGTAGTAATGGCTTCTCTATTTCTTGCAATTGATAGCGACTCTGGTATTTCACAAACGTGAAATTTTTGGTGTGGAATGATGATTTCACCATTATTTATACTTGTTTTTATTTTGATTACCTTTTCAGTTCTAGGTTCTATAATAATGGAGTTTATGTCTTTCTGAGTTTTATGAAAATTCAATTTGATTTTACTATGTGGGGTCATTAACCATCCACTAGAAAAGTTTATGTTGGCTTTCATTAATTTCAAGTTATCTAGGCCAATAAGTCCATGGAATACACTATGGAATTTGAATACACAGAATTTGAGATTTAAATTATCAGATAAATTGAAAATTTTTGAAGAAGGGATTAGAGTGCTATATTTATGGGAAGATTCTTGAAAAACTGATTTCACAGTAAATGGGTCATGAGTTAGGTTATCTGAAAAATATTAAAATGCAATTTCGGGATCTATGAAGGATTTTGATGATCCAGAATCTATTAAAAGTTTGATATTATACTCGGGGAATATTATATAAGGCAATTCACTATTATTACTTAAATTTAATGGAATTGATTCGAGGGTTATGTTTTCTCTAAATTCTGAGGCGTTTCGTGAAAATATGTAGAATCTTGATTTGAGGATTCGAAATAAGCATTATTGTTTTGTTCTTCAAATTGATATTGTTCGTTTTCAGAATATGAGTTATCGGGATAATAATATTGTTCTGTTTGCTCGTCCTCAATATCAGCATTAAATAATTCCTCGGCTATAAAATTATTTTGTGGTCGAGAATTTCGGAAATGATTTTGATTTGAAGGACCTGAGTTTCTAATAGGTGAACTCATTGGGTGATTTTTCACTGTATTTCTTGTGGAAATACTCATGGGTGTAGGTTTTGGTAAATGTAAATTTTGATTTGCTGTGAATGGATTATGGTTCTGTTGAGGTTTGAAGACTTGAGAATTCGTAGGGGTTGTCTTGGAGTTATAGAGCGAACAGGTATAAGTTGAGATGGAAATGATCTCTGTGCTCTAAAGAAATTATTAGGTGTATAAGTATTAAATTGAGTTGGATTACTGTTAAAATTCTGTCGTTGTACAAAAGGCTTACCAGAGTATTGCGGTTGCTTTATATTTGTTTTATGAGTAAAATTTTGGAAATAATGTACATTGTCTTCTTTTAAAACATATTGTAAAGCTTCGGCTAAATTATTTGGTTTCATGCATCTAATAGTTATACCTAACGGTTCTTTAAGTCCTGATAAAAATGTTGTTAAAGCTACATTATTATATAAATTTCTTTTTAAATTTTTTGAGTCATTTTCGATTTCATGAACGTCTACATAACTACACAAGAGATTGAGAATGTTTAAAACTCTCTCATAGAATTGCTGTGGTTTTTCATTTGATTGTTGTCTCATCATTACTAAATCCCTATTTAGACAAGTTTCGTCTCTCTGATCTGCGAAATTTCTCGTTAAAACATCTCTTAACTCGTTCCAAGTAGATACATTTTGTATATTTACTACTAATTTAACATTACCAGTTAACTTAGATATTAGACAATTCAATAAATACACATTTTGGAAACAATTTGGTGTGTCTATTCTGTAAAATGAATCAATTAATGATTTACAGACACTTAGATATCTGTTCAAATCATTTGGATTGCCATCGAAATCTGGCACACATTTTAGATATTCTGGTCTAAATTCGGCCATGATTAAATTATTATTAATTGAACTTTGATTTAAAATTAGTGAATCAGTTGAAGGATCTAATTTTAAACTTTGAAGAATGTTTGATAGTTGGTCTACTTCAGACATAAAAATTTATTGTACTTACAGTAATCATAGAAGAAATATTTCAAGCATTCCTATAGAGATATACTCCGGTTCGGCAATTTTTGTCTTCCTCAGATGAATATCTCTGCAAAATTGGACTATTGTCGTTCCAATTCCCGTTGATGGACTTCTTCGTGCTTGGGATCGTTTCGGTGTGTGATACGTTCTAGGAGCCACTCTAAACTTCCGCTCGCACAAAATAACTAAGTCCGTAGATTCCGATACTCAGTCGATCGTTAAAACGAAAATTAACGCGTTCGATACGTATTAATTCTGAATATCCTACTGACTGCGCCACTTTCAAATTACTAACTCGAAATACTCTTTTTAAAAACGTTTATTTTACAAAATGATAGTTCTACGAACTACGACAAACAACATGAAATCTAGTAACTGACTAACTTTATTTACAACTAGTAATTTTATATATATATATATATATATATATATATATAATATTTGTGCTGATTACGGGGTCTTCATATTATACCGTGGAACAGCAACTCATCGGTTTCCATGGGAATCATTGATATAATTAGTGAATTTATCATTAGTATGTTAACAGCTTCCACTCTATTTGCCTTTCTTCTTCTTATCACGGCCTCTCCTACCGAAGGTTGGCGATCCAAATGGCAATTGTAGCTCTGGAGACTGCAGCACAAAAGATTTCTGCAGACGAACGGTCGAACCATCTCCGTAAGTCCTTTAGCCATGAGTTCTGGCGTCTTCCTACTGATCTTTTCCCGTGCACTTTGCCCTCTATTATGAGGCGCAGTATTTCGTATTTATCACCTCTTATCACATGACCCAGGTATTGCATTTTTCTTTCCTTGATGGTGTTCAGTAGTTCCTTTTGTTTGTGCATGCGCTGGAGTACTTCATCGTTGGTGATCCTTTGTACCCAAGAAATTCGCAGCGTCCGTCTATACACATACATTTCGAAGGCTTCTATTTTCTTTTCGGTCTGTGAATTTAGTGTCCAGCTTTCACATCCATAGAGTAGGACAGACAACACGTAGCATCTGATCATCCGAATTCTGAGTTCCAAACTGAGGTCCAATCTTTGCATTTACTCTACCTTTATGTAGAATTCTACAGACAGTGGATTTCGATCTAGCTAGTGCTGTTGGGCATGTCAATACTGTTATTGGTCAGGTCAGGAATATGAGAGTGAATATAGACGAGGAATTTAAAAATATTTTTGAAAAATCTGAAGCACTTATTAAATCTGTGGATGAACATGAGTATATAAGGATACCTAGAATAGTTGGACGTCAGCAGAATAGTTCCAATGTCATGGTAGCCACTGCATAAGAATATTTTCGAATAACAATTGCAATTCCTTTTATCGATGATTTCGTTGAAGAGCTATTTGAAAGCTTTGCAAGACATAAAAAAAACTTTCATCATTATATTGTCTAGTGCCAACTATGTGCGTTACACACACACTAAAAATAGAAGACTTCTCTGTGTACGAAGAATTTTTGGACCTCGATACGTTTTCTGCAGAATTACAAATATGGAAACAAAAATGGACCGAGTTGCAACAAACAAGAAGACCAAAAAATGCTATTGAGTCATTATCAGCATGTAATCCATCTATGTTTCCCAATATATACATCCTTCTATAAATTCTTGCAACGTTACCTGTATCTACAGCTTCGACGGAAAGATCATTTTCAACACTGCGACGTGTAAAAGACTATTTGCGCAATTCAACTGGTCAAAAGCGACTAACAGGTCTTGCCCTTTTAAGCGTGCATAGAAACATTAAAATTGAGACCACTGATGTGTTAAACCGTTTTGCGAGGTGTTATATATATGAAAATATTAATTTGAATATAATCACTAATTACAAATAAAACAACGTTTAATGCGAAACGTATTTATTCGTATACTGCTTTTGCAAAACTCGTCCATATATCGATAAGGTATGTATCATATAAAAACATGTAATTAAATAAAAGTAAATATACAGAAATATATATACAGGGAGTATCTTACACTTTCTCCCCCTTCAAAAAATATATACAAGTTAAACTAATAAAAAATAAATAACACTTTCAGTTAAATTAATAAACTAGTCGGTTTGGCTTATTTATTAAGCTCCGCCGTCTTAACTGACGCGAACTATCAACGCTAGGTGAAACCGACACTTCCTGATTCGAATTGTTCTCAACTAAATTATCCCTATCACTTGCTACAGAATCATTACATACTAAACTATCATTATGTACACTATTTACATTAAAATCAGATCTTGGAATGATCGTGACCGATTCTTCCTCTTTTGAATATTTTAAGTTAACAGTTTCAGTTACATTACAATTATTTACTTTTAACTGGTGACGTTTCCAAATCAATCCATGATCTGTTTTTATAATATAGGTTCTTTCTCCAAGAACTTCTTTGACCACACCTTGGCACCAATTTGGAGTATTAGCCCTAAAATCACCTTATCATTAATTTTAAAATATGTTTGTCTTTTCCCTTTAAAATATTGTTTTTGTATGAATTGTTTATTTTCGACAACCGATTTTGTCGATGGCAATAACAAATCAAATCTGGTGCGCATTGTTCTGCCCAACAAAATTTTAGAAGGAGCTTCCCCTGTAGCTCTATGAGGAGTGTTTCTATAATGAAATAGAAAACGATTGATAATTAAATTAAAATCTAAATTTTTATTTTCACTTTTGGCTTTATAAATAGCTTTTTTTAGAATCTTAACTGCACTTTCACCTAATCCATTTGTAGAAGGGTGGTAAGGTGCACCTGCTAGATGTCGTATTCCGCTCAATTTTAAAAATGTTTGGAATTCATCCGAATTGAAAGTGGTCGCATTATCGGTACAAATTTGGAAAGGTAAACCAAATCTACTAAATAAATCACGAAAAAATTTAATAGTACTCGTAGCCGTTATATCGTGCATTTGCAAACATTATATCCATTTTGAGGTTGCGTCCTCAATTACCAAGAAGTTTTTATTAAAAACTGGACCAAATAAATCGGCATGTAACCTAGTCCATGGTTTCTCAGGCCATTTCCAGGTTGACAATAATGATTTGGGTGGTTTGCTCGAGTGAACAAGCATTGCAATTTTGAGATTGTTCTTCAATCTGTTTGTCAATTGAAGGCCACCAAACATATGATCGTGCAAGTGCCTTCATCTTCACGATACCCATATGAGTACTATGCAATTCTTTTAGAATTGAAGTATGAAATTTCTTTGGAATAATCAACCTGTAACCCCACATTAAACAGTCTTGTTCCATAAAAATTTCATTTTTTTTATAAAATATGGTTGAATTTCACTTGAAGGACAAGTAGAAGGCCATCCCCTTTTAACAAAATATATAATTTTACTAAGAATAGGATCCTTCGCCGTCTCTTTTTTTATAGAGTGAACATTCAAAGGAAAATCGGAATCTTCAATATAATTTAAATATGAATAATAAAATGCTGAGCTTAAAAATGAAGTACATTCTTCTTTTTCGGGATTAACGGGAAGTTTGGACAAACAATCTGCAACATTATCTTTACTTTTGACGTAAACTATGTCATACGAAAAAACTGATAAAATATGAGCCCATCTTTGTATCCGATTGGCTGCAAAAATCGGTAAACTTTTTTTATTGCCCAAAATGGTTAATAAAGGTTTAAGGTCAGTGCATAAACTAAAACTTGACGATAGAGATATTGAAAAAATTTCTTTACGCCAAAAATAATTGCTAGAGCCTCTTTTTCAATTTGAGAATATTTTATTTCGCTGGATTTTAACAAAGTTGACGCAAAAGCAATTGGCCTTTCCGTTTTATCCTTGTAGACATGAGAGAGAGTGGCTCCCAGAGCAAACTGAGAAGCATCAACCGTTAGTTTTATTTTTTCTTCGGGATTAAAATGTGCTAACACCGAAGAAGATGTCAACATAGCCTTAATTTCTTCGAAACTTTTCGTACACTCAGGCGTCCAATTCCAAGCTTTTTGTAACAAACAATAAAGAGGTTTCAAAATTTGTGATGCAATCTTAATAAATTTACAATAAAAATTTACCATTCCTAAGAAGGATTTGATTTCCGTAACTGTTTTCGGAATCTTGGCTTTTTTAATAGCAGTAACTCGCTCGTCTAGCGTATGTAATCCAAATTTGTCAATTACATGATCTAAATATTTTACCGAATTTTGAAAAAATGTACATTTGTCTTTTTTGACTTTAAGTCCACATTCATGAAGACGTTTAAACACTTTTTCTAAACGCTCCAGATGCTCACAGTCATCTTTACCTGTTACTAAAATATCATCAAGGAAACAGACAACACTCGGAAAAACAAACATTTGTTCCATTATATTTTGAAATAAAGCTGGGGCACTCGTTATCCCGTAAGGTAAACGTTTAATAGAGTAAAGTCCCTTATGTGTAGTTATAGTAACAAGTTCTCTAGAAGCTTCTGTCAACTCCACCTGTTGATAAGCTTCCGAGAGGTCGATTTTTGGAAACTTATCACCACCTTGCAATTGCGAAAAAAGATACTCTATTCTCGGCAAAGGAAAATGTTGAATTAACAAATTTGGGTTTAACGTAACTTTAAAATCTCCGCATATTCTTATACCTCCATTGTTTTTTAAAACTGGAACGATAGGAGTAGCCCATTTTGAAAACTCTGTTGGTACTAAAACATTCATTTTTACTAACCTTTCGATTTCCTGTTCCACTTTGGGTTTTAAAGCGAACGGTACTGGTCTAGGCTTGCAAAATTTCTCCACGGCGCCTTCCTTTAGCTTTAATGAAATTTTAAATTTGTTAAATGGTCCCAATCTGTTCTCAAATATAGCACCATATTTTTTAATCAAAGAAGTAACCTGGATAGAAGCATCTATATTTTTACAGCTTTCTAATAAATTTGTATCAGATATATCATTCAAACTTTCGGCTTTCTGAATTTTGCAGATACCCTATTTAAGCATATTTAAACCATTTCTACCAATTAGTGGTGGACCCCCGTCTTTAATTACATAAGTTTTTAATACATAATTTTTATTTTCAAAAACCAAATTGAAATTAACAAATCCCAAGGGTTTAAAAGTAACACCCACATAATCATTCAATGATAAATCATTCTTTTCTAATTTTTTATTTGAAAAATATTGCGGCATGAGCAAAACCAGAATCCGCCTCAAAACTCATTGGTATATTTTCAACAAGCATATTTACAAAAACAGGTTTAATATTTCCATTCTTATCAACATTGTCGCTTAAATTCCCAAAATTTAACAAATAATTATCAAATTCATCAAAATTCTCCGCAACCGGTTTATTTAAATCCGATAAATTAAAAATTGATTGGTCAGTATCGACTTCATTATCTACTTCCAAATATTTATGTGAAACTTTTTTGCACTGAGTAGCTAAATGGCCTCTCACACCGCATTTATGGCAATTACAATTTTCATATGCACAATCATTTACCATGTGATTACTACGACCGCAAACAGTACATTTTATAGAATATTTACGATTGCTTACCGTAGGATTTCTGACACTATTCTTACCAGCTAAACCGCTGCTGCCTTGGTCTTTTTGATATCGCTGAAACGGCTGGCTAGAAGAATTGCGTGTGATCTGGCCCTTATTCTTCCTTTGACGATGGAAATTCATCGAGTCGGTCGGTTCTCGTTTCACCACCGCACCCAAGCTTTCTCTCAACGCGTGTTCCTTCAAAGAAGATTCCTTGGAAATGGCTAATCTAACTACTGATTTCAGCGTAACATTTGCGCTGGAAGCATCTTCTTCAAAAAGCCGATCCATTATCCTTTCTTCACTAATGCCGATAAAAAAATATCACGCATTATGACACCTAATTCAGTGCCAAAATTACACTTTGAAGCTAAACTTTTTACACGTGCTTCCCAATCGCCAACACTTTCACTAGGTTTCCTCCGTGCAGAGTACAATTGTAATCTTTCTGCGAAGTACGACTTTACTGGATTTGAATGTTCGTCCAATAATTTAATTAATTCATCGAAAGTTTTTGCATTCGGAAGATCTGGACCACATAAATTCCGCACCAATTTATAACAATTCTCCGATAAAGTATTTAAAAGTATGGCTTTTTTTCGGTTAACGTCATTTATTTCATTTGCAATAAAAAACTGGAATAGTCTTTCTTTAAATACCGAAAAATCTGATCTATCAGGGTCAAAAGTATTTAAGGTTCCTAATAACCCAAAACATTGTTGATTATCTTTATCAGCCGGCATTTTTTTTACCACTAGCACTTACTTAAAAACAAAAATTTCAGCACTAACTGATAAACTATACTTTCCGATTATGCACACGTGAATTCAAAGAGAAAAACATCTCGTCGCCAACTGTTATATATATGAA
Organism: Galeruca laticollis; assembly: GCA_963921935.1. Classification (NCBI taxonomy): domain Eukaryota; kingdom Metazoa; phylum Arthropoda; class Insecta; order Coleoptera; family Chrysomelidae; genus Galeruca; species Galeruca laticollis. Next base: position 110,830,921 of record OY998178.1, on the reverse strand, counting down.
AATATTAATTTGAATATAATCACTAATTACCAATAAAACAACGTTTAATGCGTAACGTATTTATTCGTATACTGCATTTGCAAAACTCGTCCATATATCGATAAGGTATGTATCATATAAAAACATGTAATTAAATAAAAGTAAATATACAGAAATATATATACAGGGAGTATCTTACACGAAGGAAAAGAAATATTCCTTTATTCTTATAATTATTTTCAAAATTTTAACGTTAAATAAGTTTTTTAAGTTGAACTTTTTTTTTCGTTAAAACCCATTTTAATATTTCCTTTTCAAAGCCAAAATTTTCCAAATGCCACTGACCTGACCCCCCCCCCAAAAAATTTTGGTCCAGATACGGTCCTGCTTACTTTGTCCATATTTCTGGGACACATTTTTCAGCCATCGTTCTCCTTCTCTCTAACTTCCATGCCCCATGGATGTAAGTCCCTAACCTTATTTTATTAGTTACAATGATTAGTAACAGACATTTTTGTTTTACTGTTTTATGCTCCATTCATCGTTGCAGAAACCATTTCTGTGGTGTAGTCGACTGCACTTGCGCGGTATAAAGGAGTTAGGCGATAGGATAATAAAAATAATCATGATCAAAATTGCAACAAATGTAATTCAATTCAATATGGAAGTAATAATTCTTAAGCCTACGTGTTTTTTTACAATTCGTTCGGTACTTAACTAATTCGACAAAAGTTTCAATTCATATATAATAAAAAATTCATTAATTTAATCATCAAATAAAGCGGAACAAACAAATTAAAACTTTTGTTTACAGAGCATCACAATATGTATAAAATCTTAAAACTACATACTAATACTACAATACGAATAATTATATTAATAAATAGAGAAAAAATACTTCATATTACAATACGCCTATAAAATATCACAATCATTTAATGTAAAAAATATTATAAATAAACAGAGAAATAAGTATATAAAAAACGCTAGACAAACATTACTGTCAATAAACAAATCAGACAAACATTATTTATCTAAAACACTCAACGGACATGATGTTTTAATAAATAATTTAATTAATGCTAAAATATAAACTTGAAGTCTTCGATTTTTTACAAAAAATTAAAGTATGACGTCATTGCATAACCAGTTAACGAGGTTAGGTACCGAGAGAAAACTGTTAACAGTACCATTACACACAGTTATTGTACGATCTATGGAAATTCAGGTATTAATTAATTTAATTAATTAGATCCCCCCGTTATTGAAATTTAGCATATAGTTTAATCACAGATACACTATACTTGTATTTTTTTTCTAATTTGGCATACAAAACAAGTGAAATACGTTTTGGGGTCAATGTGAAACTGCCAAACTGTCAAATGACGTCAAGGTGTAACAGCAATGCTGACAGTAGATATTTAAATTATTATATCTTTTCAATATACACTAATTTAAAGGTTAAACAATACTGACAATATTTATGATACATTGTTTAACTTTTATTAATAATTGTTGTGTATTTTGTTCTGAGAAAATATAAACGTTATTATTATTATTATTTTTAAAATATTTGTATGAAAGAATTTATTTATTTTAAGATGTTATATTAATAGATTTACATCGTCTAAGTCACGCACTGACAATGTAAAACATTTCGGTTTGTTTTTCGATCGTAAGTCAACACTTAAATAACGATAGCAAAAAATATAAATTCAAAAATTCATTATCACAAATATTAAGACATAAATAATTATCAAATACTTAAATAGAGCTTAATTTTACACATAAATTTATAAAAAAAAATAAACGTCACTCGTAAAGAACCTTTTTTCCGAAAATTAAAAAAACTGTAACAAAATATCTAAGGACGCCGCTGGATTAGTGGAAACCAGTCACGGGGTCTCAATTTTATTTACGTGAATTTAAAATAAATAAAAATAATTTTGATTTATATTTCACACATTTTCATAATATGTGACGTTAAATAAAAAATTTCTAAAAATTTGTATGCCCTGGAAGAGAATTTTTTTACAGGTGTAACGATTGTTTGAAATTTCCATCTATATAAGAAACAAAACGTGTAGAAATGTGGTAACAAAAAAAACATTCAGTGTTATACAAAACAAAATGTTAGCAAAATAATTTGTGATCGTTGAAATTCTGTATCTGTTTGAAAACGTTCGCAACATATATGGGAAACTTTAATCATAACGTAAAACACAAATATCAGATGTTAAATCTTTTCATTAGCATAAGATTTGTTTTATGAAACAATGAAAGACCTACGAGCCTCAAATGAGCAACAAGTAATGAAATAGATTAGAAATGAACATGGAAATTAATACAAATGAAGATGATATTATAGACAGATGTAAAACGTACTTCCAGAACTTATTGAGTGGACAGGCATATAAAAGAAAGCATAAGCTGAGACATGCGAGCCTCAAATTAGCAACAAGTATTTAAACATATTATAGATGAAAATGGAAACACATACAAATGAAGATGATATTATAGACAGATGGAAAACGTACTTCCAGAACTTATTGAGTGGGCAAACATATAAAAGAAAGCATAAACTGAAACCAAATGAAACAAGAGGCTGAGATAAAATTAGAGGAAATGACAGATGACATCTGAAAGTTAACAAAAAAAAAGGTAGCTGGACGTCATGGTGTTTCTGGAGAAATGTTAAAAAATATGAGCAGCTCAACCACTGGTAACTATTTGCGATAGAGCATGGACTGAAGAGAACGTATCAACAGATGTAGTGCAGGCACCAGTGAAAGTTGAGTATGCCATTATGCTCAAATTCTTTGACTTGAGAAACCTAACAATAGAAAAATCCAAATTGCTGGCAGCTGTACTGGTCCCTTCCCCTTTCCTTTTCCCTACCTTCTCTCCACTCTGCGCTTTGACAGTTATAGCGCTCGTAATAATTTAGCATTAGAACAATCTCAGAACCGATTTTCAGTAGTGAGTGGATATTTAATTGGTAGGAATTACTCAAAATTGAAAAGCGATGCAGAGATGCTCCTTTATCCGTTTTAAAACGGCATTCACGAGTATCTTTCTTCACATCACAGATAATAAAAAATTCCAATATTCAACAGACATAACTCCCTTTCAAAAAACATTTATAAGTGAGGTACAAACGCGCAACAAGACGTTTCAAATTTGCATACTTCAAAAATTTATATGGTTGATGGTATGACTTGAGTAGATGATGCGACAGTTGATCACAGCACACTTAGGAGGTGGTAAGTGACCGGATGCGTCATCTATCACGTGAGTATTCTATCATGTGTCAGCGGGGTACCAGAGACGCGCCAGAAGGGTACCAGAGACGCATCAGAGAGGTACCAGATACGCGCCAGAGACACACGTGACAGATGACGCATGACGTCACTCACCCCCTCCTAAGTATGATGTGCTCAACCGTTCCATCATCTATTAACTTGTTCAACGAATTTTGCGGAGGCATTTGTCAAATATATCCATGATTTTTTCTTGCAGCCAAATATGCAACGAATAGATATCGCATTTGACAGATATGATGACATTCCGATAAAATATTTAAGGAGTAAGGGTCAATGATTAAAAATTTTATAATTTCAACTGATCACTCAAAAATTCCAACTAAGTGTAATAATTTCTTTTCAATTACTGAAAATAAGGTACAGCTCATTCTATTTCTCTGTACTGTTGCTACTAGATATGGACAAGTACGTTTGTGACTTATATATTTGTGGAGGATGATCCAACCAAATGTTCCAAATAACAAGGTTCTCCAATTTTTGAAGTGCATGACTTAAATTCGAACTATTTAGAAGCCGATTTTGTCACATATTTGACGCATTAAAAAATTCAATCCGTCCATATCATAATTCTTAGCGCTGATACAAATGTTTTAATTCTGGATTTATAGTTGGAAAATTCTTATAAGAAGAAATACATTTCAGAATGTCAATTGGCTAGTCAAAAGCATTTGTCGTATTTTGCAAGCATTACAGTCTTTAAGTGGTTGCGATTCGACTAGTAGATTGGGGATAAAAGCTGCATCGTTGAATTTTGTACAGAAAGATCTAAGGCATATAGGAAATCCATGCCTAAATGTCGAAGATGAATGTATACAATTCCGTGCACGATACTTACTTTTGTCTGCGAAAATTTGGTACTAACAAAAAGGCTCAGAAGCAAAATACAAGCCATAGAGATGAAGTATTCATGAAAAGTATTGGGAAATGGACAAAACCCGAAATAAAGATATAAAGCAGTGGCTAAACTTTAAGACGACATTACAAAACTGAAACTGTGCGGCCATTTTAGACGCATGAAGAAGGCACGAGAAAAAGCGTAGAGGAAGACCACCAATCACATGGGACCGCTTTTTAGAGAAGATTCTAGCAGACAGCAGGTTAACGAAGACAGAAGCAGCGATCTTGTGAAGTATCTTTATTTATGACAATATCGAAAACTTCAATTATGAAAAGTTGTTTCGAATGGAAAACTATGTTTTTTATTTTTACAAATTGTTCTGAAAATATTACTCCAATAGAATAAAATGATTAATTGAATCTAGTAAGTATACACTGGAATTGGACCACAGAAGAAGGTTGTAATCGCATATTATTACACAGTTTTCTACTCTGAACAACTTTCCATAATTAAAGTTTTCGATATAGTCACAAATAAACATACTTTACTCTAGTGCCAAATTCACACTTTTTGACAAAACTTGTATACGAATAGAAAAATTCGACATCTGACAATTGCGTTATACGTTATGGATCATGCGGAATTTTTTATAAGCAATAAGTTTTTTCCGTAGCATTAATAATTATAAAGTTTATCATATCCCCAGTACACAAGAAAAATGGAACAACTCCGAATTTGGATTTTTTTCGGTTTTTGGTATTTTAATATTACAGAAGTGTATATTTGTAAAGGAACAAAAGACAATTCTGAAATATTTATGATAACTGCTAGATATGAAATGTGTCGCTTTGGTGGCAACTCAGTAGACTCGTGGCATTTGTTATTGTTAATGTGTAAAAGTTGCATATTTTGAATTAGGTCAACGACTGCAAATATCTTTTGGCAAGAAAAGCACATTTCGGGATTTTTGTTGCAGCACTTTACATCCAGAAAAAATTTACAGATTTCCTTCTAAACTGACATAAATCAAAATATTTTTTTTAAAATCCCATAGTTACATGCAAATATTAAATTTATGCAAAAATTTAATAGAAGCTACTCTGCAAACCTTTAAATGTTCTACTCATAGCAAAAAATTAAAACGTTTAGCTTTTACTTCTATATATTTTGTATTGACACCAAGTCGACACATTTAAACAGCTCTTCTTTAAAAATTGATAATTTTGGCTTGTGTCAGTTTTCTTGTGTATTGGCAATATGTTGTCAACTTCTTCAGACATACTTTATAACATTATGGGTAACTGGTGTCCGTTATTTGGTAATTGGAGACGAAAAAAGTGTCCTTTTAACAAAAAACTACATTAATTGCCCCGGCATCCACTGTTTATTTCAGATCTGGTCCTAAGTGAATTTTATATTTACTCAAAAAATAAGAAGAATGTAAATATTCAAACCTGTCGTTGTGGTAGATGATATTTTGATGCAGTTTTTCTAAAATTTTGGAAAGAAGAAGGTTGCAATTTTAAACAACGCAACGTTGCTTATTACAATAATACTGATTTATGAACCTTTTGTACTGCCTTATTCATAAATGTTCCTCATGTTGTACGTTACCATTTAGCTTCGTTACTTGATGAATAACTACTCGTAGATTTTGTTGGTGAGTTTTTTCTTTCAGCACCAGGGGCCGCCAAAAAGGAGTTAGACCTCTTGTTAAGTTCTGAAAGAAAGTTGTATTTTAAAAAACAGTACAGATTATAAAATTTACAAGTTGAAATTGGTAAAAATAGAGATAAAGAAACCAATAAAAAGACTTACCAGTTATCGCCAGTAAGATTCTTCTTCGAGCCCCGAAAGGGGTGATGCCGATTTCAACAAGATCTTCGTCAATCAAAGTAGAAAATATCGTCAAATCAATTTCGTGTGCTGTAAATACACCAATGTATCTCTCAAGTCCTAAAGACGTCAACATTGTAGCCAAATCTGGCCAATCGGAGCTGACTAACTTGTTCAAAAGGTGACTCGGAGTATGCTCCAATATGTTGCTGGTGTTAAAAGAAGCGCTGGGGCTACTGTAACCATCGTTGCGTTTTGGAGGCGTACACCAGACATCATCTTCTTTTTTATGTTTTAAAGTGTCTGAAAATGGCGTGGGGCTGGTATGGCTTATGTAATAACCGGACCAGGAGTTGTTCGGTTGTCTGGAAGCTCCAGCTACGTTTTTGTTCTGCATCAATTTGTATCCCAATATTCTCCTAGTTTCTAAATCGCTAGGAACCAAATTGTTCTTATCTTGCCGTTTATCGACTGAGGTACCGTGATATCCTGGAGAAAAGTTCATTTCGGACAGTACTGATGATAAATCTGAGAATGAAAGAGGTATGTTAACAATCATCAGACTGTGAACCACAGAATCTACAAATTTTGGATTTAATTTCAATCAGAAAAACATTCGTTGTGGCACGAAAAATATATTGGTAAAATATGGCAAACGTTCGTTACCATGAGGCTGAAATAGGTCATGATTGACTGTTTATCGAACATCGTCCTCAATGGCGTAACAATAGGGTGGCAGGCTCCAGAGGGCGGGAGCTCAAAAATATTTTTTTACATTGTACAGGGTTATTGGTTATAATTTGATCACCCCTGTGTTTCTCTTATGCATACAGATACAAAAAAAAGTTGCACATAAAAGTTGTAGGAGTATAAATGAATTTGATTAAAATATACTTTGTACACCAGTAGCGTTTTTACATTAGGGGGTATAAAATAAGAATGTATATTTTTAAGTAGAAAACCCTGTATATTATGACATATTTGGAGAGGGCTTTTATTTCTCATAACAAAAATATATACTTTCATAGGTCTTGCTTTCATACTTTTCTAAAGTATTTAATTTAAGTTAGTATCTAGCTAAAAAACGCAGTTGGCTATGTATGTCTTATTGTTGACGTTATCTGTCAAAATTATAAACTAATGTAACAAATAAAACTAATTGCTAGCTAAATTTTTCGAAAATTGATTATACAGCTTCTGAAAAAGTAGAAATATTTTCTGTATATGTCAAAAATAACAATAATAAACGTGCTGCAAGACGAGAATATCTACAGTTGTATCCAAATCGACGATGTCGTAGTCTAAACACATTTGTAAATATTTACCATCACGTCGATGTCTATCATAACCATAACTTTTTGAGAAAGAAACGTATTGCCATAGTAAATGAAGAAGAACAGTTGAATACACGGTTACACTTTGAAGGTAAAATAACACTTTTATTGAATTATCAAATTACCCAAAAATATATTCTTAGAATAAGACACATCAGAATATCAATTATTTTTATTTTAGAGAATGCAGAGAGTAGTATAAAAAAAGCTTCCGGCGAATTACAGAGAAGTTACTATAAAGTTCAAAAAACACTAAAAATTAATAACTATCGTCCTTACAAAATTTTACCAGTACAGGAACTATGTGAAGAGCATAAGCGAAAACTATTGGAATTCTATCAACAAATGATAAGAAATTTAGAAGACAACGGAAATTACTTTAAACAAATTATTTGGACGGATGAAACAAGTTTCTCTACATCAGGTCTGTTCAACAGGAAAAATAGATCTTCGTGGGAACGAAAAAGTTTTAGGAAATACAAAATTGAACAAATTAAAAAATTAGGTCTAAAATCTATTTAGGTCTGGTGTGGAATTTTTCGGGGTAAAGTAGTTGGACCAATATTCTATAATATCACTTTAACGGGTCAATTACATTTCGATGACATTCTGCCACAAGTTGACGATTTACTTCAGGAATTTCCATAAGATGCGCTTAATGTCATAATATGGCAACAAGACGGAGCACCTCCGCACAATGTAAGAGAAGTGCGAGAACACTTAAATAATGAGTTCGCAACTTGGATAGGTAATGGTGGCACGATTCAATGGCCGCCAAATAGTCCTGATTTAACGCCTTTAGATAGCTTTTTAGGCGGCTATTTAAAAGAAAAAGTTTATTCCGATACCAGTAAAAGTATTGCAATAATTGAGAGAAAATTGAAGCTGAAATTGAACTTCTTAACCATCGAAATAGTAATAAAATTTTAAACTGTATAGAAGATTTAAGGAGAAGGTGTGAACTTTGTATTGAAACTAACGGCGGTCATTTTGAACACTTACTTTAGTTTGCTTAAAATTTATGAAAATATCAAATCGGTTTCTATTTTGTAATAAACACTGTATTGCTTTTTATGTTGTTTGCTATTGTACTGTATTTCATAATAAACACTGTATTCTTTTCTATGTTCTTTGTTAATGTCACACCCAGTCGCCTATTTTTTAAACATTTACTGTTTATTACTATAGAAGTTTACTGTTCATTATTTTGGAAAGTATAAAAGCTAGACCTGATAAAGTATATATTTTTGTTATGATAAAAAACGCTCTATCCGAATATATCCTAATATACAGGGCGTACTAGTTAAAAAAATATATTTTTATATTATACCCTGTAATTCAAAAACGCTATTGGTGTGCAAAGTATATTTTATTAAAATTCATTTATACTCCTACAACTTTTATATAAAAAATTTCTTTGTATCTGTACGGATAAGAGAAATAAATAGGGGTGGTCAAATTATAACCAATAACCCTGTACCTGAGTATTTTATTTTATTTGAAAAGTATATTCTTATAAGTTCTGCTTAAAATCCAAAGTGAGACAACTAAAGACCATAATACAATTTCAAGTTAATCGTTAAGCATTTCAACCAACCTAAACAAAAAGATGTTGATTCATTTTTAGAGATGTACACGTTACCCCTGACGAGTAATTTTACGTACTTATGACCGTCGAAAAACGGTCAATCACAATACCGGTAATTGCACATCTCTATTTATTTTAGAACGCATCCATTGGTTCCTACATATTTTGTCGTGGTACGTTGGCAACGCGGGTGAGCATTGACGATCGGGGATTTCCCCATTTTGTTTTCACTTTTTTCGTGGCACTATGTTAGGGGAATTCCGGATTTCATATTATTTTATGAGGGCGTATTCTTTGTGTGATTATTTTCGATAATTGGTGATTTGTATCTTTGAGTTTTCGTATTTGTTCTTTTATTGAATATAAAAATGGTGGTAAAGTAAAACTGATTGTGAAAGTTAGATATTAAAATGTCTAGTTCCAGAAAATATTTAAGTGGGAGCGAAAAACGAAAGAGAAAGAGGGAGACTGAAGAAAAAATAAAAAGCTACCTAAAATTAGTCAGTACTTCAAAAATTATGACTTAAATAATGAAAAGTCGAGTGAACAGTGCTCCAAAAGTGAAGAATTGGACCTTAATAAAAGTATACCAAAATTATCAGATGCAGCACCCAACACCAGTAACTATCCAGACCCAGAACAACCACAACAGGGTACTGGCAAAAATCAAAGAGAATTATATTTTAGCATGAACAATATTGTATCTTCGCCATATATGACTGATAAGGGTCATTATAAAGAGCTAACTGATCAAGTGAAAAGGTTCGTGATTGAAAACGGACATTGTAAACCTAAGGGTCCTTTCATAAAAGATAGTGACAATAGATCTTTTCTAGAAAAACATTACTATATTGTTTCCAAGTCTGGCGTGAAACATGAACGTACATGGCTATCCTATTCTTTAATACTTCAGAAGGCGTATTGTGAACCGTGTTGGTTATTCGCAAATCGGGCATCTAAAAAAATATAAAATGTTTGGATTGAGGGCTATGACGACTGGAAACATATTGTAGATGCCATACAAAGACACGAGACATCAAAAATTCATCTGGATTCATGTCTTACGTATCAACAGTGGCGGCTACATGGAACACTCGATGAAGAGCAAGAGTCTAAAATCAAAAAAGAAAAATCTTTTTGGCGCTAAGTACACTCTAGGCTCCTTGATGTTACTCTGACACATTCAACGTGTAATTTAGCCTTTCGTGGCCACAGAGAAAATGCAGATAGCAGTGATATAAGCTCCAAAGGCAACTTTTTGAGTATTCCTGAGTTATTGAGAAAATACGACTCGATTTTACGAGAATTTTTAAGTAAACCAAAGGGCCAGATAAAATACTTAAGTCCAAAATTACAAAATGAGCTAATTTCTGTCCTGGTTCTAAAAGTAGAAAATGCACTCATAAATGAAATAAATACCGCACCATTCTACTCATCGTATTCGATACAACTCAACATATTTCAAAAATTGATCAAATATGTGAACTTTACCGTTATTGTATGATCGAAAAAGATGATAAAGGGATCCCAAAATCACTTGTCATTAAAGAAACATTTTTAGGATTTCATGAAGTTAAGGATCAAACTGCCTTAGCAATGTCCAAGCAAATTATCAAATCCATAGGTGACAAAAATATTCCTCCAAATAAGTGTCGAGGACAAGGATATGATGGTGCTAACACAATGAAAGGGACTTATGGTGGAGTTCAAAAACTCATAAAAGATGTCGAGCCAAATGCCGAATATGTTCACTGTGCTGCTCATAATTTAAATCTAGTACTCAATGATGCAGTGAGAAAGGTTATTGATATGCAAAATTTTTTTGAAACGGTTCAACAAATTTATAATTTTTTTGGGCATAGTATCAAAAGATGGAATGTTTTATCAAGTTTTATATCTAATAAAGAAAGTGAGACTTCAACTTCAATAACATTAAAAACATTAAACCCTACTAGATGGGCATGACGTTATGATACCGTTTTTGCTTTAAAAGTTCGGTTTGTTGAAGTCCAAAAAGCGCTAACGAGAACAATTCTCTTGAATCGCAAATCAGATGAAAGAAATGAGGCTGTTTCACTCAAAAAGATCGAAACTACAATTTTATAATGTTATTGGTTTTCCATTGCAAGATCCTACTTACTATCGATGCAGCCTCTAAAGCCACCGATCTTTCAAATGCCTTTAAACGTTTGAAAATGTATCTAGAAGAATTGGAAAGGTATCGAAATGAATTTGAGAGTTTAAAAATTGAAGCAAATAGTGTAGCTGAAAAATGGTCCATCACCCCTGAATTTTCTAAAGAGGAAGGTAAAATGCCATTTTGATGAGCTTTGCGAAGATGAGCGTCTCCCAGATCCGGAAAGTTTGTTAAAAGTGAACATATTTTATCGAGTATTGGACATCATTATAAACGAACTGAAATCGTGTTTCCTTCCAATAAATGAAATTGTTTCAAATTTTAGTGTTTTGCAGAATTTGTTGAGATATATAAAAAAAGACATATCTGAATAATTTTCCAGAGAAATTCTCAGTTTTCGATCCACTTTCAGAGACGAAATAGAAAAATCTTCGAGACCTTGCTGATTTATTAATAATAAAAAATAATTTTATGTCCTGCAGGTTTCCTGAAGTATGCACCGCATTAATGTTATTTCTTACAATTCCTTTAACTACAGCGAGTGCTGAACGATCATTTTCAAAACTAAAATTGATAAAATCCTATTTAAGAAACTCAATGGGACAAGACAGGTTATGTAACTTGGCTATTCTGTCTATTGAAAATTCTATGGCCAGATCTTTAAACTTTTATGATGTTATAGACACTTTTGCGGAACAGAAAGCTCGAAAAAAAGATTTTTCTTAATAAATATCTTTCTTAATAATATTTTTCTTAATAAATATCTTATTGAAATTAAATTATTTTTACTTCAATGTAAATGTATGCAGATTTTCTCACGATGTTGTTCCTTCACCGAATAGCTAGCGAATCGATAATGAATGCATTGAGATATTATGTTCTATAGATGAATGTGAAGTCTCCAATACGCATTGGGCTATCGTGGGGACTACAGACCATTCCCTCTCGCCTAAGAGAGGAGGCCTAAGGCCATTAGTGGGACATATACAACGTGTAATTGAGTACGCAGAAAATCTCGAAGTTTATTAAAATTAAACTAAGTACAACGTGACGATTTTTACTGATAGAGCCCCATCAAAAGAATTTGCCAAGGGCCCCAGATGGTATAGTTACGCCACTGTTCGTCCTACACATTCTTTTAAAAATTGATCTGTCCCAATCTATAAAAAAATTTCTTAGGGCCGATTGTACATAGCAAGCTTAAACCAAGGTTCGCCTGAACTCAACAAATGGTTGAACCTGCCTATTAAAAGGATACGAATTGTACATATCTCGTTCAACGTCGGTTCAGGTAAACTACATTATTGTAATGTTGGTATAAGATACAGGGGGTTGCCAGATTTCGAATTTATGAAGTATATGTAAGGGTATCTTTGTTTATCTTATTATAAAAAAAGGGAGTATATAAAATATTACTTACCTTCTTCTTATAATTTGAGTTAAGTAGAGAAGCCGAGTAACCACTATTTTTCTATTGTATGAGGTTAGAGATTACGTTATAGTTGTGTGTGTTGTTTTTTATGTGTTTTTCGATTTAAAATAATAATATGGAACAAAAACAAAAAGAACACCAAACTTCACTAATTCATAAGAAAGCTTGTTGGTGCAGCTAGCTAAACAATATAGAGATATTCTGGAAAATAAAAAGAGCGATGTCAAGATGTCAATATAACGCGCAAGAAAAATGAGTGCTGGATTAAAATTGACTCCGAATTTAATTCAAAAAGTACCGTTACTTTTCGCAGAGCTAACGTATTGAGAAAAAAATACGAGAATATTAAAAAAAGAACAAAAAATATTATAGCGGAAGAGAAATGCTATAGAAAAGGCCACTGGGGGAGGGCCACATGACTGCATTTCTTCATGGATAATGGGCATTTTAATAGAAGTATCATACAATCTTGCTATCGCTTGTGTAACTCTCCAAATGTGCCTGCATGCAGTGGCTTTGTCAACACCAATAAAGTCGCCTGCTACTTGTAAAAAACTTCCGGTTGCATAAACTCGTAAAGTCATTAGTACCTTCTCTTCTGCAGTCAAGGCATGATTTCTGAAATATTTCTTCATTTAAATTTATATTTACATACTATCAAAATATACCTTTCTGTTGAAGAGGTTATTAAATGGGATATTTGATTTGTGATGAATGGAGCCCCATCTTTTGTGAATCTAAATCTTTGTAAAAAATTAGTATCATTCCACTTCACAAAATGATTGCCCCTTTGTCTATAAGTTTTTGGTTGCCTTTCTGGCTGTTGCAAAATATCAACTAATTCCATGAAATCTTCATCTTCAGACATTTCTTCCATTTTAAAAAATAAAGATAACTGTTATTTGTCCAAGAGATAACCAATAAAAAACAAAACTGTTTCAAATGAAAAATCAAAATTTGTTTATTTGTATGTCTCTCTGTCAGTATCAACGTCACCAACACAATGTTGTATGCTGGGGTAGCAACATACTAAATTGAAAAATACTTCTGAACTTGGTTTAAGCGGGGAAAATTGACCGCTTTGTAGAACTCGTAGTTAAACGCGGTTTAGGATCTGAACTAGTATTGTACAACGTTAAGAACTAGGTTTATCTTGAACCTAGGTTAAACTCGCATTGTACAATCGGCCCTTAATAAAGTTGAATAATTTTTATTGTACTTACCAGTTCTTTGACTTTGTGAATCTCCAAATTGCTTGTGGTATGATGGGGTGGGATTCCTTGGACTAGAACCAGTCGACAGCGATGAGTTGTTACTTGAAATAGTGGAATAACCATTGATTTCGCTGGATTGCTCATGCGCCAAAGTTTTCGATGTGAATTGGGTCTGGTTTATAGAGTGGTACCTGAAACAATTTTATAATAAGATTCACTTGAAAAAAGAAAGTTTTTTCGGTATGATTGATTAAATCCAAAGTACCGTCATCCTGGGTTACTTAGGCCATATGGATAACAAAAGCCATTTTGTAAAGGAAATTTGGAACAGCCGTGTTGGTACCACTGTTTGAGCAATACTAAATGTCTTTGTGTCTCTACATACAAAATTAGACAATGTTTCTTCCAGATTTATTCAATACGTCATTAGTTTTAAAGGTAAGTGTAGAGGAAGGGAATAAAAAACTTTATTCTGCTCTGGTTCGATGGTATGAGAAAGAATCCAACATCATCTTTTTCCGTTCCTACATATCCTTGGGCGATGCGAAAGCTAGATGTATTTTATTCTCGAAGGACCACTCTAAATTGACCGTTAGAGACGGTTTAAAAGTCAAACGGGAGCAATAGGAAACTAATGAAAGCGAGACATAATATAAATATACCTTATATTACGATTTATTAGTCAATTGGCTAGGATACAGGAAAAGGTATACAAAAACCAGAAGTGACCGGATGTTAAAATCACTGCACTTAGTAAACAATTTGCTGAAAGAGTTTCCCTCCAAATCTATCAATAATTAAATATAAAGTTATTACAAAACACACAAATCGAGTAACACTGATGGAAGAGAGCCGGCAACGATGTAGAACGAAATTTAATTATATAGAAATATTGTTGAATGTTCAATTGCCATCAATTTTATGCGAGTGAATACAACTGAAGAAAAATCTAGTCTTACATGCTTGGTTCCTTAACACACTATTTTAAATAATTATTGTGGCGAACTACATGTTCACTGTTAGACGGTTCAGTGAAGAGAGTCTACGAAATGTGAAATGAGCGTCAGCCGGCTAGAAATAGCAAAAAATTAGCTATTCGTTTCGGGTTCGTTTGTAACAGCCGATATTGAAAATATATGAATTGTTATAGCGTTTTCCATTGGTATGCACTAAGTTTGTACCCAGTTCGACCGTACTCTATACCAGTGCACCGAAATTTTGCACTGAGAGCAGGTTCAATGGAACACAGAAAAGTTGTCATTTGTCAAAACAATTTGGTTGTTGTACACAATTATATGATATAACCCTTTTGTTGTGTTTTTGATTTTATTTATAATAATATCTCAAGTTTTAAAACTTATTCATAAAGAAAAACAAGAATCTAGAGAGAGGCACCACAAGGAGAAGCTTGAGCTGATAAGAGAGCTGTTTAAAAAATAGAATAATTGGAAACCAAAAATTAGAGGCTGTTATGAATTTTATAATACAAACTTACTTTGTTTATTCAGAATGCAACGTTTTTTTTTATTTTAAGAATGACTTCTAATTTTATTTATTGTTTTATAGTACAAACTTTTTTGAGTATGTTTATATTGAGAGTGGAATGTTTTCTATTTTAAGAATGACTTCTAATTTTATTTATTGTTTTCTAGTACCAACTTTAGTACTTTATTATTTATCTTCATTTATTTACAATGTTTTTTAATTTTAAGAATAACTCCTTAGTTTTTAACTTTTATTTTACATTATATTCTGAGAATACAATAAAATGTTTTATTTGGAGATAGTATTTTATATTAAAATAAACCTTTACAAAAACTATTCTGACGATCCAAATTATAAATTTAAAAAAAGAAGTTTTGATTAACAAAATCTTCAAAACAATAGTTTGAAACTAAATAAGTTCGAAATTTTATTTTCCTTTGACCAGCACTTCCAGTTTCAATCCACGTAATGTAGATATTCGCTTAGCCTATTACGTTTTTGTTCTCCCATATGTTTCAACCGCAATTCAGAATCAGTTTTTGTGGGAGCACCATTGTCAATATCATCATTCACTACTTCCTCTTTATCCAAAATGTCATATATTATGTAGAATACAACAGGAAATTATAAATTGAGTCATCTTCGGGACAGTATGCATGTCTATCTAACTGGAGCAATTGCCTAAATCGACCCTTCAAAATTCCAAAGGTGTTTTCAATCAACACCCTTGTTGAGCTCAATTTCCTGTTGAATGAATGTTGCCTTTGCCCTAAGTTACAATAATCTGTGTATGGAACAAGTAACCATTTTCGGATTGGGTAACCATTATCTCCTAACAGGTGGTAATGATTTCCACATAATTCAGGAAGTCTCTTGGATATATAAGACAATTTTAAAACCCGTGAATCATGAATTTTTCCTGGAATTCCAGTAAAAATATCTATGAATCTTCTCTTGAAATCACATATGCCCTGTAAATTGATTGATGGAATGTCATGTCTGTTGACATAAGTTGACTTCACCTTGTGAGCTGGTGTTCTGATTCTCACGGAAGTTCCATCAATACATCCTATAACTCCAGGAAATCCAGATACCAGCAAAAAATAAAATAAATCTGATAACTACAATAAATCTTTGGCACTCAGAATGTTTAGTTTCTCTTTATTAACAATGTACTCACATTTTGGAATTCAGCAACCATTTGTTGTTTTTCCTCACCACTGTTTGGCATTTTTATTACCGAGGTACCTATGCTTAGAAGAAAATCCATTACCCTTTGGCTGACACTGACAAGGGAAGAAATGGTCATTCCAAAACGCTCAGCAGTAGCACGTAATGAGCACTTGTTACCTGTAAACCTAAGTATAATAATTAAATATAAAATAATTTGAGTTATATTATAATATGAATCATTACATACCATAAAAAAGAAAGTATGTGGCTTGAGGCAGTGATCTGTTGTCTGCCTCCATGTTTTTCATTTTTAGGATAAAATTTTGTAATAAGCATATTTGCAGTTTCCGGAAGAAGTCTGAAATGGTCTTTAAACTAAAAAGAAATTAACCATATATGTAATTTAACAAAAAAATAACACTTTCTCCTTTCTCACCTGTTTTTCGTTCATTAAATTGACAACATCATTAATATAGTTCTGAATTTTTGGAACAGATGTTCGTTTCTTCATTATTTCTTCTATAATTTCTATATCGCTATCATCCCAAGATGACGATGATAATAACAAATAGGCTGCATTTCGTTCCAATTCGAACCGTTCTTCATTACCCGCCATTTTCCGTGGTTTTGCACTATTGCACTATACTCGAAACTACCTCCTGTGCAGGTGCCGAAAAAACTGCAATTAGTGCAAATTCACTTGCACTAGTTTTCCAATGGAATAAGAAACACTGGTGCAATGCAACGAATGGAACACAAATATTGCACTCAGTTCAGTTTCAGTGCATCCCAGTTTTACCAATGGAAAACGCCATTAGATTTGTAGAAAGAGAATCACTAAGTTTAAAAGGAATTTTAAACAGTAAGTATATTTCTATATACAAATTAAGAGGTTAATTTTGTATATTTTGATGCATAAAATAACTTTTTTCCACTTCCGTTATTAAAACCGCATTTTGAACACAAGTTTGATATGCACAAAACAACTCTTTAATCACTAGTGTTTAAATTGTGAAAAGTCACATCTCGTTTATCTTTTATTTTTTAACGTCAAATCGTGTATATTTTATATATTAAATTTCATGTTCCGTGATAATTTTGTTGTTCTGTGTCATTTGATTTGTCAATCAGCCGTCAGCCATCGTCCCTCATGTTATAAATATAACTAAAATAAATTTTTTTATCCTACACCACAGGGAAAGCAACTTCACAAAAATAACACTAGATGGCACCCTATTATAAATAACGACGCGGCTGTCACTTTTAAATTTCAAATTATGGCTTAAAGCTTCATTCACAATGCAATTTACAATTAGTGCTTATAGTTTATTTACGATAAAAAGACGATGATGTCATTTTTAGTTACTTTCCATCTTATCAGAATAAATATTAATTTACCAACCGTGAATACAATTTATTCTCAACAGCCAGGGCAATTTACAGCTAACGGGTTGGCAAAACTTTAAGAAGTTGTCAAATCAACTGGTAAAATTCCCCAGTTTGTTTTGACGTTTATTGACATTCAATCATCGTCTAATAAGTTTTTTTGGTGCTTTTAAATTCATTGCTTCTTTAAGACTAAAAAAAGACAGTTATTTTCATAACTAATTATTTAGGCAAATCTGCAGTGTGTGGATAATAAAATGCCGAAGCAGCTGAACAGAAAATGTCAAGAGATGGTAACATCTTTGTTGAGCTATTTTGAACGAGAATGCCGAAATGGGGGCCCGCTTCTCCCGCTTACTGATGTAAGAGACGTAAGTAATAGTATTCGCTATTTGTATTCATCATTATTAATATTATTGTTACATATTTAAATGTAAATGAATAAATTTTTTTAATGTTAGGTTAGGTTAATTAAACTTGATAATATATTATTCTTTCATAAATTGTAGAGAGTTGCAGAAACTTTACAGCTTAGTGTTACCACTGTTAACCGTATTGCCGCCAAGCATAATATAGAGGTGAACAGCCTAAAAGCCCACCTAAAAAGAGACAACGCATAAAACCTACTGTTGAAATGGATAACTTTGATCAAAATGCTTTCCGAAATGTTATATACGAAATGTATGAAAACAGTGAGTATATTGAATTTACTGTTTTATTTTATTCACAATTAACTAAGAACCGTTTTACACGTACGAGAATTATTGCGAAATTTACTCTGAAAATAGTATTTATAATTTTGATAAGAATTTTAAAAATATTTCATGGCTTGTCTGTTTTACACATAATATTTTTACAACAAAAACTTTCATAATAATTTATGTCATACGCCTGCGCAGAGAGATTGTTTTCGGAAGAAGTTGTCACGATTCGCATTCTTTAAGTAATCAGCTGTTTTTGAACCTTTTATTTTAGATGTTTGGTTATTTTGTAAAAAATTTCAAGTTTTCATATTATATTATTTGGCAATTTAATTGGTATATACAGCCATGCCTGCAAGGCAAAAAGAGTTACTGTCAGGTGCTATAGCAGTTAGCTATTTTTATTAATTAAACGCAAAAAAACAAAGATCTCAATGGTAAAAAAATTGGCTTCAAAGAAGAGAAGGTAGACCTTAGCTCTCCTAAATAAAAAATTAATGGTTGATTGTTGAAGATCCTCTTATAACGACACATGACACCCTTATTAATTTGATTTTATTTATGGCTTATTGGCTTCTGCGTCGATTCTCGCGCACTTTCTAAATTATTGCCTTTAGAATATAGAACTCGTTCTATATTTTTACTCTGAAAATTTTGGCAATAATTCTATGACGTGTAAAACAGCAAAAATTATTCTTACGAAAATTTTCAGAGTAAATTTCGCAATAATTCTCGTAAGTGTAAAACGGTTCTAACACAATATTTTTTCAGAGGAACCACATAACCTTGAGAACTTAAGAGACAAACTCCAGGAGCGTGAACTCTTTAATGGTTGTTTAACATCACTCTGGAAGATAGTGAAAAATATTGGATTCAAATACCAAAAAGATTATCCTCGTCGTGGTTTAATGGAGTTGCCACATATTGCATTAAAACGTGTACATTTTCTACATGAATATGTCAAGATAAAAAGGGAAGGTTTATATCAATTTGTGTTTTTGGATGAGACCTGGATATTTAAAGTTGGAAGGAGAGATGAAATATTATACAAGGAAGATGACGTAATAAAGAAAATTAGTAACAACGACATCAAACCTCATACTAATAGAGGCATTTTTAATGTCAAAGATTTATTTCTCCTGGAAATAACTTGAAAAATGTACGTTGTCCATGGAGGCGGAATATCGAGTCTGTGATTATATAGTAGTACGCTATATAAGAGGTTTTTCCCAGGAATAGTAACGGCAGTCACAAATGAAGACGCTGAGAATTGTATATACAAAGTAAATACTTTTGAAACCCGGTCAAAATATACGATTTCTAGTTGATATTTAAGGTGTGGGTTAGTGTTACTTCTAAAATCTTCATATGTTAGTGCTATAGCCATTATCTGATTTGACGATTTATTTATTAGATTCAATAATTCATGAAAGTCTAGAACTCCTTTTTTTTGAATTGGGTACCAACTCACCATGAATCGAATCAGCTTTCATGAAAGAATATCCTAGTTCAAAGTTCTTAACTGTGATGGTATTAGGACTCCAGTCCTGGTTGAATAGCAAAACAGAAGTTGAATATAACACCCAATTATTATTTGGGACAGAACAGTTATCAGGCCAGAATAAAAATTCATTTACAATAGCGTCAGAGTGTTTTATGACCAAGAAAAACGTCGAAGCTACATCAGCAGCATTCCTTCCTGTAATGGCCTCGTACCACATCAAACACTGATTTTTTGGTTTATGTAGGGGCGAGAATGTTTCATTGAAGACGACTAACCTAGATACAAAACTTAAGTTAGGTACTTTTTGCATATCAACAGTATTAATGTGGATATTAAAGGGCCATTCCTTAGATTTATTCTTCTTTGGAGTCAGTATATCTTTCATGGTGAAGTTTATAACTTTTACAAGTACCAGTTTTCAATATCGTGTTCAGCCTCTACCGTGATGGAAAAATCGCTTTTATCCCCTTTTGAGTATATCATATTCTTCATTGTGTTGTTTAAATTTTGAACACGTCCCACATTCATTTTGCCCTGGCTGTGCAAAAGATATATTGAGGGTTTCAAAAATGTTTCTGCATTTTTCATATGACACGGTTTCATGTGTCTCAGACAAACCTTTCCAGAGTGTCAGCTGTTCCTGGTATGGGGTAACAAAAGCCACGAAAAAACGTGCCTTTTGTTACCTCGCACTTGAACATAGTATGTATATAGTACTGTTCGGAATATTTTTCAGATGTATCTGTCAAGTTTGCAGAACATTTAGAATTTTTTTCGTCTACTTTATTAAGGAAAAACATCCGTACCCTTAAATTGGTTACAAATTTGTTACGTGATAAAAAATAATATATTTAATATTACCCCAAGTTTGCAGAACTTTGGGATTCTGGTTCACGAGCATAAAGCCAAATTCAACTTAATTGCAATTTTAACAATGTTCCGAACGGAAAAGTGTGCAAAATGAGATTTAGTGCTGTCTCGATGAACCAAAATTTAAAGACTTTTGGAATTATTGTTAAATGTTCGATTTTTAATGTCTATAATAACTGGCATAGAATACGGTCCTGCATCTAATGTGGAAAGAATACAGTTAAATCGAGGGAGCGATAATATCAAATTGTGAGTAAAGTTAAAAACTGTAATTGACGAAAAGTACAAAAATACCTTGTGTAAGTGTAAACTATTACATATAATTGGTGAGTATTCTCCAAATATTGGGATAATAGGAAAATTTGGCATAAAACAATCCAACATTGTTAAATTCGAAATCAAAATTGTGTTAATTACCAGCAAAAAACAAAAGCGATAAGCGAAGATCGTTCACCAAAATACGAGAACTTGTTTAAAAATACAGTCCCGGACTGACTTCAAAAAGGAAATTAAAATATAATAACGCAGCGAGACGAGTTCAGCCAGCCCGAGTAAGTGTTGGAAGCTGAACTGAGTAGGTGACTAACGAAACTTGACGGGGCGCGGAACTCGCTAAGGTGCGTTAAGAAATGAACATCGATAAATACGATATGGAAGAAATTAAAGGAATGTTCTCGCAGATTAAAGGTAGTCTTAGGAATATGGAGAAAGAAATGGACAGAAATGCATATATTATAATGGAATTAAAACAGGAAAATCATAAGCTGAAAGCAATATCGCCGAACAAGAAGAAAGATTAGATTACGTAGAAAGGGAAATAAGGCGCAATAACATAGTAATTCAAGGAATTGAAGATAAAGGGAATGAGATCCAACAAGACATAAAGGAAACAGGAAAATAATGAGAAAAATAGAGGTAGAAGTAGACCCAGAAAAAGATTTGATAGAATTCGGCAGGATCGGAACTTTTGGAAGAAACAAAAGTAGACCAATTATAGTTAAAATCAAAAAATGGAGCAAAAAATTAGAAATTATGAAACAAGGTAAAAAGCTAAAAGGAACCAATATTTGGATTAATGACGACTACTCGAAAAAAGTCCAAAGAGAAAGAAATTTTTTACTGCCTCAGGTAAAAATAGCCATAGAACAAGGACACAGCGCAGTACTTTAGTTTAATAAATTAATTATAAACAACAGAATTTATGGAGCAGATGCATTTGGGGATGAAAAGCTAAAAGAAAATGATGATAAGAAACGTACAACAACCGATCGTTCGCCGGAACATGGAGGAGGCAACAAAGAGAATAAGTCAAAAAACTAATAGCTAAAGAAAATTCAATATATAGAATTGAAGACAAAGCAATGGAATGGATAATGAGTAAAGGTAACAATAAGAAAAGTAAACGCAAGAGTTTAGTGAGAATGGCAACATGGAATATCAGGACAATGCTGACAATGGGAAAAATGGAGGAAATTGCAAAAGAGATGTTGGAATATAAAATAGACATATTGGCACTTCAAGAAATATGCTGGAAAGGTGAAGAACAAATAAACAAAGGAGAATATATATTGTTTTATGGAGGGGAAGACAGTCGAGGAAAGAACGGAACAGGATTTATGATAAGCAAAAGAATAAGAAATAATATACTAGATTACACAGTTATAAGTGGTAAAATATCAAAATTAAGATTAAAAAACCACATGGCAAATATTGCAATAATTAATAGTTATGCACCGACGGAAGAAGCAAAAGATGAAGGCAAAGATAAATTTAACGAGAAATTGGTAAAGGTATGTGAGGAAACCGCAAGACATGATACATTAATAATTATTGGAGATATGAATGCGAAAACAGGAAAAGAAGACTACATAAATAATGTTGCAGGGAAGTACACTATACATGATATATCTAACGATAATAGACTGCGACTATATAATTTAGCTGAGGAGCTCAACATGTATATTAGCTGCACTAGTTTCAAGCATAAGAAAGAACATAAAATTACATGGATTATACCTGGGACTACTACGGGGAACCAGATAGATCATGTTCCAACAGCAGAAAGAAGATCAAATATGATACAGGATGTAAGATCATACACAGGAACAAGTGTTGATACTGATCATCAATTAGTAATTGTCAAAATGCAAATGAGAATTGTAAATATAGTAAATAGGACAATAAAATGTAGGAAATTGAACGTGCAGAAATTGAAAAGAAGTGAAAATGAATATGGGGAAGAAGTAAAGACGCAACTACAAAAGAGCAAAGAACAAGATAATATCTTTGAGCAATGGAAGGAAATAAAAAGAAGTATAATAACGGCAGCAGAGGAAGTGGTTGATACAAAAGATACAAGACAGAATAATGAATGGTTTGATCAAGAATGTAAAATAAAGATAAAAGAGAAAAAAGAAGCTAGACTAAAATGGCTGCGAATTAAGCAACAAAATTTTTATGATGAACAGAAAAATAAGAAAAGAGAGCACAAAGTTGATAAAAACAAAAAGAATAAAATGGTTAAATGAAAGCATGGACATATTAGAGAATGATAATAAAAATAATGTAAAATTATATAAATATATAAAGAAACAAAGCAGAAAACCAACTACAATAAATATCAAAGAAAAAAAGTGGAGTCAATATTTCAAGAATTTATTAACGGAACAAGATGGGGAGTATCAAGAAGATGATATGACTGATAATGATACAGGGATAGAATACGAAGAAAAACCGACCGAAGAGGAATGTAACGACATATTAATAAATTGAAACACAACAAAGCAGGAGGGACAGACAAAATAATAAATGAGATGATAAAATATGGAGGAGATGACATGAAATATTTGAAATCATGGAAAGAATATGGGAATCAGAAACAATGCCGAAGGAATGGTCTACTGGTATGATTATACCAATAATGAAGAAAGGAAATCGTAATATCTGTGGCAATTATAGAGGAATTAGTTTACTCAACACCGTATATAAAATACTAACAACGATAATAAATCAAAGACTAAAAAAGGTAATGGAATCAAAAATGGGGGAGTATCAAAAAGGTTATCGGAAAGGAAAATCAACAGTAGATGTCATACATACTATAAATCAAGTAATTGAAAAATGTTATGAACACAATGTTGGAGTCCAAATGCTATTTATTGACTTCAAGCAAACTTTCGATAGCCTGAAACGGAGGACAATGATAAACGATATGGAAGAATTAAATGAACCACAAAAGATCATACGGTTGGTGAAAATGACTATGAAAGATTCTAGGGCAAGAGTAATGACAAGGGAAGGTCCATCGTAGGAATTTGAAATAAATGCTGGAGTAAGGCAAGGAGATGGGGATGTCAGCGGTATTGTTTAACATAGCAGTGGATGGCATAATTAAGACTTGTAATATCGCTGGAAGCATAATTAATAAACCAAAACAAATAATGGCATATGCTGATGATTTAACCATAATAGCGAGAGACCGAAAGATTCTTGAAGAAACACTAGAGAAAATTGTAAGGGAGGCAGGAAAAAGAGGATTTAGAATAAATTAGGAGAAAAAAAAATATATGGAAATGAAAAGAAAGAAGGAAGTCTACCGACCAGAAGCAGTTAAGTTAAATGAATTCAGTTTTGAAATTGTTAACACCTTTAAGTATCTGGGAACAATTATTAGTAACAAAAATGACACAAAAATCGAGATAAGGCAAATAATTCAAGCAGGGTATAGAGCATATAATAAATTTAAAAACATCATGCAGAAAAAGAGAATAAGCCGAGCAACAAAATTAAGAGTCTACAGGACGGCGACAAAACCGGTAGTTACATATGCGGCAGAAACTATGAGACTGACAAATGAGGACGAAGAGCAACTAAGGATATATGAAAGAAGAATAATTAGAAAAAATTATGGACCAGTCAAACTAGGGTATAACGAGTACCGAAGACTTATGAATTATGAAATTAGAAATATATTAGAAAATGAGGACATAGTAAAGACAATTAAATCAAAAAGGATTCGTTGGTACGGATATGTTAAAAGAATAGTGAAAGGACAGGAGGTGAGGAAAATTACAGAATGGAGACCGAATGAGGAAAGATTACCAGGAAGACCAAAAAGTAGATGGGAAGATCAGGTTGTGAAAGATATAAAAATTTTAGAAGTACAAGGCGGGGAGAGACAGATGCAGGACAGAAAAGAGTGGAGAACAATTCTCGAAACTGCAAAAAACTCTAATAAATTGTAGATAAACAGCAAGAAAAACGTGGGCTGACCCCCCACAAGACACAGGGTCAAAAGAGCTCAATTTTAGCGGCTACAACTCCAACTGGAGTGTATAGCCTTGTATATATATTGAACTAGTCATCTAGTTTTGTAAATATATTGAAATAAATAAACATAATAAAAAGGTCTTATTGTAACGGAAGGAGTGTCAGTAGACACAACCATTAAAATAAACTCAAGAACAAGTCAAATATTAAAATATAAAAAGATTGAAATATGAATAAATCGAGTGAAATATTGATGTGAATGTTTTAAAAAGGGATGAAGAATAAAATTCCAACACTATATTAGTTAAATAGATAGTAAATATTACCTGTACCAGTAATTCTGATTGGTTGTCAAAGTCACGGAATTACGTATTACACTGAACACAGCCATAGCAATTTCTGTAGGATGAAACGTCATATAATAGCTTGAAACCTAAATTAAGAGAAAAGAATAATTAGTTTAACTATAACTTAACATTGTTTAAATAATTTTTTTTGTAGTAGCAAAAGTTTAGAATACCATATATCATTCATTCATTGCAAAGGGTTGAAACTAGATGGAAAAGATAGTTGGAACACAGCCCAAATGTATAAAAAGGAAATGAATATTTACAAGAAGTAATGCATGCTAGGGAATTTTCATTACCAACTTAAAATCATTGCTTATTGATTATATATGAAATTTAATTACAAAAACAAAAATAATCAGGAGTTTATGTATAATAAATGATAAAACAGGACTCAAACTAAAATAGAATCAATTACATATAGGTTAATTAATAATATAGGTTGTAATATTTGTAAAAATAAACATTTCTCA
Organism: Galeruca laticollis; assembly: GCA_963921935.1. Classification (NCBI taxonomy): domain Eukaryota; kingdom Metazoa; phylum Arthropoda; class Insecta; order Coleoptera; family Chrysomelidae; genus Galeruca; species Galeruca laticollis. The sequence continues at coordinate 110,805,032 of OY998178.1, read as the reverse complement.
TATTAGCTAAATAACATGAATATAAGAAAATTGACTATTGTACGAGGAAAAGAGGACTTAATTAAAATTCCTTAATACAATAGAAATCTAAGTGTATCAGTGTTATTACCCTCCAGGACAATAAATTTATATTTTTTAATAATAGTAACTAAAAGACTGGAGAATAACAATTTTAGTGATAAAAAAACAAATAAGTGAGCTATGGACTAGGGAAGCCAAAAGACTTGTTGATTTTAAAAACAAAAGAGGGTGGATTAATGGTGGTGATAGAGGATGCGTCGTTAGAAGATTGCTCTCTGTATAAAATTGTATAAATGTGTTTAAAAATTGAAATTATAAAAATAAGTTAAATAAAACTAATCATAGGAGTATCCTATAAAGTGTAAGGAGTGAATAGTGTAGTAGGAGCGTGTCTCTTATGAGATATCTTCAAAATTTGAAGATGCGAGTGCAGCCAGCAGTGATAGCAGAAATAAGGTCTGTGTAATTTGTTTAAACTTATTTGGAATTCCAATTAACATTTTAAAGTGTACACTCAAATTTTTAGTTGAACATTCGAATCACATAACACATAAAAAGGCCAAAAAACATTAAAATATGATGCATCATAAATTTATATATAGAGAATTAGATCTTTAATATCTATAAAATTAATGTACTCACCTTGTGTAAATTTATCCACTTGAAATATCACGTGTATCATATATGTTACATTAAATCCTATACCTTCCTTCCAGCTATTGCATGCATAACTTTAAACTATCACTTTCTTGACCTTTAAACACACACATATATAGTTTATAAATTCTCACGTATATGTAATTGATTGTAGAAACTTGATTATTATAACAAATTTATTTATCACAAGCACGCTAGCGTCGTGTTGACTGTGAAACGTTGTTTATGGAAGGGAAACCTCCTTCTTTCATGTACATTGTAGTAGCGCATGCGTTTGGAGATTTAGCGCCGACGCAGTAGTGGGAACATTTTGTTATAGAGAATACATGTATGATATAGGGTGGCACAATTCCATAAAAATAAATGTATAAACCAAATTAATAGTTTCAAAAATATTTCATTATGCTCCAATCAAGTTAAAAATTTTCAAATTATTTTATTAAATTGCTTTACATTTATGTGTTGGTTTTTCTTTATTCTCACATCCATGATTAAATTCTCAATATCTTTGTTGTCGTATTTCAATCATTTTATTTAACAGATATTGTTTCTTTCAGAGGTTGTAAGTTAAAGGTAAGATTAAGAATATATTTCCTCAATCTTTGATTAGTATCTCCAGAACTCAAAGGGAGGATTCTCATGCTTCCGACTAATTAAACATTATAAATAAATAATTAATTAAAAAAAATCTGAGCTAGTCAATCAAGGAAATAATTATTAAATGGCGCCTATAAATAAATAAAATTAAATAAACAAAACTAAATTAATATAATTCAAATCATGAAATATTATAATTAAAACTTAGTAGTATATAATAATATATATATATATATATATATATATATATATATATATATATAACTGGCCTTCTAAGAATCGTTAGAAACTGCCTCAATTAAATGAATTTCTTATCGCGATTTATATCAATAATTTAGTTTCATTTAATTTTATTAAGTAATTTCTTATTGTTATGCCTCCTTCGCATTGCAACGTCATTTTATGTGCAATAAACAAAAAATAAATCGAATTTAACATTGAACTCCGATAAGTTTATTAGCTATAGAACTGAAAATGTATATTGGAAATTTTAAAACTAATAACAAAGTACCTGCTCTGAAACTATGGTAACAATATACAAGTGGGACTTTAGGTCGTTCAGGTGCGTGGGACATCTTTCTATGGAACTAACAGATGGTACTTACATCAGTTATTGGCCTCAAGAACACAAACAATTAACGAAAACGATATCAAAACCAGGAAAGTGCAGAAAAAGCTACGTTTGCAAAATTCCAGACGTAACTAACCTAAACATGAAAACGTTAAAAAAACCTGGCAAATTCAGCAGAACTTATGAAGACGATGTAGAAGCAGAATACAACCTCCCAGCCGATGTCATCATCAAAATTCCAAGTCAATGCATCGACGAATCTCGCATAAAGAATTGGTGGTACCGTTTCATCGAAGAAGATACGTTAAATAAATACAATTTAATACATAAAAACTGTGCGACAATAATCAAATACGGTTTGATAGAGGGTGGGTTTAAGAAATCGATAATGTTCGTTATGGATACACCTTCTACTGTTATAGAATGGATCGAAGACAATTTAAGTGAGTACCCGCTGCTAAATTATGGAACTTATAAATCTCTCGATAAAAGTTAATTAATTTAATTATTCGAAGTTTTAGTATTCATTTGATAGTCTAACCAGAACCACTAACAGCTGTTTGTACAGAAATTCTTAACTAATTTCGGGTGAACCTTCCAATTCGCAAATTTACTAAGTACAAGGAACTTCAGTAAAATTTGCAGATATAAACATTTGGGAACTGCATGGGTGATAAGCATAAACTTGTCGAATGTAGCTCAAAAGGTTGTTCAGAGTGTGGCAAAAAACATCACACTTCCCTCCATAGAGATAATGTTAAGTGCGTAATTCGTTAACTGATTCTAGGGGTCAAAATGAGAACAAGGATTGCTCCCTTGTTTCACATAGGGCAATTGAAAATAACTCCAGTTCTGCTTGTCAAGGGACACCCGGACAAAACATTTCTTTTCCAACTGCCAGAGGGGAACATTCAAAAGATACAATTGTGCAAGGTTCACAACTTGAACAGTTGAATGCTATTACATCGAAGAGCTTATTAGATCCCGTAGTTCACACAGTGTCAACAAAATCTAAAACAAAAGTAATGTTGGCGAACTATTTATTCGAATACAAATTTTCATATCCAAGCGAGAATCCTTCTGGATGCTAGCAGTCAAGCGTCATTTAAGACAGAGAAACTTGCAGATAAGCTTAAACTTCAAACTTACAGTGTAACATTACAAGGACAAGGTGTCCAAAATATAACATTTCTTTCAAAAAAAATGGCTGGCATAACTCTTCATTCTAATGCTACTGAGTTCAAAATCAAAATAAATTGTAGTATTCTACCTTCTATTATTTCAAAAATTCCACAGTTCCCACTTAAGATACGTTCTTGGAAAATTTCAGAACAGCTCCAGTTGGCAGATCCAGATTTCAGAACTCAATCACAGATGTTGACATTCTGATTGGAGCAGATGTATACTATGATATTCTTCTTCCTAATATTCTTTCATTAGGCGAAAATAGCCCAAAATTAGTGAACACACTGTTCGGTTGGGTAGTAAGTGGTAAATAGTCACATCCTTCAAAAAATGTAAAAACATTTTCTCTCCAATCATGTGCAGTAGTATCTGATCTTGTCATTACGTTGAATGAAACTCTTTCCAAGTTTTGGGAGACAAAAGAACTCCAGGTTAAGCCACCTCTATCTCCAGAGGAAGAACTTGCTGAGCAGGATTTTATTAAAAATCATAAACGGTCAAAAATGGTCGCTTTCAAGTGAACATTCCCTTAAAAAATAAAAATGACTATGAGAAAAGGTAGGAATTGATTTCCGAGGTCCCTAATTAATTAAATTTTCCCGATTGAAAAAAAGCCCCAACAACTAAGTGCTGGATTGCTGTATTTTTGTACATGGCGACAAAAACCGTATACATTGAATTAGTTTCTGCCTTGTCGGTCGAGGCATTTCTTCTCGCCCTTAAACGGTTTATTGCTAGAAGAGGCAATCCCACTGTGATATACAGTGACCAAGGAACAAATTTTATTGGGGCCAGCAACCATTTAAAAGAATTATATAATTTTTTTCAAACGCCCGATATTGCTACCTTTGCTGTTTCAACCCGCATTCAGTGGAAATGCATACCTCCGCATAGCCCTTATTGGGAAGGATTATGGGAGGCAGCTATAAAAAGCACAAAGGCCCATCTTCAACGTGTTATTGGAGATTCTACGTTAACATATAAAGAATTAAGCACTATTCTTGCCCAAAATGAAGCAGTCTTAATTTCCAAGCCTCTCTGTCCTTTCTCTAACGATCCTTTAGATATGAAGTGTCTCACTCCAGGCACTTTCTCATAGGTACCAGTATGACTGCCTATCCTGAAATCAATCTGACCGACATACCCGAAAATAGACTTTCATTTTGGCAAAAGTGTGCCAAAATCCAGCAAATTTTTTGGAAAAGTTGGCACGTGGAGTATTTAAACAGACTCGAGCATACAGATTAAAACAACCCTATATATCCCACTACAGAAAACATCTACTTGGCACCAAACATAGAATTAGAAGTACTACATATTTGTGATAAGAAACAAGAACTGTATTTCCTTGATGAATTGGAAATTAGAAGACACTGAAGAAACTCACAATATAAAGTCGTCAATGAACAGTTAAATTTAGGGAGTTCTCGTTCTTGTAAAGATCAGCAGATATAGTTTTCCTGGTTTTCTACATCATTGCACAGTTATACTGATCTTAAATGGGAAAAAAAGATATCCAGCATATCCTCATAGGGCTAATAATATTTGTAATGTTATATCTTCTTCTTTTTTCTATTAGGGATTAATGTATATTAAGTCAGTCACAAAGTAGGTCAGTTCTTGATCTAGCCAAAAATAATTATTAAACATCAGGTAGGAATCAACTGAAATGTAACTTCTGTCATTCTGACGATGACATTTAGTATCGAAACAATTGTCAAATTTTTTAGAATTTTTAACATTTTATCAATATATTGTGGAATTATCTAGAAACAGTTAGTTTAATTTAAAACAGTAATAATGAGAGTTAGTAATTCATAACTCATACTCGCCCGATTTAGAGTCCAATGAGTTTTTAATGCCCAAATTATCCTCAAAAAATAATTTTTAATTATTTCAAAAAGCTTCTGCTCAGGGAAAAGGAAACGATTTCATTAGTTACAAAACTTTTTGTATGTCAAGTTTTGGATGATAAATTTGTAAAAATAAAAATGTTTATTCTCATATTATATATTTGTTGAGAAACATGGAAGATAATCCTGATGATCAACTGAAACGGAAGTAAACAAGAAGTTGAGTTTGAAAAAAGTCAGTGTAAATGGCTGGTAAAAGTGGCAATAATAAATACATTCCGTTAAAGCGATTGTAAAAGAAGAAGTGTAGCTTTATGCTATTTAAGTTCCTTCTAAGATATTTGAGAGGTTATTGCGTTTTATTTGTATGCACAGTAAGGTGGTTGAAATCGTTTTTGCCAATCGAGCAGCAGAAAAATTATTTTCGTAAGACTAGCAGTTAGTGTCTTTACATTTGTTTTAAGTTGGATATAAGAATATGATCTCTATTGGTGGATTAAGATGTGGGGCAATATATAGTGACCTCTAATCATTTTTTTGGTAATTGGCACCATTCAAAACAATGATTCGATGTAATTTAAATTTTTTCAACCACCTTAATGCTTGTTAGTCTTTTAGTTTTTCGATTTTTTTCCTAAGCAAGCAAAATATACCTCAACAATATTTTTTTATTAAAAAAACGTTTTGGATTGAAATGATAATTGAATTAAAATAAATTTTAGGTGTTTCTATGCTTTAATATTTCCAAAATTTGTTTTAAAATTTTAAAAAAAGTTAAAGAACATAAGACCGCTATTTTACACAGCTATGAAAGATAAAACTCAACTATTAATTAGTTGAATAAATAATTAATTTTCCGATTTTTCCAATGTTCCAACTTGTTAGATTATTTTTAATATTATAAATAAAAAAACTGTTATTTTTGGAGAGTACAAAACGTTATAAATAATTTATGAAGTACTTTTCTTTTAATGGCGGATTTTTGAAATGACTTAGGTGATAACAACTTCCCTGTTGCTTGAACAACGAATATAAATTTATAGAGAATTTTTATAAATTTAAAATTAGATTGATAGTTTCAATGTTGAGAAACAAAGTGAGTGACTTAGGTAATAAAATCGGAAAATAAAATATACTAAAAACTAAAGTAATATAAAAAATTTCCCGATTAATAAAAACATTATAATAATGTTATTATTAAATTAGAATAAAAATTTGCAACAAAAATATGTAACTTCAATGTGTGTGATATATTTATACTATGTGATAATTATTATTTTAAGTTCTGAATAAAACAATTATTTTTTAATAAAATTATTTTTAGGTTATTGTTATTTTTGTCATACATTATGAAAAAGAAACTCGTGAAACAAGAACTTCGCGATTTAAACTTTTTGCACAAAAACTATAAATATTATGTTTCATCATGAAAAGTTCGAAAGAAGATTTAGTCGACGTTTCGATCCAATAGGTTAGATTTTTTCTGATTATAGACGGTAGTGAAAAGTTTAAGACAATGAATTGAAATTCAAATATTTCACGGTTTCTGAGTCAATATTTAACCAAAGTATATATAAGTGCTACACGCAGGACTTTTAGGCCCATAGCTTGGAAGTGATTTCCTTCCATTCTTTCCTATCCTTTGCCTTCGTTTTTCAGTCCTGGATTCCACTCCCTCTTAGGTCTTCTATCACTCCTGCATATGGTCGTTCTACTACCTGGCATTCTCTGTACGTGCCCCAGCCAACCTATTCTTCTGGATCTTATTATTTTACCTAGTTCTGCTTCCCCAAATAAATTCTGTATTTCGTTATTCGTTCTTCTTAGCCACACATCTCCCTCTATTTTTGCTCCTGAGTATTTTTCTTTCCCATCTATCTAATTTGTCCTCCTCTGCTTTATTAAGTATCCACGTTTCACTTCCGTAGATTACTGTTGGTCTTATTACTGATTTGTACAGATGTAGCTTTGTCTTTCTGGAGATCTTCTTTGAACTTATTATTTTGTTCAATGCTCCTGCCTGTTTACTTCCTTTCATCAGCCTAGTTTCTAAATCCCCTCCTTCGTCGCCATCGTCCTTGATAACTACATAGAGATATACATAGCTTTAGACTTGTTCGAAGTTCATTATTTTTTGTCCATTCAGTTGTATTGAAAAATTCCTCACTGTTCCTTTCCTTTGAGGTGTTACCATTTTCATAAAATTCGATTTGTCTTCATTGACTCGCAGGTTCATTGTCTCTGCTGTTTCTATGAACGCTCTGCATATTCTTCTCAGTTCGTTTCCTGATGTTGATGTTCAGAAGGTATGTGGGTTTAAGAAAGCCTGAAACCCCACATAAGCGATTTTTCGTGAAATATAAGAAAGGAAGTTGCACTATACAATGTATCGGAATAAACACCTTCGGAAAAATGCTATGCAAGTTATCTGAAGCTTCCAAATCCTGAAGTATATACGGGCCAGAGCTTCCGACGTTCCGCCGCCACAATGCTTGCAGATTCCTGAGAAGGAATAACAAATATTAAACGCCTCGGAAGTTGGAAATCTTCTAGCGCCACAGAAGGTTATGTAGAAGGCTCACCATGTTTCCAAATAAATCAGAGAAAAAACCGAAATCTGACTTCATTGGAATACATTTTAGCCTCTGCAATTAATTTGCAGAATGCTGCAAACTGCATGTTCAATATTAATATTAATAATAATTAATTTGTTGATATGTATATAATAATAAATTTTTCTTTATGTTAACTTTTGGGTTTTTCCGCACGCTAGTAGAAGAAATAGTGTACCCAACACGTGCGTAAAGTGACTTTTCCGCACGCGATTGATGGCCGAACTCCGCTAACGCGTCGTTCGGCCATCTGCAATCGCGGGGGGAAAAGTACACTTTGCGCACTTGTTAGGTAAACTATTATATTGTATTGTTTTTATTAGCCATTACAATTACGGAATTTACTCAATTTATTCTTTACATTACCTATATCAATTTTTTTCAAATCTTCAAAACTTGTTATATCATCTAATATATATCTTTCAAGGTATAAAAAAGGTATCTAATTGATAATCTTCACTGCATAAGTCCACTTCCATACTCGATGTTTGTTGGCCAATGTGAATCGGTTGCTCTGGTCCGAAGTTTCTAGGAAACATTGGAGGGTATATTTCTTCTCCGCGTGCATTCACCTTGCGTTTTTAGGGGTACTGCTAGTTGGTGTTGGTGGGGTTGGAGAGCATGTAAGGTGGGAGGAATATTTGTTACATTTCTGGGATTCAATATTTGGTATCGGCGACTATTATTATTTTTTTTTATTAGAATTCCAATTTTTATTTGGAAGGGTGGGATAACTTTTATAATAAATTTCGGTAAAAGGTACACCAGGCGTAACAAATCAAAATTGTTCAAATTTCACTATTAACTATACGTACGTTTAACTGATTTTTGTGCACAGCTCGTACGAAAAGGACTTTTCCATCTAGCTGGATGTGCTCATGGGAATAGTGATGCTTTGCGCACTTTTTGTACAAACTACTATTTGTTGCTTTGCGGGACTTGTACTGAAATTTTAATTTTATTTTGTGGTAGTAGTTTAGATTTCCAATAAATGTTGACACCGATTCATAATCTGATGAGAGTGAAGGTAAGATTTAACGGTTTGCATAAAATCACCAAAGATATGTAACATAAAAATTACAAAATTTATTGAAAATTTTTTCAACGCAAATTAAGCCCTGTTAGAAAATACATTTTTCTCTCTGATAAATTCTCATTTGTATCGAATTTACCACCTTTTGTCACAAGAATAAATATTATCTATTTATTCGCGACAAAATTCACAACCCCCTTTTGTATTTTAAAAACTATTACCCGCGCGGCGTGAACCGCTGCGATCCCTGTCATAATAGTTTGTTGGCCAAGTTCGAAATATACTCAGACGCTTTTCCTCTCATAAAAGATTGAATAAACAATTTGTAAAGATATCTATTCTCTCTTTATTGAGACATTACAGTTTTACTTAGAAAAGTCTGGGTGACAAATATCCCTTCTTGTTGTAAGATATGCACGTGTTTTATTGATGGCATACGGTCTTTCTTGCAAAAAGATACCATTTTTAACCATCAGTCGTGAATGATTCTTTAAGTGAATCGGTTCAGCTCCAGCTATGAGTTACTCTCAAGTTGTATCTCAGTAGTTTACTAGTTTACTGAAGTAACTTTAGTAACTTATTTTATTATTTTTACGCTTCTCTTTCTCTGTATATCTCGCGAGTTTCTCTACATGAGCTACACATTCTCAAGAATATTTCGCAATATTTCCCTTGTTATCCCGATTAGTAAACGAATGATTATTAAGTAGCAAATTTTCGCAAGCGTAAGGAAACATTGTATAATTAATAATAAGTGTAAATCGTGTAATAATTCTGTGTAAATATAGTAATAGGTCCAAATTACATTTTTGTTCAACTACAAGTAAAAATTGGAAAAACAGTGCGCTGATTATCAATGTACGCGCACATACACACACAAGCCTTTTAAAATGACACCAAGTTTCTCAAAACGGGGTGATCAATTATACAAAGTATCAAAAAATTAATTTAACGATATGCTATGTTGCCAAGTTTAACCTTATTTCAGAGATGATTGGAAAAGTATATTTTAGATGAAATTTTCTTAATAAAGTTTTTTTAGTAAGCGACGTACAACAACAAATGAAATAAGCGACCACTTTCCATGAGGGCATTAAACACGTATAATTTGAGCACCATTTTAATTTCAAACTAAATTAAAAAACTGTCAACTTACCCACTATTAACATTCGGCTGGGTGACGTTATACAGGAATTGCGGTTGATGCACCATTCCCACGAACGGAGCTTGATTTTGTCCCGTTGGAGTAGCGGGATATTGCCAAGACGGCGAAATAAGCGGACTCATCATTGGAGACAACGGACGTATCATGTTCGAATTGGCTGAAGGTACCGTCAAATTCGTATTTGAACTAGACAAGCTCTGCGACGACGATAGCAATTGAGGAAGATGATAAGTTGGAGGTATATCAGCATTGACGTAAGGTTCGTCGAAACCAAGGATGTAACTACGGGTTTTGTAAATATTTCCTAAGGAAAAAAACAATTCCATTTACCTACCTGTCAATTATCAAAATAGTAAATATCAACTTACCAGCATTCTTTTCCACTCCTTTGATAACGCATGCACGAGTATTTTGCTTAGCTTTCTGTCTGATAGTAACTGTAACGTCGAAGTTATTCTGAACGTCCGCTATCTGATCGGGTCTGGTTCTCAAGCTCGTACTTTCTTCCGGTAAGTCAAAGATTATTATCAACGGAAGACTGCCCAACAGCAACTCTCTAGCTTTGTACACGTCGTGGATATTCCCGGATATGTTGACATTGCTCTTCTTCAAATTGGGGATATTTGGATCTTGCGCATCGGGGAACATTATCTGACATTTGGTATATTTCATTATCTGTTTTAAGTTCGTGTGATTCTTGCCCAAGACAACTTGGTGGTGATGAGGCGAGATTTCCATAGACATTTGGACTGGAATTTGATTCTGAAACAAAAATAGTTGAATTAACTCAATTTTTATAAACTTTACTTAATTTGTATATTATTAATAAATTAAAAGAATTATAAACCTTCGTTTATCGGTGACTGTAAAATATTTTTCTATCATACTGTGCCTGTAATATAATTATTAACAACATTATTAAGGTATTTAGAAACACCATTAATTTAAAATTGGTAAGTAGTTATTTTTAGAAACTTGTAATAAATGTGCATAATACAATTGGCGGAAGCCTATGGGATTAATAATTTCGAGTACGAATAAAAGCCGTTTTAATATTTTGGTCAGTTTGCAGGAGGAAATAATACATACCTACCTATTTTGTTGATCGTTTATCGAGAATGGTAATTGTAATGACTAGGAATTATACGAGTCTTCTTGTTGTCACGTGCAGCCGTTCCTGCCAATTCTAATATTCCGGCTGCCAAATATTCCATTACCGCTGCCAAATATACAGGAGCTCCAGCACCAACTCTTTCTGCATAATTTCCTTATCTCAACAAACGGTGTATACGTCCTACTGGAAATTGTAATCCAGCACGACTTAAGCGAGACTTTGTCTTTCCCTTAACTTTACCGCCTTTATTCTAATTAACACGACACGACAATGTTTTCGTGATATGTCTACCTATGAATTTATATTAAAGCGCCCCACCAATACCGTTACATCAAATGCGTAAACATAGAGGGGTGAAGCCTATTCAAATTACATGGTTTGATACATAAATAGTGTGTGGACTTAAAATAGTGATCCAGAGATGGTGACACGAAGACTTCAAGAAGCCGTGGACAGAATCGACGACCGGTGTACAACATGGGGGATCGAAATCAACGCAGAGAAGACCCAAGCAGTGTTTTTCAGGAAGAATAGGATGACGCCAGAAGACAACCTGGACATCGCAGGAGACGAAATCGGATGGACCAACAAGGCGAAGTATCTAGGAGTCATTCTAGACCAAGGGCTGACGTTCAAGGACCACGTGAACTACGTAGTGGACAAGACCAAGATCCACCTCATCAGAGCAATCCTGATTCCCATCATGCTGTACGCATCCACAGCATGGGGGTACACCGCCAAGACCTACAGAAAAAAGCTAGAAGCCCAGCAGAACATCAGCCTGAGACAAGCCATGGACGCCCCTGGTACATCAGGAACCTGCAGATCCACAGAGAGCTAGACCAGAAGACGATACAAGAAATGATGGAAGAAAAAGCCAGAAGAAGATTCGAAGCAATGAGGACCCACCCCAACGCCCAGATGAGGGAGCTGACCGACTACACCAGACAAGACTACGTCAGGCATACACGGCCAAGAAAACAGCTGGACCACGACCAGCAGTGAAGACACGTAGATAGAAGAACAAGAATAAAGAAAGAAGAGGGACCACCTAAGAGAGGGCCTGCTGATCCCTTGAAAAGATGAGCAGGATCTCGATTAGGGACAGCTATAACAAGTGGATCCATCCTTAGTCGTAGTAAGCCGGCTAAGGATTTGCCCCTTCTAGAGGCTGCGAAACACAGACACCCAACGCGAACGTCAAGAACAGAAGGCAGAAGGAGTAAAGTGCATGCACTACCCTGAAGTAAAGAAGACAGCCAGACTCTTCCACGCAAAACCCAAGGAAGAAAATGGTAAAGCTACGACAGCAGAGCAGACTGAGGCCCCATCGGATGAGATGGGGGTGGATGGAAGCTCTTCCCGGGATACATCGCTCTCGAGGGATGTATCCTGGAAGGGGCGGGTTTGGACTGGTGTGTGTAAAATAGTGATCAAGTACTACAAGCGAAGCGAAGTTTTGAGGAGAGCTATGGGACCGGGGTTGATTTTTAATCAATCGATCCGGCGAAGAGCCTACCGAAAAAAACAAAAACAGCGCTATAAACGCAAATAGTGTTTTTCAACACTTTTTCAACACTTTTTCAGTTTTATGAAAAAATTTTAAAATCGTAATCTACTGATGTTTTAAATTTTTAGGGATGCGGAAGAAAAAGGAAAACGACATTTTTTAGAAGTGTAATAAAAATTTCGAAAGCAGTGTAATAAACTGTTATCCCCCGTTGTAATCCAGTGTAATAATTCGGTTGCTCCACTCCAATAAATTTGGATATTTTTCCCTGGGATATGAATCGGTATTATTCCTTTTTTTTTGTAATGACCTAAAGGGTCCTATTGTATACTCTTATCCTTGGAATCTTTGCAGCGTGCTATCAGCAGTGCCTTACGACACAAATTTAGAGCCAGAAATCCCCCAGTGGGTAACCCCGGTGGAGGTGGTTTCCTGGCACGAGCGGACAAGGTCTCCGTGGGGCCTCTTGGGCTTATATAATGTGCCAAGCCTGAGTTCTAAGGCGGGTCGCGTCAACCCGTTCAAATTTGCTGGTCCGAGGGTAGGGGTTGTTGATAAAGGAAACAGACTGGGTGGATAACTATGTACATATATATTACAAACAGTAATTAATTAAATCCAATAACTCAGCCCGGGTTTGAACAAAATAAAAGTTACTCGGGGGGAGAATGCCCCGGTATGTTACACTAGAAATTTAATTAGGGAAAAATGTCTTTCATAATCTGGAAGTAGTTTCTCGTTATTATGACAACAGTAAAATATGTCTTGCGTATGACTATCCCTGTATCATAGATGAGGAAAAAAATTAAAATGATTCGGTCAAAACGTCTTCCGAAATTCTAAAAGTAGTTTTTCCTGATTACGACATAAATGAAAGATATCTGACGTATGAATATACCTGTATTATATGAGCCAAAAAAATTATCAAAAAGGTCTTTCGCAATCTATCGGTATAAGAACGATATCTCTTACATGTGAATATAAGAAATAATTATCAAAACAAAACTTTCGACATCTGAAGGTATAAATCCAATATTCCGTACAGTTGAATATCCTGTACAATATGAGAAAATAATTATCAAAACAAAACTTTCGAAATCTGAAGGTATAAATACGATATTTCTTACATATGGATATCCCTATATAATTTTAAGTTAGATCGATTTCCAATCGTACTAGTTTCCTAAATATGTTGGGTGAGGGGCTCAAATGTCAATAGTGCACTTAATATGACCAGAAGAATGTATCTTTTGGACACCCAGTCAGATCAAAAAAAATGTCAATACGGTATTTGTCAAAAAAATTATTATATGACATAGAAAAAAAACTTGAGTTTTTTGAAATATCACAAGTCACAATTACACAATATCAGAGTTGACGTAGGGCCGTCGAAGTGTCAGGCCTGAGCACTCTATGAGGGTTACTGCCTCACTGCCTCCGTTACCAAATTTCCTGCTATTTATTTTAGAAGTCTTTTGGATTTTTACCCTTGTCTCATGTTTTTTATTTTCGTAATTGAAGGTTCATTTTCAATTTCTTCATACTAAGTTGCAAGGTTTGACTATATTTTTGATAAACAAAACATGGCAAAACACACGATGTTTTGTTTATCGACCTTGTCGGTTTGTAAAATTTTTTGTATGAATTCTTTTCTGGCGCAGGTCAACAATTGTTTTTTTTTTATATTAATTAGATTCGACTTATTTTATTATCAAGAAAATTATATCTATATAGGGTGTCCTTAAAATTTCCTTTGTCGTATCTCGTGTTTATTACAGAAGCATCTGGATACAAGCAACGGGACTCGAACCAACGTTAGACTTACAAAGGGCTTTGTAGCACATTATCATCTACAACTTTTGTACACAACCTAGCGTTAATGTACGATGCTTAAGATGAGTTATGGGATTTATCCTTAGAGCTTCAGAAATCAAGCCTCAACTTAATCCAAGCTCACAGTGACGTAACAATGTTAAAAAAAGTGTTTGAAAACAGAGTTGATAACATGGGTAGACGTGCAGTGGAAGCTAAAATTGCTATAGACAATATGAAGTTTCAAGATGTTGAACTTTGTGAAAGAGCCAAAATACCGATTATTCCAGAAAAACAGTTCTACCGGAGCCTTGCTAACAACTTTACTTCAAGGTTACTATCATCTTCAAATGCGTCTGAAAACTACGTCTCCATCATTAATGACATCAAAGTGATCCAACCCATGTATTGACCAATTGACCTATGGAGAATACGATATACCTGGAATCTGCGATAGATTCAAGATTAGCAGCTCTCGGGATATAATTAGAGACTTTAGACACTTTAAGCAGGGACTGAAGCCTATACTAAGCGCAGAGAAACCTACTATTTTTGAGCAGCCGCCGTCGTTTAAGAAACTGATCTCAATCATAAATAGTATTGCATTGTCTAGTACTGAATGCGAACGTGGGTTTTCTGGAATGAATTTAATTATATCTCCTCTAAGATCTTCACTCTACATCAGCACTGTTTGTAATATATTGTGTATTAGGCTCCTGGGGCCTCCTGTGGCTAGATACAATCCTGAGAGACACGTCAAGTCTTGGCTGGCGAAGGGACACCATTCTGCACTTGACACCTAGTCAAAACAACGAAGGCAGAAAACGTACAATGAAGACAAAATTACATTGTGGGAACTTTTTTCCTAAAACTCGTTCTCTTTTAATATCTTTTAGGTTTTTAGAACACTAAGTTTTCAAAAACATGACTTGTAGTTGTGTTGTGAAAATGAATTTTGTATGTTTCTTTTATTATTCACAGTTAGTTTTATAATGTTTTTGTAAAATATAAATAATTACAATTCAAGCTGTAACATTAAAAATAGATTTTAAATATTTAGACTTACTAGTTTTTCAAAAAATTATCAAAAACATCTGTTTACGTATTGATATGTATTATTAATACGTAAACGCACGTACTGTACGCATAAATAAATAAAAATGTTAAGAAGGCTTTATTTGTTTTTATTTCACTATTCATTGAAAAAAAACTATATTAGTTACTGGTATTGTAAGCTTCATACAAAATGGTTGGTGCAAATCGAAACAAGGTTATAGGAAATTCATAGTAGGCTCCGAGATGTTAACGGGGTGAGGGCGAAGGAATGTTTAACTAGGCCTTATTAGAAAATAGAGATGATGGTTTATAAGAATAAATGAGCGTTCCCACACTCAAAAGTTTAGAAATTAAGCACTGGGTTTTACACTGTCCTCGGTTATAAGACCGAGGATCCTATATGGTTCCATGGTCTAGTGGCCGGTTGTGGAGAAGCAGTGGATATTCCACAAGCTGGCACACGTTCAGAGAGTAGCGAGCTTAGGAGATACAGGAGGTTTTAGGACAACACCCACACCAGCGCTCGATGTTCTTCTAGGATTTGTGAGCTTACGAGATAACGGGCACTGGAAGGGCGATGGCGGAGGCCACATAATAATAGTCAGAATAACAAAAACGGAGCTTAAAATTCTAGCTCTCAAAGCTGTTCCAAAAGAAGACAAAGTGAGGATACACAAGTTCAAAGTCATCATTCCGCTAAGAGAGTAATGGAACGATCAAGTCGGATTTCCACCCGCGAGCTTCATGTGCTTTACAGACGGTTTTCTCATGGAATGAGGATCAGGAGCAGGTGTCCTGATAAGGGACATAGGAGTGCAAGAGAGCTATGCTCTGGGTAAATACTTCACGGTCTTCCAATCAGAAATATTTGCCAGCTTGAAAGCCGTAGAGCAAATAACAGAACGGGACGCGCCTAGAGGTCCTGTTAACATTTTCTCGGACAGTCAAGGCGCTATCAAAGCAATCTGCAGCCCCAGAACTAGTGCGGTACTGGTTCAGGAATGCGCAGCGCTCTGGATTGTCTGGCTTCACAGCTGAATCGAAGGCAACGAACGGGCAGATGAATTTGCCCGGTGAGGTGCCAACATGTCATGCGGTAGACCCGAACCAATAATAGTGTTGAGTTAAGCTCAAACTTCAACCTAGCTCAAAGAATGTGCCCAGGGAAGACTCGAAAAATATTGCAGAGACTGCAACTGCAACAAACAATCGCTTGCCCAGATACAACAAGTACAAGGTGACTGCTGGATAAACCCAGATCACAGCTACGACTGATAATTTGTGTTTTGACAGGCCATTGCGGACTTAGAAGACACTTACATCTGTTAAAGATCATTTATTCCCAAATTGCAGGGAAGAAGAATCCTCGCACCACTTTCTCGGCACCTGTGAGGTATACACTCACCTTAGAAATGAAATATTTGATGTGGATAGAATTGAAGAAGACTTGCATTCCCTTTCTCTGAAAGGCATCACGGCCTTTATACGTAGGTCGAGGCATTTTAAAAGGAGACCGATTAAGTGAAGAAAAGGGGAGAGAAACTGAGGAATGGTAAAAAGAGCCAGAAGTGGACTAATTGCCAGGCATCAGCCGCTCCGCCTATTTCATGCATACTTTAATAATAACAAACATGGTGCCCAAATTTTTAATTGAACCTTCCTAGAATTAAAGTTTTTTTTTATAAAATAATACTTAAATTTCACATTTATTTAAATATGAAAAAAATACTTACCGCTAAACTTTCGCACATGTATTCCATAAGCAAAATAGTTGCTTGCTTGACTTGATCAACTTCCCATTCAACTCCTTTCACCAATACCAAAGTAGCATGCAACTTTGGTCTAGTTTTGAACATTACTTGAACTTTATACTGTTCTTGAATTTTTACTATATACATAGACGTCGCATCGATGTTTTGCGCCATTATTGGCAATTCAAAACCAAAAATCAAAGGAATCAGCTCCTGTAAAGAAATTTTTTTATAAAAAGAGATTTTGTTAATTAAATGAGTTTTACTTACTCTAACGCGACTTCTTGCATTTTCGACACCGTTTATATCTCCGGATATCGATACTTGATTACTTTTTTCAGTCGGATTAGATCGGTTAGAGTCGGGGAAGTGAACGTGGCATTGAGTTTCTTCCATGACGCGTTTTATGCTCAAACCCCCCTTCCCTATGATATGGGAATGATCGGTATAGCTCACATCCATTTTCATCGTTATTCTATTACACTAAAACAATAAAAAAAACGTGAAAATGGGCGTACGTTATTTATACAGGATGACACAGAGTGTGTATTTTTACTCTAACTTTAAAACCACATGTAGTGTGTCAGAGTTGTTCCACCTTGTAATTTCTTGTCTTGTTATTAACACACATCATTTCTTTACAATTCCTTTGTTTATTTATTACAATAGCTTCATTTTTGGATAAGATGCAAGGGTTTAAGAAAAATGTTACATTTTTCCCATGGTAATAATAATAAATTTACAAAATTAACTAATTAACACCGAACATAATAAAAACGAATTGAAAATAAAGTGAAAAACATAAAAGACCCCACCTACACGGATTGTATTTAGGCTGGTACAACTAACTTATTTTATAGCTGTTGTTTTGAACATCACCTGGTGGGGAATTGTACTTTTGTTGACAAAAAAACTTTATAATTTCTGCTACAATAAAATAATTGAAAACAATTTAAGCAAAATAATGTATATTAAAATATACAGAGTGAGCAAATACTCATCAGAATGGCAAATCTCTTTTTTGATACTAGGTATGTAAGCCGGTTAAAATTATACTATGGTATTTGACAATCATGAATATATCTGTGTTATATAACGTCCTCTAGTTGCCAGTTGAAAGATTAAATTTGTTTCCGAAATTTGACGTCAATGTCCTTTGAATTGAGCGTAAGAAAATTACAGTGTTCTTTCTGTCAACTAAAGTACAATTCCCCTACTCCTTAAAAATCATGGTGATACTGAAAAATGTCTAAACCAAAGTTCAAAATAGGAATTCGAATGCGCAGTGGCGCAACAATAGGGTGCGAGCTCTAAAATATTTTTTTACATTGTACCTGAGTATTTTATTTTATTTGAAAAGTATATTTTTATAAGTTCTTCTTAAAATCTAAAGTGAGACAACTGAAGACCATAATACAATTTCAAGTTAATCGTTAAGCATTTCAACCAACCTAAACAAAAATATGTTGATTCATTTTTAGAGATGTACACGTTACCCGTGACGAATAATTTTACGTACTTATGACCGTCAAAGAACTGTCAATCAAAATACCGGTTATTGCACATCTCTATTCATTTTAGAACGCATCCATTGGTTTCCATATATTTAGTCGCGGTACGTTGGCAGCGCCGGTGAGCATTGACGATCAGAGATTTCCCCATTTTGTTTTCACTTTTTTCGTGGCGCTGCTGCTGGGGCGAGCTAGCAACACTATGTTAGGGGAATTCCGGACTTGATATTGTTTTATGAGGGCTCTACTGACTGCGTATTCTTTGTGTGATTATTTTTGACAATTAGTGATTTGTATCTTTAATTTTTCGTATTTATTCTTTTATTGAATATAAAAATGGTGGTAAAGTAAAACTGATTGTGAAAGTTAGATATTAAAATGTCTACTTCCAGAAAATATTTAAGTGGGAGCGAAAAACGATAGAGAAAGGCGGAGACTGAAGAAAACAATAAAAATGTAAGGTCGTTTTTTGAATTTGCCGCATCTAAACACATGATGGCTTAACGCACCTTGAGAACGACAGTTACTTTTCAATTGTATGAATTGTCGCCTGTCATTGTTGTCATTACTGTTTTTATGTTTCGCGCCAAGATGGCCATAAGACGCTACCTATTTTGTATAATTTATGATGAAAACTAATTAAATATTTTGACAAGAATACATTTTATTGTTCTGCGGTCACCCTATTACAGATCAGAAGTGGGATTCTGGCCGTTTAAGCCCATATAAGATAAGTTTTAATTGCATTAAGATGAGTGACCATGAGGCAGAGAGTCCTCCAGAT
This sequence comes from Galeruca laticollis, assembly GCA_963921935.1. Classification (NCBI taxonomy): domain Eukaryota; kingdom Metazoa; phylum Arthropoda; class Insecta; order Coleoptera; family Chrysomelidae; genus Galeruca; species Galeruca laticollis. Next base: position 110,785,800 of record OY998178.1, on the reverse strand, counting down.
CCACCTCAACGGCAAGCAACTATGTCAATTCAAGAAGTTGTGACCATAGCGATGGAAGCGGTAAGAGTTAGGGATCAAAAGAGATTTTCGGTGCAAGAAATAGCTTCTCTAATCCCCGAATTCAATGGCACCGGTGATGTGGAAGCCTGGTTTATTAGAATCGAGTCAGTCAAAGCCACCTATACAGTGTCAGACGATATTATTAGGTTAGCCCTAATAGGAAAACTAACAGACAGTGCGCAACGGTGGTTTCACTCTTCTCCAACGCATGTTGCCCTAAGCTTAGAAGACTTGAAAACAGAAATGGTACGAATGTTCAAGTGTAAAGAGGATAAGCTAACCCTGATGAGAAGATTTGAGAGCCGACGATGGAGAAAAACTGAGAGGTTTAGTGACTATTATTATGACAAAGTGTTCATGGGGAAAAAGCTAGGATTTTCTGAGGAAGACTTAATTTCTTATCTTATGGATGGTTTCGATGACACCAATTTACAAATACAAGCAAAAATGAAAGAGTTCACTAGTTTGAACAAGGTGCTAGAGATTATGAATGATATTATGTGTACCGAACGAAAAGTACCACCAAATAAGAAGTATTTTACTGCAGCACCTGTACAAAGCAATACGCGCAGTCAACCAATGTCTCAGAAAAAATGTTTCAATTGTTTTGAGACTTCTCACTTGGCTGATAGATGTCCTAAGCCACGAAGAGAACGAGGTACTTGTTTTGGATGTGGTAAGAACGACCATCAAATCAGAGAATGTCCTGACAGAAACTTAAGACAACGGAGGCAAAATGAGCAAATGTTACCCGATTCGGTTGGGTTTCGGCTCCGGGGACCGTTTTTATATACACGTATCGAGAAGACATGGAGACTTCATTTTCGGTATAGGTCATATAGGATGCGTAAAATCTCAAAAAAATGCATTAAATAAAAAATTCACCCTCAGGGGCGGTTTTTTTGGGGGGTGGCTACCCTTATTTTTGGAAAAAATGAAAATCCAACGACGTCATCGTTTTCCTTGAATTTTTTTATATACGGCCCTAAATTTTAATAATTTTATCTCAAACTTGAAATTTTTCTCAAGTATGGACTTTGAAAAAAGCGAGGGTTTCGGCTCTGGGGACACTCTGTTATATACAAAACAGGAAGACATGGAGACTTCATTTTCGGGATAGGGCATATAGAACGCGTGAAATTTCGAAAAAACACATTGAAAAAAAATTCACCCTCGGGGGCGGTTTTTTGGGGGGTGGCTACCCTTATTTTGGGAAAAATGAATTTCCAACGACGTCATCGTTTTCCTTGAATTTTTATATATATGGCCCCAAATTTTCAAAATTTTATAATAAACTTGAAATATTCCTCAAGTATGGACTTCGACAAAATTTCAAAAAAAAATTCCGGCTCAGGGGTGGTTTTTTTGGGGGGCGTCTACCCTTATTTTTGGAAAAAATTAAATTCCATGGAAACTTCATTTTCGGGATAGGGCATATACGATGCGTGAAAAGTAGATATTCTATGTTAGTCTGAGCTCACTGTTTCCAATTTTCGCCACTAGATGGCGCTGATCGTTGGCGGTCGTTTGCTGGCGATTCAGGGCGCTTGTGACGCCACTCCGATGTTCGATATGGATGGCGCTGATCGTTGGCGGTCGTTGACGGGCGCTTGTGACGTCACTACGATGTTCGATATGGATGGCGCTGATCGTTGGCGGTCGCTGGCGTGAGATTCGGGGCGCTTGTGACCTCACTACTATATTCGATATAGATGGCGCTGATCGTTGGCGGGCGATTCAAATGGGGCGCTTGTGACTTCACTACGATGTTCGATATAGATGGCGCTGATCGTTGGCGGGCGATTCAAATGAGGCGCTGGTGACGCCACTATGATGTTCGATATACAGGGTGTCGCGAACAGACAAAAGGGCGTTATCAATCAATGACGCCAAAACTCTACTTTTTCGAGCCAAAAGGGCGGTGGTAGCGAAGCTACTTTTTCCGTACACTGCGCATGTTTTTCCTTACATATAGACCGTAATAGACGTATTTTAGCGTTCTGCGCAGGTCGTAAGGGCATTGGTGCATATCTCTGCTATTATTGGTCAGATATTTATGGAACAAACGACATTATGATTGCTAGATTATTATCATATACAGGAAGTGCAAAAAGATGTCATTAGGGCACTAGCGTATATCTGTGTTAATATGAATCAGATTGAAGTCGAATAATCGGTATTATGTTACGACGATATACAGGGTGTCGACGATGTCATAAGGGCTGCTATTATTGATCGGATTTTCAGAGGTGATCCACGTGGTAGCTAACACTGCCGTACTTTTTTTATAATTGCACTTACTCCCCTCTTTCGTTCTTTCCAATCCATAAACGTAGCCGCTACGAATTTTTTAGGGTTATTTTTAAGACGTATTTGATCGTTCTGCGCAGGTCTTAAAGGCATTGGCGCATATCTCCGCTATTATTGTTTAGATTTTTATGGAACAAACGACATTATGATTGCTAGATGAGTATCATATACAGGAAGTGCAAAAAAGATGTCATTAGGACACTAGCGCATATCTCTGCTATTATTTGTCAGATTTTTATAGAACAAACGACATTATTATTGCTAGACTATTATCATATACAGGATGTGCAAAAAACATGTCATTAGTTCACTAGCGCATATCTCTGCTATTATTGGTCAGATTTTTATGGAACAAACTACATTATGATTGCTAGATTATTATCATATACAGGATGTTCAAAAAATTGTCATTAGGGCACTAGCGAATATCTCTGTTATTATTAATCAGATTGAAGTCGAATGAACGGTATTATGTTAGGTACGTCACTGCGACGATATACAGGGTGTCGACATAAATATGTCACAAGGGCACTCTGCTACTATTGGTCGAATTGAAGTCGAATAAACGGTATTATGTTAGGTACGTCACTACGACGTTCGATCAATATACAGGATGCCGACATAAAGACGCCATAAGGGCACTCGGTTATTATTGGTCGGATTGAAGTCGAACACACGGTATTATGTTAAGTACTACAACGTCCGATCAATATACAGGGTGTCAACATAAAGATGTCATAAGGGCACTCGGTTATCATTGGTTGGATTGAAGTCGAAAAAACGGCATTAGGTACATCACTATGACGTTCGATCAATATACAAGGTGTCGACATAAAGATGCCATAAGGGCGTTAGCGTCACGTGTAACGTCACAATAATAGCAGATATACATTGTAGTGCCCTTATGGCATCTTTATGTCGACAACATGTATATTGATCGCTGAAATACTACAAAATGGGGCGCGGGTGACGTAACTACGACCACCTTTATGTCGACACCCTGTATATCGTCGTAACATAATACCGTTTATTCGACTTCAATCTGATTAATAATAACAGAGATGATCGCTAGTGCCCTAATGACAACTTTTTTGAACATCCTGTATATGATAATAGTCTAGCAATCATAATGTCATTTGTTCCATAAAAATCTGACCAATAATAGCAGAGATATGCGCTAGTGCCCTAATGACATGTTTTTTGCACATCCTGTATATGATAATAGTCTAGCAATAATAATGTCGTTTGTTCTATAAAAATCTGACCAATAATAGCAGAGATATGCGCTAGTGTCCTAATGACATCTTTTTGCACTTCCTGTATATGATAATCATCTAGCAATCATAATGTCGTTTGTTCCATAAAAATCTAAACAATAATAGCGGAGATATGCGCCAATGCCTTTAAGACCTGCGCAGAAGGTTAACATACGTCTTTTACTGTCTGTATGTAAGGAAAAATATGCGCAGGGTACGGAAAAAGTAGCTTTGCCGCTTCCGCCCTTTTGGCACGAAAAAGTAGAGTTTTCGCGTCATCGATAACGCCCTTTTGTCTGTTCGCGACACCCTGTATATCGAACATCATAGTGACGTCACCAGCGCCCCATTTGAATCGCCCTCCAACGATCAGCACCATATACATCGAACATAGTAGTGACGTCACAAGCCCCCCATTTGAATCGCCCGCCAACGATCAGCGCCATCTATATCGAACATAGTAGTGACGTCACAAGCGCCCCGAATCGCCCGCCAGCGACCGCCAACGATCAGCGCCATCCATATCGAACATCGTAGTGACGTCACAGGATACTCCTTTTTATAAAAACAACGCAATTGTAGACACTGGTAGTCCTATTTCTCTTATTAGTAAAGATTTAATTTCACAAAATGATATCATGCCATATGAAAACAGTAATAATTATTGTGGAATAAACAAGACTCCTTTAGTAATTTTAGGTGTTTATACATACACATTATTTGTTCAGGATACTAAAATAGAAATTATGTTTCACGTTATATCTAACGAATGTATGAACTATAGTATTTTGCTAGGTAGAGATTTTATTTCTAGTCAAGGTTTCATTTGAGAATGACAAAGTTCAAATTAAAAATGTTGCAGATAGTGATGTCCTCAATAGCCCCTGGAATGAAATTTTATCTATAGATTTTTGCCATGAAAATGTTAATGAACTAGATATAGAGCCATCCTTGGATAACAACAAAAAGTGTGAGTTAATAAATTGCTTTTCAGAATGTTACGAAAACGCTAAGAGAGGGTTAGAACCTAAAACTCATTTTGAAATGGAAACCAAAGTAAAACCAGGTAGTACACCTTTTTATTTCAAACCCAAAAGACTTTCTACACTTGAGCAGCAACAGGTAAGGAAAGCAGTAGATGAGTTGTTAGACAAAGGCATTATAAAACGTTCAGATTCTGAATATAGTTCAAGAATAGTGTTAGTCCCCAAAAGGAATGGTGAGACTAGAATGTGTGTAAATTTTATGGAAGTAAATAAACAGGTACAGCGAGATAATTTTCCACTACCTATTATAGAGGAACAAATTGAGAAATTAAAAAATAAATGTTGGTATACAAAGTTAGATTTAAAAAACGCTTTTTTCAATATTAGAGTTAAGAAAGACAGCACAAAATATCTTTCGTTTGTTACATCATTAGGTCAATTTGAATACTTACGAGCCCCATTTGGATTTTGCAACAGCCCAAATGTTTTTGTCCGATTCGTTACTCAAATTTTTGATCATTTAATAAGAAATAATGAGATCATTATGTATATGAATGATTTGCTAATTGCCACAGAAACGTTCGATGAACATATAAGAATTTTGAAAAAAGTTTTCTCGTTACTTGTTGACAACTTACTTGAGCTTCACTTAGGTAAATGTTCTTTCGCAAAAAAGCAGGTTCAGTATTTAGGTTATATTGTTAATCAAGATGGTATTACTATCAACCCAGATAATGTTATTGCAGTTAAAGAGTTTCCTGTACCAAAAAATAAAAGTGAACTACAAAGTTTTTTAGGACTTGTTTCATACTTTAGGAAACGTATTCAAAATTTTTCGATTATAGCTAAACCTTTATATGATCTGCTGAAAGGCAAAACAAATAATTTAGAGTTTAATTTTGGTGTAACAGAGCATGAAGTATTTGAAAAGCTTAAAAACATTTTATTGAGTAAACCAGTTTTAAGTTTGTATTCTCCTACAGCGGAAACTCAGCTACATTGTGACGCTTCGTCTAAGGGTTATGGCTCAATGATTTTACAAAAACAATCAGATGGACGTTTTCATCCTATCTTTTATTATAGTAGAAGAACTACAGATGCAGAATCTCGATACCATAGCTATGAACTAGAATGTCTTAGTATTGTTAACAGTATTAAAAGGTTTCACGTTTACTTACATGGAATAAAATTTAAAATTTTTACTGATTGTGATAGCTTTCGCCTAACGTTGCAAAAAAAGGATATAATTCCAACAATTGCTAGATGGGCTTTATTTTTAGAAGCATATGATTATGAACTTGAACATATGTCAAACTCTCAAATGCGTCACGTTGATGCCCTTAGCAGATGTCACAATATTTTGGTTTTAGAGGGTACCACATTCGAACAAGTTCTTTCTATTAAACAGTTATTAGATCCTACTATTTTAGAATTTAGCAAACGTTTAGAGAAAACTCAGTTGCCTTTGTCTGAATGCATGAGGGATTAGTTTATAGGAAACACAAAAATGGAAAAATGTTGTTGTTTTATGTGCCACATAGTATGATTAATAACGTTATTAGGAACGTTCATGAAAACTATGCTCATGTGGGGGTTGAAAAAACATGTGAAGTAATCCTACGAACTTACTGGTTCACTACTATGAAATTTTTGGTTAAAGATTTTATATCAAATTGCCTCAAGTGTATAGAATTTGCACCTAAACGTGGTAAAACTGAAGGGTCACTTCATTTGATTCCAAAAGGAACTGTTCCCTTTGATACATACCATATAGATCATTATGGACCATTAGAGAAGTGTAAAAATGGTGAAAAATATATATTTTTAGTTGTTGATGCTTTTACTAAATTTATTGAGTTATATCCTTGTCGAGATACATCTTCTTCTCAAGTTATTAAACATCTAAAAATCATTTTAAGTTATATAGTGTACCTAATAGAATAATTTCAGATAGAGGATCCTGTTTCACCTCAGAAGTTTTCCAAAATTTCTTACTCAGTGAAAATGTTAAACACATTCAAATTGCAGTCGGGGGCCCTAGGGCAAATGGGCAAGTGGAGCGATTTAATAGTATAGTAGGTCCGATGCTGGCAAAGTTGAATGAAACTCCAGATAGGTGGAATGAGGTATTAGGTGATATAGAATTTTCCATAAATAATACAGTTAGTAGTAGTACGGGACAAACCCCCAGTATGTTGTTGTATGGAGTTAATCAGAAGTGTAGGGATGGTGATAAAATTAGATCACATTTGGAGTTGTTGAATGAGGTTGAGAGAGTGGATTTGGTAGAAATGAGAGAGAAAGCAGACGAGAGAATAGAGAAGGCTCAAGAATGTAACAAAAAATACTATGACAGGGTACACAAAAGGCCAATTGGTTATGACGTAGGCGATAAAGTTGTAATCACAAATTATGTTACTGAGCCTGGAGTAAATAGAAAGTTATTACCCAAGTTTAAGGGACCATATATGGTTAAAGAGGTTTTACCACATGACCGATATGTTGTTACCGATATCGAAGGACATCAAGTCACTCAGCTTCCTTATAAAGGAACTGTTAATGCTTCTTACATGAAATTATGGCTCTCTGATCAAACATTTTAAATTAATATACCAATTGTGACATTGACCCGATTATGAAATTTATTTACCTAAGGAGACTATTTATGCTCCTCCATATGACCTTATTTACATATTATGACCATTATGACTAAAATCATTTTGTAAACCTTATGCGATTATGTTTTAAAAGGAAATTAATATTATGTATTCGTTTATGCTTTAGTTGAATTATGTTATCTCCTTATGCTCGAGATCTTATTATTATGTATTATCCTTATGTTGAGATATGTATTATCGAACGATGAAATAAAACAATATAGTTTGTTTAAATCTTCATATATTTGAACTAATGTTCAATTTAAACTTGTTGACGCGTTTCACTAACACAGTAGCTTTGTATTATCCTTATGTGTTAAAATAACTAATCTTTAGGTGTATTCATTTCCATTAGCGTTATAATACACCTGTTTTGAATTTTTCTTTTGTATGATCGAGGACGATCAATGTCAGAATGGCCGAACTGTAAGGTCGTTTTTTGAATTTGCCGCGTCTGACACATGATGGCTGAACGCACCTTAAGAACGACAGTTACTTTTAAATTGTATGAATTGTCGCCTGTCATTGTTGTCATTACTGTTTTTATGTTTCGCGCCAAGATGGTCATAAGACGCTACCTATTTTGTATAATTTATGATGAAAACTAATTAAATATTTTAACAAGAATACATTTTATTGTTCTGCGGCCACCCTATTACAAAAAGCTACCTAAAATTAGTCAGTACTTGAAAAATTATGACTTAAATAATGAAAAGTGGAGTGAACAGTGCTCCAAAAGTGAAGAATTGGACCCTACTAAAAGTATATCAGAATTATCAGATGCAGCACCCAACACCAGTGACTATCCAGACCCAGAACAACCACAACAGGGTACTAGCAAAAATCAAAGAGAATTATATTTTAGCATGAACAATATTGTATCTTTGCCATATGTGACTGATGAGGGTAATTTTAAAGAGCTAACTGATCAAGTGAAAAGGTTCGTCATTGAAAACGGACATTGTAAACCTAAGGGCCCTTTCTTAAAAGATAGTGACAATAGATCTTTTCTATAAAAATATTACTATATTGTTCCCAAGTCTGGCGTGAAATATGAACGTACATGGCTATCCTATTCTTTAATACTTCAGAATGCGTATAGTGAACCGTGTTGGTTATTCGCAAATCAGGCATCTAAAAAGATACAAAATGTTTGGATTGAGGGCTATGACGACTGGAAACATATTGTAGATGCCATACAAAGACACGAGACATCAAAATTTCATTTGGATTCCTGTCTTACGTATCAACAGTGGCGGCTACATGGAACACTCGATGAAGAGCAAGAGTCTATAATCAAAAAAGAAAAATCTTTTTGACGCCAAGTACTTTCCAGGCTCCTTGATGTTACTCTGACACTTTCAACGTGTAATTTAGCCTTTCGTGGCCAAAGAGAAAATGCAGATAGTAGTGATCCAAGCTCCAAAGGAAACTTTTTGAGTATTGTTGAGTTATTACGAAAATACGACCCGATTTTACAAGAATTGTTAAGTAAACCAAAGGGCCAGATAAAATACTTAAGTCCAAAAATACAAAATGAGCTAATTTCTGTCCTGGTTCTAAAAGTAGAAAATGCACTCATAAATGAAATAAATGCCGCACCATTCTACTCTATCGTATTCGATACAACTTAAGATATTTCAAAAATTGATCAAATGTGAGAACTTTACCGTTATTGTATGATCGAAAAAGTATCAAACTGCCTTAGCAATGTCCAAGCAAATTATTAAATTCATAAGTGACAAAAATATGAAGGATATGAATCTGAATTAAATTTTGCAGAGAATTCAAAGTGGATTACTTAAAATAGATTTAATTTTTTTATGAATATAATTATTTTGGAAAGGATTTACTTTGATTGCGATATGATAAATTTGACATAACAGTTAGAAATTAAAATATAAATACCTTAGTGTCCAATAATGTCACGATTCTTTCTTTAGCTGCCTTCACATCTTCAGGTCGCCCAGCAATTCTGACATGAGGGTCTATAAGAAGAAGAAAAATTAATTTAAAGCGCATATATCTTCAACGCTTTTTTATGGCGTTATTAGAAGTAATTTAATTAAAAATTTAAATTTTGATATTTTTTAAAAATTACCTTTTTTTGATTTTGCTCCTATTTTTAACTTATTAGGCCACGTTATGTACGTGTCTGTATCTTCCATAATTTTTGCAAAAAATACGTCGGCTGGAATAAGGGCTTCATTGTCACCTGCAATTAAGAAACATATTTAATTTTGCTTAAACTAAATGGTTTTAAGTCAATAGACCATATAGTTTTTTAAAATTATCTAAATAAAAAGACGAAGGAAACATGAAAAAATGGGAGAATAATAACAGGGAGAGGAGGGTGTAAAATCAGTCATCATAATAGTCCAATTACTAGAGGCGGATAATTCCGAAAACAAAGTAAGGTACGTTCCTAGGGGCGAGAGGTTAAAAAGGGGCTCGCCAAATTTTTATACATAGAGGAAAATTACATAAAATTAAATTTGCCGGTACTTATCAACATACAAACACAAAAGAAAACATCTTTAAATTCTTATATGTATAATATCTATGGAGTGGTTTAAAGCTATTCTTTTGATTTAAAATTGTATCAATCTGCACAAGATAAGCGTAGATTAAGCCATACAAAAAATCAAACTCAATCTGCAGAAATAATAAAATTCATATCATAATCAAAATTACTTATTGCTCGTTAAATTGAGCAGTAGCTACATTTTCAAAAAACATGTCTTTATTACAGATAAGAGCGGACAATTTAGTTAGATAGACATAGGCGTAAATAATTTTTTATGATTCGCGTATAAAAGAGACTTCATTATAACATTGTTTACAGTGTCACAATCAAGCTCTTTGAATACTGTTATAGTAATTTTAAACGGTTTTATTTAGCTCACCCCGTTTGTTTTATTCTTGGGTCAAATTTAGTAATTCAAATTTCACCCTCTTCCTGCCAACCGATTAATCTGAAATTTTGTATACACTTTGGATTTTGGTGACAATACAATTATGTTTATTCATTATCATTATAAATTTAAGATGGCCGCCACTACAAAATGGCGGATAATTTATGTTTTATTAATCCCATCAATATGGGTATCAAATGAAAGGGCTCAACAAGCAGAATACAATATACTATAAAAAATTGAAATCCAAGATGGCGGCCGCTACAAAATGGCGGATAACGTAGGTTTTATCAATCCCATCAACATGGGTATCAAATGAAAGGGCTCAACAAGCAGAACACAATATACTATAAAACATTTAAATCCAAGATGGCGGCCGCTACAAAATGGCGGATAACGTAGGTTTTATCAATCCCATCGATATGGGTATCAAATGAAAGTGCTCAACCAGTAGAATACAATATACTATATAAAATTAAAATCCAAGATAACGGCCTCTACAAAATGGCGGATAACGTAGGTTTTATCAATCCCATCAACATGGGTATCAAATGAAAGGTCTCAACAAGTAGAATACAATTTACTATGCAAAATTGAAATCTAAGATGGCCGCCGCTACCAAAGAGTTGGACTGCAATAAACTAACGGGCAAGAAACCTTGCAATAATGAAGCACTAAATGAATTAAACAGAATGCGAAATAAAAACTAAAAACCAAAAAATAAAAATAGGTAAAAAAACTTTTTAAGATAAACGGTTTTATGTTAAACATACATTGCAATGTTTAAGATAAATGTACTAAAAACCAAAAAATAATAAAATAGATACAGTCGTGGGAATTATAAACATATGCATAGACTAGACTAAAATAAAACCGTGGGGCACGTCAATTGTCGGTTGAACAACTGCCTAATTATAGTGTAACATTAAAAAACAAAAATTTTAATCAACGATTGTAGACAAGCCCACTGTTGTTTGTCATTATAATGGACAAAATAATGAAGGAAATAAAAAGACAGTGAGGAAATCTGGACATGATAATAGGGTACAGAAACATGGTGCCGGTCAGATTAAGTAATTTACTGTATGCAGACGATATTGTACTTATAGCAAAATCAAAAAATAAAATGCAGAAACTAATCAAATTATTGGCAAGAGAAATAGAAAATATGAAAATGACAATAAATACAGAAAAAACCAAAGTAATGATGATAAATGAAAAACAGCGAGAGGGGAGTAACTGCAAGGAATTGAAATGTAATTATAGAACATTAGAAAGAGTAACAACTTATAATTACCTAGGAAGTATCATAACAGAAGAAGGGAAAATAGATCCAGAACTTGATAACAGAGCAAATAAATCAACTTATATTATTCCTTAAATCGAACAATATTAAGCCATAAACACATTGATATGGACACAAAGCTGGAAATCTACAACAAAATTACAGTCCCAACTATAACTTATGCTGGTGAGAACTGGGTACTGCAGAAAAAACAGGAAACAAAAATAAATCCAATGGAAATGAAATATTTAAGGAAAATATCAGGTAAAACAAAATGGGATAAAGTAAGGAACGAAGAAATCAGAAGCATAACTAATCAAGAACCAATAATATCAAAGATTAAAAAGAAACAATTAAACTGGTATGGCCACCTCGTAAAAATGAAGCAAGATAGAATTGCGAGAAAAGTTATGGAAATGGGAATATCAAGAAAAAGGAGGAAATGGATAGATCACATTGAAGAAATTGGAAAAAACAAGGGAAGAACATTAGGAGAGATGAAGGCATTGGCCAGGGACAGAAAAGAATGGAAAAAATGGGTACATGAAGAACTCCAATCCGACGCCTGAGAAGGCATAAGGATAAGAGGAAGAGAAGAAACGATTTGTGACAGCTTCGATTAAGAGGCATAACAAAAACAATAATCGTATTCTACTTAACATTCTGCGTGTATTTGATATTACAAGTTTTAATCTATCTACTCAAAGAGGTGGGGAAGAGTGTGAACTTTGTTCTACTCAACCGATTTTTGCAAACATAGTCTTGTTGAAAACAGTTCTTTTCCACCTACATAAGAGTAATAATTTTGACATACTAATAAGTATCATGCATGCTAGAGGGCGTTATTTAACTTTTTTAACCTTCATGAGACGGACATCAAACTTTTACGAAAAGGAGTAACTGGGGTCCGGAAGACTCCATGCGTAAAATTGCAGAAATGCTGTATTTTTCTTTAAATTAAATATATAGAAAAGAAGTTTTATTAAAGTTTTACTATTAACCATTTATTAGTCAAAAATCATCACGGAAAAATACCCTAATCACTAATACTACTAGCTACATATCATTTTAACATTTTTTACAAACTACTCCGATTTTGAATGTTCTAGGCACACAAAGTTATTACACCTAATACATATTTTTCTGGATTTTCTGTCTTTTCCTCTTTGGCACATATGGCAGCGCCCCCTGGTAATGTTTTGTTGTTCAACTCTATGTTCTGTTGCATCCAGTAGTTCGGGAAAAACGCCTGTCATATGCAGTTTTCTATTCGTCTGAATGTATTTATTATTATATCGCCGGAAAACGTTTTTCTTTATGAGCTCTTTTCCTAGTCCCAAAATATACATTTTACGTTTATCCAAACTGTTTTTTCGCCAATCCGGGTTTTGCAGTAACCACAATTTATAAGCATCTATTCCTGCGATATCTATAAGATGCAAAAATATTGCCATTGGCCAGCAGTTTGACTTTCTCTGCACTGTATATTCTTTGGCCTACTTATCTGAAGTGTCGACAGCACCTTTTGTTTTGTTGTAATGAAAAATAATTTCTGGTTTATAGTGCTGTTCTTCTCCAGCTACGTTACTATCAGTATGCTCACTTGAAAGTAAGATGACAGCATGTTTTTGTTTTGGAACATAGGATACTAGCGTTCTTTGATTTCTAAAAGCAAGCATACTTGAAAACTCTTTCTTGTACGATGCCGGTAGAAGTTCCCTGGGAATAAAGGTTTTATTTTTCCGGAGGGTTCCACATAAAGTAATATTTTTTTTCCACAACTTGTCAGCAAGTTCTAAACTTGTAAAAAAGTTATCGGTCGTTATTCCAAATCCGCCTTCCAAATGGTCTGTCAAATCTAGGACAACCCTTTGACCTTGACCCTTTTCCGCCTTGTTACCTTGTTTTCCTAAAAATTAATAGATACATAGGAATATAAAGTTTGCCTATATAGCTTTTCAAATAACTTACCCAAATAAACTTGCATGTTTGCAATATAAGAAGTGGTGCAGTCCACAAGAGCCCATATTTTGGTTCCATACTTATCAGGTTTACTCTTCATCTACACATAGATGGTCGCCAGGATTAAGTGATTTTTTACAATTAGAAGTGAAAACGTCGAATATATCTCTTATCGGAGCTAGCTTATCTACTAATTTTCGTTATTGTCTTGTTTAAAAATTATCAAAGCGTAAAAATGAAGTAATTTGTTTGAATCTGTCTCTTGACATTGCAGCAGGAATTATAGGACGACAGTAAGAAATATCTTGACACCAGAGCATATCGATAGCCTCTTTCGATCCGTGAAGTGCGCCAAGAATAAGCAACAGTCCAATATAAGCTTCAATCTCTGTAGAATCAACAGGTACAAAAACTTTAATTTTATTCGGATTTTCTATATTCCATTTATCATAATATGTTTGTGCCTTTCTGTTCGTTTCGGTTACTATTATGTTCAGAATATCCTGAGATAGGAAAAGAAAAAAAGCGTCTTTTATACTTGAGATATCTGAACTGTAATTTGTAAGGCCTAAAGCATGTCTCCGAATATTAGCTTTTGAACGTCTAACTTTTGTGTTTCCTGGAATTTTTGTCCACTCAGTTCCATCTTTAGATTTATATACTGGAATGCCCTGGCTGTTACTAACTGTTGGTTCCCCTGGGTTTGTTTTTATCTATACTTTGATCAACAACTATTACATCATTTTCTTCCTCTACTTCTGTGACAATGTCTTCATCTTCTAAGTCACTCGATGTTTCCTCATTGATAACACTATCAAACTCTGGATCATCACTTTCAAGTATACGTAACATCTCATCGTCAGTAAGCCCCTTGCGATTGTTTCAAAATAAAAACTGACTCATTTTCAAAACGATGTACCCTACTCGCAATATCACAAGAGACTAACCCGAATATTCAAGTCTAAAAATTATATCGCAGTGCGGGGAATCCCCCATTTGAACTGGTAATTTACATTTTACAATTATATGGGTAAATTCCTTGTGAGTAAACAAACGTTAAATGTATAATTTTGGTTAGTTCAAAATCCTTTCTGTACCTATAACTACAGTAGGGTTGCCTACCAAATCTCCCGCCTCCCGCGCCCATATACAAACCTCCCGCATTTCGGCAAATAAAGAATACAGTAATTCAAATTTTAATAACTATTATTTTTTAAATAAAAATTGCCGTACGTTATTCCTGCGGAAGAACCAAAGCAGCAAAACTTATTACAAACATTCTGGGTCCCAAATCCAAAGATGTTATTTTAAATGACTTATCCAATAATCAAGCATTCTGCATAGCAACTGATACGTCAAATAAAGGGAATGTAATTTTTTAAAGGACTTTGGTGTATGTACAAAGTTGTTAAAATTTTATCCAGCCACCTCAGAAAAGTCGAAAGACATTGCCAAATCTTTGGTCGAAAGTTTAACAAAAGCTGGATTAAATATTTTAAACGTTACTGCTTATTGCGCAGATAACGCATCCGTAAATTTCGAAAAAAAAACAGGGTGTTATTACGGAACTTAATAAATTAAATCAAAATATTGTTCCCGTTGGATGTGTTTGCCATATTATACACAATGCCGGGAAGCACGGGCAAGTAGCACTCAAGTATGATGTTGAATCAATAGTGATTAAGTGTTACAATGAATTTAGTAGTAGCACAAAAAAGGTGAACGAATTAAAAGAATTTTTCATTTTCTGTGAAGAAGAATGGTCCGATTTATTAAGAACCGTTCCAACAAGATGGCTGCATTTGATTCCTGCTACTGAACGCCTTTTAAAACATTTTCCACCAGTTAAATCCTATTTTCAACCCCAAGAACGACCCCCGCCATTACTGGAAAAGTTTTTTCAAGATGACCTTGCGGAAGCTTATTTAGGTAAGTAGATAGTATATCGTTTAAGTAGAAAAATCGCTCTGACAAAAAGTCGTTTTCGAGTATTAGTTAACCCAAAAACAAAATACCTTTTTTTTACTTTTTTTTCATATTCTAGAATTTATCATCATTACCCACGACCGACCTAATACAAAAGCTACCTCTAAATCATGTTTTGTTAATTGTAGGTCTCTTACTTAATATCGGAAATTCAATGCACAATACAATAACTAAGTTATAATCTGAAAAAACGTTAGCGACGGAACTATTTAATATTATGCAATCATTGAGAAGCTCATTAAAATTTAAAAAGGAACAACAATTTTATGGATCTATACGCTGTCTCTATTAAGAAAATGCGATGATGACACAAAAGTTAGTATGTTTAAACGAGAAGCAGATGTATTTTTGGAGAAAATTATAAACTACTTGGAGAAATGGTAAATATTTTCATAATCTAAAGACTAAAGTACCTATTACTCAAATCACTAAAGTGCAATGAATTTGCAAAACAAGCCAAATATGAATGATTTTCTAAAAATTTGCGGAGATTTTAATATCGAAGTTAACGAAGATTTACTTTTTGAAGAATATGTTACCTTGCTCGATTTTATCGACAATTTTTCAGGAAATTTTGATGAGATAACTGCAGATCAGCAATGGGTAGCATATTTTAAAAAACATACTGCCCCCAATTTTTTGAAAATTAGCTCATTAGTTTTCTCCCTTCCACATTCAAATGCCATGAGTGAAGAATCTTCAATTTGATAGGTTTGGCATGGAGAAAAGAGAGAAACAGACTGGACATAAAAACATTAGAAGCCGAATTAATGGTCAAGCATAATTTTACCCAATCTTGCCAAGAATTTCCTAAATTTTTAAAAAACGATGGTGCAGATATTATAAAAAAGGTTAAATCCAGCCAAAAATATTAAAATATTATTTAAATCGCCTTTTTTAAAATAAAAGGTGAAAAAGACGAAAGGGTTCTAAAGCAGGATTTTATTCGTCTGTCCGCATTCAGTATTAGTGTTTTAAATGAAACTCAACGTTTCTAGCTAATTCCACACTATAATGAAAAATGTTGAAAATTCTACAAAATTGACAATTGTTTCGATAACTGAATATCATCGTCAGAATGACAGAAGTTACATTTCATTTGGTTCCTACCTGATGTTTAGTAGTTATTTTTGGCTACACCAAGAAGTGATTGACTTATGTTAATAGAAGAAAGAAGAAGGGATATTACAAATATTATTAGCCCTATGGTGATATCCTGGATATCATTTTTCCAATTAAGATCAGTATAACTGTGCAATGATATAGAAAACCAGGAAAACTCTATCTGCTGATCTTTACAATTATCACTTAAGAAGACAGTTTAATAGTGGAGAACTACCTAGATTTATCTGTTCATTGACGACTTCATATTGTGGGTTTCTTAAGATACAGTTAATTTCATTCAGTATTGTTTGTTTTACTTTTTCAATATTTTGAGTAACGTTTCGACCGTTTTTTGGTCTTTATCTAAATATAAAATGAAGCTTACAATACATTTCTCTTAGAAAATAGTTATTCTTTACATAATGTTAAATTATTTTAATAAGTATTAAATTTAAATTTATTTAAAACTTACTCTAAAACGTAGTGAAAACGGTATTTTTATAAAAATACCGCGCTCACTATGTTTTAGGGTAAGTTTTGAATAAATGTAAATCTAATATTACAAAAATTTAACATTATATAGAAAAACTATTTTAGACGAAATATTCATTGTAACCTTCAATAAACGATATCTATAATAATAAATTAATGAAAAAGTCGAGGAAAAGTAAAACAAAGACTATTGAATGATTTAATTCCAAGAAAAAATGTAAACCTTAACGAAAAATATAGAAACATATGCCTATAAATTTAATAGGTATCAGACCTACCTATATAATTTTTAATGTGTTCCAAAACCATTTAGGTAAAGATTTTATTTTCTGTTTGTATTCAGTAGGTATATTATTATTATGTTATATTTTTTGTTTAGTTTAAAGTTTAAAAAATAAAATGTTTCGTTTTTACTTTTCTTTATATTTATTCGTTTTGTCATGTAAAAAAGCAGTGGGCAAATAAATCAATTAGCTTCATAAAATCTATCTTTATTTCTAGTTTAATGGAATTACCTATATTTTATTATAAATGTTTTATGTTTTTACGACAAAAGGCGACATAACTATAACTGGGGCGTGGCACCCCAAAAACATTTTCGCCTGTTGCGCCCTCTGAGGGCGGCCCTCATACAGTTTACACCGACGCCTCCCGCTTTTCTAGTTTTAAAATCTGGCAACCCTAAACTATAGTAGGTAACATAATTCAAAATAAAATGGTTACAATTTACACTTTTTTTAAAATATCTCGGGACAAAAAAAAGATATCGACATGGGGTTGACACTATTCTGTTGCTAATTAAATCTACTTTTATAATCCACTATTAAAACTTATTTATCATATTTAATATTTTTCAAATACAACTAGATTTAAAAAAAAAAAATAACGGCATGTTACTCATTGGATTATGTGGAAAATCTTATATTGGTGAAAAAAACTATTTTCAAGAAGACTAAGTTTGCAAAATCGGTTAAGTAGAAGCAGAGTTTTGGGAGTTTTTCATAACAAAGTTCCCCCTATCCCCCACACCTTATTTGAGTAGATAGACTAAAACTAGTAATATCAAATATACGCAGAATTTTATGCAGAATGCGATGATTGTTTTTGTTATGACTCTGAATTATTTTCCAGTGTGTATTTCCTGACCGTATTATTTAAATTTTCGTTTAAGCTTATTCCCGGTAATCGGCCAACATGGTTAAGGTTAAAAATAAAAAGATTTTTTGTATTGTTTACATTCTCTTCTCATTCATTTTATTTTCTCCACTACGTTTCGGCAGATTGCCATTTTCAAGTATTTCTTTTTTTCCTCTACAATGAATAATGTGTTATTTAATTATAATACATTTAACAATAAGACACAAGACAAAATTAATTTAAAACAATGAGCTATTAAAACTTACACATTATAAATCTACTGTCGACTGTGGACATTGCGTTCTAAAATATTTTAAAATCAAATAAAGTTACTCGAACCTGTCTGATTTATAAAATCATCAACAAAACATACAAATAATATTCATAGGCGGGTAAGATGCAAAACACCTACAGCTACTCGATTAAATGGTTGTATATTTTTGGTAGACTTTGACGGTCCGTCTTTATAGTTAATTGAATTTTTGTTCTTTTTGATACAAATCATTTCTTTGATTTCACGTTTGAATCTGTTTTCTTCTTTGTCTAAAATTTTTATGTTTTCAAAATCAAAACTATGGTGGTTTTCGAATGCGTGTTTTGAAAGGGCTGTGTAATGTTCATTGTTGGTTTTTATGTTATATTGGTAATTGTAAATTCTGTTATGTATAATTATTAGGTTTGTGCGCTACATTTATATTATTTTTACTCAACAGCCCCTGAATTTTTTCTGATGCACCTTGTACGTATGGTAAACTGATATATGTTTTGGTTGAGATATTATTACTACTCCTATTGTTTGTGTCCCTTGCATTATTATTGTTATACATTTTATGTATTCGTTTTTTTATTATAGGATTGTAAAAACTTTCTGGATATTCATTACTTTGTAAAACTACTTTAATCTTCTTCAAATTATCAGGTCTGTTATTAGGATGTGAGAGTTTTAGGGCCCTGTCTGTAAGGTTATTAACAACACTTCTTTTGTATGTGATTGGTACATTAGAATTAAAATTTAAATATCTTTCAGACCATACATGTTTGGTAAACCAATTTGTCTCAATTTTACCGGTATTATCATATTTAATTGTTATATCCAAAAAGTTTATTAGTTTTTCGTTATCTTTCTCAAAAGTAAATTGTATTCTAGGGTGGAAGTTGTTATATTTTTTAAGTGTATAATCTAACTTGGATGCTGGCAATACGCCGAAACGAAGTGGAGAAAATAAAATGAATGAGAAGAGAATGTAAACAATACAAAAAATCTTTTTATTTTTAACCTTAACCATTTTGGCCGATTACCGGGAATAAGCTTAAACGAAAAAAGACTCTGAATTAGTTTAACTTTGTAAAAATTGGCTCTTAAATGTTTTTTATTCAATTACGCCCTCTAGCGGTAGATATACTAACATAAAAATAATTTCCAGGTTTTTCTGGAGGCCACTTTTGTTATATTTTTTCCCGCATCTGTACTGATATAAGACAGGGAACCATTATTATTGTGACACTATATTTCAGATTACTTTCGAAACATCTTTTATAATAAATACTAATGTTCATTTGAAGTTAACTGTGACTAATATGGCGATCAATATTTTAAAATAACTTATTTTGATTTAAAAAAATATTAAACTTGATTTAAAACAAAAACATCAACTCAAATTATTACAAAAAAACTCTCACCTGTTAACATCTGTTCCAATTTTTTTCTATCAACTCTAAACCGGTCCTGATGCAAGTCAGAGACCTCCTTGAGTCCCAGTTTCGCGAGAAGATCCCTCATTTCTTCCTTGGAATCCCAACTAGAGGTCCACTCAGAGGTAGTAGTTTCTGATGCTTCCGAAAGCGTATCGGAGTTTTTGTTGATGTCAAGTACCCGATTTGCTAAAAAATTGCAGGCCATTTTTTTACACAAAACACAATTAATTAAAATAAATAATACGAATCAATTTCTTGAGTCACCTTCGCGTATTTTTTTAATGCGAATTGAAGGTTGCGTTGACTAAAATTTTTAAATTTTGTAGGTGACTTCTTAAACGCAACTGAATTTATCGGATATATCAAACTTAATTTACTATCAAACAACTTTTTACTTACTGTCGTTATCGTTTGTTTTTGTCGAAAACTTTTTATTTGGACAATCTATAAAATAAACAAATCGTCCAAATATACGGTACAGCATGTCCACACTGTTATAATAAATTATAATAAAGGGCGAAATATAAATATGCACTGAAACTCACTTAAATTACGCACTCACTTAAAACAAGCTTCAACTTATATTAAGCAGGCACTTATAGTAAGCGACTCAGTAAGACTGTTGCTGAAACAGTAATAAACAGGTAATGCAAAACGGCTCTATATTTATTGCTTTATCCCTACTCAAATTTGCCTATAATATCCCATTATTCTTATCTATTGTAGTAATAAGTCCTTATCTACAAAATTTGAAATTACCAAAGTGGCTTTGCCGTGTTGCCAGATTTACTCTATTACGGAGAGCTGCGTAATAAATACGAATATAAATTCACCTATATATTATTAACTTTTTTGTATATCAGCAATTTTTATAATAAAACTATAAGCGAATTTACTGTAAACCTTGCATTTGTTTCACCAATGTTACACAGACAACCAAGTAATTATTAAAATGATTGCTTTTTTGTTACAATGATATAACAGTTTCAAAAAGTCTGCACCATATGGAAAACTTTTTTATTACCCATTTGTTAGAAAATTTTATCATTGATAAACATTTGGAATCTGTTCCTTAGTGGTTACAATGACTGGCAGTATTTAAGTGAACATTTAAACATTCTTGAAAAGAATCTTGAAAGTTACATATCGAAAATGTTCTAAAATTGCTAGTTATTTCTAACTGTTTTATTAAAAATGAAATAATTGATTCTGAAACCCAAAAATAAAATTTATTTGATGTATGCATTAATAAGAATACAATGTATATATAAATAAATTTTGCAGAAAAAACCAAATAAGACATTGGTTTACAATGAAAATATACAATTTAAAAACTAATAAAAAAATTATTAAACTTAAAGGTGGGACTTTGTGTCATCTTGTTCATAGAAGAGAACATATGCTTCTCCACCGACTAAAGATTTCAACGATATTAATAGCACCCTTGAATCGTTATATTCGTGCCACTGTCACGTCTAGGGATGTCTGCAATATGCTGTGTAGTGACTATTGTAAGTGGTTCCACTGTGATTTGATATAGCGTAGGGGTTGTACATACAAGGTGTCACATTATCAGCTGCGTAATGGCTCATATCAAGCCCTTCTATTGGAAAATCTATTGCAACATTAAGTTTTCTACTAAATCTTTCTGTTTGCGAAAAGCGCTTCAGGTGAATAACCAATATTTTCGGAAATTTATGAATTTAAAATGATTTAGTGCATCGTCTTCGTTCCTTACATTTCGAACATGTTGGTTTCTCATCACCGTCGAGTGTTTCTTCTCTTGTAAACGAATCTAAACATTGTGAAAGTCGTAATTGACATGTTCTTTGGGGTATGGAAAGGGATAAGTCCCAAAAGTGATCGAAGGTAACTGAACAGTGACCACAGTGTGTGCACTTGAGTGTTGATTTTAATTGACCGGCAAAGTTATCCACAATTTTGGAGTTGTCCATTCTCGGATATCTCAACCAAGATTCTCGTGCTTTCTCAATGTCACTAATTTTGTCATCAATTTCTGTTAATATGGGCTTTTGTTTTTTATATACCTTGTTGACATCTTCGTGAAGTCCTGCTAATAGGTAACGAATAAACTCCTGTGCATCATGTTGATGTATCCCATGAACCTTGAAGTAAATCGCTGAATCCGACTTTTCAATGATACTGTATTAACCACTCTGTCTGAACCGTCTTTAGACCAAAGCTCTTAAATAACTTCAGCAAATGCTTTAACTAGTGCTCCTTTCATGCTAGATATGTTTAAATTAATATCTCTTATGTATGCGTCTTTCTTTAGATATTCTAATAGCCACCTTGCGTTTGATAGGCATTGGATAATACTATTCAAGAAACATGTGTTACCAATATTTTTGAGCCCTTTGAGACCCAAAGATTTTTGGGGAATACCCTTTATGAATCTGATTGTGGAGATATTGTTAAGAGCTCTTCCGCATCAACTACTATCATAGTCCGAATAATCTCGGATTTTATTATTGTCTTTCTCACTTGATCGGCGTGATAAGAAATTTGAATTGATATTGTTTGCTATTGAATTGGATGGAGATATTGCGGTTTTGGAAAGTTTGGTTGATATCGATAGATCATTGGTCTGGTTCCCGTTGTTAATATATTCCTTGTTATCTACATCATTTTTAGACGTGTCCTTTTGTTCTTGTTGAGTTTCATCCCCTTTCTGAAAATCTTTAATCGAAAATGAAATGTATGAAGAGAAGTTGTTAACTCTAGGATTATTTTTAGAAAGGGAATTGATGTTTATTGATTCCTCAGTTACTACGACCCTATCGACTTCTGACCCATTATTTTGTCTACGTCTTCATTCTCTTCCAATTTTGAATTTGACTACAAAACATTGGGGTTATTTTGACACTTGTTGGAGGCAATGTCATTTTTGTTGGTCACCGAAACATTATTACTAGATTTTTTAGCTCTGGTTGATAATGCTTTTGTACTTGTGGTTTCACTCCATTGGTCACATCAGATATTTTGGATCTAGCCTCAGTTGTCTTATTGGCGAGGTTAGTACCATTTTGTACTGTTCTGTAGAGTTTGTCATTTTATTTGATGTCGTCAACTCTATTGGGGGTAAACGAGTTATATATTTTGTTTTGGTCAAAGATAATTTATTGCGCATAGGAATCGCATCATTCTCTAGCATAGTCATCTTCTTAAGTATTCCTATGAATGGGACATCATCTGGCTGGTGAGGTTATCTATATTTTTTAGTACACTGAGGCCCAAAAGCTTGTTGGAGGCATAATTCATAAAATTGTCAACGCATGTATTATCAGAAGGCGCACATTCTGAAGAAGAGAATGAAGATGTTAAATAAGAATTTCGGAAAAAGGAAAGATCACATGTTTTTGGGTCGGTAATGTGAGAAAGTTTGAAAGTGGTAGAAGAATTAGGTTTCTTATGATTAGGTTTCATAAAAAGTTCTTCTAGAGGCTAAGAACGGGGAAACGTACCGAGAAAAGATGAAGCGTCTCCTCTTTGAATTGCAATACTTATTTGTTGTATAAAGAACAAAGTTGCTCTTGAATCATTGGTTTCTACTGATATTTTTTTACCGATTTATTTAATGAAATTTAAATCTTCATTACCGAAAACACTAGAGGTTTCAATTGCTACAGGAATAAAAATGTAAATATTCTCCAAATTTTTGTATCTAATGATTTTAAAAGTTTCGCTTTGTAAAGCTGCAGCGCCTGCAGAAGTAGATGTGGGTCGGGCATGGGACGGAGCCCAAGTGTCAGTGCAAGTGAAATCCCATATAACTGGTCTGCCGCGTTGCCAAGGAATCAGGGTCATACCATCTGGACGTTTACCGTCGTCTCAGCAAGTACTTAACGGTTCCAACGAACATGGAATCTTTGCAGATGACAGGCCTCGTTTGATTAGGTCATTTACTGCAGAATGACGTGAAAAACGGCCGGCACTTAATTTGCAGCTTAGGCCGTGTCTAGCATACTCATTAGCATCAGCTCCGCAACGACAGCGATGTTTACACAAATTTGACAACCTTAACGGAGACCAATAGAGATACGGAAACTTTCGTCATCTAAAAGCGTACCTAATGGGGCCGACGGTATAGCGTTCAACCATGCTCCTGATTCCTTTGAAAATGCTGCATTGAAACGAGCCTTGTCTGGTAAATTGATAGCTTTCCGAAGCAGATTTTCTTTTTCAATGTTCAATAAAGGTATATCCCAGGATTTTTGAAAGGATTTATATTCATCGGGTACAACTTTGTTAGACTTTAATGACTAAGTAATAAAGGGTCTTGTGTGTGAAAAAATATAGGCAGAATGTAATTAATGAAATATACAGAGAAACTAAATACTGGCAAGCTGTTATAGAAAGAATTTTCTACGTGGTTCAGTTTTTAGGTGAGCAAAATTTAGTTTTTCGTGGAAGTAATAATAAGTTGTTTGAGAAAAATAATGGTAGCTTTTTAAAATGCATAGAAATGATATCCAAATTCGACGCAGAACATACAAAACGCTCTCAAATAAAAGATCGCATAAACTATCTCGGGGATAAAATACAAAATGAAGTAATCAACTTGATCGGTGAAAATAGCAAATCCAAAATTTTAGAACTAACTAAAAAGGCAAAATATTATTCCATATTATTGGACTGCACTCCTGACTCTAGTCACTAAGAAAAAACTTCAGTTTGTATAAGATTTGTTAATTTAAGGAGCACGGGAATTTTAGTGAATAAGAACATATTTTATTATTTTGTCTTATAGATGAGGTGTCGGGTGAAGCGTTGACAAAATTTTTTTTGTCGGCGTTAGAGAAAGAAGGCTTAAATATCAGGGTTACAACAATGGGGCACATATGCGTGGTAGGCATAATGGTCTAATGTTTGATTTGAATCCGCCAGCTTTCTTTGTTCCTTGTTGCAATCATAGCCTAAATTTAGATGCCGCAAAATAGAATACTTTGAACATCAATCTTTAGTTCAAGAACTGTTTGTATTTTTTTCAGCTTCTACTTAACGCTGGTCAATTCTTAAATCTAATTTATTTAATGTAACAAATTTCACTTCAAAACCTTTATCGGATACTCGATGGTCTAGTAGAATAGATGCAATAACTCCTTTAAGGTATCAACTTGGGAAGTTTTATGATGCTCTGTTTGAAATAACCGAAGGAAACTTTGAAGATAACGTAAAAAATTTGCCTGCATCGTTGGCCAAAAAATTGCAAAATTTTGAGTTCATTTACATTCTTCGTGGTATAATATTTTATGTAATGTTAACTTTGTTAGTAAAATTATTCAAAAACCGAATTTCGATGTTGCTCAGTGTTACAATCATTAAATAATTTGGTCATTTTCAAAGGCTTGTGTGCGCGTGCCGCACTTTTGTTTTATCGCTATACCGTAGTTTTGTGAAATAAGCCTTGATGGTATTGGATTAAGTATCATTTTTTGAGTAAATATGTGAATATGAAGTAAATCGGCTTTCCTTTTGATAGAAAATATATAAAAGGGAAGATTAGTTTTTTTGCTTCCACAATTATTGCGACATTCTTCGAGGTCGGAGGTCATCAAAAATATCTAGTGAAGTACAAAAACAAAACATCGAGTGATAGATAGTAATATCGAAGTTTACTCGTACCTATTGGTAGTACCTAGGATTTTTCATTTGTTAATCCTACTGCAGTGCAGAACAAACAACGGTAAGTTAAAGTGCTTTAATATGACCTACTATTATACTTAGGTATTTGGCTATAATTAGTCCAAGTTGCAACTATTTCTCTGGGCCTATAATATTTCCATAGATACTACTTAGTTCTTTTAGGTATTAGGTGCCTAAGTATACTTAGTTTATTATTTATTTTAGATGTCTGATGGCGATGGACAAAATAAACTTTCTGGTGCACAGAATCGAAAAAGAAAGCTGGAGAAGGAAGTGTCTCTGAAAAAGAATACAAGTTCTATTAAAAAGTTTTTTGTTCGACCCGGTCCATCCTCGGACGAACACCTGGAGACAGAGACTTATGAAAACCAAGATAATTCTACAGCAGAACTCGTCACTTCTACGTCACCGCCGCCGCCGCTGATGTCTTTGTCGTCGGTAGTCGAAGAAGACGAAGAACCTCCTAGTGCCGAATCGTCCCCGGAGAATGTTCTTCGAGAAGATATAATGAATGATCTCGCGTTATGGCCACATGTGTTATCCCATAAACAGAGAATATTTTTGATGGAGCGTGGGCCAGTGCAGGTAAAAATGGGTTCATATCCTTCGAATAGTTCGAAAACATCTTTTTCAGATGCTTATTATACTAAAAAGATGTTAAATAATGAAACCGTTTTACGAAACTGTTTATTTTTTTTACTGTAAACTTTTTCATGCTGATGCGAGTCCGACTCCGTTTAATGGTGAAATAGATTACAAAGATTGGCAGCATTTGTCTAATGCCTTAGAACGTAATGAAAAGAGCTTAGGGCACCTATCATGTCTTAAGAAACAAATTACATTGAAAACTGGTATTTTAAAAGAAAAGTAGGTCGATTTCTTGCACCGAAATGAAATTGATAGGGAAAAAAACGTTGGGTTGCAGTACTCGAACGAATTATCAACATAATTTATTTTTTAGCCAGGCAATGTCTGGCTTTTCGCGGAAGATCTCAAAAAATTTACGATTCTGATAATGGTAATTTTTTAAAGCTGGTTGAATATACCTCTAACTTTGATAATGTGCTTGCGGAACACATTGCCCTTATTCAAAAATCTGAGTCACGCGTAACTCATTATGTTGGCCATAATATTCAGAATGAAATAATACAATTATTGGGAGAAAGAAAAAAACTATTGTTTTGGAATTGAAACAATCTAAATATTTTTCCATTATTCTAGATTGCACTCCAGATATAGCACACGAAGAACAAGTATCGGTTGTCTTACGTTACGTTCTTTTAAATGCAAGTAACAACAAAAGGCTGAAGTAAAAGAACACTTTCTGGGTTTTTTTCCTATTACAGACACTACTGGCCTGGGCTTAACTCAATTTTTTTTAGATTTTTTAATCTCAAACGAAATTGACATACAAGATATGCGTGGTCAAGGTTATGATAATGGTGCAAACATGAAAGGGAAAAATATAGGTCTACAAAAACGAATTCTAGATTTAAACCCGCGCGCATTTTGTGTACCTTGTGCTGCACACAGCCTTAATTTGGTAGTGAATGGCGCTGCTAAAAGTTCATTACAAATTGTCAATTACTTTTCAATTGTGCAGGAAATTTATGTTTTTTTTTCTGCGTCAACAGCACGTTGGCAAATACTTGCTAAAGAAGTGCCAACTTTAAGTCTAAAACCACTCCCCAATACTCGATGGGAGAGCAGGGTTGAAGCAGTCAAAGCTCTACGTTTTGAACTGGGAAAAGTATATGATGCCTTGTTTACTATATGTTCCCGATAGGAGCAAATATGCAGAGTCAAGATATAGTGCAAATTCATTAATGCCAAAAATTAAGTCGTTTAAATTCATCTGCACTCTGCTTATTTGGTTTGAAATTTTAATTAAGATAAATATAGTTAGCAAAGCCCTTCAAAAGTCAGACGTATTGTCAGAAGCGGTGAAAATGGTTGAGAATGCAAAAATAAGTTTGTCTGAATTCCGTAATGAGTCCGCTTTTGAGGAGCTCCTTAACTGGGCGAAAACTGTAGCGGAAGAAGTCGAGGCAATAGTAGAATTTCCCACACCTGCACGCCCTCGCGCTAGTAAAAGGTTTTTCAATTATGAGGCGGAGGATGAACCGATAACAGACGCGAAAACAGATTTTAGAGTAAATTTTTACTATTATTTGTTAGACACCGCAATAACTAAGTTCGACGAACGGTTCGAACTTTTGAATGAAAATAATGTAATTTTTTCATTTCTTCAAAAATTGAAAAACTGGAAAGATTTGGACTCTGATACAAAACAAAACACATTGCTCTAATTTAGAAAATAAACTTAGCCATGCTGGCTCCTCAGATGTGGAACAGTTCGAGCTCTATAATGAAATCGAATTATTACCGATGTTTATTGATGATTCCACTACGCCGTTGGACATTTTAAATTACTTGTTTACGAATACATTAATTTCTGTGTTCCCAAATCTGTCCATTGCGCTGAGGATATACCTGACACTTCCAGTCACGGTCGCACATAGCGTAAGGTCATTTTCTAAACTGAAAATAATTAAAAATTACCTTAGGTCAACATTGTCGCAAAGTAGATTGACAAATTTATCGTTAATAAGTATTGAACACGAAATCAAAATTGAAGTTAGTGACATTATTAAAGATTTCGCTAATGCAAAAGCTCGAAAAGTAACTTTTTTGTAAATACATTTATGTGTAAGATATATACTTGTGTGACGAACGTCCTGTTGTGTTACTATAAGTAGTTTTTAAAATAAATATTTTTGACAGAACTACAAAGTTGTGATTTTTTTCATTCTTACAACCCCTACCTTCCCATAAAAAATTTTGCTTCCCGACATAATTTTAAATTGCACCATTTGCATACGAATTTCCGATTGAAAATATAGGGTCTTAACAAAGGAATGCACTTTTTTAAAACTGTGGCTTCTACTCATGATACTGAACAAATTTCCCCGAGGAAAGCATGGTCAATTCTCAAAAAAAAATTTGGACTTTGTATGGAGACTTGGTCAAACAGCTGATCGATCCAGCGTTGGAACAATATTGATGTCCAATAAATTTACAAAAACGAGTGTTGGAACAAATTGATGTCCAATAATTAACAAAAATGAGTGATGAAGCAAATTAAAGACCAATAATAAACAAATACAAGGGTGGGAACAAATTGATGACCAATAATGAACAAAAACGAGGGTTGAAACAATTTTGTTGTCCAATAAATTAACAAAAACGAGTGTTGGAACAAATTGATGTCCAATAATTAACAAAAATTAGTGTTGAAGCAAATTAACGACCAATTATAAACAAATACAAGGGTCGAAACTAATTCATGACCAATAAACGAATGTTGGAACAATTTTTTTGTCTAATAAATTAACAAAAACGAGTGTTGGAACAAATTGATGTCCAATAGTTAACAAAAACGAGTGTTGGAGCAAATTGATGACCAAAAAACATATTGTTGGAACAAATTGGTTACCAATATTGAACAAAAACGAGGGTTGGAACTTGTAGCAAACTGATGACCAATAATGAACTAAAACGGACATTTAAACAAAGTGATAACCAACCATGAACAAG
The DNA here is from genome assembly GCA_963921935.1 of Galeruca laticollis. Lineage (NCBI taxonomy): Eukaryota > Metazoa > Arthropoda > Insecta > Coleoptera > Chrysomelidae > Galeruca > Galeruca laticollis. Next base: position 110,756,691 of record OY998178.1, on the reverse strand, counting down.
AATTGGAACAAATTGATTGACAAAAACGAAAGTTGAAACAAATTGATCACCAATAATGAACAAAAATAAGAGTTGGATCAAATTGATTACCAATAATGGACAAAAACGAGGGTTGGAACAAATTGATGACCAAACATTAACAAAACAACAAAAACGAGCGTTGGAACAATTTTGATGTCCAATAAATTGACAAAAACTAGTGTTGGAGCAAATTGATGACCTAAAAACATATAGTTGGAACAAATTGATTACCAATATTAAACAAAAGCGAGGGTTGGAACTAGTAACAAATTGATGACCAATAATGAACTAAAACGGAGATTGAAACAAATTGATAATCAACAATGAACAAGAATGGGAACAAATTGATGTCCACTACTTAACACAAACGAAGGTTGAAACAAATTGATTACCAATAATGAACAAAAATAAGAGTTGGAACAAATTGATGACCAATAATGGACACAAACGAGGGTTGGAACAAATTGATGACCAAACATTAACAAAACAACAAAAACGAGCATTGGAACAATTTTTATGTCCAATAAATTGACAAAAACGAGTGTAGGAACAAATTGATGTCCAATAATTAACAAAAACGAGTGTTGGAGCAAATTGATGTTCAAAAAACATATAGTTGGAACAAATTGATTACCAATATTGAACAAAAACGAGGGTTGGAACTTGTAACAAATTGATGACCAATAATGAACTAAAACGGAGGTTGAAACAAATTGATGTCCAATACTTAACAAAAACGAAGGTTCAAACAAATTGATTACCTACCATTAATGAACAAAAATAAGAGTTGGAACAAATTGATGACAAATAATGAACAAAAATGAGGGTTGGAACAAATTCATGACCAATAATTAACAAAAACGAGTGTTGGAGCAAATTTATGACCAAGAAACAAATGGTTGGAACAAATTAACTACGAACAAAAACGAGGCTCGGAGCTTGGAACAAATTGATGACCAATAATGAACTAAAACGGAGGTTGAAACAAATTGATAACCAACAATGAGCAAAAACAAGAATTTTGGAACACATTGATGTCCAATACTTAACAAAAACGAAGGTTGAAACAAATTGATGACCAATAATGAACAAAAACAAGAGTTGGAACAAATTGATGGCCAATAATGAACGAAAAGGAGCGTTGGAATAAATGTATGATCAATAATGAACAAAAATTAATTATCATTTATTTATTTTTACTATACACTGTCAATTCCTGATATAAAAAATCTTTTAAAAAAATTAAAACTATCGTCCTCTTCCTCTGCCCCTTTGGAAATTAGCCCTTCCCCGGCCACTGGAATTACCCTTGCCCTTTGCTGGAGGGCTTTTCGGTCTTAAAGCTTCAATTCTATCAGTGCAACCTGTAGTGAGTGTAGTTGGAGTAAAGAAACTTAAGTAGAGATCAGAATTGAAATTGGAATTTGTCAGTTCGGGTCCAATTGTAAGCCATCCTGGTCGAATGGTACTGTCTCTACCAAATAGATGCAGTCTTCTTCTACCTTAAATAAATAACAAATTAAATAATCGTTCTAATGTCCATTAATTCTTCTTACCCAAACAAAAGTGTTCAATAATATGAAAAATCTCCACTGGTTTTTCCAAACTGCCATATTCATTTTCCTCTGAGATTATCAGATCGATATCTACATTGGCATGGATGAAATCTCCATCAGTTGATCTGCGGACAGTACCTTTGATACCCATAAGGCAGTGTTCTTTCGTTCTTTGAAAAACCGCTTTTGGATCCAGATTTTTGGAATGCCCGGGGTTTTTTATATTCGTCCTTATCCAGGATATATCTTCACACCTAGAGGACGAAATATTCACATGAAAAAATATATCAAATTTCACGGTACTTTTTACTGTTTAGAAGAGATTTTTTTCTTTTGGCTCTTTAGAAGTTTACCAGTTATTTCTGTCATATCTATATTGTTTTTTGGTACATTTTTAGTAGTAAAAGGAGAAAATAATTTATTATTTATCTTGATACTGTAATTTTCAGCAATCCAGCAGTTTTTTAAAGCATTTTATCAGTTGCTTACAGATATATTCTATATAATCGATTTTTTTCAAATCCCCAAATCTGTTATTTTTATTTTAACGTGAGCAACTTCATTTTTATGATATATTTAAAACACATTATATTGCTAGCTTTGTTAATGTTCTAAGAATACATGTAACAGGAATACTGTGTATACTGTAAACAAAACTAACAATATTTAACTTTGTCTTAAAACATGACAGGAAAAATGCTTAAATTACTAGCTCAAAAACTTGTATTAAACTTGTGTGAGTATTTTGAAATGGAATTTATACTATGGGCAAGATATCCCATTTGTTTGTTAGGTATGAACACATGATAAAGGTCAATTTGTGGAGTGTAGGTTATTTTTATGAATATTTGCCTATGCACTTTCGGTATGACTCTAGGTTATTTTTTTTCAATATTTGCAAATACACTAACTTTTCTCCTGCTTATTATTGATCATATTATGTTCCAAACTTGCCTTAAAATATTTAATTTTCTAGTATCAATATTTGGAATTCCGAATTCTAATAAAACACATTAGGAAACCTTTTGTGATCTTGTAAACGCCCAATAATAAAAATTACCAATTTTGACTTCTTGGAAACAAATGTACAGGTAGGCAAATATGTATTTTAATCCTTAGATACAATTATTTAAATAGCAAGGGATATAATCCCACAAACCAGTTCAGATACAATCTTTAAAAGAGAAATTGTTATTTATGATTGATAATAAATACTTTAACTGTACATAGAATTGAAAGTATTACTGAGTCATGTCTTATAGTTCATCAGGTATAAGGTACTACAATTAGTACCAGTGTGATTATAAAAAGATTAAGTTTAATGACAAATAAATTTATTGTTGGTGTCTCTATGAGAATCAGTAACTTATTTAAATACTAAGTACACTAACCTCAGCGGTCCTAGGTACTAAGAAGGTATTTATTAATATATTTGTTATTGCCAGAGATCATAGGTATTTATGTATTTATTAGATGTTGCCAAGTATACTTGTAAGTTTGTTGAGAAAAATATTTCGATTTATGTCATAGAGTTTCAGATGTTACTAAAAGGTGTTAGATGACAACAAGAACTATAAATAAGAATGTAAAAAGAACACATTGATTGATAAGAAAAATAAGATGCAGTTAAAGCAAAAAAGGAAAAAATGCAATGAGTACTATGAAAAATATATGCAAACAATGAAAAAATTGTTGATGTTACCTATTACCACAAAAGTAATAGACCATTGCACCTTGTGACAATATATTTAAATTGAAGACATGAGTTGATAAAGGTGCTATGTCCACTTTTTTCAAATAATTAGGTTTTGGTTTATTTGGTTCTCTAATAACCCAATGCAACCCCTGAATAAACCTAGATTGTCAGATTTTCAATACTATGGGATATTTTTATTGATAAAGGTGCTATGTCAGTCACGCATTCGCCATATATTAGTAGATAAAGGTGCTATGTCCAATTTGGTGACATAGCACCTTTATCCACTAAACTATTGGAAAGTTCTGTTCACATGTTCGGGTGCTATGTGATATTTTAAGGTTATGTTTATAATATTTATACTGTTTCTGTGACCAAATCCGGGATTTTTAAAGAAGGTTTTTCAAGGAATACGGTTTTAAAACTACATAATAATAGTTCATCATGAGTTCCAGAACTAAGAGAATGTTGGCATTGATAACAGATAAGAATTTATGTCTTCCTAGTGAAGGTAAGTTGTTTTAGTTTACTATTATTATTTTTGCTCTCCCCATTTACCATTAAATTTATTCTAAAAAGGTAAACTTGGAATATTTTTAATATTATTCGTTTTTCGGTACTTTTCAGAGGATAAAAGTTATTCGAACTCCTGTCCAAGTACAGAGAAAATTGTTGAAGAAAACAATATAATGCAAGACATCGCCCAACAAAAGTCTCTGCAAAATGTGAATAGTGTTGAGCAACCAAGCACTAGCGGACTTCAAAAGCAGTGCTGCTCTGAAACAGGTAAGCATAAAATAACATTTTTCTAATTTTGACATATAATGTGACACTTTTTAAAACTGATTGACGTTATGAAAGGTCTTACTTTGTGTAACTAGTTACACAAAGTAAAATATTATGTAACTGGTTACGAAAAATGGAATATTATGTAACGTCAAACTGACATGAAGTGACAACTGTCAACAGACTTGATTTCTGTTTTCACAATTTTTATCAATAATATTCTATATTTACTATTACTTATTCAAAATTAGAAAAAATCTTGTATGTAATACGTTAAGAAATGCAATTTTGTGTAACTTGTGAGATGTTTGCGGAACTCACTGCGTTCGTTCCACAAAAATCTCACGCGTTACACAAAATTAGGCATTTCGTAACTGATTACATAAATAGCTATTGGAAGCTCCCTACTAAATATATGCAATTTTTTCCAGAGTCTATAGAAAATTGTGATGAAGAGAGCGTCACATCAGGCAGCGAATATTTACCTTCCAGTGATGGAGAATATTCTGACTCATTTATTTTCCCCAATAGGCACAAACATGAAAATGTTCATAGAATTATACGTAAAGTGTTTTTTGATGACAAGGAAAATGACAAAGAGGCCGAAAACCTAGACAAAAAAACCATTGGAAATTCAAAAAACGTTGCAAGCTTAGGATTGCTTGACGAAGATATTCTTGAAGTTGAAGGTGATGGAGGAACACAAGACGAAATGCATAACAATAGACAAAAATTTCATGTTACTGCTGATGGGATAAGAAACAGTGCGACGGTTAAAGCAGATTTCAAAGTAGCTAAAAAGAGAGCACGGAATCCCGAGAAATAGAAAAGAAACAAAGCTGCAAAGTTAAGACAACAAGGTGAAGCATATGTATCTCAAAAAACTGGTAAAGTCGTGGAAAAAAAAGTAATAAAAGACGGAATATTATGTAAAGAAAGTTGTCGCCTGAAGTGTAGTGAGAGATTTAGCATTCAAAGCAAAGAAAAAATTTTGGAAAAATTTTATAAACTGGATATTAATTCCAAAAATGTCTTGATTTTCAAAAGTATCAAAATGTACGAAGTTAATCGTCATCGGTCTCGTAAAAATTTGAAAACCAAATCTTACTCTTTTAAATATACAGTAACATGTGACAAAGAAACCGCACTGGTGTGCAAAAATGCCTTCTGCTCTCTGTACAGAATTGGAAGGAAAAAAGTGTTTCGGGCTCAACAAGAGCTAAAAGCTGGTCAGGTAGCCCCCTCGCCGCATAAGCAGGGTCATCACACAAATCCTAAAAAGATTCCTGAAGATGTAATTACCTGTATTGAAAACCACATCAAGCAGTTTCCTTCTGAAGAATCACATTATTCTAGGAACAAAAATCAATATAAAAAATACATTTCTCCTTTACTTAATATTAATAAACTCCACCAACTTTATATAAAGCAATGCGAAGAGAGAAAACTCGAAAATAAATATATGGTTAAGGCCTCCTTCTATCGGCATATTTTCGAAACAAAGTTTAATTTGTCTTTTGGTGCCCCGAAAAGCGATACTTGCAGTATATGCAATGCTGGGGAAAATACCTCAGAGCACACCGAAAATTTCCAATTTGCCTTCGCCTTGCAGAAAGTTGACCGAGAAGTTACAGTTGTTGATAAAGAAAAATGTTACAATGGACCTCCAACAAACAATGCCACTACCAAAGTTATCAACGTCTAAATCATTTTATTTGAGGCAAATGTGGCTGTACAACTTTGGCATCCACTGTATAACTAGTTCAGGACACAAATCCTATTTTTTCACATGGACTGAAGACATCGCCAATAGAGGCAGCAATGAAATTGCAAGTTGTTTACTTCGATTTTGCAAGTTACTTAAAGAAGAAAATGCAGAGATAGAGCATTTGATAATTTGGTCAGATCAACGTGGGGGACAAAACAAAATCTTTTCTGTTCTAAGCCTCTACGAATACTTGATATTGAATAATGTCTTCAAAATTATCGATCACAAATTTCCTGAGGTTGGCCACAGCTACCTAGATTCAGATAGAGACTTTGGACGAATTGAGAAAGTTCTTCGGAAACACCAAAATATTTATATACCAGACCAATATCGGGAAATAATAAAATCTGCCAGTACCAGACAGAGTTTGTATTTCAATATGGAACATTTTTTCTATGATTTTGAAACACTTCCAACCAAAGTCCATTTATACAAAAAAATGACCAATACGCTTAATCAAAAAATATACTTCCGCGATAAGGTCAAATGGATTAGAGTGAATGAATTTGGCAAATACTCTTACAAAACTAATTTAGACCCATTCGGTCCCTTTATGGAAGTCGATTTGCAGAAAAAAAGGGAAACCGTAGTACAAGCTGAAAAAGTGGTTTTACAGAAGTTACCTAAATGCGGTGGTCTCACTAGTGAAAAGATATCGAATCTGCAAGATCAACTGAAATTCATCCCAACAAATTACAGATGGTACTTTGATATTGTTTTGGAAGAAACTAAAAAAAAAACCTAAGAAAAATCGGAAGACCTATTAGGCTTTAAGTTTCTTTGTGTCAACTTGTGTTTTGTTTAATTTCCTAAGAAATAAAAATTTATTTCAATATACCTGAGTGATTTTCCAAGTTATTTCAAATCAAAAGTAACATAGCTCCTCTATCCACTAAAATAAATAGTATAACTCGCTTTAGATGTTAGTTTATAAAAGTGCTATGTCCATCAAAATCAAAATAACTATAAATCATTAAAGTTTATTTGATTATAAAATAACAAGCTAAGTAGTACAAACAAATACCGACCTTATGAGATACTGTTTGTATTGATTGAAAATTTTGTAAAAAAGTTCCGAGTTGAAACGCGTTTTCCTCATTTACTCAAAACTTTAAAAAGTGGACATAGCACCTTTATCAACTAATGTCTTCAATTATTTGTGTTCTTGACCACTTAAGTTATATATTGGTCTTGGAGTAAAGGTCAAATATACTTAAAAAACATTTATTAACGATATGAGTAGATTCCATAAAGTAAGGGTCGAGGCAGTAAAAGACCCCGCCCTTTTCTAATGGCAAAGTGGCGATCCGTCCAATGTAATAAATTTTGAATATGATGTTGTACTCGACTTGTTGAACAAAAGTGTCCATGGGACCAATTCAATCCTATGACTAGTTTTTAAAATACAGGGTGTTAAAGTGGAGAAATCCATATTTTTTGAAACTACGTAACTTGATTAAAAAGAAAAAAATAAGCATTTTTAGTTGATCGTAGTATTAATATGTCCTAGTCTAACGCAAACGTACACATAAATAGTTCAAAATGTAAACATATACAGGGTGGTTCTCAGTTACATCAGGGGGAGTTTTTGAAATTCTGGGAGAATGTGATATGGAATGAAAACATGGTCAAAAATAAAAACTTACATAATGTTAACTGTTCTGACATTATATAAACCCATTTTACATTATATGTATACAGGGTGATTGTTAATTCATCCACAGAAAGGCGTTTCTTAAAAATTAAAAAATTGCACTCTGTATATTAGGGAATTTGTTATTAATATTGATTATGCATTTAATAGCTAGAGAACAATAGTTTTTATGGAATACAGGGTGATAGACACATCTAATTCGTTTTTGATGCAGCAATAATTAAAGAAATATTCCCTTTTCAGAATTACACCATATTTTTCAATTCGATTCGTCAAAATTTACAATCTATTTATTTTTGTAATTAGCTTTAAGCAATTAATAACTTCATATAATATCATAATTTTAGTATGATGCGCTTTTGAGATTCCAATATATGTATATAGTGAACCATATTAAATATCAGACATATCCATTCATGTACGAGTATAATAACCATTTGTGAGTTATAATACTTGAAATCCCCTTCCGATACACTGAACTGTTCAATTGCGTTTTTCTCGAAAACGAATGAGAATATCGTGTTTGAACAAGAGTACCAATATTACGTAGAAATGATGTTTGTCATATTTTCTAATAAAAATCGCTAAAAAGTTTCGTTAAAAAAAGTTCAGCCATCTTTAAATTATGTTAGAGTTTGTTTGAAGCTGACTTTTTTCTTTCTTAAATGTTTTGACAAATCATTAAAATTTCTATATATATTTTAGACGGACGTGCAAATAAGGATCCATTCACCTACCAAAAATCATATGCTTACAAGGTATAGAAAATGCTTCATTCAATCAATACATCAAAAATACAATGCAAAGAAAGGCTCCATCCGATTTATGGATACTATCAAAACATAACAAAGAAAAGACCCCCTTCCGATATATACTATTAAAACACATTAGAAAGAAAGGGCTCCATTCAAATTATACTATCAAAATACATAACAAAGAAAGGGCCTCATCCGATTTATACTATTAAAACACATTAGAAAGAAAGGGACCCGTCCGAATCATACTATCGAAACGCATTACAAAGAAAAGGCCACATATGTTTCGTTTAACATGTCAGAACTACAAAACAAACAAAACGCTTGTTTTATCTGTACTACAATAAGACCGGTTGAAAAACAAAATGCATTAAAATGAAATTGGGAAGAACACAAACAAACATTAACATTATTTAAACAGGGCTAAATGCCAGTACATCAATTATTTGAAACTATCAAACTAATAAGGAATACAGTGTGAATATGTAGCCATCCCAAGTAACAAAAATTGATATATAAAAGTTATAAACACGTTTATAAAATTATGTTTGGGAGGTAAATGGTGCCTTAAAATGTGAAATAAGCATATATACCGAGCTTATTCAGTTGTTATAACTCTAAATAGGCCCACGTTAGGCAACCATTTTCTAAGAGTATTACGAGCAACTACATTATAACTGTTCTATAGTACTTCTATGATACTCTTATAAAGGTTTGAAATACCCTTTATACGACGTTTATATATCCTAACCTCCAAACCGCAGTAGTTATGGACATTCGTATTCAGAACTTATATTATCATTATATAAAGAAGTTCAAGAAGGCAATTACATTGCAATAAGGTTATATAAAGAAAAACAATTAGTGATAATAAAGTTACGGTTTAAGGACCACATAAAGGTAATTTAGAAGTTGATACACCGTTTATATGACGTTAACACCTACATCATCTGAAACAAGATTTTCAGAAGAAACCATAATACTATATAACTATATAACTTTAATATTGCTAAATAATAGAAACATCAATTATGTATTTTTAAAACTAATGCAACTGTCAATCTCCTTCTCCCATTGAAGTAGGTATGACATCTACTACATTATTTTAACTTCGGCGATATGGTGAAAAGGGACATAGGAGTACCTGAAAAATGGCATGCGAAGCAAATTTTACTGTGAAAATAGATTACGGTACCTCGAAAAAACACAAAGCGCCCATCATTTTATCAAAAATAATTTTTTTTTCTGATGCATTAATTTATTTGACAATGTTTTTTTAAAAGAGATAATTACAGTCTTCCAGACAAAACTAATTTCTGTGAGTAGAGCAACTTATTTTAGTATATAATTGTTATAAAATTGTTCAGAATTATTCATTTTTAACCAAAATTGAATTGTAGCATATCACTCGCAATTAGATTGTAATATGGCGGTAATCGGTATGAGAAAATGCAAACCGTTAGTTCAATAGTTTTATGAAAGGAATTTAAGAGCTTATATTAATGTATTAACTCCTTAATATGGATAGTTTGATAAATGTATCTATTTTAAGTTAACGCCTCTTTACAAATAATCGATGTTGCCGATTTACTTGCCGGTTATTATCAAGTCTGACATAGTTATACATTTTGTATTATTATACAGTTTATAACAGGATATTGTTTTGAACTTTTATATAGTGGCAAATCGTCAATGTTAATATTTAATGAAATTGTAGGTGGTATAAAACCGTTTTTATTGGATTTTCAATCCCGCTATGCCAATGTTCCCCCGAATCATTTTTTTACACTTATGTCAGGTGGTGTTTGCTGCACTTGGCAATCGGTCATTAACAATATTTAAGAGTTCTTTTAGAGCAGTATGCTTCGACTTATGCCGTACTGCCCACGATCTTAATTTCGTTCTGAACTGATAGTTTAACTCAAACTTACACATTTTATGTTCTTCAATTCTATCAGTAATAATGTTACTATCAGTTTGTTCTACATTTATAATGAATGCATTATTTCCATATTCTTGAGATGAACGTGCATCTTCATTATTATTATCTATGCGTCCAGGTAAACTGGAAGTTGGCGATGTAGAAGCCAATATTTCCACTTTTTGATTAATTATAGTTTCGTTAGACATCATTTGAATTTTTGCGTTTAAAGTTACCACTTTTCTGAATTCTTTTCCATTCTTTTGGAATATCACTCATGATGGCAATGTACTAATTGAAAAGCACAGAATTTTTCAAGCTAATGTATACTTAGGTTAAACTTGTTATATAACACTGCTATCGAGCTACAATATTTTATAAGAGTATCACATGTCCCTCTCTAAATAACTGTCAGAAAACGACATCTGATCCCGTGGAGTTTATCAACGCTATTTTGCTTAAACCACCAAACTATTATATAAATCGATTATATAAATGTTTACAAAGTATACTATAAAGTATGTACTTAAAAGTGTAGAAAATATGCTTCTATATTGCTAAATGGTCATCATAGAAAGCTGTATAAACCAGTTAAAAAACTGTTATATAGAGGTCTTCTAATTATGTTCTAAGATCAGTAATATAAGCAAATTGGTATTCCAGAGTTGTCTAATAGACCAAAAAAGCTTTCCATGAAAGAAAGAAAGAAAGAAAGAAAGAAAGAAAGAAAGAAAGAAAGAAAGAAAGAAAGAAAGAAAGAAAGAAAGAAAGAAAGAAAGAAAGAAAGAAAGAAAGAAAGAAAGAAAGAAAGAAAGAAAGAAAGAAAGAGAGAGAGAAAGAAAGAAAGAAATTTATTCATCATTGAAAATTCTACAACTGCATTACATACATTTATAAAATTTTATCAGACTAGTCAAGGATACTAACCTATGTACAGACACAAACAGTTGAAAATATATGTAAAATTTGATTATTTTTATTATTTTTGTTTTTTTTTATATTTATTTAATTATTTCATTTTTCTATGGTATATACACCCAACAAGCAGTAAAAACAGAACATATACGTGAGTACTTAGAAAGATACCACTAAGGATATGTACAAAATACAATTAAACAGATAAAGTATTCCAGGAGACACAATGCTTACACTGGAAAAGACTTATTTCAAATATATACATAAGGAATATAAACTTTTTTTGGAACCACCATTTATTTATGTAGATAAATCAGAAAGTCATTATGATAATAGAAATTCCTCAACAGAGTAAAAAGCATTTTGGATGAGATGATTTTATAAAGCTGACTTGAAGCTTACTAAGCTACATGTGCGTCCAAATAGTTTGAGTGCATGGTTGTAGCAGATGATACCTTGATAACTAGCAGAGTCTTGTCCCAGAGCCAGACGAGAGTAGGGTAGTCGTAGTTCATTACCTCTTCTAGCATTATAGTTGTGAATCAAATTATTTTTGGTGTAGTGTGTTTCATTTTTTTTACATTCATGATTATTATGTAAATGTATAAGCTGGGTAAAGTCAATATGGTTAACTCAGTGAATGTGCTCTTACAAGATTCTTTATAATGTAGTCCTGCTAGACATCTTATCACTTTGTTGCTTAAAAACTTTTATTGTATGGACCGAGTTCCCCCAGAAAGGTAGTCCATAAGATAGGATGGATTGTACAAGTCCATAGTAGATCAGCTTAAGCACATGTACAGCTCATTTTTGTAACGAGGTTTTCTATGTGTGCCCCCCATATTAATTTTTGATCTATACTCAGGCCTAGATACTTGAACATATTCACTTGCTCGATGGATTTGTTTTTAACCCCAATAGTCATAAGAAATATTTTTTTGTTGGAAGACCATGAAGACTGTTTTACTGATGTTAATTGCTAAACCACTATTTTCACACCATCTGGCGAATTTCTCTGCAGCTGAGTTTGCTGTTTTTATAGAGAGCGGAAGCTTATTCTGTGCCACTATTTTACTAGTATCATCTGCATAGATGATCGTTTTCTGCTGAACCACACTTGAGAGTTCTATGTCACTCATAAATATTATGAAGAAAAGTGGAGCTAAAGTTGAACCCTGAGGAACCCCCATTGAAACAGAAGCAGGTCGCGATTTCACAAAGTCAATAACGACTATCTGAGATCTGTTTTTTAGGTATGATGCCACCCAATCATTTGCAACTCCTCTAATTCCAATTCGGTAGTTTTCCAGCAGTAAATTATGGTTCACTGTATCGAACGCTCTGCTTAGGTCAAAAAACAGAACAACTGGAAATTGTTTGTTGTTAAGGTGCAAATATATGTCTTCACAGAGTTCATTTATTGCAGTTGAAGTTGATCTTTTTTGTCTGAAGCCGTGTTGGCAGCTAGGAATAAGTTTGTGGTATTCAACAAAATTAACCAGTCTCAGATAATAGCTAAAATCGATAATTTTCGCAACCTGAGATTGTAAGCATACATTACGGTAGTTGGCCACTTCGTTTTTAGATACCTTTTTTTTATATATAGGTACCGATTTTGATATTTTTAGTGCTTCCGGGTATATTCCATCAACAAACGACTTATCTATTATGTGAGATAGTGGATAGCATATCACATCACCGACTGTTCTTAGAGCCTTACCATGGATTTCATCTATACCAGGTGATGTGGTTTTTGTTGTTTTGGTAATGATACCCTGAACTTCTATATAAGTTGTTGGGTACAACAATAGTGTGGTATTTGATAAGGGGGATAACTTCAGAAAATCTGTTATTGGATCTGTTTTTTCGATTCTCATGAAAAAATCATTGAAGTGATTGCCAATGTCATATTTATCTGTGGTATGATTATTATTGATAGTGAGCTCAATTTTGTTATTAGTTTTTACATTATTTTTTGTTTCATTAATAATTTTCCAACTCTCCTTGCTTATATTATTTGCATTCAATATTCTTTCGTTGTTGTATTCTGCTTTAGTTTTTTTCACCAGTTCTTCATAAATATATTTGAGTAGTTTATATCTATTTTTTATTATCTCGTTTTCTGAATATTGTGCTATTTTATACATATCACATACCATTTGATGCAATTCCTTGATTTCTTTATTAATCCACGGTTTTCCCTAATACTTCTACTTGTTTTTATTTTTTTCAGTGGAAAAGCAATGTTGTAATGGTACAGTATTGTATTGAAAATATTACATCCTTCATTCACATCATCAGCTGTATATACATCCTCCCATTTTTCATTCATCAACAGTTCTCTGATAGTTATCAAGTTACCATCTGAGTAGTTACGTTTATAAATAGTTTCTACATTAAACCGTTATAAACCACTAACATAACATTTTGGTCAGGTTCGGCTCTGACAATCGACAGAGTAAGACGTGTTTATAAAGTCAAGTGCGATAAAATCCAAATTTGAGTAGTTTTTAAAAAAATAAATACCTAAATAAGGGTGTAATGAGTGGTCATCAGGAGGGTGATCCACCTGATCCGGGTGAAAACAGGTTCACAGGTTTTGAAAAACGGGATCAATCGGCTATGGAATGTGATTTGGTTGGCGCTTCAGGTTCTGAGATTCAGTCCGGTAATGTAGATAAAAATAAAATTCAAATAAATAATAGCCAGGTAAGTGAAATTACTATGAAAGCGTTTTTTAATCAGTTACAACAAAATAAAATTAATGTCGGAAATGATAATAATAAAACAAACGAAACCAGTCCGGTAAAAAACATCGTAATTAACGACAATAAGGATAAAAACGAATCACCGAAAAACAATCCGATACAAAAAGAAAGAATCCTAATTAAATACGATGAGCTATCAGATACAGGTCCGTATCAAGTAATAATAGAAAATATAAATATGAAATCGAGAATAAATGCAATAAAAATTGGAGACTTGATATTAAAAAATTGGCCGGAATTAGATAATAAAATCAAAACTATAGATTTAGCAGGTAGATATAGGGTAAAGGTGAATTTTAAAGAAGCAAAATGGGCTAATTATCTAATAGAAAATTCTCCAGCTGTCTTTAAAAATAGTCAGTTGGAAGTGTATATTCCGAAATATTTGGTATATCGTCAGGGTATTTTGAGAAATATAGAAATTGAACATGATGAAAACTATTTAAAAAGCAGAATTCAACCTCACGATTTCCACTGCAAATTTTCAGTGATTAGCGTAACGAGATTAAAAAGAAAAATAATTGAAAATGATTCCGTAAAATATGTTCCTACCAAAAGTGTTATTGTAAATTTTAGATCTCAAACATTACCCAAATATGTTGTGTTAAATAAAGTTATCACTCACGTGGAGACTTATAAGCAGAGGGTTATATTATGTTATAATTGTTACCGCTTCGGACATCCGGGGAAACAATGCCGTAGTAAACCAAGATGCTGCAAATGTCACCAAGAACACAAATCCGATACTTGTCAAATCCCTTTGAAAGATTGTTTACAATGCGGAGGTAATCATTTGGTAACCGAATACGACAAATGCCCTGAATATGATAGACAAAAAAGAATAAAAGAAGTTATGTCTGAGAAAAATATAAGCTATAGTGACGCAATAAAGTTGTTCCCAAAAAACACATACGCAAGTGCGGTTAAGAGTAATAATGGTACTAATTCTGTAGTTAATACAAATAACTCTCAGAATATCGTTAGCCTTGCTAACTCTTTTAATGCATTAACAAATCTTACTTACAACCCAGAAAACTTCACTAACAACTCCCAATCTACATCGAAACAAAATAAATATACTATCCATAAAACTCCCGCTAAACGGGTTAGACCTTCATCTCCCAATCCTTTATTAACAGAACGAAATGAAATAATTAAACCCATAAACCATGATTTAAGTGGGGGAATTTTAAGTCAGAGCTCATATAAAAAAAATATGGGAGGGATCAGAACTGAATTTGATGAAGACATTGTAGATTCTCTAGTACACATCATCACAGATGTTATAAGGTCTTTAAACAACAATCATTTTCAATTTCAAAAATCAGATTTAATAAATATTGTTAAGGATAGGCTACGTTGTGAATTAGAGGTAAATTCGGGGAGTTAAATAAAAATAATCTAGAATATTTTTTACACGATAAAAAAATTAGTATAGGTTTATTATCTGAAACTTGGTTTAAAAAAATATCTATTACAACTTTACAGGGTATAATTGTCTAAGAGTTGATAGAGATGTCGGCAAGGGGGGAGTAGCAGTATTAATAAATTCAAATATTTCTTATAAGGATGTCCCACTTCCTTACACAGAGAAAATTCAAGCTAAGTGTGTGTGTGTGTGTGGGTTTTGGTCATATAGAAAATGTATATATTGTATCTCTGTATATTAAACCTGTATCTAGAATAAGTAAGAATGAATTTGTACATTTTTTTAATTCCATTCCAAAGCCTTGTCTAATTGGTGGAGATTTCAATGCACATCATCCAGCTTGGGGCTCAGAAGCAGAAGATACAGATGGGAGGAACTTATTGGAGGCAATTAATTCTTCCAACTTATTTTTTTTAAATAATGGAGAAGCTACATTGGTTACTAGACCCGAACAAAGAAAAAGTGCCATAGATATTACCCTCTGTTCCCAAAACATAAGTCACCTTTTTGAATGGACAGTAGTTCAAGACCCCATGGGATCCAACCATTTGCCAATCCTATTAAGAAGCAATGCACAAGGAAAAAAATTAAATATAAAACAAATAGAATTTGGAATGTGAGAAGAGCAGACTGGTCTGCCTATAGTAGTTATATCGACAACAAATCAAAATATATGCAAAGAGATAGCTACGATCAATTGATTTCAGACATTAACGAAGCAGCAAATATATCAATTCCAAAATTAAACCATTCAGGTCTGCATAACCCAAAGAAATGTAAGCCCTGGTGGAACGAAGATTGCCAGAAAGCTGTTACAGAGCGTAAAGAGTACTTCCGAAAATACAAAGAAAATCCCAACATAGAAAATCTTAGAAATCTACAAAAACAAGATGCATTAGTCAAACTAACTACCAATCAAGCAAAAAGACAAAGCTGGAGAGATTACTGTACTAGTTTAAATAAAAACACACCCATTAAAGTAGTCTGGTCAAAACTAAATAAATATAAAAACAGAAAACAATCGAACACAAATCCTTCGGAATGGGGAGAATGGACAGAACAATTCCATAAAAATGCATCCCCCGACTGGGTAAATGAAGAGCCTATGGAATTACACCCAAATATGGAAAATAATCATTTTTTGAATAACATATTCACACTTCCTGAATTGGACAGGGCATTAAAGAAAAACTCCAATATTTCACCAGGTATGGATAATATTCACTATCCCATGCTCTACGAACTCCCAATTAATGCAAAAAATCGTCTGTTAAACATCTTCAACAATATATATTCAAATAACGTAGCAGTACCAGAACAATGGAAAAGATATGTAATAGTCCCAATCCTTAAACCTGGCAAACCCAAAGAATCTCCTGAAAGCTACCGACCTATCTCATTGAGCTCATGCGTCATGAAGACCTTTGAAAGAATTTTGAAAAATAGACTCGAGCACTGGATTGAGAAGAACAAAGTATTTCCTAAAGAACAATATGGTTTCAGACGTGGTCGATCTACTCAAGAAGCCACAGCTCTTGTCACATCCGAAATTCAAGCTGCCTTTTCCCGTAACAGTTCAGTTTCTGCCCTATTCTTGGATTTGAAGGGAGCTTATGACACAGTGAATTTAAAAATCCTTGTAACCAAAATGAAAACAATAGGTATTCCCGACAATATAATTGAAAAAATATTAAACCTTTATATTAACAGAGAAATAACTGTGCAATTAAATGGTGAAAAGAGCCATGTAAGAATATCCTCAACGGGACTTCCACAAGGGAGCATATTAAGCCCATTACTGTTCAACATTTACACTCTAGATTTTGTAGATATCTTCGAACCAAACATTAGAGTTCTACAATATGCCGATGATTTTTGTGTCTTGGCCAAAGAGAAAACAATAGAACGAACAATACAAAGGTTTAAAGAAGCTGGAGATGCAATAAAAAAATGGTTATATACACATGGATTCAGGATGTCACAAGACAAAACCATATTCTGCACATTCACCCGAAAACGTTATCAGCCAGAAAATAATATTTCACTAGGGCCTTTGAACATTCCTTATAAGACATCGGTTAAGTATCTGGGCATAACTTTAGACCAAAAACTATCATGGAAAAACCATATTAATAGTTTGACAGGAAGATGTGAAAATAGCATAAATATTATTAGAGTCTTCTGCAATACAAAATGGGGAGCAGATCCAAATATTGCTTTAATTTTTTATAGAGCTCTAATACGTTCTATCTTGGACTATGGTTCGGTTCTATACGGAAACTCAACAATGAATAAATTGGGAAAAGTGGAATTAATTAAAAACAAATGTCTACGTTTATGCCTGGGAGTCTTAAAGAGTACACCACTAAATGTTCTAGAAGTTGAAGCTGCGGAGCCTCCTTTGCACTTACGAAGAAAATACTTGAGTGATGTGATGGTATCCAAACTTATAGCGCAAAATAGACATGAACAGTTGCACGAACTATCCTCACTATTGAATGTTCCCTATTGGAGAAAGAAAAAGCAACCCCTCCTCACAACAAGTTATCGGTTCCTTAGGCAATTTGAAGAAAATATGTATAAAAGTGATGTTCTTCCTTGTTACAATGTGGACTACACATTATTAGAAATTAATGTGCCAACATGTTACATTCATACAGATATGCCAAATAATACTGCTATAAATACTTATATCAACAATAGCTTACATAACAAATGGCCAAATGCAGATTACATATACACAGATGGGTCAAAAAATACAGAAGCCACTGGATGTGCTTTTTTCCATCCAAACGATAATGTTTCCAAATTAGTAAAACTCCCAAACCAGATGTCTATCTATTCAGCAGAACTAACAGCAATATTAGAAGCATTAAAATACATAAATAATCATGAGAAAACTAATTTCGTAATTCTAACTGACAGCAAAAGTTCTATAGATTCTATAAAAAATTTAAAATGGACATCTAATCTTTCACCAATCATTATTCGCATATTAGAAATCACCAGAACACTAAAAGAACAGGGGAAAAATTTCAGTTTGGTATGGATTAAAGGCCATCATGGAATAAAAAACAATGAAAAAGTAGATCAATTAGCCAAACTAGCAACAACAGATGGAGAAACATCAAGTGAAAATAAAATACCATTTACGGACTTACGTCCTTTAATGAAAGCGAAACAAATGGAAGAATGGAGAGAATTGTTTATAAATGAACATAAAAGTTTTCGTTTTAGAAATATACAACCAAAAATATTTAGAAACACCTGGTTTCACAATATTCCCAATCGGCAGTTTATAAAAACATTAAATAGAATTAGATGCGGACATGGACGATATCCAGAACATTTATACAAAATAGGATTGGCGGATTCACCAGATTGCTCATGTGGGGAACTTGGAACATTGCAACACATAATTTTGGGTTGCCCAAACTTCCATCGTGAAATTGAAGAATTCCTACACCAACTGCGACAAAATGGGATAGACCTACCCACCAATTTAGACAGTATTTTGAGTACAAGTAATGACAATGTATATTATGTAGTTTACAAACATTTGAAAAAAATGAAAATAGATATATGAAAAAAACTAAAAAAAAAGAAAAAGAGAAAATAAAAAAAATAATAATAATAAAAATAATAATAAAAAATATATATGTAAAAAAAAAATTAAAAAAAAAGAAGAAATAAAAAAAGAAAAAAAAAAGAAAAAAGAGGAGAAAAAAAATGGTATCCCACCCTATAATAGATTAACTTAGTTATATTATAAGAAATGGTTGTTTATTAAAAAAACATATGTATGTAGATGTATATATATGAATATATTATACTGTATTAGATATAGTACTAACAAAAAATATAGCGCTGGCCAATTAGTCCACGACTAAGGCCAATAACTAAAGCACACACACACACACACACAACATTTTGGTAATTAAACGGTTATCAACATGCTACTTGGGATAGCTTTTTATTTTTACAAAAATTATAAGTAAATATAGTACTTGTGCCACCCTATTCATCGAATGATTTGAAATCACATCTTTTGTAAGGAATGGATTTTGCGTCACCCATTTTTACCTCGTCAAGAGGTTTTTGGACTAATATATATGTATACTGACAAACTACCTAAAACGAGGGTACCTTATCTCAACTTTGAGTACAACTAGGAGGCTGAAAATTTTACTATAGCCCCGAGTCAACTGACAAAATTCCATCATGATCAGTGAATGCGTTCCTATTTTTTGGCCATTTGAAAATTGACATTTTATATGAAAAATAAATTACTGTATATATAAAGTGACTTTTCATGGTTTGATTCACATGCCGTAGACAGTTTGTGGTGTGGTGGTTTTTGTGAGGGTGTACTTGCGTTATTCGGCAACCGTTGTTGCCTGTGATAAATGGGGTCCTGGAGAATAACAAAAACAATTTATTCATGCTAATTCGGCAGGTAGTTGGTCTTATTTTGTATGTATGTTGCATCTGAATAAACCTGATTCTTTGTTGATTGATTTATTTATCTTATTTTGGATTATTTTAACATAGTTTACAGTTTGTAGAAAAAAAATTATTTGACATGTCACTACTTATTTAGTCAATCAGTGAATATATCAAAATATTTGTTAGTAGGTATGTATTGTTATAAAATCGCACACTGGTGTAGTCC
The DNA here is from genome assembly GCA_963921935.1 of Galeruca laticollis. NCBI lineage: Eukaryota > Metazoa > Arthropoda > Insecta > Coleoptera > Chrysomelidae > Galeruca > Galeruca laticollis. Next base: position 110,736,750 of record OY998178.1, on the reverse strand, counting down.
CTGAATCCGACTCTGTCTAAAGCTATGTATGAAAGTTTAAATTTTTCTCGAAGGCGCAGGGATTTCTTCGAACTGTACCATTATTTTTGTGACTAGTTTTATCTAGACACTTCCAGGAAGGTCGATTGTTGTGAGCCGCAATCGAGAAGTTTCCAGAATAAAAACCTCTTAATAGATAAGAGAGACCAGTGCCGTAACTAGGGCGTGGCAAAGGCGGCGCTTGCCGCGGGCGCGAGATTTTTGAGGGCGCCAAATCCTTCGATAGAAAAATAGACAATAATTATAATAATTATTTTAATAAAGGAAAAAATTAGGCGTATTATGTAGTTACTGTTTCAAAAAAAAACAGCACTCTTTTTATTAAACTTAATAATTTTAAAAAGTGAACAGTAAAAAAAATACATTCAGCATTCTAAAGCACGAAATAATCACCAGAACAAAATACAGACACAATTTATGTTTATATTAGTCTCATAACTCATAAATAAATATATAAATCTCCGAGAAGCCAGCCCTTCTAGGATAGGAACCATTGAATAAGTCACTTGTTCTCTACACTTGACAAAGGTTGATGGATTGTGGATTGTGTACAAAATGATCCATAATTTGAGGGCGCTGTGCCATAAATATATATACAGTTTTAGTTTAGTCCTCACATGGGAAAGATCTATGATCTGTTTTTCAAATAGAGTGGATATTCCGGTTTAAAGATAAACTCTGTGTTCGTGGTTGTGTTCTGGTCGATTTTAGTATTTTTAGTGTTTCGAGAGTCTTGGAATTAAGGTGAGAGAAAAGCTATGCTGTAAATGACTATACAGGGTAGCGATAAAGTCTGGCACCAAGTCTTTTTCTTTGAAAATAATGAACATATATTTTTTGTTTAGTTTTTTTTTATAAATCAAATCAATTTAAAAAAAGGTTTACTGTACTGTATCGATCATGCTCAATGTATATTAAAAAGATAATATTAAATACGCCCTTACATATGGTTGTAAAATCCTCTATTTTTTCAGAGCAGAAACAAAGAAAATGCCACCCAAAAAACCATCTGGGGCTGAATATAAAAAATTGCGGCAGTTAAAAACAGATGAAGTTAAAAAGATCGTTACACCCATAAAAGACTTTTTTTCTGTAATACCTAGGCTCAGGCCCAATAGTGTTAATGATAGTTCAATAACAGTATCAGCTACTCCTCCGTCCTCTTCTTGTGAGAGCAATGTCAATGTGTTAGACCGGGAATCAGCAATAATAATAAGCCATTAAATTCAGTAGAAAGCTTAAGTTGTGCAGGAGTAACTCTTGATTTGAATGATCCCCAGACATGGACAAAAGAAAACTTACGAGTTTGTATAGAACGCGGACCAGACCCGAGAGATGACATCAATGTATATCCAGTAGTAAATAATAGGCAGTTTGACAAAAACTGGTTTAATAAAGTTCTGGTGAATGGAGAGACAATACGAAGATCCTGGCTGATTTATTGCAGAAGAAATAATTCTTTATGTTGCTTTCCTTGTAAACTTTTTGATTTTAACCAAAATGTTTTTGGTGTTTTTTGCGAAACCGGTTTCTCTGACTGGAAACATTTAAATCCTGTTATTCCTCGGCATGAAAACTCGCTATCTCACACAGAGAACTGCCTGAAATGAAAGGAATTCGAAAGAGGTATTAAGATGGGCACATTAATCGACGATAAAACTGAAAAATGACTTTTGACAGAAAAACAAAAATGGCGCCATATTCTTAAGGTCATATTGGACGCGATTTTACATTGCATTAAAAACAATGATGCATTGAGGGGATCGTCAAAAACTATTGGGCATTCAAATTGTGGTAAATTTTTAAATACAATTGAGCTTATAAGTCATTACGATCCAATAATTGCAAGTCACATAAAATCTCATAACAAAAACCAAATATCATATTTTTCACCTACGGTTCAAAACGAACTCATACATTTAATTGGGAATAAAGTAGGAAACACAATTATTTCAAATATAGTTGAATCAAAGTATTATTGTTTAATGTTTGATTGCACACCAGACACATCCCACCAGGAGCAATTGTCGCACATTATGACATATGTCCGATGCAACCAAACCGAATGTTCCATAGAAGAGAGCTTCATTGATTTTATAAAGATTACAGGCAAAACTGGAGATGCAATGGCAAATCAAATTACTTCAAAACTGGTTGATGACGGACTTAATATTGACAACATTAGGGGTCAAGCTTACAACTGTGCCAGTATGGCGGGAAAATATAACGGCGTTCAAGCAAAAATATTAAATTTGAATAAGTTTGCCCGGTTTGTCCCATGCTCTGCGCATAGCTTAAATTTAGTAGCTTATCATGCAGCTAAATGGTTCCCAGAAATAATAACTTTTTTGGGACTGTTCAAAATTTGTTTAATTTTTGTGTAAGGTCAGCAACTCGCTGGGAAATTTTAGTTTCCACCTTAAAGACTAGGCTTAAAGGTCACAGTGATACCCGGTGGTGTACCCGAGGTGAAGCTATAAAAGCTCTTGCATTTAACTTTAAAGAAGTAATTGATTTACTTAATAAAATACAAGTTGAAGGCAATCATTCGAGCTCAGATTCTGATGCTGCCGATTCTAAATCATTTTTAAAGTTGTTTTTGGACTATAAGTTTGTATGTCTTCTTGTTTTCTGGAACGTCATTTTAAGTAAAATTAATAAAGTTAGTAAACTTCTGCAGGAAACATCTGTATCGGTATTGGATGGGTCTAATTCAATAAAAGGGCTTGTTGAGGAAATTCAATCCTTTAGGGAAAATTTGCTTGTAAATGTCCTGCAAAAAGCTAATCACATTTCTGAGTCCGTAGATATGGAAACAGAATTTACAATGAGAAGAAAGAGAAAAGTTAAAAAAATGGTAGGCGAGTCTTGCTGTGACGAGGCAAGCAATTTAAGTGAAGATAACAAATTTAAAATCTTATGCTTGCAAATTGTTGATGTAATTCTAACTCAACTGAATTCACGGTTTTGTGCTCTTTGGAGCGTTGCAGATGATTTTCATTTTCTAACTGGTAAATCACTTAAGATGTTTTCTGCAGATGACATAAAACGACATGCTACTGATCTGGCTCTAAAATATGACCAAGATTTAGATGCATTTAAATTTGTTAATGAAATTGACAGTTTCAAGCATCTTCTCATATTGAAGACTTGGAATCTTTAAGCTAAAGAAATTTTAAATTTCATTAGCAAAAATGAGTGGGAATCTGTATATCCAAATATTGATATCGCTCTTAGATTGTTTCTTACCTTGCGAGTCACAACAGCTTCATGGTAATAAAAACTTTTAAATAAATAAGAAAAACTTTACAGTATTAAATAATTTAGGTACCATCGTCGCTTTTTACGTTTTTCATACTTGATATTTGGTTTAAATCACGAGAGAAACAAGGCGAGACAAGAGAGAATTGTTTTCTCTCGACTGAGAGAAACGTCCTCTCGTCAAGATGAGAGATACATTTAATTTCATCTAACGAGACGAGCCTTGTCTCTGGTAACACTAATGTTGATACCGAATCCGTTTATAACTAAGCTCTAGGAGTTACTGTTCGTCCGCTGAAGCTTATAACGCACAAAGCCAGAATATAAGACTTCGAATTTTTCAACGACTCATGTTTAGAAGTCTAAAAACCAACTAAGATTGTTTTGATGTGAAAAGGATGCATGGTCAAAGGTTAACAAGAATATTTGGAGCTGGAACAATCAAGAAGAGAAAGTTCAAGTAAAACATTGATGTAAGAAATTAATAAAGTGGTAGAAAACGCAGGAAATAAATTACAAGAAGTAACCGGAAGAAATGGGAAGAACTCTGAAAAAAACATTAAAAGTGCAGTTCAACTCCACATTTTATACCATTAAGAGTAGGAAGACATTAAACACCAAGTAATGATTAAAAGAAATTCATTTTTAATTATTCCAATGCTGCAATCCTGTAAAAACTTGTTTTTTTTTACACTTTACTAGGTATACTATTTTTCAAATATATGCCAACTAAGGCATAAAATAATTTATTTTTTATTACTATTAAAGGATTATATGAAAACACGTCTGTAAAAACTCGTGAAAAATTAAGATACCTCATAGATTAACCTTATAAATAACATTAGTTGAGTAATTATTAAAATACACTCCTCTACGTTAGAAAACAGTGTACAACTACTATTAAAAATTGAATCTATACCTTCTGAATCCCCATTTTCTTAAGCAAACTCTTCCCATGTCAAGTCCTTCAGAGCTACCACACCATAAAAACACAAAACTCCTTTGAGCTGCTACCTCGCCGACATCCAAATTCATCACTTGTTCCCAACTCCAAAATTGCATATTTGTAGCACCCATTGTTCTCTGATACTCCTCTAGAGGAGGTTCAACTAATATCACATCAAACTTACTGTTAATTTGTTTTAAATCATAAGTCATTAAATCACATTTAAGATACATTGGTGGAGTGGCAGTTTCCTGGATTTGTTCATCTTTGAGTTTGATGAGTTCTCTTAGTTTAGGGTACTCCTCAAACCTATCTGCCAAACCAACATCTCGGATAAAATTTTGTGGACGCTGACCAGTGTCGACGAAATGTTGGCAGTAATCATTATGTGGGTTGGAAGATTGTGTCCCCTATAATTTAATTTTAGTAGGTTAGTACTGGATTGAGGAATATATTCACATTATTACTTACTTTTAAAAATAAAGATGAATCTTTGTATATTAATTCATCTGAATAATCTTTATTTTTATAATCATATTTCTCGTTTTCACTGGGACTCTCTTTACTAACAGATTTTTCATGAGAGGTTTCAGCTGTTCCTAACACATTTCTTAATTCTTCAACTCCAGATACGCCAAACTGAAGTAAAAAAATAATTAAATTGGTTTAACCCTAGAATACTGGTCGTTCGTAAATTTTACAACGCACATTTGAAATTGACAAGGTACACATACTTAAGGTTAGTTGAACGTGGTGGAATTAATAGTACCGTCTACACAGCAGTGTGTTTGCAATTGTTGTGCTTGTGATTTTTATTTTGATAGAGGGTCGTAAATATTACAACAGTTTGGTAATAGCAAATATTTCTTTTTTAAGTAATTATTATTATTTCAGTAATTATTATTTCAGTAATTATCATTTTAGGGTAAGACTGTTTCTCTCCTACTTTTTTTTGTTCTTATTATATTTTTTAGTAAAATGGTTTTTCAAGAAGGCATGACACAAAAGCACTGGAGAATAAGATAAGAAAAATAATGGATGGAGAATATAGTCATCTGGTTCCTTTTGAGGACAGTGGTAGAGATTGGGAAATAGATAATGTAAAGGTTGATAGGGATAAATGTCAATTGGATGAGCCAGATGAAGAACTTTTTTTACATAGTACAATTAATTTGCCAGTGCAGAATAGTTTGAGAAATTAAGGTAAGCCTTCAAATTCTATACTTGGAGCAAATTATCAAACTGAAGTCGAAGGTGGGGATTCAAACCACCTCAGTTAAAGCCACTCGGGAGACATCTCAAGGGGGAGTGATATCTCCCTTCTATGGAGCCTCGTAGTAGATGAGTTGTTCTACAGACTAACGGAGCTTGGCTTAGAATGTATGGGCTATGCAGCTTACATAGTTCTAATAGTCAGAGGCAAGTTCGAGAGCACCTTGTGTGATTTATTACAAAAGGGCATCAGAATCATTGAGCAATGGTGCTTGTCATTAACCCAAACAGGACCATAGTAATTCCATTTACCAGGGAAAGAACACTTCCAGCCATGAAACCCATATCTTTAAATAGGGAAATCATAGAATGAAAATCAGAAGTTAAATATCTAGGGATAACCCTAGATAGTAAGCTTCTGTGGAATAAGCATGTTGAAATAACTGCTAGTAAAGCAATAAGAGCTTTGATGTCGTGCCGAAATCTAGCTGGTAAGAGGTGGGTCTGTAACCCAAAAATACTGCGATGGATGTACGCCATGATTATGAGACCAGCAATTATGTATGGGGCAATAGTTTGGCATACAAAAGCAAGTCAGTACAGCACGAGGAAGACCCTCGACAAAGTTCAAAGGCTTGCCTGTGTGTGCATCACTGGAACTATGAGAACGTGTCCAACTAGGGCACTTGAGATCATTACAGATCTCACACCTCTACATCTGGAGATAGAAAGATCTGCCCAAGACGCAATTCCTAGAATATCTAAGGAAGGTTCAGGCAATGAGAGTATTAAAAATCAGGGAACCGGGTCCTCTTTAACAAAATACATCTCAAAAGCGAATCTTCCCAGTGACGAAATGATCAAGAAAGTAAGTATCGAAAAGAATTTCACTACGATGCTAAATACGAGGAGAGACTGGGACAGCACCATCCAAACTCTCAAAGAAAACATCCTTAGACAGTATACGGATGGTTCAAAAACCACCGCTGGAGTATTTGGGCCTGGCACTAGATACTCATTATCGTTAGGCTCCTTCCCGAGCGTCTTTCAGGCAGAAATACTTGCGATTGAAAGATTCTGATAGTCAAGCAGCTATCAAAACATTGAGCTCCCATGTTATTGACTCAAAGTTAGCATGGGAGTGCCAAAGAAAACTTGATAAATTAGGCAAGAATAACAGGGTCTCTTTAGTCTGGGTTTCTGGCCACTCGGGAATCACAGGAAATGAAGAGGCCAATACACTTGTGAGGAAAGAAGCACAAACGCCCTTTATTGGCCCGGAGCCTTTCTGTGGTGTAGGAAGATGCTCCTATAAGAAAGAGTTTCAGAAGAAGGAGGAAACCGAAAAAGAAGCACTCTGGCGGTGCCTTCTCGGGTTGGAACATTCCAAAAAGTTCCTGTGGAACTTTGACACTGCTAGATCCAAAAAATATTTGGACCTCAGTAAAGATAAGCTACATCTCCTCACGGGCTTTCTTACAGGACACTGCCGCCTTAGGAAGCACTTGATGAGAATAGGTCTAGCAGAGATTGACGAGTGTAGATTCTGTGGGGAGGAGGATAAAACTCCGGATCACCTAGTTATGGAATGCCTCGCCATTGCAAGCCAACGCAAGAAATGCTTCGGACAAGAAACTTGTAAGAGTGAGGACCTAACCTCGTTCAAGCCGTTCCAAATACTAGAGTTCATTAGAACCTTGGAACTGGAAGGCGAGCTCTAGTAGTAGCGAGAACAGCTCTGATAGGGGGACACAATAAACCTTAGGTTTTAGTGCATTGTAACCCCGATAAAATATAATCTAATCTAATGTGAATCAAACCACAAAAGACTAAATAAATGCCTTGTTTGCCGTTTTGTTTCTGTCTGCAGTGAAGAAGAATAATCACTTGTCAGCCAAACATATGGTTAACTATTTTGTAGAGGTGTGCTTAACAGTTCATCTCAATGAACTAGTTCATGTGAAATATTTCACCAAAATGAACTAGTTCGCTGAACTAGTTCGATTGAACTATTAACGCCAGAAACCGAATCACTATTACAATACAATAATTCTTATTTAGATACAATAATTTATCTTATTATTGTTATTAGCACACTTTTCATTTCTAAAGTATTTTACAGTACCTATAAATACATAATTATTAATTAGACAATATTAGTAAAATTTTTCGAAATAGAATAGGTCAGCAGTTCCTAAATCAAATCTTCACTTAGGGGCCATCCATAAAGTACGTCACACGTTAATGGGGAGGGAGGGTATCACCGAAGTATGACATCGTGTGACAAGGGGCATGGGGGGTCAATACTTTTGTGACGTCACATGTTAAAATTTAAAATACTAAAACGCAAAGTTTGGATGTGAATTAAAAATTTTAAAAATTCACGAACTTGATCTATATTTATTAATAATTTAGCATTCTCGCTATGCGATAATGTCTCATGCAACGTCATTCAAGTTCTAGAGAATGATGTCGACACTAAGGATGTTCCTGATGTTCAAATTCAGAACGAAAATGAAGTGCCTGATTTACCAGTAATAGCTGATATAAAAGAGTGGATCGAAAGTTCATGGACACTCGATAATTAAGTTTTTCATCTTTAATTAATATAATTAATCGTTTATTATTTTCTAACTAGTCGTTTGTTTTTTCGGTTTTCTAAAATGTTGGACTTTATGTTGATTTTATTAGATTATTATTTAATAAAAATAAGTAAAAAATGAAAATAGCTGTTTTCTCTCGATTATTTTTAAATACATACATAAATTTAAAAAATGTGTGACGTCACATCAGGAGGGAGGGGGGGTTATAAAAATGTGACAACCTGTGACAAGGACGGGGGGAGGGGTTCAAAAGTCCTAAAATTCGTGTGACGTACTTTATGGATGGCCCCTTATCCATGATAAAAATATGAATTAGTTCATTGTAGCATTGTTTCTAGTAGCTTGGTAGCTCATTCGCGTCGGAAGCGCTACGTCACCGCGCTATTGGTTATGTGAGTTCTGTCGTTCAGTCCACGTTCCACGTTCAGTCATGTCATAGTAGTAAAGTAGTTCATTTTTATTGGTTCTGTCATTCAGTCTACGGTCCACGTTCAGTCATATTAGTAGTTCATTCTGAACTAGTTCATTTTAGCAAAGTGAACTAGTTCATTTTCCTTGTTGACTGAACTAGCTCGTTTTTCCAGTTCATTCGCAAACTACCCATCTCTACTATTTTGGGCAGTTTCTATTGAGCTTGCATGAGTTGTGATCGATTTTCATTTCTACTGAATTGTCTTAAGTTTGATGAGAAGGAAACAAGACAATAAGGAAAAATTATTGACCCTTTTTTGCAGATTCGCAAAATATGGGACATTATTCTTGAAACATACAGGTCATTGTATATACCATCTTCCTATGTTAGAATTTATGAGCAACTTTTGGGATTGCCCTTTTAGGATGTATATCCCCAACAAACCTTTGAAGTATGGCTTAAAAATTCTGATATATGATGCAGCAACAAAATATATGGTCAATATCTAGGAAAAAGAAGCAGACAAATGGTTAGCCGCTTGCTGAATTCTATGTACAGGAACTCACCAAATTGCTCCATGACAGTAATAGGAATATCACCATGGACAACTGGTTCACATCAATGAATGTTGCTGGAGGATTCATATAAACTTACAATAATTGGAACATTGAGGAAAAACAAGAGAGAAATTCCCCCAGAGATGTTGGAAGTGAATTTGAGCACATTCACAAAATATGGGACATTATTCATGAAACGAGCAGGTCAACGTATATTCCATCTTCCTATGTTAGAATTGCTGAGCAGCTTTTGGGATTGCCATTTTAGGATGTATATCCCCAACAAACCTTCCAAGTATGGTTTAAAAATTGTGATGTGGTGCAGCAACAAAATATATGGTTAATATCTGGGAAAAAATAAGCAGACAAATGGTTTGCCACTTACTGAATTCTATGTAAAGGAACTCACCAAATTGATCCATGACAGTAATAGGAATATCACCATGGACAACTGGAGGATTCATATAAACTAACAATAATCAAAACATTGAGGAAAAACAAGAGAGAAATTCCCCCAGAGATGTTGGAAGTGAATATCGTAACGCAAATACTTCAATGTTTTGTTTTGATGAACAGATAATTTTAGTATCATATATGCCAAGACAAGAAAAAATTGTTTTGTTGCTCTCAACAATGCATGAGGGAGACGAGGTCTCTGAAGAAACCAAAAAACCGGTACTTAATTGTGCAATGCAAAATTAAAATGAGACGAAAGCTGGCATAGGCACATTTGACCAAATGTGTTCCAAAATGTCTTGTAGTAGAAAAACCCAAAGATGGACCTTTTTATGGAATGTTGTATATGGCTAGTAAAGTTTAAGATTTATTATTGCAATACCTTAAAGATGACCAGAAACCACTTTCTCACTATTAATTTATGATAGATTTGAGTCATCGCTTCTCTGAATCTTGGATGAGGCATAGGATGAATATTCAAACTTATCGTCGAAATATTCGCCAGGATATTGGCTCCATTCATAGCATTTCTGTGGAGCTGGGACAGAGTAAGTCTGTTTGTACTGCCCCAGCAAGACGAATGACCACTATCTAATGCAACCAATGTAACGAAGCAATTTGTAGTGAATATCGGGGCAATATTTGACTATGAATATGTTAAAAGATTATAGAATATATTAGGATTTTACTATTGACGGTCCAGAAAGTGTACCATACCAGTTACAGGTCAAAATGAAATATTACATCTATGTGAGTCACAAAACAAAACAAAAATGATATTGCTGTTGGCAACATCACCTTAATGCCACTTCTGACAAAATATTAATTCGCGGATACCGATTAAACAACAATATAGACCTTTTGAAACAATATGTGCAGTAAAGTAGCACAAAATTTGAAATTACTACTTACGGGTTATACATCTTAAGTTTTCTGGGTATAAAGACTTAATGCAATAAAGTTTATTTGATAATTTTGATGTTTTTTAATAATGTAAAATTAGTGGGGTAATCTAAGGTTAAGGTTGTTTGTTTTTGGTACTTACAGTTTGTGCAAGCAAAAGTTTTCTTTTGCGAGACTTTTCTCGTAATTCCTTCAACACTTCGCCCATTCTAAAATTTTATAAACTACTTATTAAAATAAAAATTTCAAAATATACAGTGTGTGTATATTTTTGTGAAAATAAAAACAACTTTTATTATGATGAAGCTAACCTCGAAAATATTTTTGACATTGCTGGTCTTTTGCCCCATAGCATACATCTACACGTGCTAATTTAGAATAATATTGATTTCATTTTAATTACATCACAAAATATCACAAACAATAAAAATAATATTCAAAAATTTATTCTAAAATCCTCGCAATCGCCGCATAAACCTAAGGAAAAATCTGAAATGGTAACTACCTATTGAATTATTAGGATGACTATGAAGAAACTAAAAAGAAGATTCAGGTTATTTACTATCAATAATCTGTCAAATTTCTATTTGGTGTTTTTATGATTTTATTTTCTTGTAAAAACATATTTTTTCTGTATGATCTGCTTAATGAATATAAACTACAATAACAAACGAAATGAATTTGAGCTTAAACAACCCTTTTAATAATGGATTAAATTATATAGCCTTTAATCAAGATCATGGTAAGTTGTCAGCATGAAACCTAAATACAATTAATAGCCCCAATATTTAGATCCAGTCTAAGTTATAAATAACACAACTACTTTTATTATGTTGTCAAGAATGTATTTTTATTTCAATAGATTATGCATAACTGCTAATATTCATGATTGACTTGATACAGATAACTTGTATTATTTATTGTTTATTTTTAGGTTGTTTTGCTTGTGCCACGAGTACAGGTTTTAGAATATTCACTTGTGACCCTTTAAAAGCAAAGGAACGGCAAGATTTCGAAAATGGCGGACTTGGTTTTGTGGAGATGTTGTTTAGATGCAACTACCTTGCTTTCGTTGGGGGTGGAGCAAATCCATTATATCCAACGAATAAACTCATGATATGGGACGACATAAATAAGACATCTCCTATATCTCTAGAATTCAATTCTCCTGTTCTCACAGTGAAATTGAGAAGGGATAGAATAGTTGTTGTATTAGGTAAGAATAATATTTTACTTACACTATAGGTAGGTACATATTTTGAGAACCAGATTATTATCATCATCATTGATTGAATTTGATTCAGGATAGATTTTTCAACAATTTAATGTAAATCAACAGGGATTTATCTGTAAAAAGTGAACTGCTTTTAATGAGTTTTATTTTTATGTGACAATTTCGACACTTATTCTTTAATGTTTACAAAACACACCTTATTTTCTTTTATAGACTACATTAATGCAAACTATTTAGCTACTCATCTAAGAGAAGTGTACTCTGAAAATAAACCCTGGTCCTCCAGGATGATGGGGTTTGAGGCATTGGGCCAACTCCTTGATACTCGAAAAAATGTTAAAAACCCTAACAAAAGTCTTGGAACGTAGGATTGGAATTACAGTCCACAAGAAATGCTGCGGAAAAGAACAATGATTTATAATGCATGTCCTCTCTCGGAAAATAAATGAAGTAATGCCTGAACTAAGGGAAACAAAAGCAAATGTGATCATACTTACAGAAACTAAAAAGAAAAGCAGTAGCTCGGAGAACTGACCACTTCTATAGTTACATTGTTACATAGTAGGAGTGTACGGGTTAACAAAGATTCTTTAGTAACGCTAAAAGTGAATTCTTTGAATTACTCAATGATGAAAGCAGAATTGGAACCTCCATAGAAGTCATAATTATGGGCACCTTAAACTGCTGAGTAGGGCGAAAAACTGGTGACAGTACTGTGGGAGAAGAAACCAGTAATAATAACGGAGAACACCTTATAACAATATGGGAACAAAGCAGGGTTGGGCTGATTAAAATCACTATTAAAAACATGATTTAAATTGCTTGGTTTTTAAAATTAAATCATGATTTAAAATCAATTTTCTTCTTGTTTATTCAGAACCAGATAACAATATAATATAAAAGTTTATTCAAGAATCAAAAGAAGTATCTGCTTTTATCAAAAACCACAAAAAAGAAGTACATAATTCCAAATTCTTAAACTAAACGTAACACCTAAATTTTATTACTGTATATTTTCAGTCTATTCATTTTCGTTATACAATTTAAACAAAAACACGAGTTTTCCTCCTTTTTCTATGCCTAATCTGTTTCTAATATCCGAGTGTACAAGACCAAAAGAGCTAAATACGCGTTCTACTGAAGCTGAAGAAGCAGTTGCACACAGGAACTGTTTTATTATTGGCAACTGTTTCAAAATTTCTGGCTCATCATTTTGTGATAACCACCATTGTAGTCCGTTTACATTTTTTATTACTTCATCCGAAAACATAACTTGCTTAAATGGAGCACTGCACAGTCCAGTGTTTTCATGTAACTCGTTAATTGTTTCTAAAGCTATATTATTTTCTTCTGGTGTTAACTGGTATTTTGTTTTTTGTGGATTCAACATATAGGCTATAAAATGATATGGCGTTAGTGCTTGCATATATCGATTATTAAATTGTTGTGTTTTTTGTAATGGTAATTCCACAGATTCATCAAAGATATATTGTAAATGTTTCCACTGCTCTACAGCATCTGCGATAGTAGCATTTTTCCTCTGCACAGTATCAAGAGCAACTGATATAGGTTTTAAAATGTTTAAATAATCTTGCGCTGCATGTTTAATCGCAATATTCGAAACTTTTTGTTAAATCGTGGAATCAATCTCCTTTTTATTTTCTTCGCAGATTTTTAATATGATGTCCCACTGAGTGACATGTAAACAGCATTTTGTATCTGATTTTCTCTTATGGCTAGTGCCTTACTGTTTCCATTAATATCTACAAACTGGCAGCTCTTATTATCTGATATTATGAAATACCCTTTATCTAGAACACATTGCACATAAAATAAATTGAATTTTAGATCTGGTACATAGAATACTTCAGAAAGTGTAGTATCTATTAGTTTATTTCCTTCGTAAACCCATAAAACTATTTGTCCTATGCCTTCTACTTCTAACTTTTTTCCATTTCCTACCTGTACAAATCTTCTTGTTTCAATTTTAATCATGCTCTTAAAAATAGTTTTCTCCCATGTTTTCAAATTTTCATCAGAATTCTACTGTCCAGATTTTTTTATTTGTTTTTAAGTTTTTGTCATCTTTTCATTCATTATTTTTACTTCTGTTCCTATGAAAACAGTTTTTAGCTATATGACAGATATGACAATGCTGGCTTGTTTTTTTTTCTTTCTAGACAAACCAACTTGTGCTGCTAAAGCTGTTGTATTACTATAAAAAAAAAGTATTTCTCTCTTGCTCTAACAACAACATCAAGCAAATCTAAAGTGTTTGAATAATTCAGAAAGATTCATTATTACTTTTGTCATGATCATATTTTCAGATAAATCTTCACCTGCTGTTCTCCACTTAGTGTTTATTTCCTCTATCTTAGACATAAAGTACTCACTGAGCTATCACATTTGAGCCAGAAAAATCTTTCCTGTAGAAGCTGAACACTGACAGTTGATTTCTTACCATATACATTGCTTTTAGTTTTGCCCACATTACTCTCGCACTGTTACATGACGAAACATGAGTTAATGGGCTTGCCTCCATTCTTGTTATGACTAACTCTTTCGCTTTGGCATCGTCTTTCATCCATTTTGTTAAATCGTCACCACTTGTGGGCCCCATCTGCTATTTCAAACAGACCTCGCCCATCTAATATTATGGTTATTTGGAACTTCCAAATGGGTCAATTCTAATCAGTGAGTTTTAATCTGGCATTGACTGCGGTCATTTTCTATTTCAAGTTTTTTCTTCTTTTTATTAAGTCCTTTTTACACATCTCATAAATGCTGTCCAAAATGTTTCACTGTTACGCGCAGATTGCGCCCATAATCTGATAGTGTTTTTAGATGCAGTGGGATGTAAAAGAAAAAATGAACTGCTTTTAATGAGTTTTATTCTAATCTTTGTCTGAAAATTTCAACATTTTAGTTCTTACAAAATATTTTATTTTACTTATTTAGTAGCTAACTACAAAATAGATATGCCAACTTAAACACAAATTATCAAGTACCAACACAAAACATAATCTTCTCTTTACCATTACTGGATGTCACTCGAGATATCAAAACTTAATAATAATCGCTTTGAAATATTATAACTTGATGGACCAATAGCTGAAATTGATTTTAGATACAATACAAATTTGTTGTTTTATTTCTTTACAGAAAGAATAATAAAAGTCTATACATTTTCTAAAAACCCCCAACAACTTCATGTATATGAAACGAACCCCAAATGTAAAGGGTTATGTGTCTTATGCCCAAATAGTAACAACTCAATTCTGGCCTTTCCTGCTAGAAAAACTGGACAAGTTGAAATAGTAGATTTAGCACGATTAGAAAAATCTTTTGTATTCATTTTTGCTCATGAAACAAATATCAACTGCATGTCGTTAAATCAACAAGGAACACTGTTAGCTACAGCAAGCGAAAAAGGAACGCTCATAAGAATTTTTAACACTGACAATGGTGATAAAGTGACAGAATTGAGAAGAGGAAGCAGTCAGGTAAATAAACACTTTATCTGTTAATATTGTAACTGCTATTATACTTTTTTTAGGCAAATATATACTCTATCAACTTTAACAGAAACTCAACATCTTTATGTGTGTCTTCAGACCGTGGTACCGTCCACGTTTTTTCCTTGGAGGATCCAAAATTGAATAAGCAGTCATCGTTCGCAAATGCCATGTTCTTGCCGAAGTATTTTTCTTCGTCGTGGTCGTTCTGTAAATTTTCCATCCCTAATGGTCCTCCGTGTATATGTGCTTTTGGATCTGATGATAACTCTATTATTGGTAAGTTTATATTTAATTTGAAATTAACCCAAAAAATGGATTATTGCTTTTTTTTCAATAATAATCCCAATTTTGGGTGTCCCAAATTTGAGGGATCTCGAAGATGGTAACAGATAGAGAGACGGTTAAATTGTGGCGAAGTTGCGTATTTATGGTAACAATAATTGGATTTGAAATTTTTTATTTTCTTTTTGAAATAATTGAGAGAAAAAAAGTGATTTCTCGGATTTTTCTTATTTAATAGTCCAATCATCTTAGTCGAAATTAGATAAGTATCTCGAAATTTGAGATACCGAGCTATAAATTCGTATAAACTTGTATTTTGACATCTTTAAGTTTTCTCAAAACCTACATATGGTAGGGTGTACGCTACTCGTTTCCTATGGGGTTTTTGCTATTTCTATTTATTATCAGTATTGTAGAGGATTAAATTTTCTACAACTTTTCTTTCAAATATTTTTTTATACGTTGAATCGTTTTTGATAAAAAGGTCGGGGAGCGCGCGTTTAGAGCATCATTTAAAGTCAACAGCTAGTCCCAGTCAAAAAACGCCATATAAAGTTTCTTAATTTTTGATAAATACATAATTATTAATAATGTCCATTTCTTATTAACAATATATTTAATATTTTTTTCATTAATTAAATATCTATCTATTCAAAAACACTTATAACCGATTCCTAGAATTAAAAAATAATTACGGGACAAACTTTACTTACATTTTAATTACATTCTAATTTCCACTAATTACATTTTAAATAGAAAATAATTAAGTACATCTTGTTTATAATAATAATAATAAAACGTAATTTATTGGTACAACCAAATGACCATCGACCAAGTTCCTTCAGCCAGTAATACTTACACTATTTACTATAATAGACTTAATAGAAATAAAAGTAGCATTGTGTGTATGTGCAAAAAAAAGAGTATAGACAACTAAATAGAAAGAAGAAAAAAAAAAGTTATTGTTAGAATTTTCACGTCATCATTTTACATTATTAATGACTATTTACCACTTCCCAAACTGTCTTATGAGGATATTTTCGTTTCGACTGTAGTGTGTAGTCTCGTTCTATGCATAGTGTATCCATAATTTCTTTATTATGCATCAGCTTGGAGAATGCTTGGGACAGAGTTGTCAATCTACCTTTTAGTGGCTGTACCTTTGTGGTTTGGTATAGAAATTTGTTTGATGGATTGTGGAGATGGTTTGATGGATGTCTCATTTTTGTGATGACTCTTAAGGTCTCTGCGGTCTGTAGTGCTGCAGTTTTCTTGCTTATGCCCATGTTTTTTGTATGTTATGCTTCAAAAGTGTTTTCCTCTGCCAATACATTTTTTCTTTGCTATCTCTACGTTTTTATTAAAGTTAAGTTTGTTGTCGATAGTCATACCACGGTACTTTACAGTTAATGTACATGGAATTATGTTGTTGTTAATATAAATAGAAGGTGTTTTATGTGTTGGTGTATGATTAAAGATTATTAATTGAGATTTCAAAGGACTGGGCTTCATTCTCCACCTATTGAACCATTTCTCCGTTCTGTTCATTAGTGTTTGCAGTTCGTTCATTGTTTTTTTGATGCTGCTATTATGACTAATTAAAGAGGTGTCATCTGCATACTGCAATATGTATATTTGTAAATGTATGTGATCTGGTGCTAACCCGAAGTTGTATATGTCATAACAGTAAAGATTGTAGAGCAAAGGAAAAAGTGGAGAGCCTTGCGGGACTCCTTGTTGAGGTATAGTTGTTTGTGAAAAACTATTGTTAACTTTTATTTGTATTGTTCTGTCACTGAGGTGTTTTTTTATTATTAGTAGCAGGTAATCTGGGCTTTTCATTTTTTGTAGTTTGTACAACAATCCACAGTGCCAAACACTGTCAAAGGCTTAGTTAATATCCAAGAAAATAGTAAGCACTGCTTAGAGGTTTGTATATTCGATGCTATTGGGTGTATAGTGGAGCACTTTTCCCTAAAACCAAACTGATATGATGGTATGTATTTTCCGATTTCCCTCTGTAGTAAATGTTTTATAATATGTTCAAAATGTTTGGCTAGGACAGACAGGAGTGTTATTGGTCGATAATTTTTAACATCCGAGTGGCATGTGTTGGGGTTTGGAATCATAATTAAGATCCCGTGTTTCCATTCCTGTGGAAAATGCAATGTTTTTAAACAAAATTCATATATCTTTATGATATATAAATCAATTTTATAGTTCAATTTTTTTAATATTTTCAGGGTTATTTTATTATATCCTGGAGCTGTGTTTCTGCCCCTGTTTGTGATTTCAAAGTATGTTTCTTCCTCAATAGTCCTATCTTCTTGTCCGATATTTTCTTTAAAGTGAGTGTTGAACCATGCTAGAATATTCTGATAATGCCTATTGTATTGTCGTATTGGGGATCACCGTCTTCTGTGAATGCCTCTGTGAAATGTTCAGCAAATAGATCTGTTTTCTCTTGGTCAGTGGAGAATAGGATTCCATTTTTTTCCAGATCTGGTATGATGTGGCCAGCTTTATATTTACTCATTCTTTTAATTTGTTGCCAGTAGTTTATAAATTTCGTTACATGTGTTGATCCATTTGTGTTCTCTGTACTGTTTTATTATCGTTTGAATATTCTTGTTATAGGTGTTTATGTGACGTTTATAATCTACATTGGGATTTTTTAGGTAATCTCTGTACATGGTGGTCGCCCAAAATTGTGAAAGTGAATTTTTTCGTAGGGGAAATTTTCTATAACAGCTGATTCTAGCAGTGTGCTAAACTGTTCAATGTCATCCACAGTTATTCAGGACTGTTCATGTGTGTTTTCGTGCTCCTCAATATGCTTGGTTAGTTTTTTGTTAACTTCCTCTATGTTACATTTATTTAAATTAACTCTGTATTCATCACTGAGATGTATTTTCTTTTTTAAGTTAATGGTAACTTCTGAGTGTTCACAGCCCAATTT
Source organism: Galeruca laticollis (assembly GCA_963921935.1). Classification (NCBI taxonomy): domain Eukaryota; kingdom Metazoa; phylum Arthropoda; class Insecta; order Coleoptera; family Chrysomelidae; genus Galeruca; species Galeruca laticollis. Next base: position 110,718,368 of record OY998178.1, on the reverse strand, counting down.
ATTTTAGCAACGAGATTTTTTACTTCATCGGCAAATTCTACAAAAAGATCTAGCTTGTCTTCTTTAATGAAACTAAATTTCCTTATATTGTTCAAAAGATGCATTACAATTAGTTCTGGTCGACCGAAAGGTCGTTCAAGTAAATCGATAACTTTATTAACATTTTCAGGAACTATCAACAACGATTGGGTCATTTTCTTTGCATTGCCTTTTAAACATTTTGTAACCTTATTCGATTTTCCACATTGGAATAACCACAAAGTTCACTAGAGTTTTTATTCTGATAAATGCAGTTTGGCCAATCGATGGTATTGCCATCAAATATTTTGGTATAGACTGTCTTCATAAAAATTTATAAAAAGAAAAACATTACCTTGTTCCTGACTAGCTACTTTGAGAAGTTTTGTTACTTGTAGAAGCTTATTTTTCTTTGTCACGTTCCCAAGGACAGTTACCTTCCATCCATTTTTCCATATCAAGTTCATTTGATACCTCAGACTCAAACTCCTCTACCTCCGACTCTATAACTTCAGATTCGCCTAGTTTATCTTGTTCAATTCTGGCCAATTTTAATGCTAGTTCCAAATCTAACATTTCTTGCATTTTCTTGTTCCAGTTTAGTTTCTTTTTTTAATAACTATTTCTATTTGCTACTACGTAATATTTTTCCTTTCAGCAATGTTTCTACCTTTTCATTGTTGTTTGATCTTCAAAATGAACCATTTGCTTCCTTCTTTTAAGCATGTCGTTGGCTGCATCTTAAAGTGTTCTTTTCTGTTTGTGCTTTTCCTTTTTCCTTAGCGTAATTCAAATCACGATAAGGACCATGTGTTGTGTCTTACCTAGAATATCTGTATAAATATGTGATGTGTTTTACCCACAATATCTTTATAAATATATACGATTCGAAGTAAGAAAATTGCAAGTTTTTCGTTTTTGAACTTTTTATTGGGTCAACCTTGACAATCAACAACTGTTATTTTTTTTCACGTGGCATTTCAAATACCTAGATACAAACAATGTTCCGATTTACAAATATACAGTGTGTAACAATATAATATCTAAAATAAATTTTCCACTTACCATTTTCGAGATCCAAATGATACATCTAAAATTTGGTACACCCAATAAATAGTACACGAAAATTGATCGAAATTCTTACCCAATTATATCTTTTGTTTGGGCTGTTCAAAATTAGATTCATATAACCCCCTTTTTTTCAATTTTCAGTTATATGTGGTGACGGTTGTTACTATAAGTTTGTGTTTAACGCAAACGGTGAGTACGTACGAGAAGCTTGCGCTCACTTCTTGGAAATGACTGAAGATGATTTTTCTTTGTTATAGTTTCATATTAGTAAGAATAGATTTATTTTTCTAATGTATATTTTGCTAAAATAGGAGATTTAATGTAATAAATGTTGGAGAGATGTGTACTTGATATTATTTTTGTATAATACACGAGATTAAGAACATCATCAAACAAAACTATTTAAGGTTTTGTTTAATTAGAATCATTTGGAGATTTTTAAATAATAAAGTATGTACTCTTCTCCCAAACTCAGTTTAAAAAAGAGGATTTTACCAGGTCACTGTGATATTTCGTTAATAAACGCTTTAAGTAATACCGATAAATTTACCAATACAAATCGGTAGCTTCTTTTTACAAGCTTATTTTTCGTAAAGCAAAGCTTATTTTTTTAATATAAATGTCGCTAATAAGATTTCTTCAAATTGTCGGTCAATTATGTAGTCGGCCCGTGTTTCTTGAAACAAATTGGAATATAGGTCGTAATCACTTTATGAAAAAAAAAAGATAAGATAATGAACATTAGCCAGCGACGTTTTCAGAATAATTTCGCAGTATTCTTAACGAGATTTTTATTGAATGCGGCTTAATTATTTTACAGATGCGTTTGATTTGTTTTGTGATATTTGTGAAATGGCTTTCTGGAGACCTTTTGAGGTATTGCTTATTAATGACGATATTCACATTAATAATGTAATTAGAAAATATATCTGATTGAAAAATAAAATTGATACGCCACTAGTCGGTTTGATATGAAGATTTTATCGGTTTTTTTTATATTTCTTTAAACTGAGGTTGGAATAAGTATAAATTTAAATGTGACACTTTCGTTTTTTGAAAAAAAAATTACAAAGAAAATAAAAACGTTTCAAATGTTTTTTTTAGTCTATAAAAAAAGTATTTTGACAGAAGATGTTTTAGATATCGTGTGTTTATTATACAGGGTAATCTTTCTGAAAAAACTGAATATTATAGGTTTATACTATATTTTTAAACTATTTCATTTTTATTTTGTTTTTAACCAACTTCTAGCAGCTGTAGTGCCATTTTAACTTTTATTTTTATAAATAACTTTAGTTTACACTGAACTGAATGAACAAGCTTATCAATATTATTATTATTGTCTGTATAATAATCAAATATAACTGATTGGGTTAGTTACTTTATCTACCGTCATGATTCAAAATCTTAATGCACTAAGATTACAATTAAATAAATGTCCAAAAGTTTGGAAGCAACAAGGTAAAATCAGATGAACTTCATCACCACTATATATTTTTAGAAAAATTGTGGTGAGTAATACATATTCCCGAGGGAATTGTTACCCCTCCACTGGAGCTCTCTAAATCGTGTAATTCAGCGAATCACTCCACTTTATATGGTCTCATTCGTTTTTGCTTTTTCCGCTATTATCTTCCATTTTTTCCTATCTTTGATTATTTCAGCCCAGCCCTGTATTTCCATCCTTCGAAAATCAGTTATAATTTGGTCTGCCCCTTAGTCTGCTTTCTACTGGTGTCCATTTGCTCGCCCTTTTAACTGCAGTATCCTGATAACTTCTACGTATATCTACACACCATCGTATTCTTTACTATATTATCTTCCTTGATAGTATCTTATTTCCAAATTCATTAGTGGTCTGTACTCTTTTGGGTCCTAATATCTTTCTTAGAATTTTCCTTTCAAAAACCAGTTTGATTTCTTTGTTTCACTTCCGTATGTAACTATTGGTCTAAAGGCAGCTTTATATATTTTCATTTTGGTATTTTTACATAAGCTTTTGCAAGTTAGCAGTTCCTTGTAATTTTTGAAGGATACCGCGAGGCTAAATTGCTGAAAATCGTCAAATAGCCTAAGGTTTCGGATTTTTGACCTCTGAATCGTTATCATGGCTTATACGGCTCGAAGGTCCAAAACAATTATAAAGTCATTTGATTATGTCTAACACTGTCTGTGTTTTAATTACCTCCGCTTTGACATTATTGAATATTTTTGGAAGGAATATGGGTGATTATTTGAGTGCTACCGGAAGTTAAATTGTTAAAAATCGTCAATTAGGCTGAGATCTTATCTTGATCGAATTTCGGATTTTCTGGTCTCTGAATCACTCCTCTGATGTCACTTTCATCCCTTTTTAGTGGATGATAAAATGGATGATAAAATGAGTGGTTTGAAAATAGCACCATGTAAATATAAAGATAATGTTCACAAACACGACACGCAAAATGTTTAATATATAATAGTAATTATTATCTATTATGAAGGACCATTCACGAAACAAGCATGAACTCTTACCTTGATTACTTTTTCTGCTACAAATCTCGTACTGCCTTTTCTTAAAATTGAAACTCATTCACACATGTTGCTATTACTTCCACGTGGCACGATCTATATATTAGTACCAACATGCGCTCTGTGCTTTTTCCTTGAAAAAGGCTAGAGAACTGCTTGTATTCCATTTGCGTTCAATCGCCGCGAAATTTAAACTATAAATACGTAAATCGTGAAGTGTGAATAGATATTTATCCGGCTCGAAGCCACAACAATCATTAAGCCTTACAAACCATTTTATGATGGCTAACACTTTTAGTGTTTTAATTACCTCATAATTGTATATTGCTGAAAAAATACAGGTGATTTTTTGAGTGATACCGCAAGCTAAATTTCTGAAAATCGTCAATTACACTACGATTTCGGATTTTCTGGCCTCTGAATGGCCGAATAGTGGACTGCATGGTAAAATGAGTGATTTAAAAATAGCACAATGTAAATATAAAAATTTGGATATTCTTTCTTACCGCGAGAGTTCTATCGTGTACCTATCGGGCTCGAAGAATCAGAACAATCATCAAGCATTACAAACCATTTTATTATGGCTGACACTTCCAATGTTTCAATTACCTCTGCTTTTACTTCTTTAGGTACTTCTTTTAGACGAATTGCTTTTTTTATTTCGTTAAGCATTTTTCTCATTTTTTTAAATGAATTCAGTCTTCCGAAATACCTACGTTCCTACTTACACTGCACAAGTATTTGAATTTTGTCACCTTTTTGTGGAGAAAAATCGATTGATGGGCACAGAATGTCCGTATTTGGATTTGCCTGGAAAATGCGAATGTACAAAATGCAAATAGTACATAATGATAATAAAAAAATAGGTAAACATTATAAACTACCTTCAATATCCAAGAAAAAATGAAATAAAAATCCTATTTAATAACTTTCTGCACATTTCGGGCATCTGAAGTTTTTGATAACATCCTTTGATGTCAAACCACAGCACTCCTCGTGCACCCACATCGCACATAAACCACACTCATATCAATTTGCGGATATTCTTTACACAATTCGCAGTGCCATGAATCTTTTTTTTGCATTATTGGACAGGCCCCTACAGGTTGCCGGCTTCTCTCTTATGTATCCTCTTTGAGTAACTTTAACGGCTTTATAGTTTATTGCTTTTCTGGAAGGACCTTTAGTCGAAAATTCTGGCATAGATAACAGCTGTGAGAAAAATTGCGAGTGGTCATATCATCATGAGTTAAATGTGCATCACCATTCACCATCTTCATTCGTAGAACTGGCTTTTTCTGCATGTGTCGTAGGATTCAATTGCTTAGGAGAAATAAAATTGTTTTCTTGTAAGATATCTATATATAATATAAAAAATACATATAACTGTTCATATATCACTCCAGTGTCTGGCGCATACCACAGCATTTTCGTTGCATGTCCATAGGTCCCGGAGGGTACATGGAGCTTGTAGGTATCGGCATGTCAGAAGGTGTTCCACTGTCTGGGCTTCTCCGCATTCACATGCTTCCTCTTCCGCATATCCCCACTTCAGGAGGTTGTACTTGCATCTCCACATTTGGCACCGGAGTCGGTTGAGGGTTTTCCAGGTACCCCAGTCTAGGTCCGATCCTGCAGGAAATTTTTCTTTTGGATTCCAGGTTGGGATGTCATTGTGTACTAAGCGCTGCTCCCATTTTGCCTCATTGGTCTCTGTTTTAGAGGCTGTGAGGAATTGTGTAGATTGCATAAAGTTTCGTCTTGATTTTAGTCTTGCTGCTACCGCTATATGTTGATACAAAGGGTGTCTGGTGTCGTCGCATTGCCTACTTCGTTCGGCCATGGATAAGATTTCCCTCGGGGTCCAGCTTATGGGCGTATTGATCTCTCCCATACGGGGGATGCATATTCGGCTGCGGAGTAGCATAGCGCAAGTGCCGAGGAGCGTAGGACGTTAGGGTTTGCTCCCCAGCGAGCATTAGTCAGTTTCCGGAGGATGTCGTTTCTGGTGTTGACTTTGGCCTTGGTTTTATCGATATACTTTCTGTAGGTCAAAGAGCGGTCTAGGTAAACTGGGTTTGGGCAATATTGCAGTCTGGCTGAGTTTGAGTTCCACTCTATTTGCAGTTCCCTTCTCCCCTGTGGGTTATTGAGGTGGAATAGGCATGTCTGCGTCTTCGCTGGGTTCGGGCGGAGCTGGTTTGACCTATAATAGTCGCTCAGCCTTGATAGGGATTCTGTTATGTGCTTCTGTATCTCTGCGATGTTTTTTGACTGGCAGGTGATAGCTACATCGTCGGCATAGATAAAGCTCCTTGTTGTTGGGCCGGTTGGTTGGTCGTTGGTATATACATTGAAGAGCATGGGTCCTAGCACGCTACCTTGAGGAAGGCCATCTGGTTCCTCCAGTGGCTTTTTGTTCCTTGGAACTCTACATAGAATCTTCTGTTATATAGCATTGTTTTTATCACTTTCGTCAACTGGTAATCTCCTGTCATTTTGAAAAGTCTTTCCAGTAATATTTTATGATTTATAGTGTCATATATCGCCGTTAAATCTATAAAAACGGCCCCCGTTTTTACCTTTCCGTCAAAGCCGTCCTCAATGTGTTGGGTGAGACTGACCAGTACAAGATCTTCCAGGTCTAAATCCTGCTTGCTGGGAGATTAGATGGTTTTCTATTTGGGATCCATACTTGTTCAGTATGGGGCGTTCATAGACTTTAAACGGGGAGCACAACAGTAACACCGGTCAGTAGCTTTTGGCATCTTCCCGTGGTTTTCCCGGTTTATGGACGGCTACGACCTTAGCTTTTAACCACAATTTTGCTATTATATTGTTGGTCCAGCAAGAGTTATACATTTGAAGAAGCCAGTTCAGGGCTAATGGGCCTAAGTTTACCAGAATCTCGTTCAGGATGTCACCTGGGCCTGGGGCCTTCCTGGTCTTCAGAGACTTGATTGCAGTTTTCAGTTCTGTAATGGTAAAGTAAGCCATATTAGATTGTCTAGGCTGTTGTGCCGTCCTGAAAGTGGGGATCACTTTCACATTTTGATCAGGCTTACCATTTAAGAGTAGTGTTTAAAATTCCTTTTAAACTTAGTGATTCTCTTTCTACAAATCTAACAATTCATATATTTTCAATATCAGCTGTTACAAACGAACCCGAAACGAATAGGAAAAAATGCTAGTTTTTTGCTAGCCCTAGCCGGCTGACGCTCATTTCACATTTCATACACTCTTCCTTGAACCGTCTAACAGTAAACTAGTAGTGCGCCACCATAATTATTTAAAGTAGTGTTTTTAGTGAGTTAAGGAACCTAGCAAGTAAGACTAGATTTTTCTTCAGTTGTATTCACTCTCATAAAATTGATGGCAATTGAACATTCAACAATATTTTTATATAATTAGATTAATTTCATTTTACATCGTTGCCGGCTCTCTTCCATCAGTGTTACTCGATTTGTGTTGTTTGTAGTAACTTTATATTTAATTATTGATATATTTGGAGAGAAAATCTTTCAGCAAATTGTTTATTAAGTGAAGTGATTTTAACATCCGGTCACTTCTGCTTTTGGTATACATTTTCCTGTATCCTAGTCAATTCACTAATAAATCGTAATATAAGGTATATTTATATTATGTCTCGCTTTCATTAGTTTCCAATTACTCCCGTTTGACTTTTAAACCGTCTCTAACGGTCAATTTAGAGTGGTCCTTCGAGAACAAAATACATCTAGCTATCGCATCGCCCAAGGATATGTAGGAACGGAAAAAGATGATGTTGGATTCCTTCTCATGCCATCGAACCAGCGCAGAATAAATCGAAGTTTTTTATTCCCTACCTCTACAAGTAGCTGATGTGCGATTTCGTTAGCGGTGACGTTTACTTGGTCTTTGGAAGATGTTGGGTCGCCTGATAGCTTTTTGATGAGGTTCTCAAGGCTTTTCTGCTGCTGTGTCTCATATCCAGGCTTTCTATCGTGTCTTTCCATGCCTCTTGTCTCTTGCCACTTATGGAGTCGATCAGTTGGTCTCCTAACTAGATGGTTTCCGGAGAGAAGGAATTCCGACTATAGTGTTCTAAATATTCCTCGTATGTGTCTTCACTTTCGTTGGAGAAGCCGGGTATATAGTAAGTTCTACAGCAACGGGGAATGCAACGCCTCGCAGTCTTCTTGATTGCATAGCTTGCTGGGGTCAATGGGAGATCTCCAATATCTTCGTCGATCTCTTCTGTAAATTTGTTCCAGTCAGCCTTTCTTAGATTAAACCGCCTTTTAAATGGGATCTTCTGCGGCATTATCACACATATCGCTATGTTTCCAAGGTTAATCGTGATCAGCTATATGTTGTTGAGTGTGGTGGCATGTGCATTAGTTACTTTGATTCCTGGTTTTACAAATATTACGCTTCCATATTGGTAATGGGGACATTCCGTCACTAGTGCCATTGCTGGTAACTAAACTAAGCTACACTGATTAGTGTTGATTGTGTAAAAGCTGTTTCTGGTATCACGGTCGGATCAAAGGGATAGATGCCAGTAGCCCGAAATGTTGCTGATACATTTGAAGTTGTAGTCGCTTTTGGCCATACCTTGGAAAATACCATGCCGAAACATTACTTGATTATTTTACTATTAGGGCGAACATGCCAGAAGCGCTGCAATTCGTCATCCCACTGGTATTAGAAGGATCGAAATACTGATTTCTCCATGAGATACACCTCATGAGTGCAGTTACTAGAAAGACACAACAGTTATGCCAGATTCGTCTGCGCAGTAACAAAGTTGGAATCTAAGTGCGATTTTGTTCCGTCAAAAATTAGAAAAACATTCAAAAAATGTGACACAAGTCATACTTCCTTATTCAGTCATAAAGACTTTTGCTTCTGGAGTAATATTATCAGAAAATTCCGACTTTTGTGTCTTGCCTTTAAACATAATGGCTGGTGGTCATTTGGTCTAGAGCAGCGGTTCCCAAACTTTTTTGATGGCGTACCACCTAATATGAAGTCTTCCTTTCATGTACCACCAGTATAAAAATGATTAATCATCATTCCATTGCCAACATAGTAAAGTTTGTAAATAACAATTAAAAAATAACATTTAGCCTTTTAAGTACTTTACTTTAAAACAATGTTTATTTAGTTCTTTGCAGTTAGTTGTAAATAAATTAGTTAAAATTAAACTTTTCATAGTTATAACCAATGCTTATTTTGAAATAAAAATTAGGATGAAAGAATATAAATAAACTTTAAGGTGTAGAACAAAACTGTATTTGGAAAACAATACAACAAATTCAAACATAAGTACACACAAGTTAATGAGAAGGATGAGCTTGTAGCGATTTGCTTAAAGTTGCAATGTCTGGTTTTATTGGGCTTAGCTTCAAACGCAAGTCATTTTCAACACAAGCCAGCCTATTTCTGTATTTGTTTTTAAGGTAACAAAGAGAAGAAAACGCAGCTTCACATAAGTAGGATGTTGAAAATGGGAGTAAAAACTTGACTGCTCGGTTGGCGATTTCACCGTAGTCTTGGCGTCGTTGAATCCAAAAGTCAATCAGGGTAGCTTTATCAAAAACTTCCTTCAAATCTGAGTCACAATTTAAGTCGAACAGTTGATCTTTTTCGGCTAATGAGAGATTCTCTGGGATTGTCATTTTCTTAATGTCACTAAACGGGGTTTTCATCCACAAATGTTCTTTATAGTTTTCTGGGAAGTAAATGCTCAAGTTTTCCTTCAAAATGTTACAATGGTCACTGATATCACTAAGAACTGTCTTACTAAGTGAAAGCTCATTTTCTTCAACAAAAGTGCTGAGAGAAGGAAAAAACGAAACCTTGCTTTTCTTGGCTTCATCATCTGCAAAGGTGATTTTTTGTTTCAAGGCATTAATTTTGTCACACACTCGAAACGGGGTATTAGAAGTACCTTGAAAACTCATGTTCACATCATTGAGTTTTGAAAAAATGTCAGCTAAGTAAGCCAGTCGACACAGCCATAGTTCATCAGTAAAACGACTTCGTAGCTCAAAATCAGAATCTGTTAAAAAAATCAATATCTCGTGACGTAACTCAAAAACGCGAGTCAGCATCTTTCCTCTTGAAAGCCACCTAACTTCTGTGTGGAGCAGTAGTTGTTTATGAATACTGTCCATTTCTTGACATAAGTTGTGAAAAAGGCGTGAATTCAAGGCTCTGCTCTTAATAAAATTCACTGTCTTTACAGCCTCGTTCAAAACAGTTTTTAGTTGTGCTGGACAGCGTTTTGTTACAAGCGCTTCTCTGTGAAGGCTGCAGTGAATATGTTGTGCCTCCGGAGCTTCTTTTTTTATTTTAGTTACCAATCCACTATGAGCTCCTGTCATGGCTCTCGCACCATCCGTGCATATACCAACACATTTCTTCCAATCCATTCCATTCCTGAGCACAAATTCATTTACTTTATAAAATATGTCTTCTCCAGTAGTATGAGCTGAAAGAGTTTCACAAAATAACATATCTTCACCAACTGAGTATTTTTCTTCATAGCGAACATAACATAACAGTTGAGCCAAATTTGCGACATCTGTTGTTTCGTCCACTTGTATCGCAAAGTATTTACTACTGTTCACTTTCTTGAGTAAAATGTCTTTTACATTTAAAGCCATATTAGATATTCTTCTTGAAACAGTATTATCAGACAAGGAAACCACATCGAGCTGTTTTCCCTCTTTATCACCTATAATTGTGGAAACAAGGTCTTTAGCTGCTGGCAAAATTAGAGTCTCTCCAATAGTATGAGGTTTTAGTTCTTGTGCTATTCTCAGACTAACCTTGTATGAAGCTTCAACAGCCCTAGTGTTTAACCCCGTAAATGAAGTGATTGCTCCTTTATTCACTTTTAACTCAGACTCCTTCCGTTTAAAAAACTCTAATGGCTTGTTTATGAGATTGATATGCTTTGTATTAAAATGACGCAATAAAAGTGATGGTTTCATCGAATGATTTGACAAAGTTTCTAAACAAATGACACATTGTGGAACAGGTTCACTGAAATTTCCAGTATAAGTAAAACCAAACGATAAATACTTCTCATCATATTTACGTTTACCTGATTTCTTTTTGTTTTCACAAGTTCGTAACAAAGGCGTAGAAGTAGAGGAACAGCTTGGTTGCTCAGCATCTGTTCCTGCTGCAATAGGCTTTTCTTGTTCCGGTGACAAAGTTCTTTGCTTTTTAGAACTACTACACGTAGATCTTACCAAAAACTTATCCATTTCAATTCGACAGCTAACACTTACCAACAATGTTATTCTCACTGACTGATAGACACAAACTCTATATAAACAACAACACGTCAAACTGCAGGTTAGGTTTTCTACGGAGCTACGTAGTAGATAGTGCTCGCTGAGATGACAGACAGGCGACTGGGACTGGCTGACTGGCATCTGGCACAACACAATAACAAAGCGCGCGGCCTTGAACGGCGCTACTCCCCTCCACGCCCTCACAATCTTTCCCACTCCGACTGTCACCCCTCCATCCGCTGCTCGCTCACCCTCACGCTACTAGTAGAGTATACCAATTTTCGAACTTCACTCGCGTACCACCAGCAACGTTCCCGCGTACCACCAGTGGTACGCGTACCACAGTTTGGGAACCGCTGGTCTAGAGCATTCCTATGCTCTGGTACTACAAATGGCAGTCTAATTCCCTTGCGAGTCAGTATCACTGGCTCCTTATGTACAATCAGCTAGCACCCCTTCTCATCCATGTTAAAAATTAAGTGAGGTTTATCCATTACATCTATCTCAGTCATAACCTGCCTCAATTTGTCAAAATAATGATCAACAATAAATTTATTCAGCAACAAAGCACATACTGGATGTCGCCTGAGAAACACATTCTCAAACCTAATACTCCTAACAGATTAAATACTAGTTAAATTTGTCTCACTATTATAACATGTGAAGACTCACATAATATTCGTGGGACAGCATTTGGTTATTCAATGGTGTGTCGCCATATATTGTATGTATCCGTACCTTAACTGTTTTTTTCAGTGTTATGTAGTTAAAATAATTATTGACATATTGACAGACGTCCGTGACACGTACATTTTTCCTTCCAACTTTACAACCTGGAATTAATGTGATAATATAGATTTTATGTTTAAATCTTGCCTCGAATTGGCGATTAAAACAACCAGATACAGTCTACAGCCCTGTGCAACAAGTTCAGGACAATGTCTATGATAGCGTGGAAATTAGTGGAAAGGCAAACGTCTTGTCTCCTCCAGTGCCCATATTTGGTTTAGGTACCTTATAATTTAGTGATTCACGCTCTGGACTCGAGAGAGTTGCAGACGTAAAATTTTTATTTTTGTTGTACACTTAACAGCAATCAGAAATACAGAGTTTCTATGATCTATTCTGTTGACTATTAGATCAATAGGTTGGTCTAGAGGCTGTAGTAGTAGCTTTAGGTAGTGGTTACGGCTTCTTGTACTGTTGGAATATTCAGGTCTTGATGGACCAATTTTTTTGTGCATCGACTAGTGTTCGAAGAATTTTAGATTGTCCTCGTTTTATGAGAGCGATACTAGATCTGGTGGCACATCCCCATAATTCTATTCCGTAGATCCAGATGGGTATGATGATATTAAGATGTTATTTTGTAGTGAGACTGGCGATCTTCTTCAGAGTAGCCAATGTAGTTTTCGGAATTTTAGGTTGATCTGCTTTCGTTTCTTGGCTAAATATTCCCTCCAATTGAGTTTAGAGTCTAAATGTAATCCCAGATATTTGACACAAGAAGTTACAGGTTTCACTATGTTGTTAATAGTAACTGGAGGACATTGGCTTTCTCTTAGTATAAATGTTACTGGGATTTGGAGATTGGCAGAAGCTATTATTGGATCTTCATGTATAGCCAGTATCACAGTGTCATCATCAAATATGCCTGTCATAGAATAGTCTAAGGTTGGGATATCAGATGTATATACCAGGTACAGGATTGGCCCTAGGACACTGCCTTGTGGAACTCCAGCTTTAATAGGTTGGAATTCAGAGGTCTCATCACTAACTTTTGTTCTGAAGGTGCTGTTTGTTAGATATGACTATAGTAAAGTGAAATATGAATTTGGTAGACGAGTTCGATTTTATTCAACAGACCTACATGCTAGGCTTTATCGAAAGCTTGGCTCATGTCCAGGAAGGCTGCAGAGCAGAATTTTTTTCTTCTATACTTGTGTTTGTGGCGATATCCGAATTGGTGATCTGGGATGATGTGACTTCCTCGAGCTATTTCCCTGGTTTTGGAACAAGGATTATTTCAGATTTTTTAAGTTCCTTGGGCCATTAGTGTATTCTGAATAAGGTGTTAAATATGTATGTTGACATTACTAAAGCTTTAATGAGTAGTCCTTTTATCATAGTTATCATATCTATTCCTAGTGCCTTTTTATTTTTTAAGAGTTTAATTTTTTCTTTTCTTTCAGGCTTGTGAGTTTTATTGATATTTGTCTCTCGTCTGGATTATTAATTATTGGATTGTTTTGTATAGGGAAGTTGTTGTTTGGAGTGAAAACATTCTTCAAATGTTGGGCAAAGTGGTCTGCTTTTTCGTTGTTGCTTCTAGCCCATGTGTTTGTTTGACCGACCATTTCTTATAGGAAAGTTGGTGGTATTGGTTTCCTTGAATATTTGATTGGTTTCTAGATGAAATGATCGTATGGGTTGAGGTTTGTGTGTTGGTAGTAGCTATTGTTGTGTGCCTCTTTAATTTTTAATTTGAGTACATTATTTACATGACCGAACTCTCTTTTATCATTTGGGGTATGACTCTGTTGCCATTTTGCTCTTGCTTTTCTTTTTAAGGCAATTAACTTTTTTATTTCAACCGGTATATTTATTGTTCTGATCTGCTCTTCTATCTGGGGAGTAGATATTTTTGTCGCTTCTTATATTGTTTTTATTAGTCTATTTGTTGCATCTTCTATGTCCTCAGGATCTTTTAATCGTATTTTCAAGTTTATGTTATGTTGAATTTCATCTCTATATCTACTTATTCCAGTCCGTATTATGGTTGCATAATTTGAGCTGTTGTTTGATATTTATTGGGGATGTGCCGAGAATTACTATGATTGGAGTATGATCCGAAAAAAGGTCGTAGCTTGGTATTACATCAGTATAAGTTGAAGCTATGCCTTTGGTTATGAAGAAATCTAGCAGGTCAGGTAATTTGTTGGGGTTGCTCGACCAGTACATTGGGGTGCCTGTTGATTTGAACAGGAAAAGGTTTGCCAGTTCTCTACCTTTTGTAGTGGTGATTCTTGAGCCACATAATGTGTTTTTGCTGTTATAGTCACCTCTTGCTATAAACTTTGGTCCTAGTGGTTGAAAGAGACTTAAGCATTCTTCTTTTTTTAGATTGTGTCGTGGTGGACAGTATTCTGAAGTAATCGTTAGTTCGTATGGAAATATCATTACTTTCACTGAGGTAGCTTGTATTTGGTGTATTTCTTCATACTTGGACATTTCGTGATGTTTAATTGTCGATTTTATTAATATTACTGTGCCAGAAAGTACCGTATTGTCCGGATGGTTGGTGTTAGTAAAATGTCTATAAGGTTGTGTAGGAGAAAAATCTTTATTTCGTCCTTATGTTAGATAATTCCGTTGGCTAATCTAGTTGACTTAGCCATTACTTCATTTTTGGCATTAGCATTGTTAGCGTATTGATGACCATAGAGTTTTTTTGTAACAGTTGGTTGAATGTGTTTTTGAATTGTCTAAAACAATTACTGAGTGTGTTGACTGTATTTTCCTCTATTCCTATCTTTGTTGTTTGACCCTTCACTGCATTTGCTTAGCTGTTTGGGTGAAGTGAGTTGTTTGGCGGTGTGGTTTGTTGCGTTTGAACTGGGTATTGGCTGTGTTTAAGTGTAATTCGGTTTTGATTGTCTACTCTTGTTCAATTGTTCTTGTAATGTTTTCATAAAACTCACATCCCTTGTAGTTGGCTGGATGTGAGCCACCACACAGAGCACAAGTTGCTGGAGTATTCTTCCTTTTTTTTCACTCCTTAGTGTTATGTGAGCCTCCACATTTTACGCACACAAACAATCGATTCCACTATGATTTCGTATGTCCATACATTTGACATCATAAGCATTGGGCTATGTTTTTGACTCCTCTGGGCGACTCAACTATTATTATTATTATTCTGCTCTGTAGTCCTTTCATTTCATAAATGTCCTTGTTATTTTTAGCTGGTTCAAGGTCTATGAAAAACATATTTGATAACTACCCTGTTTTCTTTGGGTTGGTACATATGGTGTAATACGTTTTTTTTCCATCAGGTATTTAGTTAATGCTCTATAAGCCTCTGTGGTTGTGGGGTTTATTTTAATTACATTATCCGCCACTGTTTATGTGTGGTATTGGTCTTGATTTAGGATTTCTTTAATGCTAGTTTCCATGCTCGAATAAACTTTTACTCCATACACGAAGATTGGAGCTGGTTTTTGGATCTTTTCTTCTGGTGTACTGTTTCTTGTTTCAGGTTCCTCTTCATTATTTGCAAGAGTGCTATATCTGTTGCTGAGGGCAACGTCATTCTTCGTTCTGTCTTTATTGGAGGTGGTTTTTTTTCTTTTGACACAGTCTGTCACGGGTGGTCGGTAGAGCATTCTGTTTCATCTTCGGAGATCTTGTGGACTATCCGATTTCTGTTTTGGGTAATCGGTTGGCTGTAATGTCCTTGATTTGGCGGAGCATAATTAGTATCTGTTGGGAACATCGATACTTGTGTGGTGGTATACACTTGTAGTTGGGTTGCTTGGCTGTGTGTTGGTGCAAAGTTTGGTAATTTATTCAGGTATGCTTGACTCGTTTGCGTTTGTATAAATATGGCTGTCCATCGTTATCAAATCTGGCGAGGTTTTCCTGTTTGTACATATTTATTTTTAAAGTTTATTTGTTTTGTTTTTATCACTTCACAATTATCGCAAAAAATTCACATTTCAATTAAATATAAAAACTTATCTCTGTACAGAAATGTGTTTTCGAACCCATTCACTTTATTACTGCACTTCTTTTAGATTCCAGAGCAAAAAATTCGTCTTTATCATTCGACAATCAAGTGACTACTGACGTAAAAATCGACAGTAAACAAAAAAATCGATCCTTGACTAATCGATTATTATTTGTAATATTAAGAAAGATTTTGTTTCTTCTATTTTTATGTAGTGTGTTGTTTTTTTGTCTTTACTACTCTTTTGAATGTCTTTCTATTACTGCTGATATCAATATTACAACTTTTAAGTGCAGCTAAGTGAGGCTGAAACTTCGAATGAAACCACCATCACTTAAAAGTATCAGGCTAAGTAATAAAATAAGTATTTCGTCAAAATCAATGAATTCGTTGAAAATTTATGAAAATTTTTGTGTGAACAATTGTAGAATTAATTTTTTTTTTTGTTTATAAACATGCTTCAAAACTCTTGGACGGTAAATGTAGTTGTTGATATTTTGTATATATTATTATACATACACAGATTATTCCAATTCCTAAAGATGAACCAACGTCAGTAACATTATGCCAATTAATATAAAATGTGTATTATGAGGGCTGTCTGAAAAGTTTCCGACCTAACAAATAAACAAGGCATTTTTTCTTAAACTTTACTTTTATTATGTTTTAACATAGAACATAGTTTCTTTTAGGTTAATACAGTTTTCCCAGCTATGCTTTAACTTTTTTTAAATCCTTCAAAATGATAGTTTTCTTCTTTACAAAATAGGGACAAATGGGTGCGTTCTTTTTGAGTGAGATCTCAGATAATCTCAGCTCACATCAGTAATGTGAGCGTTCTTTTTGTTTTACTCACTTCTAAGTGAGCTGAGATTTTTCGCCCCCCTTCACCGATGCTGAATGTGTTGTAAGGGGGTATCAGTTAGACTTGAGTCGGAAATAAAGTGGAGGGGATGAAGAAATATTTGATTTTCTTGGGTTATTTGTAGTTTTAACCAAAGTTATCTATGGTTTTAACCATTGACATATAAACACACAATCTATTTTTCTTTTGTTACGAATTATGGATACAATAACATTAATAGATGCTGATACGAATCTGTCGTATAGTTTAAACCTTGAAGATGCACAGAGAGCGAAGGAAGGTAACAACTAATAATGTTGGAATATTAACCATAATACAAATCTTAACTCGAAGAACTATTTGAAACTAAAAATAACAAAATCAAGCGTGGTAATCAGAGATATCGAGATATGTTATGTTTATATGTTTTGTTTCTTATTCACGTAGGCGTCGACAGATCACGCGTGTTTCAATTGAGATGTCGTTCTTTTTGGTGCTTCCTCACATCACTTTATCTCAGATCATCTTAACTGAAGTGAAAAAGAACGCACCTATTTACATATGCTATCACTTCCTCTTTCGATGAAAATATCTGTCCTTCAAGTCAAATTTTTAGGTTAGGAAACAGGAAGAAGTCGCTGCGGGCGTTTTGTCTTCTTCATGTTCAAGTCAGAAACTTTTCAGACATTTCTTGTATACAATAGAATGGAAATTGTTTATTTTTAATTTATGAGTTTCGAACGTCCTATAGTGTTTTCCTATCCTTTCCTTGATATGAAATAATGTTGTACCCTTTATGCAGATTGTGGTTCGGTATAAACCTGGAGCATTTGTTATGTTGTGGAGAATTTTTGTATAATAGCTATGTTTTGGAGATTCAATGCCTCAGGTCTATATAGATCTAGTAACCATTTTATAAATTAGTAGTTTATTTTACACTGTTTTGATTTACGATTCGTCGACCTCCATTTTTCAGTTATATTTTTTCATGTTTTAATATAAATATTCTCATGTCATACTATCTAGGTGCAGATTAAAGTATTTCTTCAAGTTAATCTTGATTGTATGAAAGTTAGACTAGTTTTCTTCTATTCCGCATTTCTTCAAACACTGTTCTAATGATCTCAGATGTTCGTTGAGGCTATGTATGTTTCAGTAATTGGGTCTTTGTGGGTTGACATTATTGTAGTATCATCAGATAGCCAGGCAGCAAATTGTTGAGCTCTTCTGTAATCAGTTCTAAAATGGTTTGGGAATGCTTAGGCTTACACAATTAACTAAGTAAAAATAACGCAGTTACCCTGTTTTGGATACCGGGGCATATTGGAGTAGAAGGAAATGAAATAGTTGATGAACTAGCAACGAAATGGGCACAAACACTTTTCTAGGACCAGAACCCTTTTGTGGAATCAGCACCCGATACAATATTGGATAAAATGTATAAAAAAGACACAAGACTACTGGGACAACATAGTAGAGCAGAAGAGATCGGAAGCATGCACTAACCAGGGCAAGTCTGTACAGGACATTGTTGCCAAAATAGACACCACAAACAACTCAAATTGATGGAAAGAGACGACTGCAGATTCTGTGGGATAGAGGAAACATCCATCCACATACTTGCTGAATGCAAGGCATTACGGATTCTGAGGGTTCGACACCTGGGAGCACATAGGATAGAATAGCAAAGAATTACCCAAACTGAAACTGGTGGATGTCCTAAAATTTATTAAAAGATCAGAATTAAAGAACTACTCGTTTCAGAAATGGTCCTTGTTACTGAATAGAGGATGGGATAGGTTTTAGTGAATCTTAATCCCATCAACCCACATACATCATTAGATACTATTCCTTATATTCGTGGGATTCCTGAGCAAATTGGAAATATGCTGATTTGTCCAATTGAAATAGTTTTAAGAATTGAACCAGATCTTGTCCACTGTGTAAGTTCAAGGAATGCTCTGGCACAGTATTTCTTATCTTCCAAGAATTGGTGGATATATTTGTTCGCAAGTTCCTTATTAGATCTGATGGTTGGGAATAATACAGAAATATATAATAAATATATGGTCAATTATTATATTTTTCAATTAAATTTGATAATTAACATGCGATTGATTTGTGATTTGTTTGTTCAAAGAAGTTTAGTTTTGTTGCTAATTCTAATATATGTTATTCATGGCTCTCTAAAATTTGATTTTTTTATTGCCCAAAAGCCTTTACCCCCGTCTCCCTTCCACCCACCCCAAGAAAAAAAATTATGGACGCCCCTGACAGAAATCGAAATGATAATTTTGAAAAAGTACAAAAGTACTTAAAAGTACAAATGAGTATTTTAGTTTAAAAAATATACATAAAAACAAAGATTTACTATTTTTCCCTGATTCAAGCCAAAAGGTAACCTAATCACTTATGGAAATACATATTAGTATATTCTTGTTTATCCATTTTTAGTGGATTGGGATTATCTGTATGTTATTGTGTTTTATCATGTTATTCTTAATAAAGTTTATTGAAATTGTATAAATGTTGCATAGAGGTATTTTATTTATTTGAAATATTGAATAAAATGCTTCATAATAATGAAAAAAAAACGTTTTTTGCTTGTCAAAAATATTTGTTAGTAGTAAAATACATTACGAATTCCAAATTTCTTTATTTACCTACTGAAAAATCGCCTCCCAAATGTTGAAAATTGAATTTTTAAATAACTAATATCTCCTGTGTAAAATTAGTAATATCGTACCCATATCAAAAGTTTTATACAGCCTGTTGACACGTTCATATACCCTAACTTCCATTCACAATCCTGTCTTTACTTATCCAGTCTGCCGTGAACTTTGTTGACTGTTCTAATATAAACTGTTTCACTTGTCTTTGGCCTGGTGAATTCCTCCACCAAAACCTAGAGTTACACTGCATCCATTTTGAGTGGCCATTTTTACTGATTTTGCAATGCCGCAGAAGGGTTCCGGTCCAACAAATGACATTGCCGCTGCTTGTTTAGCCATTTCATTGCCCTTACCCCGGTACCCAGGCCACCGTGACTACTACGGTCACCCAGCGTGTTTAGAACATAGACATAATCCCATACTAGCTTAGAGTCGAGTGCTTTTAGCTTGGCCGTATGTGAATATAATTGAACAATATGCTCTTTCCAGCCTTTTGATTTCTTCCACACAGTAGTCGATCGCCATTATTTTTGCTTGGTAAATTGTGGCATCCAGAAGACCTTTTTGAACTTATTTAAGTAGATTCAAGAGTCCTTTTTATTACAACATCTATATCTTAGAAATGTAACAGTATTATTTGAGTTTGTCAAACGGTTTTCAATATTTTCTCCACTTTTGATAAAAGATCAAAAAGTTGTGGAGCCCAAACTTTTACATATTGCTCAACGAGCCTTTTGTTACACTCAGTTGTGTCCACAAACTAAGTTCACACCGCCTCTGAGAGAAAGATCTCATTTAGGCTGTTTGTTGTAGGGGTGAGGGGGAGGGCAAGAGTGGACAAAAATTACATAACATTCTCTGGCGTACTATTTTCCATTGGATTTGGTAAGGATAGGCTTTTATCTTTAGATGTTCCTGGCTGTGATATTTTCCATTCAGTTAAACCTGTAACACCACTTCGTAGAACAGCTGGCATTATGCAATATTATTCCTTTAGTGGCTCCTAAACCCTCATTTAATACAACATCATTGGCAGATGAAGGCCTAGATGATCCTGGCTGGGGATGTTCTCATCACTGGAATTTATACGACAACTAGGTTCAACAGCATTGGTCGAAGTGCTGAAATCTTTTTGGGAATGATCAGTGACTGATGACGGACAAAAGCTCTTGTAAAAACTGAACGATCAAATGGTTCAATTCGTTTTTTTAATGCCTGATATTATATTCTTTCCACAGAAATCCTCGTCAAATGGAGCTTAGGATAAATGTGCTATATTATAAATCGTTATAGGTTTCCCTGGGTTAGAACTTATTCACCGTTTGAAAGCAGCTTTACATGCAGCTTTAAAGGGAGCAAACACAGCTACATCAAGTGGCTGTAGTCTGTGCGAGGTATGTGGGGGAAAAGTTAATAGAACAATCCCATTTTCCCTGCAGTAATCGATTGTTCCCAAACTAATTTGAGATTCATGGTTATCCATGATAATCAGAATTGGTTCTTCTTTGGTAGGTATCTTATGATACGCAATGTGTTTTATAACATCAAAGAAAACTGTTTGTGTCATCCAACCAGTTCGTGAGGCAAATCCAACACTACCATTGGGTGCACCAATCAGGAAAGAAGATTTCATATTGACTCGTCGATAGATATATGTCGGGGGAATAACAGTTCCTGCAGTAGTCGCAATACTTCAAACAGTGACAAGTTCGCCTCTTTCGGCTGACACTGTTTGTCCTATTTGTTTTACTTCTGTAGGACCTACAACTTTGGGAGCTTGTAAAACAGTCGTCAGGCCTGATTAATCAACGTTGATAATTATGTCGGGCGTACATTTATATTTTTCCCTTACCTTTCCAAGATTATCAAAAAAGATTAACATTTTGTTCATTAAAGTTAATGTTACGAGCAAGGGTAGTATTTTTAGGTTTTCTGAGGCGTAATCTGCGGTGCCTTTTCATAAAACCCTTCACCCACTCAATCCCATCTGTTTGGTTTATTTCCTAAGTTCTTGGAAGTTTTCTTTCTAATTTCATACAATAAGAATAAGCTAAATCTCTGACCTGTAAGGTCAGACTGTAACTTGCTTGATTTTATAAGGTAGTTTTCAAGCATGTTTTCTTCTTCGACAGAAAACACCTACGGGTGGCTGTACTTCCTGCTCCCATGTTGAGAAATGATAGGGCCAATAATAATAATAGGTGCCGGAGAACCTAGCTTTTTCAAACGGTTGTGAAGCATTGATTTTCTCAGTCCATGATTTATTGCAGCTTCTTTTAAGTTACTTTTCATATCTGCATCACCAATTTCAAGACTTTTACAGAAATCCTCTTTTTGTTCTAATAATTTTCTCAATTTTTCAACTTCTTCAATTAACTTGTTGTTTTTAATTATTTGATTGGAATCCTCAAGTTGACATTCTTTACTACAATATATAATGTGTTCTTCTATTACTGTCACTCCTTTTCTTCTGGTCAGGCAACTATCATGATATATACCAAAGCACACTTTACAACAAACAATTTTTAGTTCCTTATTTTTACAACATTTAAATACCTTATCCATTTTAAGTTTCCTACGCCACTGGCAATGAACTACCACAAAAGTTGATTCAGCTTCTTATTTTTTTTTATTTATTTAATAATACGCATCAACCGCGTGGGTCATTAGCGTCATTAAGGTTTACAAAAGAGGCAAGTTATACATAAAATAATGTCTATATGAGTCTCAGAACATCTATAGATTTGAGAAATATTTTTAAATTGTGCACATTACATGATGATCCTAGTAAGTCTGCAAGTTCACCAGAAGGAAGTTGGGCCTGTTGTCGTTTCGCTGCTAATTGCGGACACTGAGTGAGTAAATGTTTCACGGAAAGTAGTTCATTGCAGTAGTTGCATTTAGGTTTAGGTTCTTGACTGAAAAGATGACTGTGTGTTAGCCTAGTGTGGCCTAGGCGTAGTCGAGTCAGTAGGACTTGGTCTCGACGATTTTTAGGTAACGCAGACCCAGGGCTTTATTGACTTTTTTACTTCATTCAACTTGGATGTAGCACTTTTCCACCGATTTTCCCACGCACTGTTTATTTTAGATCTTATTGTAGATTTTATATCCGCATTCACTGATAGTCTAATAGTTTCGGTTGTGTCACTGTCTGCGGCTTCTTTGGCGCATTTATCTACTTCTTCATTACCATGAATTCCTATATGGGATGGTATCCATATGAAGATGACATTCTTATGGCTTTGTTCGGCAGAGTAGAGTTCTTGTTTTATTTTTGTTACAATGGGATGATCTGGATAAATGCATTGTAAGGCCTTAATTGCGCTGAGGGAATCCGAGAGAATGAGATGGTTATGTATGTCAGATGCATTTATGAGGATTAATGCTTCATATAGTGCATACAGTTCTGCTGAGTAGATTGAGCAGGTTGGTGGGAGCTTGAACATGTGGGTCGAAGTTGCGGTCACTACCGCAGCTCCGACTTTACTAGAAGACTTTGAGGCATCAGTATAAACGTGGAAGTAATCAGGGAACTTTTCTAGTATGCTGTTTAGCATAGATCTAATAATGTAGGGGTTTTCATGATATTTATTATAGGAAGAAAGACTGGTGATGCAAGTTGGAGTTTTGATTTGCCAGGGTGGAATTGAACTAAGTTCATTGGGATCGCATTCTGGGAGTGAGTAGCTAAGTTTTGATAGGTAGTTTTTAATTCGGATATAGTAAGGTTTGGAGGTTCTTGGCTTTTGGAACAGGTTGGGGACGTTTTTTGTGGTGCAATTTTGGCTGGTAGGATTGGAGAGATTTTGCCTTATTCTAGCTGCATACACTACACTTAGGTACATTCTTCTGTCTTCTAGAGATGGTTCTCCAACTTCACAATATAGGCTCTCGACTGGTGTAGTGCGGAATGCCCCTGTTATTATGCGTAGGGCCGTGTTATGAATGCTGTTTATCCGGTTTAAGTGTGTGTGAGTGATTTAGTCGCTGTCGTATAGGCAATTGAACCGTAATATAACCTGGACCTGATTAATGTACGATAAAGCGTGAGCAGATTTTCTCGATCAGCACCCCAATTTTTATTAGCCAACATTTTTAAGAGGTTCAGTCGTTTTTGACATGTCAAGAGGAGATTGTTTATGTGGCATTTCCAGTTAAGAGATTCATCAAAAGTCATTCCTAAGAATGTAACAGATGTTTCAGTTTGTAAAAGTTTTCCATACAAGCGTAGATTTACGCGCACTGGAGTTTTCTTTTTCGAAAAAATAATGAGTTTCGATTTCTCGGTTGAAAAGATGAAGCCTGTTCGTTCTGTCCAATATTCTAAATGGGAGAGGAACTCTTGTGCGATTTTCTGACTGTTTTTAAGGTTCTTACTTTTGCAGTAAACGACCAGGTCATCGGCATATAAGCGGGCTTTAAGTGGCGTTTTTAATCCTTGTAGAACATCGTTCATTGCTATTGTGAATAAGGTCGGGCTAAGTCAGACATTGTGTTGTTTACTTTAACTTTAAACGATCTGTCTTGTAGGAAGTTTGTGATGAAGAATAGGCAATATCCCTGTATATCCCAACTATGTAACTGTTTAATAATATAGTTATGCCAGACGGTGTCGAATGCTTTAGTAATATCGAAGAATATCGTTAAGCATTTACTTTTTAGTGCAAACGCTTCATTGATTTCGCTTTCAAGTTCAATGATATTATCTAACGTTGATCTTCCTGATCTATAGCCACTCTGTTCCGGTATTATTAGTTTGCGTTTTTCCAGTGTCCATAGTAATCTTTTGTTAATCATCTTTTCTATTAATTTATTCATGATACATGTGAGCGAAATAGGGCGGTAAGAGTGGGGATTTGATTTCGGAGTTCGAGATTTATGTATGGGGATTATTAGCGACTCTCGCCAAGTTTTTGGGAATTTATGTTGTAACCAGATGATATTGAATAATTGGAGTAGATGTTGATGAGCTCTTTCGGGAAAATGCTTAAGGAAAATTATAGGAATGTGATCAGGTCCAGGAGAGGAATCTTTGAAGCTTGATAATGCTTCGTGATATTCTGCCATGGTTAGAGGTAAATTTAGTGGATCATTTCTTTCCTCCCTAATATCAATGTTTTTTTGATCTTGGAATTCTTTGTGAAAGTTAAGCGATGTGCTCTGGTTGATTTCTTTGGAACTCTGTTCGTAGATATTAGCGAGGGCATTTGCTATGTCATAGTTGTTATTTAAAGTGTGGCTTTCGACCTCGAGTCTGTTAATTTTATTATTTCCTTTTATGCTTGATATTCTTCTTACTTTTTTCCAAATTTCGGTCATTGGTGTATCTGAATTTAGTGATGATACGTAGTCAGCCCATGATTTACGTTTCGCGTTTTTTATTGTATACCGGGATTTTGCGCGCAGTTTTAAAAATTCTACTTTGCATTGTACTGTTTTTAATCGTTTATATTTGTTAAAGGCGTTTTTGCTAGCTTCTATGGCGGTTTTGCATTCGTTGTTCCACCATGGCACAGCGCGTTTCTTATAATGATAGTTTATTTTTCCAATTGACTTGGTAGCGGAATTTATGATCATACTTGTAAAGTGCTTTAGTGATTCGTCTATGTCAGGAGAAATTGTACAGTATTCGATTTTATCTTCAATTGAGGATGAGAAAACATCCCAATCTGCATTTTTTAGATTCCATGCGAGAGCGATGGGGCTGTCACTACTGCAGTTGGAGTTATTAAATATAATGATTGGATAATGATCGCTATTGTATGTGTAGTCTAGTCTGTCCCAAGTTAGTAATGGTAACAATGTTGGATCGCAGATCGAAAAATCAATACACGAAGAGTCTCCAGTTTGAATGTTGAATCTAGTAGGTCTTCCATCATTCAAAATAACAAGGTTGTACCGATCAGTTGTTTGTTCTACGATTTTACCCTTAGTGTGTAAAGAGGATGACCCCCAGTTGGAGTTATGTGCATTAAAGTCCCGTACGATGATTCTCGGTTGGGGTATTTGCTCTAGCAAATCATTAAAATCTTGTTGATTGAGTTGAAGTGCGGGTGGGAAATATATATTGCAGATGTGGATGTCGTTTGTATCGTGAATTTTGATAGCAATCGCTTCTAGGTTTGATTGCAGAGGAATTTCCTGAGCATCGATGGTATTAAGTGTTAGAATTGCTACTCCGCCACTTGCTCGCTGAGAATTATTACGATGTTTGCAGAATTTCTGATATTGGCTTAAAGCTTGAACTTTGTCGTCTTTCAAGTTAGTTTCCTGGAGACATATTATTTCGGATTTATATTGGTCTAATATATGTTGTAGCTCCGGAAGTTTGTCAATGAAACCATTTTGGTTCCACTGTAAAATTGAAGTGAACATATTGAACGGGAAAGTTAATAGCTGGATCGTTGTGAGGAATCACTATCTGGTTCTGAGGCCTCCGTGTCTGAGGTCATTTGGAGATGTATTAAAAGCTTCTTTTTTAGTTTTGTACATCTAGTTTTTATGCATCTGTCTTTGAAATGTGGGTAAATATTTGTCAGCATGTGTATTAGAGCGGTGAAGTCTGTTGTGTAGTCTTTAACTATGCTTACGGGATCGGGGGATCCGTATACATTTTCAAGGAGGTCCGATATTTGATCGAAGTCCAGAACAAAAGGGGGGTTCTGTTCAGCGATAGTCTGTCTTTTTTGATTTTTTGAGGATTGTTTCGGTTGGCTTGCTGAAAGGATCTGTTTGCACTGTGTTCTCTTCGGCATCAGGTTGCGGGGACGGTGTGGTGATTTCATCGAATGTACGTTTTGAGGCATTCTGAGATACAGAAAATTCCGTAGATAAGTGTTTTTGGGATAGTTCAGGTTTTTCTATGTTATTGGCGGTGGATAATGGGTGTTGTGGGGGGATTGTGGTGAGAGTTTTTGGTTCGCTGTTATACTGCTGGGAATTCGCCTCGGCGCTAGCTGATTGCGGGTTGTTGAGAGGTGCTTCAGATTGTGCAGTAGGTGAGTGAGATGTATTGGTTTGACTATTTGGTGTTACGGACTGTATTGGACAATTAGCTGCTAAGTGTCCTGATTTTTTACAAGAGTAACATATTAGAGAATCGTCTGAGAGAAATATTCTATAGGAGGTGCTGTCGTGTGTTACTAGAATTGACTCAGGTAATGAATTTGTTGGTGGGCTTATGAATACTTGCCGTCTGAAACTATATATGTGGCTGTATTCAGGAAGATATGAGCTTATTCTTAAAAATGACATCGAGGAAAGTGATTTGATGCCTAAATTATTTAACTCATTTATTATCAGATTATGAGGTATTGTAGGGCTCACATTTGATAGTATAAGTCGAACTGTTGGTGTGACAAGTCTTCTGGCCTGTACAATTTCGCCATTTATTTTTATTTTTCCATCATGTTCGGTCATGAATTTATCGACTATCGTGGTACTGGTTAGGTATATACACATCCGGTTGTGAGATAATTTTGAAGAAAACAAAATATTTTTTGGTTGGATAATTTCTCCAAGTGGGATTAAATAATCCTGAATTTTTTTCATTATTACTTGCGGGAAAAATTATTGCTTGGTCTTTTTTTGGAAACTGTTGTTGAGTGATTGAGGAGTAAGTGTTTTGAGAACTTCTGTAGTCAGAAGTCTCGCCGGATATAATTTCCATAATTGTTGCTAGGTGCCTGAATGCGGGCCTGTATTCCAATTTATATTTATCATATCACTTGAAAAACTGCGAAATTCGACCGGTTTTGTAGTAAGTAGATAAAATGGTGCAGGTTAATTACAAATAAACGGGTTTTTTCACGAGTTTATGTGGTATTAGTCAAAATTGACTTACGTGTCCGATGGAGAAGCACTAATATTCACTATACTGTATGTAATTGAGTTTAACTTTGATCAATAAACACTGTTAAATTTGATCAATAAACACTGTTAAATTTGAAAAATATAGGAGCTGACACAAATACTGTTTACACTATCGTTGTCAGAACCGAACTCTCGATTCAGCTTCTTATCTTAATCAGGTTTTTGTCATATTTCCGAGGGGGGTAACCACCGAGTAGATTTTGTGCTTCTAGTGGAAGGAGATACGAGGAGATTTAAATCAATTCGAGTATCATTTTTGCATACGCAAACTGTCTGATGTTAATTTCTACCTAAGCCGTGCGAGATTTCATAGATCTCTTAAACATATGCACACATTACCGATTCTTCGGTATTTCTCCCGATTAACAATCAACCATCTCGTTTGATTCTGATACTCAG
This sequence comes from Galeruca laticollis, assembly GCA_963921935.1. NCBI lineage: Eukaryota > Metazoa > Arthropoda > Insecta > Coleoptera > Chrysomelidae > Galeruca > Galeruca laticollis. Next base: position 110,690,957 of record OY998178.1, on the reverse strand, counting down.
AAGGATCCCTCGGACAAATCTCGACTTCAGCAACGTTACTTTTATGCTTATTCTTTATCGAAGGATTTTCGTTTTTACATAGTGAATTTGTTTATGTGTTGTGTATTTTTCGTTTGTTTCTGAGATCAGTTTCGTTCTGTTGTGCTATTATGAATGTGAAAGTACAGAAAATTTAAAGGGTAAAAAAGAAACAAAAATTCAAATGGAAAAATATATTACGCTGTTATGCAGGATACAGGGTGGTACATAGCTAAGACGATCAATGAAAAAAGAGAACATCAAGAAAATAAACGTAAAATAAAACTTAAATTCCTCAAAGATGAGTGGGAAGATTTTGTATGGCCTAAGCAGGACGATATGCAAGAAGTTGAAGACCAAATTTTTTATGGTCCAATTCAAATTCTTGAATGTCAATCATTAAAACTGTCAAGATTAGACCGAGTGAAGATAGTGAGTCTATACAAATCTTCGAGAAAAGAGTTCAACATGAAATCTTATGACCGTTTTGTTTTTATACGTTTTTATTTAAACAACTGTCAATCATTTTTAGCTTTTTTTTGTATTTCTATACCTACCTGATGGGTTTCGTTGACATTTTTCGAGAGTGAATATTTTTTGTTTATCATTTTTATGTATTCTTTTTCCTTGAATTACTTGGCAACAACCTGTCTTGGATTGTTCCATCATTAAAACTTAGCAACATCCACAATTTTGGTCAACACTGCATCTTCGATAGTGTCTGCTATATCACACATATCACTTATTGAATAATACTCCAAATATGCTACCCTGCTATACATCAAATTATTTCATATGTCAACTTGAAAAGAGACATGAAAACTTTTTAGGGCATCCTGTTGCAATATCTGAAAGAAACTTAGTACTTGAATTGAAAAATGTTCTTTAATGACAATAATTCTGCCTAAATTTGTAAACCAATTTATTAGGAGCAATTTGGGTAAATAATGTAGCAATAAATAAACAAAAGCTGTAATTAAGGAGTTGTAGAACGTTTCGTCAGACTCTTTCATCGGACAAACTTGAATTATCTTCAGAATCGCTGTTTTTCTTTCAAAATCTGTCAAATTGGCATTTGTAAACACAGAAGTCAGTTCACTGTACCTTGAAATTTCCCAATGCCAATTCTGTTTTCAATAGAGATATCCAAATGTCTACTCCTTTCTAACAAAATTCAGCTACATTTTTTCTGAAAGACCTTGAACATATTTTGTTGTAATTCCATTGTAAATTTAATTGTAGGTTATTTAGTATTTATGTAACACGACCAAAAATGAATTTAATCAAACATCCATCATTTCCACGTAATATCAACATACAATTCTGAATCTTCATAAATTGCTCCTGACAAATTAGTGCAAATATTTATACAGGAGAATTTTCATTATTAAAAATGTCTAATTAAATTATTGAAGATTGTTTCGGATATTGGGAGAGAAAGCCCTGAAAAGTTTTCAAGATGTAAAATCCTCCCACAATATATTTCAATAGATATCTGGAAAAGGAACATTTGCTATCTATAGTTATCTTTACACACTGCCAACGATCATATAAATAAGGAACTAGTAATTTCAATACATATTTCCTACAATTTCACAAATTTCAAGATTTTTCAATCAAATAATATCGATTAAATCCAAAAAATGCTTCAAGAAAATCTACAAATAATTCTGCATTCAGATAAAATTCCTCAAAAAATTTCACAATGTTATTAGTGCATTGAAATATAGCTGTTTGTGTTGATTGATCCCGTAATTATATTAAGTGGAGTTCCGAGGTGATCCAAGGAAATTCGGGGAGATACGAGGAAATCCGGCGAGATCCAAGGAAATCCTAAAGAGATCCGGGGAGATCCAAGTAAATCCTGAAGGGAGGCAATCTTTTACCACAAAAAATGTCCAGTGGTTACCCCCTCGCATATTTCTTGTATATACACACACCTTTTTCATCTAATTACACATTTCCTAGCAATTATTTAACTTTTCTGTTCAAACACATGAATAATATTACTCTATAAATTTTTAGCTTACTGCTTATAATATTTTTCAAATTTTAAATTGCAATATTTTTCACTAAAATTTTTACTTATTACAGAGCCAAAATAAAACCTGTTGTTGTCAACAGTATCAACTCTATCAAAATCTATGAAATCTCGCTTCACTTAGGTAGAAATTAACATCAGACAGTTTGCGTATGCAAAAATGATACTCGAATTGACTTAAATCTCCTCGAATCTCATTGGATCTCCTTCTAGAAGCACAAAATCTCCTTGGTGGTTACCCATTCGATTGTGCATGATTTCCCAAATTATTTATATAATTATATTTCCTAAATATGAATCAATCAAAGCACACCGACATTCACACAAGTTGCAACTCTTCCTGTAAAAAATTAAATGGAAATGAACAGGCTAATGGACATAAGATATAATCACTGGAATTCAGTAATTAGGGAAAATAAAAATATTCAGAGGCAAATGAGATGTAAGGATGATACAGTGTAGAAAAGGACAACTCATATTAGGAAATTTGGAATCAATTAGGGTAGGCTTATACCCAGTTAAGGGATGATAGAAATTAAGCTAAAAAAGAAGTTTAAGTTGATATTATTATTTTAGGCCTTTAAATTCTCTACCTAGTAAATATATTTCAGTTGAATCTGATCTACTGGATTTTGGTTTAACCACTCTGACATTATTATAAAATCTAGCAATATCATTTTCTAATTTTTTAGTATCTCCGCATTGCCACAGTTTTATTAATATAATTCCACTATTATTAGAAATTTGTAATGAAAATCTCAACACACTGTAACATAGTTTTAACATATTTTCATTATCCATCTCTCTGATTCCCGTAGCACTTGGTGCCATATCTGAAACCACTGTATCTACTTTTCTTTTGTCCAAAAAGTCTAACAATTTTTTCTGCGTCTCCATACTTGTGAAATCCATGTTACCAAAAATTGTTACACCCTGAAAAACAAATTTTTAAATCGAGAATTCATCTTAAGAACCCTAAATTTACTTCAATGGGGTAAATATTCTGTTTATCAATTGCTATCGCAGTACCAGTGGGTAATTCCTTATCTTTGCCATTTGAATTTATTTTGTTTGCGATTACTTGCGACCAAGAACCCGGAGATGCACCCACATCCAATACTATTTGGCCGGGTTTGAGAATATTATATTTTTCATCTATTTCTAGCAGTTTAAAAGCACTTCGACACCTGTAGTTCATTAATTTAGCCTTTTCTACGTAAGGATCTGAGAGTTGTCTTGACAACCATTGTTGTGAACTGACATTTTTTGTTTTGGATTTAACAGAATTTGATGACACTTTTCTTTCTAAACGTGTAAAAGTGGAAAACTTTTTTAGAAATCTCGTACCCATTTTTTAAATTTTTATAGGTTAAAACTGAATTGTGCCATAGATTCTTATAGAAAATAGAGAGGTGGCTTCCTTACTGCTTAGTTCATAATAATTTCGATAGGTAGAGAAAGTGTACTAAAAAACATCTCTGGTATCACAGATCGTTAGATTCTTCTTTCCTCAGCTGCTAGGGCTATTCGGCCCTAATGGTTGACTTGTTCCATACAACAAAATCTTGTTTTTTGTTCTGTGATTTGTTCGTATGCTTAAGGCCAGGCACGCACTACGATTTTGTTGCGATTTATTGTCGCGCGCTTAGATGTTGTAAAATAAGTCGAAAGGTCGCGGGCAGCCGGCAATTTCATTTTCAACACTTTTTATACTATATACGGGTAATATATGTACGATAAGAAAATCTATAATTTCGAAGTAAATAAAGAATAATTGAAAATAAATATAATACTAAATTGAAAATACAATCAAGATGTTCGGAATTTTATTTTAAAATTGCCTCACTACATATAACATGTTTTATAAGCAATGTAACGTCGCTCTATGTAGTAGTAAGTTATTTATGGAACTTCTGCTTCTTTTTTATCAAAACTGTTTTGACAGGTCCATATGGAGAGAGGACAATGACATTAGTGCTAATATTTTAGGAATTTGTATCTACGTTTTACAAAAATATCTTGTGATTATTGTACGTAAATAGCAAAATGAAGATTTTAGTGAAATGTTTACAAGGTGGAAGTACTTTATTAGATGTTAGTGAAAGTAGTAAAGTGTCTGAACTTAAAAAACTAGTACAGAGGAATATGAAGATACCAGTGTTCCAACAAACACTAATTTTGTTTGGAAAATGTTTGCAAGACGATAAATGTATAAGTGATTATCCCCAAATTAAAGATGGAACTAAACTGTACGTTGCCATAAAGAGTCCAGATTATTTCTGCACTTCACTTCACACATTTTTAAAAAAATACTACCATGAAGCACAGTGTAAAGTAATTGTAGAAGAATTTATGAAACATTTCCATTCCAAAGTTGCAAGTCTTAGTTTGGATGATTTAGAAAGAATAGCCAAATCAGAAATTGAGAATTCGGCCACTGAACTTTGATATATATTTACCTAATTATATTGCTATTCAATTATGTTAAAAATATAACAATAGTAAGTTGTTCCTATAGTATTAGTAATTTCTCATATGATGGTCATCTCATAATTATAAATGTCAATTATCAAATTTTTTTCAACACTACAGTTATATATTTAAAAAACATCTCACAAATTGTATTTATATTGTTTTGAAATAAATTTTACTGATAAATATCTATTATAAAAGACAGAAATGACATTTCAATTTATGTTATTTAAAATAACAAATTCCAATAACCTTAGAAGTTCCATTATTGTATCCTATTGTTGTAATCTCATGCCTTAGCTTCAAATATTAATTACTGCATGAAACTTGAATTATACAATGACTGATATTAAAATATACACACTTTTATTTACTATTTTAGCTCCTGGTGAAAATGTTTGTTTATTAAAGTTGACATAGATTCATTTTCTTTTCTGATTGGCAATTTATATTGGAGTCCTCTCTTTCATATTGATTATATTTCTGAGTGTTATGAACTGTTTGATAGACTTAAATTAAATGAAGATTTTAGTCAGTATAATGTAATAAGTGGGAACTGGAATATGAGAATAGCATCTTTGAATAAAATTGATGGTATGGTGATGAAGGGCTCATATCTGTATGGAGCTCTGGAGATAGAAATAGTTTAGATACTGTTTGTAGTTCTAGAGGTAGAAAACTGATACATTATTTTGAGGAGTCTGGTTTGTTAGTGTTGAATAGTAGGACATTCAGTGATACACATGCCCAGTTTACAATTATTATGGCTAGAGGGTAGTGATGTAAAAGGACGGTCATTTAAAATCGTGGCCACGTCACGGTCATTTTCGGTCATGTCAAAAATTATCACTGTTTTATATGTTCTACACTAAAAGGCACATAGAAAATAAGTATACTTACATCAAAATAACTAGGTAATAAAAAAATCTTACATTACTAAAGAGAACACCAATATGCTAAAAACCTGAAAATACAATAAATAAATAATTATTCATTATGTAGACATAATTATTTTATTACAGCATGTATATTATTAACAAGTAACAACAAAAACAATATAATAAAATATAAAATAATATTCTTTGAAAACTTCAAATAGGTAGGTACCTAAACTATTAAGTTTCATGAAACAGACTGTGACTGAACAATGATTTGTGTATAAAACGTAAAAATTGAATTCAAATTCTTTACAAGCGAGAAATGAAAAAATTATGTCAACTTCCCATCCGACATCATCAATCAAATTGCCTGTCACTATCGCGAAACACTTCACTATCATTTCCTGGTCCATTTCTTCATACAAGTCGTTCTCTTCAGTATCAGAAGTAGCAACTGAGATTGCTTCCTCTTCAGCGGAGGTCAAACCTAAAGATTTAGAAAAATAAATTGTTCACTTATTTGTTATTTGAGATGTTACCAATTTAGCTCACATACCTGAATTGCTCGCAGTCCTACTGATACTAGGGTGATCTTCAACGGGCTGTGACTGTGATAAACGGGAAGGTTCTGGTGTGCATGTGAATTCCTTCAGCCTGAGATTTTGGTGGACGTATGTGAGCATTCCAGCATGTTTTGTTGTTAGCCTGTTCCTTTTTTCAGTAAGGATGTTTCCATAAGCACTAAAGGACCTCTCTGTGGTCGCAGAGGTGGCTGGCATGCTCAAAACCGCTTATGCGATCCGTCTCAAAGGCATGTCTGTACATATTCCCTCCCAGAACGTTAATGGAGAGATATTTTTATTTCATGCAGATTCCTGCACAAATGGTATTTCCAAAAATCCAGTACCAGCTCTGTAGTCTGCGATATTTTCTAAAACTCTGTTTTGGTCTACATCTGACAGATAATTTGTGAATATACTGCAATCCTAACTTTTCTTCTTCACTTAGGTACTCTCGCTTATATTTTGCGTCTAAGATATGCGCTGCGTAGTGAATTGGCTTCATACACATTAGTTTCCTGTTAGTCACAAATAAAGCAGCTGCCTTTTCTTCAGATTTAAGAAGCGGTGATGAGCTTAATTCGTTCTGAAATGTCTGGTTAATTTCGCAGAAAGCTACAGCAACTTCGCTTATTTTCGGACTGCCACTCCCCAGTTTTGTTATCCACATATTTACTGGTTACAGAAGTTTCAAAAACCCGGTAATTCGCATCCAAACATGTCTTTATACTCATCGGAAATAGCCAAAGCTTTCAAAATGCTTTTATTTTCTTTGTAAACTTTCAAAACTTGTTACAATTGAAGCCCATCTTGTAACAACAGTTAACTTCAAAGAACACTTTGATGAATGTTCTACCAAAGTCTTTTCATTTTGCATCCTAGTAAAAGCAGCCAAAAGAACAGATTTTCGTTTTACAGTTTTAATAATTGCAGTAGCCTGTTTTAATAAAGTATCCGTAGTTTTCAGCTTTATTATATCAGTTATTATCAAATTCAGTGTATGCGCAGCACAGCCATAAAAACAAATTGGTTGCTGTTCTTTATACTTCTCTTCTAATAAACTCCATCTCTTCGTCATATTTCTAGCATTGTCAGAACAAAATCCAAGTACTTTCTCAACACCAATTTTATTCAAAACTATACCTACCTGTTCTGCTATGTATTCTGCCGTATGGACTTATAAAATACTGGTTGCGGTGTTGTAACAATAAAGTTAATAATACTTTGGTTTTTAATGTTTGTCCAAGAGTCACACTGAAGCCCGAAAATGTATGCACTGATTAGTTTCTTATTCACAACAATCTCAACTTTGTTATATACTTCTTCTAGTAGCTTTTCTGTCAAAACGTATTTGGAGGGTAGCTCCATGGAAGGCCTTACATATTTGAAAAAATCCACCCAGTAAGGGATACTGGTTATGCTTAAGGGAGTTGCTGTAGCAAATATTGTTTTTGCCAATTTTCTCCAAGATGTTTCGATTTGTTCTGAAGTTATAGAGTCAATGTATTGACCAATAAAAGAACTTGAACTTGATTGTTGATATTCTGTTCTTGGTGTAGCGATAGCACTATCTTCTGTTACTGTTTCACATTCAGTTGATCTTGGTGTTGATGTGGTATTGTCACTATGGAATGCCGACGATGTCGTTTCTTTAGTTTTTCTTAATTTATCCTTTTCTTAGGTTTTAACTTTGAATTAACTTCCTTTTTGATTATATCTGGACACTTTTTGCATTCATTCACTAAATGGTTCGCCATTCGCGTTGCATGTAGAGCATAAGTCTTTTTACAAAATTTGCTTTCATACGATTTCATTTTACGCGTACCGTCTACTTTAATAGCAAAATAAACGGTTTTAAGGATTAAAACTAACTTTTCCGCATCTGTGGTCCTGAACAATATTCTATCATAAAATTGTTACTAGTATACATTACGGGGGATATATCGTGCTAACAAACCGAAATCTCTCCAAAAATAACCAAAAATTCAGTATTCCTGGATTTATAGGACCCGCTGTACTCGCTCTAGTCAACTGAAAATCAATAGAGTACATCTGTGAGACACCTTGAACAATATTCAATTATAAAATTGATCAATCGTATACTCTCTGGAGGCTGTATCGTGCTAACAAACTGAAAATTCTCCAAAAATGACAAAAATTTGGTACTTCAAGTACCATAGCACCCGTTGTCCTGGCTTTAGTGAGCTGAATATCAATAGGGTTCATCTTTGAGACGCTCTGAATAATATCCAATCATGAAACTGGTCACTTGTATATACTCCGGAGGTTGTATCATGCTAACAAACTGAAGCTTCTCCAAAAATGACAAAAATATCGTACTTAAAGTATTGTAGCACCTGTTGTATTGGAGCTGGTAAGCTGAAAATCAATAGAGTTCATCTATGAGATGTCCTGAATAATAGTCAATCATAAAATTGGTGACTTGTTGAACTCCGGAGGCTGTATCGTGCTAACAAACTGAAATTTCTCAAAAAATGACAAAATGTCGTACTTCAAGTACCATAGCACCCGTTGTACTGGCTCTGGTGAACTGAAAATCAATAGGGATCATCTGTAACATGTCCTTAACAATATTCGATCATAAAATTGCTGACTTATTGCACTTCGAAGACTGTATCGTGCTAACAAGACATGTAAGGAAAAGTGGCCAACGACGACGACATACACACAGGATATTTTTTCTAAAAACCGTTTTTTCGTGTTGTTGTTGATGGAAAACGTAAAAATAACTCAAAAAAAAATTTCAAAATTCCAACTTTTTTTGGGGTAAACCAATACTTTTCTCGCATATAGAAAGGTTGGGCGGAAAAGTAATAGGAAAACACGACACCTGTGGGCTTCATTTTAATAGCTGCGCCAGTGTGTGTCTAAGAACAAACTGAACTGAATCTCTACAGCATAGTGCAGTGATGGGAGAGGGAGGGAGGTATCGGTGTTCGCAAGTTATGACAAGTCTGTGACCATCAGTTACGAAAATGACCTGTCATTTATAACGTGTAGCAGTTATTCGCAGGGAAGTTTCAATCTTGTACATTCTAAAAAGCAATATAAAACATGTATAACCCAAGTGAAAAAAGGGTATTTTGATCAAATTTTAAACTCACTGGCTGAGATTAATGATGGTAAAATGTTCTGGCTCATGGTCAAAAAAATATAAAATTCTGAACCCGGTTGGGACTACTGTTTTTGTAGAACAATTTGTATCCTTTTACAGGGAGTTCTACTTGGGTAGGCTTTCTCTCTCTAATAATATACCATTTTCAAATTCAGTTCCAGAATTAGAAAACCCAATTACATTGGAGGAGCTTCAGAATGCACTAGTTAAAAGTAAATCGAAGTAAGCCTCTGGCTCCAATCATTTGCTGTATGAAATGTATAAGCTAATGCCATTCAACTGGGAGAATTACTTACTGAACCTTCTCAATAAGGTTTTCCAATACGGATAAATGTGCAGATATTTTATTATTCCATGTATATAAAAAAGGAGACATAATGATCCAGCTAACTACAGGGGAATAGCTGTTATAAATTGCATAGCTAAATTGTATGCTAGAATGGGCTGAATCACATCAGATTCTTCCTGAAGAACAAAATGGGTTTAGGGCAGGTAAAGGTTGTGCGGACAGCATATTTAATATAAGTTTGGGCTATAAGCGGAAGCCTGTCTTTGCAGTATTTGTGAACTTTAGGCGGACCCTTGATTCTATACTAAATTGTGGCCTAAACTGCACATCTCAGGTTAAGTTCCAAGGTAATAAATATTTAATCAGATCTATATACTAAGGTTGTCATAGCGTTAAAGGATGGCCCCAAATTTGAATCTGTGAACATTACCAAGGAGTTCTATGGGGCGACTTCCCCGAGCCCCTGATATTTTCTTTATTCGTTTCAGATATAATTTTGTATGAAGAACAAGAGCTGCAGCGGGGTTAATATTCACCACAAAAGTTGTTGGGCAAGTAATACCCCTAATCACTATATACATATGGAAACAGGTTTAGAATCGGTAGATTTAGATGTTAAAATAATGATTTGTTGGTACAGTAAAGTAGAAGTAATGGAGGATTCTCGATTGCCAAAATTATGTTTAAATACTCTGAAGAAATAGTCTCCAAATCAGCTGCTTAATGTTAAATTTAATGTGTTTCTCCAATTTCAAAGTAAGTTGATTTATTAAAAATTAATAACGAGCAACTGTTTCAAAGAAAAGTTAAAACCACGGTAGAAAAATTCGGGAATAGTAAATTGTCCCAAGATATGTTGAGGCTGTCCCGGACTATAAGATCAGGTACCTCACTGGGAGCGTTGTAGTGGAGAAACAAACCTTTGTTGGACATCACAAATGTGGCGATAAATATCAAATTCAAAAAGTTAAACCAGGGTATCCAAATGATTGTCCAAACTGAAATATTTGATATTTTTGCTGATAACAACAATGCATTTGCAATCCAGCTTGAATTATTGTGATGCGTTGACTTCTATTTGATGGTGCTTTTCTCCCACATTCTTTAAACAAATCTCCCCAACCTTTATTTCGAATATCATGCATATCATTCCATGTCTAATCAAGATAGGCATTCTTAAACGGTATGACTCCATTATTATTGCATATTATCTTTTATCGATCTTATAGTATTTAAGCCTTATCTGCGAGAGAATAGACCATTTCAAGGGAAGACATGTTCTGGTTGAGGCCAGATTAAAAAATAAAATTCTGGTTTCCGCTAAGGTGCTTAGACCATACGGTTGCCTTCCCCAACTAACCAATAAGAATCAGCCCGAGAGTACACAATTTAAATCGTTGGCCATTCAACACGTAGAGTAAATTATTTTGTAGGGTTCATATCTCTCTAATACTTAGTTTCTCTTTTTCATCAGTGTATTAAGTTAAAAATAACCGCTTCTTTATTTATTTATATCCCAATATACCGAAGAAAAAGAGAAACTGAGCAAATTATGGATAATTATTATGAAGTAAAAATGTGATTTCTGTATTGAAATCAGTAATTAAAAAACAGACTAAATTTATTGAAGACAAAATCATTGTAAAACAATTCGTAAAATAACCACTTGTTAAATATATACAATTATCGATTTTATCTAATAGAGGTAAGTTGTCATAACTATAAAGTAATGTTAAAATATTTTGTTACACTAAAAATTCACAATAACCTCCAATAAATTACAAAATATAAAAGACAAAAATCTTCATAAACTTGTGACTTGGCCACAGAGTTAAGATCATAACAAAGAATACACCAACAACAAGAAGCGAAAGCCGACATAAATCGTTTGATGCTCTGGGGGCAAAATTTCGTGACCTTGTAAAACTGAAGTTGACAGAAAGCTAATAATTTACACTGAGAAAAAGGTTACAAAATTGTGATGGTTTATGTTTAACAGGCAGAAAAAAATGTAAATCAAACATTCCAAAAAATAATTGTTTACTAATGTATTGTCAAAATATTATTCCGAGAAAGTATTAATTGTCAATGAAAAATGTAAGCATAAAAAACCTGTAACATGGTCTTGTTAGCCCGATACAGCCTTTGTAGTGCCACAAGTTACCAATTTTGTAATTAAATATTGTTCAGGACATCTCACAGAAGAACCCTATTGATTTTCAGCTCACCAGAGCCAGTACAACGGGTGACATGATACTTGAAGTACGACATTTTTGGAGAAATTTCAGTGTGTTAGCATAATACAGCCTCCGGAGTGTATACAAGTGACCAATTTTATTATGGGATATTGCTCAGGGCATCTCACAGATGAACTTATTAATTTTCAGCTTATATTGTGAAAAATATGCTTTAGCATTTCTTTATACATAGTTTAAATTTCTGTTTTTAAGAACAGTTTATTACTAAAAATAACATGCTATTGTTTAATCAAATGATTTTTATTTTCTTATATCGATATTGGAATTCATTATGTGTAAATATGTATTTAAGTAGCAGTATGTGTAGGATAGGGTAGATATTAAAACTAATACAGTAATATAGATTATATATTTAGAATACCAGATTACAGAAGGAAAAAGTTCAATATACATGATGGTATAAAATTACAATAATGTTTGTGCTTAAATGTACAATTTGTATAATTTCCATGACATGATATAACAGTTACACTCTTCCAGATTCATAATTCAATATTTTACACATAGAGAAAATATTTTAATGTCTGCAATATAATGTGTAGAAATGATCAATATATATTAAATAATAATAATAATAATAATACCGGACATTTACAATTGCATAGGACAGTTAGATAAGTAAAATAGTCATCTATTACTTTATTTATAATTGTACAATATTTCTTGTGGCACTAGATTAATTTTTTGTGAAGGCTTCTAAAGGAGGACTTGTTTGCTTATGTTGTGGTTGTAGATGTCCCTCTAAAACTGGACAAGGATGATGTATAGGTAAACCAAACCAAACTGTATACTGGTCAAACCCATATTAAATGTACTGTTACTTTTTGGATCTAAAATGTGGTTAAAAGCAGCTAATAGAGAGGATTTTGTTCAGAGACGTTTGCTTTTGTAGTGTGCCAAAAGTCATGCTTTGTGTTGAAGTCGAAGGAGATTGTAAAGGTACAGGTCGTAACTCAGTACTTCCCCCTAACATCCATTTTAAAAGGTTGATTATCTGAAAAGAAAAATACAGGAAGACTATATTAATGGACACAGAAGTGTATGAGTAGGTTTTATTATAGACAATGTGTTGTTTTATTCATCCGACACTTTAGTTTTCTAGTATCTATTTTACCAGAAGAATTCTCTTACACATTAATAGCATATCAGAGACTGATAGTTAATACTGTCACAAAGTGAGCATGGAATAAATAAAAAAACATTTCTCTATCATAACAAAATCATAAAAAATACTCTTTTATAACAAAACCAAGATTCTTTTAAGTGAGACACAGGTAGGCTGAACATTGTAGGTGAAACTTTCGTCTAGTTAAATTCACAGTTGCAAACACTTAATTTTTTACTAACTTATCTAGGTATGAGAAAGCCATTCATTTTGATGTATATTGACTTACAGAGGTGAATCTAAATAATAATTATATTTACCAAGCAGTGGAGAAGCATCACGGTAACTCGTATGTATTGCAGAGGCCTAAGAGATGAATGTCGCTATTGCTGTAATGGTGTGGTAGCTGCAATTATAAAAGTAATTGTAGTAATAATTCCCTTACACAAATTCCATGAAGGTATTAATTTATCCTGTGGTAAAGTATCAATTAATTCTGTGGCCAGGTGAAAAAAATAAATATTAATAACAGTTGATTGTAATGTCTACTTAAATTTAATATTTACCAGACTGAATAACTATTTTTGTTGGTGGATGATTCAATAAAATATGTCCCTTGCATTTTAACCATGGAAATATTGCAGGGGCAGCTAGCTGAAACAAACGCTTGGAATATCCTCCTTTGGAAACAATTTTTTTCTCAAAGTGAAGTTCACATAACCTATAAATTCATTTGTTAAGCATCTGTAGTCTTTCCAAACAAATATCTACGGTTACAAGCTTCCAACCATAACTGTACCCTAAAAACTAAATAAAGGTAGGTATATTTTTATATTCACTTGTTTATAAAAGAAATCAACTATTAATTTATATTGAATTGAAGGGGCACAATAAACCTTTGGTTTCAGTGCACTGTAACCCCGTTAAAATCTAATCTATATTGAATATTATGTATTTTCATTCAACATGTTTTTTGCAGAACAGGGCTCGTCAGCAGAAACCTTATTGTAGTACATAATATTATCCTTACATGTTATTAAAGGTAGAGGGACAGATCAACGTTAACAAACAAAAACATAGATTTACACAACTTACAATTCATAGGAACATGTAAAATATTGAAAAATGAATATATACCTATAATACATTACATATAGAAACAATTTCTCTTACCTCACAGGGTCTTTGGGAAAACCAAACATAGTTATCTTTTCTCCTGTTGTTGTGTGACATCCACGAACTTCACAGCTTATTCTTCCCATCATAAATACAATAATTTCTCACTAAGAGTGCAACTAGTTACTTTTACTAAACGGTATTGTTCAAAATCAAAGTAAATAAACAAATGAAAAGCATATTTTTGTTTAACAACGATACAAAGAATGACATTGACGTAAAACACATATAAAAAAAATGGCGTCTATCACACATGCGCATTCAGAAAATGAATTGTCAAAAAGCCGAAGTTTCGCTTCTTGTTGTTGGTGTATTCTTTGGTTGTACTCTTGTGACGTACTATTGACACCATAGACAAATTTCTCTATGATCGACACTTCATTTCTCTACAGTGACTATATACAAGGCATTTCTCTTCTCCACCACTCCACCTAGTGATGAGGCAGCCATATACGTAATACATAATAATATAATACGTAATAAATAAATTATTTATATGTATATGGAGGCAACCTTATTACTCTAAGAACCGTGGGTTGCAGCGACCTTTCTCCACCTATCGGAACTAATAGAAGCTAACTTTAACTTTAAAAGGAAACTGTAACTTAGAGCTTTGACAGCAGTGCCGAAGTTTATGGCAACTGTATATTTACTTATTGCAATCTACTAATTTCATTTAATGTTTGTTAACTTACCTTTTTATTTCCATATTATTAAAGGCACGAGTCGAAAACTCACTTTATAAAAATACAATGCTGGCACGTAGTGTCCTTGAAAAAAATATATACAAAAATACTAAACAAACACTGAATAAAAGAGCAATCAAATAATAAAGTATACACAACAGCAAGTAAAGAAATTTTAAACAACTAAATATTATCAAAAACACAACAGACTAAACAACCAATCATAGATAAAATAATAGGTACATAACTACAGAACTGGTAGATAACCAATATTACATTACAAGTGTCAATGTTTACTCACTGAACTGAATAAACATACTGGCATCTGGCATAGACTAAAAAATAAAACAGGAACCTGGAACTACAGATCATACATATAACTACTATTAAAAAAAAGATAGGAACGTGCACATAAAGGTCGAATGTCTTTCAAATTTGAAGCCATATTGTAGACAGATTCCATTGGAGGAAATATTGTATCTTTCTAATCTGTTTTAACTAATTGCGCTTTGAGAAATTATTCTTCTCAAAGGCCGGGCCGCTTGATATGAAACAATACAATCTGCAAGTAATTGCATGCAATTTATTGCAAGGTCAAAATATTGCATGTCATGAATCTTGCACGTTATTTGACATTATGCAAGGCAAATAAAAACCTTGAAAAAATGTCATTAAGAAAAATCACGAATCAACAAGGTTAGTTCTACAAAAAAAAGTGCTACAGTCAATCATGTGCACAGAAAACGGACCCGTCGTCCGTATCTTGTGATCAAGTGATTTGACTGACATTTGATTGGTAGTTAAACCAAAAGTAACTAGATTTCTCCCTAGAATTGCAACTTGCATGCAATAGAAATGGCACCAAACCGATAAAGTTGAAATTCCAAAATCTATCAGCTGAGTTCCATCTGCCCATGCTTGTAATCAAGAAATATTGCGTCTTGGATTACAGGTAGTATTGAGAGAAATCTAGTTACTTTTGGTTTAACACCCAATCAAATGTCAGTCAAATCACTTGAACACCAAATACTGACGACGGGTCCGTTTTCTGTGAACTTGATTGACTGTATTTTGTATAACTAACCTTTCTTGTTGATTCGTGATTTTTGTTAATGCCATTTTTTTGAAGTTTTTTATTTGTCTTGCATAATGTCAAACAACGTGAAAGATTCATCACATGCAATATTTTGACCTTGCAATAAATTGCATGCAATTACTTGCAGATTGTATTGCTTCATGTCAAGCGGCCTTAATAAGTTATGTTTATTTGGTTTATTGTTGATTACAAATATACATGATGACAATAATTTCTTCAGTGTATAGGTATTTTAAATAATTTCAATTAATAACTATTTAAATTTATTCATTGTCCACTTTTAGAAAATTTCTGATTTTACAAAATTTTATTTAACTGCTCTAAAACGTTTAAAATAATATCACTGAATGAAAACAAATAAATAATAAGGAAAAAAAGTTTAATAAAACTAAGAGCGCTCACAGTATTAATCGTTTTTAATTTATTTTAAATATCAAAGTATGATAAATGTTTTAAAAAACTGCTAGTTACCTTGTCTTACATTTTCTTACATATACCTACCTAATAAAAATGGATTTTAATATATATATATATATATATATATATATATATATATATCATGAATGAAAATTCTTCTTTTAAATTTAAATAAAATTATCACATTTCTGCTATTTAACTGCAGTTGTTCATGTCTAACTACATGGCTTCATTTTTAGAATGTATTGTAGGTAGTTGTTCCAGGTTCCAGTTTAGGTTATTAATTTCAGTGAGGCGGACCTATATGTGTCGTTCTCGGGACGAGACTGTAAAAAAAAGAGATGGAAATATAAGTACTATTGCCGTAAACCATTGATTAAGTTTCATAATCAATGCGTAAACTTAGGTACAGTGTCAACGCTTTTAAAATTACAGTGAGCTTCTATTAGTTCGTACATTAACCGATAGGTGGCCAAGGGTCGCTGCAGAACATGTCTTCCGTTGAAATTTGAAGCAAATTCGTCTACACATCTAATTATATTGGAATCACTTCTTTTTTTTTCGGTTACGACTTACGAATGGGCTTTAATTCGATATATTTGTCTGTGTTTTTGTTAATTAATGCGTTTCTTCAATTGCGTAATTTTGCTGCTGATTTTCCCAAGCCTGACATTTTAACGTTTCGTAAACATTTTTTATAATCATTTTTTCACCAGGAGTCAAATGGCAAAACTTTGTTAAATTTTTTGAATCAAATGATTGCAATATACTAAAACTTACAACTAAAAACATTTATAACAAAATACAAATATACCTGCAGTAATATTATCGGATTAACGACTTTTACAAAAGAACGGTTTATCAAGAACAATTTTTGATAATGACCTGGCATTATTATTTTGAATTAACAATTTCTAAGTAAAGATTATTTTAATGATATAATTATCTAAGTGTTTTAGAGTGTCCTAAGAACTTACCTGTACTAGTTGTTTGGGATTACCAAACTACCTACTCCGGTATTATTACAGGTTTATTGTAGTCAAGACTAAATATCTTGGAACGAACTATACCTAGTGTTATTTTTGTATAATAAAAAAGACAAAAACGTTAGTTACAATTAAAACCATTTCGAAGCTCGTGTTATTATACGGGGTTCATCTAAAATTGTTTTTATTTTTTCTAATTGAAACTTACCTTACTATACGAAAATCATGTTTTGACAGTCGTCCAAAAAAAATAATTTAATTTAAACTGTATTTTCCTTCTGACACAACCAAATGAACAGAAAACTGTCTTTGAGGTGACAGATAACAGTAGCAACATATAAAAAAAAATATATGTCGAGGGCGGGATTTACGGGGGGGGGGGGTTTAATCTACTAGATTATAAGTAATGGTAAAAAAATCACACTTCCTTAAACATTTTTAAAACACCACCAAATTTGGATTATGGTTATGTTCGACTTGCTCGAACATCCCCAGAGTTGTATACCGTACGTCCAGATTGGTTTGATGACAGCTTTGTACACGAGGATTTTGTTCTCTAGGCTCAATTTCGATTTTCTGCCTATTAGCCAGTGTAGGTCTTTTATTCTTAGGTCAATTTGTTTCCGCTTCTTGAGTATGTGTTCTTTCCAGTTGAGTTTTGAGTCGAGGTGCACTCCTAGATATATGGTGCTAGGGGATTGTGTAAGTTAGATGTTATTAAGTGTCACTGGAGGGCACTGTTCTTTTCTCAACGTGAAGGTCGCTTGGACTGACTTTGTTTCATTCGTTTTGATCCGCCACTTATGTAACTAAGTTTGAATGTTATTTAGTTGTGCCTGAAGAATCGAAGACGCTGTAGCTGGGTTTTCGTGGGTTGCAAGGACGGCGGTATCGTCTGCAAAAATTCCAGTGAATGTTTCATTGTTGGTTGGTAGATCTGCTGTATGTAGTACATACAACAGCGGTCCAAGAACACTGCCCTGCGGTACCCCGGATTTAATTGGAAAATTATTGGAAAGCCTTTCATTCATTCTCGTTCGAAATTCTCTGTCGCTTAGGTAGGATCTCAATAATTTCAGGTAGGTGATGGGAAGATATTTATTTATTTTGAATACCAGACCTGTGTGCCAAACCTTGTCAAAGGCTTGACTAATATCCAAGAAGGCAGCTGTACAATACTGCTTGTTTTCCATTGCTGTATTTATGTTATGAACTATTCTATGAACCTGCTGGACCGTGGAGTGCTCTTTCCGAAAACCAAATTGGTGATGAGGAATCCATTCTTCTGTTTCCGGATCTGAATTGATTCTTTGTAGCAGCAGTCTTTCAAGTATTTTTGATACCATTGGTAGCAAGCTTATTGGCCTGTATGAGGTTACTTCGTTTGGATTTTTGCCCTCTTTTGGGATTAAGATTATTTCAGCTGTTTCAAATAGCTTGGGCCAGTAGTTTAAGCGTAAGATGGCATTGAAGATAAGAGTAACGAGTATGATTCCTTTCTCTGGTAGTTCCTTTATCATCCTAGGAGTTATTTTGTCGAGTCCAGAGGCTTTTCGATTGTTTAAGTATTGGATTTCTTTTTGGACTTCATCTTTGGTTAGTGGTTTAATTGGTGGGATGTTTTCTGGAATGTTGATTAGGTTGCTTTCAATTTCAATATCTGGTGCGTCACTGTAGGGTGTAAATACTTGAGCTAGATGCTCAGCAAATAGCGCCGTTTTTTCATCGTCATTTCTGGCCCACTGTAGATTAGTTCCCTGCTCGTTTCTAATTGGGGGTACCTGGGTTTTAGGTTTTTTGAAATTTTTTATTGGTTTCCATATTGAGTTGTCTTGCCGGTTTAGATTCGTTATATAATATGTAAATGATCTTTCTTGTTCCTCTTTGAGTTTAGATTTTAATTGGTTACTTAGTCTATTCAGTGTGGTCTTGTCCGATGGGGCATGGCTACGATGCGATTTTGCTTTTGCCTTCCTTTTTTGGGCTACTAGCTTTTTAATTTCCGCTGGGTTGTAGTGAACTTTATTACCTGTATTAGTTGCAGGGGTGGCATTTTGTGCGGCCTCTTTGAGCATATAGTTTAAAGATGTTAGTGTTCCATCTATTTCTTCTGATGTTTTGAGACTTACTTGGAGGCTGATATCCTCTTCTAGTTTGGCTCGGTATTTTTCCCAGTTAGTTCTACTGTTATGTAACCTTGGTGTTATCGTTTTGTAAACTATGAAACTACTGATTGTTGCTATAATCGGAGAGTGGTCTGATGAGAGGTCATAGTTTGGCATGACGTCCATGTAAGCAGGGGAAATACCATTGGTAATAAATAGGTCCAGCAGGTCAGGTGTCTTATTTGGATCTGTTGGCCAATAAGTAGGGGTGCCAGTTGCCAGGGGGTGGTAGTTGTTTTCATGTATTAAGTTTACTAATTATCTGCCTTTAGTAGTTGTGATACGAGATCCAAATAAGATATGTTTGCTGTTGAAGTCTCCCCCCGCAAGGAATTTGTGGCCTAGAGTATCAAAGAAATTCCTGTAGTCTTCCTTCTTCAAGTTGTAACGAGGAGGACAGTAGACTGCTGCAACTGTTAGCTCATATGACCTCATACTAACTGTTATAACTGTGGCTTGTAAACTATTTTGGGCGTATTTTGGTAGTTCAACATGTTTTATGGTGTTTTTTATCAAGATGGCCGATCCAGCATGGGCTGTATTGTCTGAGTGGTTTGATGAATAAGTTGTGTATTGAGGTATCCTGAAGTGAGTTCGACTTGTGAAGTGGCTTTCACTTATTAATAGAATGTCTATTTCATTGTGATGAAGAAATAACTCTACCTCGTTTTTATGTTGTGGAAGCCCATTGGCATTCCACTCTGCGATTTTAATGAAACTATTGAATTTTGGATACAAGCGTTGATAGCATGTTTAGAACCATGCTGTTTTGTTGCAGTAGTTGTTGAAACATGTTTTTAAATTCCTCAAGAAATTTGTTCATTATGTCATTAATATTAAAATTTGTCTGTTGTTCACTATCGTTTCTTACTACGTTGGCATAGCTATTCTGTGGATGTATAGGATAGTGGTTTTGGGGCACTGGTTTCGTTGTATGCAGAATAGGTCTAGTTGTAGTGTTATTTGCATTTTTTTGTATATTCATACGATTGTTGTCATTGTTTGGTTTAAATAGACTATGGTAGAATGCACATCCCTTATAGTTGGCTGGGTGGGCACCATCACATAGAGCACATCTAGCAGAGGTATCTTTACTTTTTTTGCATGCTGTCGTATTATGTGCTCCACCACATTTGACACACGCAAATGGTCTGTTGCAGTATGACCTTGAGTGTCCGTACTGCTGGCATCTCATGCATTGTGTAATACCCTTTGTTGTTTTGGGCGGTTCTATTTGAATAGCTCTGTTTTGTAGATTTGACAGCTTGTAGATATCTCTGTTGTTGTCTGCTAGTTCTAGATCGACGAAAAAGATATTCAGCGGTTCTTTTGTTATTCGGCTCTTACAATTCATTACATTTCTCACCTTGTGTCCATTTTTGGTTAGTTCTGATTTTATTTCTTCTATGTCCGTAGTATGATGTAATTGTTTAATGACAATTCTATAGGCACGCTCTTCTTTAGGTTGGTAAGTATGGTGTATTACGTCGTTGTCCCTCATGTGTTTTATTACCTTCCTATATGTGTCTGGTGTGTCACAACATATCTTTACAGTATTGTCGGCTAGGGATTTTGTGGTGTATTGTGTGCTTTCTGCTATTGTGCCCAGTTGTTCTATCATCTCCCCGTAGTTAATTACTCCGTATACGTATATTGGAGGTGGTTTTGGTGTTTTATTTTCATTTTCGTTGATTTTTGTGGCGTCTACTATCTCTTCCTGTGTTAAGGGGCTAAACTTGTTATTTGTTACTGTCTCTTGTGGTCTATTTGTTGCACTAATTTTTCTTCTCTTTGTGTTTTTAACTACTTGCCAATTATTTTTGTTGGAGCTATTATTTTGCTCGTACTCGACGCAACCTGCGAATTCTTCTTCACTAGTTGATGACATTCTACAGTAGTTTTGGCTATGTGATGCTTGCTGTGGAGGGGATGGTTGGCTGACAGTATACTGGGGTTGTTGAATATGTCCATGCAATATTGGTTGAGGGTGAGTTTGAATTTGATGATATTGCGGTATTTGTGTATTGAAAGGTGGGGCACCCTGTACAGTACTTCCATTGTTTTGAAAAACACATATTAAAATAGCACATGTCCAGGGAGGGGTTGAAGGAAGTAGATTATACAGCAAAAATGATAAATAAATAATCAAACTTCTTTAAAAATTTTTGTAAGACCAGCAAGTTTGGGGTAATGAAAAACGCATATTAAAAAAGCATATGTCCAGGGCATCGTTGAAGGGGGTACGTTATACCCCAAAAATAATGAAACAATCATACTTCTTTAAAAAAATTTGTAACACCACCAAATTTGGAGGCAATAGTCTTTGGGGTAATGGAAAACATATTAAAAAAGCACATGCCCAGGGCGGGGTTTAGGGGATAGATTATACCCCAAATATGATAAAAAAAATCAAACTTATTTAAAAAAATTTGTAATACCACCAAATTTGGAGGAAATAGTCTTTGGAATAATGGAACACGCATGTTAAAAAAGCACATGTCCAGGGCGAGGTTGAAGGGGGTAGATTATACCCCACAAATAATAAGACGATCAAACTTCTTTTAAAAATTTTGTACAAACACCAAATTTGGAGGAAATAGTATTTCGGGTAATGAAAAACACATATTAAAAATGCACATATCCAGGGTGGAGTTGAATAAAATACACTATCTTTTTAAAAACTTTTGTAACACCACCAAATTTTGTAGAAATAGTCTTTGGGGTAATAGAAAACACATATTAAAAAAGCACATGTCCAGAGCGGGGTTGAAGGGGTGGATTATACCCCAAAAAGATGAAAAAAAAACTTCTTTAAAAAATTTGTACTTCCAAATTTGGAGGCAATAGTCTCTGAGAGTTGGGAGTTTTAGGGGGGTAGTTTATACCCCAAATATGATAAAAAAATTATACTTACATAAAAAATTTTGTAATGCCACCAAATTTGGAGGAAATAGTCTTTGGAATAATGGGAAACACATATAAAAAAAGCATATGTCCAGTGCGGGGTTAAAGGGGGTAGATTATACCCCACAAATTATAAGATAAAACCACCAGATTTGGAGGAAATAGTCTTTGGGGTAATGGAAAACACATTAAAAAGCACATGCCCAGGGCGGGGTTGAAAGGGGTAGATTGTACCCCACAAATAACAAGTTAATCAAATCAAACTTCTTTAAAAAAATTTGTAACAACACAAAATTTGGAGGAAATAGTATTTCGGGTGATGAAAAACACATTAAAAATGCACATATCCAGGGTGGGGTGGACGGGGGGTTGATTTTAACCCAAAAATGATAAAAAATCAAACTTCTTAAAAAAAATTCCACCACCAAATCTGGAGACAATAGTCTTTGGGGTAATAGAAAACACATATTAAAAAAGCACCTATACAGGGCGGGGTTGAAGAGGTATATTATACCCCAAAAATGATAAAAAAATAAAACTTCTTTAAAGAAATTTGTACATCCAAATTTGGAGGCAATAGTCTCTGGGGTAATGGAAAACACATATTAAAAAAGCACATGTCCAGTGCGGATTTGAAGGGGGTAGATTATACCCCAAAAATGATAAGAAAATAAAACGTTTTCAACCTTTTTTGTAAAACCATCAAATACGAAGGAAATAGTCTTTGGGGTAATGGAAAACACATATTAAAAAAGCACTTGTCCGGGGCGGGTTTGAAGGGGGTAGATTATACCCCAAAAATTATAAAAAAATCAAACTTCTTTAAAAAATTTGTTACACCACCAAATTTGGAATTAAGTCTTTAGGGGTAATGGAAAACACATATTAAAAAGCACAAGTCCAGGACGGGGTTGAATAAAATACACAAACTTTTTAAAAACTTTTGTAACACCACCAAATTTTGTAGAAATAGTCTTTGGATAATGGAATACACATATTCAAAAAGCACAAGTCCAGGGCGGGGTTGAAGGGGGTAGATTATACCCCACAAATAATAAGATAAAACCACCAAATTTGGAGGAAATAGTCTTTGGAGTAATGGAAAACACATATTAAAAAAGCACATGTCCAGTGCGGGTTTGAAGGGGGTAGATTATACCCCAAAAATAATTAAATAATCAAACTTCTTAAAAAAAATTTGGAAGAAAGTCTTTTGGGGTAATGAAAAACACATTAAAAAAGCACATGTCCAGGGCGGGGTTGAATAAAATACACAAACTTTTTAAAAGCTTTTGTAACACCACCAAATTTTGTAGAAATAGTCTTTGGATAATGGAATACACATATTCAAAAAGCACATGTCCAGGGCGGGGTGGAAGGGGGTAGATTATACCCCACAAATAATAAGATAAAATCACCAAATTTGGAGGAAATAGTCTTTGCAGTAATGGAAAACACATATTAAAAAAGCACATGTCCAGTGCGGGTTTGAAGGGGGTAGATTATACCCCAAAAATAATAAAAAAATCAAACTTTTTTAAAAAAATTTGTAACATCACCAAATTTGGAAGAAAGTCTTTTGGGGTAATGAAAAACACATATTAAAAAAGCACATGTCCAGGGCGGGGTTGAATAAAATACACAAACTTTTTAAAAACTTTTGTAACACCACCAAATTTTGTAGAAATAGTCTTTGGGTAATGGAATACACATATTCAAAAAGCACATGTCCAGGGCGGGGTTGAAGGGGGTAGATTATACCCCACAAATAATAAGATACAATTACCAAATTTGGAGGAAATAGTCTTTGGAGTAATGGAAAACACATATTAAAAAAGCACATGTCCAGTGCGGGTTTGAAGGGGGTAGATTATACCCCAAAAATAATAAAAAAATCAAACTTCTTTAAAAAAATTTGTACACCACCAAATTTGGAAGAAAGTCTTTTGGGGTAATGAAAAACACATATTAAAAAAGCACATGTCCAGGGCGGGATTGAAGAGGGTGTATTATAACCAGAAAATGATAAAATAATCTTTTTAAAAACTTTTGTGACACCATCCAATTTCGTAGAAATAGTCTTTGGGGGTAATAGAAATATCCTATCAAAAAACATATGTCCCGGGTGGGGTTGAAAGCGGTAGATTATACGCCAAATATAATAGAATAATCAAACTTCTTTGAAAAATTTTGTAACCCTACCAAATTTTGTAGAAATAGTCTTAGGAGCAATAGATACGTCCTATTAAAAAGGACATGCCCAGAGCTGGGTTGAAGGGGGTAGATTATACCCCAAGAATTATAAAAATGTCGCCCCACAAATGTCACTTTTGTACTAGGTCGGGAATTTGATGTTCCCAGCGGATTTTGAACCCTGCAAAACTGTCGATAATGGCTGGCGGCATGAAAAAACATGATTTTCGTTTTTGATTTCGTTGCTAACTTCAACGACGTCCTCAAAATATGACGATTTTGTCTCAAAATAGAGTCAATAGGTTTTGCGTTAGCTTATGTCTTTTTTCAATATTCCTGTGAAGTGGTAAAGAAAAACGAATCTCCTTTTAAATTTACATTGTTTTATTGAATATACTGGCACGATAATTACATTATTATTAAAACATTTATATAACAATAAATAATACCTCTACTTAGTACAGTTAGGCCCTGGTGTATACTTAAAAATATAAAATATATTTTTATAGTTTGCTGTCAATAGTCTTCAAAAAACTTACAGTTACTTGATATATTTTATATTTTTACAATACATTTATATTGTATATACATCTAAGATTTAATATAAGTACTATACAATTTGTACATTGAAATATATACGAGTTTGGTTATATTTTACTATTTTTATAATTTTAAATTATACATACTGAAATATGTCGATACCTTGTATATTATAAATCCCAATGAATGCAATCGTAAAACAAGATAACCTAAGCTAGGATGTTCCTTAAATTAAAATAGTTTGTTTAAAATTAATTAAAATATTGAAATTTGTATATACAAAACGTTTAAAAAAATTATTATTCAATTACTTTTTCAAATAATACAATAATTCATTAATAAATAATAATTCAAATTCAAACCAACGTCAGTCAATAAATTTTATGTTGGTAGTGATTGCTCTGTTGTCACATATACATATTTTTTATATACTGGGGTACAAATAATTCAATTTTATTCTTGAGTATGTTTTTGTTGAATGTATACTTAGAAAATTTGATAAACTGTTTTTTATTCGGTGATTATTTAGTATCAAGGCCAACTACAAAAGAAAATGAAGGATGAACCAAATATCGACATTTACTAGCCTGTTATACTATTTAAGCGCCTTGGCAACAGTCCATTTATGAAACGTATTGGGATTTATAATGTACCAGGTTTATATAAATAATAATGTGATGCTTGACAAGTTTAATACTGAAATAAAATGTAATGTACAAAATTAAAGTTAAAATTCCATAGAACATTTTTGATCAACATTGAAACATGAATGTAATGTCACATATTATCATTTATAATATTGATTTGACAACATATGACATCAAAGATAGTATAAAATTGGCACAAGTAATTTTACCCTTCAAATGGCCAAATTGGCCCAGTTTTTTGTGCTTGAACTAACCTAAACCGTTCAAGTCACAAATAGAAACATAACCTGTGGTAACTGGTTCACATCTATACCACTGGCTAATGATCTTTTGAAGCCAGAACATAAATTAACACTAATTGTGACACTCCGAAAAGACAAGCCAGAACTTCCGAAAGAAAGGATAGAAGTTGGGACACGTGTGTTTTGCTTTGATGGAGCTAAAACAGTAGTCTCCTATCAAACCAAAGCCAGCAAATCTATTGTCCTTCTTTTAACTTGTCATAAAAGCCCTGCTATTGATAAAGACAGCAACAAATCCGATATAACAGAGAGCGAAAATGCTACAATGGTTGATGCCTTTGACCAGATTTGCAGCAATACATCCTGCAACCGGAAGACAAGAAGATGGCCGTTGTGCATTTTTTTACCATTGTAAATATATCTAGTGTAGAGCTATGTGTTATATGGTCTGAACTGTGTAAAAGAAAAAACCAAGCCAATAAATAGAAAACAGTTCCTGAAAGAATTTTATAGCCACATGATCAAGCTCACCTCGACAAAAGACTTCAGCCTCGAGAATTACGCCTGAAAGTGGGAAGTACCTTGTCAAGAACAAAGACCACCACAACCCCAAGGGAGAAAAATCTGTGCCTTCTGCCCCTCACAACATCGGAGCATGACCAAGTACTTCTACAATCCCTGTTCCAAGACCATGTGTGGAGAACATATGACGTATTTGACGCTGTAAACTTGCATTTTGACATGTAATAAATAATTTTAGTCCATTATTTTGTATTTTATTATGACTTTACCCAGAGTAATATCACAGACGACGCCTTAGTAATAACGATTGGTGTAAGTAGCCTTAGGGGTCTATTCTGTAACTTTTTGGTTATTTATAACGCTCGGGTTAGTTTAAATATAACCACATCGATAAAATTTTAACCAATTTGAGTATTCTGTAATGTGCTATTTCAACTAGTTGGTTATATTTTACTTTTTAACTGGTACGGTTATTATTATGTAGTGAAGTTAGCAAGAAAACTCTGTCAACACCGCAAAATTCCAATAATCTCTAATAGTGTTTTGTTCTATGCATACAAAATACATGCCATCTATCAAATTGAAATATATAACCTAAGTAGCAAGGTGTTTACATCGTGGTAGCAAGTTTATAGGTTGATTTTTGGATAATACTTTTATTGAAAGATGGAGAAAAAAAGAGATAGATCCACAAAAAATCAATTGACCGCCTTGGTCAGTTACATAGAGCAGCGTCAGGATATAGTTTATCCTTCGAAGGAAGCGGCTTCTTATGAGGCATATAAAAAAAATTGGGATGGATTAACAGAGCTGTTAAATACAATTTAGGGGCCTAAAAAAATACAAAACATTGGAAATCTGTAAGTTATACTATAGGACCAAAAAATAAGGGTTTATTTTTTTATACTTTTTAGATGTTTAATGGGTTAAATCTAACGCGAAAAAAAAACTTAGGAAAATTAGAGTAGATCAAAGTAGGAGGAGGGCCCAGTTCAGATACAAAATTATCCGAACTGGATCAAAGAATAATTAAGCTGCTCAACCCAATCGTTATAGATGGGTCAAACATTCCAGAAGGTGGTCTTACACTTGAATCGGACCTGATTGCCGAGTTTACTGTGGATAGTGAACAATTTCTTGAACCTGTTCACCAAAGTAATGAAGGTATTAGTTCTTAATAATATTAATATTTAGGGGATGTAAAGCTTTTTGAGAACATATTTAGAATACAAGCTTAATAAAAAAATACATAAATGTTTTAGATTAGTCAGGTTTGTGATAATAGGGTAAACTTTTTTAGCTCCAACAGTTATCGAGCAGGATAATTCATTTAATGAAACTCCAAGTGTTCCAAATATAAGAAGGATCCACAGGAGAAGAAAAATTACAAGAGCCCCAAAAACCAACAGCAGTGACAGATTTTTAAAAGAACTTGTTGCAAGTAATTGCAAAATATTTGAATAATATTGCAAAAGCCTTGAAATTTCGAAGATAGTATTAATGTTTCTTAAAATTACATAATTGTAATATAGTTTTTCACTCTGCAGTTTGTATTCATTATTTTCCATAATGGCGGTGGAGTTTCCTTATGAATAAATCAAATATTTTGATAAATAAGATATTGTCTTAGTGAGACAGATAGTTATTGTTTTCATCATATATTATAGTCTACTACTATATACTATTTATTTTTATTAAAAATCAGGCAAAATGTTGATTACATATTGAATCCGGTTTTCTCGTACCTAGTACATAAAAATTTTGATCTAGATTACCATCATGCCTAATCAATTCTTCTTCAACAACTAATTCTTCATCAGGAAGGGCAGCATTGTAATGTAATGCCACATTATGTGAAATAGCGCATGCATTAACTACTTTTCCAGCTTTTATGGGATTATAATTGAGTCTAAATCTACTTTTCAAAATGCGATTAACTTGTTCTATAGTAACTCTTGCTCGTCTTAAATCTGAATTAAATCTTCCTTCTGGCGAATCATTAGGTAACTGTCCTGTATATTGTGTCAATAACCAAGGTGACAAGGGATATCCTTCATCTCCAATTAAATCATAATGCAAATTTCCTTGCAAATATATTTCTTGTAAATGTGCATTTATTCTAGACATTTGCCAAATTGCAGTGTCATGTACCGATCCAGGACATCTAGAATTAACATTCAGAATTTTCAATTCTGCATTTGTAATCAACTGAACATTTATGCTATGATAACCTTTTCTGTTGTAATATGGACCTGCTGGATAAATTGGATGATTATTTGGTGGTGAAATAATTGCTATGTGGGTGCAGTCAATGCTCCCAATAACTCCAGGGAATCCATAGCAATTTAAAAACTTTTCAATATTTCTATTTACTGCTTCTGGTGTTGTAGGGAATTCTATCCACCTATTTAATAAGACATTATTTATAACATTGCAGACCTCCGATATACAACGACTTACAGTTGGCTGACTCATGGGAAAATGTAATGTTGTTCCTGTGTCCATGTCCGAAGAAGTATTATATGCATTGCAATAGCTGTTATTCTTTATCCTTCATATATATGCGGATTTGTATAAGAAAATGCGTGGCATCCTTATTTAACCTAAATAGTTTCAGAAATGTTGAGTCAGGAAGTTGGAAAACGTCGCTAATATCTCGCAAATTTCTGTGAAAAAGGCGTGACTCCTTCCTAAAAAATGAACGAGTAAAATAAACCTAAGCGTTTTTCACATATATTTATGGATTCATTATTTACTGTCGCCTTCTTTCCCTATCATCTTGGTGAATCATAACTGCAACAAAGTTCACAGCTGCCATTTAAATGAAAAACAAATATTTTCAACCCCTATACACCATAAGGATATAGATAATATTATAACCCACAAAATAACCACCGTCGGTTATAGTTATAACCAAAGTTGTTAATACAGAATACGGACAGTGATTATAACCTGCTGTCAATTTATAACCTTTGGTTATTTTTAACCAACAAGTTACAGAATAGACCCCTTAGTATTATACGGTTAAATGACCCAATTTGAAGTGTTTTCACTGTCTTTCCACAGAGTCATCCCGTTTGGAAGAACTGGAGAAAATGCCAACAATTGGTCCAAAATTGCGTTTTCAGAAATCGAAAATTAAGATCTAATTGAATTTTTAATTTTCAACAAGTTATATTTTATGTTTCTTTCTTAATAATTCATTATTTTATGTACGGTGTATTTATTTCTCCTGATAGTTTTCTAAATCTAGAAGTTCTAATTTTTATTTTTTTTTACTTTATTAAACAATTATTCTTGACTTTCAGGGAAACTTTATGAAGTCTGGCAACACTGGTCAAGCTATAGACTTGTGGGTTGCTGTATCGTCTGTTCCCATTATTAGCCGTCTGCAAAAATGTTTATTAGTTTATTATAGTAATAAATGTTCAACAAAGCGTTTATAATTACGGAAATCGGAAATTATTTCAATTACTGATAATTTGGTACATTACAAGAATTGCTAGATTTTAATAGATTATGTCAAGAATTAAAAAAAATACTTTTACATTATTTAGAATACGAAATAAGTGTTTGAAATTTTGTAAAATAACTAACCTGCAATGTATTTTTGTATATTATTAGCTACACGAGAATATTGGATGTTAAAAAAAGAAGCTGAATTCCGACAACGACAAAAATACATATAGGGTGGTTCCTTTGATAATTGTTGGGAAAATATGCAGGTTCACGGATTTTAAAAGATATCTCATTTCTATTACCAGAAGCAGAAGAGCCATGACCTTATTTACTCACTGGTTTAAAGGTCGTGTCTATTAAAACAATTTTGTAAATGGATTGAACCCATTCCCATCCTGGAGGAGCAAATTGGTCTTCGAAACATCAAAAGAGTAAAAGATAGAAGAAAAAGAAGAAGAAATATCCCATTCAGGTTTTGATAGCGAGATATAAGAGGAAGAATCAAGGCTTTGAAATTGTAAAGGCGTTGCGATATGTCAAGTTCAAATTTTTACAGCGAGATAAAAGAGGAAAATGAAGAAAAAATACTTTGAAATTGGAAAGCAGTGGCGAAATGTCATGTTCAAATTTTTACAGTGGGATTGAAGAAGAAAGGCTTTGAAATTAAGAAGTCGTGCCAAAATGTCATGTTCAAATTTTGACAGTGAGATAGAAGAAAGGCTTTGAAATTGAGACGCCGTGGTAAAATGTACCGTTCAAATTTTGATAGCGAGATAGAAGAGGAAAATGAAGAAGAAAGGCTTTGAAAGTAAGAGACGGTAGCGAAATGTCCAAACTTTGACAGTGAGATAGAAGAAGAAGAAAGGCATTGAAATTGAAAAGCCGTGGCGATATGTCATGTTCAAATTTTGACAGCGGAATAGAAGAAGAAAAGCTTTGAAAGAGAGGAGGAGTAATATGCCCAAAATGGGTTGGATCGACAATTTAACCGAAGATCTACATACAATGCATGTTACAGGATGGTGTTCTCCGGTTATGAACATATATCACTAGAGGCAAATTATGGAAGAGGCCAAGGTCCACATCAGGCTCTAGCACCAGCTGGTAAAGTAAGGCTTTATTTTCTAAAGTAGCTATATTAGAACAAGGACCACCCTAAAAGGACATACACGTATAAAGTACTGATACAGTAAAACATCTAAACTATACACAAATCACATATAAAAAAATCACCTTCTATCTGATTGTTTGTGTTTAAATTTGAACAAATATGCAAAGTCATCGGTTGGAATTGACCTGTAGTAATTAGGTTTTTTGAACTGCTCCATATCCAGATAGGCATGTTTCCTGGAAAACCTCAAAACCACAGGTCGTTGATAGTTGCTATCAGTCCATCTAGGAGGTAACAGAAACAAACCGTTATTTTTGTCGCGGTTTCTTCTGTTCAAAGCATCTTCCGGCAAACGAGTTGAATCTCGAAATTTGATAAGATCGAAATCTATGATAGGTTCGTCCGATTGCCCGGATTCGTGAATAGATCTAGGATTGTGATTCACCGAAGGGGGAATTTGAGAAGGCGACGCGTCATCATCACTAGGAAACTTAACGCGAGATTGTATTAAAGTTTTTGTCTGGGGTTCTTCGGGAAAACGCACTAAGTTAGACGGTAACAAAGCAGGTTTAGGAGTAGTTGTCATTTTAGTTTCCACAGTCCAATCTGAATTAGAAGTAGTTTCTGTCGTAGTGGTACCATCCGTAACGGTAACAGTAGATTCAGTAGTTACATCTGTTGTATCAGTTATTTCAGTAACTAAAGTCGTAATTTTTTCAGTTGTTGATTCTGTTGTAGTTTTTAAAAGTTTTAACAAATTTTCTTGTAGATTTTGCTCAACTACGTCATCTCTTTTATCAAGTTTACTTTCCTGGTATTGAGGTTTCGTTGGGGAAACTACAATAGCTACGTCTGATTCTTCGATAGTATCATCATTTTGAAGACCCAAGGGAATATTCACTTGGTACGGACCTGGCGTTTGAATGTCGTCATCGTAGTAATCATCGTAATCGATGGGGTTGAATTTTTCTTTTAGTTTTTCTATAAGAAAATCATAGTGAGCCGCTTGATCTAGTTTGATGATCCTAATACACCTTCCCAAATGGTCCGAGCTATATCCTTCGGCACAAGCGGGTAAAGATTCGGGACTAAAAGTCGGTGCTATGAACACTGATTTCGGGGTGATTCTCCGTCTTAATACACCGTCTGAAATTTGTTTGTTCTGATTATGATCGTCCACTAATAACCAAGCTTCCCAAGTTAAATCCGGCGATCTTTCATTTAACGGTTTGGCTGGATAACACGAACAAGAAGAAAAATACAGAACCAAAACGAACACGAACTTCCACATATTCATCACTAAAATGTATTTATTTGTTACGTTTTACTTAAGTCATATTAAGGGCACCACGTCGTCGATACGAACACCCGGATTCTTCTTCGTATAATCACTGCGGTTGATGATGATATACTGATCCAACACATCTAGAGACGGCTTCGTATATAGGATCAAATCTGCAAATAAAATAATAAATTAGATAATTGAAATATTTACTTTTATTGATGGACGTTAATTTCCATCTGCTGTTTTTTGGCAAATGGCCACAGCTTTATTAGACCGGTTATCGCACATATGAAAAAATCAAATTAAATGCGTCTAAATTACAGTGACGCGTAGATACAATGTATACAGAGTGATTCATTTAGAGTACTCAATATCTAAACTTCTAAATTGAAGGTAACAAAATGATACAGGTATAAGTCCCATATAAATATTGCATATTTTTTATGTTTAAAGTCGCATCCACACAAATGGTTATTAGCGACTGCTGTATTTGTTCTACAATATAATATATAAATGTACAATTTCCATTTCTAATTATTACTTAGAGTTTATCAATCAAATTTATAAAACCGTCAAGAAGAGTTCCACATGCTATAAGAGATGAGATTAAGCAAGAACTTGACAGAATGCTGAAGTTAGATGTTATGATGCCAGAGACAGAGCCCACTCCTGCTGTGAGTTTTACGGTAGTCGTCAGACAAAAAGGTAAACTAAGAATCTGTATATATCCATCAGACGTATATAAACAAAAATATTGTGAGACGTCAATTTGCACTCACTACTATCGAAGAGATTTCATTCAACATCAAAGTTTCTAAATTTGTTGCACTATTAGATTGCACAAAAGGGATTTTGACAAATTAAGCTGTCAAAGGAACACAAAAAATATTAACGTTTGCTACCCCACGGGGAAAATATTCATTTAAAAGACTGCCCTTTGGAGTATCGTCTGCACCTGAAATATTTCAAGAAATTTTAACAAACTTGCTAAGTAAATTTAGAAATGTGAAGGTATCCATTGATGATATATTCATAAATGCAAAAACTAGAGAAGAACTACGCAAAACTTTTAATGAAGTTATTGAGTTACTAAATAAATCAGACTTCAAACTCAACAAAAATAAGTGTATTTTTTAAACAAAAGGAATAAAATTTCTAGGACACATCGTTTCAGCCAACGAATTAGAAGCAGATCCAGATAAGGTAGCAGCTATACAAGCAATTACAATGCCAAAAAACAAAACAGAACTACAGAGATTACTAGGGATGATCACATACCTAAATAAATTTATCTCCAATACGTCAGACTTAACAAATCCATTAAGAGATCTACTACACAAATTACTAGTTTCACATGGGAAATACATCATGGTGAAGCTATCAACAAAATAAAACAAGTGTTACAGAGTCCTCCAATACTGAGATTGAATGACGTAAACAAAACGGTTACTCTAACTGTAGACTCAAGCTAAAAAATCTTGCAGCTGCACTTCTTCAAGAGGGACAACCAGTGCCATATTATCCAATAGGCTGACTAGGCTATAGCCTAGGGCGCCGTGAAAGGAATAGGCGCCGACTGACCGGACTAACCACTAACGATAGTCACAATTCGTGCAACTCATTTTTGTTGTATACGTATTTTTTTCGTGGAGATCGAATGTGTTGTAAGGCACCAATAATAAACAAAATTTTATTGACAACAGTAGTGAATAGAGACATCATTATTTCAGTCGGCCGGGTTTGAATACTTGGATAGATTGAAAACCACCGCTTTACATCCATATATTTGATCATCAATGGGGTATTTGTGGTAACTATAGACAAATCTCTTTTTGCTGATTTGCGGCAGTGACGGGATGCCGCCAGAGATAAATATGGTAATATGCAATGTACCGCCACGTGCGCCTTGCGCTCGCCAAAACAAAAAAACCGACAAATGGTGATTGGAAAGGCAACATCAAAGTTTAGAAAAAAAATTGGTAAACTTTGGAAACATTTATTTTAAAAGTTGAAGGTAGTCAGTTGAGTTAGTTCAGTCGCTGGCAGTAATCGAGTAATCGTCAATTAAAATAATATCTATCAGTTGCGGTATTTTTGTCTTGTTTATCGAAACAATGAGAGGAAGTGGAGGAAGTAGAAAACTTAGTGGGTGGGAAAGGAAGAAGGCTGAAAAAGAAAAGCAAGAAAAAATGGAGAAGTTATTGAAAAAAATACCCAAATTAAATTCTTTTTTTTTGTCAACCTGTTCGAGGTACGGAAGCCGATGCAGATAATGAACAACAATCAACTCTCAGTAATGATGATATTATGGATAGAGGTAAGCAGATAATTGAATAACGCGGTGTAAGAATGTAATTTTTATTTTTGTATCCTCTAGAAACCGCAATAAACTCATGCATTTCTGATACTGATGAAGTTCAGGACTGTGTATCTTCATCAAGCAATCCACAAGAAACGTCAGAATTATTTTCAAAAGTCGATTTCACAGACCCAGCTGGATGGGCTATAATCGAAAGTTTCATAAATTACATTGTAATGAACCCATCTGTAATTGAACAAGAAATTTCTAAAATGGATTTCCAAAAATCGAAACGAATTTATGATATTCATAGTAGATTTGCTTCAAAAAATATATTTTTCAAATTTTGCACAACGGGGGAACTGTACTTCGTCAATGGCTATTATATTCAGCACTAACAGGAAATGTTTATTGTTTGTATTGTAAATTATTTAACCGGACAAAAACAAATTATTTCATGATTGGATTCAACGACTGGAAAAATACCCATCGGATTTCTGAACATGAAAACTCTTCTGAACACTGTGAAAATGCGAAGGCGTATATTGCTCGATCAAATGTCTTAGGGAAAATAGATACCGAAGTTCATAAGCAGTACCTTGCAGGAAGATATTACTGGGTTAACGTACTTGAACGAGTAGTTGCAGTTATAAAATTTTTGTCATCGCGTGGCTTAGCATTTAGGGGTTCTAGTGAAATGTTTGGAGCTATTGATTACGGCAACTACCTAGGTTCGTTAGAGCTTTTAGCAGAATTCGAACCGTTTCTGAAAACCCACATTGAAACAAAAGACAATCCAGGAAAAGGAAATGTTTCTTATTTGTCATCAACTATTTGTGATGAATTTATAAAACTCATGGCGGTTGATCTAAGAGAACAATTTGCATCAGAAATAAAAAACACGAAATATTTTGCAATAATCATAGATTCTACACCCGACATATCCCATACTGACCAACTTACTGTTGTTCTCAGATATGTAATTGAAAATGGTTCGGTAGTAGAACGATTTATTACATTTGTTGCTAAGGTAGGGCACAAAGCTTCAAGTATGGAAACAGCAGTTTTGAAAGTTTTAGAACATATGTTATTAGACATAAAGAACTGTAGAGGACAATCTTACGATAACGCTGGCAACATGTCTGGTCGATATTCTGGTTTGCAAGCTAGAATCAAGGAAAAGAACAAATTGGCAAAATTTATACCATGTGCTGCCCATTCACTGAATTTAGTAGGAACCTGCGCTGCAGAGTGTTCTCCTGTTGTAACAAATTTCTTCTTGTTTGTGGAAGAAATATACACTTTCTTTTCAGCATCAACCTATAGGTGGAAAATAATGAAAGAGTGTTTAACACGTAACAGAACTGTGAGTGGGTCAGAACTACATGTGCCTAAAAAACTTTCAGCTACTAGATGGTCAGCTAGAGTCGATGGCTCTTTGCATCGCTCTTTATGACAGTTACGATGCTTTTAAAGAAGCTTTGAATTTTATTGTGAATGATACCTCGCAAGCACCTAAAACAAAAGCTGAGGGGAAGGGTATATTGCAAAAAATGTTAAGCTTGGAGACTGGTATTATACTCTCTTTCTGGAGAGATATTTTAATTCAATTCCACAAAACAAGCCAGTCTTTGCAAAAGCAAAGTATGGATATAGTGACAGCCGTTCAACTCTATAAATCATTAATTCACTTTGTTACGAAAATGAAAACAACTTATAATAAATACGAGGAAAGTGGTAAATTGTTAACAAAATTTAGTACCTATACGTTGGATTCGAAAAGGAAGAGAAAAAGGAAATGTTTGCCAGGAGAGAGTGATGTTAGAGAAACTACTTTTGATGGTAGGACAGATATGGAAGTAAATATGTTCTACGTGGTTGTAGACAATATAGTATCAGAACTCGAGAGGCGAACAAATTCGTACGATGAAATCAATGGATCTTTTGGTTTTCTTACAAACTTAGAAATCACTGAAGACAATATAATAAAAGAAAAGTGCAGACATCTTCAAGGAATTTATACTAGAGATTTGGATTGTAATTTTGAAAATGAATGTGTACAATTCAAATATTTTATTCAAACTCTGGACTGACCTAACTCTGAAAAAAAAACATCAAAAACTATGTCATGGTTGCAAACACTCCGCAGCAGAAATTTAATTTGTACGTTTCCCAACATGGACATTATTTTAAGAATATCTGTCTTCCAGTGACGAATTGTACAGGCGAAAGGTCCTTCTTCGTGTTAAAACGAGTAAAAAATTACTTAAGAAATTCTTTAACAGACGATAAAACTGCTGACCTCTCAATATTATGTATAGAATGTGAGGCACTAATAGAAATAAATTTTGACGATATCATACAAAAATTTTCAAGTATTAAGTGTCGTAAAATCCACCTTTAAATAATCGATTTGTACATTTTCACAAATACATATATATTTTGTGAAACGCGTTTTATTTTACTTGTATTTATATTTTTACTTTCCTAGTTTAGAGGCGCCAAACTGATGTCAGCCTAGGGCGCTCTAATGTCTTAATCCGGCTCTGGGGACAACCAATAGCTTATG
The DNA here is from genome assembly GCA_963921935.1 of Galeruca laticollis. Lineage (NCBI taxonomy): Eukaryota > Metazoa > Arthropoda > Insecta > Coleoptera > Chrysomelidae > Galeruca > Galeruca laticollis. The sequence goes on along the minus strand of OY998178.1, from coordinate 110,653,903 downwards.
GAGCAAGAGCTTTGACCAAATCTGAAGAGAATTATCCACAGATTAAAAAACAAGCGCTCGATATATTGCTTAGATGCAAAAAATTCCATCAGTATATCTATGGTAAAGAGCTGACAGAATTGGATTATAAACCACTTGAGATAATTTTCAAGAAGAACATACAATCCGCTCCTACAAGGTTACCACGCATAATGTTTAATCTTACACCATGCTCACCAAGATTCATATTTAAAAAGGGGACTGAAATACCCTTAGCAGATTTTCTTAGTCGAGACTGCTATGCGTGCAGTGTATATTTAAAAGTCTGTAATAAATGCGAATATCAAATAGGAAAACTTGAATCAGTAACTTTCAGAACACACGGTAAAATATATATTTTATTTCAAATATAATAAAAGTAGAATTCGTCATACTTTTTGTTTATCAAAAATGAGACAGGACCATAACAATTTGCAACAATATAACAATTAACTAGGGCAAATTTAAATTATTGCTTTGTATACAAACGGTTAGTAATAAAAAAAATTGAGGCCACTCTAAAACAAAACGCAACATTTGCAATTCAACACAAAACCTCGAACAAAATTTGGGGGAAGATAAAAAGTAAGTTCAGAGCAGACAGAGGACAGAGTCTGGCGAAAAACGCGAAGGGAAAAAGTCCTTCCCTGTCACGATAACGGGTGTCAGTTTTTTTTAGTGTTCGCGGGTTCATAGAGAGATGTTCTCTCCGTTGTGTCAGGGCGTCAAAGCGATACTCAGATATCCTTGACAGTGAACGCTGTCCCCCTGAGAAAACACAAAACGGGAAAAACTCACTCTCCGACCGTGATCCAGCATAGCTCGACACCGGGTGCTAGATATTTAGCGTCATCCGCAGTTTCTAGATAAATATCGAAAACAGCCAGTGAGCAGAGACAGGAGAAGGGAAGTTTCCACACAGTAATTTTTCGAAGAAGTCTAAAATTTTTTTTTGGGAAAGATTTATTGATTTTTGGTGCGCTGGTTCTAAACTTGATATTGATAACATAAATATTTGCATAGGTAGAATATATAAAAGTTTTTTTCACTGTGTTATTGGACAAAGTTCATAGGTTCAGTTAAATCTGTAGGTCCTGGCTCATAATTTGGGCACCGCTCGTTCTATAGAATATGATTTTATCGTGTGAGATAGTATAGTAAAATTTTACACAAGATTGTAGGAACTATTTTTTTATTTAGTGTATATGTAACTTGATAGGATTTAGGTATTATTTATTTTTTTGGTGTCACATAATTCTATCATTTACTCATATCTAGCGAAATAAATAAACACTATAGTTTATTCGAAGGAAGCGAAACTGCAACTCGGAAATTTTGTTAATACACACTGAACTGATTACCGATAAGATTTATATCCAAATCAGCAGGATTATATTTCTCTACTTTTACTTTCTGTTTACATAAAGTACAATGACATTCGACAAATAGGAAAATTAGCAGCGGTCGATTTGTACCTTGTTTTTTTAGTAGATAAGAATTCTCGCAGTGAGGCAGGTCAAAGTACGAAATAGGGGCGAAATCATACGGCCCATGCGCACCTTGAAAAATTTGTAGATAAGTGTGTGATATTTTATTTATTGGGAAAAATTTAATATTTTTTGTTGTTGGTCATATTTTATACAGTGAAAGATATAATATATATATATTTTTTATACATTTTTGGTTACCGAAACTTTATTCAGATCCCCACCACGACTTTCCCTCTAAGTGAGCAGTGCATTTGGATACGAGGCTGAACAAGGAGATCAATTCTGGCCTGGCAAAGGTAATTCAACTGCTTTAAGTCCAGGAGGTCCCCGCCTAAATCAGACTGGTTTTATTTTTTCCATGCTCGGCTGCTTTATAACATTGGTGACAACGGCCCCGAGATAGAAGGGTCTAATTTACTACATTAGGGGCAGCAGTTATTATAAGTCGCGGTCATATTTCCAAGATGCTAAAGAAGAACTAATCAAAGATACAAAGAAAGATCCACATTTACAGTTACTCCTAAACACAATCATGCATGGCTTTCCAGAAAAAGTCAATGAACTTCCAACGGAACTACGGAATTATTTTAACTTCAAAGAAGAGTGCAACGGTTTATTTTTAATCGAGACTTTTCTTTGGTAACAAATATTAAATTATCCTCAACTGTTATAAATATTTGTAATTTAATTATTATCATTTATTTATTTTTCCGATAGACGTAATAACTGATATTTCCGTAAAAAAATTTTCTTGGGACATTCCGTATGACCTATCAGACCTTTATTCTTATATGCTAATATTAAATTTGGCACTTCCAATGCCACCTTGGGCCAAGGTACCTAATTAGTTAAATCGATCTACTAAAACTGGAAGCTCGCTTGTAGCTACCTCGAAGCATAATACTAGGCAGTACCTACCAAATCTTTCGCGTGAGGGCAGAAGACACCCATCCGTGACGCATTCTCAATAGTAGTCTGGGAGTAGATGGTGTGTGACACCCGTTGTGGTTTTAAACTTTTGATTTTGAAGAATCATCCATTCGTCGGAATTATTTTGAAATCACTTTGATAATTCTGACCATCGTAGTTTTCGATAAATTGTATATTTTTGGTGTATCAGACTTATAAACCTGTTTTAAGGGATTTTGGATATCTACTTTTTCAACCACCATTTTGGATCAGAACTGTTCATAATAGGTATGTACTGGTTGTCTTATTCTTTTTTCCTGCTACCAAAACTATCTTTCTTTGGCTATAAAGTTTATTACTAACTCTAGAAAAATTTTTCGGCTCATTTTTCTAATTTTTTTATCACAAATAGATTCTCCAAAGGAGCGAACGGTCTTTGAAGTATAGTAGTCTCTGTCAGTTACATCAGACCTGGTAATCGGAGTCACTTTAGATTGTCTTACACAAGTAATCCCGTGCATAAGGGTAAGTGATTGTTTATTATTCATATCTTTCGTTTCAACAGCAAATATTTGTTATCCGTTTTTTCCTATCCTTTTTTTACATTTTTATTGAGTTAAAAATAGGGAAAAAAGTCAATCCATGAGTTTAATTAGAGTTTAATTCGATTTTAAGTGATATTTATTTTCATTTGTACTTAGATTTAAACACTGGGAGAAATTAGCAAAGTTTCACATTAATTTTGATATAATTTTAACATTTTAGTTATTGATAAGTAATTAGTAAATAATTATTCTAGATTCAGGTTTTAATGGCATAGCATAAAGTGATAGCTAATTGTCAAACTGGGAATTATAATTTTTGTTGTTGTCTTTTGAATACCTGAAAAAAAATTAAACATTTTCTTTAGGGTTCATGTAAGGGACTGTTCCTCTTGGCATACCTAGTTCTTACTATTTGGAGTGGTGTTCCAAAGATTGGAAGTTGAACACGAGGAATCAGTAGCGTACTTCGTCAGGGTCATCATTACGCAAGTTTTCATTATTTTCTTTTATTTCCAATTCCAATTTTTTATTTGATTAAACTAAACTATCAAAAGAAACTCTTACTTCTAAGAAATAAACATGTAGGTGTTTAATTATATCTGCGTTTTAGGGTGTATACTTTTATTAATTGTTAAGCGTTAATTAATGCTACGGATTTCTTTTCTAATCAATTAAAATATTACTCCACATACCGGTGATTACATAGATTTTGCGCATGCGCCTGAGCTCAAGCGACATTGTTTTATTGTTTTATTTTTTTTTAAAGCATGCATTAATATCGCCTGTAGTAAATTGGTTAGTAGTTTCGTAATTGTAGAGTTACTTGATCTTTAACTATAATTTATAAGTATAACTTATAATTAGTCTGTAAAGTCAAGTACATGCTTGTAGATGCTTTATCGAATTTTTATAGACTGAACTGGTATTGTTTGACTTACGATATTATGCTTTCTATTTGGGAATAGCTACTATTTTTTTTTCTTGTGTAATATTATCTGGGCTCCATAATTGCTTAAGAGTAAGTGTTATCGCTCATTTTTTTTTTAATTTCTTACTATCGCTTATGACTTTTAGTTATTTCACATGCATTATTGACTACTGCTGATGTCGAATAAACGTAGTTAAGAGATTCACGACTTTTATTCTCTTTGTATTGGCACCTATTTGGTTAGTTTAGAGGTGTTGGATGAAAATCAGGTGGTTGCCCGGGGCAAACTTACCTGGCGCCCTTATTGAGATCATTATTTTTATTTGAACCCAATTTGAACCCCTCCCATCTCCGCGAGAGCTGGCGGCAACTCCTACGGTCGTAGGTGGCGACTTATGTTTTAGCAAAGTCCAGCTGGTATTGTTGAAGGATTACTTTTTATAGGTATTATCATTAGCAGCTGTCGGTCGCAAGAGCTATAAGCTATATTAAAGGAATAATTTTCAAAGGTGTGCCAAAATCACAAATTCCGTAAATGCTAAAGAACATTCATCAAAGTCATCTAGGTATTTAAAGTTGTTTAAGAAGAGCCCGACAATTCCTTTACTGGACAGGTCAAAATGATGTCTGCGAAAAAAGAAGTTACACCAAAGATACAAAGATACTGTACTAGTAGAACAAATTCCTACAAACTCCCATAGCAAATAGTTGCATCAGACTTATTCGAACTGAAAGGAAAAACTTACATAGTAATCTGCGACAGTTGCTCCGGATACTTTGATTTTCAATAGCTAAAAAGTCAGTACTCATAAGTTATCGAACATCTTAAAAAATGGTTTTCTGTTCATGGAGTATCAGAAGAGTTACAAACCGACAATGGAATACAATATATGTCCAGAGAATTTAAGATGTTTTAAAAAAGTGAAAATTCAAGCATGTCACGTCCAGTCCTCTTCACCATCAAGACAGCGGACTTGCTGAAAAATCAGTACAAACAGCAAAGAACATACTAAGAAAATGTAGCATCGATCAGTTAGACGTTCAACTTATTGATTGGAGAAATACACCACGAAATGACCGCTTAAGTCCATCAAGCAGAATTACAAAATCACCAATACCTACAAGTGAAAACATGTTAAAACCAAAAATAATACAAGGACTCATAACTGAACTTCAACGATTGAGAGGCAAACAAGTTACATTAGTGTATTTAAATGAAACTCAAGGTCTCTAGTTAATTCCACAATATAATACAAGTTATTGAAAATTCTAAAAAATTGACAATTGTTTCGATAAATCAATATCATCGTCAGAATGACAGAAGTTACATTTCATTTTATGCCTACCTGATGTTTAGTAGTTATATTTTTGGCTAGACCAAGAAGTAACCTAACTTGTGATTGGCTTAATATATGTTTATAGAAAAAGAAGAAGATGTGATATTACAAATATTGAAGCTTAGATATTATTAGCCCTATGGTGATATCCTGGATATCATTTTTCCAATTAAGATCAGTATAACTGTGCAATGATATAGAAAACCAGGAAAACTATATCTGCTGATCTTTACAATTATCACTTAAGAAGACAGTTTATTAGTGGAGAATTCCCTAGATTTAACTGTTCATTGACAACTTCATATTGTGGGTTTCTTAAATGTCTTCTAATTTCCAGTTCTTCAAGGAAATCCAGTTCTTGTTTCTTTTCACAAATATGCAGCACTTCTAGTTCTGTGTTAGGTGTCAATGAATGATTGGTGTCAAGTAGATGTTTTGCGTAGTGGGATTTATCTGGTTGTTTTAATCTGTAAGCTCGTAAGTCAGACATAAAGTTGCGCACAGACATTGGGGCAACAGTAGTAGAAAAGATCAGTAATAATTCATAACATGAAGTTGTCAATGAACAGATAAATCTAGGAAGTTCTCCACTTTTAAACAGTCTTCTTAAGAAATAATTGTAAAGATCAGCAGAAATAGTTTTCCAGGTTTTCTATATCATTGCACAGTCATACTTATCTTAAATGGGAAAAAGATATCGCCATATGGCTTTAATATTTGTAACAATACCTATATCTTCTTATTTTTTCTATTCAATCTAGTCAATCACAAGGTAATTATTAAATATCAGGAACGCATCACATGAAATATAGTTTCTGTCATTCTGTTGGTGATATTTAGTAATATCGAAACAATTGTCAATTTATTAGAATTTTTATCATTTTTTCATTATATTGTGGAATTATGCAGAAACAGATTCATTTAAAAAAGTAACATTAACGTTGTTCAACAAATTTTTATATTAATTAAAACATTTTAACGTTTTAAATATGGAAAGTGTTTACCATTATTAATTGGTCGCACATAACTGAAGTCTTTCAGTTGTGCATAATACGCTAACTTCAATTTCGACAGCGAAATGTTTATAATGGCTTCCCGAATTCTATTTTTCATATCATCAGGTGTTTTTATAAACTAGATCAGTAGATCTAATGGAAACTCGCAGGAAATATAAGAACATAAACATCGACAAATATAAAGAAACCCAAACCAGCATTCAAAAATTAATCAGACACGCAAAAGAGAAATGAATGAATGATCGATGCCAAGAATTAGAAGAACTACAAAAGATACACGACCAGTTTAATATATACAAAAAAGTTAAAAAAATCACAGGAACAAAAAATAAAGCCCTACAGACCAACTTCCTTAGAACAGAAAATAGTGAAATAATTACAGACCAGGAAGAAATGAAAGAAGAGTGGCAAGATATATTCGAGAAATGTTCGATGATGAAAGGACAGAGCCAGAACTAGAACGCGACAATGAATTGACATTAAATATCTTACCATCAGAAGTAAACGCAGCAATAAAAACAGCTAAAAGTGGAAAAGCTGCAGGACCAGACAATGTATACACAGAAATGCTAGAATTTCTGGATCAAGAAAATCTCCAACGACTCACCGACCTCTTTAATAAAATCTTCAGCTCAGGAATGTACCCCCGTGATTGGCTCAAGTCAGTGTTCATACCGATTCCCAAGAAATACACATCAAGAAAGTGCTCCGATTTCAGATTAATTAGCTTAATGAGCAATACTTTGAAAATTATGTTAAAAATATTACATCGACGTATCTACTTGAAATGCGAACAAAATATAAGCGCCGAACAATTTGGGTTTAGATTAGGGCTGGGAACTCGGGAATCACTTTTCGGATTAACGGTTTTACTCGAAAAATGTAGAGACCAAAGAAAATACGTGTATCTGTGTTTCATTGATTACGAAAAGGCGTTCGATCGCATCAAGCATCCAACACTGTTACAACTGCTCCAAAAACAGGGTCTAGACTACGAAGACATAAGGCTTATAAAAAATTTATATTGGGAACAGAGAGGATATGTTCGGTTTGGTGACACCGTATCGTCAGAAATACCAATAGGAAGGGGAGTACGACAGGGCTGTGTTCTCTCGCCTCTTTTATTTAACATTTACTCCGAGTACATATTTCAGCAAGCGTTAGAGGACTGTGAAATTGGCATAAAGGTGAACGGTAAAATACTTAACAATATACGCTACGCAGATGACACTGTCATCTTCGCAGACACTTCAGAAGGCTTACAGGAACTAGTAGACAAGATTGTGAAATCAGGTGACCAACACGGCCTGAAAATAAATACAGCAAAAACCAAAACGATGGTCATCAGCAGAAATCAAAATCCAAAAGCCAATATACGAATATATGGTACTCCAATAGAAGAGGTGAGAAAATTCAAGTATCTCGGGTGCTGGTTTACCCAAAACCTGGAACCAGAGACCGAAATTCGAGCTCGAATTGAAAACGCAAGAGCCACGTTCGTGAGAATGAAGACATTTCTAACGAATGCCACCCTGTCACTCGATACTCGATACCGTTTCGTGAAGTCATACATTTATTCTGTCCTCTTATATGGCTCGGAATCCTGGACAATGGGAAGGAGGATAATGCAGCGACTGGAAGCATTTGAAATGTGGATCTTCCGCAGACTTTTGAAGATACCATGGACCCGAAGAATGACAAATGGAAATGTTATAAGAATGATGGGAACAGACAGGGAACTTTTACAACATGTGAAACAGCGCAAAACTGGTTATCTGGGACATGTATACAGAGGAGAAAAATATCAACTTTTGAGACTGCTTATGGAAGGAAAGATAGAGGGCCGAAGAGGACCCGGAAGACGAAAATGCTCATGGCTTAAGAATATAAGAGAGTGGACAGGATTAGACACATGCACCCTAGTGAGAGCAGCAAGAAATAGAGAGGAGTTTGCTGGTATTGTCGCCAACCTTCAGTAGTGAAGACGGCACTTGAAGAAGAAGAAGATCAGTAGAGGTACTAAGTCGGTTCTAACTCACTACTTCGAAAAACGCTCGCTAGGGTGCGCGACGGTGGCGGGTGATTTGAATGTGTCGCTGTGACGTCATCCATATGTTATACGGCATCCATTTTCTGTGACGTCACTCATCGTCTATTTTGCGCGCGCGTGTGTGTGTGTGTGATCCATCTTGTCCCCACCTACCACGTGGGTGTGTGCGTGACGTAGCAAAACACACATTTATCCAATTTTATAAAATCGAAAAAAAAATTTGTTTCGACCGGGATTCGAACCCTGTGCCTTCACGTTACTAGGCCATACCCTTACACTTATGCCATGAGGGTTTGTATCTATTTCCTTCCTTATTTACCATCATCCGTTGGTGTCATATAGGTAAGAAAACCACATTACTTTACTTTCGGCGAAGCAATAATGTGGTTTTCTTACCTATATGACACCAACGGACGATGGTAAATTCCAAATAAGAAGGAAATAGATACAAACCCACATGGCATAAGTCTAGTGACGTAAAGGTACAGGGTTCGAATCCCGGTCGAAACAAAAATTTTTTTCGAGTTTATAAAATTGAATAAATGTGTGTTGTGCTACGTCACGCACACACCCACGTGGTAGGTGGGGACAAAATGGATGACACACACACACACGCAAAATAGAAGATGAGTGACGTCACAGAAAATGGATGCCGTGTAGAACATATGGATGACGTCACAGCGACACATTGAAATCACCCGCCAACGACACCAGCGCCACCGTCGCGCACCCTAGCGGACGTTTTTCCGAAGTAGTGAGTTAGAACCGGCTTAGTACCTCTACTTAGATCTATGAGCTTACCCCATAAATGAAAATCCAGTACTGTAAGGTCGAGAGGCTTTGCCGGCCAAGGAAAAATGCTGTTCCTACCTATCAATTTATCCGGAAACTGCCCATTTAAAAAATGTTGGCCATTTCGAGCATAATGGGCTAGATATTCCTGTTGGAACCACACGTTTATTCTGTCCTCCAGAGGAATATCTTCTAACTAAAAGCATGCGCAAACAATGCAACATTCAGAACATCTATGATTGGGTAAAAACAAGGAAAAAAGAATGGGTCGATCACGTACATAGAATGGAACCTGACAGACTGGCTTACATGTTATGTAAGAACAATAAACCTTACACTAGAAGATCATCGGAAAACCCTAAGAAAAGGTGGGCAGATAAACAGGAGAAATCCTAGTCGAGCGAAGAAGAAGAAGAGTATTTCTCGATAAGTATTAGAATCCAGATTTCAGTACGCACTGATTAAATCTGGCAACATGGTAGTGAATTTATTTTGCAAGATAAACAAAACATAAACCCAAACTTTCTTAATACGATTTTTCTCATTGACAAATAACCCACGCTTGATGGAAGATATTTAACATCAAGGTCGGAGAAATGCAGATGAAAAAAGAAGTTTTTTCAAATCCTACCGGCCTAAATAGAGTACGTTTAACTGATTTACGCATCAGTTGTGACAGTATCATTTATAAAAATTAAAATATATTAAAATATGTTTCTATTTGATATATAAATGTTTAGATGAATATAAGTAATGTAAGCAAACCATTAATAATCAAATGTTTAAATATTTTCCTTTTGTACCTGTATAATAATAATAAACAGAGTGTCCATAAATATGATTCATTTATTGTTTAGTTTTCTTAAAAAACACCTCGTATTATAATAACACGGAAAAAGTCAATAGATATTCTCTCGTAGATAGAGAGATGATGATAATTGGAAGTCAGAATGTCTAGAAATATTAGATTTATAACAACAACACGAATAATAATATTGGAAAAGGTCAATGGGCCAAGACGTATTTGTACACTATTGCACATCGACCTTGAATTTATTAGTTGGTGTGTTGTGTGCGTTAAATTGTTTTGATATTCAATACTTTTAGCAACAGTTAATGAATAATTTTTTAGCCTTTTAATGTTTCTTGAAAACACGAGAAAGTTAATATATATTGTCAATATTCGGAAATATAATTATAAAATTGATGTATGTCATAGCAATGAATAATATGAAGAGTAAAGTCCATGAATCTTTCGAAATAGTTGGTAAGAAGAATAAATAAATGGGGCAAAAAAGCTGAGTTACAGTCGCCGTTAAACTATAAAACGTGACATTTTTGGGGCGATATAGAGCGAATGAGCTAGTTATCGGCCACACTTAACGTGATTATGTTTAATCGGTGCCTGTAATTAAAATATTGTTTATCTAAATTTATAAATTCTCATGCCTATAGTTTATAGTATTTTCTTTCAATTCAATGGTTCGAAAATGAGTCCTGGATTGACGTTTTCTGAAAGGATAAGAAAATGATGAAAAATGCATTTTGCACTGGTCTCGGCATCTTTCAACTGATTTCCGGCCATAATTGTCCCTATTTTCGGCCATGGCCGACAAAAATGGATAACGTCGTTCATTTTTCGGCCACAGATTTTTAAAGGAAAGAAAATGAAAGAGACAAAAACCCCATATAAAAAATATAAATAATTAGGTTAGACCCCCCTCTAGAGTGGCCGTCTGCCTGAACGACCCTATGTCCAATAAAGTCGACCCAAATCGCAGCTTGTACATTTGTAGATAACTAGCTAGAGACGTACTAAGGATACTCAACATTTTAATGACGAAAACAAATGTGATTTATTTCTTACATTTTATATAGTTTTATGTTTCAGATTTCTTGTAAAATTACAATATTTCAAAAGTAACTAACAACTTAAATCGTAGTAAAGTCCAAACGGTAAATATTTTAACAAAATTCGTACAATTATGAAATAAAAATTTTCTGATCAAAGTCGATGGTCTATGTCTCATGACCTCCCTTTTATATCTTATCTCAAAACCAGAAAGTAGCATTTTTTCTGTTGTTATCAAAGTTGGGACTTCCCTGAAATACTAATTACTGCTTAACCAAATAATGGTTGGTAAAAGTCGGGGTTATTTCCAACTCTTATTTCAGATTTCAGTTCAACTTACGATTCGATCAAAACATCTCTCTAGCTATTTCAATATTTTAGTGAGTTCGTTTATTGATACCTAGTTGCTCCGATATTATTGGTTTTCCGTTGGGGATCTTGCTTATGCGATATATAACATCATTGATCCTTTTCTTGATTAAGTATGGACCTTCCCAGATTTTGTAATTTTGGCCTTTTCTCCTCGTCGGGTTGTGTAACCATACTTTGTCCCCTTCTTTAAAACCGCCTACTGTGGCCTGCGTGTCATACCGACTTTTCATTCTGTTGCTGACAAATTGAAGATTTGTTCGTATCGTCCAGCCTTCTTCTCAATTGAATCACGTAGTCTTCGCCTGCTAGATCTTCTCCAGGCCGACAGCCCAATTCCAGGTCACAAGGAAGCCTCATTTCACGTCCAAACAGGATTTTCGCAGGTGTTTCACCCGTGGACTCATTGACGGCAGATCGATAAGCCAATGCGAATAGGGAAAGATACCGGTCCCAATCTCTCTGATGGCTGGAAACTACTTTGGACAGGTATTTTCCAATAGTCCTGTTCATTCTCTCGACCATTCCATCTGACTGTGGATGTAATGCTGTTGTCCTGGTCTTCTTCATTCCCAGCTTGTCGCAAATCTCCTGGAATAGATGGCTTTCGAAATGTCTTCCCTGGTCACAGTGGACTTCCAAGGGCACTCCATATCGGCTGATAAATTCTTTCACCAATACATCTGCGACAGTTGTGGCCTCTTGGTTCGGGATAGAGTAAATTTTCACCCACTTTGTGAAATAATCCATTACAACCAGGATGTATTTACCACCATTTTCTGTCGTCGGAAATGGTCCAGCGATGTCTAAAGCAATCCTTTCGAAAGGGCTTCCAACAATATACTGTTTCATAGGTGCCTTTCTCTTGCGATGTGGTCCATTACTCGTAGCACAAGTCGTACATTTCTTACACCAGTCCTTCACATCGTCGGAGCTGTTCATCCAATAAAACCTTTCACGGACTCGCTGAAGGGCTTTCTTCACTCCCATATGACCTCCCGATGGACTGTCGTGTAACTTCTCTTCAGAACCTCAGCTACTCTCGTTCTAGGGATAACTAGCTGTCTCCTCATATCGGAACCATCATCGTTTTCAAGGACTCTTTTCATCAGCCCTTCTTCCAGGACAAGGGAGTCCCACTGTGTCCAATACGCCTTGAGTTTCGGTGGAAATTTTGACACTTCTTGCCAGGTAGGTCGCCGATTTTCTTCCTTCCACTGCCGAAATTTCTTTAGGCAAGGATCATTTTCCTGATCTTCTCTGATCCTGGTGGGTGACCATTCCTCGTTGACTGCAGTATTTCTTGAAACTGCAGATTCGCTAGTTTCCGCCTTGTTGCAGTGGGAGCAGTCTGTTGGGCACGGCCGTCTGGACAAGGAGTCGGCATTTCGGTGACACTCGATGTTCGATGTTGAAATCGTACTCTTGAAGTCGTTCAATCCATCTAGCAATCTGGCCCTCGGGATTCTTGAACTGCATCAACCACTTGAGTGCTGCATGATCAGTCCGGATTAAAAACTTCCTACCATAGAGATACTGATAAAAGTGTTTCCACGGACTTCACTACCGCCAAAAGTTCTCTTCTTGTAACGCAGTAGTTTCGTTCTGGTTTGGAGAGGACTTTATTGAAATATCCCAGCACTCTTTCTTGCCCTCCTTGGATCTGTGAGAGCACTCCACCAATTCCTACGTTGCTTGCGTCAGTGTCAAGAATAAAGTCTCCCTCTGGTAAAGGGTATCCTAATATCGGCGCCGTGGTTAAATGCTTCTTCAAGGTATCAAAAGCCGTTTGACAATCTTCGTCCCATTGGAAAGCTCTTGCTTCTTCTGTAAGTCGAGTTAGAGGCTTGGCAGTATCTCCAAACTTCCTGATAAATCTTCTATAATATGTGCAAAGTCCAAGGAAACTCCTAATTTGATGTTTATCGGTTGGTTGCGGCCATTGCTGAATGGAAGCAATTTTCTCGGATCCACCGCCACTCCTTCATTGCTCACTGTATGACCTAGGTAGTTGACTCGGTTTTGGAACAGCTGTCATTTCTTCGGGTTTAACGTGAGCTGGGAGCTGGGAGACGTTTGAATACGTCTTCCAAATTCTTCAAGTGTTCGTCAAATGTCTTCCCCAGTACTACGATGTCGTCCAAATAGACCATGCATGTCTTCCAAGACAACCCTCTCAAGACATTTTCCTTAAGTCTTTCAAATGTCGCAGGCGCATTACAGAGCCCGAATGGCATGACGTTGAATTGCCAAATTCAGATCCGGTGGTAAAAACAGTCTTCTCTTTGTCTTCTGGATCCATTTCCACTTGCCAATAATCAGACTTCAGGTCCAAGGTTTGCTGCCGGCCAAAGTATCTAGCGTATCGTCAATTCGAGACAGAGGATAGGTGTCTTTCTTCGCCACGTTGTTAAGCTGGCGATAATCCACGCAGAATCTTGTAGTTCCATCCTTTTTCTTGACAAGCACTACTGGAGACATCCATGGACTAGTAGATGGTTATATTACTTTTTCTTCTGCCATCTCTCGAATTATTCTTTCAGCTTCCTCTCTCTTCGCCCGTGGAAGTCTTCGAGCTGATTACCTAATTGGCTTAGCATTACCAGTAACGATTTTGTGTTTGATGGCTGATGTTCTACCAGTCTTTCCTCCTTTTGGTACGAATAAGTCTCGATACTGCAAGAGAAATTCTATCATTCTCTTTTTTTCAGCTTGATCCAAAGATTGACTAGCTACTGATAACATCTGTTTGAATCTGGCATTAGAATTGTCAGTGGTCGTTGTTTCACGAACTATAGACGTCACTGGTGTGCAGGATCCAATCCTGGTTTCCGTCTTGATGGTAACTGGGTAATCATTCACGGTGAGACACAAATCCAATTGGGAATTGGCGCAGAAAAGTTCACGCATACGGTAATCGTAGCTGACATTAAAGAAGACCGAGCAAACAAAACATTACATTGGGGCCTTGACTCTGGTAAAACTACCAATGTCTTCTAACTTAGGGTGTGTTTCTGGCTTGCAAGGTTTCAATGTAATGTTTTGTTTGCTCGGTCTTCTTTTCTTCCGCAGGCGTGTCTTGAGTTCTTTTGTGTGTCATCTTTTTATCAGACCAATTATTCACTCTAGCGGCTGCTTCAAACTGTTTCACATAATTGGTCCACGACATTTTACCAATGAGACTGCGACTGCGGACCGCCACAGGTGAGGCCCCAACGTTCGATGTACTAATATAGTGGCTCTCAAGATCTCCAGATCTTACACCACTAGATTTTTTCTATGAGTTTATTTATAGTCAAAGGTTTATGTATTAATTAATTAATTGAATTTTGCAGTTTATTTATTGTAAAATACATACATACAAGGCCCACAATTCAATTTAAAAAAATCAACGATTACATCAAAACTGATGACGTCATTATTTTCACACATTATTAAAAAAAAACGGCATTTAAAATTGAAAATTTTAGGATTTTTATCTAAAATAAATAAGTTAAAATGACACCTGTATTGGTGCTATTCGTAACAACTTGAGTCCAAAGACTCCAAAATATATATTTTCATTTATGATCGACGTTTTATGTTACACACTGTACAAAAGCAGAGATAAAATTTTTTATTTTGGTTCGATAGTAGAAATACATTTTTTAGGAAACAAACAATATTTGTATTTTTATAGCAAGAAATATACAAAATACTTGCATGACGAACAGTTCCGTTTCAAATTTTTTGCGTGTCATAATAGTTATTTGTAAAACAAGTGTCACAATAACTTGTTTTGTAGTACGAGTGAAGTTTGCGCTAAGCGGTGTGTTGCGCAAATCACGAGTACTACAGAAAGTCATTGTGGCACAAGTTCTACACAATATTTTTTATAATTCGCATTTATTTAATTATTTAAATAAACTAGGAAGAGTGGTTTGAATTTAAGTTGGCAATTCTGTAGATGATTTTATTCAGCAATTCTGACTTGTGACATATTATAACCGAATAATTATGTAAATTGTAAAGAAACTTTCATTTAAGCAAAAAGAGGATGATTATTTGTTTAAAAAAGAGCTTCTTCGTATATGCTCTTGCGATCTATTATCATGAACAGAATTATTTCTGTAATACATCTTCACATAGATATCTGGTAATTTATGCCAAAAATCGAACGTTCCGTATACCCATATATTGATCCTATACAATATAAAAATAAACAATTGACAAATCATTGATAAATAAACGTTAGCGTACTTTATTCATTAATATTTTTAATATATAAATCATTCTAATTTATCTTTAATATAATAATTTGCTAGCTAGAACAACGCTAGACCATTTTATTTATAATTTGCCAAGGTTAAAGTCAAATGTCAAATAAAAATATAACTAAATACAGTAACCAACTGTACACTAAAAATTACTATAACAGCTTCATTGTGACACTGTAAACAATGTTATAATGAAGTCTCTTTTATACGCGAATTATAAAAAAAATATTAAAATCTCAAAATAAACTGTTTGAGTTTTAGTTGAAAAGTGGAAAAGCACGTTTATCGCATACGTTAACAATTTTCAAGTTTATTTTTAAATTATAATCACCGAAATTCCATATTTACTTAAACAACACAAATAATTTAAAAATAATAGCCCAGAGGAAATAGACCGAAGATCGGAGATATCAAGTTACATGCAATGTTTAAATTAGCTAAATTAATATTTGTGGGACAATGGCTCGATTTAAGTAGGAAAAATTGTATGTCAAAGACCATATTTAAAACGCAACTTTCTATTAAAAATTATTAAGATACGCTATATCATAGATTATTCTTTCAAAACGTAGTAAATTAAAATAAAAAATCGATTTGTTTCGGGAATTTTTCATGTTACTGTTTATTTAGCTAATAGTGAGTTTACTCGTTACTTTACGGACGCACTGTATAAATTAGATGAAAACAAGAGCAGTAGTTATATAAATTAAACCAGTGTTTCAAGTACCATAACAAAATTGTTAATAAACTCTATAAAACGTGACAGTGTATAGGAATATTCAATTAATTCTGAGAAATCATTGAGACTCACAGTCTGCTCGATTCGAAAACAAATTTAATGGAAACTACATTTAAATTTTAATCATACTAAACGATGTATCTCCGCGTGTGAAAAATATTGTATTGATAAAAACATGTTTCTCGTTGTGATATAACCGCAATAAAAAAAGGAAAATGACCGCTGTTGTAAATAGTAACTTAAAAATTGATGGATATATTTTTCCAGACGCCCAGTTTGAAATTACTTAAAAGATCTCAAGTATTAACCATAAATTTGATTTGAAAGTGAAGCTTACATATTGGAGAGAATGAAAAAAACATTAGTATGAGACCTTCCTATATTTAGTATTTTAATTTAAAGTATTGGGGTTTTTTAATAATTGAAGAGCTATTTACAAAAACAACCAAAGTCAGAAAAGTCGGTTTTTCATATTTCTATATAATTTGACGATATATTCATTTAATATTATAATTTCAACTAATAATCGTTAAAATGTATTTAATAATAATTCTATAATTATTAAATACATTTATCGACCGTCTAACGATCATTTTTAACCCGCATTTATGGAGCGCCATCCTACAAAATGCATTCCTTACTCTAAACAATATTAACCTATTTATATTTAATAACATCTTAAACATAACACCAGACAATTAACACTACCTTATATCTCGTTCTATTAAGAAGAATTATATATGTATTCTAGCACTACAGACTGTGTAGGTCCATCAGTGCTATTCTTGAGTACTCGCAAATTTCAAGATCACTCGCGATTTCCAATAGTTCGAACGATACTAACATTTTCGTATTATTGACCACTCGCGACGTTCGCAAATACTCGCAGTGAGCAGCGAGTGGAGCATAGTGGTCGTGAATTTCGAGAGGAACCGTTTTACGCATGCTTTAGTCTCTGCTACAAATTCCATCTATCCCAGATCTATTCTAACCTAACTTCAATTTGTTGTTTTTAGTTTTGTTTAATTTTTTTTGGATATTTATTACGTTTGAGGTTAATTATATAATGGATTATTTACAACATATAGCAAAACATTGAGAAAATGCTGAAGTATCACCTCAGCCGCGTAATAGGATTAATAATATTGATCCGTTTCATCTGTTAAGTGAACATCAATTTACACAAATGTTCAGATTATCCAAAGACTTGGTAAGATATCTCATAGAATTCTTAACACCTCACATGAGACCTCGAAACAGAATTACAGATTTGTCTATCACAACGAGAGTAAGTTTAAATAATTATTATTGTGCATTATATGGTGATAGCAATATACATTTCAGATTTTAGTTGCATTAAGATTTTTTGCTTCTGGAGGGTACCAAATGGACATTGCCAGAAATTTATTTGTATCAGTTTCGCAACCATCTGCATCTAGATGCATAGAGGAGGTATCCTTCGCATTAAATGAAGATGTCATTATTAGCCAGTGGGTCAATTTCCGAGAAATTTTGAAGAACTCAATGCGGTTAGGCAAAAGTGAGAATACACTTAAATGTTTCATAACTAAAATAATAGTATTTTGAAAATATGTATTGTCTGCAGGTTTCATCAAGATCATATATAATTTCCCAGGTGTGGTAGGTTGCATTGATTGCACTCATGTTGCGATACATACCCCCAAAGTAAATGATGAAGAACATCCCGAACATGTTTATGTGAATCGTAAAGGATACCATTCCATAAATGTTCAGTTGGTAGGAGGTTTATACTATTTTATTAATTTGCAACTTATGTCAAAAGTTTAACTAAATATGTTAAATTTGCTCCATTCTTCTATTGAAATTGCATAGATTTAATTTTGAAGAATTAAAAAACCATTTCAGTTATTCCTTAAATTTAACATTCAACCCGTTTTTATCTCACATTTGTATTATTGTAAACTAAATTTTGGTACACCATTTATACTGAATTATTTTCCTACTCTTCAGATTTGTGATAGCAAGCTAAAAATAACAAATGTGCTTGCACGTTATCCGGGAAGTACACATGATGCTTACATTTGGAGGAATTCCAATGTCCTGCAAATGATGAGGAATTTGCATGCTGAAGGATATCTGGGATATTACGTTTTAGGTATGTACCTATTGTAATTTTACAGAGGTTTTAATCAAAACGGTGTGCCTGAACTATCTTAAAGTACAAATATAGTGGAGCATTGATGCAAGCAACATGTCGACATCAGTGCAGGATTGAATGGTACGTAAATAATTGGAGACGAACACAGTGAAGATTCATTGAGCGTTTTAGTCCATCGCTGTAAGCAATTTATAAAAATCGAGGTCAAACAAAACTCGATCTAGCATCTTGCATCGACGCTACACTATATTTGTACCTTGAAGTATTTGATTTTGGAATCATTTGTACATATAGTAATGTAGAATAGCCCCATGAATCTTGAAAAACGTTGATACTTTTCAACTTAATGTATATTGTAAATTAGTTAGGGGTACTATTGAAATTGAATGGATGACATAAAGCATCAGAAAATAAAATTGAATAATGTATAAGAAAATAAACACGTTGCTTCGATTTGTACTTGTACAGAAAAATGGAATAAAAAAATTGAAACTAAAATCGAGTACTGTAAGATGGCTTACGCATAGGAATTTGTTGTGAATGTACAGTAACATCATATTTTGCAAATAATGATTTTCTTAAGTGAGGATTCTACCATTACTCTGTACGCAATTCATTATGTGACACCCCAACATATATATCAATAATTATTTGTTATTAGGTGATAGTGGGTACCCTTTAAGAACATGGCTGTTGACGCCATTTGACCAAGAACCACCTGAAGGAACTCCAGAACGTACTTATAACAGGAGACAAAGGTCAACCAGAAATACAATAGAAAGGTGTAATGGTGTCCTAAAGATGAGGTTCAGATGTTTATGCAAATATAGAGCATTACATTACAAACCCCCTGTTGTATGCAGAATAATTAATGCATGTGTCATATTACACAATATGTGCATAGAATACAATATACCACCTGTAAGGGATTATGAACAAGTTGATGTTGATCTGGGCATTTTTATTTTATTAATCATAATGATGAGGATGAAGATAACCCTGCGCAAAGGGTTAATCCAGAATTAAAAGCTGGAAGACGTGTTAGAAGAAGATTAATTAATACTTTTTTCAACAATTAATGTGTTAGGTATATTATGAAATTTTGTAATAATTGGGTATTACTTACCAATAAATGTCCGATTACAAATTACTAAAATATTGTATTGATATATAATGAACATTCTTAATAACAGAAATTATGTTTAATATGAGAGTTTATTAAATTGAATTTTGACCTAAACATTATCATTTATTACACCACCTGCCATCCTACTAATTAAAAGCCCCCTTTCAACTAATTAAGGAATATCAAACTGAAGAAGGTAAATAGAAAAGATACCTAAAGAAGGCAGTAATAAAATTTCTTATTTCAAACTAAGGTACAGTTTATTTAAAAAAATATACCTGACATTAAACAACACAACAAAAATAGTCAAAGATTAAAATAAACAAATGAAAACAATCTATTAAAATGATAGAAATTATTTTTTTAGTTTGCTTTTGATGGGAAACCAACCACAATATTATTTTAAACTTTATTTTCAACATTCCGGTAGTGTCGTTCTCAAGAAACGTTTAAAATAATATTGTGGCTTGATTCCCATAAAAAATAACATGCCACAAGGAATGTACAGAAAATTGAATGTTCAAAGTAACAAAAAAAAACAGCTACATTCATTTAGGTAGAAAATTAGCATAGACAATCATATAATGATTGTCCCACATGTGCCAACATCCCTATATATTCTGCGGTGCTTTCCATTGCTTTGACAGATTTTTCTTTGGCAACTGCAATCCTTTCCTTGGCAGACATAATACGCACTAGGAGAGCTAATTTTTTTTCATAATATACAGTTTTTATTTTGTTTTTATTATCTAATGAAATTTTATATTCCTGAGCTGCTTGTGAGCTGTAAATTTCCTTTCAATCGTGGCATGCATAGAGTCGGCCTCCATTTGTGTATGCCCCTTTTCTAGAAACTTCTGACAAATTGTAATTTTCTTCTCTATTGCTAACTTTAACAAGGCATTTGAAATGGAGGTGTTTCTATTTTGACCGCAGCATCCATCGCTATTGAAAATTAACTGTTCATTTAAACCAATATCTTTACTTTCTTCGGTAATTAAGGCTTGCAATACTTGCTAACTCATTTGATCCGACGCCCCCTTCAGTTTCGTTCCATATGAAGCAATATCCATCCTTCGTTTTTACATTAAATATAGTAAAATTGTGTACAACTATCTTCATTTTATAATAGAGAAGGGAAACTGTTGATTTAGGACATAGAAGGACAGACTGCAAGTCCATTGTGTAAACTTTATGTTTCTCGCCTTTTTTATCTTTATCTTTCTCTTCTTTAGCTTCTACTTTCTTCTTTTGGTGTAGCTGGTACTCAGCTTCATTAAAATTACCAACTTTTTGAGCCACACAAATAGAGCACTCGTCTTTTTTTGGTACGAAAATACTTAAGTTCGTGTCATCGAAGGTAGTTAAAAACAGCGTTAACGATAATGGTTGTATGCTTTTCTCCGGGCACCAGCTATTAGTATAAAGTCGGTAAACTTGAGACTTCGAAGTCCACAATGGCTCAAGATACAATTTGGTCGTCCTGGCCCGACAATAGTGAGACTCCATTTTTGGCAGACTCTCAAAAAATAAATATAAATTTCGTTTTCGTTCCTCGAAGATAGCAAGTCTAGAGAATCTTCGTCCGGTTTCAGCCTCTTCTAACAAGTCCCCTGTTAGGTGTGATAATTGATCTTCATCCTGATTACCTTTCTTCTTCCAGGAAATAGCAGCGGACTCGCCAATGGAGAACGTATTTAAAAACATATTTTTACATACGCGCAGTTTTGTTTCTTTTAATTGTAAATGGTAGGAATAACTATACGAACGTCTGGATTTCTCATCTTGCTTTCTATCTCTTGGTCTTTTACTTTCTTCTTGGGTAATTAACATTTTTACATACACCTTTTTTTCACCGTCACTCATTTTCCAAAAATCTTTAAACAATTGCGCTCTGTTTTCTTCGGAAAACTTTGTACATTGTAGCTTAGAGTTATTTTTACCTCATTTTCATTTACATATTTCTTTAATTTTTCTTTCATTTTTAGGGATGGTATATACCCAGCGCCCATCAACTTTCCTTCTTCCTTGGTATTCTTTTCCACGCTCCCTTTTACGTTTATTTTTATTAGCCGACCAATTACTTTCATCTACATGTCGTCGTTTCTGTCTACGCTTTTTATTTATTTCGGTAGATTTTTCTAATTCCGGTTCTTCTTCTTCATCTGCAGTTGGTACATAATCCGGCTCATGATCTTGACTTTCATTGTTATTGCGAAGAATAACGATTACTTCCGAATTCGGACCAGGTTGTTCCTTAGTGATCTCTTGTTCAAGAATTTGCTCTTCAGTGTTTTCTTCAAGCTGGTTATCCAAATGGAGTATGTAAACTGGGACATCGTGGGTCACAATTTCATCGTTGTTTGGAAAAATTAGATTCTTATATGATCTAGGATCAGGTTCATTAATAGTTATGTAATGCTCAGTGAATTCTTTTGCATCAGAATTGTCATTGTTCGCAATTGAGGCATTAGAACTACATGTCGGGATTTCAAAAAGAAGTTCATTTTGTAAAGCCATTTTCAAAATTTTACTAGCACGAGAGCCTGACATCCTAAAAATAAAATAAATAAAATTACCTATAGACAAGCTGGGATACTTTAATAAAAAAATATAAATGGCCGAAATGTTTTTAAATGAACAATTGTTAATAAACTTTATTAAGATCAATATAAAAAGAAGCCTGGTGTAAAATAATTATTTGGGTATTATGTTTTGAAAATGGACTAGTGAAAAAGCTCCTACATTACACTCTCTAGTACTAGAAAAATAGTAGGTATAACTTACAAAAAGAGTATTGCAGCACGATTTAAATAATATAACCATTTGTGTTAAAACGTTACCCTTCAAAGCTAGTAAAGTAAGTAAAGGAATTCGTTTTATGATAATAATAATAGCCACTGTGTAACCCATGCAATATTAAAAAACAAATAAAAAACGTTTTAACTTACGTTACTTAGAATGCTTCTGTCGAGACAAAACACTGCAAATACAATTTTTAATTAAAATACTATCAACTAACAGCAATAATTACACTAAACTTGCTTTAACTACTTGTTTCACCGAATTAGTAAACACTAAACAAAATGCGGGAGATACGAGGTTTTCCTTAGCAAATAAAGCGCGGTGGAGTTACGAGGTTTTCTTTTTGTCGAATATTAAATTACAGCAAAGTTCTGGAGATCCAATATTTTCGCATTATATAGGTTTAGCTATTGTGAAACAGTGGCACCAAAAGGTCAAATTCACAAAAATGTGGAGTTACGAGGTTTTCTTATGAGGGTATCGATATGCGATATACATACATGGCACAAGTAACTAAGTATAGAGAAGAAAACCGGCCAATGGTCTATTTGGACGAAACTTGGTATGATACACACGACACGGTTAAGAAATGATCGTCTGCTGGGTCAAAAATTTGTATGCCAACAATGCCTGCAAATAACGAATTTAGACATATTATCGTGCATTGCGGTGGAAATGAAGGATGCGTTCCAAATGCTTCAACAATATGTGGGAAAAAATGGAAGATTGCAACGTTGACTATCATAAGAACATGGATGCTAATATTTTTGAAGAATGGTTTGCATTCACATTGATCCCGAACTTAGAGCCAAATAGTGTTGTAGTTCTTGAGAACGCTTCTTATAATTCACGACAGATCAATAAAATACCAAATAAAAGCGACAAGAAGACCGAACTACAAATTTTTTTAATGGATAATAATTTGTACTTTGAAGATTCGTATACAAAACAACGCGGATTGAAGTTTTACAGACAAAGAAATTTCAGAAATTATACGCCCTAGAGAGTATTGCTGAAAAACATGGACACTCTATATTGATACTTCCTCCTTATTTTTGTATTTTCAATCCCATCGAGTTAATTTGGGCACAATTAAAACAGAGTATTCGGCGTAACAATACATTTCCTAAATTTGATACGAAAGTCGTCGACCTGATTAAAAGAGAAGTAGCTAAAATTACCAAAGAAGACTGGCAGAAAAGGATTTTTTGATAATTGGTTTTCTTCTTCATAATTATTCGTTCAGTGCATCAAGTAGGAATCTTTGGTTTAGGTACAATTCAAATAAATATAAATAGTTTTCCTGGTCTTACTTTCACATCAGATCAGGAAATGAAAAAAAATGGGAGAGGTTCTATTGGAGAAAAGCAAACCACAATAAATGGTGTTGATCTCAGAGTCATAAAATGGTTAGATAACAGATCTGTTCATTTGGCGTCTACATTTCCTTCTACTTATCCCACAAAAGAAGAAAAAAGATTTGATACGCCAAGAAAAACTTATAATTCTGTCACCTTGTTACGGTTTGGAATGAGTTATGAAAAGTATTCGCTATAAATGACCAAAGGCTTACTTTGAAAATGGAAAAATATATAACTTTTAATTCGTCTATACTGATTCACACTTTGTAAAACAAAATCATAAATATTAGAATGTGTTTATTTTAAAGTGAAAAATAACCTTTATTGTTTACAATCTAATGTTCTTCTTTTTCATTGAATTGTTTGTTGATCTGTGATTATCAAGTAAAACAGCACTCAACGTTTTGGCTCACTAATTACTTCTTTATAGGTTAATTAGCCTTACCTGGCTTAATAACATAAACATTCAATATCTGCTTTAGAAACCTTGACTTGTACCTTGTCATTTTTTTTTATAATTTTTTCTTTTTGAAATGGCTGCTTTTTTAACCACATGGGTTACA
Source organism: Galeruca laticollis (assembly GCA_963921935.1). Lineage (NCBI taxonomy): Eukaryota > Metazoa > Arthropoda > Insecta > Coleoptera > Chrysomelidae > Galeruca > Galeruca laticollis. Next base: position 110,629,607 of record OY998178.1, on the reverse strand, counting down.
ATTTTTCGAAGCAATTTCGGATTTAAAATAGCCTGAAAACAAAAAGGAAAATAGTAAATTAAGCTTATGAGTTTTTATCTTCAAAGGAATTGGGGTGAAGCCTTGAGGGGGATCTTTAATTGTTTAATTTATTTCACTTAAAAGCCACATACCACCTTTGGTAAGTTAATCAAGTTGCTTGTCATTGCTTGTTATTCTTTTAATATTAGGCATCTAGTTATAAATTCTATAATTCTTTTAGGCTTTTTTTTGTTTTATTCATCTTACAACTAACTAACCTATATGTGCTGCTGTATGGAACACCTAGAGTAGGGCACTTTTCAATACATAACTGAAATTATGGTTATTATCAAGGTAACCACCTTTCTTTTTATGTTTGCTTCTGATTTAGATTGTAATGGTAGAGACGAACCCGTAGGCCTACATGTACATTTAAAAGTAGTAAGGCTGAAGAGGGTGCGAAAATTAGCTTAACCCTTATTATTAAAATACATAATAATAAAAGTATGTAATAACCTGTCCAAATATTGTATCTACATACAATACATTTATAGGAGGAGTACATTTAGTAGATGGTCTACTGGCCTACTATAGAATCCACATTCGATCCAAAAAATATTATTTGCGATTATTTTATCATTTCCTGGACATGGCTGTTGTCAATAGTTGGCTACTTCATAAACGGGATTGTAAAGCACATAATTATACCAAAAATGAAATAATGGACCTCTTACTTTCAAGTCATCAGTGGCCGAAATTTTATGCAATCGAAATAATAATCCCCTGAAATACTGCAGACCTTCTATAGTATGTACAAAAAGTACGAGGAGTAATAAACCCTAATTAAGTATGCAAAACCTTTACAGGGAGCACCATGAAATTTTTGATAAATCTCATACTTTAAATTACATTTCTTCCGTAAATCTAAAAACCAGGTAGATCGACCCCGTATTTGTTTCAGTTGTAGCAAAGTTTAGGGTTTATTCATTGTTAAAGGATTAGCAGATAAGCAATAACGCAATGCAGTGGTGTATTTTGGGAAAAAATACGTTTTAAATTATAATATAATAAAAAATGAAAAGAAATAATTATTGGAATACATTTATTACTTACATTTTATTCTATATCCGACTCGGAAGAGGAAGAATCGTTGTTGACATTAATAATAATAGGGTCGATTAAATCATCACAAATATTGTCAATTTTCCACATATTTGCCTCTACTTTGATAACATGCTCGATACAGTTTGTCCAATTTTCCTTACTCACATGACTTACAGCACTCTCAAACAATTTCACAACATCGTTTATTTTAAAAGTAGTATTTTTTTTCCAACTTCCTCCTTTACCTGAGCCCATATTAATTCTATGGGATTAAGTTCACAATGATAAGGGGGAAGTCGAAGAACCGATATACCACGAGAAGAAGCCATTTCTTCTACAATGTAGGTTTTGTATTTATTCTTGTTCATTTTTGCAATTCTGTAAAGTTCTTTCCTTAGTGGATCTTTTGGAAACTTAATATTTTTCGAAATAAGCCACTCCAAAAGCTCTGCTTTACGCCAACGACTTGTGGGCAAAGCTTCTCGTAACCGTGAATGGTAACTTGCGTTGTCCATAACAATAACAGCCCCTTTTGGAATCAGATCCAACATTTGAACAAACCATTCCTCGAAGACATCCCCATTCATATCTTCGTGATAGTCCACCGTTCGTTTAGAAATATAAGTTAATAATCCACCATCAACAAAACCTTCAGAACTTCCAACATGGACAATGATAAGTCTTTTTCCTTTTCCAGATGGTGGCTGCAAACCTAACGACAAACCTTCCACGAATGCCTGCCTTCCGCTTAATGTTTTCATCTTGCCAAGATTTGGAAACTGTATATCCAGCATTTATCCATGTTTCGTCTAAGTAGAAGATTTTCAAATTTTGTTCTCTGGCATGTCGAATGCTTCTTAAATAGTCTCTTCTCCAAAAAACTATTTCCGCTTTATCTATCAAGAGAGATTTTCTATTATGTTTTGTATATCTGAAACCCACATCTTTCAAAAGTTTGCATAATGTCATTCTGGAGAATTTTGGATAGTCCGTATCTTCTTGCACTGATGTCATAATTTTGTCAAGTGTTGGAATTTCCTTTCGTAAGTAAAATCCATGGACTTTACGCCTTAGTCTTTGTTTTAATGACTCATCGATCTCAATTGGTTTTCGGCCTGAAGGAGTTTTAGGGGGTTGAAGAGTTCCATTCTTGCTTTCTTTTAGTAATCTATAAATTGTTGATTTAGCAACATACAACATAGCAGCCGTTAATTCCACAATATCATCAACACTTGCACTTGGATCCTTGTTTTTCAATGATATATAACAATTCAATATCAGAGTTTTTTCATTTAAAGATAATGGACCTGTTTTTGGTCGTTTAGATGGTCCTTGGCTTATCGACATTGTTTGGTACTTGCACAATTAACATTCAACAAATGTTTTAAATATATTCCAACTGTTTACAATATTATGACAACAATACAACTTCATACAACTTTACTCAAAGAACTAATACTAAGTACTGATTTAATGTACCTACTTTCTTTTAAAATAATATTCCCGATAATGTTTCTAAGAAAACTGGGTTGTTTGGAAAATCCCTCTCAATAATCGAATAATCTGTAAATAGGTGTAATCGTATTAAGCCGATTACAGTAGGCCACTTGCCATTTAAAATTTCTGAGAAAAATTCTCCAAACACTACATATAGGAGTAATACAAATAAAAAATATTATGAATAAACGGGCATATCCGAACTCTGCCACAAAATAAAATTTTACCTGACTTGTATCAATTTGAGGATTACTGAAATGTTCGAACTGTGCCGCAACCATTTAGTTTAATCCTATTAGAGTCATTAGGGTTTATAATAGATAAAATCGGAGGCCCATAGAATTATGTATATTTCTGAAAGGTTTCAAAGATTTCTTGAATTAAATATTTTGAAGAAATCTTGATTGTTTTGATCGATATTTAGGGGATTAGGGGAAGGATGTTGATGCACTTACACTATTGCCTAAAAATCAGGAAGAAGTATTTAATAGTGTTCGTGAATTACAATTACAAACGAACCGAGAAGAGGAATTTCTATTAACAGCAGACCAGGTATTTAAAATTATTGTGTTCTCCTGTTTTTCCAACCTTAATTTTTTATGTAATTCGGATTGTATTTTGATGGATGGGACTTTTAAATACTGTTCAACTTTTTTTTACCAAATGTTTACCATTCATGGTTTTAAAAACGGCTATTACGTACCTCTTGTTTTTTGTTTGCTGCCGGACAAATCAAGTCAAACATATTCAAATTTGTTTTTGATTTTAAGACAAAAATGTAAAGAAGTAGGCTTAAATTTTCAACCTAAAGAAGTCGTAGTAGATTTTGAACTAAGCATTCATAACGCTATATATGAATGTTTTGGCAGAGATCAAATTCTTTTTGGTTGTAAATTTCATCTCTGTCAAGCTTGGTTTCGTAAGATTCAGGAGTTTCATTTGGTACAAGAGTACAGACAGAAAGGTTCTGTAATTGGCGAATACTTAAAAGTACATTTCGGTATTATGTATCTTAGTCCTGAGGAAGTTGTAGAATTTTTGTATAATGAACTACATTTTTTGCTTCCGAATGACGAAAGAGTTATAGAATTCCGAAATTATGTCAATAAAACATATATAACGCAAAATTCGATATTTCCAGCACTTATTTGGGCAAATAATGCATCCTTTTTTAAGAGAACAACGAATTCTTGTGAGAGTTTTCATTCGCATTTCGGTGCTTCATTTTACAAAGCACATCCAAACATTGTTCAATTTACTAGTGTGTTATTGGATTTACAAACGGAGGTATACGCGAAAATTCGTTCGGCAAACCAAAGCCAGAAAAAAACCAAAAAAACTATTAATGTTAAAATTAATTTCATTAATGATCATTTGGATCAATATAGGAAAAATGTTATTTCTCGCTTTATGTTTGTGAAAACGGTTGCATGTAAAAATCTTCCACACGTTTAATTTTTTGTTTTTTTTATATGTTTATGTATATTGAATATATTTTATTGTAATGTAGATGTAATTTTTTAGAAGTGGCAAATATACGTTGAACATATATGTATGTTATTAATATTTTCTTATATTGAATTTGAGTACCTAAAGTTCAAGGTAAATTGTTAAATCGGATTAGGCTATTAGACCCCTACTGGTTTGGTAGTTAATCTCCAAAATTTTAAACACTGGCAGAGTTCGAACAACCCGTAATGACTACCTGCATTTTGTGGCAGAGTTCGGATACTCCGGAATAAACTGTGCTGCCTTTCTTTATCAAACTTACTAAAATTTATGTACCTCTATCACTTTTTTTTATTAAAATTAGTACATCCCGTTACCTCTGACCTAAATAGTATATTCTTTAGCATAGCTGCAACTCATTCGTTCAATACAAAATGTACCTTACGGTATACCCTCTTAAAATATATTTTGGTACGTCTATGAAATCTACTTAAATGAATGATTTATTACACCCTGTCCTTTCTATATAGACCACAGTAGCTACATTGAAAAAATGTATTTAGCAATAAAAGAAAGGACCAACGAAATCAATTCCTGAATCGGAAATCAGAAGAAACAGCATTGGCCACTTTGCAGATGTAAAAGATGACCGTCAGAGGTCTAAGAAACCGGGATGTTCTGCCCTTACATCAGTTCAGTGCATAAAGTGTCAAATATTTTATACTTAAATAAAACTAGAAACTGTTTCATGGACATGCATCGATAGAAATATAAGTTATTTGTTTGAAATAATTAATTTTCAATTAGTTTAGTATAACATCTTTCCGTCATATACCTTTGTATCATAAATGAGACATACATCTAGTTTCTTTAACATTGTGAAGAAGAAAATGTTTTTAACCAATTGTCTTCTTTTAAGCGCAACTTACACATAATAATTACGTATACTTTTTTTCTGACCTTTATGGTGCTGTGGTATAAAAGAGGTTAAACTTCAAGAACCCATAAAATAGGTGAAAAGGTATGTATTTCAAAAATCTACCGAAATCTAGCGATTTTTTCCGAACTTTCTACCGAAACTGTAGGGACGGAAGGTGGCAACACTGGACAAAACTCATTTATATACATTACTTGTTATTGTTAATATTTTACTATTACAGATCATGTATATAATATGTGTATAAATAACTGCCCGTGCTTTTTGATGGAAATCTCCGATTCAGCTACATTGACCTTTATTACTAAACCGTTTATAATTTTATTTTTTATAATTCGAAACAGGAAAATAATTACACAATTTAAATCATACGCCAGGATAAAATTTTATTGCAAGAAAACGAAATTTTTAACATCTAGTCTCAATTTTACACATGAGTAGTTCGAACGGATTGAGAAATGACATCAATACTCTCTAATAAATTAAAAATTACTTTCGTTGTAGTTTAGTCAAGAAGTGAGTTTCCTGCGAAAAATCGTTAGAATTGTGTCAAAAACAAAAACGAGAAATCAACTTTCAAGAAAGGAGTATTATTCTTTTCTGGAGATGAAAATTTCAATTACAGTGAAACCTGGTTAATTGGGATCTCAAGGGACCAAGACATATGTACCAATTATTGAGGGTTTCCAATAATCAATCCAGTTTTCCAATTAAGCAGGTTTAAAATTATAGTTGTCTCATTCACAGAGGCCCTTGCTTACAGAGGTCGAAACGTGCCGTTATTCCATTTTTAGAGGTGGAAATAAAAAATGCGTATTTTTGGTGTTATGAATTTAATGTAGGTATGAATGAACATACATAATGTATTGCGTCGAAAAAAAAAACAATACGGTAACGTTTATGTTTGTTTATACTTGATTGGTAGTTGCTGAAACCCGTTTCTCGATAGAATAAATTTGATACCAATATTTGACATTTCAAAATACTTGTGTAAGGTTTCTAAAGCTTCCATTGCCGCACGCTTTGAAATTTTCACTGGAGTCTCTTCACAGTCTTCACCTTCTTCTTCTATGTCCAAAGAAGAATACATAGCAACTATGTCACCATCATTAAGTTCCTCTGAAATGAGTACATTATCATCCATAGAAACGAAGTCCTGAAAAGTCGCCTGCTGCTCATTTAAGCCATTCCTACATGTGGTAAATCTTCTATTCCATTCTGGAACCGTTGCACAGATCTCCAGCTCCTCTTGTAGGCTCTCAGGTTCAGATACATTCGTCACTTTGAATCCAGCTTTTTTGAAGCAATGACTAATTGTGGTTTTGCTAACATAAAACCCAGCTTTTCTTGCAAATCTCATGGCCTGGAGGATGTTGATTTCGGGGCTTTTATCCTCTTCTATAGATTTGAGAACATACTGAATACTTCCTTCCTGTAGTAAACATTAAAGTTGTTGATAATAGCCTGATCCATGGGCTGCAATTTACCTGTGAGTGGTATTGGCGGGTAAGTGCAATAATGTAACATAGTCTAATTTGGGTGTATTGTTGTGAGCTGTGCAGTTGTCGACAAACATAATGATTTGTCGTTCACTTTTTTTAACCAATCTGCAAATAATTCAGGCCCTTTTATTGTTTTGATAATTAAGTCAACGTTTTAATACCCTTGAAGCATCTTGGGCTCTTAGATTTTCCAATTAAAAGAAGTGGCAGTTTTTCAGTTCCAGACATATTCGCACTTACAAGTACAGTGACGCGATCTTTACTCAATTTACCACCATGGTAAGGCTGACCTTTCAACGTAAATGTTTTATCTGGTAGACACTTGTAGAATAAGCCAGCTTCATCGGCGTTGAATACGTCATCGGGGGAATAATCGTGTAATAAAGCTGGAAGGTTTTTAATCCACTCATTACGCTTGTTATTGTCCACAGAATTGCTCTTGCCACAAACATTTTTGAATGCGATATTGTTTATTTTCTTAAATCCCTCCAACTACCCTCTACTGCCAGAAAAATTATCAATATGGAGCTTACTTGCAAATTCCTGAGCTTTCACTTTAATCATTGGTCCGCTTATTGGAATGTTATTATTCCGTACCTGCTTTATTTATGTACAGAGATACTTTTCAACTTCAGGACACTCTGCTGCTCGTATTCGGTTGAGTTTTCCTTTTCCATCAATACACTGAGACCGAATTTTCTCGTTGTTATTAATAATTCTACACAGTGTTGACTTTGGTATGTTATTCTCCCTACACAGTTCATCGCGCGACTTTCCACAATCATAATCTGATAAACGTTGTAATTTTTCAGATACTGATAACGTTTTATATTTACGTTTGCACATTATGTACACTTTTATTCCCTTGTACTTAGGTCAAAACCTGAGATAGTACTGACAAATAAAGCATGCGCGAAAGACGACGCGAAATGTATGTAAACAAACATGTCAAAATGTGTGAAAACCTGATTAATTTGTCTCACTTATACAGGTAATTGAGCTACAGAGTCTCAATTATAGAGGTAAACATCGAACTTCGAATTCAGATCTCATTTAGCCAGGTTCAAAAAGTCCCATTTAATGAAAAAGAACCGGGACCTCATTACAACTCTCAATAATAGAAGTTTCTCACTTATCCAGGTCCCACTTAACCAGGTTTCACTGTATTAACAAAAAACATAAACAAAAAAAGGCCGCAGCTTTTTGCCAATAACTCAAAAACTATAAGTGATAACAGTAGTTTGAAAACTGATTCTTAGAGGAGAAAATTTCCTAAAAAAGACTAGACTCCCGGAACTCAAGGTTAGGTTAGGCTCCTTCTTTTCGCTCTCACACCATTCAACCGATCATCATGAAAATTGGCATGTATCAATCAACGCCTCCTGTTGTATATAGGAGGTGTTGCATGTATGTATATTTTTTCGTGAATACGGATTTAACACAATCCTATTTGTTTTAACTCCTCACTAGGTGGCGTTGCGGCATATCAAATTCTAGACCGTTCAACCTCAACCATTCACCATGAAAATTGGCATATATTTGTATTTTTCTATGGAGAATTTGTATTTGCTTCCATTTCATTCCTTACCTTCAATGTTATTTCTCTTTGGTTTTTATTCATATTTCTTCTTCCATTTAGTTTTGTTTTCTCTTTTTCCATTCTAAGCATTTATATATTTCTATCCCTTGACTTATTTTTTCTTCTAGCTGTCTCACCTCTTGTTGATTGTTCTCTATCTTTTCATCACAATTTTGAATTATTTTTACAATACCATCTTTTGTATAGTCCATTTCTCTGCATATTCCGTCTATAACTTTTTCTGTATGTTGTCTTAATTCTTCAATTTTATTGTCTAATGTAGTTTTTATTAAATTTCTATATTCTTTATTTTCTTTTTCCAAATCCTTTTTTAACTCTTCTATCTTCTTATTTATGTATTCAATTATATTCTTGTTACTTTCGTCAATTTTCTTATTTATAGTTTGATTACATTCTTATAGTTTCTTGTTTACTTTTTCATTACTTTCTTATTGCTTATGTTTTCATTACTTTATCCGTTTGCTTGTTTTTACCACATTTTCCATCATATTGTATAATGGAGTATCAATTGTTTTTTACAATCAAAGTAATCAGTCTTTTACATGGTACTGATTGTTATTTCAGCTCAAGTATTGTCTGAATTTACTACAATGAATTAAGTAATAAATTAGGTTCTGCGAAGACCGGAAACTCTTTTGTTTTACATATCGCTGATGGTTGTGTATTTTGAATAAAGAGTTGCGTATATTTAGTAAATAGTATTTCCGGTTTGTCACGTTTCTAATATATTCTAAACAATCTGCACAATTTATACGAAGTGGTGGACAATTAACGAGAAAATTTGAACTTTTTTTCATATACCAAATGAAACAATTTTCAAGCTAAAGTTACTTTGAGCCAGGGTTGGGCTGATTAAAATCAAGTGATTAAAATCACGATTTAAATCGCTTGATTTTTAAAATTAAAATCAATGTTTTTCTTTTTTATTAAGAACCAGATAACAACATAATATAAAAGTTTTCTCAAAAATCAAAAGAAGTATCTGCTTTTAGCAAAAACAACAAAAAATAAGTAGATAATTCCAAATTCTTAAACTAAACGTAACACCTAAATTTTATTACTGTATATCTTCAGTCTATCCATTTTCGTTATACAATTTAAACAAAAACACGAGTTTTCCTCCTTTTTCTATGCCTAATCTGTTTCTAATATCCGAGTGTACAAGACCAAAAGAGCTAAATACGCGTTCTACTGAAGCTGAAGAAGCAGTTGCACACAGGAACTGTTTTATTATTGGCAACTGTTTCAAGATTTCTGGCTCATCATTTTGTGATAACCACCATTGTAGTCCGATTACATATTTTTATTACTTCGTCCGAAAACATAACTTGCTTAAAAGGAGCACTGCGGGCATTTAACTTTATTACTATAGATAACAGTCCAACGTTTCCATATAACTCGTTGTTTCTAAAGCTATATTATTTTCTTCTGGTGTTAACTGGTATTTTGTTTTTTGTGGATTCAACATATACGCTATACAATGATATGGCGTTAGTGCTTGCTTATATCGATTATTAAATTCTTGTGTTTTTTGTAATGGTAATTCCACAGATTCATCAAAGATATATTGTAAACGTTTCCACTGCTCTACAGCATCTGCGATAGTAGTATTTTTCCTCTGCACAGTATCAAGAGCAACTGATATATGTTTTAAAATGTTTAAATAATCTTGCGCTGCATGTTTAATCGCAATATTTGAAACTTTTTGGTAAATAGTGGAATCAATCTCTTTTTTATTTTCTTCGCAGATTTTTAATATGATGTCCCACTGAGTGATATACATCTCTAAGCAGTCGCCAAGGCTATTCCATCGCACATCGCTTGGAAGGACTAAAGCGCTGTCTCCTGCTTGACTGAATTTAGCTCTAGCCAAATGGTTATTTCGAAAATACTTAACAATTTGGACCACATGTTCTTTAGCGTCTTTAACTTGAAAGTCCCTGCACAGTAAATTAAAAATTTGTACAGAGCAGCCATAACTTTTGCGTTCGTTTTTTCTTCTAATGTTTTTCTCATAAGTGTCATATTTGCGGCATTGTCTGTCACAATAGTAATTTATGCACAAGTGCATAAAGTGGTACTTTTTTTCACGAATTCCATGAGTGAAAAAAGACACTTTATGCACATGTTGCATACTTTATTTTTTCTACAGCCCTATACAAAAAATAAAATTCAAATAGAAATTTGGGATATTTTAATTAAGCTCCATCGGTAAATTACAATTATACGTATTCCAAGTTTCATGAAAGTCCATCCTCGATGCCCAGCCAAGATTCATTGTGTTAGCTTATGGGAAGCGTGAAATAAAGTTAACGTTATGGCACTTTTTTTAACGCTTTTTTACTTTTTTTCACTCTAACAATAAACAACCACTGCAAACCGATGAAATACAAGGTACTTTAAAGATAGGGCGTAGAAAAAATATTTTACGGTACACTTGTATTTTAATTCACATGAAGAAATCAGGTCACAAACTATTTGCGTTAAATATTCTGAAGTATGTGGATTTCCTGATGTGTATATAGTTTCGTATAGGAGGGTTTGTCCATCTTCAGTGGTTATCGTTGCACTATCACTGCTTCGTTGTGCACGTTTGACCACCCATCAATTGACATATGTACGGACTGTCCTGACAGGGAGGAGAAACATTTTTCTTTTTCCTCTTCATAGATTTCGTCCAAAAGACTTGTTGCTACCGTTTTTCTTGAGGGCGGTGTATAACCAGATCTTAATAACTGAATGGCTTTTTTCACCTCTAAATTCTCAATACATCTGCAACTCGAATTAGTAGCAAAAGTAGCCTTTGCTATTTGTTTGTCAATTTTATGTTTTTCAGCAGTTGGAGTCCGCATTACAAAACCACTCATGGTAGGCTGAGTTTCGATTGCTTTCTTTTTTTGGACTGGCTCAAAAGTTGTTGGGCTTGTTGGTACTTTCGGTGGAGTTTTTCTAACATATGAACTATCCGTCATGAGTGAACTACAACTTGAGGCAGATGGTGTGCTAACAAAGCTGTCAAGCGACATTCAACTCTCTGGAAACAGAAAAAAGATAATTGAAATTATTTAATTATTGATTTTAAAATAAAGTGAAAATGTTCAATAGAGATGTAAAAGCAAATTTATATTTAAAAGTTAAATAAATAATTAAAATTAAGTAAGTATAGAAGAGTAAATATAATCTTTAATTAACCTGGGAAAGGTCGCGTTAAAAAAGTTACATTAAAGGCCACGTGTTAGATTTCACCTAACATTTAAAAACAATCCTATATGCCTAAAATCTATATCTTAAAATATCTATAAATGAATACTTAAAAATTATATTATCTTTGTTAAAATGATATCTATCAAAAAAATTTTAAAATTATCTCAAAAATGTATCTTCTTCATCTCATTGACTTTCAGACCTTAAGGTCCATCGTCTCCCTATTGGGATTCCTAGCCTCATTTTTCCGGCAGCGGTGGTCGGCCGCTTGGCCAACCCTACTGCTTTAAATCAGTAGGAAGTGAATTCGGTGATTTAGTTTCTGCTCTGAAGTCTGTCCTTTGCTTCTTCTACTATTCTTTTCCATTCTTTCCGGTTTTTGCTTTGTTCTTCCAGTCATTTATTCCAATTTCATTAAGATCTTCTACACCATCCAACCATCTAGTTTTCGGTCGTCACCTTGCTCTTCGTCCTTGTCTTTTAGTTTCCTGTATTTTCTTGACACAATTATTGGGCTATTGAATTTTTGATTAACTTCGTAGTTTCTTAATATTATCCATATTCCATTTTCTTTCATTGGGCCGTATATTCTCCGTAGTATTTTCCTTTCTCAGATTTCTAATGCGTTTTCCTCTTTTTTTGTTAAATTCCAGGTTTCTGCGGCGTAAAGTACGACTGGTCTAATTACTGTCTTGTATATTTTAATTTTTGTGTTTGTAGACAATATCTTTGATTTAAATGTGTCTTTTAATGCATAGAAACATTTGTTACCCTGTTGTAATCTGTTATTTATCAAAAATTTATCTACTTATAATATAATACGTATAAATTTAAAAAATATTTTAAAATATCTCAGAATATATAATTAAAAATTACACTACGTTACTTAACTTATAATTAATATTTATGTCTCAAAACTTTCACTAAATTATCTCAAAAATAAAATATCAAGTGCTTGGAGAATCAACAAAAAACAAAAAATGTTAGGCAAAATTTAACCACGCGATCATTCCCGGGTTAATAATAAAAATCTTTATTAAATATAAATCAAATTAAATTAATAATTTAATTACCTGTATTCCTCTCTTGATAATTACAAACATCGTGGTGTGCTTTAAGTCTTTGGACTAACCCTTGAATATGTTTCTTGAAATTTCTACAAATAGCCCTACATCCCAATTTATTTGGATTTGTTGTCTTAATATAGAACTGCCATATTGGGCACTCTTTTCTTCCACTCATTTTACGTTATTTATATGTTTTCACTTCACTTAACTAACCTAACTAGCGAAATGCGTGAAATTGTTGGGCAACGTCAATTGATAGGTTGACAAGGAAAAAGCCTCGACAGGAATATTCTTGCAAAAAGCACAACAAACGCGTTCGTGCCTCATTCGGCAGTACTCGGCACTGTATAGTGAGTGTATAGGAGAGAAGGAAAACAAATCGCGACAAGAAGTTTCTTGCAAGAAGCGCGACAAATGCGTTGTCACAAGTTTTTGAGCCGCAAATTGTATTATAATTTTTAGACTTATACATTAAAATAATTAATAATTTCAAAGAATTAAAATGTTCAAATTTTATATTCAAATTTAAAAAATCAAATATATCGTGATTATTTTTAAAAAATCAATGGTTTTTGATTTTTTTGATAAAAATCAGATTTTGCCCAACCCTGCTTTGGGCTAAACCTTTTTCTCTGGAGCATTATTTTGAGACTGAGAACTGATCTGAACTTTTCGTTGACTGTCAAGTACTAGAGCACGTACCATTTTGTTTCTTTAAATACTTAAACAAAAAAGTATTAAAAGTACAAAAAACTCATAATTTTTGACAACTTGAATTCTGAATTTGTTTGAATTCGTATTTGAATTTGACTGTTTACTGATTTAATTCATCAAAATTACCAAGAATACAAACAATGTTGGTATCACTAAATATATTGTTTTAATGTACTTTAAAAGAGGTGTCGCTTGCCGTAGGGTTCGAAAATTATTGACGATTACGTCACCTACCATCATTAATATTCAGTTCACAAATTTCACCTTCTAAAGATACGTGGGGGACGGGCCTTTTGAATACCAGTTACATTTATGTAAGTGGACAACGATCTTTCGGGTTATTTCGCCCTTATACCGTGTCTGGAGGTGTGTTAGACCCTTCAGATTGATTTAGTTTCATAAATATTGTTATAAAATCCTTACTTAATCAGCATATTTATATAAAAGCCAGACTTTATACTTTAACGTATGTTTGGCAGGCGCTGGTTCTTAGTCTATTGGGTTAAAAAAAATTTTTACAGAAAAAGGACGTAAGACACAACAACAGCCGGTGTTTTAGATTTACAAATTTAAAATAAAACCTGGCAAGTGATCAAAATCAAGTCGTTTGAAATCGTGTTGCTTTTAAATGTAATACGATTAATCTAAGTAAGTACGTCCATATTTTAATTCTTATATCATTATTATTACAAAAACTATACGAGTGTGTATTTGTGGTACGTACGTAGGATCATTTTGTGACATTTAAAGTCACAAAAATATCAACACACAATTTAATAATATTTGCAATATTTTAATTTATGTGCTGTAGGGTGCAAACGGATTAATATTATTTATAAACATTTTAAATCTTAATCCTACCTACATTTTGTAGTTAATATAATAATTTTCAAGGTATAATAAAGCTAAAACCAGCAAATTTATATATTATGATATTATCCTAATGTGCTTTCAACAATAAGAGTATATTTAGACATGGCAAATAAACTTGAGATATTTTTCTAATTTTAATAATACGCTAAGCTTTAACAATAGGTACCGTAATTTGTGTCCCTTCTAAGGAATTCTAGGTAATTTTCAATCAAAATAAAGCTTCCCATCCCTTCTACTTTTATGTATTCTATACTATATAAACATGGCAATTTCAATGTAACTGTAGTCACTTGATCCAGTCCATCTTAGAGGAAAGTGTAATAGGTCACTGATTCAAACCAACTCATAGTCGACCTCACCGGTAACTTGGACGCCTCCAATAGTGGCTACAGTAATCGAAATGCACGTGTAAATAAAGACAGTTATAATTTTATAAGATACATTTTTGACTTTCTAACGAAGAAAATACCCTAATGCCATATTTTTAAATTTATATATTTTGATTATTGGAACTTTTTAAAACACAATATTATACGGATAAGCTGTATTTTTTATTTATAGGTACATAGGAAATACATAATTTTAATAATAATACTTAAAATATTATTTACATATCATCTATTCTGCTGATAAAAAGTAAATATAACTTCAAAACAATATTTTTAGTTATATTCTTAACCCTAACTCAAAAATTCAAATTTTTTATTATCTGAAGCGTTTTTGTCGGGGAGCGCAGTTGTCGGGGCGCTTCTGGCGCGAGCGCTTATGTCGGGGTGCTTTTGGTACCCCTATGGAGGTAGTATTTGTAGGGTGTGACATCGTTCTTTGCACAGTTCGTCAATATATTTTTTCTAACTTTAAACTCTTTATAACAGATCTTTTTTGTTGGGCATTTCGCACGATTGGTCGCAAGAAAGTAATGTTACGAAACAGCACACTGGTATAGTCCCTGAATCCGACTCTGTCTAAGCCATGTAGGAAAGTTAAAATTACGGCGGATGCGCAGGGATTTCTTAGAATTGTTTACGATTGTACCTGTTTTATCTAGATATTGTTTTTGTGACCAATCTTATCTAGAAAATGCCAGAGCCAATTGTTTTTGTGTAAGCCGCAGTCTATAATTATCTAGTAAAAAAGGCACTCATATATAAAGGACCGACCATGGAGAGTTTAGTTGGAGTTGATAAAGTGATCTCGATAAATGAAGAATACACCGAAATAGCGAACAGTAAAGTGTTGATAAAAATTAATAATTAAGGGTGTATGTATATAAAATAAATTTAAGTGAATAGTTAGTTAAGTATATATAAATTTAGTGTTAGTGAGTAGTTTAGTGTTTAATTAAATTAGTAAGTAGCCATACCGTGTGTTTAAAGTTTATCCCACCCGTTTACTGTTTAAATAAATTAGAAAAACATTACATTGGTGTCAGAAGTGGGATAATATAAATAAATATCTACGTAAAAATGGCCAAGAAACTAAGGGACTTGAAAGTGACTGAGTTGAGAGCAGAATTGGAAGATCCTGAGTTGGAAACGTCCGGTAAGAAAAGTGAATTAGTAGAAAGACTTAAAGTGGCGCTGGAAAATGACGGCTTTGATCAGGAAACAGTTTTATTTAATGACGAGACTTCCACCTTAATCTCGTCAATTTCTGCTAACATGGACGAGAAGATTTCTGCCATGGAAGAGTACATGGACGAGAATATTTATGCTATGAAGAACGACATTTCTGCTAATATTTCTGCTAACATGGGCGAGAAGATTTCTGCTATGAAGAACGACATTTCTGCTAATATTGACGACAAGATTTTTGCTTTGAAGAACGACATATCTGCCGATATCTTATTAATGAAAAACGACATTGCCGCTGACGTTGAAAATGAAATTTCGTCTCTAAAATTTGAAATCGAGAATAAGATGTCAACAATGGACGAGAAAATCGAGAATAAAATGTCAACGATGGACAAGAAGATTGAGAATAAGATTACAACGATGGACGAGAATATTGAGAATAAGAAGACAACGATGAACGAGAAAATCAAGGAGTTAGAAAAAAAATTAAAATATAAGAACTCAAGACACGCCAGCGGAAGAAAAGAAGACCGAGCAAACGAAACCTTGCAAGACAGAAATGCACCCTAAGTTAGAAGACATTGGCAGTATCACCCGAGTCAAGGCCCCAACGTTTGATAGAAAAATGTCGTGGACCAATTATGTGAAACAATTTGAAGCAGCCGCTAGAGTGAGTAATTGGTCCGATAAGGAGAAAGCAGTGAACCTAACTATAGCGCTTCGAGGAGATGCCTTAGATATACTTCAGACGATACCTCTGGAAGAAACGGATAATTTTGAGCAGCTGAAGAAGAGGTTGGACATGCGATATGGTCATTGGAACATTTGTACAGATTCCAGCTGAAGAACCGAATGCGGAAACGTGACGAAACCCTTCAAGAGTATGAAATGGATATTGCCCGACTAGTTCGATTTGCTTATCCATCAGCACCAGATAACATGATGGAATGTTTAGGCATCCAGGCCTTTATTGACGGCTTATGTGACCACGATATGGAGAAGACGCTTCGATTAGCCCATCCAAAAACATTGGTCGATGCAGTGACTGCTGCTCTCGAATATGAAGCAGCCACGATGGCTTCGGAATACAACAAAGGTAGGACCATACAGGAAGAAGGTGACGATGACAGACTTGACCAGGTCGTCAACTTGTTGGAAGGTACGGTAGACAAGAAGCCGAAGAAAATCAGGTGCTGTAATTGTGGCGAGCAGGCGCGCAGTTCGTGTAAGCGTCCTACGACTCCTGCAAATCAAGAACCTCTTAAATGCAAAGCAACCACGAAGGGCTCGCGGTACAACAAAGGTAGGTCCATGCAGGAAGAAGATGACGATGACAAACTTGGCCAGATCATCAACTTGTTGAAAGGTGTGGCAGACAAGAAACCGAAGAAGATCAAATGCCGGAAGTGTGGCGAGCTAGAGCACGTACGCAGTCCGTCTAAGCGCCCAAAGACTCCTTGAACCCAAGAACTCCAGTCACAGAGGCAATCAGACAGGGGTCAGCATCGAGCTGATGTGAATCATCGAAAAGCCGACTCTCTACCTAGACGGTCGTGCCCAACAGACTGCCCCCACTGCAACAAGGTGGAATCTAGGGAAGCTACAGTTTCAAGAACTACTGTAGTCAACGAGGAATGGTCACCTACCAGGATCAGAGAAGATCAGGAGAATGATCCTCACCTGAAGATGATCCGGCAATGGAAGGAAGAAAATCGGCGACCTACATGGCAAGAAGTGTCAAGATTTTCACCGACACTCAAGGCATATTGGGCTCAGTGGGACTCCCTTGTCCTGCAAGAAGGGCTGTTGAAAAGAGTCCTTGAAAACAATGATGGTTCCGAGATGAGGAGACAGTTAGTTATCCCTAGAACGAGAGTAGCTGAGGTACTGAAGAAGTTACACGACAGTCTCCATCGGGAGGTCATCTGCTAGCTTAATATCAAATAATAGTGAGGGGTGGGGAAATCGGGGTAAGCGATGATTTTTTGCAGGATCGATTACGTAGACTAAAATTAGTAAACAAATAGAAACCGTAAGACAATATTTTTAAAGCGTAGGGAATAGTTTTATAGATAGTGACGCTACTAATCCTGAACAAATGCTGAAAGGAACAAAAAAGTTAATACATTAGATAGAAAATCAGAGAATATTTACCCACATGTCAGATCAAAAAGAGGGCCAATAAATGTCGTAGGTAAAGTTAATAAATGGCTTATTGGCAATCTTGATTCGGATGATGAAGAAATATACGATAAACATTACATATCTTGCAGCAAAACCAAAAAGAAATAATTAGCGAGGTTAATTTGCAGATATCTTTACACAAAAAATTAATAAATATAATAGTAATAATAATTTTTTGCTTCCGAAACATGAGTTTACAGGGTGTATGTGTACAAATTAAACAATACGCTATACACTAACAAACAATTTAACAATAATAATCTATGACATTAAAAGACATCTTAAAAGACAATTACTCATTGATACTAAATGACCGTAATCCGCACACCACACAAATTTGCCTGGCTTCAGCAAGTGTGATATTTTGCAGAGTTTTGATTAATGCTTCCAAACTGTGCAAACAAGGCATGACGACGTAAAGTGGACAATCAAAAAGAAGATGCTGCAATGTTTTCTTTTCATTCCGATTACATGGGGAGCACTCAATATCGGGATCTATATAACACGTAGTTCCATTTAAGGTGAACTTAATTTTAAAAGCATTTGCCGTACGTAACTGAGCAAGTGTGCGGGTGAACTGAATGGGCAATTTTACAAGTAAATACAAACTTGGACTCCTGGAAACAGTAAACAAACTATATAGATATAAATAGGAATACCTAGAAACCAAAGACAAGTCAATTGATCATTATAATACCTTTAACTAACTTTGTGGTTAAGTCAACAAAAATTTCAAGATAATTTAGAAAAATTTCATATATCGATAAAAAATAAAATAATAATTTTAAACAATAATTTTATTACCATTCATAGCACAATTTTACAGATCAATCTGGATTGTCAAAGCTTAATTACATTAATTGATAATATTGAGAATTCCGTTACCTTTTCTAAATTCAATTCTATTCATAGTTCCGTAATTTCAAATCAAGAAATTATAGAAATGATAAAATACTTGCAAACAATTTTTAGAAGAACAAATTCCAAAATTTGGCAACATTTTAACATATTATCTCCTTCAGGGTTCACAAGTAAATTTTTCCAAAATTCGTTGACTTTTTTGGATCTTCTGCAGTATCATGCAATAAAATCAGGATATAAGTACATACTATTCTAGTCCACGAATGATGTAAATTTGTAAATAGTATTTTAAATTGGGTTAATTTGCTGAAGGAAATTGTCGCAAAAAATCACATAATTTCGAATCGACATTCTCTGAAAACCTATACAACGTCATTAGATTAAAACCAATGTTTACCCAATACCGATAAGTTTGACAATACGCCTATTTGCTTACATTTTGATGACCCCCATAAGAAAATATTTTGATTTTTACGAACTCATCTTTCAATCATACTGATGCGATCGATGAACGTTGTTTTGTACGTCTAGAATCACATGGAAGAGATAAAACTGTGGTCTTGTTTCAAGGACTATCGGTACATTCATAAACAAATTGATGTAAATGTTGCTGTATCGCGTATTTTATTATTTAATTTAATAGCAGCAGTAGCGGATTCCGCCCGCTACTGAATACTGAAACCAACAAAAATATTTGATGTGTTTTGGATGAGTTCCAAAACCGGTACACTTCCAGTTTTTATGTTAGGCGGAAGTAATTTAACTAATACTGTAGGTACCCGGATATTTGATAAATTTTAATTAGCATGATTAGGGTGAGTTTGATGATACGTATTTTTATGATTCACGTGATTTTGTTTTAGTTTTATAAGAATATACAGGATAAAGTTGGGTTTATCTACCAAATAAAATAGCATAAAATAAAGTAGAAAGTAATCAGGAAATTTGTTTGGTTTACTGACCAGGCAAACAATAAGGACAAATGAGAATAAAGACCAATACTTCAACATACACTAAGAACGACATCGCCATTATAAACCTGGGAAACTCTCGAATGCAGAGGAATGATGTACCACTCATCTTAAATAAAAACATTAATGCAAAACCATACTCAAAATAAAACAGCGCATTATAATAGGTACTTGGAAACGTTCGAACAATGTTAGAAGCACCAAAATTAAGTCAAATATGTAAAGAACTCATTAAGAATAAAAATATTAGATCGAGAAACTAAATGTAATCTGTGTGATGTTCATTAAATAAAAGCCACATCTATTCATTTTTTGAAGGTAGTCTATTAGAATGGAAACCCATGTCGGACAGAATTTTAACTGTAAGGATAAAAACAGCTACAAGAGCACTTAGTATAAATACAATGCTATACGCCAACAAAACGTTGCGGATACAGAGGAAAAAGAAGAATTCTATCAACTATTAACAGATACCTTACAAAATATCAAGGAAAGAGACATAACGATAGTTCATAGTGATATAAATGTGAACGTAGGTTGGATCAAATAATTCTGAATATAAAGAAATCATGGGGAAACAAGGGATAGAAACCATAAATGAAAAATTTTACTCGATCTATGTTTTGAAAAGAACCTTGTAATAGGAGGCACTTTATTCAGGCATAATGATGTGTATAAAACCACGTGGACTTCAAAAACCCAAAAATCAAAAAGACATACTATTAACAGAAAATGCCGAACATGTTTTCTCGATGTGAGAAATAAAAGATCAGCAGACGTAGCAAGTGATCTTCATTTCTTAATAGCAGAAATTAAGCTTAAAATAAGTGCTGAGAAAGTTAAAGTGCAAATCAAGGAAAAGAAAAACTACAATAATCAAAAGCTAAACGACCAAAGAATAAAAGAAAAATGGAAGAAGTGCATGGAAACACAGATGAAAACAATATAAATAAAAAATAGAAAATTCTAAAAACACAATACATGTACACGTAGAAAAATTCATTGGCTATAAAGAAAAGGAAAACCCGATAATACGAGGGATCTAATCAAAAAAAGAAAACGAATAAAAAAGCAACTAAATAAGACGAATGATATAGTAAGAGAAAATTAACAATAACATATTAAACAAAGGAGTTCAAAAAGGCATGACAAATGACGATTGGTTGAAGATATAGCGAGACAAACAAAAGAGGCAGCAGAAACAAACAATATGCGGGTGATATATATATATATATATATATATATATATATATATATAGCAACCTATGACTGACCTATGTAGGAGCGGAGACAATCTAAGCAAGGGACTTCATATGCTCCATGCTGTTCATTGGGAACTTTATTCTTTACAGATCTGAGTAGGTGGGAGATTTTCTGTTGGGGTTTGAAGATTGTTCGAATACCGTGGAGTTTGCAGATTTTGCAGATTCTGTCTTTCA
This sequence comes from Galeruca laticollis, assembly GCA_963921935.1. NCBI lineage: Eukaryota > Metazoa > Arthropoda > Insecta > Coleoptera > Chrysomelidae > Galeruca > Galeruca laticollis. The sequence goes on along the minus strand of OY998178.1, from coordinate 110,608,631 downwards.
GCCCATAGCTTGGAAGTGATTTCTTTCCATTACTTCCTATAATTTGCCTTCGTTTTCCAGTCTTGGATTCCACTCTCTCTTAGGTCTTCTATCGCTTCTGCATACCATCTTTTCTTTGGTCTGCCTCTCTTTCTTATTCCGGCTTGTTCTATATCAATCATTTATTTCGTCGTTCCACTATCTGGCATTCTCTGTACGTGCCCCAGCCAAGCTATTCTTCTGGATCTTATTATTTTACTCAGTTATGCTTCCCCAAATAAATTCTGTATTTCGTTATTCGTTCTTCTTAGCCACATATCTCCCTCTATTTTTGCTCCTGAGTATTTTTATTTCCCATCTATCTAATTTGTCTTCCTCTGCTTTATTAAGTATCCACGTTTCACTTCCGTAGATTACTGTTGGTCTTATTACTGATTTGTACAGATGTAGCTTTGTCTTTCTGGAGATCTTCTTTGAACTTATTATTTTGTTCAATGCTCCTGCCTGTTTACTTTCTTTCATCAGCCTAATTTCTAAATTCCCTCCTTCGTCGCCGTCGTCCTTGATAACCACACCTAGATATACAAAGCTTTGGACTTGTTCGAAGTTCATTATTTTTTGTCCATTTAGTTGTATTGGAAAATTCCTCATTGCTCCTTTCCTTTAATATAAGGTATTAAAAAATATCCCTTCCTTACATTAAAGGAGTGACAGACAAAATCTACAAAATCATCAAACCCTACGGTATTCGAACAATCTTTTAACCCCAACAGAAAATCTCCCACTTAATCAGATCAGTCAAGGATAGATTAGATTAGATTTTAACGGGGTTACAGTGCACTGAAACCAAAGGTATATTGTGCCCCCCCTATCAGAGCTGTACTCGCTACTACTACAGCTCGCCTTCCAGTTCCAAGGTTCTAATGAACTCTAGTATTTGGGACGGCTTCAACGAGGTTAGGTCCTCACTCTTACAAGTTTCTTGTCCAAAGCATTTCTTGCGTTGGCTTGCAATGGCGAGGCATTCCAGAACTAGGTGATCAGCAGTTTCATCCTCTCCCCACAGAATCTACACTCGTCAATCTCTGCTAGACCTATTCTCATTAAGTGCTTCCTAAGACGGCAGTGTCCTGTAAGAAAGCCCGTGATGATGTAGCTTATCTTTACTGAGGTCCAAATATTTTTTGGATCTAGCAGTGTCAAAGTTCCCCAGGAACTTTTTGGAATGTTCCAACCCGGGAAGGCACCGCCAGCCGGGAAGGCACCGCCAGAGTGCTTCTCTTTCGGTTTCCTCTTTCTTTCGAAACTCTTTCTTGTAGGAGCATTTTGCTACACCACAGAAAGGCTCCGGGCCAATAAAGGGCATTTGTGCTCCTTTCCTGGCAAGTGTATTGGCCTCTTCATTTCCCGTGATTCCCGAGTGGCCAGGAACCCAGACTAAAGAGACCCTGTTATTCTTGCCTAATTCCTCAAGTTTTCTTCGGCACTCCCATGCCAACTTTGAGTCAATGACATGGGAGCTCAATGCTTTGATAGCTGCTTGACTATCAGAATGGATCGATATGTCACATTTCTGGTAGTTTCTTTCTAGGTTCATTTCCACGCATCTTTCGATCGCAAGTATTTCTGCCTGAAAGACGCTCGGGAAGGAGCCTAGCGATAATGAGTATCTGGTGCCAGGCCCAAATACTCCAGCGCCTGCTCCAATGGTGGTTTTAGAACCATCCGTATACCATCTAATGGTGTTTTATTTGAGAGTTTGGGTGGTGTATTCCCTTTCCCAGTCTCTCCTCGTATTTAGCATCGTGGTGAAATTCTTTTCGATGCTTACTTTCCTAATCATTTCGTCACTGGGAAGATTCGCTAATGAGGTGTATCTTGTCAGAGAGGACCAAGCTCCCTGATTTTTAATACTCTCATTGCCTGAACCTTCCTCAGATATTCTAAGAATTGCCTCTTGGGCAGATCTTTCTATCACCAGATGTAGAGGTGTGAGATCTGTAATGATCTCAAGTGCCCTAGTTGGACACGTTCTCATAGCTCCAGTGATGCACACACAGGCAAGCCTTTGAACTTTATCGAGGGTTTTCCTCGTGCTGTACTGACTTGCTTTTGTGTGCCAATCTATTGCCCCATACGTAATTGCTGGTCTCACAATCGTGGCGTACATCCATCGCTGTATTTTTGGGTTACAGCCCCACCTCTTACCAGCTAGATTTCAGCACGCCATCAAAGCTCTTATTGTTTTACTAGCAGTTATTTCAACATGCTTATTCCACAGAAGCAGTCAAGGATAACATTTCCAATGAGCAGCATCCGTTAGAGCAAAAGAACACCCAGTGTCTGTTACTTCTTCTACATTGGCCCAACATCGTATCAAAACAGGGCACACAATCAATTTCGAGAAGACCATAACTATCACCCCAACTCGCTCCTTCAAGTCCAGAATAATTCGGGAAGCTATCGAGTTAGAAAAACGTCCAAACTGTTTAAAACCAGAGACGACAGGGAATCTGGGAACATCTTCTTCACTCGCCCCATTCCGATAACACCTCGCCTCCTTCCAGCATGACCTGCGCCAGGAATAACAATTTCCCTCCTAAAATATCGCGGGATAACGAACATCCTATATATGTTACCACTCCCGCCAGTCACTCACGTACCGCGCGCGCCAAAAATGCAAAAGCCGCTAATAGGTCTCCTATAAATACACGTCCAGACACCTTATCTGTTAGTCAAAAGAATGACAATTTGAAAATTATTCACCGAAGGTGACAGTTAACTAGGAACACCGCAAAAGTCACTCACTAAATTATTATTATATTTCCCAAAAGTTCATAGGGTTTTACATAAAATTTAATTATCAATAATTATCAAGAATAACATTTTTCGCTAAAACTGAAAATAAAAAGTTTTCTCCTCTTGGGCACATCATCCTTGGACACACTGCCGGGGAGACCGTTGTACCTTTGACATAGTGTACCTTAAATCAGTCCTCTGTTATTGGACACGTATCACCAGCCAGCGACTACGAGTCAAGCCAATTCAAACATCGGGGATTAAAAGGCAGTTCAGGCCTGACCGTCAGTGGTGTCGCACGTTTTGTGAGGTTATATTCACAATTTTCGTTTTCGAATATAAAAATCAAATAAAAACAAATTCTGTTGATACCGTTTAGAGTCTTTGTTAGAACCTTTATGATCACTTAATTTGGCTAGGATTATTGTTGTTATTCTGGTGAGTAAAATTGCGTGTTGTTTGTAATTTTAAACGTAGTCGAAAGATGAGAACATGTTCTTTGTGCCAAAATTGTACCCTCTTGTACCTATGATCATCAACACTCCTTGTACCTTGGATCGATGATCCTGTTAGTGTCTCAATTGTTGCAGATAACGATGCCGAGAAGTAAATCTGGGGAAAAACTGATCGTGCCAATTCAGTGGCAAAAAAATGCCGTTGAAACTGTTACAGCTCCTGAAGGGCCACAGGTTTCGATTAGTGAAGCTTGCAAAGTGTATAATGTAAAATTAACAACCCTGGCACGTCACTTAAATTATGTTAAGGAATCGGGTAATCACATCTATAGTTATGATGTTAAATATGATACTAAGAAGGTATTTATTGATACAGAGAAAGACAGTTTGGTGGAGTATATCATTCAAATAGCTAAGATGAATTACGGTATCTCAAAGAAGAAAGTAGGTTTGATAGCGTACAAATACGCAGTAGCTAATAAAAAGAAGATGTCCCCAAGATGGGAAGAGAAGCAAATCGTAGGAGAAAAGTGGATGAGACTCTTCATGAAGAGACACCGTAATTTGTCTTTTAAAAAACCAGAGAAAACGAGTTTATCTAGGGTTATAAGTTTCGATCAAACGAATGTTAAACTGTTTTTTAACAACTTAAAAGATGTCCAACGGCGACTCGACCCCTTTCCACCAGAAAATACTTGGAACCAAGACGAAACCGGCATGTGTACAGTGCAAAATTTCTGCAGAACGAGACAATCTTGTTACACTAAGTGCAAGCATAAATGCTATAGGTAATCATATACCACCCATCTTTATATTCCTGAGAGTGAATTTTAAGGAATTGGTGCTGAAAGCTAATCCTTCAGGGTGTTCTAATGAGTCTCTTCATCTAAAGTTTCTCGATCATTTTAAAGCCCATATAAAACCGACTAGAGAACAACAAAAAGGGTATTTTGTTGGTGTTTCCACATCACACGTCTTATAGATTTACACCACTCGATGTTTCAGTCTCTTTTAAAGACCTACTACAACCAAGTTGTCGATACATGGCTGTTAATCCTGGAAAGACATTCGAGATTTACGGCAGAGGTTATTGGAAATATGTATTTCCACAAGTTAGTGGGTTTAAGAAGACATGTATTTACCCCTTCGACAAAAATATTTACAGTGACCATGAGTTTTTAGGGTCCTACGTAACAGAAGGTCCAAACCCAACACCTCAAACAAGTGGAACTAACGTCCAAACTACTACTAATCACCAGCCAAATCCATCTATATCAACGGGCTAAGACACAGTAGATAAACTAGATCCTTCAACGTCAACCGTGAACTTTGTTTTACCTGAGCAGGTTCAGCCTTATCCTGAAGCTAGACAAGTTGAGAAAAAAGGAAGAAAGCGAGGTCGAACTAAAATAGCAACTGTTACTCCGGAAAAAGAGGAACTGGTAAGGGCGAAAAAGGAAAAATTAAAAAAGTAAGAGGAAAGGGAAGAAAAGCAGTGAAACGCAAATTAACACAAGATAAGTCAAAAATCATTGATGATGAATCTGAAAGTGAAGATGAAGAATGATTTTTAATGGATCTGCCGATGAAAGCCTATTCCAAATTGTAAAAGAAACAAGAACAAACCGCAGTTTAAGAAGAACTTCAGTTAGAGTTAGAAAAGTTTAATATCGACAGCATGCTGGACAAATTATTACGAAAGATTATGCAGATTTCCAAATTCTGTTTTTGAAGCGAATTGAGGCTAGTAACAAATTTCTCAAGGACTTTTATGAAGTATTTGACGTAAATATTAAAGATCTTGTTTATAAACTTCCAAAACCCGTGTGTTAAGGGTTGGAAATATGAAAAGGGACTAATGGACTGTATTTCGAAGAGTTAATTAACAAAAAAATAGCACATCATCAACGCATAAATAAAAACAATATATATATAAGGCTCCTACCTGATGAAGCTGTCTTGCCGTCGTATCCAGGCGCCTGGGAGGGTTGACGATGTCGTTTTTGGTACACTTCTTTTGACCGAATCTCGTCCAAACAATTTACCGGTGTTTTTATAAACTCATGTATACCGTGCGAATGTCGAGAAGGTACTATTTTCTGGGCACGTCGACGGTTTATCAATCATGCGCCAATGATGCGTTTAGCGGCAAAATTGAAAATACAAGTGATTCCTTAACATTCACCCCACCAAAACGAATGTTTTTTAACCAAATGGAATATAAAGATAAAAAAATATATATATATATATATATAAAGTGAGAGAAAAAATAAATAGAATATTCCCGCGCTTAAATCTAAAAAAAAAAACGACTTAACTACTTTAGTTAATTATAGTGAGAGTAAATTAATTAATCGGTAAGGGACAAATTTTTACCACAGGGCGTTGCATAACTCCGTGGTTGGTTTTCAATGTAACCACACGAACCACATTGTCCCGACCAGGGTGCACATCGATAACTCTGGCAAGTTCCCAATTCAGTGGAGGCGTTTGTTCGTCTTTAATTAAAACTAAACCACCTTTAACAATAGGATGTGAAGGTTGGGTCCATTTAAATCTCTCTTGGAGAGAATGAATATATTCTTGCGACCAACGCTTCCAAAAGTCACTCCGCATACGTTGCAGCAATTGCCATCGATTCAATCTGTTTAAAGATAAATGCGTTAGATCCACCTCGGGAATAGGACTAGTGAGGGGTTCAAGAATTAGAAAGTGCCCCGGCGTAAGAGGTTGTAAATCATTTGGATCGCTACTAATTTCACACAACGGGCGTGAATTCAAAAGTGCTTCGATCTGCGACAACAGGGTGTAGAATTCTTCAAAGGATAGTATCTGAGTACCTAAGACTCTATAAAAATGAGTTTTAAACGATTTTACTCCCGCCTCGGCGAGGCCATTAAAATGTGGACTACCGGGGGGGTTGAAATTCCAAGAAATGGCCAATTTCTGCGCGATAGTTTTAGCCATGTCAAGGAGTTCATTATTAGCACCCTTAAAATTTGTGCCTTGGTCGCTGGTAATGGTGAGACATCTTCCACGCCGAGCGATAAAGCGTCTAAAGGCGGCTAAGAAAGTTTCAGAACTCAAATCTGAAGTAGCTTCTAAATGAATAGCCTTTGTGGATGTGCAAACAAAAACACAAACATAACCTTTGTAGGTTTTTGCACCTCTATGTTTACTCATCGAAAGTGAAAATGGACCAGCAAAATCAATACAAACTGATGAAAAAGCCTTGACTTGAGAAACTCTTATAGAGGGCAAATCAGCCATGTATGGGTTGTAAGATCTTGGTTTGCAACGAAAACAACGAATGCAACTTGAAAGACATTTATAAATTGCACTACGTGGAGATAAAATCCAAAATTGTTGTAATAATAAATAGTGTAATGTTTTTAAACCTGGATGAAAGTGTTCCTGATGAACTGCTTCGATTATCAAGTGGGTTAGTCGGTGTGATTTGGGTAGCAAAATAGGATGTTTAACATCAAACGAAAACTCCGAATTTCTGATTCGACCACCAACTCTAAGCAACCCAAAGGAGTCAATGAAAGGGGCGAGTTTTCTAAAAGGCTTAGGTAATAGTTGATTGTGTTTAATTTTGAGAAAAATGTCAGAAAATGTATGTCGCTGAACACATTTTATAATGATTTTGAAGGCATTATCTACATCCACGCTTATTTGAGACTGAGATTGTAACCTTAAGCTATTAATAAAAAAGAGAGAATACGCTACTATTCGCTTAATCTTGGATAAAGAGGAAAATTTATTTAAAAGGGTGAAGATGAAATTGTCAGAAGAAGTGCAGGCAGATAGTATAACCCTTTGTTCTTCCTGAGAGATTTCAAATAAATTTAATTTGTTATTAGTCTGCGTAGGCCATGTATTACTAGACTGAGCTAAAAATTCAGGACCTGACCACCAAATAGGAGTTTCTAAGAGCTGTGCTGGGGTTTGACCTCGACTAGCACAGTCAGCTGGATTCTGGGAAGATGGAACATAATACCAAAGAGAGGGGGGAATGAGATCTTGAACATGACTGACTCTATTAGCTACAAATGTTTTCCATCTATGTGGAGATGAAGATAACCAAGCAAGAGCTACCATAGAATCTGTCCAAGCATAAATAGCGTCAAAAACGACTAGGTCACTATAGCTTTCTTTAACAAAGTGCATTAGATCGGCCAATAAAACGGAACCCATAAGTTCAAGTCTTGCTATAGATTGTGTTTTTAATGGAGACACTCGACATTTCGCACAAATTAAGAACGTTCTCACAAGTCCAGAAGATTCGAGAATTCGGAAGTAGACAACACTAGCATAGCCAACTTGTGAGGCGTCACAAAACCCATGTAGCTCAATCCGGGAAATAGAACTGGAACCTACATGGCGCGGAATTTTAATATTAGCTAAATTCGGCATTTCTATCTTAAACCTTGACCAGACATCCAAGATATTCTTTGAAGGAGTATCATCCCAGGAAGTCTTGGATTCCCACAATTGTTGTAAAATACGTTTTGCAAGTAGAAGACATGGGGAAATAAATCCAAGGGGGTAAAAAACTCGACTTATTTCAGACAGGATGTTTCGTTTTGTACAAGGCCGTTCAAATGGAATATAAGTGTAAGAGAAACAATCTATATTAGGATCCCATTTGAGCCCTAACACTTTAATAAAGGATGGTTCATCTTTATCAAAGTTGCACGATTCTTGGCGATCGGAATGACTTACTTGAGCTAAAAGAGCAGGATGATTACTTGCCCATTTGCTCAATTGAAAACAACCTCGTTGCATGAGCTGAATTAATTCAGATTGAAGTGAAATGGCTGAACTTAGATCATTGCTTCCAAGCAAGCCATCATCTATGTAGAATTGATGATGAATCATTTTAGATGCTCGAGGAAAAGAAGATTGCTCTTGTGTGGCCAATTCTTTCAAAGTTCGTAGAGCTAAGAACGGAGAACTCGAAATTCCGTAGACTATGGTTCGCAAAAAAAATTCCTGAAGAGGCTCAGTGGGCTTGAAGCGCCAAATAATTCTTTGATAATTCCAGAATTGAGATTGTACGTTAATTTGTCTGTACATTTGCTTTATATCGCAGACAAAAACATGAGAGAAAAATCGAAATCTTGAAAGTATTGTAGAAATATCACGTTGAAGTTTTGGGCCAACTAAAAGAGTGTCATTAAGTGAGACACCCTGTACATCACGCAAACTCGCATCGAACACAACTCTAATTTTGGAAATTATTTGAGAACCTGAAAGTTGTTCTTTAAAGACGGCGTGATGGGGTATATAATAAGCAGATGAAGATTTATAATCGTCCAATGGGACCGGAATCATATGTCCACTGGTAAAATAATCTTGCATGAATTCACAGTATTTGATGTGTAATTCAGACGATTTTAAAAATCTATTTTCTAGCATTGAGAATCTCCGATGAGCTTGTGTATAAGTATCAATAAAATTGGGGAAAGATTGACGAAATGGCAGAGGTACCGAAAATCGTCCAGAAGGTTCTCGAAAAGTGGAAGTCTTATACATTTCTTCGCATTTCTTATCTTCGGGGGATGCTGGGAAAATAGCTTTGACAACCTGTTCGACCTCCCAAAACCTTTGCAATTGGATATTAAGATTTACATCCAAAGATGCATGGCAACTTAAAGAATAATTGTTTGAGGCATAGGAGCAGTTTGTTCGTCCTTGAAGAATGTAACCAAAGACAGTTTCTAAAGCGACAGGTTGATCCGGATTTCCAAATATACGACCTGATTTCAAAATTAAAGGTATTAATTCAGCTCCAAGAATCATATCCAAGGGTCCGGGAACATGAAATTTACTGTCCGCCAAGTTTAAATTTTGAATATATGTTAATTCTGCAGGATTAATAAAGACTTTCGGCTGATCAGAACAAACTTGAGGAATAATAATAGCTTCGAAGGAAAAAACAGGATTTTCTGCGCTACATGGTTTAATGATACAATGTGCTGTGCCTCGATTTGTAAAGGTAGTCATTCCATTGAGGCCTTCAATGGGAATAGAGCAGTGTTTGCGAGAAAGTCCAAGTTTTCTAATACATTTTTCGGATATAAAGTTAGCCATGGAGCCTGTGTCCAGTAAAACTCGGATTTTTTGAAAATTACCTCGAATGTCCTTAATATGCACTTCACAAGTAGATAATAAAACTGTAGATTGTGGTAACGTTAAAGTATTTGTAATACAATGGCCATTTGTAATTGAAGAGCTAGAATTGTCACTAGAAGTATTCGTGAGATTGTCAGAAGCGGAAATCGAGTTATTTATGTGATTAGAATTAGGAGAATTTTTTGGAAAATGTAACACAGTATGATGAGGAAATCGACAAATTTTACACTTTTGTGTGGATGAACACATTTTCATAGAATGGGGAGATACTAAACAGTTAACACATAACTGGTGCTGCTTAGCAAAAGAAAATCTTTCTTGTGGCATCTTGGCCAAAAATGATTGACATTTATACAGTGGGTGAGAAGAGGAGCATAAGATACACTTCAAGTTACTACTGTTTTGTTGTGTATTTGCAACAAATGTAGATGTTGAAGGTTTATTACAATTTTTTGAGTTTGAAAACTTGTTTTTGGATTTATCTACATGGGTAGATGGGATAATAATAGAAAATTGAACCGATTCCAAAGCTATACAATTCCTTTCTAAGAATGTTATTAATTGTCTGTAAGTAGGCAATTCTGAATTTAAGCTATTTTCAAGTTCAAAATCAGTTCTAGTTTTAGTATCAAGTTTATTCATAAGCATATTGAACAACAAAAAATCCCACTGATCAACTGGAAATTTGAGAGCTCGAAAAGATGCTACATTTTCAGAAAAGGTATTTAGAAGTTTCCTTAGCTCCTTAGAAGTAGACATTTGAATTGAAGCTGCATTCGAAAGTTCATTATAGTAGTGAGTAGCCAGAATCCGTTTGTTTTGGTATCGTTTCTCCAGCATTTCATATGCTATAAGGTAATTTGCATCAGTAAGGGGAATACCCTTAATTGAAGATAAGGGTTCTTTGTCTAGTGACGAAAGCAAATATTGAAATTTTTCAGCGTCGGACAAATCAGTATTGTTGTGAATAAGCGAATTGAACAGATCATAAAAGGAAGACCAGTTCTTAAAATCTCCGTCGAATGTCGGTAAATTAATTTTTGGAAGCTTTGCTACAAATCGTTGATGTGAAGAAGTTCTATTTAAATTGGTCACCGAATTATTGACGGAATCCGAGATTAAAAAATCGTGCTTGATAGATTTAGCCCCATAAAATGCTTTATCTGCCGAACTACGCATTGTATCGTAAGTTACGAACTCATCATCACTAACTAGAGAAATGACAGTATTATGGGCTGTTTGGAAGTCATTATAAATAACATCAAGATCCTCTGCTCTAGCTAAGAAAATGGATCTCAAGGATTCATCGTTTAACGCATCAAGACCTGCTTGATGAGTCTCTTGTAATCTTCTGTGAGCAAGCGTGCGATTTAAATTCGCTTTTGTTAATTTATCTGATGGTGGAGCCATTACAAATATAAATAATTGTTTTGAAAATTATAAACAAACAAATATCGAAGCACCTGCTCAAGGTCAATGTGGTTTTTGTATGCCAAGAAAAAGTTAAATTGAAAAGGTAATTAAGAACTGGAAATAATATTTTAATAAATATTTTCGAACAAAGCAATGAAATTCTCTAGCAAAGAAGAATGCAAAATTTACGTTTAAATTTGATTTTAACTGTTGATATTTGACGGTGAAATGATAATTATAATAACATCTAGTGGAATAAACCAAAACAGAGTTTATCTGCATAAAAAATGAATGAAAAACCGGTAAACGAATTTAAAATGTACCGAAAAAATGAACTTAACTTGAAAAAGTAAAAGGGTATAAATGAGGTATATTAATCCGCGTGAGAAGGACCAATGTTAAGGGTTGGAAATATGAAAAGGGACTAATGGACTGTATTTCGAAGAGTTAATTAACAAAAAAATAGCACATCATCAACGCATAAATAAAAACAATATATATATAAGGCTCCTACCTGATGAAGCTGTCTTGCCGTCGTATCCAGGCGCCTGGGAGGGTTGACGATGTCGTTTTTGGTACACTTCTTTTGACCGAATCTCGTCCAAACAATTTACCGGTGTTTTTATAAACTCATGTATACCGTGCGAATGTCGAGAAGGTACTATTTTCTGGGCACGTCGACGGTTTATCAATCATGCGCCAATGATGCGTTTAGCGGCAAAATTGAAAATACAAGTGATTCCTTAACACCGTGTACTGGTTCAGCAATTATTACTACTTTTTGTTCATATTACTTTATATACTAACTTTCCCAAAGACTTACATGTAGAAATAAACTTAATTTGTATTTTCATAAATACTTATTTTTGATTTATTCTAGTTATCTTATTTTTCCCTTTTCTTTGCACTCCGATCCAAGCTACAAGAGGGTATAATCCATGGTACAAGATCATCGTGTATTATGAATCAAAGTTAACATTTTTTATAGTATGTCACAAAAATTAATCTTTGTTTATATTTATTATTAAAACCACTAATAATATAATAAAATATGCAGTTTATACCATAGATCCATTTTGATTATATTGTAAAGTCAAACAATACATGTAAATCGGGTGTAATAAAAAATTGATCTAAGGTACAACCGTTTATATGAGTTTTGTAATATGGCCAATTTTATGGTATTTACATTGTTGTCAGATCTTTCGTTTTTCTGTAAATATAATGAACTTTGCTGTTTCAAATTGATTACCCTGTATTTTTTTGTTTTTAAATCCTTAAGAAATGCTGATTATTTTTCACGTGATATTCTCTATATCTAATTGACGGCTGATGACTGCAACAATAACAACTTTGACGTTTCAATAAACTATTAAAGTTGGTATTTATTGAAAGTTACAATGGGTCGTTTATCTGAGAAATGAATTGAGATTTTAATGATATTAGGATATGATGACGTACATGGAAGTCAACAAGTAACATGTAATTGCTTTAATAATTTATATCCTAAACGAAATCCCATAACAAGATCTACTATAAGTTGGTGAAAATGTTTAACCAAACTAGTGCCGTAAGTACATTTCGTGACAAATGAGGAAAGTAATATATTTCGCACGGGTGTTAGTTTAGCAAGAGTCGCGTAGCGGCGAGTGCAGATGCATAACGAGTGCTTAAAATGCACTTTCCAATGAGTTATGTACACTATTTTTCCTGCGACCACTCTTAAAGAATAAACTCTCAATAATTAAACTGTTTATGAAACAAAAAAGGAAATAATATTACTTTTTCTTCGACTGCTATGAAAAGTAGCGTATTTCTCATGGCCCACTTAATTTCACAATCATATATTTCTCATACTGCGAGAATAGTATTGTTACGAAACAGCACATTGGTATAGTCCCTGAATCCGACTCTGTATAAGCCATGTATGAAAGTTCAAATTATGGCGGATGCGCAGGATTTTTTTAAGAATTGTTTACGATTGTGACTATCTTATCTGGACATTATTTTTGTGACCAGTCTTATCTAGAAAATGCGAGAGCCAATTGTTTTTGTGTAAGCCGCAATCTAGAATTATCTAGTAAAAAAGGCACTAATATATATAAAGGACCGACCAGCGGAGAAGTTCAGTTTAGTTGATAAAGTGATCTCGACAAATAAACAAGAATACACCGAAATAGCGAACAGTAAAGTGGTGTTGATATAAATTAATAATTAAGGTTGTGTGTATATAAATTAAATTATAGTGAGTAATGTATAGAAATTAAGTGTTAGTGAGTAGTTTAGTGTTTAAATAAACTCGTAAGTAGCCATACCATGTGTTTAAAGTTTATCCCACCCGTTTACTGTTTAAATAAATAAGAAAAACATTACAGTATATTCTATATCAAGGGTGGAGTAAACAAAATTCTACACGAGTAGAAATATTTCTCCCGAGCCGTAGGTGAGGGAAACGGTTCTACGAGTGTAGAATTTTGAACCCGTATTTTAGACTATAAATTTTCTACGATTATAAAACAAAAAACACAACAACATTATATAGAATTGCTAGCTCCTCAATTTCTGGAGGAGTTGTGGTGAAATCATCACTGCTGTCAGTATCAAACACTAAAAAGGTATGAAGCCATGTTGTTGAGAATATTTCTATGTTCTGTAATTAGTTTCGAATGTCACAGATTTTGTGTCCTGCGTGTCTAACTTATCACCGTTCAGTAATGGAATGTCGTTTGTCAAAAAGAGTCTGTTATTTTTATGACGAACTTAGATCTCCATTCTATTATTATTAAGCAGAAAATATAATAATTATATAGAAGGTAAGATGTATCTATTTACACGTTTTATAGACAGTTGGTTATTTATGTCGGCGCATATTCAATAATATTTTCTTTGCTTTTAGACGTTTCGTTTGACCTTAATTTTCTGTATCATTACTTGTTGATGAATACATGTTTATTTGAAATTTTTTTTGCTGAGTACCTCCTGCTTTCCAACAATAATCACAACACATGTAATAGTTATTATTTAAATGAAAATAAAGTCTAAACGCTGAAGCTTTTCCATCACGTGACTTAGTTGACGATATTATTCAACACATACTAAGTTGGTACTGTCTTCTTCTAAGAACAGAAAAAGAATGAAACTCAATACAAGCATTTGTCATATTGTTTTGATTCAGCTACATATGGTTGATGACGTATCAGTCACGTGTTGGAAAAGATTCAGCGTTTCTGCTGTACATAAATTTACTTACTTTTTATGCAGTATTAATCAATTTTAATCTGAAATTTAAAAAAATAGATAATAATTAAACAATTTTGACTATCGACATGTTGGACAATTGACAATTGTTGTTCTTCTTTTTCTTAAGAAATGCCACGAAATACACGTATGCTGCACTAGTGGCTCTAACAATTAATACTCAACGATCATATTAGTCATCTTACGTTCACTTTAGAGGTTTTTTATGCATTTTGATATATCTGCACTATTTCTACTATGCGTAGTGCAGCTGGTGTAGAAAACGGAACACGCCTATTTTCTCTTTCTGTCAAATAAACCGTGATATTTAGAGGGCGCTACAATAATTCATTCCATACCAAAAGCGAGAATGACTATTCCTACCCTAGGACTAGAATGAAGCTATTCCATAATCTAAAACTACGTCGGAATATATAAATTCAATAATAGTGGTAGAAAACTATTATTTTTCACGGCACTTTGCCAACACCATAATATACAACTTAGTTGGCTACTGTTCAGATTTAAATAGTTGTCACAAGTGTCAAATTATAGAAGTTTTTTAAATTCCTAAAGTAGTTTTCATTCGTGCTTTGATAAAAATCGCAATTTCCATTAAATATTATTTTAATAAGATATATACCTATTTATCATAAAAAATATGGGTACTGACAGCAGTGTTGATTGTGATAATACTCCGTCAGAGATATTGAAAGAAGCTGCAAAAGTAACGTTAGATTTTGTTGCCGGAAATTTCAAGAAAAAAGCAGGAATTGACATATGAGAAATTTATGGAATGGAGAAAAAATACTAAAATAAATCTTTTATAGTTCTTTAGTTTGAGGTAACATAATAAAAATAAAGTAAGCCTTCGACCCTTGGATATGGTGAAATGGGTGTGGATTTTAGGGGTTGAAAATTTATTCTTGGGATATCAGACGGAAAATGTTCTAAACAAAAGTTGTAGAAAATAAACAAATGAAAAACGTTTGTACGGGATGTTTTTCCACATAACCTCAAATTGCACGAGAAAATTGCAAAAATCGGTTCTTTTTTGTTTTTATTTTTTTTTCGCGATAAATTAACTCCAATGTTAAAATGTCATATACCTGGAAATGTTATTGTCACTTTGCCATCGATAAAAAAGGTGCATCCTTTTTTATCGCGATAAAAACTTCTCTTCCTCAATATCTAGTAAGCGGACGTCACTTTTACACAATGACAATGAGTCGCAATTATTGTTGTTGTTCATCCATATATTCTGTCGTTAATTTATCTTGCCAAAAAACACTCGAGCTTTTCTTTTATTAGATAAATTCCTCTTTGACTCAAAGTTTTGCCAATCACTAAATTTGCTCGAAAAACTGACATTAGATAAAATCGCTCCACCTTCGGTGTCGCGATTTTATCATGTCAGTTTTTCTCGTAAAATTAGTGATTGGCAAAACTGTTTCGTTGCAAAGAGAAATTTATCCGATAAAAAAAAAGCTCTTGTGTTTTTACTGTTGACAAAAAATTTAATTTTCATAACACTTTCTGAAAGTGTTTCTTTTTTTACCCATTAGCATGATTTTTTATAAATTGAACAATTTGTGGTTTTTCCGATTTTTGCAATTTTCCGGAAAAATTGCTAAATTTGCCATGGAAAACTTTATTGACCTTTTTTTCGATTCTCATACTCTGCCTCTGCTCATTTTAACCGTTGGAATATCTACTTTGAGATAACCTATGTATATTTGGTCTTTATTTTTCATTGAACCTCTTAAAATCGAGAAAACCCGAAAAATAATCGACTTTTCAGAGCACAATTATTCAATAATCCAAATTTAGTCGATTTTTTTTTATTATTTGTATGACGCATTGACAGCTGCTCTTGAATATGAAGCAGCAACGAAGGCTTCGGGATATAACAAAATTAGGGCCATCCAAGAAGAACGTGACGATGACAGACTTGACCAGATCGTCAACTTGTTGAAAGGTATAGTAGACAAGAAGCCGAAAAAATTCATGTGCTGTAATTGTGGCGAGCTAGAGCATTCACGCAGTTCGTGTGAGCGTCCTACGATTCCTGCAAACCAAGAACCTCTTAAATGCAAAGCAGCCACGAAGAGCTCGCGCTACAACAAAGGTAGGACCATACAGGAAGAAGATGACGATGACAAGCTTGACCAGATCAACTTGTTGAAAGGTATGGCAGACAAGAAGCCGAAGAAGATCAAATGCCGGATGTGTGGCGAGCTAGAGCCCGTACGAAGTCCGTCTAAGCGCCGCAAGACTCCTGTAACCCAAGAACCCCAGTCACAGGGGAAATCAGACAGGGGTGAACATCCAGCTGATGTGAATCACCGAATAGCTAACTCTTTGCCTAGACGGTCATGCCCTGTAGACTATTCCCACTGCAACAAGGTGGAATCTAGGGAAGCTGCAGTTTCAAGAACTACTGCAGCCAACGAGGAATGGTCACCCACCAGGATCAGAGAAGATCAGGAGAATGGTCCTTGTCTAAAGAAGATTCGGCAGTGGAAGGAAGAAAATCGGCGACCTACCTGGCAAGAAGTGTCAAGATTTTCACAGAAACAGTGAAGTGTTGATATAAATTAATAATTAAGGTTGTTTGTATATAAATTAACTTTAAGCGAATAGTTAAGTGTATATAAATTAAGTGTTAGTGAGTAGTTTAGTGTTTAAATAAATTCGTAATTAGCCATACCGTGTGTTTAAAGTTTATCCCACCCGTTTACTGTTTAAATAAATAAGAAAAACATTACAATAATGTAAGTGCAAAATAGTTAAATGTAAAAACAAAAATTTCCCTAGTAAAGAAGTCTGGTACATATAAACGTAAATGTCCAGAATGTAATGCTGTCTGTTTGGTTCAAAACGTCAGAAATTTTGAAATTAGATTCAGTTGAAACTTACGAGCATACAGATTAAAACAACCAGAGGAATCCCACTGCGCACAACATCTACTTGACACCTAACACAGAACTAGAAGTACTATATATTTGTGATAAGAAACAAGAACTGGATTTCCATGAAGAGTTAGAAATTATAAGACATTTAAGAGACCCACAATATGAAGTCCTCAATGAACAGATAAATCTAGGGAGTTCTCCACTTTTAAATTGTCTTCTTAAGTAATAATAGTAAATATCAGCAGATAGAGTTTTCTATATCATTGCACAGTTATATTGATCTTAAATGAGAAAAAGATATCCTCATAGGGATGATAATATCTATTTGTAATATAATATCTTCATTTTTTTTCTATTCGTATATATTAAGTCAATCACAATAAAGGTTTTAGTAGTTTTTAGTGAGTCAGAGTTTTTAGTCAGCTGAGAACGCAAGCAGAGAGGTCGACTATATAAGCTACGAGCTATCGGACCGGGGCTGATTTTTAATCAATCGATCCGGCGAAAAGACGAGTGGCCGCCACTAGTGAAGCCAAAACCAACCAGCCAAAAAGAAGAGGACGACGACGACAGCTACGACGAAAGCGACGAAGAACTCGACAAGCTGGAACAATACGCAAAAATATGAAGGAAAGAGGCGACAAGCTCCTGAAAAAACTGGAAGAAGAGAGGGACAGAGTCAAACGCAGTGTTCAGAATTCGTGAGAATTCTTCGCAGTTAGTTATTGTAACTCAAATGATTAATTTTAATATTCTATCTGTAAAATCTTAAAAACATCAATACAGTTTTAACTTCAATTTCTAGTCAGCAACCGCTCAGTATTTACTTATTTATTAGAACCAACAACACATAAAAAAATCTTATCTATCGCCAAAGCCATAACAATTTTTGCCGTAGTAGTGGTTTCCCTTTTTCGGTTCTGTTCAAAGGTTGCTAGAGCCCCGCAAGCAAATTTCTTCCCCTCTCGTGGTGCCAAGTACATCCTGGCACGACATAACTATTACATTCCCCTATACTTTCCCTCTTACATGGAATGTTCAAGAAAAGTTCATTAATTAGCAAATCCGAAGAGAGAAAAAGCCATAAATAAATCTCGTTAATATGTTTACAAAATATCTATTGGCTTGCACACATCACCTGATCGCCTAAAAAAAATTGTATCAGCAATATATTGCGTAGAGATTCGGGATATCGGTTTTACCTAAGTTTCTCGGTACTTATATAAAATTAAAAAAAACGTATCAAGTGCTGTGTATAGTTTATCGTCCGTCAATGTCATATTTACAAGTGATCATTATACGCATTAAATTATTAAGTGAGTTTAAATTCCTCATCCTCATCTAGGAACAGTGTTACAACAAAATAATTTATGAAAAGAGTTAGTTACCAACGGAAGTGAATTAGCTACTCAAAGCTAGTATTTTCAAGATACAGTCAACGGAGGTCTTCTGCAAGGTACCTGAGAGTGAAGGAGGGAAATAAAAAAACCTACAGTCCACTCCAAATAAAAAATTCCTTCCCAAGCCCTCGAATCCTTGCCCACGCAGGGAAACCGAAATAGACGGACTGCACATCGCCATGAAGAACTTGGAAGCCAAAATCAAGGCACTCGAAGAAAAGGAAACGGAGAGAAGTCGAAGCCCATCAGAAAGCGTCCGAAGGAAGGTGCAGAGAACAGAATCCCCACCCGAAGCCAACACAAACGAGGCCGAGCAGATGGACTTCACGGAAGTGGTGTCCATCAAGAAAATCCAGGAGGAACAGAAGAAGGAAGCCGCCGCTAGGAAGGAGCAAAGGGACGATGAAGCGATGAACGAAGCCATCCGCCAAAACCAGACGAGGACGATCAGGCCACCACCGGTCATCCTACGGAGCACTCAGCACTGGGGGTCCGTACGAAAAGAGATGCACACAAGAGGAATCAAAACGAGGTTCATCACCATCCGAGAGAGGATCGAAGTGAAGATCCCCTGCAAAGGACCAGAGGACTTCAAGAACCTGACGAGGTACTTGCAAGAAGAGAGGGCAGAAGTGGAATGGTACACCCACACACCACAGTACAAGAAGAAGGGAAAGATCGTCATCAAGGGACTGACGAACAGCGAGGACCTCGACGAACTCAAAGAGGAGATCCAAAAAGAGAGAGTCAAAATCGGAAGAATCAGCCAAATCCACTCCAGATTAGGCAAGAGAAGACCACTGCCCATCTACGTAGTAGAGCTAGACGTGGAGGAGAAGACGAAAATACGAAAAATCCAGCACATACAGCAAGTGAGGATAAGATGGGAAGATCTCAAGAGAGGAAACGGACCAACGCAGTGCTACAACTGTCAGGGTTTCCACCAGATGCGTCAAATGCGGAGGACCACACCGATCCAACGACTGCACAAGACCGAGGGACAAGCCAGTCACCTGCGCCAATTGCCAGGGAGAACATCCGGCGAACTACAAGGGATGCCCACAAGCCCCAAACAACAGGAAGACGAAGCAACCACAACCCCCAGCAACAACGAAGCCAGGAGTCAGCTACGCCCAAGCGACTACCAAGAAAACGACGACGACGGCTACCTCGAAGAAACAAGAGATTCTCAAACAGGTGACTAGATTGTTAACTCAGATAATAAACTAGTCATTTTTTGAGAATCTCGTGAAGACCTGCCTAGAAGAAGGCTCGGCACATCCAAAAAAATATGAGCCGAGGTTTCAACTAGGTCATCAAAAACAAGTGGATCCACTCTATAAGGTCGTCCTTAGTCGTAATAAGTCGGCTAAGGATTTGCCCCTTATAGAGGCACACACAACAGAAGACACAGAAAGGGTGAAGTGAAGACTGCCGAAGATATAACCACACTCCAGAGGTTACACGGCGAGCAGAAGATGGCACGACCCTAGCTACCAGCCATTTCGGCTAGGGTAGAGCAGCAACGCGACAAACACTAACGACGACTGAGGACCCATCGGATGAGATAAGGGGTGGATGGAAGGTTCTTCCCAGGATGCAACGCTCTTTGAGGGTTGCATCCCGGGGAGGACGGGCTCAGTAGCGCGCGTGTGTGTAAGTCACTTCTTGATTTGGCCAAAAATAATTATTAAACATCAGGTAGACATCACATGAAATGTAACTTATGTCATTCTGACGGTGATAGTAATATCGAAAGAATTTTTTTACCATTTTTTCAATATATTGTGGAATCATTTAGAAGCAGTTAGTTTTATTTAAAAAGCCCATAGAACATATTTGGGATGTGTTAGACAGACGTGTTCGAACAAGATATCCGTAGACTTTTGGTCGGTTTGATTATCTTAAAAGTGGTAAGTAGAATCTGTTTTTTTTTAATTTAATTTATTTCAACAAGAACACGCGTTATTAGATTTATATATTGCTAAAATTAACAAAATTATTAAGACTCAAATATGTTTCAGCAGTGTACAATTTCAATACTTTACAATAAATAATCATTTAAGCGATTGTAAAATCCACGCTCCAGTTTTCAAAATTATTCGTCGTAGCAATTGACAAGACAGAAATAGAAGTACTTATATGCGTGACGATTTATACGCTCTTAAAACTTCCGTTTCTTCCTAGAAACGCATGTTATTTCAGTTTGGAATAACTTGGAAAAAGAGACAAGAAAAACGTTTGAGGACTACTTAATTCGTAGACTAAAAAAATACTAGCACGACAAATATTTTCAAAATGAAAATTGTATTTAATACGAGACAATTTTCTCTTTAAAATGAATATGCACAAAATGCGAAACCCAAATGTGAACACTCTTTTATTATTAAAGGCTTGTTTATAAACGTTTACAACCAATATAAACGAGCACTAAGTACCTAACACCATAGAATCATTAATTAATGACGCAGATTTGAGATCTTTTTCTCAGACCCAGATACTAAATGATGTACAGAAAAGGGTTTTTAACTACCGACATTGTCGAGCATGGCGTGTTGTTGAAAACGCCTTTGGAATTTTGGCTCAGCGTTTCCGCATAAGTATATTTTAGAAAAATCAATTCAAAACCTGGCTATGCTGAAAGAATTGTCTTAACAACATGCATTCTACATAATTATCTACTCAACAAAGCCACGATGACACAGGAAGAAATTGCTGCTGTGGAGAATCACAACATATGTATACTGCAAGATCTACCAAAGCAAGGTGGTAATGCACAACAGGAAGCGTTCCTTTGCAGAGAAAAATTCACCAGTTTTTTCAATTCAGATGCTGGTTCTGTACCTTGGCAATATACTAAATTATTACTTACCCAATTCTAATTTTTCCCCAATTGACGTCCACACATTCGACTTGTATTGATTATCTGAGTATTTTTTATTAGATAAATCATACAGCGCTTCATTTTCACGCACATATTCAATTAACATTTCATCCATTTCCGATGTAAAAGTCTTTCTTTGACGCTTCGACATAATTATTTGAAATCGCCACTTTCTTTTTGCCTGTTGATTGCCGGGAATGAGTATTCAGACTAGGCAAGTTTTGCGAAACCGGCTAGGATTCGGCAGTGCACGTGCTCGGCAAATATTGTTTCGAAGAATACCTACGGGCAAGCGACATGCATTGACAAGTCGGTACCCGTATAGTGAGAACGCGAAGTCGAAAATCACATTCAATTACATATCATACAAATATTGCCGAGCCTGTGCCTTTCCCGTGCCTTGCACATTCATTGCACTATAGTGAGAATCGAGCTTAATTCTTCTTGTTTTTTCGAGTTACTAGGTATGTAGAATTTGTTTTGTTTTTACAAATTTAATTGAACTTTCAAACTAGCATTATTAGATTTCTATATTATTACAAGTAATAAAATTATTAGCACCAAAATATCTGTTCCTTTAATTATTTTGTCCAGCGTATAATCCAAAAATTACTATTTTTTATACCATAGACCATAGAAATAAAATCTAGTCACACCACTGCATATTTATCAGTCTGATAATGTATTAATTAGTAATAACTTTAATGAATTATCAGTAACTGTTCAATTAAAAGTGGGGATAACGAGGTAGTTTTAGGTCTGTCAATTCAAAAGTGTCCACCAAACATTAATTTATAGATAATTAATTCACATATAGTATAAAATTAAAAAAAAATACCTTAAGTAGTCTCGATGTTCTTCCATTTTAAAAATAAAGAGCAATTTATAATCACTTTACACATTTTAAACCGTAAGTAACTCAGATGTCGCATTGAAAGATTACAAGTCACAGCAAGAACTGGTAATAAAAACGAAAGTATATTAACGTAGAAACGATGATAACGGGATGTTAATGATTGCAAGAGGAAGTGGGGGGACGTTAAAATAAACAAAATTTACCAATCGGTATCAGATTTAAAAAAATATTACCGCAAAGGGGTAGTTATGAAATATATATACAGGGTGGGGCAATCTTCTGACATCGGAGTATTACATCGTTGTAATAAGAGATAAAACTTTAAAGTTTTGTATGAGCTAATGCAGTTACTGAGGGCACATTTTGAAAATACTTTCGATTCTACAGGTTATTCCAAAACCACGTAGCAGCACAAACTTACATTTTTTTAAATGAAACGTACTATATTTTGTTCAAGAATCGAAATGATCTCACCGAGAGCGTTACAAAAATATAGCATTCTAATATTTATATTGGTGTTTTAAAAAGATATGGACAATTATTGGCAAAAAGACCTCATCTTTAACACTCTGCGAAACAGTAAATCAAAATAAATTAACAGGTCTTTGTATTCAATTATCATTCACATATCTTTGGCTGTGCTCAGTATTAATTACTTTTTTATCTGTGGCTTCTTTAATACAGGGTGACATAAAACGCAAATCAAGCAATATCTCAAATTTTTTAAATGAATCACCCTATAAGTATTTTTACAATTTATTAGTACAATTAATAATCTTTCAAACGATGTAGTACATTTAGGGTATAAGTTAATGGAAAACCGTAAATATTTTATGATAATGGTCAAAAACAAGTATTTTACGTACACAAATTAAATGGTATTAAATTTTTACATGCAACGTATTGTAAATTTTAACATGTCTAAGGCATAAGTTCTAATCGTAATTTTGGATGCATCTACAATATCGAATCAATGATATAAGATGTTTGTTAATACCGTAGGTACCTGGAATTACCAAAAATTTTATATTTATACATGTTTCACTTTCAAGAATTTTTATTATAGGCTTGTTTGAGAAAGGGCGAAACATAATCAAGCCATATTTTTGATTATATCAAGTGGACTACAGTCAAAATAGTATCTACTAATAAATGTCAAAGAAGTATTGCTGTATTCTTCGTTTGTGTACCAAGAGCTTTTAGAGAGAGAGTTTCCAATAAGAATAAATATTTGCGAGTGGTTCAGTGGATTAATTAATGGGTATCCAGATTTCTTTAAAAATGTTTTAATTAGTGACGAGGCCACGTTTCACAGAAATGGTTTCGTCAACCGCCGTAATTTTCATTTTTATTCGGATAGCAATCCACATTTGTTTAGTACAACGACCCAAACTAAATGGTCCATAAATGCATGGGGAGGAATCGTAGGAGATACAGTTATAGGACCATACTTTTTTGAAGGTAGCCTCACAGGAAGAAGGTATTACAATTTTCTAAAAAACCATTTGGGAGAATTATTGGAGGACGTTGATTTAAACACAAGAGTTAACTTGTGGTTCGGACAAGATGGAATATCTGTACATTACGTTCGTTGTGTACGTCGGTGGTTAAACAGACATTTTACCGACAGGTGGATAGGACGTGGTGGACCAATTTCGTGGCTTCCTCGATCTCCAGATCTCACACCGATGGATTTCTTTTTAAGGGGATACATCAAGCAACTTGTGTATCAAACATAGCCTACTACCAGAGAAGTCATGAAAGAAAGGTTTTGTAATGTATTTTCTACAATAACTCCAGCTATGTTAGAAAGAGTAAGATCCTCGTTTTTGAAAAGAATTGACAAGTGTATGGAAGTAAATGATCGCCATTTTGAACACTTAGCATAAACTATACTTTTTATAAAATGTCAAAGTTTATTTATGTAAATGTAAGCGTTTTTATAAAGTTGGAAAATAAAGTACAAGCTTGCATTTTACATAACAAAGATATACTGTTTGTGATGACTTAATTATTTCGTAAAGACTGCAAACTGCTTTTATATTTATTAGTACTATAATGACATTAGCCTACTTACAGTAAACAAAAATATTGCTTCCAACATAATTCCGATTGTCTTTCCTTCCTCTAATGGTAAGAGTAAAAGTAAAACATATTTTAGATGCATCCAAAATTACGACTAAAATTTATGAAATGTTAAAATTTACAAGACGTTGCATGTAAAAATTTAATACAATTTAATTTGTGTACGTAAAATACTTGTTTTTGACCATTATCATAAAACACCCATATAAATATTAGAATGCTACATTTTTGTAACGCTCTCGGTGAGATCATTTCGATTCTTGTACAAAATATAGTAGTTTCATTTAAAAAAATGTAAGTTTGTGCTGCTACGTGGTTTTGGAATACCCTGTAGAATCG
Organism: Galeruca laticollis; assembly: GCA_963921935.1. Classification (NCBI taxonomy): domain Eukaryota; kingdom Metazoa; phylum Arthropoda; class Insecta; order Coleoptera; family Chrysomelidae; genus Galeruca; species Galeruca laticollis. Next base: position 110,584,128 of record OY998178.1, on the reverse strand, counting down.
AAAGAATTTTCGAAATGTGCCCTCAATAACTGTATTAACTCACACAAAACTTTAAAGTTTTATCTCTTACCACAACGATGTAATCCTCCGATGTCAGAAGATTGCCCCACCCTGTACATATATATATATATATATATATATATATATATATATATATATATATATATATATATATATATATATATATATAGTTTATGGATGGATTACGTAATTTTTTTATTAAAAAGTGTAATAAATATTTATGTTAGATTTAACTACGGTTATGCTTAATTTACTTTTATTTCTAATAAATGCATGTTTTGGGTGAATAATCAATCAATGTTATACGTTAATTAAACACGTGTTTAGAGTATGCGTTGGAGGTTATGTTAACTCTCGATAAAAGTAATGGATGGAGTGCCACCAAATCTGAAAGATCCGTCAACAATTGACACTTAGGCTATATTCGTAATCAATTCGCTGGCCAATTGGCACTTTGGCACGCAAGCTAAGCAAATATATTTCAGTGTGATCGTTCACAACGGAATTTGGCGTTAGAGTTGAAATTTCTTGCAAGCTGCAAACTTTCACTTCGACTTGCACTTCGTGCCGGCTATGGGACATGCGCATCAATTTTTGTTATTTGTTTTTTGATATACATGTATATATTTATAACCTTTATCAGATTTGTCGCAGAGTGGTTTGTAATTGAAAATGCACTGTTACAAAAATTCATCATTGAATTGATATTCCGCGTTGTCCATCACTAGTAAACTCCAGTATATACTGCTATAAAAAATAAATCCAAATTATATATTACAACCTCTAACCTCAGACTGAACTAAATAGAGACAGTATCTAGCTTTGACCATATGTTGAAGGAATCCTGACAATTATTTAGGTACGAATGCGCCTGCGTTAAAGTCGACTTTGAAGTTATTGTGAATGGAAAATTTCGTGCCGACTTGCGTGCCAAAGTGCCACTTGGCCAGCGAATTGATTACGAATGTAGCCTTAGATCATTGGTTCCCAACGGGGGCGATACCGCCCCCCTGTGGGCGCTGCAGCCTTTTAGGGGGGCGGTAGCGGATTCAGAAGCAAATAATAAGCAGTCAAGAGGAATGGTGAAATAAAAACGATTTAATAAGGGTTAATAAGCAGTTTTAAATTAGCATTAATAATAATACTAATAATTATAATAATTTCTTTTAGTTCAGAATAGAAGTATATGACTTGTCCTCGCACGTTGATAAGCGAACGCGCGATGTTCATACAAAATAACATGTTTCGACATGTTCGCACACAGACAAGTTGAATCATGCACGAAGTGAAACGTATAAAAGCAACAGCTCTACGAATTTTTTGTTAGTTAGTTGTATGTGCTTGGCCGCGATATATAGTCGTGAATCATAAGTTCTGCCGTAGTAAATAATCGTGAGTGGTGTGTCTTTTTATAAACATTACTATCTATAAATCTATTGAGAATTTAATATTTGTATTAAAATGGCTGAATCTACTTCTAAATTAAAAAAATAAATGCCGGCAATACAGTATTGAATATTTAAAATATGGATTTGCGGAATCTTCTACAAACAAATCATTACCTATGTGTTTAATTTGCCGAAAAGTTTTTTCAAATGAAGCTATGAAACCTTCTAGGCTACAAGAGCATTTACATAAAATGCATCCTGATAAGAAGAACAAAGATATATTCTATTTTCAAGAACTCGAAAAACAATATTTAAAACAGCCAACTATATCAAACCTTTTTGCATCGTCTTCTAAACGAGACGATGATGGGCTACGAGCCTCATATAACGTTTCATTGTTAATCGCAAAGTCAGGAAAACCACACACCATTGGCGAGGAATTAATTTTGCCGGCAGTCGAAGAGATATTAAAAACTGTTCTCCGTCATAAGACACCATTTGATATCATTAAAAAAATTCCTCTCAGTAATAATTAAGTGCAAAGAAGAATAGATGAAATGGCAAATGACGTTGAAATATCATTATGCGATTACCTAAAGACTTGCAAATTAATTAAAGCTAAATACAGATGAATTGGGACGGTACAGATGATATTCAAAGAAAATTAACTACTTTGGACTAACCAGCGACTAGGGAGGGGAGGGGGGTCGGTGAAATTTTTGTTCTCTTCTATAGGGGGCGGTGGTCCAGAAAAGGTTGGGAACCACTGTCTTAGATGAATAAAGCCTCGTATCCACTTGGTTGACGCTCAAAAACTTCGGAAACGTTGCGAAACAACGCGTGACGTTGACAGTTGGAGTACAACATGATGCGCGGCTTGTTTGTTGTATTATGGGTTCTATTTTTCGTAAGAGCATCTAGAAGTCTGTTTTGTTCATTCGTAAAAGATCCCTCAGCGACACGGAGATAACAGAACACATTTTCTTCATTTTGTAATTTCTAACCCACCAACGCAGTTTTTATCTTTTAGTCTGGTCAATTTAGACAATTGGAATAACAAAAATTCCGACAGATCCAAATTTTGGTGGAGACCTTGGGCTTAAGTACTAATCAAATTGTGGCCATTCCTTCTTAGGCTCGCGGTATTCCCCCAACTTCCCCTACACCTTTTGTATTGAACCGGCCTGCTAATTTGCTGGATACGGCAAACCGACAGGTTTTCTGAGGCATCTGGTGCATACAGGAGTCTTCCAATGTTCCATAAACACCTTCATTGGTTTGTCTATGAATCACACCACGTTAGTAGCACTTATACACACACCATTTTTTGCGACATTCACAAACACTGGCTGTGATAAGGTGGTATATGATGTAAATACGTCATCTCTGTTTACAATGTGGTATGTTGCTCCGGTGTCCAATAGAAATGTCAAGACTTCATTGGAAGAGTTTCGTGGAATTTGAGTATTTCCAAGAATGAAGGCAAAACTCCCACTATTTGTAAGATTGCTATTTGGATTTTGTGTAGTAGATTCTCCTTGGGTTTGCAACATTCGTTTATAGTAAAAACAGTAAGTTTTCGAATGGTTGTTGCGATCACAGTGATCACATAATATATTTGTTATTTTAAATTTTTGGTTGTTGTTTCCATTCCTTTTCTTCGGCAATTTTCTTGCAATTTTTATTTTTATTCCATTTATTATTTTTCTTAAATTTGATACTTATTCCTCTCGGTCCTGGAGCTAAAAGAATGGAACTTCTCTTGAAAGCATTTTGTTGTGATTGTTGTTTAACTTCATGGTCAAATAATCTGGTTTTAATGAAAATGAGGGTCATTTGATTTTCTGCTAATGTTTCAAGAGCAGTAATAACACCCTCATAAGACTTTGGCAGCGTCAACAATAAATGTGCTTTAACCATCTCATCGAGAGCAGCTACAGCAGCTATTAGGTCCGAAATTATGCCAACAAGTTTAGTGAAATGCTGAACCAAAGTTAGATCACCTTCAAATTTCAAGTTTAACAACTGTTTTCTTAATGCTAATTGGGTAGCTAAACTTCGTCGGTTGTAGATAGCATCTAACTTTGTCAAAATATCTCGGGCTTTATCATTTTCTCCGGCAAAACCAAGAAACGGATCACTAAGTTATTCCACAATAGCACTTTTAGCAATTAGGTCCTTTATATTCCAGTCAGGTGTAAGGGCAGTATGTACTGCCTCATCTATTACACTAAGTACTGTACCAACTTCTAGTTCAGCGAGTAGTGCGAGAACCCGAAATATTCACACATTATACTTCTTACCATTAAACGTCTGAATTTTCCGTTTTGATACCTTATTGTTCATGATTTAAAGTTTATTAAAATACAACTGAAAATTCAACTATTATTCGTATTGCACATGGCCCATAACTTGTTGGGATAAATAAAAGTCACTACTAGAGGAGTGAGAATATATTTTATTCTTTTATGTGTTAAAAGAATGAGAACCCAGTTGTGATTACAATGAAATGCGTCTCACTAAAAAACTGAAAGCGTGAAATTATCAGTGTTTAAATTATTGATTATCGAAATAGTAAGGGATGAAAGCGGCGTTGTCAGACTGCAGACGTATCATATTACATATTTTGTATTATCAACATATATCGTATTTTAAATATTCTAAATATTACTATTTCAGTCAAATGTCACTTCGATTTTTTTTGTTTTATTCTTAAACATACTTTAAATTTAATAATTAAAATATTGGTTATACATCCTTAAATAACCATATAAATCGCAGACTAGTTACATTTACTGTTCACTAAGCACTTAAGAAACCATTAAATTAACTGAAATATATTATCTGTTACATCGTGACGTTCTCAATTTGTTGATTATAACAAGTAGTAACGAGTTAAACTGGTCGTAGCGTTTCTGGAAAGTCGTATAATCGGCGCCGACTAGATTATTAGATACAAGTTTCGAATTAATAATTATAAAAAATACTTGTAAGTATTACGAGGTAGGACGTTATGCAATTTGAGGTTAGATTAGTGTCAAGCATGAGAATTTTGAAAAGGAAATTGAAATAAAAACAGAGTCTGAAAGGAAATGAATGGAATATGAGATAAAAAATATAACTATAAAATGAAAATAAAGTTGATGCAGCAAATAAAATAAAATAGAAAGAAATATGGAAGTACCCATACAAGTAAAATAACGAATATTGGTTAGTCATTAGAAATAGATGTTTGCAGTACCATATTATCCAATAGGCTGACTAGGCTATAGCCTAGGGCGTCGTGAAAGAAATAGGCGCCGACTGACCGTACTAACCACTAACGATAGTCACAATTCGTGCAAATAATTTTTGCTGTATACGTATTTTTTTCGTGGAGATCGAATGTGCTGTAAGGCACCAATATTAAACAAAATTTTATTGACGACATTAGTGAATAGAGACATCATTATTTCAGTCGGCCGGGTTTGAATACTTGGATAGATTGAAAAGCACTGCTTTACATCCATATATTTTGATTATCAGTGCGGTATTGTGGTAACTAAAGACAAATCTCTTTTTGCTAATTTGCGGCAGTGACGGGATGCCGCCAGAGATAAATATGCTAATATGCAAAGTACCGCCACGTGTGCCTTGCGTTCGCCAAAACAAAAAAACCTACAAAGGGTGATTGGAAACGCAACATCAAAGTTTAGAAAAAAAATTGGTAAACTTTGGAAACATTTATTTTAAAAATTGAAGGTAGTCAGTTGAGTTAGTTCAGTCGCTGGCAGTAATCGAGTAATCGTCAATTAAAATAATATCTATCAGTTGCGGTATTTTTGTCTTGTTTATCATTTTATCGAAAACAATGAGTGGAAGTGGATGAAGTAGAAAACTTAGTAGGTGGGAAAGGAAGAAGGCTGAAAAAGAAAAGCAAGAAAAAATGGAGAAGTTATTGAATAAAATACCCAAATTAAATTTTTTTTGTCAACCTGTTCAAGGTACGGAAGCCGATGCAGATAATGAACAACAATCAACTCTCAGTAATGATGATATTATGGATAGAGGTAAGCAGATAATTGAATAACGCGGTGTAAGAATGTAATTTTTATTTTTGTATCCTCAAGAAACGTCAGAATTATTTTCAAAAGTCGATTTCACAGACCCAGCTGGATGGGCTATAACCGAAAGTTTCATAAATTACATTGTAATGAACCCATCTGTAATTGAACAAGAAATTTCTAAAATGGATTTTCAAAAATCGAAACGAATTTATGATATTCATAGTAGATTTGCTTCAAAAAATATGTTTTTCAAAACTTTGCACAACGGGGAAACTATACGTCGTCAATGGCTATTATACTCAGCACTAACAGGAAATGTTTATTGTTTGTATTGTAAACTATTTAACTAGACAAAAACGAATTATTTCAGGACTGGATTCAACGACTGGAAAAATACCCATCGGATTTCTGAACATGAAAACTCTTCTGAACACTGTGAAAATGCGAAGGCGTATATTGCGCGATCAAATGTCTTAGGGAAAATAGATACCGAAATTCATAAGCAGTACCTTGCAGGAAGATATTACTGGGTTAATATACTTAAGCGAGTAGTTGCAGTTATAAAATTTTTGACATCGCTTGGCTTAGCATTTAGGGGTTCTAGTGAAATGTTTGGAGCTATTGATAACGGCAACTACCTAGGTTCGTTAGAGCTTTTAGCAGAATTCGATCCGTTTCTGAAAACCCACATTGAAACAAAAGGCAATCCGGGAAAAGGAAATGTTCCTTATTTGTCATCAACTATTTGTGATGAATTTATAAAACTCATGGCGGTTGATCTAAGAGAACAATTTGCATCAGAAATGAAAAACACGAAATATTTTGCAATAATCATAGATTCTACACCCGACATATCCCATACTGACCAACTTACTGTTGTTCTCAGATATGTAATTGAAAATGGTTCGGTAGTAGAACGATTTATTACATTTGCTGCTAAGGTAGGGCACAAAGCTTCAAGTATGGAAACAGCAGTTTTGAAAGTTTTAGAACATATGTCATAAGACATACAGAACTGTAGAGGACAATCTTACGATAACGCTAGCAACATGTCTGGTCGATATTCTGGTTTGCAAGCTAGAATCAAGGAAAAGAACAAATTGGCAAAATTTATACCATGTGCTGCCCATTCACTGAATTTAGTAGGAACCTGCGCTGCAGAGTGTTCTCCTGTTGTAACAAATTTCTTCTTGTTTGTGGAAGAAATATACACTTTCTTTTCAGCATCAACCTATAGGTGGAAAATAATGAAAGAGTGTTTAACACGTAACAGATCTGTGAGTGGGTCAGAACTACATGTGCCTAAAAAATTTTCAGCTACTAGATGGTCAGCTAGAGTCGATGCTTGCATCGCTCTTTATGACAGTTACGATGCTTTTAAAGAAGCTTTGAATTTTATTGTGAATGATACCTCGCAAGCACCTAAAACAAAAGCTGAGGGGAAGGGTATATTGCAAAAAATGTTAAGCTTGGAGACTGGTATTATACTCTCTTTCTGGAGAGATATTTCAATTCAATTCCACAAAACAAGCCAGTCTTTGCAAAAGCAAAGTATGGATATAGTGACATCCGTTCAACTCTATAAATCATTAATTCACTTTGTTACGGAAATGAGAACAACAAAAAATACGAGGAAAGCGGTAAATTGTTAACAAAATGTAGTACCTATACGTTGGATTCGAAAAGGAAGAAAAAAAGGAAATGTTTTCCAGAAGAGAGTGATGTTGGAGAAACTACTTTTGATGGTAGGACAGATATGGAAGTAAATATGTTCTACGTGGTTGTAGACAATATAGTATCAGAACTCGAGAGGCGAAAAAATTCGTACGATGAAATCTATGGAACTTTTGGTTTTCTTACAAACTTAGAAAACACTGAAGACAATATAATAAAAGAAAAGTGCAGACATCTTCAAGGAATTTATACTAGAGATTTGGATTGTAATTTTGAAAATGAATGTGTACAATTTAAATATTTTATTCAAACTCTAGACTCACCTAACTCTAAGAAAAAAAAATCAAAAACTATGTCATGGTTGCAAAGACTCCGCAGCTGAAATTTAATTTGTAAGTTTCGCATCATGGACATTATTTCAAGAATCTATCTGTGTCTTCCAGTGACGAATTGTACAGGCGAAATGTCCTTCTCCGTGTTAAAACGAGTAAAAAATTACTCAAGAAATTCTTTAACAGACGATAAAACTGCTGACCTCTCAATATTATGTATAGAATGTGAGGCACTAAAAGAAAGAAATTTTGACGATATCATACAAAAATTTTCAAGTATTAAGTGTCGTAAAAACCACCTTTAAATAATCGATTTGTACATTTTCACAAATACATACATATTTTGTGAAACGCGTTTTATTTTACTTGTATTTATATTTTCACTTTCCTAGTTTAGAGGCGCCAAACTGATATCAGCCTAGGGCGCTCTAATGTCTTAATCCGGCCCTGGATGTTTGGCACCATAAAGAACATTTAAGTAGATTTAATTAGCTTTCTATCCCAATATTAAAACAAAAAGTAGGGATCTAGGTGAAAGATTATTGAGTTAGTCGATTACGTTGAATAAGTTGTTAATTTGGCTGGTTCTTATAGGACTAACCCAAACTTTGCGTTGTTTACTATTGTACTGCGAAAACACGAAAAATTGTAATAATTACTGGTACTGCATTAATACTGTTTGATGAAAAAGAAAAGAATTTGGTCCAAAAATAGAAATAAGTATAACCACATTAATTGGACGTAGTTAAGCAGAAAACGTTCAACCCACAAATGATAAATTTTGATAATTTGAACTAAAAGTTTATTGATGTGTCCTTTAAACCTAAAATAATTAAATTAAATGTCACATTGATTTTCTTATGTAGCTGCAACTGTAATGGTATTATAACATGATAATTTACTTTAAATTCGAAAGACTTTGGAATAATTTACAAATTTGTGGGTTAGACGGTTTTAGAGAAAAATATTAAGTAAACATTTCAGCAAAAGATGGTTATGTGTGTTGGCAAGTTTCAGGTAAATAAAAAAGAGGATTTTTGAAATATTTTATTGTACTAAACCGAAACAAAAATGCAAGAAAATTAAGGTACAAAAAAATCAAATATTATGAAACAAGAAACAAAAAAGTCCATCTGACTATATCGAAGTCTAACTCATAATTGAATCCAACAAAGTCTTCTATGATTCTTGTAGAGCTCGTAAAATTCGTATAAAAGGGTTTTGCATCGTCTGGTATAAGATACATGTAGCTTTTAATGTCTTTCAGTTTTGGATCAGATAAAGGTTTTCCGTTGGGCCACAGTTCTACAAATAATGAAGAAGAGTTTTCTATCTGTATTCTTCCTCGTCGCTGTATGTCCACACACATATCCTCTGTGTCAAAATCAGCCTTCATAAAAATGTAATATGGATTTTCTTTTTTCAGACATGTCTGCCTTGCTTATAACTAATTAATTTTTTGTTTGTTAATGCCCACTTTTCTATTAACTATAGCTTTTTCCAATCTGCTGGTCCCCAAAAACCACTCCCCTTTCATTTCCGTGACAGCTATTGAATTATTCTTACGACATGACTTGATAATATTCACATCATCCGAGGGAGGATAAATGCGTTCATATCGTTTTAGTTGACATTCAATGATACCAAAATCTTTATCATTTGGTAAAAAACTTTGACCTGAAACCAGGAACTTACTTAGGGCTTGATTGAAGTAAACTCGACATAATTAGTGTAAGCTTAATATTGCGGTTCTGATCACCGCAAGAGTCAGACCACAATATTATGTGTTCAACTGTGTTTGGCAAGGTTCTTGAGTGCCTTAATAGACAAGATCCAACATCATGAGCTCCTCTTCCTGCTGTTCCTTCAATCCATACATAGCAACTAGTTTTATTTTGTTTCCCAGAAAATATTCCCAAGTTGTATAACCAAACTTGTTTTTTGTAAAAGATTACATTACTAGGGATTCTTGGCAATCGCAGAGTCTTCTGCAAATCGAATGTTAGACATTCTATATTTTTCTCATGTTTGGCTCTTTGTAAGTCATTCTTAAGCAAAGTTTTAGCCTTGGCTACCAAATCCTGGTGAGTGTCTATTTGGATCTGCAATAGTTGTTTGTTATATTCATCTGATTCTTGTTGTAACTTGACTCGAAAAGTATCGCAGATTTGACACGTATCTTTTGTGAACTTTGAACCTCAAGTTAAATTTATTATAAAATATTCTCGTATATATAAGAAAAGTCACAGGATTTTCAATTTCGTTTTTATACATATCACACATTTTTGTTAAGGAAAGATGCGGAGGTAAAAACATTGCAGAAGTTTCATTGCGGCAATAGTGAGACATGTATTTCGGTATTTTATAATTACTTGCTCCATAACTTGCATGATCTTTTCATCCGAAATTTTATTCAAACCTCCTTGCTTTGTCCCTCTTTGGCCAAGAAGTGGAGCACGATTATGTGCTTTTCTAAAAACTGTTGTAACTCTCGTTGGAGTAATTGTCAAGGTATTTAGAAGCAACTGCTTACAAACTGGTTCGTTGGACAATGAGTTTTTTCTTGTATACAAACATTTTTCGATATTTCTTCCATAATTCCTTCTTTTTGGTTTTTCTTGTACCAAACTTGCAATGAAACCTGTTTGAGAGTTGTAACAACCAAGACTCCAGAAACGAACATATTCCTCTTTCCTTTTTTCTATAGAGACGACCTCTCGACAGTTTCATGGACAGTTATAGTCGTAATTATCCTATATAGTCGATGTAAGGTTTATTTTTATTTCGATTAACTTTTGACTTTGCTCGATACATAGAATCTTGTTTTGTGACCAGTAGAGGTGTTTGACATTTCAGTATCATTTTCATGGTCGCTATCATCCTCACTATATGATAATTCTTCTGATGATGGTTCATACTTATCAGAAGAACCGCTGCTGAATACATTACCAGAGTCATTAGCCTGTAAAAAAATAATTTGGTACCGGGTGTCACACAAGGGATCTACAAATTCTTTTTAAAAGTCTCGGTTCGAATAAATAAGATTTTAGACACATAAACAATAAATTAAATATTGCTAATAAAGTATGGGAGAAATATGTACGAGAGTGAGCAAAAAAAATCACAAAGTCTAACTGAATATAAAGAGTGTTAATAACTTAATAACAAATAATTAAATTTCAAAAACCTAGCTTCTATATTTTGACAAATACCATTACAAACAAAATGGATTTAAATTTCTTTCCTTTTGTTACAATACATTGCACTTACATCTGTTACCATTTTTTGTTCAGTTGACTTAAATCATCCAGTTTGTTCATCTAAATACATTATTATAATTTGCTCGCTACCGTCAGTGTCATCATTCTTCGTGAGATCCGATAATGGAGATTTCTATAACAGTAAAAAATGTTTATTTAAACTTCAAACAATCTGATGAAAAGGCATAAACTATAAAAACGAATTAAAGAAAATAGACTTACCTCCACACTTGTGCCCATCCACGGATTGCATTTCGGCATATATCAATTCATTACCTTTAACTATTTCACACATTAATTTTCTTCCAGACATTATTAAAACATTTGCAACGTCTAGTAAGCTGAATGAAGAAAAACGCACTGATACGGGAACGTGATATTATACTGATCTCTAGCAGACTTACATCCTAATGTGAAAACATCGAATTCATCCAAGAGGTTTTGGATTCTTTCCGAAAAATTAAACATAAAAGATATACGTAAAATTGTAAGGCAGAAAACGTCCAACCCTCTTGGACGATTTCAACGAAAAAATAACACTAGAATTTTTTACATAATTTATTTGGTAAAATGAATCCAACCAATTTATTGTCGTAGAAAACATCCAAACTACTTGGACTTATAGTGAACATGAAAATCTCATTTTGTAATTATGTGGGTTAGAATTTTACAGAATCTCGTTACAAAAATATTTGATTTGACTTGGACTATTTCTGCAATTCATTAAAACGACATTTTTAAAGTTTGTTACAGCAAAAACTCATTTTTTATAATTTGTGGGTTGGACGTTTTCTGCTTAACTACGTCCAATTTACAAAAAGAATTAGAAATTGAAGAATCAAGACACCTCTACAATTACGTACGCATGAACATAGAATCATTTCAGTTTTTATTACAATTGATCTAGCTCAAAATTAGAAAACAAAATACTAAAATGAGACAGTCGATCCTGCAAGCGAACGATTAATTGCTACGCTGAGATATTTAGCTACAGGTGGTACATATGCAGACATGAAATTCACTTCTGCGATATCACCTCAACTACTAGGAAAAATTATGCCGTATACTTGCAGGGAATTGTTTATAATAATTAAAAGGACGTCTGCACTGATTGCTGTCGCTCCTGTGTCTGTGACAGGGTTGCCAGTTCCATTTTCATTTCATCAGTAAATATCTTGTCAAAAAATTCTGTAGATTTTAGTAAATATATTTTATGCTATAAAAATTTCAGGAAAGTATAATGAAATGAACCTATGACGTCGAAAAATATGTATTTTTTTATAAATAAAAAAAAGTAACATATGTCCAACAAAATAGGAAGAAAACAAACATTTTCATAAAAAAAGTAAACATATCGATACCTTACTTTGAAAACCTCGTAAGTTGAGTTTAGGGCAAAATTCAGATTTATTGCCTACTTTACATACTCTGAGAAGGCTATTAGCTATATTTCAATATTTCGCCATCTATGGACAAAATTGAAGACCTCGTATTGAAATCTGTCATATCTGCAAAACTGAAAACCTCGTAAGTTTCATTTTTCTATTGACAGTGGTATGTTGTGAGTTGTACAGTCTACTTCTTAAGTAATTTATCAAAACCTTGTAACAATTTGAAAGGTAAGCGTTTATTGTTATTAGTTACTTTGTTGATTAATGCATTTTGTCAATGTAGGGATAGTGTATCATAGAAGATAATTTAGTTGGTAAAAAACCTCAGAATCGTTTATACTTTAGTTACGAGGATTTCATTTACCGCTTTTCAAAAAAATTTAAAACTTGGTTTTCATAATAAATTTTATTGTTTCAGACATGAGTTCTAGAATAAAAAAAATATTTCAACTGTTGGAAAATACAAGTTCAACTATTGGAAAATACAAGTTCAACTAAAGAAAATGAACAAAACAGTTCATAGATATTATGTCCTACGTCTGGGCAGTCAGTATCTCACTTTGATTTAAATATGTCCATGCTAAATAAAGAACTGAATCCAAGTGAAATCATTTCTGAAGTAGCAGCTACAGAAGACATACTAATTTTACCTTTTGAGGATGGAATGTCTTCTATTGAATATTTGTCATTTTTAGATACAATAAACCCACAAACAATAACGACAATAGAACAGGAACATGAAAAGCAGACTGAAACATTACTTGATGTTATAAACACCCCAAATAATGTTAACGGTGAGTTACCAAACAATGAAGAAGAAAATGTTCCTGTGGGTACAAGTTGTGAAACAAGTGACATAAATGAAGAAACATTAAACAGCGAAGATGAGACTGAAAATTAAAACGTAGAAGAAACAAAGCGACGGCGCAAAAAAACAGCTGACAAGGAAACGTGGGATTATAATCAAAACAAATATAAAAGGATGAGAGGGATGGATTATAAAGGAAGAGGAAACTCTGAAGATGGAAATGCTGTGTTCAAGAAACCAAGACCAGCTCGAAAAATGTTGCCACCTTGTGACTGCAAACAGAGTTTAAAAGGAAAATCATTAAAATGTAGACAATTTTCATCAGAAAATCGCCAAAAAATATTCGACGACTTTTGGACCAACCTGAATTGGGAACAACGAAAGCAATTTATACGCGGTTTAGTGAATGTGTTGCATACAGTTAAAAAGAAATCCGAAAAGTTATCAAGAAGGAGTTCCAGTTTTGTTTTAAATTTAAAAAAAAATGGATTATCTCACAGAGTGTGCAAAAAAATGTTTCTGAACACATTCGGCATCGGCGAATGGTCTGCACAATTTATTTGACTAAAACAGCAGAAGATCAACATGTTACAGTTTTCATTAAAACATTTGCTGGTATTTGAAGAATTAAATCTTAGTTTATACATTCCTAAGAAGGATCAGTGCGATGTTTGCACCAATTATAAGACTAAACATCTTGCCGAAGAGGTGTTCTTGTAGCATCAAAAAAGTTAAGAAGATGCCAGAAAAGAAAAAGACAAAATGGCAGCTAAACATGTTTATTGTGTGGATTTACAGAAGGTACTGCTCTCACCACAGTCAAACGTTTCTTCATTGTATTATAAACGCAAATTATGTGTCCACAATTTCACAGTCTACAATATGAAGAATCATGAAGGGTTTTGCTATTTATGGCATGAGGGAGAAGGTGATATAACTGCTCATGAATTTGCAAGCATTCTTTGCAAATTCATATCAAATGAAGAAATATTGCCTCTGGAAGAAGTGATCATTTATAGTGATAACTGTAGCTACCAGAAAAAACATCACTTTGTCTAATGCAGTTTTGAATTTAGCGTTAGAGAAAATTATAACTATTACTCAAAAATTCGTAGAGAAAGGCCATACACAGATGGAAGTTGATAGTATGCATTTAAAGGAGACTAAAAAATAGGAATATAAGTATTCCTGCCAGAAAGCCCGAAAATTACCTAAACCTTATAGCGTTCATTATCTTGATCATTTATTGTCTTAAAATTATTCATCAGTGAAATATTACTACTCCATCAGACCAGGCATTCCATCGGAAGAACCACTGGTAAATGATTTAAAAGCTATTAAATACACGAGAGAAAAAGGGATTTATGTCAAGTTGAACTATAGTGATGAATGGAACTTGTTAAATAAACGTTTGGATATAACTAGTTCCAAATGACTCTTTGCCAAACTTTTACTCAGGGTCAAGAGAAATAACCAAAGAGAAATATGACAACTTGCAAGGATTGAAAACTTCTTTGCTTTCAGACTTTCACACATTTTATGATTAGCTAAAGTTCAAATAAGTGTTCATCTGGGTGCAATATACTCGTAAATAATTGCTATATTTAGTTACATTTATATTTTATGTTATTGAATTTTCACTTCATTATTTTTCATTTTGTGTATTTTTTCATGTGTTCCAAATAAATTAATATAATCTGTTTTACTTATACTTGATATTCTTTAAAACCAGTCAGAATAACTCGTAAGGTGGTAGAAGTTTCACAATATATTAGGGTGTACCTATGTCTGCGACCCAAAAAACAACCATGATCTCTAAAGTTGTCGATTAAATTAGTAAAAATTCTGTGTTTTATAAAAATAAAGAGAATGGTTGTTAATTGAGAAAGAAAAAATGCTCAATTTTTTTTAATAAAACTTACCGAGTACATCACTTATCAGAATACATCACTCCTTCAGAATACACTTTGACATTATTGTCTTTTCAATTAATAACAATAAAGCAACGAAACAACAGATAAATATTACACTATAGTAATTAAAAAATACACCAAAATACCGAAACCTTATAATAACCTCAACACTTAAACTAAGAAACGACAACAGCATAGCCAATAAATTTTTTATATGCTGTGACAACAGTGTAACAGAACTAACAGATAAAGCGCAATATGACATCGCGCATACGCATTATTAAAAATCAAAAAAATTTGATTACTAACGACGTTTAGTTACTCGACAGGCTCTATAGATGGCACGGTCTGCAGTGTCCCTAGCCTGGTATCGATCAGTTGTTCGCAGCAGGTGTGCGTGCACGATTTGGCGCCAAAAATGTCTCGCGGGGAGAGGAAAAAATATTTCGCATGTGTGTTTCTTGTTTCTGTAATGCGCTTTCAATTTTAGAGAGTAATTCGCCATGCGCAAATGATTTTTGTAACCATTAATATCTCCTCGCGTTTCTGCTAGCAATCGAGTACTTGCTCCAAGGTTTTCTCTTCTAGTTAGCCAACCACGAACCCGAATCGTCCTATTCCTACTCTTTTACTATCTTCATAACAAAAGTTTTTGGACCACTGTATTGCAATCAAAATTATGATTTTATTCAATTCTGTGGAAAGGGTCACTTGGTTTTCCACTTTTAACTACTTGCACTGGAACATTGACAAATTAAATGGCATATCGTCGCCTTAACAGAAAAACTCGTAAGTCACAAAATGAAAATTTTTCAGGAGGCACAAAAAAGAGTTTATAAAATAGCGCAGAATTATTTGAGTGAAAACAAAATATGCAAACACTTAAAATATTTGTTTTAAAAGTAATTATGACACCCTAAGCTAAAAGTAATTCCGCAGATAATCTGAATGGACTTCCTATTTTTCCAATATTTTTTGAAAGGGTTTTTGGAGATACGGGATTTTCCATCCTGAATTTTGAATTAAGACATTTTTTTTTAAATTTTTTTTATTGAAGCTTTAACAGTAAAATATTCTAAAAATAAAAGATCTGAGTTTATCAATTAAAGGCATTCATCAAGACCTGAATAAAATGAATTAAATTACGCAAGTTTAAAATTTATTTATACAGCAAATTGTCATAAAAACTATGATAATCACTTTGAAGACGCTTTTTTAAAAACTGTAGGTGCATGTATTTCTCCTTTTTTATCGGTATAGAAGTCTCATATAATGATGGAAGACTTTCTAATTCACAGGCGAGATTATTCCGTTTATTTTCAGGTACACGATATTCGAACTCTAAGTAATCTTCCGGGTGTCTTAGTTTGTAAAATAAACAGCCACCGGGCTATATTTTAAAGCGCGCATGTCCGTTACCAAAGGATCACCCACTTTCTTTCCAGGTCGCAAAGATGTGATAAACTGTAGTTTTTTGAAATTTTTAAAGAAGCCATGGTCCAGATAATATATATGATGGTAAGGTCTTGGGTTTTCATGAGCTCGCATACATATTCCAACATAGTCAGCTGGTAAATTTATGTTAGTATGACGAATTTTTCGCAAAATAACAGAATGCATGGAATCCGCTTCCATTTGCGTATGGCCTTTCTCAAGAAATTTATGTTCAATAGTTATATTGAATGTCTTAGAGAGATTAATTAAACTGTTGGCCAAGATAGAATTTCTGTTCTGTGAGGTACAACCGTCGCTATACAAGATCAGATTTTGCCCCGGCTGTAGATCATTTTTAACATGATCCTTTATAAACTGGCAAATGATGGAAGCATAATCGTTACGCCCCCAACTGACTCATACCAAATATATCAGTACTCATCTTTTGTTTTTAAGTTGAAGAAAGTGAAATTGTGTACAATGAGCTTCGTCTTGAAGTAAAGTGAAGAAACGTTTGATTTTGGTGATAGCAATATAGTACAGTCAATCTGGCATTTGGAGTCTCGATCGATGACCCAAGCTCTGATTTTTTGTCAGAAGTTAGTGGTCCATTAAAAAAGCTTAAATTCAAAAAGTTGTATCCCCCCACCCCCTGTTTTTGAGAAACTCAAAAAAGTTTTTGATTTGATTTTGTGGCTAAACCGTAGGTCGCACAGAAAATTTTACACAGCAAAAAATAAAGACGATTAAATTGTCTATAACTTTACTCTTAGGTAACATAGCTCTAAAACTTACTGCAACAAAGTTAGAGGGCGCCAAAGTCGTCAAATACATTTTTTGGCAGTGTTTTGCATTTTTTAGGGTCAAATAATTTTTTTTACGATCGCAAATTTTTTTAAAGTAAAAAACCTACAAAATTCATGTAGACTTTTTTTTTCTACGATGCACTGTTTAGGAGATATAGTGCATTTAAACCCCTTCGTTGGCATTGGCGCACTTCTGTGTCAAAGTTTTTCGTGTCCAGCGCGGCATTGACGCATTTCTTCGTCAACTGCTTTTTACCTATCTATGTAACCTACTCCAACTTGAAATTTGAGCGACACTTAGGGGTTTTCGGGTACGTCGAGCATAAGCAGCAGCAAGTCGCTCATCGGTGTAATGCAAATAGCACTTTTTATGCATTTCCAGTGTCACATTATCGTCCTTGATGATTGCTTCATGCTGTTGATCTCCTCGAATTGCACAAGCTTTTATCAAAGAGGAGCGAGCCCTCTGTTTCGGGATGTAACTGTCGTTAACGACAACCTTATTACATACAAAACAACGAGCCATATTTTCTCTGCATAGGAGAGACGTGCTTGCGTTGAAACTCTCACAATACTGCCGAAAAACGTTACGTGGCCAACTAAAACCAGTTAGGAATGCGGGCCAGAGAAAGGGGGCTGACAATAGGCCCAGCGGAAGGTGTTTTCCAGCGCTCTCGCAGCAGCCGGCGGCATTACAAACGTTATGCCTCCTAAACAGTGCATCGTAGAAAAAAAAAAGTCTACATGAATTTTGTAGGTTTTTTTATGCTCTTTACTTTAAAAAAATTTGCGATCGTAAAAAAAATTATTTGACCCTAAAAAATGCAAAAAACTGCCGAAAAAATGCATTTGTCGACTTTGGCGCCCTCTAACTTTGTTGCAGTAAGTTTTAGAGCTGTTACCTGAGCATAAAGTTATAGACAATTTAATCGTCTTTATTTTTTGTTCAATAAAATTTTCTGTGCGACCTACGGTTTAGCCACAAAATCAAATCAAAAACTTTTTTGAGTTTCTCAAAAACGGGGGGGTGGGGGGATACAACTTTTTGAATTTAAGCTTTTTTAATGGACCACTAACTTCTGACAAAAAATCAGAGCTTGGGTCATCGTTCGAGAGTTCAGACCCTTTTTGATGCCAGATTGACTGTATTAATACTGATTGTATGATTCCTGATTTTAAATCAGGAATCATACCACAGGAATGGCTGATATCAACTTTTATAACGCTACCAAAGAAAATAAATCCTAAACATTGTCAAGGTTATCGCACTATAAGTCTAATGGGACATACCTTGAAAGCATTCTTAAAAGTCATACATACCAGAATATATAGGAAACTAGAACAGGACATCAGTGAAACTCAATTCGGGTTTAGAAATGGCCTGGGTACCCGTGAAGCGTTATTCGCACTTAACGTTATGTCCCAGAGATGCCTAGACATGAACCAGGATATGTATCTATGCTTAATTGACTACACTAAAGCCTTTGATAAAGTGCGCCATGATCACCTTATAAAACTGTTGCAGGCAAAAAACTTAGACTCTAGAGATATCAACATTATTTCAAATCTCTATTATGGTCAAAGAGCAGTAGTGAAGATAGAAGAAAATACAACTGAAGATATAGAAATAAAAAGAGGAGTTCGTCAGGGATGTGTGCTTTCACCAATTCTTTTTAACGCATACTCGGAAGATATCATGAATAGAGCACTAGCTGATCAGGAATATGGCATTAAAATCAATGGAAGACCAATCAACAATCTAAGATATGCCGATGATACAGTGCTGACAGCCGAAACACTTTAAGACCTACAGAAACTTGTTAATGCAGTTGTGGAAGCTAGTGAGGAATATGGACTGTCACTGAACACAAACAAAACCAAATTTATGGTTATAACAAAATCGGTCCAAAACATCGGAAATATATTAATACATAACCAACCAACTGAAAGAGTGAGAAAATACAATTATTTGGGAACTCTTTTCAATGAAAATGCGGACTGCTCTCAGGAAATAAAAATCCGAATTGAAAAAGCGCGGAGTCTTTTCACGAGGATGAAACGAGTATTCTGCAGTCGAGATCTCAGCTTGGAACTCAAATTGCGTCTTATGAGATGCTATGTTTTGTCAGTTCTGTACTATGGCATGGAATCATGGACATTAAAGAAGAACGATGTAAAGAAAGTAGAGGCATTTAAGTTCTGGGTGTATCGCAGGATTTTGAGAATCTCATGGGTACAGAAAGTCACTAATGCCGAAGTGTTAAGAAGGATAAAACAAGACAAGGAAATTGTCCTAACTATTAAAAAAGGAAGCTGCTCTACCTGGGTCACGTTATGAGGGGGGACAAATATCAACTGCTCCAGCTCGTTGTGCAAGGAAAAATAAGTGGAAGAAGATCAATAGGAAGGAGAAGAACTTCCTGGTTAAAAAATCTTCGCGAATGGTTCAACGCCACCAATAGTCACCTTTTTAGAGCAGCGGTATCCAAAATACGAATAGCCTTGATGATTGCTAACCTTCGGAACGAAGACGGCACTTGAAGAAGAAGAATACTGATTGTAGGTCCATACAAAAAAAATATTGGCTGATTCTTTGTCTTTAGACTTTTCACTTCTCGTTTCTAGTCTTTTTTCTCGATGTAAGGCGAATTGTTCAACAGCTAAATTTCCAGTTTTGAGTGCCACACATGCGTCACACTCATCCTTTTTTGTCCGGAAAAGTGATAAGATCATTTTATCAAAGACATGGTGAAACGATGCAATGGATAGATAAGAGTATTTTTTCTGTTGACACTAATTTTTATAAAACTTATAAAGTGCAGACTTAGATTGTCAATTGGGCTCCAGGTATAGTTTTGTCGATGAAGCTCGACAGTAATGAGACTCAACTTTAGGAAGTTCATTAAAAAAATATTATAGTTTTTTCTTCTGTATAGCGCCCACGTTATACAGGATCGTGGGTTTCTGATGAATGTTCTGCATTATTGTCGTGTCTTTGCTCTTTTTTTATTTTTGACTTCATTCTGCTTTTTCAACCAATCGATAATCATATTTTCTTTCACACCATGAGTATTCAAGAACATTTGTTTACATACCCTTTCCCGCTCATCATTTAATTTAAGGTGATATATTAAAGACTCGCTTCTCCTAGAAACACCCTTTGAAACTCTATTTCTACTTCTTTTTGTGGATATAGAATCAATTAATAAAGAGGTGTAAACTTTTCTCTCTTTCCAGCCCATATCAGACCAAAAGTGATTGAATATAGTATTCCTTTCTTCATCAGAAAACGTCCTACAGTGCAATGATTTACCCTTCAAAGAAGCTTTACAATTACATGGTTCCTTCATTTTTCTTTTTTCTTTTTGAACATTATATTTCCATTTTCCGTCAATTTTTTTTTCTGTCATTATAATCTTGTCCCATTTCTCTTTCAATTTTTGCACGGTTATTCTCCCAATTTTCAGTACGCGCCATTTGCCTTTTCTTTCTTTTTATTTCAGTATTTTTATTCGCCTCTTCAGATTCCATTTCAATCTCAGGTTCACAGTCGGGATCTTTTCCGACATTATTTGCAATTTTCACTTCTATTACAAGTTCTAATGCAGGAGCTTCAAACAATTTATTTGTCGTAGTATGATGTTCCATTTCAATTATATCAGCATCAAAATCGGGATTTTTGGTAACGGTTTTTGTTAGATAAGTCGTTATCTTCTGAAGGGTGTCACTAAAATCTTCTCTTTCAACACTAAGCGGGACGGCGTTTAATTTTGTCAGATTAGGTACTTCAGTTCCTTTAAAGCCGTCAGTAATTTCTGGAATATCTAGTATCAGCAATTTGTTATTTGTTGAGTCATTTAAAAAGCCATTATTGTTAGCAAAGATATTTTCTAGCTGTAGTTTGTTCTGATTATCGGCGATGAATATATCACTCTTGTTATTTTCTACATTGGTTTGTTGTTCACAATTCGACATAATTATTTGCGTCCTTTTTGATATGGAAGCGAACATCGTGAACCTCGATCCTGAAAAAAATATTTAGTTGTAAGGTCCTCGACTCCATCTTTAAAATAATACATTTTTTTAAGTTTAAAGTATTTTCTTACCCAAAAAAACTAATAAATGGTCTTATCCCCGTATTTTTAAGTTGTGCGATAACAAACACTGCAAAGGAATCTGTTTAGGTTTTTTGATTCAAAAAACTAATTTCTAATGGAAATAAAAACCTTTTTTTACTATTACAATAGCATTCCATTGCCATTGATAGCTGATAATGGATAATTCTATAATTATACAAATACATTAAACGAGAAATTCCCGCATCTCCCCAGCAAATTTAGTATTTTAGAAAAACCCGCAAGTCCAAGACAAATGCAAAATGTAAATTAAGGGTGTAAAACCATTCGTTTTTAGTAAATAAATGTGTTGAACATGTTTGCATGTACTTACCGTTCATACTTATATACTTTCATCAAATCTAACTTGCAAAATCGCACAACATCGGGAGGTAAACACAGAGCAAGTCTATTGTTTACATCCAAATGGCGGTTTGATTGTGGACATACGGGGTTTACGTTTATATTTGACACCGGCGAGGACTTATGAGAAATTCTTTTTTAGGAATAGTAAATTACATAAACATTTTGGAGATACGATATTTTCTTCAACTGTAGGTTTTTTATATATGTCAGTGATGGTGCGAAAAGGTCGATTTTAATAAAATGTGAACTTACGGGTTTTTCTGATTAAGGCGATGATATGTGTCCGAACTATTTGATATGAGCAAGATCGAAAAAAGCATTCTTTAAAAAGGCACGCTAAACACATGCAAATGTATCAGTTTAAAAATCCAGCCATTTTCAAGCACGCTTATTAGCATGAAGCTACATTTAAGGTTCGTATAAAAATAGATGTGCTTTTTCTTTGGTTAGACGCAGAAACAAAAAAATATAGTAAATCGAAAATGTATAAAACTATTTATTAATAACAAATTTTTTAAACGTACTTTGTTGGAGTACATAAAAAATGTGTTTATGAACTTTTAACCCTTAACCAGAATCGTGCAATCTATGAGACTGCGTGGATATTAAGTGGTATGATAATTCTATAACGGTCACGCCTACAATCGAGTCATTCCACCTAATCTTTAAGCTATTGGTCCACAATAGATCAGCCGATTTTGAGGAAATTTATTTCATGCGTTACCAAAACATTAGCGATGTTCAGTTAGCAGAAGTCTGTTAGATGGTACGTTTGTGTTAGCGTTACAAAATTTCACGAGTAGTCGAAATGGCAGGATAGTCAAAACGTGTACGTTTTAATGAAGGTGAGTACGAAAAGACTGTATTGCAATGGTATGAAGAAGCGGAAGATAACGAAGAAAGTGTTGAAGAAGGCCGATAAGTATACGGAAAAAATCGTTACAGGTGGTGTACATCAAAAGTAAGAAAGACCCTCTTCACGTACAAGGAAACATAACATAATAATCAAAGTGCCGGTTTTGATAGGAAATGCCCACAATCTTGGGGAATAAGCGGATCCGATAACCATTTGGCAGCTGCTCGTAAGTGACAATATGTTATCGTATATTGTTAAATGGACAAATTACAACTAAACGCCATGAGAACAGAATTACAACTTGAACGACACTGATTTGGTTGAACTCAAAAGTTTTATAGGACGTTTATACCCCAGTATTCAACTCAAGTCCCGAGAGTATCGAGACGCTTTTTGCCACTGATGGAATTGGAAGAGATTATATTTCGGGCTGTCATGACTTCCAAACGGTTCAAAATACTTTTGGCTGCATTAAGATTTGACAATCCGGAAGCCGGAGATGAAAGAAAAAAACAGGTTCCTATAGCACCAATTTCTTACATTTTCAACAGTTTTATAGAAAATAGTAAGAGCGTCAACGGGATTGGTCAATCTGTAACAATTGATGAAATGCTGGTAAGCTTTCAAGGCAAATGTTGTTTCAAGATGTATATGCCTATGAAACCCTGTAAATACGGCATTCAAATTATGGCTTTAACTGATGCAAGAACCAGCTACCTCTACAATGCTTACATTTACACGGGCAAAGATTCAGACGGAATTGCATTGCGTGCCGAATATAAGCAGTTTTCAAAACTAACACAATCTGTTTTACATCTTGCAGAGACAATTTTTGGAAGCAATTAGAATATAACCGCTGATAATTGGTTTTCTTCCGTAGAAGTTGTCGACATATTGCTGAAAAATAATGTTACCTATGTTGGTACAATGAAGAAAAACAAAAGAGAAATTCCTACATATTTTTTATCCAACAAATCAAGGTAAGTGTGATCAACGTTATATGGTTTTCGTGAACTATAGTTTCTTACGTAGGAAAAAAGAACAAAGCTACCATACTTATATCTACCATGCATGACACGGCTTTTACAGATCCAGAAACGGAAAAACCTGAAATAATTACAATACTAACAAAGGCGGAGTAGATTGTCTTGATGAAAAGTGTGCAAAAAGTACATCAAGTCGCCGCACACGTCATTGGCCGTTAGTTATTTTTTTTCGTATTGTGGACATTTCAATTGTAAATTCTTATATTTTGCACCAATGCTACAGGAAAAAAACAGGAAATTTGTGATAAATCCCTATTTGCAAAAATACTAGCTGCTCAACTAGTTCAGTCTCATATAGAGTTCAAAATTGTCGTCTTCCTCGCGAACTACGCTTTATAATAAATAGAATACTGGGAAAATCTCAAGACAATGTTCCTCCAAAAAATGAAGTTCTAGTGCTAGAAAAACGAAGAGCTTGCTTGCTCTCTTTGTCATAGGACAACACAAAATGACTAAATATCTATGTGTGGAGTGTAGGAAGCTCATATGCCTGTAATCTTCCAAACCCAAGTGCGACACTCGTAAATATTGCCGATATTTTGAACTTGCTGCGAGTTTTATTTTTAATGTATGTTATATTTTTACACTAAAAATGTATTGTTTTGAATGCATTTTTTTCAATATTTGTTGCAATGCATTAATGCATTAAACCTACCACTTAAAAATTCAATGCCTAAACTATTACTACATATTTTATCTAGTTTTTGGATTCTTTGAATAAGTATCTGTTTGATAAGTATTTTTTAAACAAATGTTTTTTACTTTATCAAATAATTAAAATATATATCTAGCTTGAGTTTATATGAAAGTTGAAGTTTGTTTTTTATTATAAATAATTTTTTCATTGTCAAAACATGGCAGACTCACAGACGGCACCTTACCGTCTACGCAACAAAAATTGACCTCTCCGGTTAAGGATTAAGATCGTATAAAGTTTCCATTCGAAATCCAATCATCAATTTGCTTTTCAATTCCGCTGGATATAATGTAATTTTTATAAAGAACGCAATATGATAAAATAATTAATAAATACACGTTACTTTAATATAAACAAAGTTATCATTGAAAAAGAAAAGTTGCCAATGAACTATGTATTTTCGTAACGAATAGGAAAAAATCAAAAGTTTCATCACAAAATTTGTATTCACGAGTTTACAAACTGTTAGATTAAGTTAGTGCAATATCTTTTTATGGTTATCGTTACGTAGGTATACTATTTTCAAATCTATCAATCAGTGAGGTCCAATGGCGTAGGGGAAACTGAATACTGGGAGATTTCAAATTTCCTAAAAATAAATTAAGGAAAAATCCAAATTAATTAGAGTGACATTTGCGTGTACTGCCCTCTATCATCAGCAAATTGTTTAGTTTGTCTAGTCTGAAACCGGCGAAAATCTCATTTCTAAGAATGAAAGTTTTTGTTTTCGTGTCGAAATCGAGTCGAATATCGGCTTTATTAACTTACCAAAAGATATAGGTATGTGAAAATGTTTGTACTTATCGCCTAAAGTGTTTACAAGATAAGCTGAGATCAATATTGCTCATATTTACGTTATTGTTGACTACATAAATTAATAACCTAAAAAGGTATAGTGTTGTATGTTGGGACACAATTATGGGGTGTATACAAGGACTGTCCCACTATAAAATCCACTGTTTATAATGGCAAAACAATGGAATTGTGCATAGTGGGACTGCAATGGTCATTAGTTATTTTGGCCAGACAATTATCACCGACAACCGGGGTTACTTTGCCCCTGTCTGGGTAACTTTGCCCCACAGAACACCTTTTGCACCACTCCGGCCAGAAAGTTTATTGTTTGTATCAATAAATATGCAACCAAACATTCATTGTTGTGTCAAGAACGTAACATGAGCGTGAGCCACGCGTACAGTGTTGCCACAGGTTGCCCGATATGGCCAGTTTTGGACCTTCTTAAGACGGAGTGGCACTGTTTTCGATATCTGGTCCGTTTTTCCACTAACAAACAATTTTTAATGCAACTTGTCGGTAAAGTAAATTGTAATTACTCGTACTTTGAACCGTGAAATTAGCGTTTGGCGTATCCATCTGTCCACTGAAAAATGTTTCTCGTTGCAAGTATATAGGTAAAAGAAACTAAATTATTCGAAAAAATAAACGGGTTTAAAGATGAAAACTAACTTTTCCGCATCTGTGAGACGCCCTGAACAATATCCTATCATCAAATTGGTCACTTGTATACACTCCGGAGGCTGTATCGTGCTAACAAACTGAAAATTCTCAAAATATGACAAAAATTTGGTACTCCAAGTACCATAGCACCCGTTGTACTGCCTCTAATGAGCTGAAAATCAATAGGGTTCATCTGTGTGATGTCCTGAACAATATTGAATAATTAAATTGGTGACGTATTGCACTTGTGGCTGTATCGTGCTGAAATTTCTCCAAAAATTAGAAAAATGTGGTACTTCAAGTACCATAGCACCTGTTGTACTGGCTCTGGTGTGCTGAAAATCAATAGGGTTCATGTGAGATGTCTTGAAGAATATTCAGTCATAAAATTGGTGACTTGTTGCATTCCGGAGGATGTATTGTGCTAACAAGACATGTTATGAAAAGTGGCCGACGACGACAATGACATACACACAGAACTTTTTTCTAAAAAACCGTTTTTTCGTGTTTTTTTTTGCTGAAAAACGTAAAAATAACTCAAAAAAATCCAAAATTCGATGTACCTTTGGGGTAAACCAATACTTATCTCGCATATTAGATATGTTGGGCGGAAAAGTAAAATTTAAAATGGAGTAGATTAACTATGAGTTGGCCCGAATTCCAAAAATCTGGCCCTTTCTATACCTAAAATCTGGCACGGAACGTGTAGTATAGTTTATTTACGATAAAAAGACGATGATGTAATTTTTAGTTACTTTCCTGCTTATCAGAATAAATATTAATTTACCAACCGTGAATACAATTTATCCTCAACAGCCAGGGCAATTTACAGCTAACGGGTTGGCAAAACTTCAAGACGTTGTCAAATCAACTGGTAAAATTCCCCAGTTTGTTTTGACGTTTATTGGTATTCGATCATCATCTAATATTTACAAGTTTTTTGGTGCTTTTAAATTCATTGCTTCTTTAAGATTAAAAAAACAGTTATTTTGAAAACTAATTATTTAGGCAAATCTGGAGTGTGTGGTTAACAAAATGCCGAAGCAGCTGAATAGAAAATGTCAAGAGATGGTAACATCTTTGTTGAGCTATTTTGAACGAGAATGCTGAAATGGGGCCCCGCTTCTCCCGCTTACTGCTGTAAGAGACGTAAGTAATAGTATTCGCTATTTGTATCCATCATTATTAATATTTTTGTTACATATTTAAATGTAAATGATTAAGTGTTTTTAATGTTAGGTTAGGTTAATTAAACTCGATAATATATTATTCTTTCATAAATTGAAGTAATTATATTGTAGAGAGTTGCAGAAGCTTTACAACTTAACGTTACCATAGTTAACCGTATTGCCGCCAAGCATAATAGAGGTGAACAGCATAAAAGCCCACCTAAGAAGAGACAACGCATAAAACCTACTGTTGAAATTGATAACTTTGATCAAAATGCTTTCCGAAATGTTATAGACGCAATGTATGGAAACAGTGAGTATATTGAATTTACTGTTTTATTTTATTCATTATTAATAGTGAAAAATATTGGATTCAAATACCAAAAAGATGATGGTCGTCATGGTTTAATGCAGTTGCCACATATTGCATTAAAACGTGTACATTTTCTACATGAATATGTCAAGATAAAAAGGGAAGGTTTATACCAAATTGTGTTTTTGGATGAGACTTGGATATTTAAAGACGGTACTGTTGGACGTTCTTGGCAAGATTTTAATCATAGAAGCGTGAAAAAACCAAACTTGGTGGTCCAAGGTAATTGAATAATAAAATTTAGCAATTAATTTAGGATGTACTAACATTCCTGCCATTATTAAGACCTTTTCAAATATTTAGTAGTCACACTATTTTATTTAAATCTATACAATTATTAATAGTTGTTTTGAGCTATGCAGTCTATCTAGGAAACCTAGTAGTAATTTGTTATTTCCTTATTGTAGGTATATAGTATTGCATGCTGGTTCCTCTTCTGGATTTATTCCTGGAGCACGGCTGGTTTTTTCTTCCAAAAAACAAGATGGTGATTACCACGGTGAAATGAACCGAGAAATTTTTTTTGCATTGGTTTGACTACCAGCTTTTAGTGAACTTGGAAGAACCTGCCACAATTGTAATGGATAATGCAAGTTATCACAGTACAGTGATCAATAAAGTACCAACAACAGCTACCAAAAAAACCGGCATACAGAACTGGTTGATACAAAATGACATTCCTTTTGAAAATACTTTCCTCAAAACCCAATTATTGAATTTAATACAACGGTAAGTTGATGTAAACATTTTTCAATATATTATGGTAATACTTAGATAACTTATTTTGTTTAAATATATGCATTTTTGTAGGAATAAACCACCAACAGTATATGAAGCAGACATATCTGAAAAATATGGTCACAAAGTGCTTCGACTTCCCCCTTACCACTGTATGTTCAACCCAATTGAACATATTTGGGGCATAGTTAAAACAATTTAGAGATCATGTGGGAACTGATGGTTCTTCAACAGAATAAGCAATAGGTGTATGGAAAATGTCTTTAGAAAAAGTGACTCCTGATATTTGGTCAAACAGTAGAGCACACTGAAAAAATTATACAAGATGGGTGGGATAGAGAAGTAGTATTTGATAGACAGGATGTGCTTCCACTTATTATTAATTTTGACAGTGACGATGAAGATAGTGATGATTTTGTAGAGGAGTAGTGGAAATCTTGTGTTTTATTTTTTGTATATTTTTATGCAATTTGCTTTATTTCCACCTTTTCAAAATCACTAATAACTATTATTAAATTAATTAGGTATAGTTATTTTATAATACACAAATTAAAACAACGACCACAGTATCTCTACATAAATAATACTGTTAAATGGGAGATTTTTTATTTTTGTATCTTGTAACAAAATTTTATTTTGTGTATCTATATTTTTCTTTTCCATTCTATTTTTATTATAATAAATATAATTGATATTGTATAAAGAAACAATATTTAAATTTGAATGAAGATGATTACAGCTTGTATTGCTTCCTTTTAGCGTAAACCCTTGCAGTGCTCTTGAAGATGGTTCTATATAGCATAGAATAAGGTATAAGGACCTATAGTTCGTCATTTAACCCTCTTCCATGTAAAATAATTAA
Organism: Galeruca laticollis; assembly: GCA_963921935.1. Taxonomy (NCBI): domain Eukaryota; kingdom Metazoa; phylum Arthropoda; class Insecta; order Coleoptera; family Chrysomelidae; genus Galeruca; species Galeruca laticollis. The sequence continues at coordinate 110,555,375 of OY998178.1, read as the reverse complement.
ATGTTAATTCGAATATAGAATGATTGGTTACTGTTTCTTGTATCTTATCCATAGTTTTTCATGAATAAATATTTATATTAAATTAATCAAGCCTATCATACAAGCCTTTTATTTTTAAATAAATATTTTTGACTTACGCCCTATGAGGCACGGAACAATGAAAAAGAAGAACTGTCAATCTAATATCAGATTGAGTTTTCTAGTTTTCGTTTAGTAAAGGAAAAAACTACAGCTTGGCAACATCACACACAACATTTTGTTTTGCAACGTCATCGTCTTTTTATCGTAAATAAACTATATCTTTTGAATTTATAATGTATAATAAGCACGAAAATTTCATTAAGGGTATTTCGAAAGAACATAAATCGAGGAACATTTTAAAAGGAAAACCAATTCGCTATCTGAATTTTAACAGGGACTTATTCTTGTATGGCGGTGCTTACGTTGGGGGCGGTTTGTCAGCCAAAGGGGATGAGTATGAAAATATCATTGAGCATATTTTGAAAGAACATAAATCGAGGAACATTTTAGATGAAAACAAATTCGCTATCTATAACTCTTGTAAGTATTGTGGTGCTCACGTTGGGGGCGGTTTGTCGGCCAAAGGGGATGAACTTGAAAATATCATTGAGCATATTTTGTTGAAAGCACATAAATTGAGAACATTTTAAGAGGAAAACCAATTCGCTATGTGCATTTTAACTGCGACTTTATTCTTGTACCGACAGTGTACGAGATATCGATCTTTTTGGCGTATAGCTTCTAAACTATTATAGGTAGGCTAATTTTATTAAATGCTTCTAAAAGCACATAATTCTACCATTCTAACTTTTTTATTGTGCGTAAGTTCAATGAGTGGAGGTGCTAAGTTACGTTAATCCAGCAACCCCTCTTTCAATTGCGATTTCCCGCTAAACCGCTCGAGCACAAAATTCGTTAGTAGAGCACATTAATAATAATAATAAAAGTTTTTATTATCAATTACTAAAAGGTAAAATTACATTTTGTTTATACAGATAGGGCGAGATTCAGTTTGTATGTAATAATAAATAAAGTACAATATGTAATATATATTTAGCATTTAACATACATCTGCTCTTCCACCTAACCCCAAAAAGAAGCCACAGACAGCAAATAGAACAAAGCATAAGTAAATTAAATTAATAGATAAAGAATATTAGTTTTACAATTAAATAACAAAGGAAAGATAATATTTTAATACGAAAAACTTGATTATTGATGAGAAAAAGAATAGTCAAAAAGAACTCGTTTGAGTTTATGTAGTGATGAGTAACTGAAACTGAAATAGTGAGATAGGTTATTAAGACGCTTAGGAATACAATAAGAAAAGGATGGTGACGAGGTATAGTGAGAATATTTCTATGTCTCAAGTTTAGAGTTTGTACATCAGTTCTGTATTTTATTTTATGATACAGGTATGGTGGAGAGCCTTCCCTTATGAGGCTAAGATAAAACATGGTAGAATGCAATTGACGACGATTTTTTATGTTTAACAATTTTGTCATTTTGAATGTATGACTGATATGCTCAAATTTGCGAATACCAAATATAAGTCTAAGGCATGAATTTTGCAATTTCTGTATTCTATTTATATCAAATGAGTTTAAGCAAGAATAATATAAAATGTCACAGAAATTTAGTTTAGATAATACTAATGTCTCACATAGAAGGATTTTAACAGATCTATCCAACACGTGGCGAGATTGGAATATAAGTTTTAGAGCTGCATAAGCTTTTTGTAAACAGTTACTGATATGGTACGAAAATCTTAAGTTTTCATCAAACCACACTCCCAAGTTTTTTACTTTATCGCTAAATTGTATAGTATGGCCAATAATTTTAATATCCGATGAGTACCCTTGTTTGAACTTCTGCGAATCAACTTTATTTCCAAAAATAATTGCATTAGTCTTAGATGCATTTATCTGTAAACAGTGATTGATTGAAAATGTATAAAGATTATGTAAGTCATAATTAATAGCAGTTACCGCTTGATTAGCTTCATCCAAGGAAAAAGAAAAGATCTGGAAAATTAGATGTGTAAATAGAGAAGAGTATTGTGCCCAATATTGATCCTTGGAGCACTCTGGTACTAACAGATAAAAAACTTGATACACTTTCTCGATTTTTTACAGCTTGACTTCTCATGGACAAATAAGATTTGAATAAATCTACAGCTTTAATGTCCAAACCACTATATGATAGGATCGAAAAAAGTAGATTATGATTGAGTGTCAAAAGCTTTCGAGTAGTCAAATAAGAACAACACAGTTAATTTATTCCTATCAAGAGCTGCCAAGATATCATCAGATATTTTTAATAGTGCTGATGTACAACTGTGACCAATTTTAAATCCAGACTGTACTGAGGGTATTACTGAATTTTTAATCAAATGATTATGTAGTTGAATATTAATAACTTTTTCTAAAATCTCTGATAGAGTCGGCAATACACTGATCGGTCGTAGTTGTTGCAACATTTATGGATTATTCACTTTAGGCAAGGGAATAACAAATGACTTCTTCCAGTTTTGAGGAAACACAGAATTCAAGAAACAATAATTAATTATATGGGTAATATATGGTAACAGAAATGGTATGCACATATTTAAAGTAAGAATATTGATGCCATCTGGTCCAACAGCTTTACTTTTAATACCTTTTATTATATTGAGAATATCAATTTCAGATACTGGTTGAAACGTCAGGGTTGTATGTACCGATTTTTTTATATTATGCTCATAAAAAAGTTTCGTATCAAGATCAGGAGGCAATTTAGGAACAGCATTTAAGAAGAATTCATTAATTTCATTCACATTCCACTTGTTTGATAAATCCACATCATTATTATCCCTATTTAATCCCATAATAGTCCTAAGACTAGACCACCTCTCTTTAAGTGATTGATTTTTCAGCTTAAATTTGATATATGTTTTTTTTTCTTTTTTAATTGTAACATTTACCAAATTACGCAATTATTTATAAAATTGCCAGTCGTTGTTACTTTTGGTAAACTTGAATTTTTTTAGGGCTCTGTCTCTATCGGATGTCATCGCCTTGATTGCATCAGTTAATAACCATGGAGCGTAATTTTTTGTGATTCTAAAGCATTGAACATCATTTAAGTCAAATATAATTTTCCAGGGTATAGATTGTAGGGCACTATTAAATTGATTGTAATTTAAATTTTTAAAATTTCTACAGGTGATATATCTAGGTTCATTTATTTCTAATTTTACTCTAATATTAAACAAAATCATTTCATGGTCCCCTATTTCTGGAATATGTTTAACTTTTTGTTGCAGTATAATATTATCATTAGATATTATTAAGTAATCCAGTAGAGTGGCTGAATGACATGTAATGCGTGTTGGTTCCTTTATTAATTGTTTTAGCCCTAGGCCCTCGAGAGTATTAGCCACTAATTCACATGGGGCACTATTAATATCAAGAAGGTCCACATTAAAATCACCCAAACAGATAATATAGTCTACTGTAGGTTGAATCGATGATATCACAGATTCGAAATGTTCGAAAAAATAATTACAATGTCTTACATGAGGGTTATAAGTTGAATTATTGCATCTTTACCCGTGCGTCATTAATATCTGATAACATAACAGAGATATGTCAAATTATTTTGTTCTGCTCTTCACTATTAATAGAAAGAGATGCCACTTAATAATTATGTCGGTTGTGTTATCAAATATTAATGACGCACGCGTAAAGATCCAATAATTCAAGTGAATGTAATTTCGTTTTTTTATGGTGGGGGTTTTAACTTAAGATAGGTACATTTTTTGCATGTTGGGAGCTCCTTCTGTGTTGTAGTCCGATAAAGAACATGAATTTGCATATTAAATTGTTGAAGTTGATGTGGATACAACTGAGCATAGTGCTCGGAAAATCACCGCATTCCCAGGGAAGTGTAGAGGTCTAACCAAAATGTTGAAAATATCTTGTTTTCCTGGACGGAGGATAATAAAACCAAAAGATGGAGTGAGGTTCTTCGTTTTTGCCAGTTACAGAAAAATAATGCATAATATCACAGTGGAATACGAAAAACTCTATTTGAAGCAATGTTCGGTAAGTAGCGGTTATGTTTCTGTGTAAAGCAAGTAAATCTTTGATTTTTAGGAAGAAAAGTTCATATTGGTATCCAGACTTTGTCCGATTTGGTTAAAAATGTACTGAAAACTGAAGAAGATTTAGAAGAAGCGCTTTCTGCGGTTAATTTTGAGACCAAAAAAATTTAGAACACGATATATACCCATTCGAAGAGTAAGACAATACAAGAAAAATAAGAAGGAGGTGATATTTTAAGGGTGGAAAACGGTTTATAACGATTTCAGGCAAAACTAGGAGTTGGTTGGAAAAATTAAAGAGACTGAGAAGAAACCTGGAAAACCAGCACAAATTGTGATAGACGATTTTTTTTAAAATGGTATTCGTTGATAAATTCATACATATTTTTTAAAACTGTAACTAGACTAGGACGCCAAACGTTGGTACCCAATACCCAAATCTTCCAATCCCATTTTCTTCGATTATTTTGTGATAGAAGATTAGGTCAGGACATTTTTGTAATAACATATTTTATAGATTTTGTACTTACCACAACTACTATCACTGATAAAACTAATACTAACATTTTAATAAAATTTCCACAACGAAAAAAAATTAAACGCACAAACTGCTAGATATTTGCACTGAGTGTTTTACTAAAACACGTCCAGTATTCACTGATAAATTCACAGTTTATCTTTGTTTATTCTTGTCGAGTTATACGGCGCCTTTTGAACCTCGCACTCTTCGATTATACCCAGAAGGTTCTCTCTTCACGATGTGACTGAGATGTTACTATTTCATTGAGTGCTTAGAAACGTTTAAAACTTACAGTTTAGCAGTGGCGTAACAGTCAGGGGATTTATTAGATGAACTTTCTTACGTGATGATGTCAATTTAATTATTACAAATACTGTTTTATCGTATCAGAGTTGATTTCCAATAATAACAATTACAAACAATTTTTTATATTTCTGTAATAAATAACGTACTGCAAATATCCAAATTATTACAAACAAAATGTTAAATTTTGACATTTAATAGAATAAAAAACATTTCAAAATTGAAAAAAAAGTGGGAGTAAACAACAATACTTTGTCATCACATTGCATCAGAAATATTTAATTTCTAAGGAAAACTAAAGAAATACAAAATTACAAATGCTGGTAATGTTTCCAATAATATTTCAAAGATAGTATCTTTAACAAAAAATAGAACAATTTCTTTTAAAACAGAACGTAATGTATGTACAAAATTTTAAATGTAATAACAAAAAGTAACCTATTAAAAAAGTCTGGACTATATAAACTTAAATGTCCAGAATGTAATGTTATCTATATAGGTCAAACAACGAAATTTTGAAATAAGACACAATGAAAACTTACGAACATACAGATTAAAACAACAAGACATTCAATAATATCTAACCCAAAACTATAAGTACTAGGTACATATTTGTGGTAAGAAATAAGAACTAGATTTCCTCGAGTAATTAGAAAACACTTAAGAGACCCACAATATGAAGTCGTCAATAAACAGATAAATCTATGGAATTCTCCAATATTAATCTGCCTTTTTAAGTAATAATTGTAAAAATCAGCAGACAATAGTTTTCCTGGATATCCCCATAGGGCTAAACAGTTTCGCTGCGGGTGTCATTACTGAAGGACACCTGCGATACTACCCGCTTAGGGGCGTCCCTACGGAAAGAGGCTCCTCTGTTACTTTTCACTTTAGACTCAAAAGGCTCGTAAGTGGAAGGGATTCACTTTTGCAACTTCAGGTAGAAACAATTGCCTTTAGTATTGTTTAGGCTTTTCAACAGTGTATTTTGTTTTCGAATCGTCTAATTGAAAGATTTTTTATGGGTTCTTAAAGTTTTTCTTCAATAAATTGTTTGTGAGTATAATTCATTACACAATAGATATTGATTTATTGATTAAAAAAATTTAAACACTTTTCACTAAATTGTTGAATTTTTGTTGCAGATACTGATTGACAACGAAGGATATTTTTGAAAAATAACCAATGGCTAGATAAAGAAGTGACCTACCTTGTGATTGACTTAATATATATGAATAGAAAAAAGCAGAAAATATGATATTACAAATATTAAAAAAAATGCCTAAACTTATTCTTAACTATTTTACTACGTTACGATCCAAAGGGGGCTGTTCGCCTCTAATATAATCACCAGTTTTCGAAATGAAGGTCTCAAATAATTCTACTAACGTAGGCAGTGACTAACCACTAAACAAGAAACATAACAAGTCTTTTTTGTGATGTTATTTTTACAGACTTTTCGTGATGTTTATTTAAAACGTTAATAAGATATCTCTTAGATGTCTTAATTTTATTACCAACTCTATTAACATCCATGTCATGTAAATAAAACATATTTTTGATGTATACAATAATACTTGAATTCGCAGTTACATACACATCATATGAACATCTTTTTAGCAACTTCCTATAGGAAACATTCATACGATGTTAATTTGTATACTTCTCACTAATGTCACATACAGAACGTTACTGTAACATTACAAATTAACATACTTCTAATATAATCACATGTTGCAGTTACTTTTACATCTTTCGAAATAATTTTTAGTAACATCCTACTATTACGTCTGTACGATGTTAGTTCATAAAACTCTCAGTAATATCTCATATTAAACATCACAGTAACTTAAAAAAAAAGAAGAAAACAGAAGAGGAACTGACGAACGAACATTATCTGTGGAAACAAATGACAAGCATGAAATGGCGGATGGTTTTCAGTTTTGTGTTATATTTTATTTGTAGGAAGCACATTTTTTGCAAGTACTTGAATAAAGTGGTCTTCGTTTTCGTTAGTTCCTACTTAGCTTCAGTTTCTATGCTTAGTTATAATTCTTGTTATAATGGACGAACAACAGCTGTTATCAGTAAGTACCTATTCCAAAATCATAATTATTAAAACTTAACACTCATTCAATACTTTAATCGGCTATTGTATATTGAAATTCCAGGTGGCAGAATTGTACACTAACATTATATAATAGAGTTTACAAAATAAGGGTTTTTTCAACTTTTAAAATATTTTAGTTAGTAAGTATATTCTAAAAACGATTCACAATATTTTAAATCCTAGATATGCATTATACCCTACAAAAAACTTAATATTGCGATAGGGTAGATATTATTATTAATAATAAAACATGCTCATATGTTGGCAGATATTTGAATCTAGAAGAAAATATTTTCAATGTTCAAGATGTTTCAGAAGCTACTTTTACATAAATAAAATAAAAAACAAATAGTTGGTAATTATGTAAAGAAAGGGGAATAACTATTTCAGATAGTCTGATACAGACATTGTCTTAAACAGTACAAAAAATATTGAATCGAGTATCTCTAGTTCTATTTTTTGTAGTAGCAGCCATAGCCATCAATATAGTATTGCAGGTTTTGAAAATTTTAACATTAATACTAACAATTCTTGTGAACAATTAGAGACTGTTTAAGACGTTAAAAACAGAAATTTCTGTTAAAAAGCTCATTTCCATTTGAACATACACTAAATACAATAAAAAAGCTGTGTGTCCCTTACAATGGTACCTATATTAATCAAGTTGAAGAATATGTAACTTATGGCACTGAATGCTCCAGTCAACAAACATAATTCAATTATTTATTATTGTAGAAACACAGCTATTGGATACTCAATTGGATACAATTAATTATAAACTCATTCAACTTGATAATGTGTTCATATCTCTTCTTCATAACTAGTTTTTTTTGTATACAGTGTACTAATAATGCTTAGTTTTCATTAAGTTACAATTCCATGAAGTTAATATATAATATATTCCAGGATGAAAATAACAAGATGAGAATAGTATATCATTTTATACAGAAAAGAAGTATGAATTTTCATGGCACACCTGAATTTACCTGCGAAACGGAGTGAGACATGTAATAGAAGGTAAATCATGAAAAGTCACTTCTCGAAATAAAATATTGTTATTCCTTTGAAGAGCCCCGCATGTATCTTGTGGGAAATGGGTCCCAGTCAATCGGCTGAAAATCAAGTTTGATGTAGTTTATGATGATCGATCAAAGGTCTTCATGGGCACAATTTGATCTAAAGTAATTGTTTTATTAGCTGCTGTTCAGAACACCTTTAAATGTTTCACAGATAGGGATTTGGAAGTGTACGTTATGGAATGGTTGAGGCACTCGAAACAGTGACTCTTGCGTAAGAAAAAGTAATCGTAAGTAAACGATAGAATTTTCTTAATCAGATTGGATTTCTGTTGATTTAACGTAATGTTCCATAAAATCTTTGTGGTGTAAAATTTTTATTAGTTTTAATATCATTAAAAAACTATGCTAATCAATTTTCTGTAAACTTGCTGTAATGTATGTGTATCCGTTAAACTTTATTAATTTAGTTTCAAAGTATGTTACATTATGGCAACTACAGATTAATATACCCTTTTTTATTCCTTGCTTTCACTGAATGCGCTCAATAGTTTCCACTTTCCACACTTGTTATGTAATATGCTTACACAATTTTATTTTTTTTAGGTTGGATTCATGGACAAAATATTTTTTTTCTAATTTTGTACCTGTTTTTTCAAATTTACTGCACTGTTCATTAAAAGTGAATAAACGTTTTAAATCCTTTATTGCTTTTTTTGCTATTTTATTTTAAATGTACAGGGTGAACAACTAAGAACGACTGTAGGCCACATCTCAGAAAAAAATCATGGTACAACTTTCAAAAAAGTGATACTGAAAAATTGCTGGAAAATATTTTGCTGTCTCTAAAATATCCGCTAGGGGTGGAATGAACACTCGAAAACATAATACTCCAAAAAAACATACTAAAGGTGTTCTAATAATACAATTTTTGAAATTGTGAAGAGATTATGAAAAAATGTAATCAAGGCGATTTTTTGCCACTATTCTTCAAATAATGGGTGGGGAAGTTTCAAAATTATGAACAAATGTATAACTTTTTCGTTTTTTAACCGACAGTAATGATTTTAGCTGCATTTAAAAGAGTTTTTCTGTTTAATAAGATGGATTACAAAATTAGATAATTTTGTATTCACTCGGACATTTGTTTTTTAGGTTGAACCTTCCCCCACCCCTTCCTTGAAGAATAAGGACTAAAAGTCCCTAACTACATTTTTTCATAATCCCATCAATATATCAAAAATTGTATTTCTAGGATACCTTTAGTATGTCCTTTTTGGAGACAATCACAGTATTATGTTTTTAAGTGTTCATTCAACCCCATAGCAGATATTTTAGGATGATTATTTTTTGAAATATGGCAGACAGCCGGCGTTCTTAGTTGTTCACCCTGTATTTGCTGATTAGGCACAGAAACATCTATAGGATGTCGTCTAGAATGTTTGAGGTATGTTATTTAGAGGTTTAGATAATGTCCATACAACATCACTATTGTTTTTGACATGTCGCATTTAGATAATTGATAAGATGTTATTTTTTAGACATTGCATTAACATTGACGAGAAGTTAAAAGGCATTTCAGAATGTAACAGAAATGTTGTTTTTAGTTCGTTATAAAGACTTCCTTTTGAGGAAGTTCTAGTAACATCATAGTAATGTAAAAAGGCAGCACTTTAACATTGCTGAGAAGTTAAGTTGAAACATCACAAAAGTTAACAGCCACAAGCTGGGCATAAGCGGTTGTATAGATGTGCATGTGATGAAAACCAGAGGAAAAAAAGGAAGAACATTATCACAATGTGATGTTGAATTAACATAACTGTAATATTTATTTGCATAGTGGGTATACTCATTCTCTTGGTTTAACAGGCATGGTGTTCCCTGACTGAGCCCCTACAATGTTTATAAATAATCAAAATGACTTACCAATCCCATCCATCACGTTTACATTACCTCCGTTAGATAGTTCTTATTCTATTCTCTCTAAACTCTTTTTTTTCCACTCTACAAATCCACATCCGACTTTACTCCTTCCACAATTCTCCTTCGACACCTAATAGAGAATATCACACTTGAGATAGCAAAAACCCAAGCTCGAGGCAGACCTTTGAATCATTTATTTCAACTTACCTGATACCCCAACAAAATTAGCCAAAATCTAATGAATTAGATTTTGACAAATCACTACGTACAATCTGCATGACGGCAACCTGACCTCTTGATATTATGTTAAACAAGTCAAACTGATGTTTAGCAAGTACAACTCAATTTAAACCACATTGATCTATCAATCAAAGTAAGTTATACTATTTGCCAGCGGAGAATGTAGGTAGTGAACAAGTAATTTAAAGGGAATCCTTCGGTTTCTTAAATGTACATGACCAATGTGATTGACAATGTCAACGTATTAACTCGAAATATGATAAAATTTATTAACAAAAACTATAATTACAATGTTGCGGGGTGATTTGCAAGATCAACCCATAACAACATTGACCCAAATAGACAGCATTACATTCTGGATATTTAAGTTTATGTATACCAGACTTCTTTAATGGGGATATTTTAGTTTTTACATTTAACAATTTTGTACTCACATTACTTTCTGTTGTTATATTTGTTGCTAAAGATATTATCTTTGAAATATTACCTGCATACGTGATAATTTTGTAATTCTTTATTTCTTTAGTTTATTTAGGAAATATTAGTTGTAACGACAGTAGAGGACAAAATTCGAATAGTAAATGTCAACTTAGAAGAAATGCCCGAGATAGATAAATATGGAAGAACTAGAGAAAGCGCTATCCCAGATGAAAAATGGCAAAGCAGCGGAAGAAGACAACATTCTACCTGAAATGCTTAAGGAAAGCGATATCAAGACGAGACAAGAACTACTAAAACTATTCAATGAGTGCCTAACAGAAGAATAAATACCCAAAAGTTAGGAGAATGCTGTAGTTGTTCTGATTTACAAGAAAGGTGACCCAAGTGATCTCGAAAACTACCGGCCGATAAGCTAACTATCACAGATATATAAATTATTCACCAGAATCATTACAAACAGATTAGAACGAAAACTCGAGGCTTACCAACCAAAGAAACAGGCTGGGTTCCGAAGCCATTATAGTACGACAGAACATCTACACACCGTAAGGCAGATGATCGACAAAGCTACAGAATATAACATAAGCCTATGGATGGCTTTTGTCGATTTCCGAAAAGCTTTCGACACAGTAGAAATCTGGGCAATAATAAAATCATTGAGAAATGCTAGAGTAGATCAACGTTATATAAACCTCATCGAAAACATTCATAGAAATTCTTCAATGTCGATAAGACTTCACGAATCATCTGACAAAATAAACGTAAGGAGAGGAGTTCGGCAAGGAGACGTTATATCTCCAAAGCTATTCACTTTAGTTCTCGAGAATATTTTTAAGAAGCTACAGTGGGAAAACAAAGGATTGAACGTACATGGTGAACGCTTACACAATCTGAGATTTGCTGACGATGTTGTACTGTTTGCAAAAGATAAACAGGAATTGATAGACATGTTGGAAGAACTACAAAATGAGGCTGCAAAAGTAGGATTACACATGAACAACTCAAAGACCCAGTTTATGACAAATATACCAGATGCAGACGATACAATACCGATTCATGACAGCACAATAAAAAGGACGGAAACATACATATACGTGGGCCAAGCTATAACACCAGGCAAACAAAATCAAGAGATGGAGATTGATAGAAGAATTAGACTGGGATGGGCAGCCTACGGCAAATTAAAGTACATCTTCAGCTTGAATATTCCAATGAATTTGAAAACAAAAGTCTATAACGAGTGTATACTGCCTGTTGTCACGTATGGTTGTGAGACCTGGGTAATAACCAAGAAGATAAAACATACATTGGAAGTACATCAGAGAGCCATAGAAAGACGTATTTTGTGAATTTCCCTGAGAGACCATAAAACAAATACTTGGATACGAGAAAAAACCAAAGTCTTCGATATAATAAAAAGAATTGGTTCCCTAAAATGGCAATGGGCAGGGCAAGTGGCCAGGCATACGGAAAACTGGAGCGGGTATGTCACCAGATGGAGACCTTGGGCAGAGAGGAGGAGTGTTGGAAGACCCCAGCAAAGATGGTACGACGAGATAAAGAAGGTCGCTGGCTTGAACTGGTATCGAGTTGCGCAAGATCGAAGCCGATGGACGAATTTGAAAGAGGCCTAGGATATAGAAAACGGCTAAAAATAGAAAAAAAATAGAAATAGTTGTAATGCCACTTTTTCCTCTTTTTTATTAAGAAATTTATTTATAATATGTAATAGGTAACCGTTTGAGGTCCCACTAAAGCTTGTGACCGGTGTGAAGTTGCTGTACATGATAAATGTTTTATAGATTTTCATAGGAAATAAGTGTTCAGATGATATGATATTTCATTTGTTTATTTTAATTTGTAAAAGTTTCCGAATTTAAAAATACGCAAAACACAATTTTTTTGGAGTTTTTATGTTTCCTGTGTATATTCCCATAGTATACCTTTGTGCCCATATGGATCAAAAACGACCCACATCAAAACACCAAATCCCCTAACTAAAATTAGTTTTTCGATATTTACTTCTTGCATTAAATGCCATTTTATCCAAAATATCTGAGAATTATAGAGATTTGAAGAAAAAAATAGTTCTGGGCATAAATGGGTTAACACAAAAAATCCGTATGGTAAAAGTTTATTATTCGTTTTTTGCGTTGGTTTTTAGGTTTGACACAGTATTTGTATTTATATTTATTTCAGAGGCCACTTAGAATAAGCATGCTCTTTCGTATTACTTCTATAGACCAGTAGCGTCACTTACAGTCAGAGCTAATTTATTACAAACAATTCAACACTCTGTATCTCATTAACGACAAGACTATCACACATGTTTATAAGAACTTTTCGTCTTAAAATGGAGTGACAAAGCGCCCACTACAATATTTTAGATTACTTAGGAAGCACCCTATATTAAGTCAATCACAAGGTAGGTCACTTCTTGGTCTAGCCAAAAACAATTATTAAACATCAGGTAGGCATCTCATGAAATGTAACGTCAATGTGTCGATGATAGCAATATCGAAACTATTGTCAAATTATTTAGAATGTTTTCCATTTTCTCAATATACTGTGGTATTATTTAGAAACAGTTAGATTCATTAAAAAAGTAATATTTAGTATAGTAAATTATTTTAATACATTCAACTATAATACATATAAATTAAGAACTGTATATTCCCTCTAAAAATAAATGATGTTGAACTCATATTTTTTGTATCGTTCATTTAGCAACGTTAACAAACCCGTTGATTTGAACAATTTCAGGATACAAATAAATTAACACCTGTGTGGATATAAACCCTTACCGTTCGTCCGTCCAAGGAGTCCGATTTTCAAGAATCGTAACCATTATGCCACCCAGCACTCTCCAGTTGATAACCTTCCACGAAGAAAGCAACTCAGATGTAAGAGTTGCCACACAAAAAAACAATTTGGTACTGCCCTGACTGTGAAGAGTGTCCTGGAGAGTGTCAGGAGAAAGAGTGTTTTTGGGTATTTAACGAAATAAAGGCTTCCAAGTAATTTAGGGCTAGCTGTTACTAAATAGTTTCACAGTTAATAGTCGTAAATAGTTTTCGTGTTTCTAAAATAATTAAGTTAGTTTTCTTTTATAATAAATAAACATTAGATATAATGTGTAGTGTGTTTCGCATAAACTGAATAATTGGCGTCTATTGATACTAGCCCGTTTACGGGTTGCTCCTCCCGAAGGACACTTCCGCAAATGCACTTCCGGTTAGTTTTTTTTGTTGCACTATTATTAAAATCATCAAACATGGTTTAAAAAATGTCTATATAAAAAATTCAAACAAAAAATGCACCCGATACTGAGGTATTTTCAAAAAATGATAAATAAAGTAATAATATCTGTAATATAATATCTTCTTTGTTCTACTCATATATTATGTCAATCAAAAGATAGGTTACTTCTTGATCTAGCCAAAAATAAATCATTAAACATAAGGTGGGTATCAAATCAAATGTAACTTCTGTAATATCTGATGACCCTGGAAAGTGGTCCAAAATAAATACGGCCAAGGGAAATCACTGGAAAACATTCATAAGTTCATAATATGGCCGATAGGGGGCGTAACAGAAAACGAGGGTTCTATCAAATTTGCCAGGATTAGCTGCACTGAAAATAATCGCAAAGAATATCGTTTTGTTATGAACATTTTTGGTTTCCCTCTTTTGTATTTTACTCTTCAAATAAAGTGGTGGGGGCAAAGCTAACATAGATTTGGAAAAAATGCAATATCTCAGGTAAACTTTATTGCAAATTATTGAACTCAGTGTCATGTAAAAGAGTTTTTCCTGCTCTATCAACTGCTCTTCACGAAATGTCCTCGTTATTTTTAATAAAGTTGCTAGATGGCGCCTTATAAAAATTCAACATATTTCATAATTTTTCTCATAAAATTTAAATGCAATGACAATATTATTATTACCGTAAGAAAGACGTCAATGTGAATAGTGAAAACCTCAAGCCTCTATCTCTTTTAAACCGGAGATATTCATAAAAAAATAATTCTTCAATCCAACAAAAATTTATTTAGCTTCCCCTGTAGAGATGGTTATTCTAGTGCTCGAATTGTCTGCCATAATTTTCTATACATTTTTCGAGCCTTTCTCTTGTAGAAAAAACGGTAGTTTCCATTTTCGCGGTTGATAGGTCATAGGCCTAGTTTGGAAAAACAATATCTTTTATTCGTCCCGACAAATAAAAATCTGGGCAGTTCAAATCAGGTGAAATTGCTGACCAGGGATGTGGTATTAATTGAAAAGTGGGCTGCAAAAACATATTTTGCCTTGTTGCACGTGGCACCTCCTCCAGTAGAACCGGCAATTCATTTCCGATTACCAGTTAGGGCCTGATTAATAGGATCCAATAATTGTATCCCTTATTCATCATCATCATCATCTGTGGCTTCACAATCCTCGGTGGGTTTTTGCTAACTCAACCACACGTCTCCATCCTCCTCTATCATGCATCCGATCTGGTCCATCTTCGATTTTCATGGCTTTTAGGTCCTTTATAATATTATCACTCCATCTGAGGAGGGGGGGACCTAATGGACGTTTTCCCCCCGGGATCTCCTCTTACACCATTCTATCATCTGTCAATCTTTTAACGTGCCCTGTCCACTGTAGTCTCATGGCCTTTATTTCGTTTATTATGTTGGTATCAGTGTGGAGTTCAATGAGTTCTTGGTTGGTTTTTATTCTATACTGCCCTGTATTTTCGTCTCTAGTTAGACCAAATATTTTCCTTAACACTTTCCTTTCAAAGAACTAAAGTCGTTCTTCGCTTGCAAGCGTTAGTGTCTAGGTCTCACATCCATACATTACGATCGGCCTTCTAATTGTTTTGTATATGCTCATCTTAGGTTTCCTGGTAAGTTTTCTAGATTTTATAAGGTTTTGAAGTGCAAAACGGCGTTTGTTTTAAGCCTGTATCCCGTTATTTATCTTTTCTGTGTTGTCGTTGTTTTCACTAATACTTGTACCCAGAAATTTAAATTGTCTTGTCCGCTCAAAGTTGTAGTCTCCGATTGAGAAGTTTTGTCCTACCCTATCTCGGTTCCGATTATTTCTGCTGAGGTAAATATACTTGGTCTTGTCTTCGTTTATTTTGAGGCCTATCTTTTCTGCTTCTTTTTCGAATTTAATGAAGGAGTCTTGGTTGATCCTGCTATTGCCAATCACATCGACATCGTCTGCAAAAGCCAGGAGCAGGTTGGATCCCTCTTGGTGAAAGTAACAGTTGGCTTCTCGATTTTGGACTTCCTAATTACATACACCATACATTAATACTCTAACGTCCTTGATGCTGAACTTCTCGCATCCAGTAGACCAGTAATGCTTATTATGCAGATTCACCCTACCGTCGCCACGGAAAGTAGCTTCGTCAGTCCAAAGAATTTGGAATATAAACTGAGGATTTTCATTGATCATGCCTATAAATCAATGGCAATAATCCAGTCTTCGATCACAATCCTGCTCATTCAAGGCTTGGTGCAGAACTATATGGTAAGTATGTAATCTAAATGTAAACAGAACTCATATGAATAAGGAGCGAGATCAAGAAGAAATCATGTTTTTACTTTTCCGCCCAACCTTTCTATATGCGAGAAAAGTATTGGTTTGCCCCAAAAAAAATGGGAATTTTGAAAAAAAATTTTGAGTTATTTTTACGTTTTCCATCAACAACAACACGAAAAATGGTTTTTAAAGAAAAAACCCTGTGTGTATGTCGTCGTCGTCGGCCACTTTTCCTTACATGTCTTGTTAGCACGATACAGCCTCCGGAGTGCAATAAGTCACCAATTTTATGATTGAATATTGTTAAGGACATGTCACAGATGAACCCTATTGATTTTCAACTCACCAGAGCCAGTACAACGGCTGCTATGGTACTTGAAGTACGACATTTTGTTATTTTTTGAGAAGTTTCAGTTTGTTACCACGATAAAGCTTCCGGAGTGCAACAAGTCACCAATTGAATGATTGAATATTATTCAGGACATCTCACTGATGAACCCTATTGATTTTCAGCTCACCAGAGCCAATACAACAGGTGCTACAGTACTTTAACTACGATATTTTTGTCATTTTTGGAGAATTTTCAGATTGTTAGCACGATACAGCCTCCAAAGAGTATACGATTGATCAATTTTATGATTGAATTTTGTTCAAGGTGTCTCACAGATGTACCCTATTGATTTTCAGTTGACTAGAGCGAGTACAGCGGGTCCTATAAATCCACATATACTAATTTTTTTGTTATTTTTGGAGAAATTTCGGTTTGTTAGCACGATACATACCCCGAAGTGTATACAAGTAACAATTTTATGATAGAATATTGTTCAGGGCCACAGATGCGGAAAAGTTAGTTTTAATCTTTAAAACCGTTTATTTAGAGCGTCTCAAAGATGAACCCTAATGATATTCAGCTCACTAAAGCCAGTACAACGGGTGCTATGGTACTTGAAGTATCAAATTTTTGTTATTTTTGGAGAAATTTCGGTTTGTTAGCACGATACATCCTCCGAAGTGTATACAAGTAACAATTTTATGATAGAATATTGTTCAGGGCCACAGATGCGGAAAAGTTAGTTTTAATCCTTGAAACAGTTTATTTTTATACAGCATTAGAAAAAACTCACCTGTGCTCTTTTAAATATTATGGATGGTAGTTCGTGATATTCCCGACTCAGACGATAATGTTCTGATACTAACGCGCGGATTCAATTCAATATATTATGCCAAAACATCGATACATTTTTCTTAGAATTAGAGAGAAAGGTTTTTTTCAAAATTAAAATTAATAAAATCTTTTTTATGGTCAACTATGGCACAAGAGAGATTCAGAAATTTGGCAATTATGTCCATAAAAAGTGACCTCATGGATTGTATTCTTTTCGATGAGTTGATTAAAGATTTTGCCAAAAGAATGGCAGAAAAGAGTCTTTCCAATAAGTTGTTTTGTTCTTTTTCTGTTATGAAACATTTTTATTGTTTTGTCAATTTTGTTATAACAAATTACTGAATCTAACTGTGATATGTATTAACTACTGAGGATAACGTAAACAACGCTGAAGTCACAAAAATATAGCACGCAAAAATCATTGATATATCACTTGCAGTAGAGTGAATTGATTTATTTTTATACAAAAAAAATATTACCTTCTATTTTACTGATTT
The DNA here is from genome assembly GCA_963921935.1 of Galeruca laticollis. Lineage (NCBI taxonomy): Eukaryota > Metazoa > Arthropoda > Insecta > Coleoptera > Chrysomelidae > Galeruca > Galeruca laticollis. The sequence goes on along the minus strand of OY998178.1, from coordinate 110,537,514 downwards.
TATTTTCTGTTTCTAAATAACCTTGTCATTAGGTGATTTTGTTAATGAGCGAGTTAAAAACATCTAGTACAACAACTATCACAAAAAAAGATAAAATGCCCAACAAATCGGTTACCGTTAATTTGGTTATCAAACTTCTGGGATGAATGCCCTCTCATGGACGCCTATGCGCGATTTGTATGTGTTTATACCTGTTTATTTATCAAATCCTGACAATAACAATATAAAAGTGTTTTTATTTTCCTTATGCAAACCCATTCGACTTTTATTATCCAAAAAATAGTTTAGTTCAATTTTTCTTCAAATGGAAAGTTAGTTTATGTGAATCAGATCAGAATTAAATTGATAAAAGACGAAATATTTCACAAATATAATAAATCTGCATTTAGGAATGTTTTGACTGTAATTACAATAAGATTTTGCTTCAATTTTGCATGAATGAAAACAATTCTATCATCTCGTTGTTAATTTCTTTTTCTCACTTGCTTCTTCATTTTAAATACTTTAAAAATACCAATTCAGAATTCCAGTTGGCTTTTTTTACTGAATTTCGTCTTGATTTTTTATGTCTGCCTTCAGTGTCACTTATATATTTACCTTTACAATGTTATGTTAACCTATGAGTATAGAATAGTAATTATTGTTGTCGTGATTTGTGTAGAAATAAAAACAAATCATAACGAAGTTGCGATACTACTTCCTGTTTTCGGAACATGTCTACCATAATTGAACACGTTCTCAGCTTTGTTTTTATTTTTATTTTTTACCAAGTAATTTATGTACAAATAAATTCTTCCCCTCAATTTTTCAAAATTTTTCGTATTCGTAAATTATTATAAGATGTTTTTTATCGTATCTATAATAGTTTAGTATTTTAGAAGTCATAAAACACGCCATAAAACACTCGAAATGATCTTATTTAGTTGTTGGGATGTTCACGTTAATAGAGAAAACATTAATATTCTTTTTTTGTTTTATTTGCGAAGATAAATTAACTTTAGTTTCGCTGTTATAATACATCTATAGTAGCTTCTTCAAGTATACGTTAGGAATAAACAAACTATTGTAGAGCCTATTTTAACTTATAGGTGTGAATGCTGGCATCTTGCAGTGAAGAAGAAACATATAGGCAGTGGAAATGATTTATTAAGAAGAGCATGTAATAATATGCTTCATGAATGATATGGGAGGTCATAAATATAGGATTTACGTTGAAAATTATTAACTTATTTGAGAAGTAGATAAACTAAAACCCCCACTAAACAAGAAACATAACAAATAAAACATATTTTTGATGTACACAATAATACTTGAATTCGCAGTTACATACACATCCTATGAACTTCTTTTTAGCAACTTCCTATAGGAAACATTCATACGATGTTAATTTGTATACTTCTCACTAATGTCACATACAGAACGTTACTGTAATATTACAAATTAACGTTTCTAAGATGATCACATGTTGCAGTTACTTTTACATCTTTCGAAATAATTTTAGTAACTTCCTTCGATTACGTCTGTACGATGTTAGTTCATAAAACTCTCAGTAATATCTTATATTAAACATCACAGTAACATAAAAAAAGAAGACAACAAAAGAGGAACTGACGAACGAAACAAACAGTAGTTTTATCTGTAGAAACAGATGATAAGCATGAAATGGCGGATGATTTTCAGTTTTGTGTTATATTTTATTTGCAGGAAGCACATATTTTGCAAGAAGTACTTGAATAAAGTGGTCTTCGTTTTCGTTAGTTCCTACTTAGCTTCAGTTTCTATATATAGTTGTAATTCTTGTTAGTTAGTTGTTATCGGTAAGTACATATTCCAAAATCATAATTATTAAAACTTAATACTCATTCAAGACTTTAATCGTACATTAAAATTCCAGGTGGCGGAATTGTACACTAACATTATATAATAGAGTTTTTCCCACTTTTAAAATATTTTAGTTAGTAAGTATATTTTAAAAACGCTTCACAACATTTCAAATCCTAGATATGCATTATACCCTACAAAAAACTTAATATTGCAATAGGGTAGATATTATTATCAATAATAAAACATGCTCATATGTTGGCAGAGATTTAAATATAGAAGAAAATATTTTCAATGTTCAAGATGTTTCAGAAGCTACTTACATAAATAAAATAAAAAACAAATAGTTGGTAATTATTTAAAGAAAGGGGAGTAATTATTTCAGATATTCTGATACAGACATTGTATTAAACAGTACAAAAAATATTGAATCAAGTATCTCTAGTTCTAGTTTTTGTAGTAGTAGTCATAGCCATCAATATAGTTTTGCAGGTTTAGAAAACTTTAACATTAATACTAACAATTCTTGTGAACAATTAAGAGACTGTTTAAGACTTTAAAAACAGAAATTTCTGTTAAAAAGCTCATTTCCATTTGAAAATACACTGAATTCAATAAATACGCTGTAGCTGTCCCTAACAATGGTACCTATATTAATCTAGTTGACGAATATGTAACTTATGACACTGAATACTCCAGTCAACAAACAGAATTCAATTATTTATTATTGTAGAAACACAGCTATTGGATAATCAATTGGTTACAATTAATTATAAACTCATTTAACTTGATAATGTGTTCATATCTCTTCTTCATAAGTAGTTTTTTTTTGTATATAGTGTATTAATAATGCCTAGTTTTCATTAAGTTACAATTCCACGATGTTAATATACAATATATTCCAGGATGAAAATACAGAAAAGAAGTATGAATTTTCATGGCACACCTGAATTTACCTGCCAAACGGAGTGGGGCATGTAATAGAAGGTGAATCATGAAAAGTCACTTCTCGAAATAAAATATGTTATTATTCCTTTGAAGAACCCCGCATGTATCTTATGGAAAATGGGTTCCAGTCAATTGGCCGAAAATGAAGTTTGATGTAGTTTATGATGATCTTATCAAAGGTCTCCATGGGCACAATTTGATCTAAAGTAATTGTTTTATTAGCTGCTGTTCAGAACACCTTTAAATGTTTCACAGATAAGGATTTTGAAGAGTACGTTATAGAATGGTTGAGGCACTGGAAACAGCGACTTTCTTACACTATTTACTTTCTTTTCATGTCCTTAAAAGCCCACAAGAGGATCTTTACGATTAGTCTATTTAACAACCACTCCACCTTCGGTAAGTCTACATAACTTAACCCAACCACATTTCAATTAACCGCCATCTAACTGCTTTTTCACCTGTTGCTGTAGACTTTCCTCTAAATCTCTAACAATCATCTCGTTGATGATCACCTGCATGGTTTACCTAAAATAGGCTTCCCGAGAAACGTTGCCACTAATTGTAATACAGCAGAACTACCACTACGGGTTACCAAGTAAGAGTATTCTTTATTTTTTTTGGATTGCATCATTTTTATAGCGAGACTGAGCGATATTATTGCGAAGGACAACATCGACACTGACTACTGCTCCACTCTGATATCATAAGTAGATTGTTATATATGTTTTAACCTAGACACATTGGACATTGGTTCGGTAAAAAAGAAGAGGAGCATTGGATAGACAGGGCTGACAAAGGTCACGTTACTTTGTCAAGAATCTAAAGTTATTTTGTTAAAATCTAGAAGTAAGCCAATAAAGGATTAAATCAATTTTATACATGGTGTTATCTTAATCTTCAAAGGATAAATATAGTGAGTTTGATACCGATCTCCTAAATTTATTCCAGAAATCTCCTGTGAATCGGGCTTGGCGTTATGAAATAGACAAACTCCTTTTTAACCACGTGCTAACAATTCTGAAGATATATTAGAATGGTGGAAGACGAAGACGAAAACATTTTTCCAAAATTGGCCAAAACGGTCAAAAATTTTTTTCAACGCCAGCATCTTCAGCTCCTGTTGAAAGACAGTTTTCCAGAACTGCTCTGACTGTTACAAAAACCCGCAATAGATTAAGCGACAAATCCATAAAATGCCTAATGTGCCTTAAATTCTGGATGGAAAATGATGAAATCAAACATTGCTTGGAGGTTTCTCAATATTAAGAAATATTTTTTTTCTAATATTTTGCATTTTGTTATGATTTATAGCGATTTAATTAGTGTTCCCGAGTTAAAATAGTTTATATTTTAGGTTCTTTCATGCAACAAGTTTCATAAATAAAAGTGTTTTTCGCAACGTTCATTCTCATTATTTTCATCATTTATAAAACTACTAAAAATCAAGTAACTTGATAGAAGTACTTGATTTTTCAAGTATTTGACAAATAAATACTTGACTTGATTTGACATTAAAAGCTCCTACTTGACTTGAACTTCACTTGATTTCAAGTCAAGTAGCTTGAATATCAAGTCAAGCCGTGAATCTCTGAATAATTGTCGTCGGCTACTTTTTGTCTTGTTAGCACAATATAGCCAACGGAGTACTTACAAGTCACCAATTTTATGATTGTGTGTATCTAACAGACCCGTCTTACTGATTTTCAGCTCACCAGTGTCAGTACAACGGTCGGTTTAAGTTTGTTAGCACGATACCGTCTCCGAAGTGTATTAGGCCGGAAAACTTAGTTTTAATCTTTCAAACCGTTTATTTCAAGTGGTTGTTTTGGGGTAGTACAACATTTTTTTAGAATGTATGTCTGTAACTACAATATTGTCTATCGCGTTTGATGACTCTGCATTATCCACGTTTCTTTCATTATTATTTTCGTTTCAGTTGTTCTCTGTATGTCCTGAACCCTGGAAGGAATGTACTGTATGAACCCAAAATGACTACGTTTAGATTTGATTTCAAACAGTAAATGTATTTTCATTGTTACGGCTGACACCTGAAATGTTGAGCATGCTTCGACATGTTGATTCGGCTTCCTTTTATCCGTACCGACTTGTCAGAGTGTGATAACAAAAGTGCGATCAAATGTATGTCCAAAAAATCCTTCTCTTCATCTTCCAATCCAATCATCCTAAAAATAAAGGATCTGTTGTATGAGTTAAATCAGGAAGGGAAAGACATACGAATTTGCTGGATTTCAGGACATAGTCATATTAGAGGAAACGTCAGAGCAAATGACTTTTGAAACCTTGGGAGAACTATCAGACATACCTCATTTCCAGCTGGTCTTCATTCAGATGTGGTGCACTCCATTAAAAGACATATAGAAAAGTATAATTCAACATACATAACTCTCAACTTGTTAAAAAGAAACTTATATTCTTAATTTATCAAATCTTGGTTTTCCTAATTCTCCAGCCTGTCTAGAAAAGAAATTTGCATTTTCTCAAGAATCCGTTCCAACCACTGTGCTACACTGGCTTAATTATATAAAATCAAAATAGTGCCTTCGGATGTATGCCCATGTGGTGAAAAGCAAGATATATCCCATATCTTTTTCAACTGCTTTTCAAATAGTGTTAATATTCAAACTCTTCATAGATTTTTTGAAGGTTTCTAATAACGTCTATAGCCCTTTTACAGTACAAGACATAGTGTTTAGATTCCCAGACAGTGAAAACACCAAACTCATTTCAAAGTTCTTAAGTGCCTCTATTTTTAAATTATAATTTCAAAAGCTGAGCAGTGAAAGGAATACTACAGTCATCTTTATTTCCTAAGTTTAACATAAAACATTTTGGTAATCGGGTTGAAAATACAACCACTTATATCTGCCTATATTGGAAAAAATTTCACTTTTGGGCATCTACCCATATTAAGTCTGAAAAAGACAAACAAAACAGGCCGACTAGCCCTCGCAGTTGAAGCCTTCGTAATTTCAAAAAATGTAGATATAATTCTAGGGCGTAGTATATATATTTTTTTAATTGATGTATTTTAACAAACAAGTAACTCACAATTTTCATTAAAATCCACAACGACAAAAACGTGCAATCTATCCCGCGATTAACATCCTTCCGTCAACTGTCAACCTACACAGGATGACCAACCCAAAAATGAGGAGTGTCTAATAAATAATGCCACAGTTCGGCCTTCCTGATTTTATGACGTGCTCGTCATTTTTAAGTTATATAATAACATTTGTTCACTTATACATTTAATTTTTTTTTGGAGAAAAGCATTTTCTTGGACATTTTTCCATAAGAAAGAGTTGCCTTTTCGTAATAAATCTGTTAAAGGTTTAGCTATTAGGGCAAATCCCTTAACACAGCGTCTAAAATAGCTTGCCATACCGATAAAACTTCTTACACTCCGTATATCAGTAGGCCTAGGAAAATTTAAAATGCTATATCATTTTGTTTTACCAGGAGCAATACCCTTTTGATTCAATTGAAATCCCAAATAATCAATTTCAGTCTTAAAAAAATGGCATTTATCTAATCGTAATGTAAGCCCAATACTTCCCTTAAATTCTGTAGACCCTCTTCTACTATTTCTGATGGGACTATTGTATCATCCAAGTATGACAGCGATGTAGAATATCTCAAGTTACGTAGTATTATATTAGTATTATATTCATAAATTAATTACACAAACCAAAAGGAATTCGTTTGAACTGGTATGTACCCTCTGGAGTAATGAAGGCAGTTTTGTTCTTAGATCCCTCCTCCATAGGTACGTGATAGTATCCACAACGTAAGTCAAGACTAGTAAAGTACTTTTTATTATATAGCAAATCTAACTGATTATCAATCCTAGATAATGGATAGAGATCTTTAACTGTAAGTTTATTTAATGCCCTATAATCTATACAAAGTCTAACATCTCCTGTCTTTTTCTTTACTAGCAAATATGAACTTGCATACTGAGAGTTTGAGTCCTCAATTATGTCAGATTCGTTTAGTTCTTTAACTTTAACTTAGTATGACTGTTATCTGATTTAATCATTAAAACACTAGAACTACTGACCCCATTATTTCCCACACTTTGACTATTAACCCTGAATGCACTTCCAGTAGTACCATTACCATTTCTAGATGTACTTCCCTTCTTGTTGGTACAGTCTCTAGCGTAGTGTCCCTGTAACTGGCATTTAAAACAAGTTATAGCCTTTGTGGAACTTGTTTTTTTAGCATTACTTGTTGGAGTTGGGTTCGTTATAGGTTTTTGTGGTTAAAACTACTATTTCTTCTAATATGTACAACTCCAGCTTTCAAATCAGGCAACAGCTGACTTGTTCTCATATACCTATTGAGTGGACCAAGATAGTCTTTGAATCGATTATCGTTTAGACCATGAACGATCCATTCGATGGTCTCTTTTTCTGACATGCAACATTTGTTGCATTTTGATGGTTTTTCAAAACAGTATTCAATTATATCTTGGTTAGGTCTCCCCTTAAAATGATGAGCTTGTAATCTTAAATCAAGTGAACTTACTTGCAATCAAAAGTCTTTTTCAGTAAGGTCTTCCAGTTGGTCCAGGTTCTCTGTTCGCTTGGTGAACTGTTTCTCCAGGTCCTAGCATCTATTCTGAATTTCTAGTACAGTTCAAATCTCTCGAACTTCGGTCCTAGTTTATTCTGCTTCAAACAACAATTTATATTCAGCTTCCTCGTGTGAATCTCTCACACAGCGATTTTTTTGGCGGCTTTTCACAAGCTATTCTAACTTCGATCTACACGTTGGCATCGATTTTTATTTCTATTGAGTTATCTGTTACCGCGGTAATCGCATTTCTGAAAACTGTAGAGATAATTCTAGGGCGTAGTATAAAAACTCTATACTTTTTTTAATTGATGTATTTTAACAAACAAGTAACTCACAATTTTCATTACCATCCACAACGACAACAACGTGCTATCTATCCCGCGATTAACATCCTTCCGTCAACTGTCAACAGGATGACCAACCCAAAAATGAGAAGTGCCTAATAAATAATGCCACAAAAAAGAAGAATTTTTTGATGAATTTAAATGAGTGTGATTGTGAATAAAACTTTGTTTTGCTTGCGTATTTTCGATGCATTTTAATCACCCAAAAATGTTTTTAATACTCTTACTTTTACAATAGAGACTCTTTCCAAAAAAAAACCCTTAAAACATCAATAAATATCGTCTGGTTTTTATATTTTCCTATTATTTCCAATACCCCTAAAAAATAATAGTTAGCACACGCTATAGAGTAAATGAACAGATGCAGAGAATCAACATGGGAAGGACAAGATATATTTATGGGTTACTTTAATCTATATCTCGAGATAAATTATTGATGACAAGTGCATAGGAAAACATTAAAGTGTAGACACTATTTTTATTTACGCTTGTCTTTATAAACGTGAAAAAATTATTTCAGTATTTATCAACGCAACTGTTATTATACAGCTTTCAACATCGAAAAATTAAAAACAAGGATCAAGTAGATATTCATGTAATAAGGATCATAATTCATAATATTGTGTTGATTTAAATTAGTAGGTAATTGTATCTAATTTACCGCAGACAAAAAGCCTGTTGAGAATTTATTTTAGATAATATATTGTTACACAATCTTTATTTGTAAATTGTAACATTACTTGTATCATTGCCCATATTGATAATCATGTATCAATTTGAATTTCGAGCAGTAAAGGCGTATTGTGTCCGAAAGCCGCTTGCTTATCATATTCACAATAAAAACCGGACTTCGATTAAATAGCAATTGGTAATAATTAAGTTGAATGAAAAATATACCAGGTCAGTACAATAATGGTTAGCCCATTTTTTAATTATTTCTTAAAAATATAATAATACTGAAAGCAAAATTCTCAGTTTGCAAAAATGAATGCACAATTTGGGATGCCAAATAAAATGACAAATCTACAAAATGCTTTACAACAAAATCAGAAAATATTTCAACAAGAAAAATTACGATTAGAACAAATGTGTCAGCAAATGCAACAACACATTGATGAGCTGCAGAAACAGATGGCACAAATAATGAAAGTCGAACAACAACCTATAAATTCAAATAGTACAGGGAATGTAGAGACACAGTCTAGATAAAATCTCAACGCTCTTATTACCCTGACGAAGAGGAACTAGAAGCGGAAGTTGGTTGGACAGAAAAAAGTTGTGAAAGAAAGAAGAATACACTGGAGAGACCTACCGGACAAACCCCACCAACTCACAATAGCCAACAAACAAAACAGACGGTGAGTAAAAAACCACCCCCAATTATAATAGATAAAAGTGAAAAATATGACCAGATAAATAGATTACTATCTTACTGTTTTAAATGAAAGTTACTGTTTCTAGTTAATTTCACAATATAATGAAAATATTTTAAAAATTCTAAGATACTTGACAATTGTTTCGATATTAAATAAGAAATCTTGTAGCTGAAAAAAGAACACTGAGAAGATAATGGCAACAAACTAGAAAGCCAATGAACAAAAACAGATTGAACAATATCACACAGATTTTGAGAAGAAAAATAAAGAAAATTAAGAATGAAACAATAAATACTTACCTTCAGGGGCTTACATATGAGAAAGACACCGACAACTCTCTAAAGGAATAAAAAGGCCAAAAGTACATAACCCGCCTTTAAGGAAACATGTGCTAGGAGCAATCAAGAAAAAGCACTTCTATTTGCCAATCATCTGAAAAATACTTTTCAACCAAATGAAACAGAAATAGAAGAAATCCAACCTGCAATAAATGAAGTAACTACCAAAGATATAGAACCAGTAACACCAAAAGATCTTATAGAAGAAATAAAGACAAACTTCAACCCGAAAAAACATCTGGTTATGAGCTAATAACAGGAAAAATTCCTTTGCAAGAAAAGCAATAGTTAAATTGGTTTATATATTTAACTCAACCTTTAGATTAAAACATGTACCTACCTGTTGGAAAATAGCAGAGGTCATCATGATTCCGAAACGTGGGAAAATATTAACGAGGTATCATCACATAAACCAATTTCATTACTACCCATTATATCAAAACTTTTTGTAAAAATACTCTTAAAAAGGCTCAAATCCATTATTGAAGAAAAATGTATAATTCCCATGGGTTTAGATAAATGCACATTACAATAGATCAAGTGCATAGACTTACTGATCGATTAGAAAAAACACTAGAAGCAGCAGTGTTCTTGGACGTAGCCTAGGCATTCTATAAAGTCTGACACCAAGGAGTCGAACACAAGCTTAAACAACTTCTCCCAAAATAATACAGCTTACTGTTAAAGTACTATATTAGTAGAAGAATGTTTCGTCTTAAATGGGAAGATCAATATTCAGAATTAAGATCGATAAAGGCTGTTGTACCACAGGGCAGTGTCCTGGGTCCATTGCTGTATCTCCTATACGTTAATGATATACCAGTAATAGAACAAACTACAGTAGCTGCATCACACATGTGTACAAGAGGCTAATGAAATACTCCGAGTCTCATTAAATCAAGCCAATGCATGGACAAAAAACTGGCGAATTCGACTTAACGAAAATAAATCAGTGCATGTAAACTTTACGAATAAACACACTGGTCCAATGCCAATAATTATAAACAATCATATTATTCCATATGCAATCACGGCCAAGTACGTAGGGATGAACCTAGATACAAAGCTACGATGGAAAGAACACATTAAAAAGAAAAGAGAAGAGCTAAATCACAAATATAGAAAATTATATTGGCTATTAGGTAGGCAATCCGAATTATCTATTAGAAACAGGCTAATGATATACAAGCAGTTTTTAAAGCCCCAACTTTTGGGAGTGTCCCTGCTCAAGCAGTATTAACATGATACAAAGTTTTCAGAATAAGGTATTAAGGGGCACTGTTAACGCTCCTTGGTATGTAAGAAACAGCGACCTACACAGAGACCTGGGACCTGGTAGCAGACGAGGTGAAACATTTCACCAAGAAGGATGAAGAACGTTTTCACAACCACAAGAACGTCGAAGCAATCCAGCTGTTGGACCAAAGTGGGACAGTGAGAAGACTCAAAAGGACCAAACTTTTTGAGCTAATGTAATAGGTTAAAAGCAGAGCACAGTGAGTGTTGTGTAGTTAAACCAAGAAAGAACAATGCTGAGAAATCAGCAGTGGGTTACACTCGGTAAAACATTTTAGTTTTAATATTTTAACGGAAAACTATTACTAGTTAATCTTGTTTCTAGATTAGTTGTAATAAAAATGGAAAAAAAATGTATAATTACTATTATACTCATTATTCTAATAAACTACCTGAAGTAACACCTTGTATAGTGGCGTCTACCTTTTAAATTTTATTGACTATCCTAAGTATTTTGAATTTGATTGTCAAATATCAGTTAAATAAATGAAAAGATTGAGAATATTTATTACTCTAACAACAAGTATTTCAAACATGATAAAGAACAAAATCTGTTCTAAAAGTGAATATTTTATTGTTAGAATCTGATCCTTTACTAACTATTGTTAGAAAACTATAATTTATAACCTACAATTATCAGTTTGCCGGTACTTCAATAAAGTTTTCTTGCTACCTCGTTTTTCAATACCACTTTGGAGTCCTTTAAATATCATAAAATAAGTCAAGAGTTGTTAAATGTTCTCATAAAACAGAATAAATATATAAAAGGGTTAGTGTCATGTTTTTGTTGTCTGTCACAATTTATGCAAAACTGCAGGTCAGAAAATCCTATTAAAAGATACAAACATAACCCTTTTGTAAACTATAGATCGCAATCGCCACCAAGAACTTCAGAAATGTAGAAGGTGATAAAGAAACAAAGTTTATGGCAAGTGGTGGGACAAAAGTAATATATTTTGCAATGTAGTACCCAATAAAAAAATAACTCTTTTCTTCACCCCCTTATTGCGATCTAAGTTCACTACATTATTTTATGGTCGGGTAATTTAAAATCAAAAGTCTACAAGAAATTAATAATGGTTATTTACAAGACCCAAATAAAGCAAGAATTAATCAAATCAGCGCAGTGATGTTCTATGGCATCATTAATTATTGTACTAATTAAATAATTGAAAATTGATTTTTCTTGTTACCGACGTTCAAAAATCAAAAAGTGTTACTGTATATAGAATTTTTTCGTTGTAAATTTTTTTATGCAATGAATTTGTTTTAGTTTACATTTCTCATCATTAAGACCAGCATAGGAAATGAGAATTGAGTGTTATCTGTGATTAAATAATTTTTTATAATATAAGTACACTCCCTATACAGGGTATCCCAGGAGTTCGTAACAAAAACTCGGGAGATGATAGAGTTACTAAAAACAATGATGGTATTTCATATAAAAAATTTTCATTACATCCTTCGTTAACGAGCTATAGGGCTCCAAAGTTGGAAATTAAAAATAGTTTTCTATTTATAATTAATAAATGGCTAATTGGAAAATAGTAAAATTTTATCCGCTAATAAACACCATAATTGCACACTTTTTGGCGTTATAAATAAGTCTACACTATACTTGTGAACTCAGGTACGGACTAAGTTCAATAGTAGATGCATCAATTATTTTCGGTCATAAATGCAACAATTGACTTTTTTAACATTTTTAGAGATACCTAGATCTCTTGTGACATATCGATAAAATTAACGGCTTAAGAGATACGGGCAATTTCATATCGCACTGCACACCTATTGGCGCATTGACATTTTTTTAATGTACGATTACAGGATGTATCCTGTATTATTGGTAAATTATTAATTAATCGGTGCAATCTACATATATAAAAATAAACTTTTACATTGTTCATGTATAAAAAACTTTAATGTAGACCAAAAGTAGAAATAACAACAAAACCCCGAAAAATGAATAACTGATGAGTAACCAAATAATTAACGATATTAAAAAAGTCAAAACGGGTTTAAATATTAAAACTAACTTTTCCGCATCTGTGACACGCCCTGAACAATATTCTATCATAAAAATGTCACTTCTATACACTTCGAAGGCTGTATCGTTCTAACAACTCAAAATTTCTCCAAAAATGACCTAAGATGTGACACCATAGCACCCGTTGTACTAGCTCTAGTGAGCTGAAAATCAATAATGTTCATCTATAAGATGCCCTGAACAATATTCATCATAAAATTGGTCACTTGTATTCACTCTGGAGGCTGTATTGTGCTAACAAACTGAAAATTCTCCAAAAGTGACAAAAATTTGGAACTTCAAGTACTATAGCACCCGTTTTACTAGCTCTAGTTAGCTGAAAATCAATAGAGTTTATGTATGAGACGCCCTGAGCCATATTCAATCAATAAGTTGGTCACTTGTATATACTCCAGATGCTGAATAGTGCTAACAATCTGAAATTTCTCGAAAAATTACCAAAATGTCATACTTAAAGTACCATAGCACCCGTTGTACTAGCTCTAGTGAGCTGAAATCAATAATGTTCATCTATAAGATGCCCTGAACAATATTCATCATAAAATTGGTCACTTGTATTCACTCTGGAGGCTGTATTGTGCTAACAAACTGAAAATTCTCCAAAAGTGACAAAAATTTGGAACTTCAAGTACTATAGCACCCGTTTTACTAGCTCTAGTTAGCTGAAAATCAATAGAGCAATATTCAATCATTAAGTTGGTCACTTGTATATACTCCAGATGCAGAATAGTGCTAACAATCTGAAATTTCTCGAAAAATTACCAAAATGTCATACTTAAAGTACCATAGCACCCGTTGTACTGGCTCTGGTGAGCTGAAAATCAATAGGTTTCCTCTGTAAGATACCCTGAACAATATTAAATCATAAAATTGGTGACTTATTGCACTCCGGAGGCTGTATCGTGCTAACAAACTGATATTTCTCAAAAAATGACAAAAATGTACTTCAAGTACCATAGCACCCATTGTACTGGCTCTGGTGAGCTGAAAATAAATAGGGTTCATTTGTGAGGTGTCCTGAACAATATTCATTCATAAAATTGGTGACTTGTTGCACTCCGGGACGCTGTATCGCGATAACAAGACACGTTACGAAAAGTGGCGGACGACAACGACATACACACAGGATTTTTTTTCTAAAAACCATTTTTGTTGTTTGCAACATGTCATCGCGACATATTTCAATTTTTCGTTAGTTATTTAGGAGTGTTACTTATTCTTCAGCTACTCTCACCTCTAATTCAACATTATTTTACTTCGATATTCCAATATCGCGTCGTATGACCGTTTTTACATTCGCAAAGTTCCTATTTAAATGACAAATTCCAGTCGAATCGGTCTCTGTTTCCTATATCATTTCGCTCGATTCAGTCGACAATTATACATTTTGTGTGAAATATCCTGTTTCGCTGGTAAGTCATTTATATTTCTTTTCAAATTGTAGTTGTGTGCTTACAAATCAATCTATTCTGATTTTTCTATTGTATTGTTATGTTATTTTTTGGTGTTACCAGTTTTTTCACCGTTATTATTGTTCTTAAAAAACTAGGTGGCGTCCAACTTTATTTTGTGAAGCAAATTTTTAACAGATTCTGTCTGGTTATTCTTCTCTGTGGAAGGAATATTTTTAAAAAACTATTAAGAGACCACTACTGATGAAGAATCAATTGAAAACACGGAGACTGTAAATAAGGATCAAAAAGCGAGCGATGCTATTACGTCGAAGGACATCACAGCTTCTCAGGGAAATACCGTAGGAGCTAGAAATATATAGGGGGGGCAAAGTTATTTTAGAATCATAATTTATGGATAATGCGGTGAGCGTAAGGAGCCACATACACTTCGCAGACGAAGCACCCATCGAATTCAAGAATCGCCAGACCATCAGCTACTTTATATTCTTGAATAAGTTGTAATATGGGAACGATAAACTATTATATTGTAAATAAAGAGATTTAAATGTTAATGACATCACAGAAGCAATACGGACATTAAAAAATGTGGGAGAAAATGGAACCAAATTACTTCTAGATGTATGTAATAAATCATGGTCCGAAGAAAAAATACCGGAAGATTGGCAGATAGGAATACTTTTACCAATACATAAAACAGGAGATGTTAGAGAGTGCAGCAATTACAGGGGGATAATGTTGCTGAGTTCAGCCCTGAAGGTGTATGAAAAAATTATTGATAAGAAATTAAAGACGCATATCGAACCAACACTGGATGAAGCACAAAGTGGGTTCCGGTTGGGAAGAAATGTAAACGACCACATATTCACAATTAAGCAAATCATAGAAAAAATACAAAATAGCAAAACAAAGGCATACTTAGCATTAATAGATTTAGAGAAATCTTTTGACAAAGTTTGTAGAAAGAAAATATGGGACATACTAAAAGCAAGAAAAGTTGATAAAAAATAAAAAGTAGTTACAGAAAAAACATAAACTATATAATCAAAAATAATCGAGCATCCGAAACATTTGAGACAAAACAATTAAGGTAAGGTGGTGCTCTAAGCCCAATTTTATTCAATATTTTCATGGTCCACATAATAAAGCAAACCAAAACAGACACACAGGGGCTTACTGTAGGTATGAAGCAACTTAGACCAGTTAAGATACGTGAATGTGCTGACGATCTAGTTACAATGACCAATACAGAGAAAGGCCTACGAAAAAACATTGATATATGGAATAAGACTAAAATTGAATGGAATGAAAATAAAACGAAAGTAATGACGATAGCAAAAAATCAAGAAAGGTTTATTATAAGAATTAACGAGAGTATAATTGAACACGTTACTCACTTTAAATACTTAGCAACAACAATTGACAGCACTGGTGACCAGGAAAGGGATATTCTGGAACGAACAGAAGAAGCAATAAAAACGTATCACATGCTGAAACCTGGATTTATTAATAAGAAGGAAATCTTAAAAAGAACCAAAATGACAGTATTCCAAACAGTTTTTAGACCGATACTTACTTATGGCAGCGAAACGTGGGCGCTGGACCAAAAAATTAAGAGCAGAATACAAGATATAGAAATGAAATACCTGAGATCTGTGAAAGGAATAACAAAACGAGACAAAATGTATATGAAGTATCATCATTGAAGTGAAACTTCTAATGCGATTTCCAACAAGGTTGCGTTAAATGTTTAACGCTACCATAGAGGGGGCATGAAAGCACTGTTGCGTTAAACGTTCGCCGCTCCTGGGGAGGGGGAATAGAAAGAAACAGAGCGAGAGTGAATGCGTGGCACTAGAACGCATGCGTGGCACTAGAACGCATGCGCGTACTATACTTGTTACAGGCCAGTTAGTTATCATAATCACATTGTAAATGTTATAGATTTGGATATTTCTCTACTCGAAAATGATAATTAAAAGATGCGATCAATTGTGAATTGTAAGCAATGTTAATAAAGTTTGTCTTAATGAAACAATATGATTTCACTAAAAATCAATTTCTACGCCTTCCTATTTTCATTTCCACATTACGAAGTTTCACTTCTTCCGCGCGCACTATTCCTTTTTATTTTTAGTCTCTCATTTCGCAAGTTTTTGTTACGAACTCCTGTGTACAAGGAGGTATTTGAAATAAGAAAGTTGGGCGCCCGATCTCTAAAAAATGTTTGTTGAAAATATGCAATTGCTAATTGTTTATTTCGACGTAAAATTCGAAACGTTATGTTGTGTATAAAACAGATTTTATATTAAGCAGATGCTATTTCATTAAAGAACCGCATACCAATTCAGTTTACTGTAATAACACATTAAAACTTAGGATCCTACTAAATATTTATATTATTAATGAAAACTATACACGGAATTCCGATAATATTGAATTTCAGAAGACAATTTCCTACAATGTAATGAAGAGTGAAATATCTGCGAAAACATAAACAATCTTTTAATTGTAAAGGTGAGTAACGCTTAATAGACCGGGAGTCGAGGGCTTTTTATACAAATAATAACAAGTTAATTATTTGATAGCAACTTCATTTTACCGAGACGCCCAACTTTTTCCTCTGCGAAAATTGCGAAATCTGGTAGCTAATAGAATACGCAGGTGTGAAACATGTCGATTTAATGATTATGCAAATGTCATTAATAACAATTAATTTTTTAGGTAAATGTTGAGATAATTCTATAAATAATTTGAAACAGCATTTGTCCGACAAAATAAATGGTTTGGTCAAGGATGCCTCCTCCTCAAACATGTAACAATTACTGGGTCCGAAAAAGTGATTAATAACTGACTGATTTTTTGATGTATCTTTGTAAATATTAGTATAAATAAATGGTCACACTGTACTACAAATAAAGGGTCCTACACTCTAAAGTTGTTGATCTTGCGGTAATACTTTTTTCATTAATAACCGGCTAAATATTCGTGAGCATCTTCGTTTTGATAAGACGCTCAACTTTTGAGGTCAGATAGTAGGCAGATTGAGACTCTGACATCTTCTAAGACCAGTCTTTTGAGATCAGGGAGTGGGCAAATTGAGGCCCTGACACCCCATAAGGCGCTAACGCGAAGAGTAGTCAGATTGAGGCCTCTTGAAAATGGCTTCAAAATGGAAACCGAAACGTCGAGTTCCAAACTCAAAACGCGGTTCAACCCATGAACTTAGTCAATTTCATATTTCTGACCGCGGAAACCTATCCGAACATATCAATATATATTAATACAGTTCCTCTATTTCAAATTTTAAAGAATTTCATTTTTATATTTTCATTTACAATACTTTTGAACAACCCAGTATTATCTATGTACTCAATATAGTTGAAAGTATGTAAGATTTGACACTATTTAATTTCTGATGACATTTACATGTCACAATTGGAAAACATATTTAAAATTAAAAACAGATGTCACTGTAGACATTTTACTTTTGAATAAAAGAATCCAAATCTACCTTTAGCAGGGTAATAACAAGATTAGTTTTTTTTTAAAATAGAAAGTTTGTAACCACTGTGTAATGTGGTTATTTTATTTGAAAAAAATAATCAGTTGAATTTGTATATTCGAACGGAGAACATATCTTTTAAGAAGTCTCCAAAGATTGTGAATATTAGTAGAAATTTGTATTCGGCTCCAGTAGAAGATTCTGAATTCTAAATTATATTTGTAAAAGTACGAGTTATACAAGCTGTGTTCCGGTCCAGTCAAAATTGAATAATGCATTATTTCATCGAAAACCTCAGGCCTTTAAACAAAATTAAATAATAGATGCATCTCAACCGAAATTTACATTTGACACTTGCCAATTCAGGTGACAATTAAACAATAATTTGAACAATACGGTAAATAGATATTAGATATATTAGTTTTATGATTCATTTAATCTAAATTTTGTATTTGGTAGATAAGTTTTTTTAGTTAGTTGTTAAAAAAAGGAAAACTAAGATTTGTTTTTACGATTTGGTGATTAATATTTTCATTTTAATTTACTGTGAATTCATTTATAATTTTTATTTCACGCGAAAAAATGTTTGAATTATTTTTGAATTTTAGCGACAGATAATTTCATTAAAATTTAGTAGATGTCAAAAAGAAATTAAATAGTCTTGTATAATATAGAATCTACAGTTACATTAAACTACTGGACAGAAATCAGGAACAAGAATTATAATAAATATTTAATTTGGAAAAAAACTTGGAAATCATAAAGAATTTATTTTTTTGATAGCGCATTGAATCCAACCCTGAGATAAGAGTAATTAGGAATTGTACATTAAATTCATCGTTCAATAAAATAAAAATTTTATAGCCGGGAATTTTTGACAACAACTGTCAATTGTGAAATACATAACAAATGCCGTTTAAGCCGTGTGTACAATATAATAAAAATACGCTGCTTCAGCCGCATATACAATAATTGTCGCTGCAACGTGCGGCTACTACTATTATATATATATATATATATATATATATATATATATATTTATATATATATATTGTAATATTCTATAATATTACATAATAGGTAAGTAAAATTCAATTTGTATCATTTAGAAGTTGTTGAACTGTCTTAAATAAATGTAAATATGTTTGCTCCGGCTCTAGACAGTATGACTCTTCTACAGGGAGTCGGTTCTTGAAAGAATTGTATTATTAATCTATATCTCCTTTTTTTATATTTTTTTCAAATAAATTTATGTTGTTTTAAATTTTAATACATATATTGAACTATTGACAAATTGTTTACATTTACAAATGAGTTCTTTTGTAACCAAAAATTATTATATATAAAAATTTCTAAATTTATTCAAATTATTTATTCAAATGAAACTGCTTCAACATATATATATATATATATATATATATATATATATATATATATATATTATACTGATATGTTAGGTGTGTAATTTTAATGTTTCAAGACAAATATACTTTCCCTAATTTGCCCTACGTTGGGCCGACATGTTAAACTGGATAGAATGGGGAGAGAGAGAATGTTTAAAAAGTCTAAATACTATGAATTATTATTTTTAGTTTAGTTTTGTTGATATTTAATTTTTATTTGCCCGGTATATTGTAATATTTAAGATTTATTTGTAAAATAATTATTTCTTTGCATGAGAAATTCTCTGATCTCAGAGTAGGGTTCAGATGTAGAAAAACAAAAACAATTTCAATTTCTAATATGAGCGCCGAAATTCAAATAATATTCCTATCTTTCAATAAAAATTTTGTTAATCAAAATATACTTGCTTTATTATTGTTTCCAAAGAAATTCTAAAGACGGTCCTGTGTTTAATGCTGAACCTCTCCACGGTTCATAGATGTCAGTTTAAAGCTACCAAATGTTTAAACTAGATGGAGCAATCACCATAGAGAAATGAAAAATCTCAAGAAAATAATTTCACAATGTTCTTCAAATAGAAAAACGTTATTTAATGCTATAGGAACAAATACATTATTCTTTTACAGGACATAAATTAATGAAAACCTATTATCTATTATGATCATTCATTCAAATAAAGTCATCCACTCGAATGAAGTACAATTTCTATATATAAATCAAAATAGGCAACATTAACACAAATCTTATAATACGAAATCCGTTATGTAAACGTCTATGATAGTAAAATGGCGGAAGATAAAACTTTTAAACGTCTGTTTAACATCAAAGTTCTATTCTTTGCACTAAATGGGTAAGTTTACTCTACCTTCTTTTTATATAATTAAATAGTTTTAAATACCTTTTTCCACTGTATAGTTCAATTAATGCACATCAATAAATCTTTCTTATTTTGTTTTAGGTTACCTCTTGGAAAATACCATACCATTTGTCCAGCTAGCATAATATCCAGAAACAGTGCTATATCTCGTCCACATCAATACATTTTAATCAAATCACACAATCCAAAGCTTTCTAAAAGGTATGGTGGAGACACCGTTCCACCATACAATATTTTACTTAATTACATCTATAAATTTTATGGTTAGTATTCAAATATAATTACCAATCTCCTATAATGTGTACTTCTGCTTGCTTAAATATATTACTCTAGCCTTTAAGTATAATGTATTTCTTTCTTTGATTTAGAATGCCAAATTATTGTTTTTTTCAAAAGTTTCAAAATTTTTCTCCAAAAGATGTTGCTTCTTAAAAATTTCTACCCAAAAAGAAAGTACCTAGTCAATAGACTGTATAATCAACAAACTGTTCCCATTCAATTTTTTTATTATTATTAGCAACCTACTTGTCGCTGATAAATATATCTTAAAAGCATTCCACCAATCAAAATTGGTTATCAAAATTCTTATTTGAAAGATTTCATTTCAAATAGTGGATTGTCCATCCATCATTTTAAAACATTCTGTTTTGAGCCTCTTAAACGATTATAACTCATATATTTGTCCCTTAATTTGTATTTCAATAAATTTACTAAATGACAGTTCTTGTTTTCTAAATTATTTATTCAAAATGTCAAATCGTTCAACAAATGTCATATTCCATAGAGTTAATGTTTTTCATTTTACTTCCTACATTTACATATTTTAAATACTTATACAATCTTATTTAAAACTTCCTTCAAACCCTAATATTCACTTCTTTAAAACAAATCACAATATTAATTTACTTTGACAATAAGAACAAAGGGTTATTATTATTGCATTCATATGTAACAAACGTTTTAAAATTCTCTCTTTTAAATATGGAAGTTGTTTTATGTCACCTATATTCTTATAAAGCTTATTTTAATTCTTCTCTATAATCATACAGTTAGATCCTTTATATGCTTTCTCTATTGAATAGTAAATAGTACAGATTGTCTCCTTTTTAGATCATTTTAAAAAAATTCAAATTCCAAAAATTTTAATTACTTGAAATATGTAGTCTATTATTAATAATTCTGTATACAGGGTGTTGCAGGTTTCACTCTATGTTAATATATATATATATATATATATATATATATGAAGAAATGAAATAGATTCACGGTTGAATCGCGTTTGAAATTTGTTATTTCTCGACGTTTGGGTTTCCACTTTGAAGTCATTGTCAAGAGGGGGGGGTTCGGTTATTTGTTCATTAATCTAGGAAATGATTCAATTCCGTAGACTCAATCTGCCTACTCTACGCAATGAATCACCCCCTTCGGCTAATTTCAAGGCCTCATTCTGTCTACTCCTTGGAATTACACCAAAAAAAAATAATAAAAAATGCTTACCATTTAAGAGCTGAAAGCTGCAAAAATGAGGAAACATTATAAAGTGATTCATTAAACATACGAGTATACCTATGTTATAATTTTTATCTTGAACTGTCAAATATTCCATTTGTGTTTATTTACACAGACAAAACAATCGCAAAAGTCCATAATTAGTGCATATATTTAAGAGTTAAAGTGTTCACAACGCTATTGAATGCGTATAAATATTATTATATGCTATTAAAAAATTGATGTAATTTATAGATTTATCCCGAAAAAATTATCGTCAACGTGACAATCTTACAAATCGTACGCTGCTCTCATTCATTATTTGCCAACCGTATTGCCATTTCAGTTTAGATACGCTACGAAGTTATCGCGGATGAAATTTTGCTGTTTAACACTAAATATTACAAAAAAAACCCTGAAAATAAAGATGGTGAAAGTTTAGAAAAAACTGTGGAGTACAAAAAAATTGAATATGTAATTGTCTATACTATTATCCCTCGATATCCTTTCTAACATACAAAACGGCTATAGAAAAAATATATTGTACGTAACAGGATCCAAAAGTGATTTTACGAACTCGCAGGATTCCAGGACTATCCGTAGGCAAGTTCCTACTCATTCCGTAAAATATCACTTTTAGAACGTTAATTACTATAATTTAAAGTATTAAATATTAATTTTAAAATGTCTTTCTAATAAAAAAAACGTTGATGTGATAATAAATATTTAAAATTGGAAACTGGGAACGGAAAGGCGGTCTAGGCTGTAAAATAGATCCGTATATATATATATATATATATATATATATATATATATATATATAAAATTACAACATTATTTAGATTTTAATAAACAAAATACAACGTTTTTCAATATTTTCTGACGTTATCATATAAGTAGGCTGAGGCATAGGCATACGTAGGCTTACGAACTGGATAAATCACATCTCAGCCAAATTATTGCCAACCAATTGAAAAGAAGTACGATAAAATTAGTAATAATTTCTCTATCACGTTCACTTTTGACTGTAACATACTACCCATCATTAGTTTAGAAGACTTATTGTGCAATGATTTCACCAATAAATATTGATTAATTTTTGGTAATATCTTCCCTCCAAACGCAACTTCTTTCAAAACCAGACATCGAGTTTGAAGTTCACATTTCCTTCCGATTTTTTTGTTCTGTTGTAACACTATTGTCGCATTTTTCTATGTACTACATCATTTTCTAATATTTCTTATCGACAAACCCGTTAATTATAATTTCTATTAGGTATTGTATTGTTTAACGTATTAATTTACGATTTTATTGTATTGCCTTCAAAGTCAAATAAGTCGTTAGAAATATTTGTAAATAACCGCATTTTTGAATGTGTAATTAAAATCGTTTCAGCTTTGCTTTGGTCACAAAGTAAATTTCTGTTTAATATCGTTATGCAATTAGATTGAATCACCTGAAAGCCAGTCGCTACTTTTCTCATCCTTGTGGAATTTGTGTGAGTCAGAAATCGACTGAGAAAGTATGTTTTCAAAATCTTCTTCAGCTAATGCTGAAATATACGTTTATAAACGGTTTACTGTTTATACAAGGTGATGAAATAAGACATTATACCAGGTGAATATTACCAATAGAACAAAATCTTACGATATAATCCTAGTTGTCTAAAACCTTCAAATCCCGACTCTCTCATTGATATTACTTATTATACTATTTACAGATCTGCTGCCGGTGGTGGTGTTTGCATATTATATTTATCGCAAAATGTAACGTATCAAACGAAAGGCTTTGTAATAAACACTTAAACAAATTACGTTAATGAAATTTACTGTTTCGACTTTTACTATGTGGAATCTACTTATATTAATTTCTTAAATGAAACTAACTGTTTCTAGTTAATTTCACAATATATTGAAAGTTAAAAATTCTGAGAAATTGACAATTGTTTCGATATTGCTATCATCGTCAGAATGGCAGAAGTTACATTTCATTTGATGCCTACCTGATGTTTAATAATTATTTTTGGCTAGACCAAGAAGTGATCTACATTGTGATTAACTTGATATATATGAATAGAAAAAAGAAGAAGATATGATATTACAAATATTAAAGATTAGATATTATTAGTCCTATGGGGATATCCTGGATATCTTTTTTCCCAATCAGTATAACTGTGCAATGATATAGAAAACCAGGAAAACTATATCTGCTGATCTTTACAATTATCACTTAAAAAAACAGTTTAAAAGTGGAGAACTCCCTAGATTTATCTGTTCATTGACGACTTCATATTGTGGGTTTCTTAAGTGTCTTCTAGTTTCCAATTCTTCAAGGAAATCCCGTTTTTGTTTCTTATCACTAATATGTAGTACTTCTAGTTCTGTGTTAGGTATCAATGAATGATTGGTGTCAAGTAGATGTTTTGCGTAGTGGAATTTACCTGGTTGTTTTAATCTGCATGCTCGTAAGTGTTCACTGTATCTGATTTCAAAATTTCTAAGGGTCTGACCCAAATAGACAGCATTACATTCTGGACATTTAAGAAAAACTCTTAAGCATGATTTTTTGCTATTTACGCACAGAGCATTCATAAAAAGTATCCGAGTTATCATCCTCATAGAATCTGTATCTGTATCTACTTGTACATTTTCCATTGGTCCTTTACTTGTTGATGGTATAGCATAAACATGTTCAGATTAATTACCTTTTTGGTTTTCTTTATGTGGGATCATTATTCGTTTTTTTAAATCTCTTTATGCACTGCCTGTATATGACATTTTAAATTTGAAGTATTACCACAGGTTTTAATGTTTTTTGAACAAAATCGACAAATGGCAATATTTTTATTATTATCAGCTTTTCTGAAATACGGCCATAAATCACTCTTCAGCGGCAACTTACATCGTAAGAATATTAATATCAAATATAGCAAATGAAATATATGTACTTAACGATTAACGGTTTGTTTGAGAATCGGAACGGTACAATAAACAAACAAATAATATCACGGATGCAGATAAAAGCAAAAAATGACGATGCGAGTGATTCCCCGGTTATAGGAAGTTACATTTCATTTGATGCCTACCTGATGTTTAATAATTATTTTTGGCTAGACCAAGAAGTGATCTACATTGTGATTAACTTGATATATATGAATAGAAAAAAGAAGAAGATATGATATTACAATAGTTATTTGTAAAACAAGTGTCACAATGACTCGTTTTGTAGTACGAGTGAATTTAAGCGGTGAGTTGCGCAAATCACGAGTACTACAGAAAGTCATTGTGACACAAGTTTTACACAATATTTTTTATAATTAGCATTTATTTAATGTTTTAAATAAAATAGAATTACATAATCCCTGTTTTCAAACCAGGAGGAGTGGTTTGAATTTAAGTTGGTAGCTCTGTAGATTCCTGAATGGTCAGATCCCAGATGGTTGTATTCAGCACTATTGACATATTATGATCGATTAATTGTCTAAATTGTAAACAAACTTTCATTTAAGCAAATAGAGGATGATTATTTTTGTTTAAAAAGCAAACATATACGAAGAAGCTCTTCTTCATATATGTTTGCGATCTATTTATTTTATATCATGAATAGAATTATTTCTATAATACATCTTCACATAGATATCTGGTAATTTATCCCAAAAATTGAACGTTATGTATACCTAAATATTGTCCCTATACAATATAAAAATAAATAATTGACAAATCATTGATATAAACGTTAGCGCCCTTTGTTTATTAATATTTTTAATATATAATTTATTCAAATTTACCTTTAAGACCCTTTAATATAATAATTTGCTATCTAGACCATCCATGATTTGTTTCAAGGTTAAAGTCAAATGTCCAATAAAAATACATACTACGGTATCGGCCAAAATAAACAGTACCGAAACAGAGAGTGCAGTGGAGTTGTTTATGTAATATGGATTTGTCATATTTGACTTAATTGTCATTAGTTGATATATTAATAGTACGCTGCAGTAAAATTTGATTTAAAAATGGTTCTAACGACGGAAGAAAAAGTTTTTTTGGTAGAGCATTATTTTCGTTCATACGGAAAAGGTCGTAATGTTGGTCCAAGCTTAGAACAGGTGTCAATAAAATATCAACAAAAATTTAATGAAGCAGCTCCTAGTAAAAGTGTGATGTTAGCTGTTGTTGAAAAATTTCGTCGCACTGGTAGTGTATTGTGTCAACGTAAAGGTTCTTCAGGTCGTCGAAAAACAGTATGCACTAACGAAAATGAAGGACGTGTTTTTAACCATGTTGTGCAATCACCTCAAAGAAGTCTTGTAAGAACTGCATGTAAACTCAACATTAGTGAAACGTCTTTACGTCGCATGTTCAAATCAATTGGTGGTTATCCATACCGTATTCAAGTTGGACAACGACTATATGCTGCGGACAAACGTGCAAGAGAAATTTACTGTGGTCGCATGTTGAGTTTAATTTACGAAGATCCCGAATTTTTGAAAAACATATGGTTTTCAGACGAGAGTCACGTTCATCTTAGCGGCTATATTAATCGACAAACAACCAGATTCCTTGGATTTGAACGTCCTGATGTCATTGTAGAGAAACCACTCCACAGTCTTCGAGTTACCGTTTGGTGCGCGGTATCTGGTCATGGAATGATTGGTCCTTATTTCGTTGAAGATGATAATCAGAATCCACTTACTGTCAACCAAGAGCGTTATAGAGAGAAAATTATTATAACTTTTGTGAGAGATCTAAATAACTTTTGCCGTGCACGAAATTTACAGTTTCGCACACAATGGTTCCAACAAGATGGTGCAACGAGCCATATAGCTGTGAGCACCTTAGACTTACTCCGTCAGCATTTCGATAATAGAATAATTTCTCGGGGAACAGACTTCGAATATCCTTCTCATTCACCTGATCTGACGCCACCTGACGCATACATTTGGGGCATAATGAAGGACAAAATATTTCACTCGGAAAATCCGCCGGCGAATATTGCCGAACTACGGGAAAGAATACAACATATTTTTCGGCAGTTACATCAACCACTTTTTATAAATATGTTTATTGACTTACAAAATCGATATGAAGCTTGTTTGCGTCGAAATGGTGAACATTTTGAACACTTACATTACAGAAATTAAAAATTAATTTTTATTTTCGGTACTGTTTATTTTGGCGGATACTGTACATACAATAACCAACTGTATGACACTAAAAATTACTAAAAAAGTGTTCAAAAAGAATTCATGCTGACACTGTAAACAATGTTATAATGAAGTCTCTTTTATACGCGAATTATAAAAAGAATATTGCTTAGATATTATTAGCCCTATGGGGATATAGTTACTAGATATTTTTTCCTATTTAAGATCAGTATAATTATGCAATAATATAGAAAACCAAGAAAATTGTATCTGATGATCTTTACAATTATTACTTAAGAAGACAGTTTAAAAGTGGAGAACTCTCTAGGTTTATCTGTTCATTGACGACTTCAAATTGTGGGTCTCTTAGCCAGGGACCGCAATGCAGGCGGGTGAAGGGAAGCTTGGCGGGTAGAGGGTGGAAGTCAATGGGTAGAGGGTGAATATACCTTGGCCGCACTGGTCAACGGAAAACTATCGTACCAACCCAAAATCAAGTTCAGTCTAAAGTGTAGTCTGTGTGTGTCAACATGCCCGTTTCAAAATTTGCCAGAAGGCTTCTTCTCTGTGACAATTCTTATCTGAAGTATACTAATCTAAAAAATAAACGGTTTTAAAGAGTAAAACTAACTTTTCCGCATCTGTGGCCCTGAACAATATTCTATCATAAAATTGTCACTTGTATACACTTCGGGGGATGTATCGTGTTAACAAACCAAAGTTTCTCCAAAAATAACAAAAAATGTAGTATATCTGGATTTATAGGACCCGCTGTACTCGTTCTAGTCAGCTGAAAATTTGTAGGGTACATATGTGAGACATCTTGAACAATATTCAATCATAAAATTGGTCACTTTTACACACTCTTGAGGCTGAATCGTGCTAACAAACTGAAAATTCTCCAAAAATGACAAAAATTTGGTACTTCAAGTACCATAGCACCCGTTATACTGGCGTTAGTGAGCTGAATATCAATAGAGTTCATCTTTGAGATGCTCTGAATAATATCCAATTATAAAATTGGTCACTTGTATATACTCCGGAGGCTTTATCGTGCTAACAAACTGAAATTTCCCCAAAAATGACAAAAATATCGTACTTAAAGTACTATAGCACCTGTTGTATTAGCTCTGGTGAGCTCAATATCAATAGGGTTCATCTGTGTGATGTCTTGAATAATATTCAATCATAAAATTGGTGACTTGTTGCACTCCAGAGGCTGTATCGTGCTAACAAACTGACATTTTTCTGAAATTAACTGTCTCGACCCTTACTTCGTGGAATCTGCTCATATTAGTGTTTTAAATGAAACTCACGGTTTCTAGTTAATTCCACAATATAATAAAAGTTATTTAAAATTCTAAAAAATTGACAATTGTTTCGATGATATTGATTTATCGAAACAATTGTAAATTTTTTAGAATTTTAAATAACTTTTATTACATTGTGGAATTAACTAGAAATCGTGAGTTTCATTTAAAACACTGACATTTTTCATAAAATGTATAAAAAGTCGTACTTCAAGTACCATAGCACCCGTTGTATTGGTTCTGGTGAGCTGAAAATCAATAGGGTTCATCTGTGACATGTCCTTAACAATATGCAATCATAAAATTGGTGACTTGTTGCACTCCGGATGGTGTATCGTGCTAACAAGACATGTAACGAAAAGTGGCCGACGACAACGACGACGACATACACACAGGATTTTTTTTCTAAAAACCATTTTTTCGTGTTGTTGTTGATGGAAAACGTAAAAATAACTTGCACAGAGACCACGATGGAGAATTTCTGCGAGTTTACAAGAAGATGCGAAATTTCCCCGAAAAATTTATTAATTATGCACGTATGAGTGTAGAATCCTTCGATTTTATTATTAATAAAATTCACGACCAATTAGAAAGAACGTCTACAAATTTCAGACAAGCAATTTCTGCAGAACAGCGCTTGTGCCTCACAATAAGGTGAGTTTTCTAAGTACTTACCTGTTTGTTTTATTATTATTATTATTATTATTATTATTATTATTATTATGTTCACTTCTTTTTTATATGCATATGAAAGAATGTAATATTGGTGCTCTACCGGGGGCATAAACGTTGTAATGTTTATTGTTAAATAAAGCACATTTATTTCAAATAAAACATAACGCATAAACTCGTATAAACTGCTAATATTTGTAATAAAAAAGTATTATGAATAGATAGAGAAACAATATTAATGTATTATTTGACATTTATAAAGATTATGGTTTCATAAGTCGGTAAAAGTACGTCGTTACACTTATGTTCAAAGGTGTTGAGAGTTAGAATAATTCCATTGAAGGGGGTTGTTAAATGACCAATGTAATTATTAAAACTCGCTTTATTGTTAGTTAGCAGAACTCACATAATGTCAAGTGTCACATAGTTGTCTGTACCTATGTTTTTTTTTGTATCAGCAATAATTATTGTTCCTTTATATTTGATTTTAATTAATAAAGTTATATAAACACTGATCCAGTGAATTCAATAATAAAGCCATCCCCTGCAACAGTCTCCCTATCTGCTATATACTATGTTTGATCATGTTAAATTTATTTAATAACAAATCATAACAGTAATTTACTTATTTTCCTCTCGTTAGTCCAAATATTATCTTAAAAAAAGTTTTTTTCTCCTTGATATCAAGCACCTGGTGCATTAAAAGCAATTTCTACCTATAAATATTTACAAAACTCATTTATAATTTGGTAAATATTATTATCTTGATCACCTTTTGATTGATCTCACTAAAAGATGTAATTAACCCAATGATGAATGATGATACTGTTTTTCCACATGGCGCTAAGTATTTTCCAATATTTAAACTTTGATTGTTCTATATGTGTAAGAGCTATTGTTATAAATATAAATTGTTGACACTGTTAAATAAATATAGTGGCATTGCATAACGAGTCATTGTTTGGAATTAGTTATCAAAGATTGATATTATCTGTTTTTTAAAAGCTAGGTCGAAAAACTTTGTATTCAATGTATTTACTTCGAATTAAATTATTAATATTGGTAAAGTTCTGCCATTTACAACAGAAGAAGTTTAAGAAACCAGTTTCGCAGTTTATTAAAAAACTAAAATCAAATATTTACTTTTATAATGATTGTATTGTTTAGGTACTTACCGTATAGTAATCTATAAACGTTCTTCGGGCCAAATTGCCTGCCGATAATGAGTATCTTGCTTTTCTCTCAAAGTCTATAAATTTCTGGATTTAGCGTGAATTGCTCTTTTGTAACAGAAACTGGGCTATGTATTATACTATTTACAAAAAGAGGATGAATTCAGAAACGACGCTGATTGTGCTTGCGTCGTCTTCGCAGATACTGCCAAGCTACTATGACATCCCCTCACTTGGAGATATTTTGTTTACTGCAAATATTGCTGCTATGTGCGCGGTTATGCAACAAACAATATTTAGTTCATGTCACATGTTGTTTGTTTGATGCATTCATGGTAAGCGACGGTGTTTAAACTTATGCTGAGAATGTCTTACTTTGACAGCATGCGAATTTTCTTCTTCGCAGTAATGACTGTTTCGCCAATTAAAAACTCTTCGGTCATCAATATACTTGTTGCGAATACATTGGAAGAACTGCAATCATGGTGAGAGATCTCTGAAGAGCAGTTTTTGACCAGGAGTGAAATGATAAGGGTGGAACTTATCCTTTTTTAGAATAACAGACGAGTGACTAACTACTGTTATTGCTGTCCGTTGACGTGAACTCATCTTGTAGAAGATCTTTTTTCTTTGGCTACAATACTGTATTACAATACGTATTAAGTCGCTTAGAAATGTATGTAAAAAACAAAGTTGTTGATATAGTAAGAAATATATAAAAATCACGTTTTGTCAAAGTGTGTCAATACTTTTCGAATTAAATTTCACGTAAAAAATTATACTATTCCGCAATTGAATAAGCTTCTCCCAAGCTAATCTGTAACACACCTACTCGAACCAAAATTTCATCTTCTACATTAGGTGTGATATGTTATAGACGACCACCCTGAATTTTACTAGCAAAATGATTCAGTTTCACCCAAACGAATAGATATATTTGCAAAAATTTTATTATTTGGTTGCTTTCTGTCTGGATACTCGTCTTCCACGTAAGAGATCAAAAGAGCGAATTACGCAGTATACTGAGCGCATGAAGTATGTGTCCTATTTCAGCCACCAAAACGTTTCCCAATGACCTTGTTGTGTTGTGTTGTATTCAATTGTTCAATACAATATTTACTCTGTGAAAGTATTTTGTGTTACTACAGTTAAAGTTATAGAACAAATCCGAATCTTGTGAATGAAGTATCTATCAAAAACAAATTCTTATCAACACACAGCTGACACATAACTTTTTTACTTACATCCAAAACTAGATAAAGGTGTCCATATACGGAAATATAAACGAGAATGATATTACTAATAGAAATTTGTTGGAACGTCTACAAAAGTAGATTGCAGACCTAAAATCATCAATAAATGCTACAGAACTTAGACTAAGCTTAAAAGTTGAGAATTTAATACACACAATAAATAATATAGGAAAGGAGAACGAGCTGTTGAGGAATATGGTTGAGCAGTTAGAAAGAGACCAAAAGAGAAATAACATTATTGTATTTGGATTGGAAAGAAAGGTAGATAAACTGACTAATTCCGAAGTAATTGATACCCTCAATAACTTACTAAGTCTGACGTTATCCGAATCTGATTTTAATAATATCTATACACTGGGCCGTAGTAAAACGAGTCCGATTAAAGTGGAGTTTCTATGCTATTTAAAGAAACAGAAGATTTTCAAAAATATCAAGAACCTAAAAGGAACTGGAATTTCTATTGTACATGATCAGACCAAACTGCAATTAGCCGAGACCAAAATTTTAAGAACACACCTGTATCTTGCCAAACAAAACAACGAACCAAACTGCTTCATTAAGGGGGGAAAGCTTCATGTAAATGGAACTACATATCATGCATCACAACTAACGGATCCAGCTGCAGAAGTAAGCGCTGAAACGCACTCTTCCAGCAGCGATCCTGGAACACCTGTTCACCATCAATCAATCAAAACACCAGAAATAGACGAAAAAGAACGTCGAGACCGAAATCAACCAGACAAAGAAGCAGTAAATAAAAAACTAGCAAAACCACACGCACCCAAAGACAAGAAGAACTTTTCAAAAGTAGCCTCAAACGGAAAACCAGATCCAAATCTCCATTACAGAACCAGAAACAATTAATCCTCAAGTGTAAAAAATATATAACTTCATCTTTTCCCTTCACTGTTGTGTGCTCTGTTTTCTTATTTAATCTTTCTCTTGAGGGGGCTATGATTAAGATCATACTCTCTTAATAGTTAGAGGCAAAGTTATACTTTTGTTATTTTTTAATATTATTTCAAGCGATCTCATATCCTCAGTTTGTCCCTGGTTTCACAAAACTGTACCAGGTCGCACAATGGATCCTGATCAGGGATGTGAATTGTGAACCTTTCAATACTTTAGAGTTGAAGTCAACAAATAAAATTAATAATATTTACAGCTATATAAATGGTCAGAAATTCACTATTTTCCATCAAAATATATGTAGCGTAAACAAAAACATGGATAAATTGAAAATATGTTTACATCAACTTTCATTTTTCTATGATTGTATAGTTTTGAGTGAAACCTTTACTGTGCACGACTACAGCTTGTTTCAGCTTGAAAACTACGACTTACTATATAGTGAGGGTAATGTAAACAAAAATGATGGAGTTATAGTTTTTATTAAAAATAAATTTGAATATAAACATAATGTGATATCTATAGGAATGTGTCGTGCCATACAAGTAATATTAAACATGAAAAATAGTAATTAAATGGCTATAACCTCAATATATAAGCCTCCACCAGTTAATGATGATGCATTTCTCTGTGATCTCGAGACATACCTAGAAGAAGCAAGTAAATTAAAAATTACCGAGCACATTTTAATCGGCGATATCAATATCAATTTGAAATTGAGTAGCGACAATGTTTCCAATTATTTGAATATTATGAAAGAGTACGGCTTTTGTTCTTTAATAAATAAGCCCACTAGACTGTATGGTTTGTCTAAAAGTTGCATCGATCACATTTTTTATAGTAGCAGGAAGAACAACGTAGATAATTGCATATCATCTGTGTATGACACATTTATAAGTGACCATAGGGGGATTTTTGCATTTATCCCAT
The DNA here is from genome assembly GCA_963921935.1 of Galeruca laticollis. Lineage (NCBI taxonomy): Eukaryota > Metazoa > Arthropoda > Insecta > Coleoptera > Chrysomelidae > Galeruca > Galeruca laticollis. The sequence goes on along the minus strand of OY998178.1, from coordinate 110,504,661 downwards.
CATCTTCAACATTAAAATCCCAAAAGGAGTATACTATAAAACACGTAAACGATAACAACCTGAAACAACACTTGCGCAAACATGATTGGACCGAATATAAAAACCATATTGACGTAGATCAAAAGGCAACTTACTTGGTAAAAACTCTAAGCTCATACATTTTATTTAACACGATTGCGACGAAAGTGAATCGTAGGTTCATGAAAAGAAAAAAATGGATTACAAAGGGTATAATAACTTCTATTCAGAGAGGGAATAAACTCTACAGGGAACTTTCTAAAGACCCTGGAAATATTGAAAAAAAAAGAGAGTACTTAAATTACAGGAGAATTGTCGATAGAACTATTAAGGCAGCAAAGTAAAATTATTACTCAGAGCGAATAACAGAAAGTGAAAATAGTTCCAAGCAATTGTGGACTCTGATAGAAGGTTGTAAAAATAGTGATAATAATAAAAATTAAGATAAAATAGAGAAAATAGTTACAGAGGATGGAGCTACAGCTAAGGAACCTATACATATAGCACAAAAATTTAACGACTTTTTCTCGGACGTTGGAGAAAAATTAGCAAGAGCAATAAATATTCCAACTAATCTTGTCTGCAAAAGCTATTGAATTCAGATGAATACATCCTTCTTTTTAACACCTGTAACAGAGTCAGAAGTATTAAACATTATTAAAACATTAAAAAACATAAAGGCACCAGGTGTAGACAACATTACATCTGAAGCTATCAAAGAAATTGCAGAAGTGGTCGCTTCATATTTAGTAGATTTGATCAATTCCATTTTCGAAGCAAGGAAATGCCCAACAGAATTTAAAAAGGCCATAATCACTCCAATACATAAAAAAGGGGATAAAAAATGTTTATCAAACTACAGACCTATCTCACTAATATCAACAGTTGCAAAATTTTTCGAGACATATCTAAAATCTAGGTTAACTGCATATTTAAATAAATACAATATTTTATCACAATCTCAATTTGGTTTCCGGGAAGGACTTTCAACAAGTGATGCTATAGTTGCCTTGATAAACCAAATCTATGCTTCGCTGGATACAACTAAGCCTTCAATATGCGTGTTCCTGGATCTTGCCAAGGCATTCGACACCGTATCTCATAGTCAGCTCCTGGTGGGCTTGGAGGATATAGGAATTCGCGGAGTTCCATTGAACTCATTTAAAAGTTACTTCAGCGATAGAGAATAGAAGCTTGTATTAGCCATAATAGGAGAATCAAATTTGGAGTACCTCAGGGCACAGTTCTGGGACCAACCCTATTCTTAATATATATTAATAACTTGTTTCATTTGAAAACTAAAGAAAATATCATCGGTTTTGCTGACGATACGGCGATATTTTACCAGGGTAATACGTGGCAAGAGCTGAAGGAAGAAATTGAGACAGATTTCAACAATATTTCTGAATGGTTTGACTGTAGGCAGCTGACAATTAATTTTGAAAAGACGTTTTTTGTCCCATTCTGTAGCAATGAAAATAGGTTACCCCAATTTACCGAGTTAAGAATAGACAAGTCAGGAAAAAAATAATAAAATTGAAGAATAGTATTAAATATCTACAAGTAATTATAGACTCCCACCTTAGATGGGATTTACATATAAATAATATTGTAAACAATTTAAGATCACTATTATACAAAATCAAATATATGAGAACTATCTTGAAACCTGCTTATCTGAGAGTAGTGTACCACTCACTTGTTGAATCCAGAATTAACTACGCTATATTGTGCTGGGGTTCTGCATCAAAAACACACCTGAAAAAATTAGAAGTTATACAAAGAAGGTTTTTAAAAATAATTTATAAAAAAACAAATACGAGTACTTACCCAACTAACTCTCTATTCTCAGAAACATCTTTATTGGATATTAGACAGACATATTTTTACAATGTCGATATATACATTTATAAGAATAAATCAACACTACTCCAAACAATCGATCACAATTACAACACCCGATACAAACTTAAAGAAAATATAGAAATTGCTATAAAAAACAAAACCATTGGACAAAAATCATTGAAATTTCTAAGTACCATAATTTACAACTTTTTACCAACCGCATACAAAAATTATTTATTAGAAATTAACTCGATAGGGCTTTTCAAATCATATATAAAATCATTTATCTTACATGTTGAGAGGTCTACTGTTCACTCCCTGATTGAGAGAGATATTTTAAATGTGTAGATTTAAGTATGTAACCAAAAAAAAGAAAAAAAAAGATAAACGTTGGAAACAATAAAGGAATACTCAATTAGACAAAAGAGTGTAATGCATCTAGCAACAAATTGAAATAAAATGTATTTGAAACGTGAATTAAAGAAGAGAATGCTCGCGCGCAACCTGTACAGGTCTTAAGCGAGTTTTAGTGTATGTTTCTTCAATACCTGTTGTGATTTGTATTGTTGTATCTGCTTTACCAGTTTTGTCGTAATAATTTTCTTGTTATACATACTGTTTATTGTCTTTGCTCATGAATAAAATAATTGATATGAATAAATACTTATATCTCAAAGTTTTAATACAGGGCTTGAATGAAGATAAGTACTATAAATTAATAATAGAAAAAAAAATTATATTCATATACTGCAATCCGTGATTCAATTGTTTTCTTAAATATTTTTAGTAGATGTAGTTTTTTTATACCACAAACAAGTATTTACCTATACTTCCGTGGTTATTTGGTTTATTCGTATGATATTGTTTTATCTTACATGTGTATTATTAATATTGTGTATATTTTTTCCAGAATAAACTTATTATTATTATTATTATTATTATAGAGATTATCTGAAGGCTAGTAAACAGTCGATCCCCATACTCTGTTGTTCTTCTGGGTCGGCCTAACCCCCTCCTTCGGTATTGACCAATCTATCGAACAACAAACCACGGTAGCTACTTTTACAGTTAAATCCTGAAGTTGAAGCTTAATGCACGGCAATGATCATTGAAACAGACAATAAATAATGCCGGGTAAACAACAAAGTCATATCGTGATTTGATTATTATTATTTTGAAGTGAACACAAAAACCGTTTGTTTGAATCTACTTTTATTAGGTCGTGTGGTAAGAATAGCATACTTATGTACGTAATACCGTTTTTAACGTGTTTTTTTACCAAGTTTACGCAAAGGTAATTAAATTTGGTACATAGATGGGTGATCTTACTGGAAATAATAAGTTCCTAGTTGTAATTCTAACCTAAATTCAATGTTAACGTTTATATTATTATGCTGCTGAAACTAATAAGTCACCATCTTCATTATTATAACTGTTAATTTATTAGCTGCAACCTGCAACTGCTTTCAGTTTCTTATTTTCATTTTCCATAATTGTAATTTAAATTTATGTAGTTACCCTAAAAACAATATTTTCTGCAGCTGGGTTTTGGTTCTTTTTTGAGTTATTTTTTCGTTTTTCAGCAAGAAAATCACGGAAAAGCGGGTTTTAGGAAAAAAATCCTGTGTACATGTCGTCGTCGGCCAGTTTTCGTAACATGTCTTGTTATCAAGATACAGCCTCCGAAGTGCAAAATGACACCAATTTTATGATTGAATATTGTTCAGGACATCACACAGATTAACGCTATTGATTTTCAGCTCACCAGAACCAGTACAACGGGTGCTATGGTACTTGAAATATCACATTTTTGTAATTTTTGGAGAAATTTCTGTTTGTTGGCACGATATAGTCTCCGGAGTGTATACAAGTGGCCAATTTTATGATTGGATATTGTTCAGGGCGTCTCACAGATGAACTCTATTGATTTTCAGCTCCCTGGAGCCAGTACAACAGGTGCTATGGTACTTAAAGTACCACATTTTTATCATTTTTGGAGAAATTTCGGTTTGTTAGCACAATACAGCCTCCGAAGTGTATACAAGTGATGAATATTTAAATGATAATAACACTAAAGTGTGAATAATATTGTTTTCCATTATTAAATATCAAAAGCTACTAAATAATTTTTAATTTTCAATAAAAAACAACAATTAATATTTAGTAACTCCGCCATTATGCTCTATGTCTTCTCTTAATCTACTGGTCATCTATCTATATAATGTGGAACAATATTCCTCAGTGATTTGCTCCAAGCATTATTTATAACTTCCAAGAAACCTTCAACGTTTCTTGGTCTTACAAGTGTCTTTCGAATTTCTCTTACTAACATTGTCCATACATTTTCTACTGGATTCCACTTTGGGCTTTTAATACACCAATTAAAAACATTATTATTACGTGCCCGAGAGTTATGCACTTCACAGTTATCTTATTGGAAGATAAAATCATTGTTAGGGAAAAGAATCTCAACAGAAGGAAGCATAATATTTTCTAAACTTCTGATATATACTTCACTATTAACTCTTCCGCCAATATGACATAAAACTCCAGGTCCTTGCATAGAAATCCACGTCCACATATTTACATAAAAACTACCACTTTTATTTGTGAAATTGACATAATTCTCGTCAAACCGTATATTCGGTGGGCGATAGACACGAATATTGCCGCTATTTGACGATTGGAACACCTTTTCATCTGTAAAAATAACACGATTCCAAAATTGATCGTCATAAGCAATATGCTCTAAAGCGAACCCGATTCTTGCTTCTTTGTGACTATTGTTAAAAGAATAGTTTCCTTGCTGCTGCGTGGCATTTCAATTCAGACTGTGCTACTCTGCATCGGCCCGTACGACGCGATGCTTGAAAATTTGTTGCTGGAACAGCTTGAACAACTGTTTCAAATGGATTTGCTCTTAAATGGTTAATCAAAGCAGCATCCTGTTCAGCAGTTGACTTTCTCGGACGTCCTGAGCCTGGAGTTCTATATTAATTCTTCCATCATATCGCCATCTTCTTAAAATACTTGAAATTGAGTTCTTGCTTACATTGTAAAATGCCACAATTTGCCTCACTGACCACTCATCGTCTATTTTTGCGATTATTCCACCATTCGTCACTGAATTTATATGCGACATAATTACTTTCGAATTGTCTGACATATGACATATTTATAAGACAAATTCAAGCACTGTTTTAAATTAAACTTACTGTTTCTAATTAATCCCACAATATATTGAAAAGATTTTAAAAATTCTAAGATAATTGACAATTGTTTCGATATTAAAGATCATCATCGTGTTGAGCTTCATCGAGTAAACATCGTCAAAGCCAACAACAAATTTTTTACTAATTAGACTACTAGTTTTATCACCAATATGTGATAAGTAAACGAGTTTTTATTTCTGTTGCAATATTTTTACAACTACAATTGGATATTTATTATCCTAGTAATTATTAGTGAATTCCAGTGGTGTACCGTTAGAAAACTCTACTAGACTTAGGTGAGTTCCTTTTTAACCTCTTCCGCTCTGGAAGAGAGTCTGTACTACCTTTCTTTTCTCTTCTGTGTTGTGTTTTTGGTAACCAAGATCACACACACAAACAATGACTACCCACAATAACTTACATTCAACAAACAACAACACTATCACCAAATCAAAATCATATGTCGCTGCCGCACTCACCAAACCACCTCCTCCTACTTTTCCCAAAAGAGACCAAGCTATTGTTATGCACTCAATACCAAGCACTGTACTAAGTGAATATATTAAATCCATTGGTGAAATAGTTACTCCAAAAAATATCACATTTGCTTCTCGTATTTCCAATAACAGAATTTGCATTTTCCTCTCTTCCACTCAAATCGTTGATCAACTTCTGAACAGTACATCATATATCACGGTTAACTCCACTGTCGTTCCCATTCGGAGACTAATCTCACCTTCTAAGAGAATTCTAATCTCAAACGTATGCCCTTCCATTCCACATACTTTAATTGAGAAATCTCTAAAAGATCTTGGTTTGCAGCTTGCAGCTCCTATCACTTTTGTGAAATGTGGAACAATAGACGATCAATATGCTCATATCATGAGTTTTCGCAGGGTAACCTTCGTCATCCCCGATAGGGATGACTTTGAGTTACAAACATCCTTACTAATTAATCACGAAAATACATCCTTTAGAATATTCATATCCACCGACAGACTTGAATGCTTTCTTTGTAAACTCACCGGACATACCGCAGACTCCTGCCCTAAAGTCCCTACTGGTCCTGATACCAATTTACTCTCAACCAATCCTCCCCCCTCTTCATCCCCCCCTGTTGACTCTTTAACTACACTGATTAGCCCTACACCGATAGAACCTGAGCCCTCTCTAGATGATTTCTCTCTACCTCTTACAAAGAATCCTGAACCTCCAACTACCTCTTCTGCTACCTCCCCTCCAATAACCACAGGCCAAAAAAGAGGCCACTCTTCTACCGACAGCCCTCTTGACACTCCTCCAATACTGTCTCCCTCCATTACTTTATCAGCCTCAAGTTCCACATTACCTCCTTCTTTCACTGTACCACCCAAACCAATAAAGAAAAAGTCCAAAACCAATGCTAATAATCCCTCAGATCATTCATTAGGACTTAACTGTGTTGCTGTTATCCAAAATCTCTACAAAGACAGCCCATCTAACTTCACTCTTACCTCAACCCAACTAATCGCTTTTCTCGAAAATTCTTTTGGATGTCCTTACCCGCTACAGGAAGCACAAAAATTCTCCTCTGATATAGATGGTATACAAAAGGACTTAGCACAGCTTTACGCTGCTACAAAGGAAAGAGCACTAAAAAATCGTCTCACAAGACTTTTAAACAAATTAAAACACCAGCATAACCCAATTGATTTCCCCGACAACCTAAGCATCTCTTCGGATAACCTTACAGATACAGAATCTAACCACAGTTCACAGAACGAATACTAACTCTTTAATCCCTACACCTTTTATAACCCTCCCATTTTCAAATTATTACAATGGAACTGTGATGGATTATTTCCACGATTAGAGAGAATCCAACATTTAATATCAGAATCTACACCAGACATTGTATGCCTTCAGGAAACCAATGCGAAAAACTCCAAACTACCCCTATTGAAAAATTTTGAGGGATATCATAATATCAGAACCAATTGTTTAAGAGCTAGTGGTGGTACCTCAATATTTGTCTCCTCTGACTTTTTTTCTGTCCACCTTCCGCTTTCCTCTGAATTAGAAGCCATAGCCATAACCTGTTGGTGTCCCGATAAACTCACTATTTGTAGTCTTTATGTCTCACCTGATCACCCTCTTAAAGAGGAAGAGCTTGTTAATCTCATATTCGAACTTCCGCAACCCTACATTCTCGTAGGAGATTTCAATGCTCACAATACAATATGGGGTTCCAGTCATACATTTGGTAAACGAAAGATTGTTGAAAACGTTATAAATTGCACAGGTATTTGTATCTTGAACACCGGTTCCAACACCCACTTTAACATTTCATCTGGCGCCTTTTCTAAAATCGATCTTAGTTTTAGTGACCCCAAGCTAGCTCCCTCATTAACATGGTTTACTGAAGATGACCTTCACGACAGTAATCATTTTCCCATCTTTATAACTAACACCGATAATTCAAATGACCGAGCTCTAACAAAAAGTTACTGGCGTCTAAAATATGCTAATTGGCCTGAATATATTACTAAAACTGAACAATCCATACCCAATCTCTCTTTTACTAACAATATTGATGAGTCTGTTACCTTGTTCGCAAATACTATTCGACTTGCTGCGGAGGCTCACATTGGGAAATCAGTCATCTCCCCTTCACAAAAAACTGTTCCATGGTGGAACTCATCATGCAAACATGTGGTTCAGCAGCAAAAAACTGCACTTAAATTATTCCGCAGTAACAAAACTCAAGAAAACCTCATCAATCTCAAAAGAGCAAGAGCAAAAGCCAGATACACTATAAAACTAAGTAAAAAATCTTCCTGGCGAGATTTCGTCTCTTCCGTAAATGAAAACACTAACCCCAATCTAGTGTGGAAAAAAATCGGACAAATCCAGGGTAAGAAAAGTAATATAAAAATTACCAGTCTATTTCACAACCAAACCAATGTCACTGATAGTCAAGATATTGCCAAGGTCCTAGCTGAAAACTATGCAGCGAAGTTTTGCAGTAAACCTAGTCCTATTTTATCGAAGTCGCCTCCCCAACCACCTTTGCCTTGCCCATCCTCTTCCATTCCAGATATTGATACGCTCAACTCTCCACCCACGTTTCCAGAATTAAAATTTGCTCTAAAATCCTGTAAAAACAATGCTTCTGGCCCAGATGATCTCCCCTATATATTTTTCAAAAAACTTTCTTTTCCAAGTCTTCAAAAACTCCTACAAATGTATAATATTATCTGGCTATCCCAAAAATTCCCAAACGAATGGCGGTCCTCCTCAATAATACCATTAAAAAAACCTGATCAACCTGCTACTTCTCCTAATTCTTACAGACCTATATCGCTCACATGTACCTTGTGTAAAATACTAGAGAAAATAATTAACAAACGCCTCGTTTGGTTCCTTGACAAATACAACATTATACCAAAAGAACAATCAGGCTTTCGACGTCATAGATCTACCCTCGATAATCTAGTTCTGCTACAAAATGACATTGCCAACTCAATAAATAACAAATATGAAGTTATCGCCGCCATCTTTGATATCGAAGGAGCTTTTGACAGAATTAGTCGTCAAGCCATAATCTCTAAACTAAATCAATACCATATGAACGGAAATATATTTTATTTTATACAAAACTTTCTAACTCAAAGGTCCTTTAGGGTTTCTGTAAACGGCCATTTTTCATCTTTGTACACCCAGACCGATGGTGCTCCTCAAGGATCAGTCTTAAGCCCAACTCTATTCAACTTAGCAATAAGTGATCTGTGCCATAACTTACCTTCTCCCACCAAATATGTAGCTTACGCTGACGATTTAATACTATACTGTCATGGTCGTTCAGCAACCACTAGCTCCAAAATTCTACAAACCGCGGTAAATCTCTTACTTACACGGACACGTTCTATAGGATTATCCTTATCTTCAACAAAATCAAAAATCATTAAATTTGGCAGGCGACCTCAATCTCCTATCTCCCACATATTTATTAATGATTCCCCCTTCCCAGTGGTTAATCACTGCAAAATACTAGGTATGACATTTGATTCTCGCCTCTCTTGGAAACAGCATATTCTTGAAACAAAAGGTATCTGTTACAAACGATTAAATATAATTAAAACCCTATCTCATTATCACTGGGGTGCGGACGAGAGATCCCTACTGAAAATTTATAAAGCACTCATTCGCTCCAAATTAGATTATGGCTGCATCGTTTACATGTCAGCTTCTAAGACAGATCTAGGATCACTAAATCCTATTCATAATACGGCCCTGCGACTTTGCTTAGGCGCTCAGTCTCATCTAACCCTCTCAATCCTGTCTATTCTCTGTTCACATCAACTTCCAGCCCTCTTAACAACCCTTCACCAATAATTAAACCTATCGCTCTTATATTATCCTCATTAACAAATAACATTAACCTCTCACTCACTAACCCCATTCCTTTTTCTCCAACCCCTTCCTGGATTATGCACCCTCTTCAGGTCAATACTTATTTATCCAAATTTAATAAACACGAAACACCTAAAAAGCTCATTATTAAATCTTTTTATGAAATCATTCATAACAATCACTACGACTTTGTATTATACTCCGATGCTTCCAAAAGTGATACTGGCGTTGGCTGCTCAGTCACCACAGCAAACAATCTCATCAGCACTTCCCTAATCCCTCCTTTATGCAGTGTGCATACTGGAGAATTGTATAGTATTCTACAAGCTTTTAAGCACATCAACCGTTCCAATAAAAAAGTTGCCATTTGTACAGACTCTCTAGCGTCTATCCTATCTATCCAAGAATTATTCACTGAACATCCCATTGTCCAAGATATCCATCACTCTTATCACCACCTTTATTCTCTAAACACCACAGTCGCCATTATATGGATACCATCACATATTGGTATACCTGGAAATGAACTGGCCGATCAGCATGCCAAAACAGCGTCAACTACAGCCACAATAACTTCTCATATCCAAATTTGCAAGGATGTTAAAGCAGAAGCAAAACGAATCGTCAGATATATATGGCAAACTCACTGGAACTCCACCAAGACTTCCCTACTAACTATCCAGCCTGTTCTCAACACACCTCTGAATACTGACCCCACTGGACTCTCTAGACAAGAATTATCAATACTACGTAGACTTCGAATAGGTCACACCAAACTTACACACAGCTACTTAATGACCTCAAGCATCAGACCTTCCTGCCAAAGCTGCCAGTGCCCACTTACTGTTAAACACATTCTGGTTGATTGTCACCAATTTAGCACAAGTAGACGACAACATAATCTTAAATCCCAGCTGCAAGACATCCTAGGGGACCCTAACCAAATCGAGTCTACACTGAAATTCTTAAAAGATATATCACTGTATCATAAACTTTAAACTATGTTTTTTAACTATCTGTAATAACTACTGTTTTTTGTAATCGCACCTGTGCAAGTGGCCATAGTTGCCGAGCACGTTAATTGAATAAAAAAAAAATATCATCGTCAGAATGACAGAAGTTACATTTCATTTGAAGCCTATTTGATGTAATTATTTTGGTTAGACCAAAATAATTATTAAACTATGAAGTTGTTCTGTCAAATATATCACTTTTTTTATTTGTTTCAATTTACTACATAGTAGGGATAAACAAAATAAATTTTTATTTGGGGGATGGAAATACATTATAAGTAAACAAAAAAATGTTGGTTTTAAAAAATAACACTCATGAGGAAAAAATAAGGTGGGGTCATTTATGGTCCTGACAGACCACCGTCGTCCACTCTTGTTTTTGTTTAGACGTCCATCGGAGTGTTAATCTTTAAAACCGTATATTTTTTTAAATGTTTACTATAATTATGGGTTTATGAAAAAACTAACTTAGTTTTTTAATAAACCTACTTGGTCTCTAAATTCTTGCAAAAAATTCATACAATTAAACAATGACCTCGGTACAGTTTGACCTAAGAGGAATTGTCGGGTTTTGAAAATATAATATGATTCAATTGGTTTGGCAGGCGGCGTTTGTCGCCGTGACGAGCTTTATAAAAGGATGATATAGAAGATAAGACAATCAGTTAGTGATTAAAATTCCGAATTCTAAAACGAATATGGAAAAAACCTTCGTAATTGGAGCAAATCATATTTCTTTATACAGAAAATATTTATCATTACGTCAAGCTCACAGCACATCGTAGATTATTTGTTTATTATAAAAGTGGAAAATGTACTATACAATTATGTACGTAATTAATATTGATAAAGGTAGATTCATACTATAGGTCAGATCATGCTCAGATCACGGTCAGGTCGCGGTCCGATCAAATATTAGAATACGCAATTTGTATTAAATTATTCACATTAACAGGCACGGTCAGGGAACGATCCATTCAATTGACCGCGGTCTTTCTTTCTACGAATAATTTGATCGTACCGTTCAAGTAAAAATCGGGCAAATAACGGTCATGGACAAATCAGATTTGCGTTTGTTTTGTACCATATCTTTTTTAATTTCTTTGTGCATTTTTCAATATGGATGAAAAATTGATAGAATTTATTACACAACATGAAGAACTATACAATTTCTCAGTTAAAAAATATTCCCACAACTTACATAAAACTAGATTATGGAAAGAAATCGACGAAATATTATTTTATTTTCCTATAGGCATAAAAAAACTGATTATCTGCGTAAATTTTATTTAAACATTATAATGAACTTTAAATTCTATCCATTTGCCAAGGTATATTTCCAATTCAGAATTTAAATAGGTTTTAAATACATCTCTTACATCAAATGCAACCTGTTGCGCATCTCCTCCTTGTCCAGGCAAAGGTTTTAAGGTGCATTCTCCCACCAGCTCTTCTTCTAATTCCTGTGGTATACTGTCTCTTAGAAAGAATGCAAGTTGTTAAAATTATATTTTCAACTTTTCTGGGTTGGGAGTTTAGTAGCCTAAAATATAAACGAAACTTTTGAGCCAATATTCAGAAAGTATTTTCTACAACTGGCCGAACACAACAGAGGCTATAGTTAAAAACTTTTTTTCCACATCACAACTTGCTTGAGATGCCGGATAGGGCCTCATTAAATAAGTTTTTAATGGAAATGTTTGCTCTGATATGATCACATGTGGTGAAGAAAACACGTTTGTGTCCAGTAATATTTCATCTTCAGGGACACCTAACTTTCCTTTTCCTAATTTAGAATTGGCAAAAATGCCTCCATCGCTATTTCTACCGTACGATTCAATGTCTACAGCAATAAACATATAGTTAGCATTTACTAAGGCTAACAGAACCACAGAATATGTTTTTTTTCTGAATAAAACTCAAAGTCAATGTCACAGCATTTTTAATAATTGACAACAGTGCAGCTAGTAGTTTCGGCCTACATACGAGACATCTTCAGGCTACAAATTATTATTTTGTTATAATTAAAGGAAAAAATTACAAAAGTCGCCAATCTCACCTGATCTAAAAAATCACTTCCGTGGGTAACACACGTCGATCATCATAAATGTTAGAGGAAAAAGGTGTGAAATTGGAAGATTAAAATTTTTGAAATTTGAAAAACTTGAAAAAAATCTTTCTCTCGTCATAAATTGAAAAGTAAATCACTTAATTGTTGTAATATTTCATAAAAAGGATGAGACGTGAATGTTTTTTATAATTACAATAATTTGACCCGCTGTTATTAGGTGCTACGATTTCAACATGCTTTCCGTCCAAAGCACCTATGCAATTAGGAACATTCCATAAACTCCAAAATTTTTTTGCAATTTCCTTCCAACCTTCTCGTGTTGGGACTGGTATACATTCTGACAGCATATTTTTTATAATTTCTGAACACACTTCTGTAACTGCTAGTTGTACAGTTTAATGACCAAGGCGGTAACTAAATGAGATGGTTCTAAAAGAATCCCCAGTACCAAGAAACCTACAAAAAAACGTTGTCTAAAAAGTATCATTTGATGTTTTCAGAAGCCCGGCTTTTGCAAAAAAAAATGGGAACCTTTGCGCTCTCAATTTCGGGAAATTTGCCGCTTAAGGAAAACCATAACAGGCAAGGCAGCCAAACATATAAAAAAATGGAAATTTGAAGAATTATCTTTTTTACTGCCTCATATGAAAGATAAACAGCGACTTACTTCAGTAGACTTGTCAACTGATGAATCAGAAGGAACAGTAGGAGACCAATGCCAAAATCTTTCAAAAGAAAAAGCACAGGACAAATTCTTTTAAAAATAAGAGAAATGCTCAATCTGTGGATACGGCTGGATCAACTAGAGCAGAAGACTGCGGAACAATCAAAACATCCATTTGATTATTTTTTTGAAGGCGTTAAACAAATTGTTAAATCTTTTTCACCTCAAGATCAACATTTAGCGAAAAAGAAAATATTTGATGTTGTCTCAGAAATTGAAGCCAAAAACTTAAACATCATGACCGATTCCCAGCAACATCAGCAGTTTTCTCAATATCATCCTCCTTTAGTACTCCATCATCAACATCAATACAGTCATACATACACTCCTTCAGATCCTTGATCTTCAAATTCAGCGGCGTCGTTTTTGCAAGTATTTTCACCAGAAAATTAAAATGGTCAACAAATAATATTTGTGTATTCCAGTTAGCTAAATAAATTTTTTGAAAACGCATCTTTGTATTTTACTTGATTACCTCAAATAAACTGCCAATTTCTCCACAGGTGAAATAGCTTCTCGGAAAGTAGTGTTCTTTTTAATGTATTTTTCAATTTTAATCCTTTGACATTCGAAAATATTGAAAAATTTTGTTTTCATAATCCAACAGGTTACTATATAAAGTAAAAAACGCTCCATTTTTCTTCTGTTTAGGTTTATGGGATGCACTCAAAACCCCTATTAGTCTTCTTTTTAAAATGTTCATTTTTCTCATCGCCGTCAAGGATGTAAGCCATTATAGCTAACTCTTTTGTTGAAAAGTTTGAAAACATTGCTTGTTTAATTGACTGGCACGAGACTGATGAGCGACCGCAATAGTGTAAATAGTTCGTAAAAAAACCGGACCGTGACCGGCCCGTGATCTGACCGTGACCGGGCCTATAGTATGAATCTACTTTAAGAGTGTATGTTATACAGGGCGTTTCTAAATTCATGCGATAAAATTCAGGAGGTGATTGCTCGTATGAAATTTAGATGGGTCTTTCCTATAACAAAATTTCCTCAGCCGACCCCTTTCCGAGATATCATCCATAAAAGGTGGTGACTAAAATTGAGTTTTTATTTTTTTCATAAAATTTCAGTAAAGCTAGAAACTCGAAATTCTGTAATTTTCGTGCACTCGCAAAGGACTAACCTTGGGTACTTTTTTCTCTGCAGTTAATTGTTTTTTGGAAAAAAATTTAAGAATAATTTATTTATAAATAAAACAAGGATTTTAAGTTATAATTTTATTTCATAAAACTTCATCTCGAAAAAATGTTTTGATATGAAATAAAGTAAGGGTTGCTAATTTCACCCCCGTATAATGTAACAGGAATATTGAAAAAATTGGTTAGTCCTTTGCGAGTTCACAAAAATTACAGAATTTCAAGTTCCTAGTTTTACTGAAATTTTAGAAAAAAAAATAGCTCAATTTTAGTCACCACCAGTTAAGGGTAATATCTCGGAAAGGGGTGGGCTGAGGAAATTTTATTATAGGAAACACCCATCTTAGTTTCATACCAGCAATCACCTCCTGAATTTTGTCGCATGAATTTAGAAACACCCTGTATGTAAGTGTCTATATTGTTACGAACTCGCACACCGAAGTAGATACAAAGTACGGTCCTGTAACCTTATATTAACGGAGTTTAAAAAATGGCGAGCGCGCCGAATTCTGAGAATGTCTGTTGGGATTTTTTTGTGACCGTTTTTATAGACATGTTCTCCGAAGATCTTTTAAGGATTGGGCCGGCAATGGAAAAATATACCGAAAGGCGATTGTTAAGTGTAAGCCGCAAAGTAGAATTGTCTAGAAAAAAGGCCACTTATATATAAAGGACCGACCAGCGGGAGAAGTTTAGTTTATAAAGTTATCTCGTGAAATAAACAAGAATATACCGAAATAGCGAACAGTGAGGTTTTGATATAAATTAATAATTAAGTTTGTGTGTATATAAATTAAATGTAAGTGAATAGTTAAGTGTATATAAATTAAGTGTTAGTGAGTAGTTTATTGTTTAAATAAATTCGTAAATAGCCATACCGTGTGTTTAAAGATTATCCCATCCGTTTACTGTTTAAATAAATAAGAAAAACATTACAATATGAAGTTCAGATATACGTTATCAATTTTAACATACAAAACGGTTACAGAAAAAATATTATAGGTAACATGATCCGAAAATGATTTTACAGGACTCGCAGAATTTCTACTCATCCCGTAATATCACTTTCGGAACTTGTTACGTAATATTCATATCGTAACAGTATTGCGTTCATATCGTCCATGTGTTAAATGTGACAGATATTGTCATCTTTTTGGCGTATTTATTTACGCTATATAAGCTGTAGAATATAGTATATTAAAGTATAAGTGGATAAAGAGGTCTTTCAAACGCGCGCGATTTTTCGAGCACTCCGGCTGCGCCGTCGTGCTCGAAATAGAGCAAGTGTTTGAAAGACCAGTTATCCACGAATACTTTACGCTATTTTTTTTTATTGGTGTACTTTGAAATCATAAAGTATTATTATTATATTATTACTACAAAAAAATGGAAGTCCGTTCTCGATGCCCAGCCAAGTTTCATTTCATAAAAGTCCGCCTTCGATGCCCAGCCAAGTTTCGTGAAAGTCCATCCTAAATAGTATTTATTTTTATTTGACGTTACGAGGTACTGCTGTCAGATCAATAATCAAAAAGTTTCTTTATTTATATTTAAAGGGATACAATGTATATATGAATATATAAATAAATTTTACAGAAAAAAATAAATAAGACATTGGTTCACAATGAAAATATACAATTTAAAAACTAATAAAAAAAGTTCTCATTGATACTTACGTTTCTCGAGTTGTTGTTGTTACCATAGGGACTTTAAAAAACGCGCGTGTTTGAAAGTTCGATTTAAACACGCTGAGGCGTGCAAGTAATATGAGGCATCAATAAAAAAAAATGAATATTAACATGACATCAATCAAGAATTTTACGTTTTTAATTTATTTAAGATACTACTTGTCATCAATACTTTGATGTGTCATGTGACTTTAATGCGAAACTTTTTCGTTTACTTTGTTTTTTATTATGAGGTCGTGTATAATATTGACAATCAGGACAAGCCAAGGTGCTCCTACGACCATTGCCATGAAACCATTACCTACCTTCATACAGACTGTTTACAAATGCATATTTTGATTAGATAAATACTTTCGATTTTTCTTGAAATTTTATTACAAATCTTTTTGTTTTATAATAGCTCATTATCTGTTTTATGTTTTATTTATAAGAAAAATTATATGGATTCAGACATTTTCCAATTCAAATTGTAGGAATAAATATTTCGATGGAGGTTGTATGTAACATCTATTTATGTTTTTTTTTTGGGAAATTTAGAGTAAATGCCGTAATTTTATCCAGCTTAGTAAAGGCAAATTGACCTGTCAAATTCTCAAAATGATTTGACTGAGATGTGTTCCAGATATACTAGTATACTATATATAAATTTTGAAAAAAACAGAAAAGGCACAAATATATGGATAAATAAAGATTACACAAAAGAGGTAGGTACTAGAATAAAGAAAACTGTTAATACTAAAATTAAGGGCGGCCAGGAAAAATGGAACAAAAGCAAAACTAAAATAGGTACAACAAACTAATAATAAACGGCAAAGCATATATAAGAATTATTAGAAGATATCTTTTGGTACAGTGCAACAGAAGTAGCTTGGCGGTCGATGGTCACAAACTATAAACTCTAACTAAAATATAAATAGAACAGGTAAAATAATAAAATATCAAAAACCATTAAAATTTATGTCTCGAATTGTACTTTCGAAGTGAACACGACAAGAGTTGCGAGAAAAATGATTTAAAACGTACGTACAGCGGATTTTGCTACTGCGTACACGACCTTTGCCTGCCAAGCAACTTCTGTTGTACTGTACTTTTATTATTCTTTCGGATTTTTAACTAATTAAAATAACTATTCGGACGGTTGTTTTCTTTATTTTTAATAAACTTTCTCAAGCTACAAAAAACTGAAAAATACTAATTTCATTAAAACTGACAACTCAAACTGATCCCTATCAACCAAACAAAAAAAACTACTTTTAGGTTAACTATAAAACATGGCAAAAACATCTAATATTCAACACCTCCACTTTTGCTATGTTTAAAAAAAACTTTAAAGATGGAAACAAAATTTACATGAATCTTTTCTTTGATTCCCATGTGTTCTCTTGGCAGAGCTTTTGTAGATATATTTCCTTCTTGTTCTTTTCTATTATTGTATTCGGGATTCGGGCATCCAATTTCATATTTTTCTCTGATAAACTTGAGCTTGACGTCTATATGTTTAATTCGTTGGTGAAACTCTGGATTTTTTATTAATTTGATGGCACTCTGATTGTCAATATAAAGCATCAATGGCTTCTTAATATCCTCTTCTAGTTCTGATAATAGTTCTTCCAACCAAATAGCTTCCTTTGTAACTTGTGCGGCTGCTATAAACTCTGATTCTGTTGTTGAAAAGGATATTATGGGCTGCTTTTTACTTGTCCATGTCATATATCCATTTGCTAATTTGAAGATATACCCTGTAACTTATCTGCGTGTCTCCTTATCACTACCATAATCTGCGTCACTGTATCCATTCATATCACCATATTTGTCATAGCATATACCATCGTTTATTGTTGCTTTAAGGTATGGAGTGATTCTTTTGACATAATTCCAATGCTGTATAGTGTAATTATTTATGAAGCGACTGGCTACCCCCACTGCATATGAAATATCAGGTCTTGAAACATCAGTGATCCTATTGCTTGCCTGTATCCTGTATGGTATATTCTTTTCTTCAGAAATTTTATCTTTCTCTGAAGTTAACGTTCTCGACTCTTACTTCGTGGAATCAACTCATATGTTTTCCACAATATAATGAAAAATGTTGAAAATTCTAAAAAATTGACAATTGTTTCGATAACTGAATATCATCGTTAGAATGAGAGAAGTTACATTTCATTTGATGCCTACCTGATGTTTAGTAGTTATTTTTGGCTAGGCCAAGAAGTGACCTTGTGACTGACTTAATATATGTTAATAGAAAAAGGAAGAAGACGTGATATTACAAATATTGAAGCTTAGATATTATCAGCCCTATGATGATATCCTGGATATCATTTTTCCGATTAAGATCAGTATAACGGTGCAATGATATAGAAAACCAGGAAAACTATATCTGCTGATCTTTACAATTATCGCTTAAGAAGACAGTTTAATAGTGGAGAACTCCCTAGATTCATCTGTTCATTGACGACTTCATATTGTGGGTTTCTTAAGTGTCTTCTAATTTCCAACTCTTCAAGGAAATCCAGTTCTTGTTTCTTATCACAAATATGTAGTACTTCTAGTTCTGTGTTAGATGTCAATAAATGATTGGTGTCAAGTATATGTTTTGCATAATGGGATTTATCTAGTTGTTTTAATCTGTATACTCGTAAGTGTTCACTGTATCGGATTTCAAAACTTCTAAGGGACTGACCCAAATAGACAGCATTGCATTCTGGACATTTGAGTTTATATACAGGGTGTCCCGGGACTAATGGGAAAAAAGTCAGGAGAGTAAAATATGAGCCAAAATAATGTTAGTACTTCATATAAACTTTTACTATGCAGGCCCTCGTTTTCGAGTTATAGGCCTCCAAAGTTTTAATTTTGAATTTGGTTTTTATTTTTATTTTTTGTACTAGTTATTTGATCTTTATAAAATTTACGGCAAAGCTATAATGTAAGTGTATGTTTATTTTGATAAGGTAAACAGATTTACAGTAGTGCATTGAAGCCAGGGACGGACTACTCGCAATGGTTAGTGATGCAAACATTTTGCAGGTATGGCACACCCTGTATGAAATTATCGAAATTCACTTCCCCATACATTAAGCTAACGAAAAGGTACTCTTGTTGGAATTCGATAAAATAAGCCGTTTGGCTAATATTTACAGTTTAATTAATGCACTACGTACAAATCTACCTAACTAACTTATTAATACGATGTCCAGAATTTACTTGCTTTTAATCAAAATTACGAACACAACATTATTAAACCATTAAGAAAACCTCAAAAAACACAAGTTATAAAACATTAGACTAAAACTAATTCCTAAACAACAACAAAAACTAACGTTATTCTAATAAATGTTCAATATGAGCTCCTCCCACTTCCACGCACATTCTAAGTCTACGAAGGTTGTTTCTTTGCACTTGAAAGAGCAATCCCACACTATTTCTAATAACATTGCAGTGTAACACAATTCTGTCTATTAAATCTTGCCTTGTTTGCACAGGTGTTGCGTATACCTTACTTTTGAGATAACCCTAGAGAAAGAAATCCATAGGATTAACGTCTCCTGATCGCGGTGGCCATTGAAAAGGGCCTCCACGACCAATCCATCTATTAGGAAGCCTTGTGTGTAAATGCTGTCGTACATCTAAACTGAAATGAGGAGGGGCCCCATCATGCATGAACCATAAATTCCTACGAGTTTGTAGTAGCATATCATCAAACAGGTTCCATAACTCATTTTGCAAAAACTCCAAATATCTCTGACCGGTCAAAGTACCGTCAATAAAGTATGGCTGTATCAAATGATTGCCAACTATTCCTGCCAAACATTAACCATGAATCTATGCTGGATCCTAGTTTGGATAATGCCATGTGGATTCACATCATCCCATAAATGCATATTATGAGAATTTATGATTCCATCTCTGGTGAAACCGGATTCGTTCGTAAAGAGAACGTTACTAATAAATGTGTTGTCTGCTTGTTGTTGTCGCAGAAACCACAGGCTATACTCAAGTCGTGCAGGATAATCAGCCACTGTCATACGGTGTACTTTTTTCATGTGAAAAGGATATAACAGCTGTTCTTTTAGGACGCGATGAACAACTGATTTCGAGACGTTATGTTCTCTTGATAATTTTCTAAAACTCGATGGTTCATTATCAACTGCATTTAACAAGTCTTGTTCAACTGCCACAGTAAGTATGCTTCGTACTGGACCTTCTCCAGCTTTTTCTGGCGAAAATCTTCCTAAAATTTAAAATTTTGTTTTGTATACATGGAAAATTACATTTACTTATTCATACCTGTTTCTCGTAACCTGAGATCAATACGCCCAAACATTCGTCTGTTTGGCAATGCTCTGTTTGCAAAATGTTCTTCATAAAGCCTTTTGGCCTCTAAACAGTTTCGAGAAGCCAGTCCATACATTAGATGTTTATCTGCGTACTCAATAAAAGCGAATTCTGCTATTGTAACTGTTAAATTAAGGACTTATGAATTATTGACAAGTACTGACTACGAACTATTCTACACAACGTTTGACAACTAATCCTATGGTAACTTGATAAACGGTAAAAACACTTATAAAAAGTTTTTACCAACTTTCCAATTAATAAGTCGCTAATGTTTTTCATCTTCTGCTATCGTTAAATTATTTTTTTGTAGTACTCTAG
Organism: Galeruca laticollis; assembly: GCA_963921935.1. NCBI lineage: Eukaryota > Metazoa > Arthropoda > Insecta > Coleoptera > Chrysomelidae > Galeruca > Galeruca laticollis. The sequence continues at coordinate 110,483,894 of OY998178.1, read as the reverse complement.
CTAAATATTGGACATCTATTAAAAGTTAGTTTTACCTCGTTGTGTACTTATAAAAATGGTGAATGCGTAAACTGGTACGTAGTGCATTAATAAAACTGTAAATATTAGCCAAACGGCTTATTTTATCGAATTCCAACAGGAGTACCTTTTCGTTAGCTTAATGTGTGGGGAAGTGAATTTCGATAATTTCATACAGGGTGTGCCGTACCTGCAAAATTTTTGGATCACTAACCATAGCGAGTAGTCCGTCCCTGGCTTCAATGCACTACTGTAAATCTGTTTACCTTACCAAAATAAACATACACATACATTATAGCTTTGCCGTAAATTTTATAAAGATCAAATAACTAGTACAAAAAATACAAATAAAAACCAAATTCAAAATTAAAACTTTGGAGGCCTATAACTCGAAAACGAGGGCCTGCATAGTAAAAGTTTATATGAAGTACTAACATTATTTTAGCTCAGATTATACGCTCCTGACTTTTTTCCCATTAGTCCCGGGACACCCTGTATACCTGATTTCTTTAATAGCGGTATTTTTGTTTTTACATTTAACAATTTTGTACTTACGTTACTTTCTGTTTTAAAAGAAATTTTTGTATTCGTTGCTAAATATATTATCTTTGAATTATTATTAGAAATATTTCCTGCATATGTGATGGTTTTATAAGATTTTATTTCTTCAGTTTGTTTAGGAAATATTAGTTGTGATGCCACTTTTTCCTCTTTTTTATTAATTAGCTTATTTATCATATGTAATTGATAACCATTGGATGTTGCTATTTGTCTAATTGTATTAATCTCTCTATCAAAATTACATTTTTGAGTTCGGTCCTGGCAAATTGAGCACCGGTTGTGTTTAATATCAGCTCCGATAATTCATAAAATTAGTTAAATTCAGTGCGAAATAATTTAGTTACAGTGTCTAGTATTCAAGATCTAAGCATCTTCTGTATTAGTACGGAATCTGTGAGTTTTTAATTAATTCTCTATATTATAATTGTCATAGACATACTTTTAACAACGAGTTATATCAACATTCACAATCTAGTATAATCAAAAACTCATTAGTAGTTTATATTTCTACACATTAGACAGAGCCGTAGTTAGAACACCAATGAAACACATCTACCAAAATGGATGAATCGGTGAATGAGAGCGTCCCTTATAGAGGGGGCACTCAACCTCAAATTAAATCTTACGCAACAGTAACAAACTCACCAAAATTTCCAAGCAAAAAACAAGCAATAGTTTTCCCTTCACTTGATAACATAAAATTGGAGGAATACCTCATTTCTTTAGGGAATATCATGGAACCAAAAAATATAATCTTCTCTTCCAGAATCTCCAATAACCGCATTTGCATTTATTTGGCAAATGAAAATTTGGTTGATTCATTTATGAATAGCAATGATGGCTCAATAAATCTTGGACAAACTACGATTAAAGCTCGGCGATTAATAACACCTGCAGAAAGATTACTACTGTCAAATGTATATCCATCTATACCAAATATACTATTAGAAAATGAATTAACACGAATTGGCATTAAAATAATGTCGCAGATTACGTTTCTTTGCATCGGTACTTCACACCCAGAATTCAAGCACATTCTAAGTTTTCGTAGACAAACCTATATTTCACCTGTAGACCAGAACCAGATTCAAATCCCAGATTTCATTACTGTGAATCACGAAGGAACCTCTTATCGAATATTTCTCTCCCTCGACGACTATACATGTTATAACTGTAAGCAGAAAGGGCATGTTGCAACAGAATGTACGCTCCCTAATACACAGTCACAAGTACTACCAACAAACCTAACAGCAACCACATCAACAGATTTACCACCTGCTCATGTAACCGCACCAACACCACAACAATCAACGGTTGCAGAAACACATATACCAGCAGCAACTCTCTATCCCATTTCTTCTACACCAACATCAATACTGCATTCCGAAAACCTGACATCCGATTCATCTCTAGAAGGAACCAATAAAAACTCAATTATTTCTGACACCACTTCTAAAACTGAACCACAAAGTTCACATTCTATTAAAATAAACACAGCTACATCCTTATCCTATAACAAAACCAAACGATCCCTATCTGAAACTCCTTCTCCTGTTGAACAAACCATCGACATGAATTTCACGGAGCCCAGAATAACAAAACTCCAAAAAAAAGCAAAAATTAACGTTCAAACACTAACTACAGTAAATATCGGAAAACAAATGGAATCAACAAAGACATTTTTTGAAACGACAGACAAACATGTGCTTACCTACCAACAATTTTGTGATTTTTTCGAAAATGTACATGGTTCACCGGACCCACTAAGCGTAGCCAAGTTATATACAGAAGATATTAATGGCCTCATTGATCAATTACACACTATGTATCCCTACTTCACAGATAAAAAAATGAAAAGTAAATGTACCAGGATTTCTAGAAAAATTATATCTCAATTAAGTCAAGAATCTAGTAATCAAGAGGATAGCGATTCGTCTGTATCATCAATACCTTTGTGCTCGACCTCAAGAATTTCAAATACCTATTAAATTCACAACTATATTACAATGGAATCTAAACGGGTTATACGCCCATTTAGAAATGTTAAAAATTTTACTAGCCGAACAGTCCCCCTCAATAATATGTCTTCAGGAGACACGTTTCTCTAATAAGATCTACCACATGAATAATTATTCTTGCTTTTATAAAAATAGAGCAAACCAGTCTATTGCAAGCGGAGGCGTGGCTATTTACGTGAAAAATTCTATAGACGCAGTACCCATACAATTAAAAACGAACCTCGAGGCTGTCGCTGTCTGCATCGATGGACCAACGAAATTATCTTTATGTAATATTTATTGCCCTCCAAACTCTTCACCCAGTTTGCAAGAGATTGAAGATTTATTAACTCAACTCCCACTTCCAAGACTTATAGTTGGCGACTTCAACGCCCATAATAATATTTGGGGATCAAAAAGCAACTCCCAATTTGGAAATACACTGGAACAAATAATTAACCAAAAAAATATAAATCTTATGAATGATGGTCGACCAACCAGATTTAATACGGCCACTGGCGCAGAATCGGCGATAGATCTCTCCCTTTGTGATCCTACTTTATCATTGATATTCAACTGGGACGTCCTGCAAGATCTTTACGATAGCGATCATTACCCTATCATTATTTATGGCAGCTCAGCAAATGAAGTCCCACCTCCGGAAAAATGGAACTTTAACTTAGCCAATTGGGACTACTTCAATAATCTAATACTGAACAAACTCGGCAACAATTGTATCACTGATATTCTGAGCTCAGATGTAGATGAGATGGTAGAAAAGCTTTCCGACATTATCATAACTGCTGCAGAACTTGCTATCGGAAGAACTAGAATTATCAAAAAACATCCAGCTGTTCCTTGGTGGAATAATCAATGTGCAGAAGCAACAAAGAACTACAAAAAGGCATTTAACAAATACAAGAAAATTAAGTCTCAGGAAAATTTAATTCAATTTAAACGATTGAGAGCCCAAGCTCGATTAACGATAAAAAAGAGCAAACGGGATTCTTGGAAACACTTTATATCCAGTATTAACAATTCTACCCCATCCAAAATAGTGTGGAACAATATTAAAAAGATTTCTGGAGTGAACTACCAGTCCCACATAAATGTCCTAAAATATCAAAATAACACCGTCACTACTCCTGAACAAATCTGTGAAACCCTCGCAAGATCATTTGAAAAACATTCTAGCGATAGCAACTACACAAACAAGTTTTTAAACTTCAAACGTATACAGGAACAAACCTTCGTAGAGCTAGAAGAAAATTCTCATGAACCAGTCAACGAACCAATAACAATGCAGGAATTAAATCACGCAATACACTCATCAAAAGAAACAGCAGCTGGACCTGATAATATTCCAATAACATTCCTCAAAAGACTCCCAAGTCTAGCCAAGGAACTGCTACTACATATTTACAATAGGATATGGACTAACAATACCTTTCCTCAGATTTGGCTTAAATCTATTGTTATTCCAATGCATAAACATGGTAAACCCAAAACACTCACTAGCTCTTACAGACCAATCGCGCTCACATGTGCAATGGGTAAGATTTTAGACAAAATCATCAATGACAGATTAATGTGGACTTTGGAAAGTCGAAATCTTCTTATTCCTGAACAAAGCGGCTTCAGAAAACGAAGATCAGCAATTGATAACTTAGTGGATCTAGAATCAGAAATACATGAAGCCTTTGCTAATAAACAATATGTGTTAGCAATTTTCCTTGATATATCGAAAGCCTATGATACCGTTTGGCGTCACAAGATTATAAAAACATTAGAAAGCTGGTCCATAAGAGGAAATATGTTAAAATTTGTTTGCAACTTTCTGAAAAATCGCGTTTTTACGGTCAGAGCTAATGGCTCATATTCGCCTTTAAAAACCCAAACTAATGGGATACCACAGGGATGCTCCTTAAGTGTAACTCTATTTTTAATTGCTATAAATGATATCATCCAAAACTGTAACACGAATATTAAAGCTAGGCTATATGCAGATGACTTAGTAATATACTCGAAAGGACGGAACATAGCTTCATTGTATAACCAACTACAATATTTTCTAACTCAGCTAGAAAATTGGTCAGAAACTTCAGGACTACAATTTTCGGCACAGAAAACCAAAAGTTTGTTATTCACTAAACGCATCCCGGGTATAGTACTTCCAAATCTTAAATTGTTTGAGAAATCTATTTCATATGTGGATGGAATTGAGTTCCTGGGAATGTTTTTCGATCAAAGTCTCAGCTGGAAGAAACACATTCAAAATTTGAAACTTAAATGCCAAAGAGACCTAAATCTCATGCGAACAATATCCTCAAAAATGTGGGGAGCAGATAGCACAACGCTAACCAAGATATACAGATCCATCATCAGATCAAAATTAGATTATGGTGCCATCATCTATAATTCCGCTAAAAGGCACATAATAAAACAATTGGACACTATTCAAAACAATGCCGTTAGAATTGCCTTAGGAGCATTTTGCACAAGCCCAGTTGACAGTATTCTATGCGAACTAGGTGAACCAGATTTATACCGAAGACGAATGTATCTAACTCTCAGCTATGCGGCATCTGTCGCAGCGATCCCGGAAAAACCCGTCCATCGAAACGTATTTGCAAATCGTTTCAGAAACATGTTTCAACTGCATCCGAGACTTGATCCCCCATACCATGAAAGACTATACTCTTACCAAAGCAAACTAAACATATCCTTACCTCTCCCTTACAACCTCTGCTACAAACCATCCTTCCCTCCCTGGTGTTTCATTTCCCCAAGTTGTGACTCTAGTATGACTGAATTCAGTAAATCTACAATGAACCACTCAACGATTAGGAAACTCTTCCAAAGTAAAATAAGCAATTACCAAAGCTATAAACATATATATACCGACGGTTCAAAAACTGAAGAAGGTGTGGGTGCATCCATGGTTCTGGAGAATATACAACACTCATTCACACTAGCGCCGACTAATTCCGTGTTTTCTGCCGAATTATATGCTATTTGGAAAGCAGTAGAATATGCGAATACGGAAAAAATAAACAAAACCTTAATATTAACCGACTCATTGAGCTCTCTCACAGCCATACAACAGTTCCAACATTTACATCCAATTGTCTCGTATATAAAAAATGAACTTTTCACGGCTAATAACGCCAAAAGGACAATTGAATTTATGTGGATCCCAGCACATGTGGGCATCGCACAAAACGAAAAAGCAGATGACCTAGCTAAAAGCGCTACTTCCCAAAATGCCGAGATTGAGAATAAGACACCTCTTGCAGATCTCAAGCAATTTTACAAAAACATTATTACCTCCGACTGGCAAATATACTGGAATAACTCATCATCCAAACTCTCTGAAGTAAAAACATCTGTGAAAAAATGGAATAATAACCCAGCGAGCCGACGGCATCAAGTGATCTTAACCAGATTAAGAATTGGACATACATTCGCCACTCATTCACACATCATCACAAGAACAAACCAACCTGTATGTGAATCGTGTCAAAAGAACCTATCGGTAAAACATTTTCTTGTGGAGTGTCCGTCACTCAAACCCGCGAGAACACAGTGGTCAATAGAATCTAACCTAAAGGTGGTGTTAGGGGAACAATGTAACGTTGAAAACTTGTGCGCATTCCTTAAAACGATTAACTTACTTGACAAAATTTAAGAAATAATTAGAAATGTAAATTGTACATAACTGTATTGTGTATGTAGCTATATATTTGTATATGTAATGTATATGTATTGAATCGTTAAATAAATACAGCAGTCGCTAATAACCCTCTGGGTGGATGCGACTTTAAACATTAAAAAAAAAAAAATTACATTTGTTCATAGGAACTGAAAATGCTCTATGTATCATTGAATTATATTCCGCTAGTTTATGTGACATGGGGGATATTGGAATTATATGGAATTGTCACATCAGTGCGTGTGGGTTTTCGGTAAATTCAATAATCAAGTACATTATTAACTCTTCGAATTTTCAAATCAAGAAAATTGATTGAGTTATTTTCTTCAACTTCTAATGTAAATTTAATTTTTGGGTGTAAATTATTATTGTGGTTGAAAGATATATCTAATTGTCGTTCACTACCTATAAAACAAGCTAATATGCCATCTACATATCTATACCAAAATAAAATATTTTTTGAAATATTACTTTCAAAGATTTTTCTTTCTAAACTGTCCATCAAAATGTTTGCCAAAATAGGTGATATCACCTATACATATAATTCAATGATACATAGAGCATTTTCAGTTCCTATGAACAAATGTAATTTTGATAGAGGGATTAATATAATTAGACAAATAGCAACATCCAACGGTTATCCATTACATATGATAAATAAGCTAATTAATAAAAAAGAGGGAAAAGTGGCATTACAACTAATATTTCCTAAACAAACTGAAGAAATAAAAACTTATAAAATCCATCACCATCACATATGCAGGAAATATTTCTAATAATATTTCAAAGATAATATCTTTAGCAACGAATACAACAATTTCTTTTAGAACAGAAAGTAACGTAAGTACAAAATTGTTAAACGTAAAAACAAAAATACCCCCATTAAAGAAATCAGGTATATATAAACTCAAATGTCTAGAATGTAATGCTGTTTATTTGGGTCAGACCCTCAGAAATTTTGAAATTCGATACAGTGAACACTTACGAGCATACAGATTAAAACAACCAGATAAATCCCATTACGCAAAACATCTACTTGACACCAATCATTCATTGACATCTAACATAGAACTAGAAGTACTACATATTTATAATAAGAAACAAGAACTGAATTTCCTTTAAGAGAAGACACTTAAGAAACCCACAATATGAAGTCGTCAATGAACAGATAAGTCTAGGGAGTTATCCACTATTAAACTGTCTTCTTAAGTGATAAATGTAAAGATCAGCAGATATAGTTTCCCTGGTTTTCTATATCAATGCACAGTTATACTGATCTTAATTGGAAAAATGATATCCAGGATATCACCATAGGGCTAATAATATATATGCTTCAATTTTTGTAATATCACATCTTCTTCTTTTTTCTATTAACATATATTAAGTCAATCACAAGTTAGGTCACTTGTTGGTCTAGCCAAAAATAACTACTAAACATCAGGTAGGCATCAAATGAAATGTAACTTCTGTAATTCTGACGATGATATTCAGTTATCGAAACAATTGTCAATTTTTTAGAATTTTCAACATTTTTCATTATTTTGTGGAAAGCTAGAAACACTGAGCTTCATTTAAAACACTTTTATCTTTCTCACTACTGCTTGTCAAACATACATTTGGATTTGCTGGTATACTCAATGGATTTGCGTTTTGTTGTCCAAAGCGTTCTATGACCTGTTTTGTATAACTTGTTTGACTCAAAAACATCTTTTCAGTTTTAGAGTCTCTTAAAATTGCAAGTCCGACAATATAATTGGCTTCTGTCACTGTAATTTCAAAACACGATTGAAGTTCTTGTAGAACTGTTTGAATTGCTGATTCTTTTGAAGAAAAATGTTCATCGCCAACGTAAATAATTACAATAACTTTGTTATTATTTACATAATCTTTATAAACGCATTGATCAGCTGTTGTTTTTATAAAACCGAAGTTAGCCAAGAACAAGTCCAATTCTCTGTTCCAACAGGGCGGAGACTGTTTTAAACCGTACAACGATTTTACCAATTTACATACAAATCCGTTTTCGCACTTTAGTCCCTGAGGTGGCAACATATAAATGTCTTCCTCGAGGTGTCCATATAAAAACGCAGTTTTTATATCGAATTGCATACATTTATAGTGTTTTATGTTTGCCAAAGCTAGTAAGATTCTAATTCAGTCATATGTCATATCTAGTTGTTGGTATGAATATTTCTGTATAGTCTACTCCTTCCTTTTGAGCATAGCCTTTGGCACATAATCTTGCCTCATACCTGGCAATTGACCCATTCGGTTGTCTTTTGACTTTGAAAACCCATTTCGAGTCGATTGGCTTCTTATCATCCGGCAACTTCACTATTTCACATGTTTCATTCGTTAATAACGCATCTAGTTCTTTTTTTATATCGATTTTCCTGATCTTTGTCTTTACTTGTTATTGCTTCTTCGTAACATTGTGGTATGTCAATTTCCGAGAAATTTACTTCATATCCTGTATATCTTTGTGACATACGAGTTTTCCTTTGAGGTCTAAGACTGGGTATGTTTTCTTCAACTTCTATTTCATCATGTTCTTCATCTTCTATTTCATCATGTTCTTCATCTTCTTGTATCTCTTCTGTTACTTTTGATATTTCAAATAAAGTTACATCATCACTGTCAATTTCGAGTTGTACTGTACTTTTTTGTTTAGTACTATACATTTTCTCATTAAATACTACATCTCTGGAGACCGTTACTTTCTGCGTTTGTGGATCAAATAATATATAATTTGTAGACTTTTTGTCATAACCTATAAATATTAATTTCATTTTCATGGGTTTCGGTCAGAAATAAAATCACTTGCTTGTAGTGGTAACGTTTCGGTTTATTTGATTTAAACCATTATCAAACTATTCTAGTAATTGGAAAACACAAAACATTCATGTGAATACATATAGTTAAAATATATTTCTTGAAAACTTACTCTTTGATTATGCCTCAGTAGAGGCTCGTCTACTACTGTACAGTAGTATTTCTTAAATAAAAAAAAGACGAATAATATAGATAAAAACAAATAATATAAACAATAAACTATGAAAACTATGATAAAGATGTTTAAAAAGTATTTACAGAGTGTCCTAATTAAATTAAAATTAGAATTAGAGACCTGTTTTGAATAGGTAAAGTGTAGATATTCATTTATAATAGTAAGTTGGTATATAAACAACTAAACTATTATTTTTTTTGATTAATCTTTTACTATCATCTTTTTCTGTAGTTATTATTTCTACGACAATTAATTTCAACAACGATCAATTTCAGAACTGACATAGAGAACTTAAGTTGTATATATACCAACACCTTACCTATTAAAAAGAGATATCTAATTCTAATTTAATTTGGACACTCTAAATACTCTAAATACTTTTTAACCATCATATTTTATTACATTAGTAGACGAGCCTCTACCGAGGCATAATCAAAAAGTAAGCTTTAAAGAAATATATTTTAACTGTATGTATTTATTTACATAAACGTTTTGTGTTTTTCAATTTTTAGAATGGTTTGAAAATTGTTTAAATCAAATAAACCGAAACGTTATCACTATAAGCAAGTGATTTTATTTCTGACCGAAACCCATGAAAATATAAGAAATTGAGAAATTACGGTCATTAAGTATACATATTAACATTGGACTCTTTGCATCAAGATTTCTTCTCTTTTCATCTGGAACATATACGTAAGCATCACATCCAAAAATTCTGATATGTTCTAGTTCTGGTTTCTGCCCTTTTCACAATCCATAAGGTGTAGATTCAGGTGCTTGCTTTGTTACTATTCTATTTGCAATGTATATGGCAGTACTGACCGCATCTGCCCATAGATATTTTGGTGCACCTGTCTGGAATAGCATGCAACGAGCCTTTTCTACAATTAATCTATTGTCTCTTTCGGACTTCCCATTCTGTTCTGGAGTATATGGTGCGGTTATCTCTTTATCTACGCCCTCTTCTTTTAAATATTTGCTGAATTCTTTGTTTACATATTCCGTGCCTCCATCTGTGTGTAAAATCTTGACTGAATGTCCGATATTCGTTTTGATCTTTGCATTATATGTTTTAAAACTTTCAAAAACATCTAATGTATGTCTAATAAACTAAGCCACCCTGTTACCTGAATATTCATGTTTAAAAGTAAAAAAGTACCTTACGCCTTGCACGGTTGGCGTTGGCATTGGTCCACAGACATTATTGAAAATTCTTTCACCAGCTTTTAACTTTTGATGTAGATTTGACCTTGCCTTGAAGGATTTTTTCTGCTGTTTTCCAAACAAACAGGGTTCGCGAACAAAATTTTCTCCCGTCTTGGCACTTACTCCTTTTATTAGATTCATTTTAACCATATCTACCAAGTAATTATTACTTATATGTCCAAGAAGCTTATGCCACAATCTCAGGTTCTCCTCAGTTGTTATAAGGGCACTGTGTATGATTGTACGAAACAGCATTTTGTAGGTATTATTTCTGTCTTTTATTGCAACTGCTACAAGCTCAGAATTTTAAAAGACTTTTGCTTCTTTGTTTACAGATATACCCTTGTTTGTTATAACACCTTCCGAAAATAAATTCTTACTGAGTTGAGGAAGAAATAATACATTATTTATTGCAGCAGGAAATCGTTCATTAGTTATTGAATTCTGACTGTTCCTTTCCCTTCGACAATTAAAAATTGATTATTACCAAGAGAAATACTGGACTTAAAACTCTCATCTATGTCCGCAAAATATTCTTTTCTATATGTCATGTAGGCTGATGCCCAGCTGTCCATGATCCATGAGTCACCTGTGTAATCAACTGCAGTTCTTTATTTTCTTCCGTATTGAAGGCAGTTTCATTACTGGTATTAAACGCATTACCTTCATTTGAGTTTTTGGTTTGTTAGTGACGCATTTCTTTTGGATCTCTGACTATATCTTCCACTACAATAGCCTCTACCTCTATAATTATTTATGTTATCAGTATCATTACTTTCTCTTTTCTCTGAACAATTCCTCGCAATATGTCCCCGTTGCTTGCAGTTGTAACACAAAACTCCTCTCTTTATTTCATTACCTTTTTGTACAGACAATGTGGCTAATGCTTTTTTCTGCTTCCTCGTAAGACGTTAAACTACTCTCTTCAACCAACAAACGTGCAGTTAAATTATCAATTGTTTGTTGGGTTCTGTCAAGTGATAGCCAAGCTTGCCTCACATTTCTAAATTTCTGTGGTAATGTACTCAATATCTTAGTGATGATTGCTGGGTCACTAACATCATCTCTAGCGTCTTTTATCTGTTTTGCAAGATTTTGTATTTTGGCTATATGCTATGTAATGCTGTCTGTGGTTGCATTTTATATTGATGGAACCTTTCATGTAGCATCATTTTGCTTGTTTCTGATTTTTTTCGTAGATTGATTCTAATATTTGCCTGATTTCATTAGTAGAATCACAACATTCTACTAATGTAATCTGATTCAAATTCATGGCTGCCGTCAATGTAAACATTGCCCGTGCATCTTTCTTAATCCAGGTTTCTAGTTCCTGTGTCTGTGTCGCTACAGGCTTCACCAATGTGCCGTCTACTACGCCGTATATGCATTTGGCTCTCAAAGCACATTTCATTTAAAATTTCCACTAGTGAAAATTATAACCAACGAACTTATTAACTGTGGCAATATCAATTTTGTCACCCATTTTAACTCGAATAATATCCTTATCTTTAAAAAACACCGTCGACGACAAACGCCAGTTCCGTTTGATTGCACTATTTAAGGGACATACTCTAAAATACCATTTTTCTTCTCCTGCGCGAAACGTGGTCTGGACCCGTAACCTTTTGTACTTTTATTATTCTTTCGGATTTTTAACTAATTATAAGAACTATTCGGACGGTCATTTTCTTTAGTTTTAATAAACTTTCGCAAGTTACAAAAAACTGAAAAATACTAATTTCATTAAAACTGACAACTACTGTCAAACTGATCCCTATCAACCAAACAAAATAAAACTACTTTGAGGTTAACTATAATACATGGCAAAAACATCTAATATTCAACAATATCCCTATAAATGATGACATGGAAAACAAAGCCGATAACAAAAGGAAAATCAGCCAGAATTCTCCAGGAAATGAATTTTCTCAAAAGCAACTAAAGAGAATAAATAAAACAACAAAAAACTAAAAAATACAGATAAAAGATATATAGGGGACAATGGCTACAGACAAGGTAAAAAGAACACAATAACAAATACAACACTTCACACACAAAATCTAAAAAATAGCATAAAGAATATAACAAAATACAAATAATATAACATAGGCATATAAAATGTAAGAAGTATTGCAGCCAAAGAACAGAAAAAGATACAAGAGTTCAAAAAGGCAAATCTAATCCTCGCCATAACAGAAACATAGAAAGAAGGAAAAGGAGAAATGAAAATAGGGGATTGTGGAATATTATACAGCGGAGTAGAACAGGACAAAAGAGCAGTGGTAGGAGTAGGGTGTATATTAAGATATACAACTATATACACCCTTATATGCCAAATAGGAGCCAAATAACAATTTGGATAATTTTACAAAGTTATGATAAGGTGGATATGGAGAGTATGCTAGTAGAAAAAGATGAAATTATTTGTTGGCTATAAGTAGTGAAATTCCGACAAGAAGGAAAGCAATAATTTGCTATTTGTGCGGATTAATGTTGTTGGAATCTAGAAAACATTATCAATAACAATAATTCAATTCGTTGAAGAGAATTTAAAATAAACAATCCGATTGTCAATAACGAAGCTGTATCCGGTGCTATTATAAATACAAGGCGTTATCAATAGCATTGTCAATAATGACGGTCATATCGAAAATATTTATCATTTATTCATATGTAAGTATCCTAAATAAATCATTGTTATCCATTCTGTATAAATATTTGGACGCCTTTCTTGTCTTTCTCACTATGAATCGTTTTGATGATTTCATATAAAACAGGGTCAATTATCAATCACAATAGATATTAACAAGAGATAAAGGTAACATATTAAATCTGCCAGCTATAAAAAAGTGAATATAATTCTAGGTAGATAACATTTTCCTACTATAGAGGTAGCCCAGTTAAATTTGGTAAATTTAGTGGAACAAAATGCGGAAAGCTGAAAGTTGTTCAGTGGAGTAACCTGTACCAAAGGCATATTTTCGGACCTTTTCATTTATATTTTATTGAATAATTTTTTATGATTCAATTATTAACTAGTAAGGGATAACTTTTTCTTCGGCTGTTTGTTTTCCTAATAACGTTTCCAGACATTTTTTAGAAATAGAAATAGAAATAAAGTAAGATCAAAACTATTTTCGTCATGTTTTTATTCTAATTCACTTTGTAGATTTACTTACCTTGAATGCATTGAATAACTTAGTGAATACAATCATGTCGGTTTATGGTTATTATATATACTATTAGAGCCTTGAAACAGTCAATAGGTCTATCGTTCTAACTTTTTCAAATAAAATTATTAATAATCAAAAATAATACATAACGAAAAAATTGTAATGATCAGTCAATTATTTCACTCATTAAAATATTAATTCTAAATATTAATAGATGGTATACAAAGATCACATAATAACATTCGATAAAAGGTCAAATTAATAGAATTTACAGGATGTATCTTGGAGTCAATGAAATATCTTGGAACGAACTATTCCTAGATTCCCACCTTTTATTTTATAATTGGGAAAGAAAGCTGGTAAATAATAAAACATACTGAAACGTTGTTCTTAATGGTACCAAAGATATTGTTACGAAATAACACACTAGCGTAGTCCCTGAATCCGACTCTGCCTAAGCCATGTATGACATTTTGGCGGATGCGCAGGGATTTCTTAGAACTGTTTACGATTTTTTTTGTGACTATCTTATCTATACATTGTTTTTGTGACCAGTTTTATCTAGAAAATTCCAGGGAGCCGATTGTTTTTGTGTAAGTCGCAATCTAGAATTATCTAGTAAAAAAGGCACTAATATATAAAGGACCGACCAGCGAGAGAAGTGGAGTTGATAAAGTGATCTCGTGAAATGAACAAGTGAACAAGTAAATAGTAGTGAAGTGTTTATATAAATTAATTTAAATGTATATACTGTGTATATAATATAAATTAGGGAATAGTTTAGTGAATAAATAAATTAAGTGAGTAGACATAAGGTGTGTATGAATTTAAACCAACCTTCGTATAGAAACGATTAAATAAATAAGAAAAAACATTACATTGTGGTCAGGTGTGGGGTAATATAAATAAATAGCTATGTAAAAATGGCCAAGAGAGTATGTGACCTGAAAGTGACGGAACTAAGAGCTTAATTGGAAAATCGCGAGTTGGAAACGTCCGGAAAGAAAAGTGAATTAATTGAAAGACTCAAAATGGCACTGGATAGTGACGGCTTGGTTCCAGAAACATTTTTATTTAAAGACGAGGCTTCCATCTTAATCTCGTCTATTTCTGATATGACGAACAATATTTCTAATATGAAAAACGACATCTCTGCTAATATAGACGAGAAAATTTCAACTAACGTGAAGATCGATATTTCTGTTAACATGGACAAGTTTTATGCCGATATCTTATCGTTGAAAAATGACACTGCTGCTGACGTCGAAAATAAAATTTCGTCTCTAAAATAGGATATTGAGAATAAGATGACATAGATAAAATAGAGAATAAGATGTCAATGATGGAAAACCAGATGAACGAGAAAATCAAGGAGTTGGAAAGAGATATGGCTGATTTAAGAACACAGGAGACGCCAAAAAGAGAAAAGAAGACCGAGCAATCAAAACCTTGCAATCCAGAAACACTCCCTAAGCTGGGAAACATTGGAAGTTTTACCCGAGTAAAGGCCCCAACATTCAATGGAAAAATGTCGTGGACCAATTACGTAAAACAGTTTGAAGCAGCTGCTAGAGTGAATAATTGGTCCAATAGGGAGAAGGCAGTGAACTTAACTATCGCGCTTCGGGGAGATGCGTTAGATGTACTACAAACGATACCATTGGAAGAAACTGATGACTTCGAGCAGCTGAAGATGAGGTTGGATATGCGATACGGTCACGAACATCTAGAACATTTGTACCAGTTCCAGCTGAAGAACCGAAGGAAGAAACGTGACAAAGCCGTTCAAGAGTATGAAGCGGATATTTCCCGACTAGTTCAATTTGCACCAGAGAACATGATGGAATGTCTGGGCATCCAGGCCTTTATTGATGGCTTACGTGATCCCGATATTCAGAGGACGCTTCGATTAACCCATCCTAAAACTGTGGTAGATATACTGACCGCTACTCTTGAATACGAAGTAGCCACGATGGCTTCGCGATACAACAAAGGTAAGACCATGCAGGAAGAAGGTGACGATGACAGATTTGATCAGATCGTCAACTTGTTGAAAGGTATAGTAGACAAGAAGCCGAATAAGATCAAATTCCGGAAGTGTGGCGAGCTAGAGCACGTACGCAGCCCGTCTAAGCGTCCCAAGAATCCTGCAACCCAAGAACCACAGTCACAGGGGAAATCAGACAGGAGTGAACATCGAGCCTATGTGAATAATCGAAAAGCCGACTTTCTACCTAGACGGTCATGCTCTGTAGACTATTCTCACTGCAACAAGTCGAAATCTAAGGAAGTTGTAGTTTCAAGAATTACGGTAGTCAACGAAGAATGGTCACCCACCAGGATCAGAGAAGATCATGAGAATGATACTCACCTAAAGTAGATTCGACAATGGAAGGAAGAGAATCGGCGAGCTACAATGGTAAGAAGTGTCAAGATTTTCACCGATATTCAAGGCATATTGGGCTCCGTGGGGCTCCCTTGTCCTGGAAGAAGGGCCGTTGAAAAGAGTCCTTGAAAACGATGATGGTTCCGAGATGAAGAGACAGCTAGTTATCCCGAGAGCAAGAATAGCTGAGACACTGGAGAAGTTACACGACAGTCCATCGGGAGGTCATCTGGGAGTGAAGAAAACCCTTCAGCGAGTCCGTGAAAGGATGAACAGCTCCGACGATGTAAAGGACTGGTGTAATAAATGTACGACTTGTGATACGAGTAATGGACCACATAGCAAGAGAAAGGCATCCATGAAAGGATTGCTTTAGACATCGCTTGGCCATTTCCGACGACAGAAAGTGGTGGTAAATACATCCTGGTTATAATGGATTATTTCACAAAGTGGGTGGACATTTACGCGATCCCGAATCAAGAGCCCACAACAGTCGCGGATGTATTGGTGAAAGAATTTATCAGCCGATATGGAGTGCCCTTGGAAATCCACAGTGACCAGGGAAGACATTTCGACCATCTATTCCAGGAGATTTGCGACAAGCTAGGAATGAAGAAGACCAGAACAACAGCCATTATATCCACAGTTAGATGGAATGGTCGCGAGAATGAACAGGACTATTGGAAAATACCTGTCCAAAGTAGTTTCCAGCCATCAGAGAGATTGGGACCAGTATCTTTCCCGATGCGCATGGGCTTATCGATCTACCGTCAATGAGTCCACGGGTAAAACACCTGCGAAAATCCTGTTTGGACGTGAAATGAGGCTTCGTGATCCAACTGAGAAGAAGGCTGAATGATATTCATGAATTAGTTCGAACAAATCTTCAAGTTGCTAACGACAGAATGAAAAGTCGGTACGACACGCAGGCCACAGTAGGCTGTTTTAAAGAAGGGGACAAAGTATGGTTACACAACCCGACCAGGAGAAAAGGATTTTCTCCAAAATGAAAAAAATCCTGGGAAGGTCCATACTTAATCAAGAAAAGGATCAATGATGTTATATATCGCATAACCAAGATCCCCAACGGAAAACCAGTTCATCAAAACCGACTAGCGTCATTCGAAGGAGACCATGACCTATAAAAAGGAGTAAACCATATTCGAAATGTGTTTGACCCTACCTTCGATAAATTTATGGGCGCGTATGGAGGTACCGGGAAAGCTAGATATGGAGTCACTTCAGAACAACGACAAGATTTGTTCACTCTCCCGGAAGATTACTCACTAGCGTACAGCATCCCCGCCCGTATCAAGAACGCACGAGGGTTGGCAGCCACTTTCGAAAGAAGTTCAGGCAATTAGAAAAACTTGAAGACCAGCCCCTGACAAGACACTGAGACTAAAATACAATTCGCGGAACGTCTTCTACGTGGTAACTAAAAATAAATATCAAGATAGATCTACCTACCGCGATGTGTGGGAAGCACTTCGAAACCTCCGAGACCACGTGTTGGAATCCAGAATGAAGAAACTGGCTATGCCTAATATAGCGAGTAACCAGTTGGATTGGCGAGTCATCAGGAACATGGTAGAGGTTATCTTCCAAGATACCGGTGTCCAGATATTAATTTGCAGCTACAACCCCCGTTATCAGTATCCGTTGAAGACGGTGCCCTGCTATTTCCATAAGATCGGAAAGTGTAGAAATGGGGCCAGTTGCCGATTCAAACATCCAGTCTCGGCTAGACAAAAGTTCCAGGAGGAACTTCCATTTAAGGAGGGGGTAATGTTACGAAATAGCACACTAGCGTATTCTCTGATTCCGACTCTGTCTAAGCCATGTATGGAAGTTAAAATTTTGGCAGATGCGCAGGGATTTCCTAGAACTGTTTACGATTTTTTTTGACTATTTTATCTAGACATTGTTTTTGTGACCAGTCTTATATAGAAAATTCCAAGGAGCCGATTGTTTTAGTATAAGACGCAATCTAGAATTATCTAGTAAAAAAGACACTAATATATAAAGGACCGACCAGCGGGACAAGTGGAGTTGATAAAGTGATCTCGTGAAATAAACAAGTGAACAAGTAAATAGTAGTGAAGTGTTTACATAAATTAGTTTAAGTGCATATACTGTGTATATAATATAAAGTGAATAGTTTAGTGAATAAATAAATTAAGTGAGTAGACATAACGTGTGTTTGAATTTATCTCACCCTTTGTATAGAAACGTTTAAATAAATAAAAACATTATTATATATTTCTATTGGCCAACCAATATGTTATTATTTTATTCCTTCCTATTTTATTTTATTTGCTGTATAAACTCAAATAGTCTTGTTTTTGTTTTAAATCGAACTGGTCATGCTACATAAAATAACGCCCCTACCATTGGGTTATTACATTGCTGTTGATATATATTTTTTTAAATAATAATAAAAGTACAGTCACTCCAAATTTCTTTGTTTAATAAACGTTTAATGTAAGATGTAAACTCCGTCATCACTACAGTAAGTAAAAACAAAAAAAATCTGTAAGTATGTGAATTTCTGGTTTTATGCTCATTGACGCCTGATATTTCGAAACAAGAAGAATTTTATACCGACAAGATTAATAC
This sequence comes from Galeruca laticollis, assembly GCA_963921935.1. Taxonomy (NCBI): domain Eukaryota; kingdom Metazoa; phylum Arthropoda; class Insecta; order Coleoptera; family Chrysomelidae; genus Galeruca; species Galeruca laticollis. The sequence continues at coordinate 110,465,215 of OY998178.1, read as the reverse complement.
AATTGCTTACTGGTTATCCTTCTGCGATTTTACCTTGTAAAAACTGTATCACAATGGAGATATTCCATTAGTTCATAATATGTTGCTGTTTACCATACATTAATAGCCCGGTCAAATTTTCGATCATATTTGTGTTTCTCGTTTCATAACGTGGTTATTATTATACACTGTGTCCATAAAGTAACGCATAAATTCACTATTAGTTAAATAAATAAACGATAAGATGACAAAAGCTCGAACAAGAGAATCTAGAGTTGTAATAACAACTCAGTGATGCTCAAGCCACGATTGAAATATTGGAAAGAACACTCAACCTATCAGAAAGAAGAAAGGACCTCCAAGAAACAAGAAAGGTACTCTCCGAATCAAGGAGCCAGGCAGTTCCAAAATGAAATAAGGGAATTCCAGGTTCATTTGATGAGTCAATTGAACAAAAAGGAAATAAGCAAATGCCCGAGAGAAAGAAAAAAGGAGCCAACACCAACCCGAAAGATTCAAGAATCAACTGAGAAGTCAGCAGGACCAAGAAGTCCAAAGAAACAAACCGACAACACATCGCCTCCGAGGAAGGTTTCTCTCTGTCCATGAGGGAAATACAGCGACAGCAAAGAGCAGAGAGGAAAAAAGAAGCAGAAGCCCCGTCCCATCCAGCAGAGAAGACAAAACGTAACCAGCGCAATCAAAAACGAGGAGGCCACAACCAGTCATAATCAAGACGACGAAGGACTTCCCAAGGATAAGAAGACAGCCGCCCAATCAAGAGGAATCCATTTGAAAACAACATTCAATGAAAAACTAGAAAATATAGGAGACTGACGAAGTACCTAGAAGAATTAGAAGGCCAAGGTGTGAACTGGTACACCTTCACCGATCCCGAAGAAATTATATGACAGCTATCACATGCAACTGATTTATCAAAAGTAGGATCATCACATGACATTTGCCAGCCTTCACACTAATTTTACCCGACAAGAGCACGCATTAAAAATGTTAATATTTATTCCTGGGCTAATGAATGTTTTACAAAACAATTAATTTCTTATCAGACACTGTTTTTTGAAAGTTTTCTATACGTGTTTATACAGTGCTATTCAAAAGTCCCCTCCCCTCCTAATAAAGGAGTTCATAGATAGAAAGGTTAGAAAGGTAAACTTTTATTGGTTTTTTTAATAAATGGTTATTTCATTATACAGTGCTATTCGAAAGTCCCCTCCCCCCTTGTATCTTTTGAACGGCTACACTTACATTAATAAAATTTGGAGTGTGAAAATAAAGTGTACTAAACTTTTCTACGAATGGTAAGAGGTGACGTAATAGTAATAGATGACGTCACAGTGCCACTATGGCCAATAATTTTAAATAGGACCTTATGGCAAGTGATATCTCGTTTGAAAGGCATTGACATTGGCTACATAGCCATATTAATTTTGTTTGGGTTTAAATTAATTTTGACGGATAAATTAAATAAATACCAAAATTATTGAAATTATTTTTTTAAATTTAATTAATCAAATATCAACAATGGATTCTTATAGCAAGTGTTCGAAATGTGCTCCGTCTACTTCCTGACAGTAATACATCCTATTAGTAAGCTCTTGTCGTACTCGTTCGAATGTGTCAGCTGAAATAGCATTGCATTGTTCAGTAATTCTTTCTTTCAAAACGCCAATGCTATCTGGTGCCGTAGTATAAACCTTGGATTTCAAGTACCCCCATAGAAAAAATCTAATAGTGTCAGATCAGGTGACCGACGTGGCCATTCTATAGGACCTCGCCGGCCGATCCATCTACCTCGATATTCTTCATCCAGGTATCGTCTTACTGCACCATAATAATGTGCAGGAGCACCATCTTGTTGAAATGTTATTTCCAGATGGCCGAATTAATCTTGATTATCTTCCAGAATTTCAAGAATTAACGGCTCAATTGCATTTTGTAGCATCTCCAGATACACTTCACCGCTTAAATATGAATTTAGGAAAACAGGACCAACTATGTGGTTTCCCAAAATACCTGCCCAAACATTGACTTTTTTTGGAAATTGGGTATGTTGTTCACGAAAGGTGTGAGGATTTGTGTCACTCCAATACCTTACATTTTGTGTATTCACATTTCCATTGAGGCAAAAAGTACTTTCGTCACTACAACAAATTGTTTTTGTGTAATGTGGGTTTTGACTAATTTTATTTGTCATACATTCACAGAATTCGAGTCTTCTGTCGGGGTCGTCTTCTGAAAGGTGATGCACCATTTTTAACTTGTATGGATGAAATTTATTTTTAGCCAACACTCTCTCTACTGTACTTTTACTTACTTCACAGATAGACGCAACTTTAGTTGATGAGGAAGTAGGGTTTACTACCATTTCTGCAACTATATCAATTTTTTTATCATCACTAAATGTTGGTCGACCAGATCGTTTGGCATCTTGAACACTACCTGTTGCTTCAAACTTGTGAAGAAGCTCCCTCAAATAAGTTCTCGAGATATGGCGATCTGGGTATCTCTCATTAAATAAACGTTCCGCTTCATGGAGATTCTTTCTAGATTCACCAATTATCAAGCTGCTACTTTGTCGGCTTGAGAACGTACCATTTTGCCTATGTAAACTCTTAAACGTCTGGTTAAACAATAATCAACTTAAATATTTAAGCTATTTAGAAAAACTTTGCAAAGCAACAAATACTATTAAATTAAAAACGTCAATTTTTTGACCACTAACCAGAGGCGGACTGAAAAATCTTCAATAATTAAATGTGAAATAATAATTTTGGTATTTATTTAATTTAAACCCAAACAAAATTAATATGGCTATGTAGCCAATGTCAATGCCTTTCAAACGAGATATCACTTGCCATAAGGTCCTATTTAAAATTATTGGCCAGAGTGACACTGTGACGTCATCTATTACTATTACGTCACCTGTTACCATTCGTAGAGAAGTTTACAACACTTTATTTTCACCCTCCAAATGTTATTAATGTAAGTGTAGCCGTTCAAAAGATACGAGGGGGGGAGGGGACTTTTGAATAGCACTGTATACTGTATAGATAAATGACCAAAGAAATGTTCGCAATTTTGTTGATATTACACCAATAACTATGCAGAAACTACATATGCACACAATATAGAAATTTTAAACAAAACACATGCCGAAAACACGAAAAATTTTGATGAATTTTAACAAATATAAATTGTAAAACTTGAGGACCATTTATTGAAACTTATTTATTGATGTGTTGTATATTCTGAATTGCTTTCCCCAGTATTGTCATCAGTGGTTACAAATAATTTTTAAAAAGAAGAAGTTTGGTTCTAATTTTCTTGTAAGGTGGGAAGTTCCCCAGTCACGAAGTGTTGCAAGATCTAACTTACCTGACACGAAAAAAATTATCAAAGAATCCCAAGAACTAGTATCTACTTGGACGTTTTGACGCTTTGATTTCAACTAAACTAAAAATGCTTAGCAAATGTGTGTGCATTATTAATTTTTTATTTCCGAATCGGATTAATTATGTTTTCCATGCTTCGGAATAATTAGTTTCTGTAATAGAAAGTGATTGAATACATTGAGCGGCAGATCTCTCTAAGGCACCATATAAAAGTTGAAATTTAGCAATAGTGGTGATTTTTGTCCAATTGTGAACTAGTGATAAGTAAAAATCTTACACTATAGCCATTTTTCGTACACTCCGTGAAATCTGGGCACGTTGACATCTGCGTACCTAACCCCAATTTGTTTATGACATGAACTTGTAATTGCATTCCCACAACCAGGGCTTTGTCTCACTTGTTGACTGTGAGAGCACTATGGAGGAAGTTCATTACTTTGAATACGCTGATTTCAGCAAAACGTTTAAAACATGAGGATTCTAATTTTTCCGTTTCTGACTCATCAAAATTATCACCTTCAATTCCTTACAAATCTTCTTGTACTTCATAGAAATTTGGCAATAATTCGGACTGAGCTTTTGTATACCTCAATTCTAGTTCTGCTAAATCTAATTTTGAAATGGAAATTTGATGTTTTAATGTTTGTTAGCGTGTTACGCTTGATTTAATGCTACCTCTTTTTTTTAACAAAATTTTTTGCTTACTCGTGATTGTTTGTCCAAAGATTATTTTTTACTAGCAATAAAGGAAGAAAATTAATGAAATTACTTCTATTTTTCTGCTTAAAGAAGTAAAAAATATTTAAGGAATTTAGTTTCCAGTGAACTGCTGCAATCTCTTCTTGTTCTGATGTACTTACAAGTATATTTGTTTTAGGTTACCTTGAAACTGATGGATATCGCATCAGTTTATTTAGATTAAAATAGGTAGGGTCCCTTTGCCTTTACTCGTAAATGTCACTGTTACCAGACTGTGCTGTCACTCTTGATAACTGAGTTGAAATTGTTCGACTTCAGTGCAAAATGCTAATAAACATGGAAATATCTAAATGAAATTAACTGTCTCGACCCTTACTTCGTCGAATCTGCTCATATTAGTGTTTTAATTGAAACTCACGGTTTCTAGTTAATTCCATAATATAATAAAAGTTATTGAAAATACTAAAAAATTGACAATTGTTTCGATAATTCAATATCATCGTCAGAATGACAGAAGTTACATTTCATTTGATGCCTACCTGATGTTTAGTAGTTATATTTGGCTAGACCAAGAAGTTACCGAAAAAAGAAGAAGATGTGATATTACAAATATTGAAGCTTAGATATTTGTAATATCACATCTTCTTCTTTTTTTTTAAACATATATTAAGTCAATCACAAGTTAGGTCACTTCTTGGTCTAGCCAAAAATAACTACTAAACATTAGGTAGGCATCAAATGAAATGTAACTTCTGTCATTCTGACGATGATATTGATTTATCGAAACAATTGTCAATTTTTTAGTATTTTCAATAACTTTTATTATATTGTGGAATTAACTAGAAACCGTGAGTTTCAATTAAAACACTAATGAAAATATCTATATATACAACTTGGAAACGTCCTCGGCGAGGGAAATGCAATGGATTTTTGAATATTCAATATGTAGTTCTTGGCAATTATTACTATTCAAAACTTTTCTTTGAACATAACACGACCGTTGCGAGGATTAAACGTCGGTTTTTGAATGACCATAAAATATTGAATATCCTGTTAGAAGCATGTACTGGTTCGTTGTATGGACTATATTTTCATTATTGAATAGTAAAACGATTTTATTTTTGCAAGGTATATATATGTTGAATGACATGCTACTAAACAATACTTGTCATTATTCCATAGCTAAAATTAATGATTTCAGCAATAGGGAATGCCTGATAAAAATGAAAGTTTATAAGGTGTATTTTCACTTTTTGAAATGAAATACAGGGTGATTCACTTGAAAAAATCGAGAAAATCTTGTGTTCGACTCTTGGCTCGCCCTGTATTCAGATGTTGTAATATCCAAAAAATGGTACTGTATCATAAAACTAGACCAATATCAAAATGTTATGGCTGCAAAATATTGATGTCAAATTGTTTCGTTTGAACTATACAAGGCTCTCTCACAAAGATTTTTAAGTTCAATTTGGCATAACTTCCGAAATACCCTATATACTTATATGAAACCCTACTTTGTAAGTATGAGGGAGGTGAGTCCAATCTGAATCTGAAATAATATATAGGGTGTCTCATTTAAAAAAAGGTATGTTTGTTTCACCCTGGTGATAGGGAACACCCAGTACAAATGAAAATAATTTTGAAATGTGAAGTTTACAGATGTCTACAATTTTCGTATATAACTTTATTCCATATCCATATCTATAATAACGGATATATCGAAATTTGACTTTGACTACATACTTATTTATTACACAGATCAACGGCGTTTTAGACTTTGTGCTTTTTTATATTCCATATAAAAAAAATCCCAATGGCACAGGACCAATTAGACAGGCTTATTTCAGTAGCATGTTTGCATGAAACGCAAAATAAAAAATTAGATACAAAAGTAATAGAATGTTTTGAGATGTACAAAAAACCAAAGTAACATTCTGGCATCAAATCAAAAACAAAAAAATAAAAAAAAATTCTGGTAAATTTGTGAGTTTTCTTAAATAAATGTTTTAATGTACAATTTAGAGAAAAATGTTAAATACAAAAGTTGTAGAAGGTATTAAGGTCTATAAAAAAGCTTAGTAACTTTTTTGCGTCAAATGAAAAACAAAGGAAATACGATTTTTTTTCAACTTTGACAGGCCGCCATTTTGTTTTTACTGGGCCGACTTGGCTCATTAACGAACTCGTCCAAGATTTTGGTCTAAACGATGTTTGTAGCGAGTTTGGTTTCGATCCGTCAAAAAATACGCCCCCTATCATGCTTACAAATTCTGTTATAATTTGTGAATTTTCTTAAATAAATGTTTTAATGTAGGATTTAGAGTAAAATGTTAAATACAAAAGTTGTAGAACGTATTAAGTTCTATGAAAAAGCTCAGTAACTTTTTTGCGTCAAATGAAAAACAAAGGAAATACGATTTTTTTTCAACTTTGACAGGCCGGCATTTTGTTTTTACTGGGCCGATTTCGCTCATTAACGAACTCGTCCAAGATTTTGGCCTAAACGATTTTTGTAGCGAGTTTGGTTTCGATCCGTCAAAAAATACGCCCTCTATCGTGCTTACAAATTCCGTTATAACACACACACATATATATATATATATATATATATATATATATATATATATATTATATTTATTTGTTATTCTAATTTTTTTTTATTTAATTTGTTTAGATTTAATTTGATTTAATACAAGTTGGTTGTTTGATATTTATTATTAAACAAACTTACCTTCGGCTAGCTCATAAAATATCTTTTATTAATGTAATTTAAAATTTGAATATAAGTCGGAAGCTTGATGACTCCTCCCTTTGAGTTCTTGGCGCACACTGTATGAATATAATTTGATTTGTATATTTATTTAATTTATTTCTGAAATGGTGATTCAGAATAATTTCATATAGAAAAACGGAAATATGTTAATTCTAATAACTTTATTGAGGACATGAAAAGAATAAAAACACCAACACTTCACTGAAAATTGATTTAATAAATTGTATTTGAGAAAAATTTTGTATTCTTTTGAACATTTAAAATTATTTGATAACCCCTACATCCTATGCAATTCTGAATACATATTAATTCACTCTATTGCGCTTGCGCATAAGTTCAACGCATGCGCTTATATACCTTACTACAACAAGAAGACGCTATTCACCGTCCATGCAGTGTATAAACGGTTTACGCTCTCCCAGCATGTATACAGTTATGAAAAGTTTTAATACGTTATATCAATTTAAACAAAGCAATTACATATATATGAACCTTTTAAATAATGTGTGTGAGGTGTAAAGAAGATAGTATTAGACAGAACAGTTATGCATGCATTAAAAGACAATAAAAATGGAAATTATGTGAAATTTTATGGAACATGTGAACATTGAAAACGGATTAAATTTTAACAAGTAAGTACAATCATTTTCTTATAAACTATATTGCATGGATCTCAATGAAGATGAATTATTATGCATTGAAATAGATTGTTTTTAGGCCTTTTATTAAAAAATCATTATTAGAACGTTCTGGATATTAAAGATAGTTCACTGTACATGTTTAAGTGGAATTCCAAATCTTTTAATTAAAATACACAGACCTTAGTTCATAATCCTTGGATGCTACTTGCGTCTCTAATTTTCTTGACGATCTCTAAGTAAGAGATGCTCCTTCAGAACAGCTTTTCCTTTTCACGGAATCTCCAAAACTTATTATAGTGTTTCTATTATCTTTTTGAGGAATATTATTAACTTTTTTAGTTAAAATTTTACAAATTTTATCACAGGAGATTTATAACGATGCTAGCTTCTCCATCTCACCAAATCGACTCTTTTGTTTTTCAAAATCAACAAACTTTATTCTTCCTAAATTCAAAGCTTGCTTATCTTTGTTTTAATAATACAATTTGTCACTTCCTATGTCTTTTAGTTGAAAAATGTAATTGTTTGATTTTTAAGTCCTGGAGGATAAACACACTTATGCACAAATGTTCACTTTGTATTCAGGATTTTATATAAAGTCCTAGAATACATTAACAATTTTCATCATTATCTCGTTTTTACGGTTTTCTCATTTATATTTATTTTTACAAAATCTACAACCTAGATTATTGTTTCATATCTATGTAATTGATTATTTTTAAATTCTTGAATTTTTAATGTTTTTGTCTTACATAAATTATTTATTATTTTCGAATTTTTTGTTATTGTTCAATATAAAATAAATAACCAATAAATTTAAGTTGGTAATAAAATTACTAGATTTCATTACTTCCTGTTTATAATACATTGCTTTTATATATGTTTGGGCTGTGTTCCATTAATCATTTCTCATGAAGCTTTCAACCCTTTCTTTAACTTGTTAACTTTTATTATAAACACTTGCAAATATTGATAAGCAATTACTGAAATAGATATTAATTGATGTTATTTCAGGTTTCAAGTTTAAATGGAATTTTATTTCTGCTGAAATTCATATGGCTGTGTTCAGATCAATGTGGAACTTATTGACATTGGTGTAAATCTGGAATTAATTGTGCAGGTAACTTTTGATACTTATTTAAATAATGTTGTGTTTAGAATTTCTATTCATAGTCCTTTTATTAATCAATCATATTGATGTCTGATATTATATTTATGCATATTTCACTCTTTGTATTGATTTCATATCTGAATTGTCAGTAACTTTCATAATGTGGTTGTGTCTACTGCTACACCTTCCTGAATAATAGATACATTTTTAATGTTTATTTATTTATAACTATTTCAAGAACTAGAAGACTAGTTCAATATATATATATATATATATATATATATATATATATATAATATATATATATATATATATATATATATATATATATATATATTTATATATAATAAGCAACGAATAGATTAGTGGGTATTGCACGCAAATAGAAGAAGGGGCTACTGAAAAGAGTGGTAACCACTAATATATTCGTTGCTTATTGTTCATATGTCACGCACTATTCGTACATCTTGTTATTATATATATATATATATATATATATTATTAACAAAAAAGATTATTACTTACTTTTGTTGTAGATGATTTAAATGTTTTTGATTATTATTATTTAGAATTTTTATTTTAGTTTGGCTAGCTCAGTTAGTTATTATTAATTGTTTGGTAATTTATTTTAATTTGATTATTCGGGAGCATGAAATCCTTTTTCCCTTTGAGTCCTGGCTTATTGTATTGTTATCATTGTTTAAATAAAAAGAAAACACGTTATTTGTAATAGATTTAATTTTCAATGCAATATTTATATTTTATAAAAATAATATGCGACGCCAATGGTTATATTGTACCTATTTATTGATTTTAATAATATCATCAATGCGCAAGCGTGAAAAACTAGTCATCCGCTTTAGCATAAAACGAACAATTCTTACATTAAAGAAGCATCTATATTATACAACGTTTGTTGACGATGCAAACAAGTAAATGGTTCATAAATAAACATAAAAGAATTTATATATATATATATATATATATATATATATATATATATCATAGTTATATATGATACAAATTGCTGTGGAAAGAAATGAGTTATATACATGGATAGAAAAAAATAGAAATTATATACAGATGGACATAGTTATTGCATTATGAAATTTCAACCACTAGATTTATGCGATTACAAGATGGCGTAAGTACATGTTTTAATTTATTTAAAATTCGGCCTTTTATTAAATTTAACGATTTATGCCATGAATACACTATACAAAGTCTGTTTCTTTCTTTTTTAGATCGATCATATTTGCAAAAGTTTATCAATTTATGAAATTAAGTACTTAATTGGTATTTTGAGTTTTTACACTGTTTATTGGCCAATAAATGATTTAAATACACTGACCTGTTGATCTTGAATTGGGATGAAAGTCTCTTGATCCCAGGAACACTCCACTGAAACTTCAAAAAAAACCAAAATTGTTGAAAATTTCGCAGATTCTTGTCGGAAAACTTGTTACAATTAACTGTGAGTATTACTAATATTATATTTCATAATACTTTAGAAGTTTAAATGTCTTAAACCGGGAATATCTTTAAATTTTAGGAACACTCTCACATACACTCCTCGCTTCCTAACACCAGCTTCCGTTCTTTTTTAAGCGTCCCCTCGATTCTCTACTTTTTTCAACAAAACAGTCTTTTGTTCTTTTTTAGGTCACTATTCCAAAGTTTATTTATTGATTCACAGTTTGTTCTGTCATCTTTTATAACCAATAAGATATTGTCTTTTGTAATCAGATAATTGAAACTTCTATCACTTATCAAAAAATTTCATACATACAAATACATTAAAATTGGTTATACTTAGATACACTTACATGGTACAACATTCAATATTATTATTGATAGTATATCCTTGTTACACTCATATTAATTATAAATATAAATTCTCTTATGTTATTTGTCTATATGTCATTATTAGTTTATCTATGAAATCTATTGGATTATATTCTATTCAATATTTATATTTGTTCTTATTCTTAAATATATACTCCTATACCTCCTTTATTTCTTCTTATGCTATCTTCTATTTCTTCCACTGTGTCTGTTAATCTTCGATTCATCTCTTGTATTTCCTTGTTAATTTGTCTACCTAAGATTTGACTCCTTTTTTCATATATTCCTGTCGGTTTTGTTACTCTGCCATCTAAATTTATAATTTCTTTATTCACTTTTTCGTAAGAATGTTGATTTACCTGTTTACTTACTTGTCCTTGTAATTTTATGTATCCTACTTCTCCAGTTTCCTTCTTAATTTCTTTAAGTTTGCTTTTTATTATTTTTATAAACACCTTCGGATGAATGGTATTTATATTCCCATCAAACTTTACTCCGATATCCATGTTTCCCGTATAGATTACTCCACCTCCATTTCTCCTAACGTTAAATTCAATTTCTTCCATGCCTTCCTGTAATTTTCTGTTCATTTCTTCCAGTTCTTTATGAAATATTTGTCCAATGTGCTCGTTCCTCTCCTCACATGTTCCTGTTTGTTTTTGTACCTTTGTATCCAAATCCTTAAATTTCTGCTCCGCATTCTGTTGGTAATTCTGCATTATCTCTTCTATTATTTGTTCCTTGAATTTTATATTTTCCACTTCTTTAGTTATGTCTTCATTCTGTCTCATTACTTCTGCTTGGATTGTTCCCGGTAAATTTTCTTCTATACCTCTCTCTAATTCTTGAATGTGTTCTACCATTTGATTTTCTATCTGCTCTCTAATTTTAATACCATTTTCTTGAATTTCATTTCGTATATGTTTGTTTTGATCCTCCATATCTTCTCTCACCTTGTTTATCTGCTGTCTACATTCTTCATTTTCTTCCCTAAGTTTCCTGAATTCTTGAATACTTTCGGTTTTCACCTCTTCTATCTTCTTTTCCAATTTATTCATGTTACCATTGATGTTGTTTATATCCCCTCTAATTTCTTCTCTCATACTGTCCATTTTTCCATTCAAATTGTCCTCCATTTTGTTCATATCTCCCCTCATTGTGTCCATGTTTCCATTCACGGTGTCTATTTTTCCATCCATTTTGTTCATTTTAGCAATTAATTGTTGCATCATGTTCACCATCTGATCATCTCTACCTGTTCTTGTTGGCGCTTCCTGTATCCTATCTTCTTGTGCTACAGCTTCCCCATCTCCTGTCAAACCTTCTTCCTGTGCATCTCCTTCTAATTGTTGTCCTTGTTCCAAATATACCGCTTGGTAATCTCCCATACCATGATTTCGTTCTTCCCTTTCCTCTTCTGATCCACTGTCTGCTCCTACCTGCCTTCCATCTCTCAACATCATTCGTTTTGCCATTTTTTAATTGAGTTTAAAATTTACAAATATAACCAAAATTTTTACAACGCCCCACGTTTTGGGTGACAATTATTAACAAAAAAGATTATTACTTACTTTTGTTGTAGATGATTTAAATGTTTTTGATTATTATTATTTAGAATTTTTATTTTAGTTTGGCTAGCTCAGTTAGTTATTATTAATTGTTTGGTAATTTATTTTAATTTGATTATTCGGGAGCATGAAATCCTTTTTCCCTTTGAGTCCTGGCTTATTGTATTGTTATCATTGTTTAAATAAAAAGAAAACACATTATTTGTAATAGATTTAATTTTCAATGCAATATTTATATTTTATAAAAATAATATGCGACGCCAATGGTTATATTGTACCTATTTATTGATTTTAACAATATCATCAATGCGCAAGCGTGAAAAACTAGTCATGCGCTTTAGCATAAAACGAACAATTCTTACATTAAAGAAGCATCTATATTATACAACGTTTGTTGACGATGCAAACAAGTAAATGGTTCCTAAATAAACATAAAAGAATTTATATATATATATCATAGTTATATATGATACAAATTGCTGTGGAAAGAAATGAGTTATATACATGGATAGAAAAAAATAGAAATTATATACAGATGGACATAGTTATTGCATTATGAAATTTCAACCACTAGATTTATGCGATTACAAGATGGCGTAAGTACATGTTTTAATTTATTTAAAATTCGGCCTTTTATTAAATTTAACGATTTATGCCATGAATACACTATACAAAGTCTGTTTCTTTCTTTTTTAGATCGATCATATTTGCAAAAGTTTATCAATTTATGAAATTAAGTACTTAATTGGTATTTTGAGTTTTTACACTGTTTATTGGCCAATAAATGATTTAAATACACTGACCTGTTGATCTTGAATTGGGATGAAAGTCTCTGGATCCCAGGAACACTCCACTGAAGCTTCAAAAAAAACCAAAAATGTTGAAAATTTCGCAGATTCTTGTCGGAAAACTTGTTACAATTAACTGTGAGTATTACTAATATTATATTTCATAATACTTTAGAAGTTTAAATGTCTTAAACCGGGAATATCTTTAAATTTTAGGAACACTCTCACATACACTCCTCGCTTCCTAACACCAGCTTCCGTTCTTTTTTAAGCGTCCCCTCGATTCTCTACTTTTTTCAACAAAACAGTCTTTTGTTCTTTTTTAGGTCACTATTCCAAAGTTTATTTATTGATTCACAGTTTGTTCTGTCATCTTTTATAACCAATAAGATATTGTCTTTTGTAATCAGATAATTGAAACTTCTATCACTTATCAAAAAATTTCATACATACAAATACATTAAAATTGGTTATACTTAGATACACTTACATGGTACAACATTCAATATTATTATTGATAGTATATCCTTGTTACACTCATATTAATTATAAATATAAATTCTCTTATGTTATTTGTCTATATGTCATTATTAGTTTATTTATGAAATCTATTGGATTATATTCTATTCAATATTTATATTTGTTCTTATTCTTGAATTAATGATTATAATGAATTAACTATAGTAATATTTGTTTTCATTTCAGATGAACAGCTGATTATGTTATGAAAAATAATCTTCGTCTTAGGCAACTTTATTTACATCATTACATTGGTTAGGCAATATCTATATTTTATGTTATCATTGAGGTAATTCCTTATTTATTATATTGTTATAGGCTGTTATTTAATATATCTTTATTTGATATGTTGTTTAAATTAAGAAAAGTGTTTCCTTTTTACTTGTTTTCTTAAATTATGTTATTTTCATATATATTTCATACTAGCAAACATATTTTAATAGTACTATTTCTCTTACGATCTATGATATCTGGTTCAATTCCCCTCAAATTTAAATGATATCCATACCCTGGATATTTATTTAAATTTCAATTTTCTTATTATAAATGATTGATTTTATTTTATTCAAAAAAATTTAACAATTTTATGGCATAATCTTACTTTCTTTAACTTTGTTTCTCAAATATTTGTTCACATTTTTCCTACTACAAAATCTATTTCTTTCAATAACTGTCTCCTAATTCTTTCCTTAAAATACACTTGATTAAGATCAATGTCAATTTATATTTTTAATATTACTTCATATAATACTTCTCTATTATCATTTCTTCCTAACATCCACTTATATATCAACTTATTTCTTTGTAATTACATTATACTTCTATATACTCCTCATATCATATTTCTTTTCAATATTCATTATTCAATATAATTAATTATTTCTTAAATTCATATATATCAATATCAGCTTCCTTATTCCTTCCTGTATTTTCAAGTAATCTATAAGATTCTAATTGACATTAAACATTACCTCCTATATTTTTAATCAATATCATTCATTATTATCCTTTCCTATCCTTTATGACTTACATCTTATTTCCCTATTTAAAAATGTGAACTTCTATTTGATACTTGAGTTATTCTTATTTTATCCCCTCTATCATATATTCTTTAATAGTTTCATTCTATGTAAACCAGTATCTCTTATAAATTGTTTCCTTTATTTGCTATATATATTGATTTGCCATACTCACAAAATTTTAAAATGTTTTAATTATAAGTTTTACCTAATAAATTTTTCTTTATATTATATTATATTTAATTTTTTAGGTTCTGAAGAAACAAACGAGATGAATTTAATTGGATCACCAGCTGCCAAATGGAAAACAAAACTCTGTCTAATATCTACTTTAACTTTGTACACTACCTAATATTAAATTTTAAATCTATCCTTATGACTATCATTTCCTTTTTTCAAATATTATTCGTAACATAACATCATATATAAATAATTTATATACATGACTTATAATTGGATTACTCATTATTGCTAAATTTCATGTACATTATTTATTTCGACTTCATTTCTGTATCCTTTCCTTTTTTCATTGAATTGCATTATCGTCTCCATATTTCATTCCTATTCTCTTGTTCTATTATTTAATTTGCTTTTCTTTTTCTAACCTTTTTCTTGCTTTCTTCTCTTGTTGTTTGATGCTCGATAAATTTCTGAAGCGTCTGTCTATTCTCTACTATATTCTTTTTAACTTTGTTGCCCCATATCTCATAAATTTCTTTCCATGAATCCATTATACTATGTATTATTTTAAAGAAAGCTTTTGTATGAATCATAGTCATCATGTTGTCCCATTTTATTCCTGTTACTACATTATTATAAAAATTTCCTGAACATCCTATACCTCCTTTATTTCTTCTTATGCTATCTTCTATTTCTTCCACTGTGTCTGTTAATCTTCGATTCATCTCTTGTATTTCCTTGTTAATTTGTCTACCTAAGATTTGACTCCTTTTTTCATATATTCCTGTCGGTTTTGTTACTCTGCCATCTAAATTTATAATTTCTTTATTCACTTTTTCGTAAGAATGTTGATTTACCTGTTTACTTACTTGTCCTTGTAATTTTATGTATCCTACTTCTCCAGTTTCCTTCTTAATTTCTTTAAGTTTGCTTTTTATTATTTTTATAAACACCTTCGGATGAATGGTATTTATATTCCCATCAAACTTTACTCCGATATCCATGTTTCCCGTATAGATTACTCCACCTCCATTTCTCCTAACGTTAAATTCAATTTCTTCCATGCCTTCCTGTAATTTTCTGTTCATTTCTTCCAGTTCTTTATGAAATATTTGTCCAATGTGCTCGTTCCTCTCCTCACATGTTCCTGTTTGTTTTTGTACCTTTGTATCCAAATCCTTAAATTTCTGCTCCGCATTCTGTTGGTAATTCTGCATTATCTCTTCTATTATTTGTTCCTTGAATTTTATATTTTCCACTTCTTTAGTTATGTCTTCATTCTGTCTCATTACTTCTGCTTGGATTGTTCCCGGTAAATTTTCTTCTATACCTCTCTCTAATTCTTGAATGTGTTCTACCATTTGATTTTCTATCTGCTCTCTAATTTTAATACCATTTTCTTGAATTTCATTTCGTATATGTTTGTTTTGATCCTCCATATCTTCTCTCACCTTGTTTATCTGCTGTCTACATTCTTCATTTTCTTCCCTAAGTTTCCTGAATTCTTGAATACTTTCGGTTTTCACCTCTTCTATCTTCTTTTCCAATTTATTCATGTTACCATTGATGTTGTTTATATCCCCTCTAATTTCTTCTCTCATACTGTCCATTTTTCCATTCAAATTGTCCTCCATTTTGTTCATATCTCCCCTCATTGTGTCCATGTTTCCATTCACGGTGTCTATTTTTCCATCCATTTTGTTCATTTTAGCAATTAATTGTTGCATCATGTTCACCATCTGATCATCTCTACCTGTTCTTGTTGGCGCTTCCTGTATCCTATCTTCTTGTGCTACAGCTTCCCCATCTCCTGTCAAACCTTCTTCCTGTGCATCTCCTTCTAATTGTTGTCCTTGTTCCAAATATACCGCTTGGTAATCTCCCATACCATGATTTCGTTCTTCCCTTTCCTCTTCTGATCCACTGTCTGCTCCTACCTGCCTTCCATCTCTCAACATCATTCGTTTTGCCATTTTTTAATTGAGTTTAAAATTTACAAATATAACCAAAATTTTTACAACGCCCCACGTTTTGGGTGACAATTATTAACAAAAAAGATTATTACTTACTTTTGTTGTAGATGATTTAAATGTTTTTGATTATTATTATTTAGAATTTTTATTTTAGTTTGGCTAGCTCAGTTAGTTATTATTAATTGTTTGGTAATTTATTTTAATTTGATTATTCGGGAGCATGAAATCCTTTTTCCCTTTGAGTCCTGGCTTATTGTATTGTTATCATTGTTTAAATAAAAAGAAAACACATTATTTGTAATAGATTTAATTTTCAATGCAATATTTATATTTTATAAAAATAATATGCGACGCCAATGGTTATATTGTACCTATTTATTGATTTTAATAATATCATCAATGCGCAAGCGTGAAAAACTAGTCATGCGCTTTAGCATAAAACGAACAATTCTTACATTAAAGAAGCATCTATATTATACAACGTTTGTTGACGATGCAAACAAGTAAATGGTTCCTAAATAAACATAAAAGAATTTATATATATATATCATAGTTATATATGATACAAATTGCTGTGGAAAGAAATGAGTTATATACATGGATAGAAAAAAATAGAAATTATATACAGATGGACATAGTTATTGCATTATGAAATTTCAACCACTAGATTTATGCGATTACAAGATGGCGTAAGTACATGTTTTAATTTATTTAAAATTCGGCCTTTTATTAAATTTAACGATTTATGCCATGAATACACTATACAAAGTCTGTTTCTTTCTTTTTTAGATCGATCATATTTGCAAAAGTTTATCAATTTATGAAATTAAGTACTTAATTGGTATTTTGAGTTTTTACACTGTTTATTGGCCAATAAATGATTTAAATACACTGACCTGTTGATCTTGAATTGGGATGAAAGTCTCTGGATCCCAGGAACACTCCACTGAAGCTTCAAAAAAAACCAAAATTGTTGAAAATTTCGCAGATTCTTGTCGGAAAACTTGTTACAATTAACTGTGAGTATTACTAATATTATATTTCATAATACTTTAGAAGTTTAAATGTCTTAAACCGGGAATATCTTTAAATTTTAGGAACACTCTCACATACACTCCTCGCTTCCTAACACCAGCTTCCGTTCTTTTTTAAGCGTCCCCTCGATTCTCTACTTTTTTCAACAAAACAGTCTTTTGTTCTTTTTTAGGTCACTATTCCAAAGTTTATTTATTGATTCACAGTTTGTTCTGTCATCTTTTATAACCAATAAGATATTGTCTTTTGTAATCAGATAATTGAAACTTCTATCACTTATCAAAAAATTTCATACATACAAATACATTAAAATTGGTTATACTTAGATACACTTACATGGTACAACATTCAATATTATTATTGATAGTATATCCTTGTTACACTCATATTAATTATAAATATAAATTCTCTTATGTTATTTGTCTATATGTCATTATTAGTTTATCTATGAAATCTATTGGATTATATTCTATTCAATATTTATATTTGTTCTTATTCTTAAATTAATGATTATAATGAATTAACTATAGTAATATTTGTTTTCATTTCAGATGAACAGCTGATTATGTTATGAAAAATAATCTTCGTCTTAGGCAACTTTATTTACATCATTACATTGGTTAGGCAATATCTATATTTTATGTTATCATTGAGGTAATTCCTTATTTATTATATTGTTATAGGCTGTTATTTAATATATCTTTATTTGATATGTTGTTTAAATTAAGAAAAGTGTTTCCTTTTTACTTGTTTTCTTAAATTATGTTATTTTCATATATATTTCATACTAGCAAACATATTTTAATAGTACTATTTCTCTTACGATCTATGATATCTGGTTCAATATATATATATATATATATATATATATATTATCATAGTAAGAATCATCCAGCAAGTATAATGAGCACCTTGAATCTATTTTCTTGAATACATTGACGTTGTGACAAACTTAATAGGGCTGCTGATATTCGGATTTTAAACTATTTGGAATTATTTTAGCTTCAAGTGTATAGTATTATATCTTGTATGTTTAATTAAAAAAAAGGAGCCCAATAGCAAAGCCATCATTTTAACGTATATTTATAAATTGTAAAAAGAAACATGTCTCAACCAATTATAGATGCCGATAGTAAAAACAGTGAAGAAAATCCTCACAACCATACAGAATAAAAAAAAACTAATAACTCAGTAGAGGATGTAATTTCAAAAGAATCCGTCTAAATTAGAATGAAATTTATAATAATTTAAAAGAAACATGACACATTTTATACAGTTAGTGAATATGTTGTTTTATGCAAGGGATTTCAGGAATTTTTGATAAATAGTAAATAAGTTATGTTAATATTTATATGTATGAAAACCCTCATCTATATACATTCTCATTTCAAATACTAAAATGTTATTTCATGCTTCATATACGGCTTCAAAATTTAATGGTTTATTGTAATATACACAGCCAATCATCGACAAAGACACAATGTTTATATAATTTATAATGTATAGATAGATAAGTTTCCATAGCAACCGAACGCTGTTGATGGATGGATTGAAATTGAAAAAGGTCAGTGATTTTGAAAACGTCAAAGTGAAAGGAATATAATAATTTAACTCGTAAATGTAAAATTTAAAGAAAAACTTATAAAAAATATAGTATATACAGTAAAAACTAACCTTTTGAAAGGTTTTTGGTGGAAAATAAACGTCGGGTGATCTCCGTAAGGAAGTTAATTGCTATTTGATTCGTGGTACAGTTCTATATATGCGGTGGAAAGGATATCTTACATTTATGAAACACTAAAAAGGAAAGGTGAAAGTTCACTTTTTGGAACTGTAGCTGTAAATAAAAAGTGTAGCTGAAGTTATCAAAGGAGAAGAATACGATTCATATTTTAATTCTGGAGGTAATAAGTTATTTTTAAAAGTATATTTACCTAAAGACTTTCCCAATGGAAAACCGTCGTTGAAAGTAGTACCTACAATAATACATCCTTTGATGACGAGCGATGGTGATATTACTTCAGCTCCAGGTTTGCTTATTTGGATAGTACGACAGCAAAGAAATTGAAATTGAAGATTAGTTTGAAGTGGATACAAACTTAGTGAATGAAAGGTGCCGTTTTAAAATATTATATTAGAGATCTCTAAAATTAAATAGGCCTTTATTTAAAAACTAAAGAAGGAATGCATTCATAATTAGTAATTAATCTAGTATTTTTATTGTTTCAAAGTGATTATAGTTTATTATTTTTGTAGTGTATACACGTTTCCTGTTTATAAACTTCTATGTTTTAAAAAAATTTCTGAAATCATAAGTTTCTTGCATTGTAAAGCCAGTGCGTGTATAATTCACAAAAGAATTACATCGTTAAAGTGCAAGTGGTTTCCCGGTTTCTAAATTATAAATTTAGAAAGTGTTGCTGAATTCTAAATACGTTTTAGAATACGAACGAGTTAACCAGTAACTAGTTGGCGAGTCCTGTCCAGTTTATTTACATTATTTCTCGAGAATTAATAGGCCTTTCTTAAATATATTTAAAAAATAGATGCATCTTATGATAATAATTCGATCTAAATCACAGTAACGTTACACATATAAAATTCAACGCTAAGTGAAGAAAATTTTGGAATAGACGATTTGCACGGAAATTTGCGTATTTGACATTGATATACATCAAGTATAAAATCAGACATTTTAAACTTTTGATAAAAATATTTAGCTAGTAGATTTCTAATATAGGTTGTTTTAGTATTAAGGTTGATAGAAAATTCTATCTTTGTTTTTCGTTTATAATATTTTTGAAAAGTTATAATTTTTTTTTGAATTTGTTATCTGATCATATATTATATAAATTTGAATTCCAACTCACTTTGGTACTCATTTAATATCTATTCTCATTGTGTTTGATAATTTTCATGCTATAGAAAATTTGATATAATAAGTGACAGTTATTTAATTTCCAGTGACAGTAAAATCATATGTGTCATAAGATAATTTAGGTGTCTTGTAGTATATTGAACAAACAGTTACTCTAGATTTGGAATAGCGTAATACGTAATTTGGAGAATTCATTGAAATTTATAAATTTGAATTATTATTTAAAATCCCTCCCTGAGATAAGAGTGAGTAAGTCGATTGTGTATTGTTTTATCTTTCAAAGTACAAAATTCAATATTCATCTGAGCCGGGCATATTAATTTGACAACTGCTGTCAAAATTCAAATAGGTTATATTCAGTGGTAAAGGTGTGTTCACAATAGTGTAGTTACAATCAAAAATTGTGAAAACGTCCACAATTAATATTTTATATTGTTATATATCATACATCTATTCAATTATAATTATTAAAACATTAGATATATATTAATATATATTATAATATTTCCAATCCTTTAAATATTTAATATTCTTTAATTGTAATTGCCCTACGATGTGGAGACAGCTTATAGTATGTTGTCGCAGCGACAATTATTGTACATGCAACTTAAGTACGTATTCTATTTCAATTTTGACAGTAGTTGTCAAAAAAATATGCCCGGCGCCAATAAATATCAATCTAAAGATGAATTTATATACAATCGACCTATTACTCCTCTCAAGGTGAGATCAAAGTTGTTCAAAATTAGTTCTTCAAATTTATTTGTTTTTTTAACGTATTTCCAAATTAAATGTTTCACTATTATCAAACTCTCGAATAACTGTTAATTCAATATAATAAAAAGCCCTTTAATTATTTTACTATTTACTGTCACTAAAAAATCAACCAAATGTCATTGATTAAATTGAAAATTCTATGAATGTAAAATGATAAGTTCAACGAGATTGGATACTGAATGAATACTACAGGTAGTTAGAATCAAAATTATATATTATACTATCAGATACGCAAATTCAACAAAATTATTATTCCCAAAAAATACCATAAAAGAACAACAGTCGTAATCTCTACAAAAACTTAAAATTAGAATACAACTATGCTAGAATTTAACCTAATTAATTATTATTATCAAACGTTCAACTTGTGTAATGTACACTTGACGTGTATCAATGTCAAATAACGAAATTTCTGCTCAAATTGTCTATTCACTTGATGTTGAAACTGATATATGTATCGATAATTTTGGTATATTTCAAAATATCTTATATAGATGCATCTAAATTTTCAACTGTATTTAAAAAGGCCTGATATTTCTCGAGAAATAAATTTAAAAAAACTGGATTGGACTCACCAAATGGATCAGGAAAACTCGTTCTTATTCTAAACGTATTTAGAATTCTGCAAACTTTCTAAATATATACAATTAAGAAAACTGAAACCACATACACTTTTTACGATGCAATTCTTAACCGAATTATAAACGCACTGGCTTTATCATATGGGTTATTTATCTGATTGTATGATATACAATTTATACAATCTACCAAAAAAATTGAGACAACTCTAATTCTGATGTTGTCTCTTCAAAGGGTAAAAAACTACTGACTCAATTTTAATAAAATAAATAATCCTCCTTTCCGTTGGTTACCGATTTTTCTTGTTTTTTTAAAAAAAATTACTAATCTATGATTTTCAATAACCAAGTGAGATTTTGAAATTCTTTTATTACATTTGTAATGTTGCTAGCAGAGACCTCTATATTTTGCAATTTCAAATATTTTCTCCAAATCATATTATGTTCTATCTATCATTAGATATATTCTACACAAATGTCATGTTTGATATTTCTACTGAATCTTTCAAAATTTAATAATTTACATATAGTACAGTGTGTATCGAAAGTATGGCAGCCAAAATTAAATAAATTTCCTTATGTTTTACTTATTCTTCCTGAATAATAGATACATTTTTAATGTTTATTTATTTATAACTATTTCAAGAACTAGAAGACTAGTTCAATATATATATATATATATATATATATATATATATATATATATACTGATATGTTAGGTGTGTAATTTTAATGTTTCAAGACAAATATACTTTCCCTAATTTGCCCTACGTTGGGCCGACATGTTATTGTGGATAGAATTGGGAGAGAGAATATTTAAAAAGTTTAAATACTATGAATTATTATTTTTAGTTTAGTTGAGTTGATATTTAATTTTTATTTGCCCGGTATATTTTAAAATTTAAGATTTATTTGTAAAATAATCATTTCTTTGCATGAGAAACTCTCTAATCTCAGAGTAGGGTTCAGATGTAGAAAAACAAAAAAAAATTTCAATTTCTAATATGAGCGCCGAAATTCAATTAATATTCCTATCTTTCAATAAAAATTCTGTTAATCAAAATATACTTGTTTTATTATTGTTTCCAAAGAAATTCTAAAGACGGTCCTGTGTTTAATGCTGAACCTCTCCACGGTTCATAGATGTCAGTTTAAAGCTACCAAATGTTTAAACTAGATGGAGCAATCACCATAGATAAATGAAAAATCTCAAGAAAATAATTTCACAATGTTCTTCAAATAGAAAAACGTTAATTAATGCTATAGGAAAAAATACATTATTCTTTTACATGACATAAATTAATGAAAACCTATTATCTATTATGATCATTCATTCAAATAAAGTCATCCACTCAAATGAAGTACAATTTCTATATCTAATTCAAAATAGGCAACTTTAACACAAATCTTATAATACGAAATCCGTTATATAAACGTCTATGATAGGAAAATGGCGGAAGATAAAACTCATAAGCGTCTGTTTAACATCAAAGTTCAGTTCTTTGCACTAAATGGGTAAGTTTACTCTAACTTCTTTTTATATAATTAAATAGTTTTAAATACCTTTTTTCACTGTATAGTTCAATTAATGCACATCAATAAATGTTTCTTATTTTGTTTTAGGTTACCTCTTGGAAAATACCATACCATTTGTCCAGCTTGCATAATATCCAGAAACAGTGCTATACTTCGTCCACATCAATACATTTTAATCAAATCATATAATCCAAAACTTTCTAAAAGGTATGGTGGAGACACCGTTCCACCATACAATATTTTACTTAATTACATCAATAAATTTTATGGTTAGTATTCAAATATAATTACCAATCTCCTATAATGTGTACTTCTGCTTGCTTAAATATATTACTCTAGCTTTTAAGTATAATGTATTTCTTTCTTTGATTTAGAATGCCAAATTATTGTTTTTTTTTAAAATTTCAAAATTTTTCTCCAAAAGATGTTGTTTCTTCAAAATTTCTACCCAAAAAAGAAAAGTACTTAGTCAATAGACTGTATAATCAACAAACTGTTCCCATTCAAATTTTTTTATTGTTAGCAACCTACTTGTCGCTGATAAATATATCTTAAAAGCATTCCAATCAAAATTGGTTATCAAAATTCTCATTTGAAAGATTTCATTCCAAATGGTGGATTGTCCATCCATCATTTTAAAACATTCTGTTTTGAGCCTCTTAAACGATTATAACTCATATATTTGTCCCTTAATTTGTATTTCAATAAATTTACTAAATGACAGTTCTTGTTTTCTAAATTATTTATTCAAAATGTCAAATCGTTCAACAAATGTCATATTCCATAGAGTTAATGTTTTTCATTTTACTTCTTACATTCATATATTTTAAATATTTATACAATCTTATTTAAAACTTCCTTCAAACCCTAATATTCACTTCTTTAAAACAAATCACAATATTAATTTACTTTGACAATAAGAACAAAGGGTTATTATTATTTCATTCATATGTAACAAACGTTTTAAAATTCTCTCTTTTAAATATGGAAGTTGTTTTTTTGTCACCTATATTCTTATAAAGCTTATTTTAATTCTTCTCTATAATCATACAGTTAGATCCTTTATATGCTTTCTCTATTGAATAGTAAATAGTACAGATTGTCTCCTTTTTAGATCACTTTTAAAAAAAAATTCAAATTCCAAAAATTTCAATTACTTGACATATGTAGTCTATTATTAATAATTCTGTATACAGGGTGTTGCAGGTTTCACTCTATGTTAACATCCCCTAAATTTTGCGTTTATCAAATTTTTATGTAAGGAAAAATTTTATGAATGCAAATTTTACTTCAAATATTTACAAAATTCCTTCTTTTATTTTTCTTAACTTCTTCATTAATTATTGTATTTGTATAAATCTTTTATATTAAAAACACCTTTCACTTCATTACTTTCTATGTATCTTAGAACATAACTATTTACTCCATTTTCATTTTCTACCACATATGGTCCCTCGAAAGGTGGTTTCAATTTTGCACATACATGTTTACTTCTATCTGATACCCTTACTAATAATACATTTCTTTTTATTTCAGGTCGCTGTTACAAAGATGATTCTGGAATCCTGTGTTGCAGTATCCTCTTCAATTAGTTCTTATTTATTTATAATACTATAAATTCTTAGTTTATTTTTAGTTTCAAGTTTCATTTATAAGTTTCATCCAAAGGAATTAGTTTAAAAATTCATGTTATAAATCCATTTCTGAAAATTCTTTAATGTTCGTTATGGGTCTTATTACTTCTACATTTCTTAGAGTCGCTTATCTCGGTACAATTTATTTATTTATATTGCTTGTGTTACATCTTTCTATAATACTGTCTTTAAACATATTTTGTATCTCTGAATCAACTTCTTTCCTATATTTATAAGGTATGGGATAAGTTCTTATTCTAAAATTTTCTATTCCTCTAACTTCTATCTTATGTACATAATTATTTGCCATTCTCATTTCCTTTTTAATCAATCCTTCATATTTCATTATTAAATTCTTCACTTTCTCTTCATATTCCTTATTTCCACACACTAATTCCAATTCCCCCATAATTATATTCCTTTCTATATTCCATAACTGCCTATTATCCTCTTCAATTTCCAATTCTTCCATATTTCCACTCCTTTTTATATTCCATAACTTCCTATTATCCTCTTCAATTGCCAATACTTCCATATTTCCATTCCTTTCTATATTCCATAACTTCTTATTATCCTCTTCAATATCTAATTCTTCCATATTTTCTTCTTCAAATTCAATCTTATTACCATTTAATTCTATCTCCATCTTTTCAAAATCAATTCTTGCTTTATACTTCGTTAATTCATCTATTCCTATAACTATGTCTGTTTCTAAATTATCCACTAGCAATAATTGCATCTCAACTTCTTTCCCATCCTTTAATTCAATATTTTGTATTATAGATCTGCTAACTTCACACAATTTCTTTCCATTTGCTCCTATTAATGTAGTTTTTGGTATCTTGACTAGCTTTTTTTCATAATTTTTAATATTTTCTTCTATTAGTTTTGTTTTTATTATGGACGCTTCCGAACCTGTATCTATTAATATTTTTACTTGTTTCCCATTCAATTTTCCTTTAATTTTTATTAATCCCGTTATTTCTTTTAATTCCAAATCTTCCCCAAATTTAATGTATTCCCTTGGATGTTCATATGTACAGATGATATTTCTTACATTTGGTATGTGCTCGATCCAAAATTTTGGTCGGGCTCTTGTTCAGTGATAATTTCTGGTTCTACCGATATCACTCTCTCTTCTCTTCTTTGGATATTGTTTACTCTTCTCTGTCCTCCATTTCCATTTCCTCTTTCTTCCTCCCTATAGTATTTTCTTTGTTCTCTATTTTCTTCTCGTTGTCGGTTGTCATATTGTCCATTTCTGTTATTTTGTTCTCTAAAGTTTTGTTCTCTATAATTATTATTATTATACCTAAAATTTCTATTATAATTGTTTTGATTGTTGAAATTTCTGTTATAATGGTTGTTATTTCCTGAATTATTGTTATAATTATTGTTTCTGTTGTATCCATTGTTATAATTTCTATTATTCATGTTATTTGTTCTATTATAATTTTGTTCATAATTATCTCTTCTATTATTTTGATTATTTGTATTATTATCATAATTATTATTATTGTTGTTATTATATTGATTGTTTCTATTAAAATTGTTATTATTGTTATTATGTTGATTATTTCTGTTAAAATTGTTATTATTATTATTTTTATTCTTGTTATAGTTGTTATTGTCCACTCTATTTCTCTCTAATCGTTGTAAGTAACTACCTAGTTGTTCTATGTTTTTAACATTCTGAATAGCGATTGTCTCAGTTATCTCACATTTAAAATGTCTAGATATAAACATTATTATTTCCTCCTCTGGTATGGGTGGGTCTAGGAATTTCGCATTCATGAATACTGTCATAGCATAATCATTCATGCTTTTTCCTCTTCCTGTCTCATATTTTCCTGAGTAGAGTTTTTCTCTTACTCTTGCTTGAGCACTATTTCCCCAGAAATATTTTATAAATTGCTCTTCGAAATCTTCAAAATTGTTGAAATCGTCTTCTTTACTTGTGTACCATACTAATGCATGATTATCTAAGTTTTCTCTTATCATTTCCTTTATGTCTTCTGTATTTTGCATGTTTTTGATTTTATTCTTTAAAATTTTTATGAATACCTTTGGGTGTATTTTCCTATTATCTCCTTCAAATTTGTGTTCCCCTCTGTTTCCAATGTAATTGTTTATTATCTTTGTTTCCATCACTCCATTTCTTACTCCTTGAAAATTCCTATCTTCTCTATGGTCATGTTTTTGCTGTAAATAAAATAATCTTTCTTCCATGTCTTCTAATTTTCATGTCATGTCCAGTGTTTCTTTTGATTGTTCTTCCTTGAAAATTCTACTTCCAGTTTGTTCAATTTTTCCTCTCATTACTTCAATTTCCTTTTGTATTTCCCTAATCTTCCTTTCTGTTTTCATTTCCTCTAGCTTTTGATTCTCTTTACATGCTTCTTCAACATTTTGTTGAAATTCAGTTAAAGTTTTGTCCCATTTTCCCTCTAGATTTCCCATTCTTTCTTGGGTGTCTTGAAATCCCATTTTGATTTCCTTAACTTCTCTTTGAATTTCTCCTTTAAAATCCTTTTCCTTCTCCTCTATTTCCTTGAGTCTGTTGATCTGCAAATTTTCTATTTCCATGATCCTTCCAATCACCTCTCCTCTTATTTCTTGTTTAGTGGATTCTAATTTATTTTCCATGTATATGTTTGATTCCTCCAATTTCTTCTCAACATGTCCCAATTTTTCTTCCATCAATTTTATTATTAGGTCCTTAGTTTGTTTTATTTCTTCCTTATTCTGGTCCATCTTTATATTCATTTCTTGTTTTAATTCTTCCTTATTTTTATTCATATCCTCCCTAATATTATTTATTTCTCGATTTAGATTTCCACTCATATTATCATTTTGTTTATTCATTTCTCCCTTAATATCATCCTTCATACTGTTCATATTTCCCTGCATATCTCTCCTCATATCTTCATTATTTTGATCCATTCTTTTCATCATCATTTGGAGCATACTCATCACGTCCATATCCTCTTTTGATTTTTGTTTGACCTCTTGTCCTGTTTCTTCTGATAATGGCACATCTTCTTCTTCCTGACCTTGTTCTGTAATGTCTTCATCCGAATGTTCTCTCCCCTGTTCCAAGTATTGTACCTGAAAATCTCCTCTGCCATTGCTCCTTTCTTCTCTTTCTTCTTCAGACCTACTTTCAACTCCTACCTGCTTTCCGTCCCTTAATGTCATTTTCCGTTCCATTTTATGTATTTAATCTCTTTTCAATACAGTCAAAAAAATTATTTCAATGCTTTTTTATAATTATTTACAAAATTTCTATATTAGCCCCACGTTGCGGTGACAAGTTATTGTGATTTGTTAGGTGTGTAATTTTAATGTTTCAAGACAAATATACTTTCCCTAATTTGCCCTACGTTGGGCCGACATGTTATTGTGGATAGAATTGGGAGAGAGAATATTTAAAAAGTTTAAATACTATGAATTATTATTTTTAGTTTAGTTGAGTTGATATTTAATTTTTATTTGCCCGGTATATTTTAAAATTTAAGATTTATTTGTAAAATAATTATTTCTTTGCTTGAGAAACTCTCTAATCTCAGAGTAGGGTTCAGATGTAGAAAAACAAAAAAAAATTCAATTTCTAATATGAGCGCCGAAATTCAATTAATATTCCTATCTTTCAATACAAATTTTGTTTATCAAAATATACTTGTTTTATTATTGTTTCCAAAGAAATTCTAAAGACGGTCCTGTGTTTAATGCTGAACCTCTCCACGGTTCATAGATGTCAGTTTAAAGCTACCAAATGTTTAAACTAGATGGAGCAATCACCATAGATAAATGAAAAATCTCAAGAAAATAATTTCACAATGTTCTTCGAATAGAAAAACGTTATTTAATGCTATAGGAAAAAATACATTATTCTTTTACATGACATAAATTAATGAAAACCTATTATCTATTATGATCATTCATTCAAATAAAGTCATCCACTCAAATGAAGTACAATTTCTATATCTAATTCAAAATAGGCAACTTTAACACAAATCTTATAATACGAAATCCGTTATATAAACGTCTATGATAGGAAAATGGCGGAAGATAAAACTCATAAGCGTCTGTTTAACATCAAAGTTCAGTTCTTTGCACTAAATGGGTAAGTTTACTCTAACTTCTTTTTATATAATTAAATAGTTTTAAATACCTTTTTTCACTGTATAGTTCAATTAATGCACATCAATAAATGTTTCTTATTTTGTTTTAGGTTACCTCTTGGAAAATACCATACCATTTGTCCAGCTTGCATAATATCCAGAAACAGTGCTATACTTCGTCCACATCAATACATTTTAATCAAATCATATAATCCAAAGCTTTCTAAAAGGTATGGTGGAGACACCGTTCCACCATACAATATTTTACTTAATTACATCTATAAATTTTATGGTTAGTATTCAAATATAATTACCAATCTCCTATAATGTGTACTTCTGCTTGCTTAAATATATTACTCTAGCTTTTAAGTATATTGTATTTCTTTCTTTGATTTAGAATGCCAAATTATTGTTTTTTTTTAAAATTTCAAAATTTTTCTCCAAAAGATGTTGCTTCTTCAAAATTTCTACCCAAAAAAGAAAAGTACTTAGTCAATAGACTGTATAATCAACAAACTGTTCCCATTCAATTTTTTTTATTGTTAGCAACCTACTTGTCGCTGATAAATATATCTTAAAAGCATTCCACCAATCAAAATTGGTTATCAAAATTCTGATTTGAAAGATTTCATTCCAAATGGTGGATTGTCCATCCATCATTTTAAAACATTCTGTTTTGAGCCTCTTAAACGATTATAACTCATATATTTGTCCCTTAATTTGTATTTCAATAAATTTACTAAATGACAGTTCTTGTTTTCTAAATTATTTATTCAAAATGTCAAATCGTTCAACAAATGTCATATTCCATAGAGTTAATGTTTTTCATTTTACTTCTTACATTCATATATTTTAAATACTTATACAATCTTATTTAAAACTTCCTTCAAACCCTAATATTCACTTCTTTAAAACAAATCACAATATTAATTTACTTTGACAATAAGAACAAAGGGTTATTATTATTTCATTCATATGTAACAAACGTTTTAAAATTCTCTCTTTTAAATATGGAAGTTGTTTTTATGTCACCTATATTCTTATAAAGCTTATTTTAATTCTTCTCTATAATCATACAGTTAGATCCTTTATATGCTTTCTCTATTGAATAGTAAATAGTACAGATTGTCTCCTTTTTAGATCACTTTTAAAAAAAAATTCAAATTCCAAAAATTTTAATTACTTGACATATGTAGTCTATTATTAATAATTCTGTATACAGGGTGTTGCAGGTTTCACTCTATGTTAATATATATATATATATATATATATAACCTTTGGAACGGAGGGTGACTTTGGCATCTAGGAACACCAAAACGAAAAACTGCATTGAAATTTTTCCGAAGTCGCGTCATGCTACTCTCTACAATAGCCCTATTTCATTCTGAAATAAGCCTAAAAGAACCAAAGCTTAACATAAGGAATCAGCTCAGCAAGGGAATTCCGCAAATTAAAAATAGGAGGTGTTTAATTTAAAAACAACTGTTGCCGACATCCTCACTCAACGTTTATTCACCTTGTATGCTTTATTATTCTTCTAAGAAATGGTAAATTAAAATCAAAAATCGACTCTCTTCAAATATAACCATTATGGCCTCTAAAAGTATTCTCATATAAAAAAATTATGCACATAAAACAGTAATATTATAATAATACTCGCCTAAAAAAGGTCTTTGCTTGGTATGTTACCTTGCAACAACCTTGATAACCTTGAGAGAAAGTTCAAATCATCATATTGTTTAATACAGTTTTACAATTTTGAAATATCACTTTCCTTTACTAATCCTTGAGATACCTATGTTCTTCAATAACCTGTCATTAAAGCCATGTAACTTAAGTAACAAAAAAAACGTTGGTCAATGCATCCGGGAGCAAATACCGTACAGGAGCCATTACGAAATGAAGAAATTATTAAAATATTTTTGATGTACCATTAATTCAGACAGGATGGTTTGTATTTACAGGGAAGTTGCTATATACCGGGTGTGCCAGGTTGCCAGGCGCACCCTTTGGTATAACTTGATTATTTCAAATAATGAAAACACGTGATTTACTACAATATTTTTATTTCACCTTATGTATATTCTACCTATGTAATATATATATACATATAAGGGAAGTATTGTAATGGAATGATTTTGACTGGAATTAAATTTTGAAAGAACTATGTTCACATATTCCTGAAATGTTGCAAGTACTTCATATTTATTTTTAATTAAGTAAGTGCACTTTAAAGCCCGAAAAATCTTTCATAAAAGTCAAAAAACGTTTATAACTATCGAAAGTTGTTGGGCTCATTGGTCCACATACATCTGTCTGTACAAACTCAAGTAATCTTGTACTTTTAGTTCTTGTCCCAAAAGGTAATCTTGACACCTTTCCCATAATGAATGGTTCACAGAAATTTATTTTAGTAAAATTTATATCTTTACCAATACCTTCAACCAAATTATTCTTTATTAGCATTTTTAGACTTTCAAAATTAATATGGGTAAGTCTTCTATGCCATGTCATAAGTTGATTATTTACAATTTCAACTTTCTGACAGTATATACATAAAACTAATTTCATACAAATTAGTTTTCTGACTCAATTCCAATAAATTATTTTTATTATATAGTTCTACAACACCATTTTCAAAAACAATCTTAATTCCTTCATCTTCTAGTCTTTTAACGGACAATACATTTTTCCATAATGTAGGTACATACAGTACATTTTTAATTATGCATTTTATTTCTTTATTACCATCTACTGAGAATGCTTCAATATTTCCAATAACTACTGCTTGTATGAAATTTTCATTCTTTGCAATAGCAATTTTAATAGGGTTTTCTAAAAATATAATGTCAGAAAAATATTTTTTATGATTTATCATATGATCAGTACAACCACTGTCTATATAGAATAATACATTTTTATCATTACCTTCAATTTCATTTTGTATGCAATTTACTTCACCCATAAAGCTTATAGTTTGATCATTATTTTCGACTGTACTATCACCTTGTTCATTAAAAATTGCACTTCTGGTATTTCCTCCTCTTCCTTGATATCTACCTCGTGCTTGGAAACTTCACTTTTGAAAACCTCCTCTTATAGGGGAACCTCTCGATTGAAATCCTCCTCTTTGATTCTGTTGATTGTTCCACCCTTGATTCTGTTGTCTTTCACCTTGATGATTATTCAAATTTAAATTTACTCTGTATGGCCTTTGAACCACTAACTTTAACTAAATCGTTATCATTTTAGAGGCTAACTTCACGAAAGTGCCAATAAATTAATGTCAAATATCTCGAAAATCAAGATAGCACTAATGAAAATTATTGAAGCACTAAAGAGCACTAAAGAATGACACTAAATTTAATCGAATCGTAAATACGTTGGGGGTTAACCTCAAAAAAAGAGCATGCAATATCTGTAAAGCCAATAAACCACATGCGAAAATTATTGAAGCACTAAAGTGCACTAACGAATGACACTCATTTGGAATTACACGTAAACTCTTTGGGGACTGACCTAGAAAATATCTCGAAAACCAACAAAGCACTAACGAAAATAATTGAAGCACTAAAGTGCAGTATAGTCGAAGGAATGAAGCACTAAAAAGGCCAAATATAGGAAATCTTTTAGGATAGGACGGATCGGAATGCGGTTTTTTGCATTCGCATCCAAAAATTATTTATATCATTCCTACCTACTTTCTACCTATTATAAACCGGAAGTTGCATTGCTGCAGCCAAAAATGCATTCAAAAAATGCATTCTTTGAGAGGCCTTTTGGCAAATTTAATAACTTTGTAAAAAATAAGGGTCAGAATTGGCCCAAGTCGAGTACCCACGGGTTTTTGAGGTCGCTGATCACGATTATGATGTTCAAATTGCCCCGCCGAACACCTGGAGCTCAGGAACGCCATCTCTGTGGGACTATCCCGAAATTCATGCGAGGAAGGCGAGAGACTCGACACCCGGGGATTTTTTGGGTCGCTGAACTCAAATATGGCACCGGCGAATACCTCACGGACACCTGGTGCGCCCTGAACGTCATCCCCGAGGTTTTTCCAGAGACAATACGAACCGAAAATCGTACATTGACGTCGGTCTCTAAAACATCAGTTTTAGTTGACATCGATGGGAATGACATCGATGTCAGGTTAGGGCGCACCAGGTGCCCGGGGGGTGTTCGCCGATGGCATATTTGAATTCAGCGACCCAAAAAAACCCGGGCGCCGAGTTTCTCTCCTTCCTCGCATGAATTTTGGGATAGTCCCACGGAGATGAAGTTCGTCGGCGTCCCGAACTCCAGGTGTTCGGCGGGGCAATTTGAACATCATAATCGTGATCAGCGACCTCAAAAACCCCTAGGTACCCGACTTGGGTCAATTCTGACTCTTATTTACAAAGTTATTAAATTTGTCAAAAGGCCTCTCAAAAAAAGCATTCTTGGCTCCAGCAATGCAACTTCCTGGCAAGCAAAAGGCACAGTGAATGTAATGTGACGGTAGAGAATAATTGAAGATTTGTTGAGAATTAGCGAACAACAATTACAGAAAGTGATAACATACAAAAGATAAAACAACCAGGAATAGAAAGACGTAAGTAAACTTGCATGAATTATAATTCTGAAAACAAAATACAAATAAATTGGGAAACAAATGAGCAATATCGAAAGTTATCAATTATAACAAGAAATAAATTATACATACAAAAACTGGTAACACGGAATACGATAAGAAATTTTATACACTCAGAAAAGCAATAGTACAGGAGCGTAATAAACAGAAATTATTCAAAAGAAGAAAAGGAATCAGTCACGGTAAAAAGTAAGCTCGCATACGGGTTAAGGGTGAACTTAGTAGCTCTGTAACAAAAACTGTTTGCGAGACACTTGAAATCCGGTGCTGAAAAAGAAAGAATGGGGGAGATGGATGAAATAAGAAGAATGTTTGAATGCTTGACTGATGAAATGACAACCATCCAAAACAAACTAGAAAATAATATGGAAGAAGTAAGAGCTGAAAGAGGAAAATAATTGGCTGAAACAAATGATAAAAACACAAGAAAGAAGAATCGACATGATGGAATGAGAGACAAAAAGAAACAATATAATTATACAGGGAATAGAAGATAGTGAAGAGGACCGATCTGGAGAGACAAAAATGAAAATCGAAGAAATTTTAAACGAAGCAGGAATAGAAGTGAACTTAAAAAACGAAGTAAACGATCTACGAAGATTAGGAGAATTCAATAGTAGAACTAAGAGACCAATTATTATAAAGCTCAACCAATGGGAAAGAAGCAGGAAATAATGAAAAAAAAAGAAAAACCTAAAAGGTACAAACATTTGGCTAAATGATGATTTGCCAAAAAGAGTACAGGAAGACCGGAAATACATGATGCAGTTTATGAAAAGAGCAAGGGAAAATGGAAGTAGAGCATACTTTAAATATGATAAATTGATAATAGATGGAAATGTTCATGACAAGTATAGTTTCCAGGAAGGCCAAGAAAAGATAGAAAAGGCAGAGACAAATAAGCCTAAAAGGAAAGTAAACGTAAGATCACCGGAGGCAGGAGAAAGCGAGGAGAAAATAACCAAAATACTTAGAAGAGAAGAAAAAAACTAGAAGAGGAACAACTGGAAGAAGAATATGGAGACGAAAGAGGCAATGAAGAGGAACACAAAAATAGAGAACAGAAGGAAGATAGGATTAGTTTTAGAATTAGAAGTAACTTTAAGATTAGTAATAGTAAATTAATGATAACAAATTGTAGTAAAGGGATAAATGTAGATAATAGGATTAGGATAGATAAAGGAAATAACAAAGAAGAAGATAATATAAGTACAAATGAAAAAGGTAGGGAGATATATAATAATAATAATTATTGACTGTCTCGACCCTTACTTCGTGAAATATGCTCATATTAGTGTTTTTAAATGAAACTCAAGGTCTCTAGTTAATTCCACAATATAATACAAGTTATTGATAATTCTAAAAAAATGACAATTGTTTCGATAAATCAATATCATCGTCAGAATGACAGAAGTTACATTTCATTTTATGCCTACCTTATGTTTAGTAGTTATATTTTTGGCTAGACCAAGAAGTAACCTAACTTGTGATTGGCTTAATATATGTTTATAGAAAAAAGAAGATGTGATATTACAAATATTGAAGCTTAGATATTATTAGCCCTATGGTGATATCCTGGATATCATTTTTCCAATTAGGATCAGTATAACTGTGCAATGATATAGAAAACCAGGAAAACTATATCTGCTGATCTTTACCATTATCACTTAAGAAGACAGTTTATTAGTGGAGAATTCCCTAGATTTAACTGTTCATTGACAACTTCATATTGTGGGTTTCTTAAATGTCTTCTAATTTCCAGTTCTTCAAGGAAATCCAGTTCTTGTTTCTTTTCACAAATATGCAGCACTTCTAGTTCTGTGTTAGGTGTCAATGAATGATTGGTGTCAAGTAGATGTACATGTTTTGCGTAGTGGGATTTATCTGGTTGTTTTAATCTGTAAGCTCGTAAGTGCTCACTGTATCGTATTTCAATTCTAACCACCCTGTCTCACACAGACTAGCAGAATATAATTCAATGATACATAGAGCTATTTCAGTTCCTATGAACAAATGTAATTTTGATAGAGAGATTAATACAATTAGACAAATAGCAACATCTAACGGTTATCCATTAGATATGATAAATAAACTAATTAGTAAAAAAGAGAAAAAAGTGGCATTACAACTAATATATCCTAAACAAGCTGATGAAACTAAAACTGATAAAACCATCACATATGCAGGAAATATTTCTAATAATATTTCAAAGATAATATCTTCAGCAACGAATGCAACAATTTCTTTTAAAACAGAAAGTAACGTTAGTACAAAATTGTTAAGTGTAAAAACAAAAATACCACTATTAAAGAAGTCAGGTATATATAAACTCAAATGTCCAGAATGTAATGCTGTCTATTTGGGTCAGACCCTTAGGAATTTTGAAATACGATATAGTGAGCACTTACGAGCTTACAGATTAAAACAACCAGATAAATCCCACTACGCAAAACATCTACTTGACACCAATCATTCATTGACACCTAACACAGAACTAGAAGTGCTGCATATTTGTGAGAAGAAACAAGAACTGGATTTCCTTGAAGAACTGGAAATTAGAAGACATTTAAGAAACCCACAATATGAAGTTGTCAATGAACAGTTAAATCTAGGGAATTCTCCACTAATAAACTGTCTTCTTAAGTGATAATTGTAAAGATCAGCAGATATAGTTTTCCTGGTTTTCTATATCATTGCACAGTTATACTGATCTTAATTGGAAAAATGATATCCAGGATATCACCATAGGGCTAATAATATCTAAGCTTCAATATTTGTAATATCACATCTTCTTCTTTTTTCTATAAACATACATTAAGCCAATCACAAGTTAGGTTACTTCTTGGTCTAGCCAAAAATATAACTACTAAACATCAGGTAGGCATAAAATGAAATGTAACTTCTGTCATTCTGACGATGATATTGATTTATCGAAACAATTGTCAATTTTTTAGAATTTTCAATAACTTGTATTATATTGTGGAATTAACTAGAGACCTTGAGTTTCATTTAAAAACACTAATAATAATTATAATTATATGTTTGAAAAAAGGTAGGGAAAACGCTAATGATAAATCGGGCGATAAAAAAAGTAAATATCGATCAAAAAGGGGAAAGAAAAAAAGGTACGTAGGACAAAAGAAATTGAAATAAGTACTTGGAACGTGACAATGCAAGAACCAGGAAATATGGAGGAAATTGCATGGGAATTGGAAAATATGATAATGATGTAGCAGCGCTGCAGGAAATAAGATGGAGTGGGAAGGGAAGTATTGAAAAAAGGAAATATCAATTATTTTACTCGGGAAGAGAACAGCAAGGACAATATGGAGTAGCATTTATAGTGAGAGAAAAAATAAAAGGAAATGTAATGGAGTTTAGACCAATCGATGAGAGAATGGCCTATATAAGAATTGAGGCGAGACCCTTCAATATATCAATAATAAATGTTTATGCACCCACAGAGGTGGCAGAAGATGACGAAAAGGAGGTCTTCTATGAAAAGGTAGAAGAAAAAATATTAAAAATACCAAAACAAGACACGATTGGGTAACTTGAACGCGCAAATTGGAAAAGAAGAATATTACAGACAGATAAGCGGTATACACACATTACATGAAAAAACAAACAACAATGGACACAGAATTTGTAATCTAGCAGTAAAAATGAATATGATTATTTGCAGTACGATGTTCCACACCAAATGGCATAAAGTTACGTGGTGATCTACCTGATTGCAAAACATATACACAAATTGATCACATATTGATAACAAAAAGAAAACGGTCGACAATGAAAGATGTCAGAACATATAGAGGGGCGTGTGCTGATACGGATCATTACATGGTTGCAGGCACTATGCTACAAAAGATAAAGATTAAAAATAAAATATGCAACAAAAAATGGGACATAAGACAACTACAACAGACAGAAACACAAAACGAGTACAGAGATAGTATAGAAGAACAATTCATTAATGAGGCAGAACAAATTAGTGGAATTCAAGCAGGATGGAAAAGGATAGAAAAATGTATAAATACAGCTGCAAACAAAAAAATAGGAACGGTGGTAAACAGAGAGCAGAAGGAATGGCTCGATGAAAATGCAAAGAAATGATTGAAATGAAAAAAGAAGCATGGGTAAAATGGATAAGGACGAACAGAAATGAAGAAAGAGAAACTTATAAAAAACTAAGAAAAGAAACAAAGAAAATAATAAAATAAGAGAAAAACAATTGAAAACAGAATTAGTGAAATAGAAAGGGCAAGTTATGCAAGGAACACAAAAGCTTTTTATCAAAAAATAAATACACAGACCCGAACATATAAAAACAAAGTAATAAAAAACAAAGAGGGAAGAACAGTTAATGAAGATACGGAATATAAAGAGACATGGATGGAATACTTTAGGGAATTACTAACAGAAACAGAAGTAAGAGAGGAGGTTGATATAGAAGCAAAGAACAAACAAGATGTAATCGAGAGCCCAACGAAGGAAGAAATTAGAGAGATAATTAACAGGAGTAAGAACGGAAAAGCGCCAGGAAGCGACGGAATCAACATGGAACTTATCAAATACGCAGGGACTAAACTGTTAGAAAAATTATACCAATTGATATATAAAATATGGGAAGAAGAAGAGATGCCAGAGGAATGGAAGGTGGGACAAATAGTAACAATACACAAGAAGGAAGACCAACAAGTTTGCGAAAACTTCAAAGGAATTACGCTACTAAATACAGCATATAAGATAACAACAACAATCATAAAAAGAAGACTGCATGACGCAGGTTACAGAGGTGGAGAATATCAGTACGGATTTACAAAGGGAAGGTCAACTACAGATGCGATACATATACTGAAACACATTTCGGAAAAGTCCAACGAATATAACATAGACGTTGAGATACTATTCATTGACTTCCAAAGAGCATTTGACTCAATAGAAAGGAATCAATTACTAAAAGCACTGAATGAAATGGGAGTGAATAATAAACTGATAAGATTAATAAAAATGACACTAGACCAAAGCGTAGCAGAAGTAATAACACAAAGAGGGAAAATAGAGAAGTTTACATATAATAAAGGAGTCAAGCAAGGAGACTCTCTGTCGGCAACACTATTCAATTTGGCACTAGAATATACGTTGAAAAAATATGTAAAGGAAATTTAAGGACCAGAGGAGGACAAATAATAGCATATTCCGATGATGTAGCACTAGTGACTAAAAACAGAATGGTAATGGAAGAAATGTTGGAGGAGATAATAAAGGAGGGAAAGAAAATTGGACTGGTGATAAATACACATAAAACCAAATTATTAAGACTCAAAAAGAATTGTGAGTACAAAAATGTGAAAAAAATAGGTGAAGAATATAGAAGAAGAACAAATATGGAACTATATCAAGAGATACAAAAAGACATAGTAAGAAAAATGAAGGAACAAAGATTAAAATGGTTGGGACACATATGGAGAGCAGGTAAGAGAGCAATAATATACTCAATGGTAGAGTGGAATCCCTTAAATAAGAGAAGAAGGGGAATACAAAGGATAACTTGGTTGCAGGAGGTAGTAGGTGATCTCAAGACTATGGGAATTAGATACTGGGAAGAGAAAACGCAGGACAGGAGGCAATGGCTACATATAGTAGAAACAATATGAAAAAGTAAATGTGGTCTGATCCACCCTTAAAAAAGGATCTAGAAAGCTCGTAAGAGCGGCGCTATTCCCACGGGAGTGTTAAGCCACTATATATATAATGCAACTTCCGGTTTCTAATAGGTAGAAAGTAGGTAGGAATGGTATAAATAATTTTTGGAAGCGAATGCAAAAAACCGCATTCCGATCCATCCTATCCTAAAAGATTTCCTAACATAATACTTCATTGCCTCGACTACTAACAAATGGCAAGAATTTGAAATTAATCCTAAACACTTTGGGGGGCTGACCATGAAATAAATTAATATTCAATATCTATCAAACCACGGAAGCACTAACGAAAATTATAGAAGCACTAACGATGCACTAACCGATGCCACTAAATTTAGTAAAATCGAGAAAACTTCTCCACGGACCTGTAACGCACGCCTTTTGAGAAAAAGTTATACAAGAAAGTAGTTTTTTTTGCTGTTAAAAACGATCAAAGTTTGCTGGTAAATAACATACAGAGGTGTAAATAGTATCTTGAAATTCTTAATTTTTTTTCATCAAACATATTTTTGTTGTTGTAATGAATATCATTATCTATCAATTGCTAGCAATTTATTGAATTGAATAGTTTAAACCGGTAATTGTCATGTCAAGGGTTACCAACCTTGAGATACAGCATGTAACATTTAGAGAAATTTTCTTTACAACAATTAAAGTGAAAGCAGGATGAATTTACGATTTCCATTACAATAGCCGACGCCTTCTTAATGAATGAATGGTTTATTATGTAATAAGAGATGTTATATCATATACAAGATAGATTACAATCAATAACAAATTGAAAATGTTGAAAGAAGGAAGCTACCAAACCGGAACAAAAATAATAATTTAAAAAAAATATCAATGTCACTTTTTTGGTTAATATTCTTAAATTTTGAAAGTCGGTTGAAGATGTTAA
The DNA here is from genome assembly GCA_963921935.1 of Galeruca laticollis. Lineage (NCBI taxonomy): Eukaryota > Metazoa > Arthropoda > Insecta > Coleoptera > Chrysomelidae > Galeruca > Galeruca laticollis. Next base: position 110,424,906 of record OY998178.1, on the reverse strand, counting down.
CAAAGTTCAACAGCTGTTTTTACAGGGCGATTTATTAAGAAAGTTTAATCTATATATGGACTTTTTGGAAATATATTCTTAATCAATTTGTTTTATCAAAAAATTAATCAAAACTCACTCTATTTATTTATGCAAATTTGACAAAATTATGTTTTTTCCGTATTTTGTTGTTTCTTAGATCTAATTTGCATATTAAGTATTCTGGCATTGTTAATCACGCGGATTTTCAAGAACTATTATACTCAATAGTGAAAGTGGCCTGAGCGGACAGTTACGGATGATGTAGCTCAAGGTATCTCATCATTATGGAACTACATTTATATAAGAATTCGGTTTTTTGTCTTAAAAAGTCAAAACATTAATCGATTAAAAAACATTAACCGATTAATTATTATTTTCCACGGATTTGTCCTATTTGATCACTAAGCAAGTCTACATTACCTATACATTGGCGTTCAAAAAAAATTTATTTACTTTTTGGACACAAAAAAAGCAAAGTAGAAAAAATAATATAAATAACTTGTTTCATAAAGCCTTCCATCGCACATGCCTTATGAAATTTGTTCTTTAATATACGGTTGTGTGTTCACATTGTAAATTTATCTAACTCATCTTAGAACAATTTGCATCAACATAAAATAAATTAAAATTTTAAATTAAAATATTTAGTATAAACTATAAACACTAAGAGAAAAGTTTTGAATTTAATAAGAATATTGTTTTTGATGTCTAAAAAAGTCTCTTAATTATTTATAAACAAAAAATATTGCTAAAAGGGTGTAAAACACTAAACCACGCTATTAACCCCACGTATTAAACAAACAATTTTATCACAACTACAGTAGTTTCGACTTGATAGTTAGGTAGGGCTGCGATCTTAATCTCGGATTCCTATACCGTGAGCACGTAAAGATTGGAACAAGCTCACCAAAATTAGGCCCCCAAAAACCTTTTTTTTTAAATTACTTAATACTTTTTTTTCAAAATCGTTAGTTTTTCCTTTGTTCTTGATTGTTCGCGATAAACAATGTTCTTAATTTATTTATTTAAAAAAATTAATTAAAAAAACGCCCTCAAATTTGCCCCCTTTATTGCAATTTTTAATATTTTTTTGTCGCCGTTGAATAGTAAATATCCATTTATGATTGTGCGTATTAGTAGCGTTTATTGTTGCTTTAAACTGCCTGTTTCTAGTTTAATTATCAATTTTATTAGCAAAATACTTTTATTTAGAGTATGTGTATAGAGCATGCGTCTAGTTTGCGGTTTAAATCGAGGTTTCTAATAGTGTTGCCTACAAGACGAGACTCTTGTGTTGTCTCGCAAAAAAGGTGGAAACTCTTGTCTCGCAATAAAAGTCTCGTCTCGCGTCCTGTCTCGAAAATTTTTTATGTTTCCTATCTAAATAAAATACACAAATAAAATCAGTTCCAATTTTAATTTTAATGAACAAAAACATAATAATCTAACGAGATAAATAGAAAGAAAAACGAAAATCGATTATAGATACATGATATACAAAAAAGAATAGAATGACTTCTAATTTTCATTTCAACGAACAAAACAAAGTACCAAGAAAAAAATCTACTATGACATAATTTGAAAAGTAATTTTTGTGAATTATGTTATGAAATGTTACGAAGAAAATATTATTGTTAAAATGTTATTATATAGTAGAGTGCTGTTTTTATAATATTTACAAATGATTTTTAATGTGATTTCTGCGGAAATATTTTTTTGCCGTGCCTTTCAGTTCGCACTGGGGAAAAATTTATTTTTGCAATTTTGTTTATTATAATCTTATTGCTAATTGTTTTGTTTGTGAAGTGGTAGGTTCTTCTTCTGTATTATCCGTAAGTGATTTTGATATGATATCTATATATCTTCTGGTGATCTTTGCTAATACCGGAAGAAACTTTATTTTTACAGTTTTATTCATTACAATCTAGGTTATTTAATATGGTTACAACCCACGCCCAGGTTCACCCTTCTGTGGGAATTCTATATTTATTTATTGTTAATAAAAATCATTGTATAATTCAAATTGAATGATGAATAAATATTATTATTATTATTATTATTATTATTATTATTATTATTATTATTATTATTATTATTATTATTATTATAGATTAGGATCTGGCACAGTGGCCACGCAGGCACAGTAGCCACCTACCCACAGAATTTTTATTTATATAGACTGTGTTGCGCTATCTAGCGAATAAGGTAGTAATCAATTAATGACCTTGAATCCTTTCCTTGGGTGATTGTCTAACTTCAAAATTTAGATTGCGATGCAAACATATTTAGGGAAAGTATTTGTGTTACATTTTAATGTTTTCATCGAGAAAAAAAGTTAAACCCGTTTTTTGACATATTATTTTTGTGCGCCATTATCATAACTTTTTTTGTAAGCTTTTATTTAATTTGAAGGCGTGACTGTGTAGATCTCAAAAGGGGTGGCCACTGTACCTTCATAATAATTTTGCTCAAACTATGATCGTTGTTTTTAGAAATGCTACAAGATGCCACGTCGTAAACAAACAGATAAAATAAACGGTTTTAAGGATCAAAACTAACTCTTCCGCATCTGTGAGATGCCCTGAACAATATTCTATCATAAAATTGTTACTTGTATACACTTCGGGGGATGTATCGTGCTAACAAACCGAAATTTCTCCAAAAATAACAAAAAATTCAGTATATCTGGAATTATAGGACCCGCTGTACTCGCTCTAGCCAACTGATTATCAATAGGGTACATCTGTGAGACACCTTGAACAATAATCAATCATAAAATTGATCAATCGTATACTATCTGGAGGCTGTATTGTGTGAACAAACTGAAAATTCTCCAAAAATGACGAAAATTTGGTACTGCGAGTACCATAGCACCCGTTATACTGGCTTAACTGAGTTGAATATCAATAGGGCTCATCTTTGAGACGCTCTGAATAATATCCAATCATAAAATTGGTCACTTGTTGAACTCCGGAGACTGTATCGTGCTAAGAAACTGAAATTTCACAAAAAATTACAAAATGTCGTACTTCAAGTACCATAGCACCCGTTGTACTGGCTCTGGTGAACTGAAAATCAATAGGGATCATCTGTGACATGTCCTTAACAATATTCAATCATAAAATTGCTGACTTATTGCACTCCGGAGGCTGTATCGTGCTAACAAGACATGTAAGGAAAAGTGGCCGACGACAACGACGACGACATATACACACGATTTTTTTCTAAAAACTGTTTTTTCGTGTTGTTGTTGATGGAAACCGTAAAAATAACTTTTCTTGGGGTAAACCAATGCTTTTCTCGCATATAGAAAGGTTGGGCCGAAAAGTAATAATAGGTAAAACTTGTACTGAAACGCGTCTTAAAAGGAGCATTAAGGTTAGTACCAAATTATACTGTAAACCAAATATTTTCTATGGAAGAAGAAGAAATATTGAGCGAATACATCGAAACCATGGCAAAACTGCATCACGGCTTGAATCCTAAATGTGCAAGGAAGTTAGCGTATGATTTAGCATTGGCATATGGGAAAAAAATACCACCCTCGTGGATCAAAAATGAAACTGCAGGTAGATTGTAGCTTAAGCTTTTCTCAAACGGAGAAGGGAGTTATCCTTAACGTCGGCAGAAGCTACGTTGATAGGTAGAGCTATGAGCTTTAACAAGCCAGTCGTCCAAAGATGTTTTGATATTGTTTGCGAAATAAAAGTACAAATTAGGACCCGATCAAGTGTACAATATGGATGAAACGGGGCTTACAACTGTTTAACAAGCAGGAAAAGTCATTGCCAGGAATAGTCAATAACAAGTTGGCCAAATAATATCTAGTGAACGGGGAACTGTCACCATGGTAGGTTGTGTCAACGCGATTGGAGATAATATTCCTCCCCTTTTAATTTTTCTGTTTTTCACTTAAATTAATTTGATTTGTTACAGTTTAACTAGGTATGTACTACATAAAAGGCGGCCATTGATGCTGGCGCGGTCCTGCAAACTAGCCATAAGTTACAGCCTCTAGACGAGTGTTTACTATAACAAAGAGGAGGGAAAATTAAAAGATGCAAAGAAAATCTAGTTTAAACAAACATTTAGGTGTAAAAAGAAACCTTGGAGAGAGTTTAAAACCTTGTACCAAACCACAATAAACGTAAACTTTCTAAAAGCAGTTCCTCAAATGATGGGAGTATCGAACATTTAACAGATTCTGAGGACATTGATATTGCTCAGTCGGAAGAAGAAGATAATCATCTAATGAATGATCTGTCAACGATAACTGAAGAGTCTTTTATATTAGTCAAGTTTCCGACGCAAAAACAGCAAGCTACGTATATGGCTAGTTTTTTAATTAATCTTTGTATATTGTTCATTCAGATGAACCCTATAGTACAACAGGTGCTATAGTACTTTAAGTACGACATTTTTGTCATTTTTGGAGAAATTTCAGTTTGTAAGCACGATACAGCCTCCTGAATATACACAAGTTACCAATTTTATGATTGGATATTGTTCAGGGCGTCTCAAAGATGAGCCCTATTGAGATTCAGCTCACTAAAGCCAGTACAACGAGTGCTATGGTACTCGAGGTACAAATTTTTTTTTTCATTTTTGGAGAATTTTCAGTTTGTTAGCACGATACAGCCTCCACCAGCTCACCAGAGCTACTACAACGGGTGCTATGGTACTTGAAGTACCACATTTTTTGTCCTTCGGGTTAGTACGATACAGCTTCCGAAGTCTATACAAGTGGCCAATTTTATAATTGGATATTTTTCAAGATGTCTCACAGATGTACCCTATTGAATTTCAGCTGACTATAGCGAGTACAGCGGGTCCTATAAATCCAGATATACGGCATTTTTGGTTACTTCTGGAGAAATTTCGGTTTGTTAACACGATATATCCCCCGAAGTGTATACAAGTGACAATTTTATGATAGAATATCATTCAGGGCATCTTACAGATGCGGAAAAGTTAGTTTTAACCTTTAAAACCGTTTATTTTTAATTGTGTTACTTATTTCCAGCAAAAATATGTACATAAAGAATCAGTAAATCATATTTTATTAAGCTCGCTTCAATGATTTTGCGTACAATATTGTAAAAGTTTATTACATTAATTTTGCTGAGGGCGCCGCTGATAAGAGGATTTCCACTAGAGTGGAAATAATATTCAGTTTAGTACATTAACATCAACACAATAGTCAAGTTACATATTTTTCTACTGAAATGCGTTTCCGTATTTCCTACATACATGACAACAAGTTCTTTATTGAAACTTATATCACACACTTGCCGCTTTATTTTCAAAAGATGTAATTAATACGTTGATTCGAGGGCAACGGAAAATGTAATTAGTCGCTTTAACACACACAAATAGAAGATGGTTGTATATCGGTATTAGTAGAGGACAGTGTAATGTTCGTCGCTTTGATATCACCTTTGTTTATATATAACGCTACGCTTAGCGTTATATATAAACAAGGCTATTACCAGATATAAAGGACACGTTCCATATTCCATGCCATTTTCCACTATAAGAATTAGCGATTTAGCATAAGGGGAACTAAAACAAATTAAATCGGAAGAATAAAAATTTTATGCGTACTTATTAAAAAGGAAGTCAACTTAAAACAAATGATTGGCATGGGTTGATAATCGAGAATACGTTGAAATTATGTCGAAATATTAGGTGTTTTTTCACAATATTGGAGTCAACGTGTGAATGCGAAGGTACCTTTCGTTAAACTCTGTTTTTCATCAAAATCATTAAATACGCGTTAGTAAATGTCTATTGTTTTTCAAGTTTTATCATTGTTTATTATCAATTTTTCTTATAGTTGGCAAGTCGATTTATTTTAAATTTATATATCGACAACAAAATAAATAGACCAGTCCTTCTCGTTAAACTCATTTAACCCTTCCTTTTCCGATCATAAAAATGCTACAGTGCTACCATTCCCAAGCTTTTTGAAGTGCCATTGGACCAACTGCCGCATATATACCTACCACGCATAAAAAGTGCCTAAAGTCGCAAGATAATCATCATCATCATCACTTAGCGCTACAACCCTGGATAGGTCTTGGCTGACTGCACAACTTTATTCCAGGAGGTCCTGTCTTCCATCAACCTGTAATCGAGTGGGATGCTTATTTCTTAGAGTGTTCTTTTGCCTGTTGCAGTCTCTTTCCATATCAGTTTTACAAGTCTTCCGTCGTGTAGCCTCTGTACGTGGCCTGCCTATCTTAAACGCTGGGATTTAATCTCCTGGATAATATCGCTATTTCTGTATAGTTCTAATGCGATATCGATTGGTCATCGGATCGTGGTAGGGTCCAAATATGTTTCTGAGAACCTTACGTTCGAAGTATCTGAGTTTATCTTTGTTTGCTTTGGTCATTGTCCACGTTTCGCTACCATATGTTATTATGGGTCTGATGATAGTTTTATATATCTTGATTTTTGATACCCTTGTTAGACTATTTGATTTCATAAGGCTATTGAGTGCAAAAATACTGCGGGTTGCGGACTGGATTCTGCCTTTGATTTCTTCAGTGACGTCGTTGTCTGCTGTAAATGTGGCATCAAGGTATTTGAAGTGTTCTACTCTTTCTAAGTTGAAATTTTTTTTGTGACATTTTGTCCTAATCTATCTCTTCGTGCCGTTCTATTTACGCACATGTATTTCGTCTTTTCCTCATTAATTCTTAATCCTACTTCGCTTGTTGTTTTCTCTCTGAAAATATCCTTTATTGTTACGGCAGAATCCCCGATGATGTCGATGTCATCTGCGTATGCTAACAGCAATTTGGGACCTTTGGTTGTTAGCAGTTTAGTTTTTATCTCAGCTGTTCTCTAGGACGAGGTTGAACAGTGGTGGCGAGAGGGCATCACCTTGCTTTAGTCCGTTATCTATTCCAAAGCTGCTGGATAGGTTATTGTTTACCCGTACCTTTGATACTCCCCCCTCTATACAAATTTTGGTCATCTAGATCTGCTTTTTAGGCTTATTTCAGAATGAAATAGGGCTATTGTAGAGAGTAGCATGGCGCGACTTCGGAAAAATTTCAATGCAGTTTTTCGTTTTGGTGTTCCTAGATGCCAAAATCACCCTCCATTCCAAAAGTTATATATATATATATATATATATATATATATATATATATATATATTGAACCATATATCTTATATACGAAAGAGTATCAGCTGTTTGAAAATATTTTGCTTATTATTTTAAATGAATTGAAACCATGTACTTAAAAACACATCAAGAAGAAACACAATCATAAGTAAAAATGCATATAAAATCAGAATATATTAAATCATTTGTTTATAATAATTAAAAGAACAGCAATAAAATAAAGAAATTACCTTAATAATTGTCTTAAGTTAGAAAATGCTTAACAAGTATAATGGAGAACATGGAATCTGCCCAAATATAGATGTTTAGCTGTCATGAAGAAATCAGCTGTTTCACCTGAAATTAAACAAGTTTAGTTATGTAATTTAATAAGTAGTTAGTTGAAACAGTAATAATATAAATCAATTTCATATTTAGTAATAAGAAATAGATAAATTTATAATAGAAAAATATCAAGACATAAAGATAATTTATATGTCATAATGTATATAAAATTTTATGAAATTAATGAATATTAAATAATGATGGATTCAAAGAAATATTTGCTACTAGAGAACATAAATAGTATAAATAATCAGAGCAAAAGATCTTATAAAAGAATTTATGTTCATAAAAATAAATGTTATTTACAAATTATCATATGTATATGTCAAAACAAAATTAGACATTGCCATGTCGACATATAAAAGGAATTCCACTATCAGTAAAAGATTTGTTTTATTGAAATTATTTGAACAGTAAACGAAAACAGATACTTTTCGGGTGGAATTTACATTTATATAGGTTTTGAAAAAAAACTCCTAAAGTGTAGCAAGTGTAAAATAGTTCGACATCTACAGAAACAACGTGATTGGTGGAAAGTGACATGACAAATTTCGATTAAATAAAATTTAACAAAAAACTTATTGATAATCAGTGTGCTTAGAAACAATATATTGGTTGTTGATTAAAAAATTGACGATCAAATTGAAGCGTTGGTTGTTGGTTCTTGGCGTCGAAATGGTGAGCAGGTGATAAGAAACTTTTCCCGAAATTTCCAGTTAAATTACAAATTTTCATAATAAAAACCACAAATTCGTAACAAAGATAAAACCTAGAACACTTACATGTATTTATAACCAGTTTTTCCCGTGAGAATATCCAAATTTCTCAATAAATCGAGCAGCTAGAACTTCGGAAGGCGTAGTCCTGTATCCAGACGGGATATATTTCCAGAATCCAGGCATCAGGTCAGTGCATATTTAGATATTATTGGCCAATAATAAAAATAATAACTTTTGAGTATAAATTCAGTGACTATTTCCATGTATATATAAGAATTCTAGCGTCTTTATGATCGATCTATAAAAAAGAAAAAAAGACTTTATGTATTTTATTCACTAGACAAATTCTAGATATTATTGGCCAATAATAAAAATAATAACTTTTGAGTATAAATTCAGTGACTATTTCCATGTATATACAAGAATTCTTGCGTCTTTATGATCGATCTATAAAAAAGAAAAAAAGACTTTATGTATTTTATTCAATAGACAAATTCTAGATATTATTGGCCAATAATAAAAATAATAACTTTTGAGTATAAATTCAGTGACTATTTCCATGTATATATAAGAATTCTTGCGTCTTTAAGATCGATCTATAAAAAAGAAAAAAAGACTTTATGTATTTTATTCACTAGACAAATTCTAAATATTATTTAAAAAGGCCTATTCTATGATATAATAATGCTTGTACTTACGTATTTTCAAATCATATAGGAAAGATGCATCTTATTTCATTCACATAATGTTCCATTTGTATATATAAATTTTGTAACATATTTCTTCCAACAATTTATTTAGTGTATGTATATAATTATCAACGTAAATTCTTTTATGCAAATCCATCAGCATTGTTCTAAACGACAATGATGCTATGTATTTAATATTTACGCAGGCGCAGAGCGTCGGTAAGAAACGTTCGTTCCGTTTCGATTATATTCGTTATTAGTTGGGCATGCGCATAAGATAGTGTATATTCTAGATAATTCTGTGTTGGTAAATTCCATAAGCGTAACCGCTTGATTTAAAAAATATATTTAAATATAAAAATTTCATTATAAAAATTCACAAAATGCCGCCAAGCTTACGTGTCCTTTTGACACTTCTTCAGGGCACTATAATATATATACAAATATAAATATGATTTAAAAATAAAGAAATAAATATAAGTACTTACATGTAAAATATTTTAAGTACATTCAATATAAATAATCATTAAAAATTTGTAAATGTAAATTTTTTTTAAATATAATTATAATAAACATAATGTCATATTTCACATAAGCCAAATCAATAGATAATTTGTTTGTTCGTTACTTAGTTATTTTAATTTTTTTAGGTCATGTACGGTTCTAATATATTACCAAGCCTTTTGTAGAATTTGCCTTAGTGTGAAAAGTTGGTCTATAGTTGACCTGTATTTTCTAAAGCTGGCTTGATATTCACCTAGGATGTTTTCTGCATATGGGGTTAATCTATATGGCAGGATGTTTGAGAGTGTTTCGTATGCGCTGTTTATTAGTGAGATTCCCCTGTAGTTGGCGCATTTTGATTTATCCCCCTTTTTGTTTCTTAAAGGGGGGTTCTTCCACTGGTAGGTCTGCTGTTATGTAGGTCTCTTATTTGTGCACTTTTTCTGGTTTTATGCTTAGGAGGTCCTTGAAGTATCTTCTCCAATCTTCGGTCAGTTCTTCTTCTTTGAGTATTAAGTGGTCTTGGTCGTTCCTAAGTGTCGGAATGGATTTGGCCTTGAATCCTTTCTTCTCAAAAGTAATTGCCCTGTAGAATTCTCTGGAGCCTGGTTTTCGGCGGTATCTTTCTATTTCTTCATATTTCCTTCGTTCATACTCTTTTTTCTTTGTTCTTATTAGTTTTCTTGCCTCTTTTCGACACTTTGTGTATTCTTCTATACTTCCTTGCCTTTTGTCTGGCTTCTAGAAGAATCTGACACTCGTCGTCAAACCATTTTTGTGCCCCTTTAACTTTATTTTTTCCGAATACTTTTTGAGCGGTTATTACTTTTAAAGTTCTCTCCCACAACTGTTCAGGTTCATTACATTCTGTCTCAGAGTCTAGAGTTTGTTCGAGTTGTTCTCTGTACTGTCGTTGTTTTGTTTCATTTTGCAGTTCGTCCCTGTTCCATTGAGGGGTTGTCTTAGTTCTGGTGTATTTATGGGTCGATATTCTCATTTTAAATTTCGCTCGGACTAAGTCTGTATCCCCATCTATTCCATGGAGGCTTCTTACGTCTAGGACGTTGCTTCTGTGATCCGCATCCACGATGATATGATCTATTTGGTTTCGGGTGGTGTGGTCATTTGAAATCCGGGTCTGTTTTTGGATGTCTTTATGTGGGAACATAGTCGATTTTATCAACATATTGTTTGCCTATCGTTGGGTTGAAGCATGTCTTGTTTGGGCATTGTGTCAATGGTTTTCTCTAATATGTCGTAGACGGCATCTTTGGGGGCTTCGTCCTTCTCTTCAGTTGGAGCATGTGCTGAGACGATCGATATGTTGTACCATTTGCCTTTTAGTCTAATGTAGCACATTCTTTCATTTATTGGTTTGAAATTTAGAACGTTTTGGACCATATCTTCTCCAATGACAAAACCTGTTCCAAATTCATGTTTTCCCTGTTCACTGCCGCTAAAAAATATAACAGATTTACTCATCTTTACATTTCCGTCCTCAGGCCATCTTATTTCTTGGACTGCTGTTATATCCATCCCTATATTTTCTAGCTGTTGAATGGCATTTGTAGCGGCTCCGGCTCTATACCAGCTCTGGACGTTCCAGGTTCTAATACTCATATTCCTTTTCCGTTGCGTTTGTCGTCTTTGTATTGTTCCTGTTCGGGTCCAAGGCAAAATTGCAGTTTACATAACCAGACTCTATTTTACGAGAGTGGGTGGTTAGCCCTCTGCTAAACCCTCCTCCATTATCCGGGCTTGGGACCGGCAGTGACAACTGACGAGCTACTCAATCCACCCATCAGTTTCCACTGGCGCTAGATAATCATATACTAATAAACAGAAACTCTGTTAAACAATCAAAAACGAACTCTTAAATGTAATAAAACATAAAAATAAACATTAACTCGGTACAAATATAATAAAACATAATAATAAAGATTTTTTTATTCTAAAACTGTTATTTTGTATGAGTTATTCCGAAACAAGGATGCACACAGAAACCCATGTTGCACTTGATACACATGTATCGCGATTCCCGCCTCTTTTTCTTGTCTGGTATTTTGGTTGTTGAACAAACAGTGCTTTGGCGAGTCATGTTATAGTTGACGTAACAGATATAGTGCGAACTTAAAGTTGTCGGCTTTTCGTTTGACGCGAATACCGTCATAGTTCAGTCAATATTATAATTTAAATTGGTTAGTTGACGATATATTCATTTAATATTATAATTTCAACTAATAATCGTTAACTTATTTACATTTAGAACACTTGATGAGAATCATCTTATGACCTTTAAGGTTTTTGGTTTCCGGGGATTCAGGGGAGAGACGAGAGAATATTGTGACGGACAACTTCAAAAAATCGACTTGAGCTGTAAATTGAGGTATTTTGTGAATAAAACTGTTATATTCACCTCTGGGAATATTATTCAATCATTTACCTAGACAAGTGAAAACAAACCTACATACATTTATCGACTGTCTATGCCTATACAGAGAAACAAACGAACCCCCTCTCTGGTTCCGAAGACAATACCTCCTCAAAAACCCCCATAAACAAGTACCTGTAGTCTCTCGAGGAATGTGGTGCAAAGAGACTCATTTATGGAGCATATTGGTACATTAGGAGTGCATTGCGACCATATATGTTTTTGTTGAAAATATCTATTGGGGGGAGGGGGGCAACTTAACTGAGCTGAGGATCGGCCACACCCGTTTAACTCCGCTGTCCGCTTTTCTTCAACCAAAATACCAACAATGTACACAACTTCATGTCAAATATATACTTGAGGAATGCCCAATGCCCACTCTTTACAACCCAAAGAAGTTAATTTGTCCAAAAATGGGCCATGAGGAAAATGCTGAATTGTATGGATCATATAAACAGAGTCGCATAGGTAATTATAAATTTAATGTTAACTTCCAAGCTACCTACTTTCATACAATGTAATTTCATCACCTCATATAACGAACGTAACATTTTATTATTAATTATCAATTGTATTAGATGTAACTTGTGCTAATGGTTAATGGCCAGTGCTGCAGCTATTTTTTACTAGTGTATTTTTAATAATCTGTAGAAAATTGTAATTCTTTTCTGAATGAATTGTTTGTAATAATTCTACTCATATAATAAGCCTATAGATCCCGTTAATATTTATAAACAAATAACCAGTTTCAAAAGAAGGAATTAAATATAGGTGAATTTATGTACGTAATCGATTAGCATAATTTTTCGCAAAAGGCAAAACTACATCTATAAAAAAAGATTATTTATAAATACAACTTGTACTACTATAGAAGGTTGGTGTTGATATACTTTCAATTATAAGAAACGCATTTATTGATATTTATATTTGCTTCACGTGCACTTTAGGCACGTTTACAACAGTAATATATAATGAATTATGTATATCCTGTACACAAAGAAACATGTTCTCTTCAACAATACAAGGGCATATTGATAAGTATCAAATATCTCTTCATTTCAATGTTTATTTTCATTATAAGGGAAGAATTGTTGTCTCATTGGATCTCAGGCTCATTGCAAATAACATTCAAGTCTTGCCGAACTTAAATAAAAACGAATTTTTATGCATGTGGTCTCTTTCGAGCTATAATTTCCCTACATTTGAACATTTTGAAATATATGTTTGAAAGCTTGGTTTTTGTTCAATATCTGTTTTAATACGCCTTGGATCAGTTTTCGTCACATATTTTATCATTCTTTTCATTTGGTAGATCTTCTTAATATAGTTTCCAGTGCTTGTTGAAGGAACTAGTCGTATCAGAGTTGAAGTGGATTAATATTGCTAAGAATAGTACCTTAATTGCTTTCTTCCCACTTTTAGTTTGCTAATTTCTGAGATGAGCTTTAAATAATTGGGAGCTTTTTTATGTAATGGGTCCAAAAATTCTGACATACAAAACAGTATAGTCAAATTTCGACACATTAAACAGTGGTTTCTAGAATATTCCATGTTCATGTGGGTCAAACTCGGCCCTCTGTTGAAACTAGTGACAAGGAACATCAATGGTACATAAGAAAGGTGATCTGCTCAAGATTACTAGTAGCAGACTGAAGTGATGTAATGTGCCATTTTTTAGTTTTGTCACTGTATACCAAATTCCATCTCACAATCATCATATAGAAACAATCCTATGCAAAAAATGTCATTGAATTTGAACTGACATTTCTTTCAGAATCGTTTTATACAATTTCTTCATTTGAAAGGTTCAATTTTTCATGATTTAAATAATAATTTTCAATTGAAATCTTCTCAAACAACCTCGGTATAAATCTTTAATTAAACGATTCATTTTTGCGTGTTGCTTGCGGCGATTCAAGTGGTCTAGCAATCTATTGTCAACCACACCTGTACTAAGGGGTGTGTGTTTGTTTGCAAATGAGACTAGCATTGGCAAATGCAACCCCATTTTTATGAATACGTGACTCAAATTAAACCAACAGGTCGGTATACGTGTTTCTGAATCAATAATAAAAAATTATTTTGGTTGGTAATAGGAAGTTAACTAAAGGTATTATTTCATACAACAACGTTCTTTTTTTAAGACAAGGGAAATCAAAGGAATGTGTTATGTTGAAGGGGAAGGCAATTTTCATAAAAATATCTATCTTCATCGTCTCATTTCCTTTTACCTGTTCAGGTGTTGGATGGTTCTATTATTTGTTCTTGTTTTGTTACTTTTCTAATGTCTTCGTACCTTATCCCGACCCACTTAGTTTTTCCCAATATTCTACTTAAGTGTTTCATTTCCATTGCGTTAGACGCATTGTAATGATTGAGGGACATATCAAGCCTGAAGAGTAATAAATCATCTTTTTATCGTTGAAAACTTCTAGGCGTCTGTTGAATATACACTGTGTATATTCACTTAATCTAATTTATATAAACACTTCACTACTCAGACTATTTACTTGTTCGCTGTTTATATCACGAGATCACTTTATCAACTCTCTCTCGCTAGTCGGTCCTTTATATGTTAGTGCTTTTTTTTCTAGATAATTCTAGATTGCGGCTTACACAAAAACAATTGGCTCTCTGGCATTTTCTAGATAAGACTGGCGACAAAAACAATGTCTAGATAAGATAGTCACAATCGTAAACAGTTCTACGAAAATCCCTGCGCATCCGCCAGTCGGATTCAGGGACTATACCAGTGTGCTGTTTCGTAACAATAATATATATCTATATATCAATAATATATATCTATGGTTTACATCTCCACCCCTCGAGCAATCGCTCTCCTCGTAACTTCTATCGGCCCGGTGAACCGAGTAGTTTTTCGAAAACAGTTCACCGTTAAAGACTGAATTGTTAAGCCATGTTTTAGTTAGTGCTTGAAATTTGTCAGATTGAATTCAAATGCAAATAAATCTACAATCTGCATGCACATATAAACCCAACAAGTTATTTTAAATATATTTTATTGTCTTAAAAGGGAAAATATTCAGCTGATAATGCAATTTATTGATAATTTATTTGAGAAGAACAATATTGTGACATTGAAAGTTATACAGCAAAAATTAGCAGATTATCAAGATTACACAGGGGTGGTTGAATAATTTGATTGAGAAAGTGTAGTTTCATAAATATATAAAAATTGACCTATTTTAGGATTTTTTATTTTTATTTTTATTCGTAATTGCGAAGAAAGTTAATTTATCCATTACTTTAAACCATTGGTTCCCAACGGGGGCGATACCGCCCCCCTGTGGGCGCTGCAGCCTTTTAGGGGGCGGTAGCGGATTCAGAAGCAAATAATAAGCAGTCAAGAGGAATGGTGAAATAAAAATGATTTAATAAGGGTTAATAAGCAGTTTTAAATTAGCATTTATAATAATACTAATAATTTCTTTTAGTTCAGAATAGAAGTATATGACTTGTCCTCGCACGTTGATGAGCGAACGCGCGATGTTCATACAAAATAACATGTTTCGACATGTTCGCACACAGACAAGTTGAATCATGCACGAAATGAAACGTATAAAAGCAACAGCTCTACGAATTTTTTGTTAGTAAGTTGTATGTGCTTGGCCGCGATATATAGTCGTGAATCATAAGCTCTGCCGTAGTAAATAATCGTGAGTGGTGTGTCATAAGCTCTGCCGTAGTAAATAATCGTGAGTGGTGTGTCATTTTATAAACATTACTATCTATAAATCTATTGAGAATTTAATTTCTGTATGAAAATGGCTGAATCTACTTCTAAATTAAAAAAGAAATGCCGGCAATACAGTATTGAATATTTAAAATATGGATTTGCGGAATCTTCTACAAACAAATCATTACCTATATGTTTAATTTGCCGAAAAGTTTTTTCAAATGAAGCTATGAAACCTTCTAGGCTACAAGAGTATTTACATAAAATGCATCCTGATAAGAAGAACAAAAATATATTCTATTTTCAAGAACTCGAAAAACAGCCAACTATATCAAACCTTTTTGCATCGTCTTCTAAACGAGACGATGATGGGCTACGAGCCTCATATAACGTTTCATTGTTAATCGCAAAGTCAGGAAAACCACACACCATTGGCGAGGAATTAATTTTGCCGGCAGTCGAAGAGATATTAAAAACTGTTCTCCATCATAAGACACCATTAGATATCATTAAAAAAATTCCTCTCAGTAATAATTCAGTGCAAAGAAGAATAGATGAAATGGCAAATGACGTTGAAATATCATTATGCGATTACCTAAAGACTTGCAATTTTTCCATTCAACTCTACCAAGTAACGAAGCTCTACTCTTATCATACGTACGATTTATAAAAGAAGAAAACATTCATCAAGAGTTATTATTTGCTAAGAATTTGGAATCTGATACAAAGGGTCATTCTATATTTATTAACATGCAAGAATTTTTTCAAGAGAAAGAAATTCCTATTAGCAATATTTTGTCTGCTGCTACTGATGGTGCTCTAGCAATGACCGGGCGTCATAAGGGTTATATAGCACATTTGAGAAAAGCAGTGCCAAATGTACTCGCTGTACATTGTATTATTCACCGTCACCATTTGGTTGCAAAAAAATTAAATGAACGTCTGCATGCGTCCCTCAATAACGTTATTACAGCAATCAATATCATTAGAAGCAATTCATTGAATGACCGTTTGTTTCATAAGCTTTGCAATGAAAATGATGAAGACTACAATCGCCTGCTGCTGCACACAGAAGTACGTTGGCTCTCTAAAGGTGTTTGCCTGAATCGTTTTTTCAATCTATTTGACTCAGTGTTGGAATTTCTTGAAGAAAACGAACAATTGCGCGAAAACCTGATCACATCAAAAAATGACATCGCTTATTTGACGGACCTGTTTAAAGTATTTAATCAAGTTAATCTACAATTGCAAGGTGATGATTTAAATTTAATTAAAACTAAAAACGTCATAGCTGCTTTTGCAGGAAAACTTCTTATATTCAAAAGAAATCTTGGTAGAGGTGAGTACAACCATTTTCCCACATTATTAACAGTGTCTGCAAAACCGGAAGATTTACTTACTTACTGCCACCACTTGGAAGTTCTTCATGTTGATTTTACAGAGCGTTTCCAAGATATTTTAAACATGGAAATACCAAGTTGGGTTATAGATCCTTTCGCAAACACAGATACTGAAGGCTCATCAAATTTGGAAGATGAGCTATTAGAACTCACAACTAACGAAGAACTGAAAGTAAAATTCAAACGTGGATATCAAGAGTTCTGGCTTCAAAAACCAATACCAGTTTTCTATCCTGGATTGTGGACAATAGTACAGAAGTTGTTAATTGCATTTCCTTCGTCCTATATGGCTGAGCGTGCATTCAGTGCAGTAACTGATTTGCAGTCAAAGAAGAGGAACAGACTACACATCACTGAACGTGACGATCTGCGATTGATGTTAACGAAATTGGAACCCGATATTAACAAACTGGTAACACTTCACCAGCCTCAACCGTCTCATTGATTTTTTCTTTATTATTAATTTTGTATTTCTTATTGTATTGCATTTCTTATTTCTATTGTGATTGTATTTCTTATTGATTCTGTGTTTATATTTAAAAGTTTAATATACAATTTTATTGTACATTTGGTAGTCGTTTAATAAATTTCTACTTCATCATTCCTCTAAAATAAAATTTAGATATTAACTGAAATTAAAGCTAAATACAGATCAATTGGGACGGTACAGATAATATTCAAATAAAATTAACTACTTTGGACTAACCAGCGACTGAGGGGGGGGGGTCGGTGAAATTTGTGTTCTCTTCTATAGGGGTCGGTGGTCCAGAAAAGGTTGGGAACCACTGCTTTAAACAAAGACAAATCTGTTCAGAAAAAAAAAACGAAGCGTATAACTGCTGAATTACCCTGTATAGTATTTCATTAGAAGCTAACGTTCGCAACAGTCAAAACACATTTTCCTTTGGAATGGATCGTGTTTCCATTCCTCTAATGCAATAAAATTGCTAACCCCCAGACGAAATGTATACATACCTATACCTGCTAAAATAAGAAACCATTTATCTGTGGTTGACAAGCCCTCCCTTCTTATACCAAACTTTTGTGTGTCGTTCCAACAAAAGTAGAAATACAAACAAAACACGCTTTGGATATATTCGGTTTTCTTTCTTAGGCCAGTTGAAGTATTAGTTTAAAAAAGTTGACAAAGGATACTACTAGTTTTTATTTCAGTTTTGAAATGTTGACTTTAATATATTTATGATTACATACGACAAAAAATATTTTATGGCAGTATTTTATGTATTTTTCGAATCATACGGACGAAAATAATGAAAAATCAACCAAGTTTTGGATTGAAATTAATTTTAACATGCCTGGTTTTGAAGTAAACTGTTTCACGTAGGTCTGCAAATTTTTGATATATCTTAAGAAGGGAGTGGTTTTTGGTATTTCATAACTAAGGTAAAAATAGAGGAATATAACTTATCCGCCCAACCTATCTATTATGTGAGAAAAGTATTAGTTTACCCCAAAGAAAGTTGGAATTTTCAATTTTATAATTTTATTTTGAGTTATTTTTATGTTTTACACCAAGAACAACAAGAAAAAACCTGTTTTCAGAAAAAAATCCTGTGTGTATGTCGTCGTTATGCCACTTTTCGAAACATATCTTGTTAGCACGATACAGCCTCCGGAGTGCAACAAGTCATCAATTTTATGATTGAGTATTGTTGAGGACATCTCACAGATGAACCCTATTGATTTTCAGCTTATCAGATCCAGTACAACGGGTGCTATGGTACTTGAAGTTCGACATTTTTGGAGCAATTTCAGTTTATCAGCACGATACAGCCTCCGGAGTGTATACAAATCACCAATTTTATGATCCGTACATTTTATTAGCTGAAAACTGTACTATCTCAACATGGGATGCAAGTACAATAATTAATCTTCAAAGTGTATGTCATTACACTGCATTTTTTCGCATTTAGTCAGTTTATTTTCCAAGCATCAATTTTCTAGACGGTTGTAGTTAATTTCGCTATACATTTTCAGTTCATCCGCATACAACAAGAAGTTTATATCAATAATCTCAATAACGTCGTTGATAAAAACATTGAACAGAAGGGGACCCAAATTACTCCCCTAAGGAACACCCGATGTCGCTGTATATTCTAACGACTTGTAACTATTTTCCATTATATACTGACGACAAGTAAATAGGGAGGAATGAAATAGGTTTGAAGAGATTCTGAAAGACCTATGGAAGAGGTCTTATTCAACAATATTCCATGGTCAATGGTATCGAACGCTTTAGAGAAATTTATATGAACAGTATCAATTTGAGTCATTTGATCAATGCCTTCCGCAAGAGATTGCATAACAGTAAAACAACCTTTAAAGAAGCCACTGTTGCTGAGATGTAATGACAGGTGATATCTGCGCATGTAGTCTGTTATGAAGTAAAATTTCAAAAACTTTGGCGATATTACATATTATTGTTGAGCCTGAAATTACAAAAATCATTTTTATCACTTTTCTTGTAAACTGAACAAGTTTTAACACATTTTTTTATTGATGCCTCATATTACATTTTTAAAGCACGCGTCAGCGTGTTTAAATCGAACTTTCAAACACGCGCGTTTTTTAAAGTCCCTATGGTAACAACAACAACTTGAGAAACGTAAGTATCAATGACAACTTTTTTTATTTGTTTTTGAATTGTATATTTTCATTGGGAACCAATGTCTTATTTGGTTTTTTCTGCAAAATTTATTCATATATACATTGTATCCTTTTAAATATAAATAAACTTTTTGATTATTGATCTGACAGCAGTACCCCGTAACGTCAAATAAAAATAAATACTATTTAGGATGGAATTTCACGAAACGGCTGGGCATCGAGGACGGACTTCCATTTTTTTGTAGTAATAATATAATAATAATATTTTATGATTTCAAAGTGCACCAATAAAAAAAATAGCGTAAAGTATTCGTGGATAACTGGTCTTTCAAACACTTGCTCTATTTCGAGCACTCCGGCTGCGCCGTCGTGCTCGAAAAAGCGCGCGTGTTTGAAAGACCTTTATCCACTTTA
Organism: Galeruca laticollis; assembly: GCA_963921935.1. Taxonomy (NCBI): domain Eukaryota; kingdom Metazoa; phylum Arthropoda; class Insecta; order Coleoptera; family Chrysomelidae; genus Galeruca; species Galeruca laticollis. Next base: position 110,404,941 of record OY998178.1, on the reverse strand, counting down.
TCCACTTATACTTTCATATACTATATTAACGAATACTGTATAGGATGATCTAATACATTTGCACAGTCTTTAAGTATAAAAGTTCTGATATTATCCGATCCAGTTGTCATCTTATAATTGATTTGTTTTATGGCTGCTACGACTTCAGTTTTCTCAAAAGCTGTAATATTAAGATTAAGGGTTCGAGTGTTAACTAGATCCACGCAGTCCACCTGGGATGTACCATTGGTATAGGTCCTTGCAAATAAATCCGCAAAAGCATTAACGATTTCCATAAGACCATGCAAAAGTTGTAGGTTATACGACATCCTATCCGAAACGGTGGAGGAGCCCCTTTTACTATTTATAAACGACCAAAGCTTGCTCGGGTTATCCTTAATCTCCGTTTCAACTGACAGCCTTTCGAATATCACGCTTGATTTTCACCCTTAGCTGCGTAAATTCATCATAAGCTTTCAAGTCATTATCATTTTTAAATACTTTTTCAGTCGACCATCCATTTATGATGTATTTTAATGCACTCAAAATCGTTCATTAATGACCCCTATTAATGAATGATTTTCTATCAATATTGTAACTAAAAGGGGAGAGACTGACTATTTTGATGTCAACATTATATACTTTATTACTGTATATCCGATTATATGAAAAAGTAATGACAGCACTAAAAATAATGTCTTATTCCACTACTTGACATTCGACTATTATCTATCCATATGACTTACAAATAAAGGCTCGGTTACAGAAACCGACAGTAGACAAAAACGGGCTCAGCGGACTTAACTGTCAACTATTATATTGCTCGCTCCGCTCGCTCGTTAAATTATCTCGATTGTTAATCGCCCTTATTAATACACATGTTTGTTAAATAACTATTAAACATACAGATTTTTTCCTAATTTGTTTAATTATGTCTTAATTGAACCATGGATAATATTTACGTTTTTTGGTTGAAATATATTTCGGAACACACAGTTCAAATATGTTCTAGTGTTTTCCATAAAACTAGGTACATGCATCACTAAGTCTATCAAATGCATAAAGGAATGTCCAGTCCACTTTAGAAACAAGTTTGTACATGTGAAGATAGCTTTATAGAAGTTGTATTCGTTAATAAAAGAATTAGCGAGATTATGTATAAAGTTTAGACGAGAAAAAATCCTTATCTAACGCTGTGTGGTGCTTGTCCTCAGGGATTTAAGGATCTAAGACAGTACCATTAGATTCGCTCAGAACAAGATTTAGATATAGTTTTATAATCATTAGTGATAACATTTTGTTGCTTCAAATGGAAAATTTCTAATAAGTTAGATAGTGCAGTTACTTTAGGATCCGCACAAGCACCATTCGATGGATACAACAGTTTAATTTCTGCGATTTTTTCTCGTTCATTTTAAAAATCATAACGTGGATGGTTTTCGATTCATATCTCCGGCAAAATAAGTAGATACTTGCGGTTTGAACCATTAACTAATAGGTAATGTGTTCTCGGAGTTCTTTAAAAATACACTGCCGATTTAATTAGAAGATTTAAATATTGAACTTAGATGCAATATCTTCTTCAGCTTGACGGTTGACCACCAGTATTTTGCAATTAATGTGTGAGAACATCTAAATGCAGAATAAACAGATCGATGGATAGGAAGAATGAGCATGTTTCCCTTGCCAGCAAAGTCATACGACTTCAACGTGTTAAATTATCACTTTTGGTGTAAAAGTTCTTGTTTTTTTAGTATAGGCCTACAACCAGGGAAAATATAATTATCAGAATTCAAAATCCAATTCATGGCTTGCATAGAGCGGAAATCGACACTGACATTTTGTCTACAAAACGAAGAATCGAGCTACGCCTGGAACAAGATGGCGGCCACTTTGAGCATTTAGGGATATAATAGAACAACAACGGTTTCGTGGATGATTTTCGATTAATATCTCTGGCAAAAAAAAAGGATAGACTTACGATTTACACCATTATTTTAAGCCTTTAATTCTCTATATAACTATGTGATAATGTGCATATCATCTCCTTATAGACGTAAGATTTATTTACCTGCATTTTCAGTATACCTTAATTAAGCAAATTTTAGAGAACTTTTATACCCGGGGTAACTTTGTAATTTAATTATTACTTTGGGACAACCTATACTTTTTCCACATTTCACTACGAAAAAATCTTAAATCTGAAAAGACAAATTTTGGTACTCAATCTTTTATATAAGGTTGTAATATGTAGTAAAAGTTTGAGGTTTGGCAACATCGCATTGGTTTTGACAACAGCCAGTGTATTTTCAATGGCTACAGGTTTTAACACGTGATTTTCAAAAGTGTGCAAACTTTATACCGGATAGTAGAAACAACTAAAAATATTTAATTTTTGGTAAGTACATTGCAATAAGTGATATTTTTGCTGTTTTGGTAATATAGTTCAAGAAAGAGTCATCATGTGAAAAAAATATATTTACATCGAAGCAATTTGTTACATTATTGTTGAAAGGGCGTTCGGTTTAATCAGGATACCCAGACGTGAACTGGCCCGGTATTTTAAGTTTGACTTGATTTACAATTAAAAAAAAGCAGGCGCAATAACGCCTCGCAAGCCACGTCGCCAACTTGGTGCAACAAAAGTTATAGTGAAGAAAAGCTACTACAGTCTCTTGAAGAGATTAAAAGCAAATCGATTTGCCTTCGAAATGGGGCCAAAAAATACCAAATATCAAAAAAATTCTGGAATAAATTCCATGGAAAGCATCTTTGTAGACCTGGAAAGCCGAGGGTCTTCTCGGAGCAAGAAGAAGAATACGTCGGTGGACACCTAATTGCCTTATCTGCATTTGGTTTTCCAGTTACAGCTGACGATTTAAAAGTATGCGTTAAGAGTTACTTAGACAAAGAAGAAAAGGTCCTTGTTTTCAAAACAATTATCCAGGTTCTTAATAGGTTCATTTATTTATAAAGCGCAGGCCAGAACTTAGTCAAAGATTTCCCCAAAATATTTCTCACGCTCGTACAGCAACAGATGAAGGTATAATTAATAAGTACTTTGATAATCTGCAAAATGAGTTCGAAGGGATCCCGTCAGGTAATATTTATAATTACGACGAGACCAATCTCGTCGACGATCTAGGCAAATCAAAAATTATTACAAAAAAGAGAACCAAATATCTAGAGAAGATTCGCAATTCTTCAAAAGCATATACCTCCCTAATGATATGCGGAAATGCCGTTGGCCAGCCTTTCTCCAGTATATATTAATTACAAAGCTCACAAGCTATGGTCTACTTGGACAGAAAGCGGAGCTTTAAATATGGATGGTTTGACTTCCAAGTATTTCAGTACTGGTTTGTCAATTTAATGCTTCCCTTACTAAAACGCCAAGAGGGTCGTAAAGTTTGGGGACAATCTTAGTTCACACTTAAATGAGAAGGTAATCAAACAGTGTGAATCAAATAACATGAGATTTATTGCATTACCCGTCAACACAACACATCTCTACCAGCCGCTGGATACAGTCTATTTTCGCCCGATGAAACTACACTGGGCACACTGAACAACTGGAAAAACACGGCCGAATTAAGTCGTTTTAGTGCCATACCGAAGGATATCTTTCGAAGACTTTTAAAAGCTTTAATGACAAAACGGGAAGAGAGCGGAGCTGAGAACCTAAAATCTGGATTCAGAAAATGCAGAATTTATCATTGCGATAGAGAAGTCCTTTTAAATAGATTGCATGTTATTGCTGATGACTTCGTAATAAACAAAGTTGTTGGAGAAAGCTTTCTGGAGCACCTTGTCCAAACACGTCAAGAAATCACAGCACCACGTATTCGCAGAAGAAAAAAGCTCCAAGTACCTCCTGGTGAAGGAATAACAGTGTCCGATGTATTGGACACCAGTGATCCTCCCAACATTTCACAGCCCACATCTGGATTTCATAACACGAGCAACATTTTTCATTATATTGTGGAATTAGCTAGTTTCATTTAAAACACTTATCCAAAAAAATCTTCAGGATTCACATTCGAATGACAGTCCACCTCTATTTGAACCTTTCCGACAATCCAGAACCACAAGAAGTCCAAAAATCAACATTTTCTGTGGAAACCAAAAGTGTTGGAAATTAATTATGTTTTAGATATTTACGACAACAAATAAAACCATGGCCAAATAACGACAGTTGTTAGGAATGGAGCGATTGTAAATGTTATGACACCCTATGGAAAACAGTGGAAATGGCCATCCCGCAAAGACGAAATATTTTACAATGATAAGTATATATTAATGGCAATAAAAGAACTAGAACGCCGAGGACATCGAGAGGTTTTTGATGTACCGGAATGCAACGATTTAACATAAAATGTGTTCTAAGACCGTCTAGACTTCATTTTTTAAGTTACCTTGATTTAGTTTGTAGTTCACTACTTTGAAATACCGAAAGGATTTATTTTTATAAGTTTACCTATAACGTTGAATTATTCATAGAAAATCTCAGCTACCAAAGTTGCTCCAATTGGCATGGTTACTTTGGGACACTTTTAGGTCTCAATATTTCAACATACATCATAAACAAATCCTGTCTGTATACTAATTTGGATTTATAAATGTTCCTGCTTTAATAATTAATACTTTAAGCGCAGTTATTTTCACAAGTTCAAGTTTCATTTTCAAAAAACATTCGTACCAAAGTTACCCTGAACTTCCCTCTACCACCACCTCCTAAACCCCCCCACCCCCGCCTTACGGAAAACTTATTTTTTGAAATTTTAATTATTGTTACGCCTCACAGCGGATATTTTACAAAATTGAGAATAATTTCCAGCTTATTTGGCAACCCGATACATATATCTCATAAAAATATAGAAAAGGTTTATCTTTAATGAATAATGCAGTATATTTCTTTGGATATAGTGGCATAATAACATTTTTCTAGATAAAAATCAAAGACCATACTAAAACCAGAGTTGGGTTCAGGAAGTATTGATCCGGTAATAAAAGAAACTCCTTTTACGATTGCGTTAACCCCAACAACTTAATCTATATATATGTACATATAAACGAAAAAGAAGTATTTCCCCCTTATGTTTCTACCTGTATCGGAAAACATCTCGAGAAGGAATTTTATGCTTTTGAGACTAACGTAGATCTTAAAATAGGTACAAACCTATAAGGAATTTACATTGTTTATTTATTTATACATTGCGGGTCAATTAAATGTAATAAATTCATTCTTTAATTTATTATTTTTAAAAAAATCACGCTTATTGTAAGTTATATAATGACTATTACAACGCGAAAATATCTTAAATTCACCCCCCCACAATATTGAATGGTTGTTAGAAATAAGTTTCTCCGTTGGAAGAGGGTGTGGTATGCGGAAGCGGTAATTACGGTACTCGTGAAGGAAAAATTGGCCAGAATTAAGTTATCTACAAATAAGAAGATAATTAAGATGGCTGGTATCTGTAAATCAGTAAATAACCATAAGATGTATAATTATGTCTATATTGAAGATATTGCGATAAAATTTTGAAAATTTCACCCAACATAAAGTTTTGGCATCATTGTGAATATTCGCAACCAGTTTGTTCTTAAAAGAAAGGTTTTTTTAATAATAATATATGCAACATTGAACGGAGGTCTAAAAAACACCAACTTGACGTCCTACTATATACAAACGTATAAGAAATTTCCAACTCATAAATCTAACCGTCAACTGACTGCCGACGCTCATAGATCGTCAATATAAAACATAATAAAACTTGAACTGTGTATAATTAATATAATATGCTTTTGTTTACATGAGTCGTTTTTATAAGTTGCGTTTATTATTCACTCAAATTACTTAATAAATTACTCATTAATTTAATTGAGGAATATCGATTAAGTAACTTTACAATGACACTTTTAAAAACATAGTATGTTACAAGTTTTTAATTGGTAAGTCATCTGTTGTAGTACGCTTTTTGAGGTCCTGTTAGAGAATCTGAAACGGAATTGTATTCCCATCACAAAATTCTTATGTCCTTATTTTAATTTTATATTTGATTCGCCGTTTCATCTGCATTATATAAAACAACCTCAAAATTAAATAAAGCAATGTTAAGCTCTGGGCAAAACTATAAAGCACCAAAAACAATCTACAACAAAAAAATGCAACAAAGATTTCCTACCTCTCAAATCAGCTATTTACTACAAAGCGTTAAAAAACCTGTTGCAAATCCGATCTTTTGTTTGGATTTTTTGGAAAATATCAACGATTAAAGAAAGATTGCATTCTTATGAGTCATGGTCACACGATAGGGGGAGATACCACCGAGAAATAAATTGAAACCAATGAAATATTGGTGGTATTGTATTATTGGATAAAGTAAACGATGATTCACATTTTATAGAAAATATACTTAGTGTGCATTTACTCAGACATGGATCATACTCATAATTTGCATGAATAGAGAGATGAAAACCCTTATTTAATACAGGATGTCACCAAATACGACTGTTGGATTTGAAGAGGTAAACCCGTACTATTGCCTCATAGTTCACCAGGACTCTATATTTTACTCGGTAACCAAGAACAAAAATAAAAATTTTATTCTTACGATTTGTTTCATTCCCCCAAAAAGAATGTGCGTCAATTGTGAAATACCATGTATTTTACATTCAAACTACACAGTCAATTTAATATTAATTATTGTACAAAGTATTTCCAAAATAATCTGAATTGTTTTAATGACACTTTAACAACATTTGTATACATTTTTTCCATAGAAAATAATAACGTTGATAGTGTGTGGGTTGTTTACAATGACTCATTCTATAAATGATACAGGTTCAGTCATAAGTTATGCGCTGAATCTTAAATCTAAATTCAGAAGACAAATTCATAAAAATGAGTCAAAGTATAAAGCTTTACTAAAAAATCAGTCATATAAAATTTAAAATTGACAATACCTTTAGCGGGCCTTAAGACGTAACCAACATGTCAGTACTCCCACTTTTTCAAATTCCAAAAAAAAAAACTAATTTCGGACTAATTTAGAACTACTAAAATTCTATACAAAAAATTAGAATTTGTACCCACTCAGTTTTTCTAAAAAGTGGTGATGAGCTTGAGCCCACCTTTACAAAATCAAATGTTAATAGTATAAATTTAAACTTTGAATTTAGGACTAATTTTTACCCAAAAAATTTGAATTTGTACCCACACAGTACCTACACAGTTTTCTCTATAAAAGGGATTTTAATGTGGGGCTGTTGGCTTGAGCTTGAGCTAGTACCACACCTTTACAAAATCCAATTTAACACCATAAATTTAAACTTTGAATTTAGGACAAATTTGTACCCACAAGCCCTTTTTTCATTATTATATAATTTTGTTTCTCAAAGTTGATAATAAATTCGACCACGTGTTTTATGAATTTCCTAGTAAATCGTTAAATCATTTGAAATTATCAAAAGTAACTAAATATTATTAATTTTCGAATATAGGACTAATTTGTACACATTCTGTTTTTCTAAAAAACGCTATTTAAAGTGGAGGTGCTAGCTTGAGCCCACCTTTACAAAATAAAATTTTAATAGCATAAATTCAAACTTTGAATTTAGGACTAATTTATACCCAAAAAATTAGAATTTGTACCCACACAGTTTTCCCTATAAAACGGATTTTAATGTGGGGGTGTTGGCTTGAGCTAGTACCCCCACCTTTACAAAATCAAATTCAACATTATAAATTTAAACTTTGAATTTAGGACTAATTTGTACCCACAGTGGCGTAACCATCTGGGTCCTGTGGCAAATTCTTTTGATGGGGCCCTATAAGTAAAAATCGTCACGTTGTATATACTCAGTTTAATTTTAGAAAAATCTTTTTTTCGAGCTTTCTGTTCCGGAAAAGTGTCTATAACATCATCAAAGTTTAAAGATCTGGCCATAGAATTTTCAATAGACAGAATAGCCAAGGTTCATAACCTGTCTGGTCCAAAAGAGTTTCTATTTCGTCTCTGAAAGTGGATCGAAAACTGAGAATTTTACTGGAAAATGATTCTGATATGTCTTTTTTATATATCTCAACAAATTCTAGAGCTTTTTTTAATAGATCAGTGTCATTTAAAACTTTTAAAATTGAAGGCTGCAAAACACTGAAAATCGAAACAATTTCATTCATTGGAAGGAAACGCGATTTCAGTTGGTTTATAATGATGTCCAATACTCGATAAAATATGTTCACTTTGAACAAACTTTCCGGATCTTGGAGACGCTCATCTTCGCAAAGATCATCAAAATGGCGTTTTACCTTCCTCCGGCGAGTTTTAGAAAATTCAGGGGTGATGGACCATTTTTCCGCTACACTATTTGCTTCCATTTTTAAACTATCAAATTCATTTCGATACCTTTCCAATTCTTCTAGACAAATTTTCAAACGTTTTAAGGTATTTGAAAGATCGGTGGCTTTAGACTGAAGCGCTTTAGAGGCTGCATCGATAGTAAGTAGGATCTTGCAATGGAAAACCAATAATATTATAAAATTGTAGTTCTCGAACTTCTTTTTGAGTGAAACAGCTTCATTTCTTTCATTTGATTTGCGATTTAACAGAATTGTTGTCGTTAGCGCTTTTTGGACTTCAACAAACCGAACTTTTAAAGTAAAAACGGCATCATAACGTCCTGTCCATCTAATAGGGTTTAATGTTTTTGAAGTTGAAGACTCACTTTCTTTATTAGATATAAAACTTGATAAAATATTCCAAAGAAATTATAAATTTGTTGAACTGTATCAAAAAAAGTTTGCATATCAATAACCTTTCTCACTGCATCATTGAGTACTAGATTTAAATTATGAGCAGCACAGTGAACATACGGCATTTGGCTCGACATATTTTATGAGTTTTTGAACTCCACCATAAGTCCCTTTCATTGTGTTAGCACCATCATATCCTTGTCCTCGACACTTATTTAGAGGAATATTTTTGTCACTTATGGATTTAGTAATTTGCTAGGGCATTACTAAGGCAGTTTGATCCTTAACTTCATGAAAACCTAAAAATGTTTCTTTAATGACAAGTGCCTTTGGGATCCCATTATCATCTTTTTCGATCACACAATAACGGTAAAGTTCACACATTTGATCAATTTTTGAAATATGTTGAGTTGTATCGAATACGATAGAGTAGAATGGTGCGGCATTTATTTCATTTGTGAGTGCATTTTCTACTTTTAGAACCAGGACAGACATTTTGTATTTTTGGACTTAAGTATTTTATCTGGCCCTTTGGTTTACTTAACAATTCTCGTAAAATCGGGTCGTATTTTCCTAATAACTCAACAATACTCAAAAAGTTTCCTTTGGAGCTTGGATCACTGCTATCTGCATTTTCTCTGTGGCCACGAAAGGCTATAGTACACGTTGAAAGTGTCAGAGTAACATCAAGAAGCCTAGAAAGTGATTGGCGCCAAAAAGATTTTTCTTTTTTGATTATAGACTCTTGCTCTTCATCGAGTGTTCCATGTAGCCGCCACTGTTGATACGTAAGACAGGAATCCAGATGAAGTTTTGATGTCTCGTGTCTTTGTATGGCATCTACAATATGTTTCCAGTCGTCATAGCCCTCAATCCAAACATTTTGTATTTTTTTAGATGCCCGATTTGCGAATAACCAACACGGTTCACAATACGACTTCTGAAGTATTAAAGATTAGGATAGCCATGTACGTTCATGTTTCACGCCAGACTTGGAAACAATATAGTAAGGTTTTCCTAGAAAAGATCTATTGTCACCATCTTTTAAGAAAGGGCCCTTAGGTTTACAATGTCCGTTTTCAATCACGAACCTTTTCAGTTAGATCTTTAAAATTACCCTTATCAGTCACATATGGCGAAGATACAATATTGTTCATATTAGTGTTTTTAAATGAAACTCAAGGTCTCTAGTTAATTCCACAATATAATACAAGTTATTGAAAATTCTAAAAAATTGACAATTGTTTCGATAAATCAATATTTATCGAAACAATTGTCAATTTTTTAGAATTTTCAATAACTTGTATTATATTGTGGAATTAACTAGAGACCTTGAGTTTCATTTAAAAACACTAATATGAGCATATTCCACGAAGTAAGGGTCGAGACAGTCAATATTGTTCATGCTAAAATATAATTCTCTTTGATTTTTGCTAGTACCCTGTTGTGGTTGTTCTGGGTCTGAATGGTCACTGGTGTTGGGTGCTGCATCTGATGATTCTGGTATACTTTTAGTAAGGTCCAATTCTTCACTTTTGGAGCACTGTTCACTCGACTTTTCGTTATTTAAGTCATCATTTTTCAAGTACTGACTAATTTTAGGTAGCTTTTTATTTTTTTCTTCATTCTCCCTCTTTCTCTTTCGTTTTTCGCTCCCTCTTCAATATTTTCTGGAGCTAGACATTTTAATATGTAACTTTCACAATCAGTTTTACTTTGCCACCATTTTTATATTCAATCAAAGAACAAATACGAAAAATCGAAGATACAAATCACCAATTGTCAAAAATAATCACACAAAGAATACACAGCCATTAGAGCCCTCATAAAACAATATCAAATCCGGAATTCCCCTAACATAGTGTTGCTAGCTCGCCCCAGTAGCAGCGCCACGAAAAAAGTGAAAACAAAATGGGGAAATCCCCGATCGCTGCCAACGTACCGCAACAAAATATGTAGAAACCAAAGGATGCGTTCTAAAATGAATAGAGATGTGCAATTACCGGTATTTTGATTGACAGTTTTTTGACGGTCATAAGTACGTAAAATTACTCGTCACGGGTAACGTGTACATCTCTAAAAATGAATCAATATCTTTTTGTTTAAGTTGGTTGAAATGCTTAACGATTAACTTGAAATTGTATTATGGTCTTTAGTTGTCTCACTTTGGATTTTAAGCAGAACTTATAAAAATATACTTTTCAAATAATATAAAATACTTAGGTACAATGTAAAAAAATATTTTTGACCTCGCGCCCTCTCGGGCCGGGGACCTCTTGGGCCGGGGACCTCTTGGGCCGGGGACCTCTTGGGCCGGGGACCTCTTGGGTCGGGGGCCCGTGGCATTTTGCCAGTCCTACCACCCTATTGTTACGCGCCTGTGTACCCACAAGCCCTTTTTTCATTATTGTATTATTTTGTTTATGAAAGATGATGATAAATTCGACAACGTGTTTTAGTAATTTCCTAGTAAATCGTTAAAACATTTGAAATTATCAAAAGTAACCAAATATTATTAATTTTCGAATATAGGACTAATTTGTAGCCACTCTGTTTTAGACCACCACCATATCATTGCGAACTAAACCGGATTGAACCGGTATGGGTACAGATAAAGGGAGAAGTTTCAAGAAAAAATAATTCTTTTAAAATGAATGATGTTAAACAGTTGTTTTTGGAGGTTATAAATAATGTGAAGCTTGAAAACTGGGAAAGGGCATTAAATCATACGATTAAAGAAGAAGAGAAAATGTGGAAGTTGGACAATATTACCGATGAAATGATCGAGCCACTAATTATAAATATTGGTTGCGACTATTCATCTTCTGATTCCGATTTGGATTTGTAAGAACTACTTATACTGGTAAGTTTTTATACTAACTTTATTATTTATGAACGTAACGTTATTTAAAAGTCAAAGTTTAAGCCCTTATACCTATATAATCAGTATGACATAATGTTCTTAACATACCTTGTGGAAAAATAAAACATTTTAGAAAAAATTGCACTTTTTTACCTTCAGCTGTTTAGACGTTATAAGCAGGTTAATTAGATGAAAATATAAGCGTACACCCGATATATTTATTATATTTATATAAGTGTTATTTCATAATAAAATACTCGAGGTATATCTTCAAAAAATATTTTAACTGTCTACTAAAAGAAGTGATACGCCTATGGATTACGAATGCTTTATTATTTTAATACTCTCTCAATCATAAAAATAGACTATTAATTATTTACATATTATGTTACGCTATGATTTAAATCTATGTGTAACAAAATCTAAATGAGATATTTTTATTTTCAATGATTATCTTATAATCAAGCGATGTTCATTAAATTGTTGACATATGAAGAGTGCAGGGAATTTTTTGGCAAAACGAGTTTATTGTGGAAATGCGTAGCTAAATACCTATAGAATTAGTATGAATGTCTAAACAGGAAAGAATCGAGGTCTGTCAATATTAAAACGTGTTTATTAATATACCTTACATTGAAGAAAAGGGGAATGTCCGTGCGGATAGCGAAGAAATGGGAAAGGTCAATCTTTTCGAGTCGAGACCTGACTGGAATTTGCTTGATTTGCCGACATATTTACACTGTTTTAGTTTACTCGAGCAATCACGCGAGTGTGACGTGCTTACTGCTGGTATCGCTGCGTAAATTGTGTTTGACAGGATCGTGTTCCTAGCTGAAGTTTCAAGTTAAAAATGGCTAGCGATACTGAAGCTATGATATGAGTAATAATGAAGGCATCATTCCTTGTGCGAAAACCAGGAAGAGAAAAGTTACGGGTCGAGTCAGTAATGTGATGAAAAAACTTCGAGAACAAAGCCACGAGGTAGGTGAAGATTGCCACTGCAAAAGACTAAAGTGTTTCAGTGTTGTTAACGAACAAAACCGGTCATTTATAATTAAGCATTTTAATTCTTTAAATCGTAATGATCAAAACATGTACTTGGGCGGTTTCAAGTTAAAAATGGCTAGCGATACTGAAGCTATGATATGAGTAATAATGAAGGCATCATTCCTTGTGCGAAAACCAGGAAGAGAAAAGTTACGGGTCGAGTCAGTAATGTGATGAAAAAACTTCGAGAACAAAGCCAAGAGGTAGGTGAAGATTGCCACTGCAAAAGACTAAAGTGTTTCAGTGTTGTTAACGAACAAAACCGGTCATTTATAATTAAGCATTTTAATTCTTTAAATCGTAATGATCAAAACATGTACTTGGGCGGGCTAATTACGGTACTACCGGTGAAACAAAGAAGACCTAAAAATGAACTTTGTGCTAACTTACATTATGCTTCTTATGCGTTTAGGGTGCAAATACGAAATGTTGAAAGAACTGTAGAAGTGCCAGTATGCTTTAAAGCATTTTTAAGCTTGTACAGTATTGGAAAGAAACGAATTGAAACTATTCAGAAATCTTTAAAAAATGTTGGCAAGTTATCTAAGGACAAGCGAGGCTATAATATTAAGAAGCATAAGTTACCAGAACACGTATTAAGCACGATTAAATCACATATTTCCAGTTTTAGGGGACGCAACAGTCATTATAACAGATCTAAGACAAGAAAGCTGTACCTACCTGAAGACCTAAATATTAAAAAAATGCACAATTTGTATCTGGAAGCAAAGAATCCTCCTGTGTCATACGAAACCTATCGACATATATTTAATACCAATTTTAATATAAGCTTTAGTTACCCACGAAGCTATACATGCAGCTCGTGTGACCAGTTTTTAGCTGAACTTAAGGTTCTTCAAAGCAAGCTACGTGGTACAGATGTTACTGACGAAATGAAAAAAAGTACTGAAGCAGAGATAAGAAAAAAAACAGTGGAGAATAACCTGCATAAAAGTAAGGCTGAAGTATTTTACCAGCGAAAAAAATTGGCCAGGAAACAAGCCATGAAGCAAGTTGATTTTGAATGTATTGCGATGGACTTTCAAAAAATCTACCTATGCCAAATCTATCTACCAATGATATCTATTATAAAAGGCAACTTACTTTACATTCTTTCAACATTCACGTGCTATCAACAAACAGTGCTACCTTTTATTGTTATCCAGAAATAATTGGCGGAAAAGGATCCAACGAAGTCTCGTCTTAACTCCACTTTTTTATTTTTGTTCAACTGAGTAGTAAGGTTAGACATTTGCGCATCTTCTGTGACTCGTGCGGGGGTCAAAATAAGAACTTTACAGTTTTTTGGTATTTGCATTACGTCGTCCATGTTGCTAAAAGATTAGATACTATAGAAGTGACTTTTCCGGTCCGGGGGCACTCTTACATGGAGTGCGACAGGGAGATGGGGTTAATTAATCAAAAAATTCCTGCTGAACTTCCAGAAGATTGGTTTAATGAAATAAAATCATGCAGAGTAAAACCAGAACCTTTTACTGTAATTGAAGTTGACCATGCTCTTCTTCGAAATTGGACAGAATTATTGCACTCAATTTATATGACCAAGCCTTCATTTAAATCTCGGGAGATTAGAGAAGTGAAAATTTCACAAGATCATCCTAGATTAATTGAGTTCAGGAACACATACAATGGATGCTGGAACACCTCAGTAATCAACAACCGCATTGTTGCATCGAAAAATACAATCACACCCAAGCTTCCAGATGGTCAATTTGTCCTACCACCAAAACTTTATTTTGGTAAGAAAAACATCATAAAGAGAACCTTGTTTTTTTAACTACATCTTATTTAATTCTTTTTCAGATTTGAAGTCAATATCTGCAGAGAAATATCGCGATTTAATACATCTTAAGAAACTATGCAGCACTGAGAAGGCAATTAACTTTTATAAGAACTTGCCGCACACCGTCATCCCAATTAAGAAAAAGGCCTTAACCAAGAAGAAACAAAATACTTCGAAAACCTAAATTCTAATTTTACATACTTACTGTGTAAAAAAATAAATGTTTTTCGCACTCTGTATAAGTAATTTTCATGTTATTCTTCACGAAAATGTTACCAGGTACTTATTTGAATTATAAAAGTAACGAATAAATATGTATTCTATTTAAAATAGAGTTTCAAAATTCAAAACCTAAAATATAAGTGTACTTACTGTGGAATAAAATTTTTCCTCACCCTGTATAAGCAATTCAATTTTTTATTTTATTCTTTATGAAAATGTTACTAGGTACTTATTTAAATCATTTAAATTATAAAAGTAACAAATAAGTCATTATTCTATTTAAAATAGGGTTTCAAACTTTCAAATTGAAATTTCTCAAAAACATTCAAAAATGACCTTCCCCCTTTCTTCCCTGCACTCTTCATATGACAAAAAAGCCTACACTGGTGTCAAATGTCTCAGTAACCTATGACGGTTTTCTATTATGGTTACCATAGTAACTCAGCGAACGTTTTGGTTACTTTGCCGCTCAATACTCGGCTTTCTTTTTGAAGCGCAAATATGGTACTTTTCACTTGGTTGTAGAAAAAATAATGTGTACCATTCATACCTGTGACAACAGCAACAACGGAGAGGATTTTCTCCACTCCGAGAAGTTCAAAACGTGTCTAAGAAATTCCATGTCGGAAAATAGACTAAGAGGTTTAGCGCTGTTAAATATTTATTATGAAATCAATGTTGATCCAGAAAAAGTAATTGAATGACTTGTTCAGGAAAAACGTCGCCTGGATTTTGATCTTTAATAGATTTTGTTTAAATTTAAGGAATTATTTTTGTTTCTTACATAAATGTTACATGTTGATTCAAACCTACCCCTCCCGAAATTTAATCCTGAGTGCGCCCTTGGAACTGATCATATAAATTTCCAAATTATCTAACAAAATATATAAAAGTATTTCCAAGTTGTTTTGACTTATCCTTGAGATTTTAGAAATTTTCAATAATTAGATTTTAAACGCTTCGTTAGTTATTGATTAATTGGATTTTCCCCATTAACTGTCCTGATACGTAAACCGTCATAGAACTGTAGTTTGACCTTATGTCAACATACATACAGAGTCTCCCTTAAATAAGTAGGTACCTACATTGAATTAGAGGAACGATATACAATTCTTCTAATTTATCCGGCCGCTACACTAAATGAATAACTCTGTATACAATTTTATAATTTGTTGATTAAATAATTATATAGGTAATGTTGGTTCTCACACATAAAGGAACTAATTATTCTATAAGTTATTAATTAAAAAGTAATCCTGTTTCTACCCTATTATCCTTTTCATTCCGGGAAAACAATATTTAATAAAAGTTCAGTCTTTGATATTTAATATTATTAACTTCCTAATTAAAATATGTATTATACTCTTAATTAGCGAATTCTGACAATTGAATCGAGTTTTTTCACAGCTTGGAATTTAAAAAAAAAAGTAGTTCTGCCTACAAACAACATCATTAATTTAGAAATTAATCTCAGTAAATTATATCAGTCTTTAGCGGCTGACCGAGTTAAACTAGTAATTTAATATAACTAGTACTTACTTTAGGTAGGATGTAAACACCAAATTAAATGTCAGTCTTTGAAGAAACCACAAAAAACTCGCAAAAAAAATTCTGTCAACGTATTTCTTATAGCAATTTCGATTTATTTAGAGCTTATATTTATTTTTTGTCAAATTTCACCTGTACTAGATTCACGCACGAAACACGGACCTGCCGCGACACATTTGTAAACTACACCGCTCAATTGACACTGCGATACTAAAGAAAACAAAATAACAGTCGAAAGGTGTATACAAATAGGTAGATGGTGTGTACTGTGTGTGTATGTGTCTCTCTTAGTTACTGTCCGAACTCTTAAGTTTATAGTCCGGCAAAATTCGACTCGGATCATAAATTTTTTAAATAACCAAAACTTCATTTATTTTATCATTCATACGTAATTTATGACATTCACAAACAGAAATATTGAAAATGGTCGCCTTTGCATTGACTTTGTATCATCATATTATTGATCTCGAGAGAAATGACAATAGAAGGTGGTATTTCAAATAGTCCAAATTCTATTTTTCTGATGTAAAGGTATAATCAGTTCAAAAACCTCTTGAAGAGGTAAAAATAGCAAGTATACCCCTTATAAAAGATGTGATATCAAATCATACGATGTGTAAGGTACACAAGTACTACTATATCTACTGATACTCTTTTTAAAATAAAGGTAAGCTATGGCTACATATTCACACTTAATTCCTTATTAGTTTGAAAGTTTCAAATAATTTATGTACTTGCGTTCAGCCTTGTTAAAATAATGTTAGTGTTTGATTGTGTTCTTTACAGTTTCATTTTAATGCATTTTGATTTTTGACCGGCCTTATTGTAGTACAGATAAAAAAAGCTATTCGATTGTTTTGTAGTTCTGACAACTTAAGCGAAACATATGTGGCCTTCTTTGTAATGCATTTCGATAGTATCATTCGTATGGAGCCCTTTCTTTCTAATGTGTATTAATAGTATAAATCGGTTGAGACCCTTTTTTTTGTTATGTGTGTTATTCCAAATTACTGATCCGAAATTTAAAACACTGTTTACATAGTGTGACGATCCGAAAAGTCACTATTAGATTTAGTTACTTTGATTTTAATTATTGTCAGCGGCCAGTGAACTTGAAGGTCGTTAACAAGTTGTAGGAAGATTATTGTTCTAAACGGAATCACGACTGTTTGTAAATATAATAATAAAAGCGATTCAACGATATAAATAATTTAAGTATAGTAAGGTCGACGGAGATCATCGACTGTTTATGTTTAGTTTTTTAATAATATATTGTAGGACTTACGTCATTCCGGGTTGATAGCTGGCTAAAGTCGTTATCCGAGGCCACGTCAACTGTCATGTGAATTTAATAAAGGAGAAGAAGAGAATTGGCGGCAAGAGGAGTAGTAGTAGTTGAGTTTTGGTTATGATTTGATGTACTATTTTTACTTTATTATTAAATAATCATGGAACCGATCGAGCGGTGTTTCAATGGTAATGCCCCACAGCTCAGAAGTGGGATTGGCTCAAGCTCAGGAAACGAATCAGTACAACCAACGGAAAACAGAGATGAAGAAGCCCCGACCGGCATATCACCTCAAATTCAAGGTAACATTACCGTGGAAGATTTGATACAATCCACAGTAAGGGCACTTATATTACATCAAGACCAACAGAGGAGGCCTCCGGCCCCTACGGAACAAACAGTGGCTAAAAACTTTTCAAATTAAGAAATTGCGAACTTGCTGCCCGAATTTTCTGGTGAAAATTTAGAAGTTACGATTTGGTTAGAACGAATATCAGCTGTGCAAGAAGTATATCAGGTCCCCGATGATATTATGCAGGTAATAGTGATTGGAAAACTTATAGGCAATGCCAAAGATTGGTATAATTCGAAATTAGACCACGTTATGATGAATTGGGTCAGTTTAAGAGACGAGTTAAAGAAAATGTTTTCTTGCCATCAAGATCTAGTGATATTGCGTAAAAATTTTGAAAGAAGAAGATGGAAGGTAGGTGAAAAATTTAGCATTTATTTCCATGATAAAGTTACTCTTGGCAATAATGCTGGCATGTCAGAATATGAATTGATCCATTATATAATCGATGGATTTGATAATAAAATGCTTCAGAGTCAAGCCCGAATGATGTTACATGAAATTAGATCCCTTGAAGATTTGTTCAGTCGAATGAACAACGTAGCAAAAGAGAGTACACGAGATAACAATAATTTCAATAAACCAATGAATCAGTTTCGTAGCTTTTCAACAAATCGCAGTCATTCAATAAGCAGTCGACCATCTACCTCTGGTACATCAAACCGCACCGTAAAATGTTTTAATTGTAATCAGGAGGGCCATAAAGTGAATAGTTGTCCAAAGCCACCCAGGCTAAGAGGTTCCTGTTTTTCTTGTGGCAAAATGGGCCACAGAAGTCACGAATGTCCTGATAAGAATTCCCCGGATAGTACTACGAATGTGGTACAACCCACATTAAATATGCCATATACTGTCACCGTGGATTACACAGCTAAGTATAACAACGATTTATGTCAGTTTAGTGTAATAGCGTTGATTGATAGTGGTTCGCCAATCAGCCTGATAAAACAGAAATTTGTTCCGAGTAATTTAGTTATATCTGAAATTCAAAGTAACTTAAATTTTACTGGTATAAATGGTTCCCCTTTAGAAATTTTAGGTGTCTTTTGTACAGATGTATCCATTAATAATATTGATGCTAATTTGAAATTTTATGTTGTGTCTGATAATACCATGTCATACTCTGCTATTTTAGGAAGAGATTTTATTTCTAAACCAAACTTAGTTGTCACTTTTAAAAACAATGTAGAGATTGTAGAAAAACCTAATGTTGATCCCGAACTCGTAAGTGATGAAATATGTTTTATAAATGAACTTATGAATATAAATTATGTCGATGAACCACAAAGTGCATCGACGAATATGATTATCAACCCGAATTTGCCTTTCTACTTACATAAACAGATAAAGAGTTGTTATTATGAAAATTATCAAAAGGATTTTGGAATAGATTATAAAAATTTTGATTTTGAAATGACAATAAAATTAAAACATGATCAACCAATTGTTTTTAGGCCCCGAAGATTAGCTTTTACAGAAAAACAAAAATTACAAGTAATTCTTGATGATTTAATAAAAGAAAACATAATCCGTCCTAGTAATTCACCTTATTCTAGCCCGATTGTTTTAGTTCGTAAGAAAACTGGAGATATACGTTTATGCGTAGATTATAGAGAATTAAATAAAATAACAGTCAAATCTAATTTTCCTACGCCTTTAATAGAAGATCACTTAGATCGTTTAAAAAACAAGAATTTTTACACCTCGTTGGATTTAAAAAATGGTTTTCACCATATTAAAATGGCTGAATACTCAATAAAATATACCTCATTCGTAACACCATTGGGTCAATTTGAATATGTGAAAATGCCATTTGGCTTAACTGATGCCCCTAGAGTGTTTGGAAGATTTACTCAAACTATTTTCAATGATATGATAAGAGAAAATAAAGTATTCATTTATTTAGATGATATACTCATAGCTACGAAAACTTTAGAGGAACATTTTGAAATTTTTAAAGAAGTCTTAGATTTAGCTAGGCAATATCGTTTACAAATTAGACTAGATAAATGTAGATTCTTTTTCAACGAAATCACTTATTTAGGATATCTGGTTAATCAAAGTGGCATAAGGCCGAGTATTGAAAATGTGGAATCTTTATTAAATTATCCATTACCAAAAAACACTAAAGAAGCTCATCGTTTTGTTAGCCTTGCAAGTTATTTTAGAAAGTTCATCCCTAATTTTTCCATAGTAGCCAAGCCTCTTTATGATTTATTAAGAAAAAATACAACTTTTAAATTTGGACAGGATGAATTTGAATCTTTTTAGAAATTAAAAACGTTTTTATCTACGTACCCAATCCTAAGTGTATACTCTCCTGATCTTAAAACAGAATTACATTGCGATGGCAGTAGTCATGGATTCGGCGCGATATTGTTGCAAAAACAAAAAGACGGTTTATTCAAACCCGTCTCTTATTACAGTCATAGGACCTCTCCGGCGGAATCTAAATATCACAGCTTTGAGTTAGAAACTCTGGCCGCGATTTATGCTATTAAACGATTCCATGTTTACCTTTTTGGCATTCGATTTAAAATAGTCACAGATTGCGATAGTTTCCGTTTAACGTTAAGCAAGCAAACAATTAACCCGCGAATTTCGAGATGGGCCATGTTTTTACAAAATTATGACTATGAAATCGTACATAGAAGCGGTAAAAGGATGGGACATGTAGACGCATTGAGTAGGTGTTATGTTATTGCAATAGTTGATGGTAATAGTTTTGAGAGAATATTAAGTATAAAACAAGATCTTGACTCAAAGATATTAGAAATACGTAATAGTTTAGAAAAACAAGAAAACAAATTTTATGAAATGAAAGAAGGACTAGTTTACAGGAAAGAAAAAGATAAACTATTATTTTATGTTCCTGAAAGCATGATAAATAATGTTATACGTACCTGTCATGATGATATCGGTCATGTAGGCATGGATAAAGTGATCGACAATATCAAAAAGGTATATTGGTTTCCTAATATGAAAATGTTAGTGAAGGAATACATTTCTAACTGCCTAAAGTGTTTAGAGTTCTCACCGATGAGTGGGAAGAAAGAAGGTTTACTACAGAGTATACCAAAAGGTGAGGAACCGTTTGCTACCATCCACATAGACCATTATGGTCCCCTAGAGAAAACTAGTAAAGGTTATAAATTAATATTTGAAATTATAGACGCTTTTTCTAAATTTGTGAGGTTTTACCCCTGTAGATCAACAAATGCCCAAGAAGTTATAGATCATTTAAGTGATTATTTCAGATGCTACAGTAAACCAAGGCGAATAATTTCAGATCGTGGATCTTGCTATACTTCAAATGATCTTGCAACTTTCTTGAATTATGAATGTATTGTACACATTTTAATTGCTACATGTACTCCACAGGCCAATGGTCAGATAGAGAGGGTCAATCGCACATTAACCCCCATGCTTTCTAAATTATGTGATAATACGGATACATGGGATAGAGTTTTGGGGGAAGTAGAATTTGCTATAAACAATACAATGTGTAGATCAACTGGAGAGTCCCCAAGTATGTTATTGTTCGGTGTTAAGCAAGTAGGTAAATTAAATGATTCACTTAGACTTTATCTGGAAAGTAACCAGATTTTTGATCGAGATTTAAATACTCTTAGACACGAAGCCAGTAAAAAAATAGAACTCAATCAAAAAGCAAATGAAATATCCTATAATAAAAAGCATAAATACCCAACGTTATACAATGTAGGTGACTACGTGTTAATCAAAAATGTAGATACCACCCCTGGAATGAATAAGAAACTCATTCCAAAGTTTAAAGGACCTTATGTTGTCCAGGCAATATTGGATTTCAATAGATATGTTGTGACCGATATAGACGGGTTTCAAGTTACTCAAAGACCATTTCAGACTGTGGTTGGTCCAGACCAAATGAAGCTTTGGCTTCGAGATCAACAATAGGTCATTCTACTAAATAATTTCATTTGATTTGCTACTTAATTCCCTGTATATAAATTACAGAAGTTTTAGGAATTACATCTTGTTTCTTTATTTTAATTAACTGTATTAATGACAATAATTGTCAGTACCTTTGGAGAATAAGGCATTTATTTCGTCTCGTTAGTTATGTCATTCTATTTGTTTACTTATAAATTTCGAGACTTCCTACATTTATGAATATTATGCACTTATGTGTTATGAATATTATGATCCTATGCTTCATGAATATTATGCTCTTATGTGCTATGAATGTTATGTTATGTTTCATGAATATTACGATCCTAAATATTATGTTTATACCCCACCATTATGTTTATTATTATGCCTACAAAAATTGTTTCTTTTGTGTCAGTTATGTTTGTGGTTATGTAGTGATTTAAGTATCAAGCCGAAAATCCATTATGGCAGATTTTCTGTTTGGTTTATTTTCACGCAATAAGTTGTTCTTTGTTTAAGCTTTATATCATGAGTTATTTTTATGAAACCTATCCTATGTGAGCTTGATACGAGAATCGGGACGATTCTCATGTCAGGACGGCCGAACTGTAGGACTTACGTCATTCCGGGTTGATAGCTGGCTAAAGTCGTTATCCGAGGCCACGTCAACTGTCATGTGAATTTAATAAAGGAGAAGAAGAGAATTGGCGGCAAGAGGAGTAGTAGTAGTTGAGTTTTGGTTATGATTTGATGTACTATTTTTACTTTATTATTAAATAATCATGGAACCGATCGAGCGGTGTTTCAATGGTAATGCCCCACAATATTATGTTAATATTTTTAATTTGTGTATTTGATAATTATATTTATTATTATATTTAATACGTTTTTTATTATATGGTAATTCGATTTACCTCGTATATTACTCTGGGTCTTGATTGAGTACTTACCTCGGCTATAGCTCAATAGATGGCATGAACTGTTTTATACGGAATTGAGAATGATAATATTTTTATTATTAATTTGGAAACAAACATGTTTCTGAGTAAGGCCTTTGTTTTTCCGCAGACTATTTTAAGGACAATTTAAATAAGCGTCGAACTCAAATTAGTGAGCAGTTTAATAAATTTCAACATATAAAAATATAATAAAAGGACATAAAATGGATGATACATTTGAAACGTGATTTGGCTCGGAAATACCAGACACGAAATATTTGTGACTTGTGCAAAGATAACAATTATTTGTTGTTGTAACGCAAATTTAGGTTATGTTATTTTATTTTGAAGTCTGAGGAAGTTATATAATTTCGAAGCCAATTATGGACGAGTAAATGAAGATGATTCAGAAACAATCAGTGCAGAACAATATCGAATTAGGGTTCAAAGAAAACATGGGAATAACAGAACAGAATAGATTTCAATTAAAAAGGGAACTAGAAAGAAAAATAAAAGAAAATCAACAAAGAATAAATGATTTTTGAGAAAAATATAAAAGATTAAAATTTAAATATAATTGGAAGGCCCAACGTGGTGCGTTTATTTTAAGGACAATTAGAGGCACAGTAAGAGATAGAAATATAGTAATTTAAAATAAAAAGAACCACAAAACTAAAAATGGAATCTAAAAAGTTAAATAATTTAAAAATGAGCGAATTAAAAGAACAGTTTGAAAAGAGAGAACTTTCTACGGTAGGTATAAAACTAACCTTACAGGACCGTCTTAGAGAAGCCTTGATACAGGAAAATCAAGACCCAGAAATCTATGAGTTTGAAATACACACAAAAGCAGAAGAAAAAGCTACAGAAAAACAAGAAGAAGCAAAACCAAAACAAAATAAACCAATAACTAATGAGGCAATAACACAATTATTGTTAACAATCAGTGCAGAACAAAAACAACAGAACACAGAACAATTTCATAAAATGGAACAACGGTTAATAAACATGAAGACAGAACAGAAGGAAGAATTTACCAAAATAGAAAATCAATACACAGATTTAGACAAGAAAATGGAACAGCAAAAGCAAGAATTTAAACAACAATTCACAAAAATAGACAACAAAATGGAGAAGATTGAAGAGAAATTGAAATTAGAAGCAGAACAGTGGGAAGAAATTGAAAAGAAAGTAAATACGCAAATTCAGGAACAAATCAACAAAATGGAACAGGCCAAAGCAGATATTACTAAAACAGCTAAAAGAAGATGGGATGAATTCGCAAGAAGGGTCATAACAAATGAAAAGAATTGGAAAAGAATATCGAATTAGGGTTCAAAGAAAACATGGGAATAACAGAACAGAATAGATTTCAATTAAAAAGGGAGCTAGAAAGAAAAATAAAATAAAATCAAGAAAATCAACAAAGAATAAATGAAATTTTTGAGAAAAATATAAAAGATAACATTTTTAATATAATATATAGGAATTCCTTACATTGAAAAGGAGAGTTCACTGTTAACAAGTGTCATGTTAGTAATGCATTCTGTATAAGTTATCTGTGGTCAGTAACTTTGTTAGAAATAATATTCAATATATTATCTCAGTGATTTTTGATAAAGTCTGGTATTATTTATTCCCACCGATTAAGGTATAATGGACTGAGGACTTAACACGAGGAATACTTGCCGTTTTAATCACCCCATGGCGATCCTGCAAACAAATGATCCTGCGAACTAAGATAAATGGACTTTGCAAACCGATGATAGTGGAAATAAATGGTAATAATTGGAGCAAGTAAGTGATAAAGACGCATCCGAACGAGCAAAGTATATAGTCTTTTATCGGAATTTTGAACCTTGGCGGAGCAGAATTATGGGTGGTACAGCTACAGAACAAGAGGTACAAGAAACTGGTACAGAATTACACATATATTGCAAGGCTAGAAACTAAGTAACCATACAGATTTTTGGTAACCCAGAATATGATACATTAGCAATACCGCCTAGATGCGAGGTGTATAGATTAGTAGAAAACTTTAAGAATTTGAGAAAAGATACAGTAGTAGAACAACAAGAATTAGCACCGGGAGTATTTATAGCTAGATCAATAATATCAGGTAAAAATCCATATGTAAGAATTTTGAATACAAATTACGAAAGTATTTCAGTAAAAGCTGAGGGCATTGAAGTCTTGGATTTAGATTTGTTTGAGATGTACACAATTACGAATGATAAGAACAATAGAATGAAAGAGCTGAGAAAGTCGTTAAATTTAAAAGTACCAGAGTATGTAAGGAATTATTTGACGGAGCTGTGTGAGAATTATGCAAATATATTCGCTTTGAAGAACGATATTTTAACGCACAATAATTTTTATGAGCAAAAGATATTAGTGAAAGATAATACGCCAATATATATAAAAAATATCGCACTCCACATTCACAAACGGCAGAGCTTAACGAGCAAGTAAAGAAACATATAACCCAAGGAATAGTAGAACCCTCAGTGTCAGATTATAACAGTCCAGTATTGCTAGTCCCGTAGAAATCAGTGAGTCATGAAAATGCGTGGAGACTTTGTATCGATTTTAGGCAGTTAAATAAGAAAATAGTCACGGACAAATTTCCTTTACCCCGTGTAGATGCAATTTTAGACCAGTTAGGCAGATCAAAATGGTTTTCAGTCTTAGATCTTATGTCAGGTTTTCATCAAATAACTTTAGAACAATTTTCTAGGAAGTACACTTCGTTTAGTATAGAAAAAGTTTCATTCCAATTTACAAGATTACCCTTTGGATTAAATATAAGTCCTAACAGTTTTTCAAGAACGATGTCAATAGCATTTTCAGGTAAAAGCATTTCTCTATATGGATGACATAGTGGTCATAGAAATTTCTGAAAATCATCATTTAAGTAATCTTAGAAAAGTATTCGACGCATGTCGTAAATTCAATTTTAAATTAAATCCACAAAAATGCCAATTCTTCAGGCGAGAGATCACATATGTAGGTCACAATTTATCAAATGAAGGTGTTCCACCAGACAAAGCAAAATATTCAGCTTTCAGTATTACTCAGTACCCAAAAATGCTAGTGAAATCAAAAGATTTGTTGCATTTTGCAATTATTACAGACGGTTCATTCCGAATTTTGCAGAAATATGCATTCCATTAAATAAATTGTCCAGGAAAAATGCGAAATTTGATTGGTCGGAAGAATGTGAAAACTCATTTCAGGTCTTAAAAAATGCGTTAATCAACCCACCAATTTTAAAATACCCAGATTTCAATAGACAATTCATCTTAACTCCAGACGCTTCAAATAGCGCATGTACAGCAATGCTAAGTCAAAACTACGAAGGGATTGACCTACCCATCGCATTCGCATCCCGAGGCTTTAAGAAAAGTGAGCAAACAAACCCACCATCATAAAAGAGATATTAGCAATTCATTGGGGAATCAATCATTTTAAATGTTATTTATACGGCACACCACATTTTATAGTAAAAACAGATCACAAATCACTGACTCATTTATTCGCAATGAACGATCGGACTTCGAAGTTCACGAGAATAAGACTCGATTTGGAAGAATATAATTTTGAAATACAGTATGTTAAAGGAGAAGCGAATTACGCGGAGAGTATGTCAAGAATATCCATAGAAGAACTCAGGGATTTGTACATAAATAACTCACATGTCTTGGCAATCACAAGAGCACAAACGCGCAAGGAGAACGCTCGAACAGGAAAAGATCTCAAGAATAAATAGGAAGCAGAAGAAAAGCTAATAGAAAACCTTTAAAAGTTTTAAATAATCTAGAGGCACATAAATTACCAATTTTACATTTTGAAAATAACCGTATCTGGTTAAGGATGAGCATTCGGATCAAAAACAAATTGACATTTAGTGAAGCCTTAACTACCGGAACACATAACTTCGACTTAGGACGAACGTTGGAAAAGCTTGATGAGCTTTCGGTAAAATTTGAAGTAAAAAGAATGAAGATATATGCAAATGATTATATATTTAAAAAGTGCACAATACAAGAATTTATAGAAGAAGGGAATAAAAGGTTGAAAAACATACAAGTATGTATCTACGAAGTACCAAAGACGGTACAGCGGAAAGAAGAGATTCAAGAGATTTTAGAAAGATATCATAACAATCCAATGTTTGGAGAACACGTAGGAAACAATAGACTATTAAAGAAATTGAGAGCGAATTTTAGATGGAAAAACATGAAGAAAGATGTACGGTAGTATGTAAAGAATTGCCATGAATGTCAAGTGAATAATGCGAAACCCAGTCATAAGGAGAAATTTGTCATCACGGACACATCTATAAAACCGTTTGATATTATATACATAGACACAATAGGTCCTTTTGTAGAAAGTAACAATGGGAATCGTTATTGTATTACAATATTATGTAAATTGACAAAATACGCGGTCATGATACCAGTCAGTAACAAAGAGGCAGCCACAATTGCAAAAGCTATATTCGACAACTTTATACCAACTTATGGGTTAATAGAGGAAATAAGGACAGATCAAGGAACGGAATATAAAAACCAAATAATGAAGAATTTAGCAGAACTTTTAAAAATAAAACAGAATTTTACTACAGCATATCATCACGAATCAATAGGCAGTTGTGAAAAACTGCACAGAACGCTCAACGAGTACATAAGAAACTTTATATCAAGGATTCTAGGGATAACTGGTGTGAGTTTGTAAAAATGTTCGCATATTGATATAATACAACACCTAATACGTATCATGGATACACTCAATTCGAATTATTGTACGGTAGGAAACCCAACATTCCAGAATGTTTAAATTCAGAAATTGAACCATGTTACAACTTTGAAAGGTATGACAAAGAATTGAAATATAGATTACAGTACGAGCATGACAGAGCAAGACAGTTCTTAATAAAAAATAAGTTAGGTAATTAGAGTAAATAAAAGCGAAAAGGAATCTTCATCCGTAAATTTTAAGATAGGAGATTCAGTAATTTTGAAAAATGAAGAAAGAACTAAGTTCGATCCTTATTATTTAGGTCCATTGAAAGTAGCGAAAATAATAGGAGTAAACTGTGAGATTTTATCTCAAAATAATAAAAAACAAACCGTTCATAAGAACCGATTGTATAAGTACAATAATGATAATATTTGTAATCAAAGTGAGGTGAGATCGTAAACAAACAAAGCAGTGTTTAAAAATAGGACAAGACAGTTAGTGTAAATAAACAAGCAATGCGAGAACTATTAACAAGACTTTATATTGAGTATCGAAAAACTATCACAGATAAAATTTCTCTTGTAAGAAGGGATGATGTGACGATCCGAAAAGTCACTATTAGATTCAGTTAGTTTAATTTTAAGTATTGTCAGCGGCCAGTGAACTTGATACAAGTTGTAGGAAGGTTTTTGTTCTAAACGGAATCACGACTGTTTGTAAATATAATAATAAACGCGATTCATCGGTATAAATAATTTAACTATAGTAAGGTCGACGGAGATCATCGACTGTTTATGTTTAGTTTTTTAATAATATATATATGAATTCCTTACGTTGAACAGGAGAATTCATTGTTAACTAGTGTGATGTTAGTAATACATTTTGTATAAGTTATCTGTGGTCAGTAACTTTGTTAGAAATAATATTCAATATATTATCCCAGTGATTTTTTATAAAATATGGTATTATTTATTCCCACCGATTAAGGGTAAGTGTTTTCTCATCGATAATGGTATAATGGACTGAGGAACACTTGCAGTTTTAATCACCACAATAGGCCATAAATAAAATTCGCAATGAACGAAAAGTTTTAAAGTCATGACAAGTTCTGATAATAAAACCCAACGCCCTATTAGCTTTTTTTGAAAATACTGGAAATCAACTATTCATCGTTCTCTAGTGAAAGTAATTGCGTAGCACTGATTTAAATGAGAAAAAAAGATTTTTTTTACAATAAGCAAAAAGTCTATTCAAATCACTTTGTATCAATTGAGAATCTGCAACATTACCAATTTTGAGGTATATTTTTAAATCATCCGCACATTTTTTTATTTACACAATTTTCAGATATATCGTTAATATTGATATTGAATAATAAGGGCCGCAAGTTAGATCCCTCAGGTATTCCTGGAGTTATATAACTGAAAGGTGATACATATTTATACTTGCGAATTTGAAATACCGCGTTTATGACAGGGAGCATTGTGTAAATGTTAAATAAAACAAGAATGCATAAAGACCACAGATACTGGCTCCTCATAAATTAGAAATTATCCTTTATACCTGCGTCCTAACAGGGTCGGAGTAATCACCAACCAGGTAAAGCAAGGGTGCAGTCTATCAGTCTGTGACTTATTCTCATCGTTGTGCATTGTGCAAATAAAAATGGCAGTGTTTCATCCATGGAAAAACATTGTGTCGAATGAAATGGAAATAGAGAATGAAGTGATTGAAATTAGTGACAACAGTGATAATGAAGATGATGTTTCAGACAACAGGAAGGTTAAAAGAAAACATTTGTCAAGTGACGCAAAAACGATAATAAAATAAACGGTTTTGAAGATTAAAACTAACTTTTCCGCATCTGTGGCCCTGAACAATATTCTATCATAAACTTGTCATTAGTATACACTTCTGGGGATGTATCGTGCTAACAAACCGAAATTTCTCCAAAAATAACCAAAAATGGAATATATCTGGATTTATAGGACCCGCTGTACACATTCTAGTCAGCTAAAAATCAGTAGGGTACATATGTGAGACATCTTGAATAATATTCAATCATAAAATTGGTCACTTTTATACATTCTGAAGGCTGTATCGTGCTAACAAACTGAAAATTCTCCAAAAATGACAAAAATTTGGTACTTGAAGTACCATAGCATTCGTTACACTGACTTTAGTGAGCTGAATATCAATAGGGTTCATTTTTAAGACGCCCTGAATAATATCCAATCATAAAATTGGTCACTTGTATATACTCCGGAGGCTGTATCGCGCTAGCAAACTGAAATTTCTCCAAAAATTACAAAAATGTCGTACTTAAAGTTCTATAGCACATGTTGTACGGGCTCTGGTGACCTGAAAATCAATAGGGTTCATCAGTGAAAAATCCTGAATAATATTCAATCATAACATTGGTGACTTGTCGCACTCCGGAGGCTATATCGTGCTAACAAACTGAAATTCCTCAAAAAATTATAAAAATGTCGTACTTCAAGTACCATAGCACCCGCTGTACTGGCTATGGTGATCAATCAATAGGGTTTATCTGTGAGATGTCCTGAACAATATTCAATTATAAAATTGGTGACCCGTTGCACTCAGGAGGCTGTATCGTGCTAACAAGACGTGTAACGAAAAGTGGCCGACGACAACGACGACCACATACACACAGGATTTTTTTCTAAAAACCGTTTTTACGTATTGTTACGTTTTTTTTTCAAATTCCAACTTTTTTGGGGAAACCAATACTTTTCTCGCATATTAGATAGTTTGGGTGGAAAAGTAAAATGTGTTTTTTATCAAAACGTTATAGAATTTTTAGTTCACAAAATTGATGAACGCGTCATTCATCCTACAAATACTAAAATTGAGTGAATCGAACAAGCAACTTCTCCAGCAAATAGTACAGAACTAAAAACCACTCTCGAAAGGTCGACATAAAAAAGTAGTCGAAAACATACAGTGCGCGTGAAAACTATATCTAGATCAACGAATGATATCAATTTTAAACTTAAGAACGGGAAAAGTTACGATTTACCTGAAGTATTAAAATATCTCTCGCGTTACGACGCAATATAAAAACGTGCAATTTTCTGTGACGTCGTTCGAGAATTATCGGAACAATATACATAACTACCTCACGAGCATTTAGTATATTTTAGGAAACAGTAACCAACTATCAATTCTCTGTGGATATTCTTGTTGCTCTATCTTGTTACTATTTTGTTGTAAAGTGATCTACGTGTTTAAACTGTCGTATTTAACTGTTTATTAAACGTTACTTAAAATTACGACTGGTCCTTCCTTCCGCAACCTTATCGAAGCTAACAAACAACACATCTACTTAGGTGCAGTAGTGAACGACAAACTCAACAGTCCACTCCACCAATCTAGTTCATTACAAACCCTAAGAGAAATTATACCGACAAGATACTCAAAAAAATATTTACACGCTCCACAAAGTAACAGTAGTCACTTCGTTTAGTCCCTCCCAATTGGGAATTCAAAATTAGATGCCAGCACCAGAGTGGCGAAAGTTCAAACTTGACATATGTACATTGTTATTTGTTTAAACTTGAAGTTGTGGATGTTTCGAGTTTTATCACTAAATATTTTCAAAAAAATCACTAAAAACCATGATAGAATGAATAGTGAAAAAATTTAATTTGTTTAAACTTACTAGGATGGAAATATTCTTCCTTGGTGAAATGGAGGGAACATATTTTCATATATTTAGACACAGGTTTTCCAATTGTAATAGCGTTTATTCAAGCCCGTCGTCTGTCTATACATTCTCTCAATCTTACAATATTCTGATCCAGAACTTTTTGTTCATGTTCTCGTGGAAAGCAATGAAAGCTAACGTCTTTACAAAGAGATTGTTTTGCACAATAATTACATTGCGGGACACAAGAATGGTGATTAGAACTACTAGAACCACTAATTTTTCACTGTATAATATGTATTAGTCAACAGAACCTTCATCAAGCACTTCAGAATTACAATAAGTATGATTTTACCATAACCTTCAATATTTTCCAAAAGCAACGATGTATATTTGTCTTGTTTCAAAAATTGACACCAGATAGAGTATCCGTTGTTTTGAATTCCCA
The DNA here is from genome assembly GCA_963921935.1 of Galeruca laticollis. Lineage (NCBI taxonomy): Eukaryota > Metazoa > Arthropoda > Insecta > Coleoptera > Chrysomelidae > Galeruca > Galeruca laticollis. The sequence continues at coordinate 110,373,369 of OY998178.1, read as the reverse complement.
ATACGCGGTATTAGTGGTGACGTCATAATCTTAGGTTATGTCAATTTTGTATCCAAACAAACATAACTAGCCATTTAGATACCATTGGTGTGATTTTGGACCAGAGATTATTCCCTTATATTTTGAATATACCTGCTGATTTATGCATTTAGATATACACTAAGACTTTTACAAAGAGATATATTAGATTCCAGTCAAAATAGGTATGTATAACAATATAATTTTAATAATAGAGTTATCTAACCTAAACATGCTATTACAAACTTATGAAATTCTTTTTCTATATGTATTACCTAATTTTAGGTTTCTTCACATAAAGAATAATGGTACTGTGCTCGCCACCAGGCTGTAATCATTATAATGTGAGAGAGAACTGTAAGTTTTATAGATTTCCAAAGGATCCAAAAGTAAGAAGCAAATTGATGAAGCTGACAAGGTACCTACATAATGATAAATATAACATTTTATTTTGTGTGTTTATACAATATTTGTAGAACAATAGAATCAGATCCCGGAGCTTTTTGCGTAGCTGTCATTTTATGGAGAGAAAATAAAATTAGCCAACTATTTTTTTGTACATGATCAATCTTTGCAAACAAGGTAGAAGCAAACTTGTACGTGTTCATTGTATGTTTGATTTTGTACTGTATATATCGATCTCCTATAACATATACATTATTATTTGTCATTACACATCTTTCACTTTACACTTTTTATAAGTTGCTTTGTATGATTTTTTAAATGTTTGCCATTTTAAATTGAAATTCCACATTGTACCTTACTTTCCTCTTTCTATTAACTATAAACCATTGTATTACAAGTAAATATGTCTCTGTGTAATAAAGAAATTTCGAAACGTTTTTGTTTATATTATTTGTTTTTAGATAAAATGGAATATGTTTACACATGTAGTTGAAAAAAAAGCCTACAGATCAAGTAAAATTTGAAAACAACCAACAGAAACTCTGCACCTCATACAAATATGATTTGATTGAGGCAAAGTTGTGACATGATGTTCTGAGTTTTCAGACTAAATGGCATATTTCCAGTCATGTAAATTTTCAGCATTTCCTCAATTTAATTTTCTTAGCACGAAGCAAACAAAAATTCATAATTATGAAAACATTTTATTATGTTAATATAAACAGTACAAATTTCGAAAGGTAGAATGTTATTAAAACATGTAAATTTTTCTTCCATTATTGATGTCGAACTATTCCCACAATAATGTCACTGGGTATCCATAATATTAAACAGCACATGTCCTCTCATGCAATATGTAATGCACCTTGTATCTGGTGATAATAGTTATATTTTTCAATTATCACTAATATATTTTCATCAAAATGAATTATGTAATTCATGTCTCTTGAGAGTGGATGTCTCTTGAGAGTGGTTTTAATTTTTCGTCATTCGGATACTTGAAAGGAGACTTCACTTCAATTAAGCATTTTTCACTAACAAGCTCATATTATCATTAAAAATGGTTTCAAGAGAATTGTAATAAATACGAATACCTAAAAGATAATTTTATTGTAGAAAATTTCAGAACACACGGTAAAACATATTTTATTTTAAATCATAATATTAACTGGAATGCGACCCACATTATGTTTAATAAAATAATACGAAGTCAAAACAGAATAGAAAAAAATAAAACATCTTACAGAGTCAAAGCAAAATAATTGTTTTGAATACAATTATTTCGATAACGAAAACTAGCACGATTCAAAAAACAAGAAGTTGTTTTTGCAATTCGACAAAAACCCCAAAACCGAAGTCGGGGGGAAAGCAAAAACGGGTGTACACAGACGAGGAGCGGCAGTGTGTACCGGGGGTCGAACACGCGAAGGGAAAGGGTTTTCCCTTGCCACGGTAACGGTACTAGTGTTTTTTAGTGTTACCGGTACGAGAGGTAAAAATTCTCTCCGTTGTGTTAGGAGGTGATAGGGATACTGAGATTATTCCTTGACGGTGAACACCGTCTCCTGTTCCGATACACAAACGGTAGAATTACCCTCTACGCTAATTTCCTTTCGACATAGCACGATTCCGTTTATTGGCACGACTCGTGGTGAACAAGCAGATAGCCAAAAGCAAGAAAATTCCCGGCGAGGCGGAGGAAGTTTGACAAATGCATAAATTATCGTAGGTAATTTAATTACTGGGGAATTTCGCAACTTGTAACGCCAGTGTCGATAAATAATTTTATTGTTTTCCTTAGCTCAGCAGAATTTTATACAACAAAAATTTCACTTTCGTTCCCTGAAGGTCAATGGCGACCTGAAACAACGTAAGCTGAAACATTGTTGCGATTAAAGGTATTTACACATAATATTTATTTATTTTCTCGACACCGGGAACTTGAAAGTTGGGAAACGAATATAATAAACCATACGCCTTTCACGCACTTTGAAAAAGACCAAGCCGATAAGAGGGATAGTATTGCCGCACCATCGCACAAACGAGAAACTCTGTTCATAAATTTGATTTTTTTGAATAGTTATATGATATACAGGGGTAGAATTAAAAAAAACAATTATAGATAGATATATGTATAGGTAGACTTATACCAGGGAATCTTAGTTGATTGGGTTATACGGGATTGTATTTTTGGGATAAGGTTATATATATCTGTATATGTGTAATCAGAGAAATTATTTTTTTATTATATAATTCTTGTATAACGTGGTGGTTCTACCTTATTTTACCTATCATCCCTACTCCATAAGTTCCCCTCTGGAGAGTGTAACAATCGTGGAAGTGTGACAGAAACGAGGAGGACAACCCTGTCCTGGCAAAGGAAGATTAATCCGTTTTAAGACCAGGCGAACTTAGCTCAAAAATCGGACTGGATTTGCCTTACACGCTCAGCAGCTCATTGCAGACAGAAATTGGTGGAATCGAAGGACGGGATCAATACAGAGTGACCAAAAAAAAGGTAGGGGTATTTTGATCAAGATATTGTACATCTGGTGACAGCGGTTTGCGAACCATTCTCAATTTAAACAAAACCCACCCAGGGAGGGTGAGTTATTAGAGTGGTGACAGCGGTTTTCCGATACAGGGTTGTTCCGTTAAATTCTGCACAGCGGTTGTCCGATACAGGATTGCTTGGTTACTTCGTCACAGAGGGTTTTCGTTACAGGTTTGATCTGTCTGGGTTTCACGGTAGTTTTCCCGACACAGGGCTGAATCGGTTATTTTTCAGAAGCGACTTTACATATACAGGAAGAAAACGATTAGTCGTCAAATCGCGAATCTACAATACAGGGTTGTAAGTCAGCAGGGACGCCAGATCTTCACATAAGATATTCCTGTCAGGCCAAGGTTATATGCCAATCTTGCTACAGCACAAGAGAATACAGGGAACGGTGAAGCTGTACGGTCTGTAACCAGAGGCTGAAAAAGGCAGTTAACGTGGCATACAGGAGGGTAAAAAGGCTGGAAAATATCGAGAATTAGCCGATACTCTCCCACCATCATCACAGCTACCCACAGGTACGACAGTCATCAATTAAGGGGACACATAACTTTAAAACAGATTAGTTGTGGTCTACTGCTTCGTCATACAATTGATTTTTTTTTGTGTTGTCTTTTCGTCTTCAGTTCCATTCGTTAGAATAAATCAGACTCCCAAAAGACTTAAGCTTCAATTTTACAAAGGGGGAAGTTAACCCATCCTTAAAACATCCTATCCGTGCACCAAAAGCTATCCATTTCAGGCGTCGTAGAAGCCAGAAAGGTAGGAGTAATATAAGTTTATAAAATTAGAAAATTTCATTTAATAAAGAAAAAAAAAGTAACCAAGTTCAGACAGCGCTATGCCACTCGATTTGCAAAATAGGTTAGGTACAGGCAGTCAAGGAGGCCCAGAAACCACGGGAGACACAAGCAGCATGCCGCCCACATTGAGGGTAGCACAGGCACAACCATTAGGGGTCATAGCGGCGACTTTAGCCGATTTCACAGGTAGAGATGCGGCTAGATACATAGAGAAATTCGATTTAAGGGCTAAATTAGACGGGTGGTACGGAATCAGAAACATTAACATTATTGAAATTTAAACTTGCGGGCGTAGCACACGATTTTTTCAAGGCGGATCCTAGGTTAGACACAGTGTCATATTCAGAATTTAGAGAAAAATTACTACGGTAATTTGTACCAAAAAAATCGTTAGCAGATTGGTGGATGCAACTGGTGCAATGCTACCAAAGACACGATGAGGACGTAGCGTCGTTCTGCACCAGACTAAAATTAATCGGAAACAAGATACTAGAAGAGGATATAAAGGGCGTAAGTAGGGAACAAATACCAAACATACAAAAAAAACTTAATTCGGTATTAATAAACCAATTCAAAGTAGGGTTGAGAAAAGACTTATTAAGGGAGGTAGGTTTTTACATTTTACACAAAGACGACATGACACTAGAAGAAGCGGAAGAAATAGTTAGTTGTCAAGAAACAGCGGTAACTATGACAAGCGGCAGAAACAGTAGCCAGAAAGTCGCATTTATGAGCGAACAACTGAGGTGCACAACGTGCGGAAGGTCGAATCACACTTCGGAAGAATGTAGGCAGAACGCGAAATGTTTATTCTGTGGCAGACAAGGGCATTGGATGGCTAATTGTAGGACGAAGGAAGCAGAAGAAACAAAAAGAGAGACAAGATGTCAAATTTGTACAAAACAAGGACACTGGGCACCGGATTGCAGAGAGAAAGGGAACGACCCAACAAATACATGCTATTACTGTGGGAAACAAGGACATTGGGCAAAAGAATGTTCGACGAAGCAAACAAACGGAATACGAAGTACGACAGATACAACGACGGAAAAGTAAGTCCATGGAAAACGGAGAAAACTAGGTATCACGGGGAAAACCAGGAAACACAACAAGGAAACTACAGAGAATATAACAGACACAGAAACCAAAGGGAAGAGTATCATAAACAAGAAACACAGTGGAGGTCTCAACAAAATAATTTTGGGAACTACGAGAGAAACAGACGCCAAATGAACGATGATAGAAAAAGACAGTCTGAAGAAAGAGGACACACAAGTAATAAAGAATGGACGAAACATTTAAACTAGTAAGGACCACAGTTAGTCCCCGGACAAGTTGCCGAGTAAACTTAACAGGGGAAACAGATTTAAATAAACCACAATGGGAAAAAACAAACCAAGAAGCAACGAATAAGGATAAACCGAGAATGGAAAAAAAAGGAAAAAAAAGAAACAATGTATCACAATGATGCAATGTCAGTAACAAACGTGGACGCCCCATACATAGTAATGTTAAGGGTGAATGGTATAAACAGACCATGTATGATAGACACAGGGGAGCGTACTCATTAGTAAATAGGTCAATAATTGCAGATTGGGAATTAGACACAAGAATCATAGAAGAATTAACTCTAAAAGGGATAACAGGACACACAATACAGCTGTATGGATCGACGAAATTGGCGATAAGCACAAACGGAATGAACTACAACATTTACGCAAGAGCCATCGCAGCAGAAGACGAAATAATGGAAGAAATACCAGTTCTTTTAGGAAGAGATTTTCTAGAAAAACAGAAAGCAATCATATCATACAAAGGAGAGCCTTCATTAGAAATATGGGAAAGAAGAATACCATTGATAAACGCAAGGCAAGTTGAGAGCACAATAGATAACGGTAGAAGCACAGAAGCAAATGACCAAGTGGCAACAATAAGGAAAAAACTAAACACTACAGAAATGAACAATTGGCAGAAATGGCTAGGAATAGTGGAAACAATGTATAAAAGAAGGTACACAGAACACAGAACAATGGAGAAAAATGAGAAGGCAATGACAAGAGAAAATAAATCAGGAGCAAATCAAACAGACAAACAAAGGCAAAACGGCTACAGAGAGGAAAATATAGAACTATACAGAGTGAAGAAAGAAATCGACACAAAGAAAGAAAAAAGTCAGGAAAGAAAAATTAACGAAGAAAGATACGGATACATAGAACAAAAGAAGAATAGTGCAGAATCAGAAACAGGGAAAAAGAAGGGAGAAACAGAAACCAGGGAGAAGAACAAAGGAATAAAAGAAACAATAACTAACAGAAACTTCACAGATGTATACATAGAAGATTATACCAGCACTAACCGAAGTTCACACAGTTGGGACACTAAAACATACCATAAGAGGAAATACAATTGCGTGTGAAACACAACACAAAGGACCAGAAGCAATAAGACTGGCAAATAGCATAGTAAATAACGGGAAAAAGATTCCAATTAGAATAATAAACATATCAGCACAAGAAATAAACCTAACAAAAGGAACCAAACTAGGAAAAGCATACGAATGTACAGAGGACACAGTACCACAAACAAAAACACAGGACACGATCAGGAAATTTGACATCAGAACAGATGAATGGATCAGAAAAAATTTCGAACTAGGTCATATAGATACAAGGTACAAGGAAGAACTAATTAAGTTAATACAAAAGTACCATCACTTATTCACAGACGACGATGAAATTCTAACAAGCACTACAAAAGTAAAACACCAAATAACCATAGAAACAGGAAGCCAACCAATATGCAAAGCTCCATACAGAATACCATATTACCAAAGAGAAGTGCTTCAAAAAGAAATAGATAGGCTACTAGAAGCTAAAGTAATCAGGACATCATCCAGCCCATGGTCAGTGCCAGTCGTATTAGTGGTAAAACAAACTCCCGAAGGAGAGGAGAAAGTGAGAATGTGCATAGACTACAGAGGACTAAATGCAGTAACAAAAAAGGAATATTACCCTCTACCAAACATATCGGATCTACTACAAGGCTACAAAGCAGGAGGAGAAACGTTGTTCTCAGTAATTGATGTAGCAGAAGCTTACCACCAAGTAGATATGAACGAAGAAGACATTCCACTAACTGGATTTAGCACATATCAAGGGTACTACGAATACACCAAAATGCCATTTGGACTGGTAAACGCCCCAGCAACTTTCCAAAGATTCATGAACGCAACCTTAAGAGGCTTAACGGGAATAAAATGTATGGTTTATTTGGACGACATAATCATATTCAACTATGCAGGAAAAAGGGACCATTTAGAAAAATTAGAAGAAGTATTCAATAGATTAACAGAAGCAAACATTAAACTGAAACCAAAGAAATGCAATTTTATGTTAAAGAAAGTGAAATATTTAGGACATATCATCTCACAAGAAGGAGTAGCTCCAGATCCACAGAAATTGGAGGCAGTACACAAATACCCCATACCAAAAAACGTAAAAGGAGTAAGAGGTTTCTTAGGACTAGTAAACTGGTACAGACGGTTCATACCAATCATAACCGAATTAGCAGCACCATTAGTAAACCTAACCAAAAAAGACACACCATTCAAAATAACAGAGGAAGTAATTAAGGCAATGGACCAACTAAAAGAATCACTAACGTCAGACAAAGTTCTAATCTTCCCAGACTTCTCCAAACCGTTCATCTTATCGACAGATGCATCGAACATAGGTGTAGGAGCAATATTAAGCCAAATAAGGAACGGTAGAGAAAGACCAATAGCAGAAACAAATTACTCAACGACTGAAAAAGAACTTCTAGGAGTGATTTTTGCCATTAAAACATTCAGATGCTACATTTACGGGACAAAATTCACAATTATCACAGATCACAGAGCATTAAAATGGGTACTTACACTGAAGGACCCAAATTCAAGACTAACACGATGGGCCTTAACCTTAGCAGAATACAACTTCGAAGTAATCCACAGAGTAGGACGGAAACACGGAAATGCAGACGCGCTAAGCAGAATGTTCGACAAAACGTGCAACTACATAGAGACGTCATACGAAGATTACTTACAATACATAACTGAAAACGAAGTACCAGCAAAAGACAAAATTCTAGAAAAAGAAGGAAAGTTAGTATCCATACAAGAAGAACAAGCAATAGTACTATTTACAGCCAAAAATAAGCCAAACCAAGATCCATTGATAAAGGAAATAGAAGCCACATATAATTTACCGGACGTCGCACAGAACCGAATAGAAGAAATTAAAGAATGGGACACGTTGGACGCAAAATTCTACATAGGGGTAAACAGAGCAGCGGTGAAAGAAGGAACCTCGTATGAAATCATGTGGAGCATAATACAACAGCTGAAGACACTATGCGAAGAAAACAAAGAGGAGAGCATAACCTTCATAGCAAGCAAAGACCAAATTCCAGGACTTTGTTGGGACGAAATTACTAAAATGATCCAATTTACATTTTACGGTATACCCACCAAAATAATCATGCTACGACCAGATAACACAGGGGAAACAAAAAAAAATTACGCGATTGAAATAGAAGAAGGTTGGGAGCCAATATGGGACAAAGGCATGCTAAGAAAAGCACAAAAACGAGATGAATTCTGCAACAACACCTTACAAGAAATGGACAAGGACGAAGAAACAAATAGAAAATACTACATCGACAAAGAAGGTATTTTATATAGACAAGAACAGGAAGAACGTAGAGATCAACTGGTAATACCGAGAAGCTATATCACCAAAGTGATAGAAGACTTTCATGACTCACCCATATACTGTCATCAAGGACAACAGAAAACATTATTGGCAATAAAGAGACGTTGTTTTTGACCAACGATGAGAACAGACATAATAAATTACTGCAAACAATGCGACTCATGCAACAGACGGAAGACGTCACCCCACTTCAAGAAAGCTCCATTACAAAAATTTACAAAAGTCACAGAACCATGGGAAATAACCTCTATGGACATAGTAGGACCACTACCAACCTCAAGCGAAGGAAGCAAATACCTACTAACATTTCAAGGCCATTTTACCAAATACTGTGAAGCAATTCCGTTACCAGATCAGAAAGCAGATACAGTAGCAAGAGCATTCGTTGAACAAATAATATCAAGACACGGTACACCCAACAAACTGTTAACAGATAGAGGGACAAATTTCATGTCAGAACTAATGCAGGAAACATGCAAGTTACTAAACATAAAGAGGCTACACACGGCAAGTTATGCGCCAACGACAAACGGTCAAATAGAAAGATTACACAGAGTACTTAAAGACATGCTAGCACACTACATAGCACCAGATCAACGAGATTGGGACAAATGGATACCATACGTACTTATGGCATACAGAGGAAGCGTACACACTTCAACAGGATACAGTCCATACTTTTTACTACACGGAAGAGACCAATCATTACCATTTGAAAAATTCATCACACCGAAAATAATCAAATACGACATTGATAACAATTATGTGTCAGAATTAGAAGCTAGATTAAGTCAAGTATACAATACAGCACTGAAAAACACAGAGAAAGCAAAAGAAGAAAGGATAGCCAGATATAATGAAAAAACAGCACTAAGAGAATTTGCACCAGGAGATTTAGTATACCTACTCGACATGAGCACGAAAGTAGGAAAATCAAAGAAATTACAAAACCAATGGACAGGACCTTTCGAAGTAAAAGAGAAGGTAGGACCGGTTACATATCAAATCATTTCACAAAAAGGGAAGAAGACACAAATAGTACACATCAACAGATTAAAAACATACCTAGGAAAAATAGAGGACAAGGAACATAAGATACTACAAGATATAGATAACTTGGAGAGTATAGAAGAGCAAGAGGAAATACACGAGCAGGAAGAAAATGAAGTAGATCCAGGAAAAGTAGCAGCACTACCATTATGGTCAATGAACGAGAATCTACAACCACCAAAAAACAAACCATCATCCCAAACCAGACATAAAGGGAATAGAACAGAACAAAGACCACACTTCTCACTACGACCTCCACCGGAGATAAGACGCTCTGTCAGAGTGAGAAACAGGATACAAAGTGCACCCAGTTACACAAAAACATTTAATGCCGAAAGGAGACTAACACGGAATACAGGACAAAGACAGACGACTAACTATAAAAGAAACAAGACCAAAATAAGTACCAGATGGATAGCGATGAGCTTGAAACGACGTAGCTAAAACGTCGCGACCTAGCATACATGTATATATTAGTATATTATTAATTCAAACAGATTTACGGGTTCAATTCATAGGTTAAGCCAAAGTAAGGGGATAGGAATAATTAAGTAAGTTAGGAATCATAACAGAATAATGATATAAAAGACCATAAGTCACTATAACCAAGTATATAGGCAAAGGATACTAATAGTACGATTAAGTAAATGATTTCACGCAAGTAAGTTCTTTTTCAATTCAGAAATACAAGGGGACTACAAAAGTATTTAAATACAGAAGTAAATAATGGGGAAACAAGCTCACAGGGCATAGGTTTCAAGAATTGTTTCTCTTCAAAAGAAGAGAGCTCATTTGACAGTCCTAAATAAGTGTGAAGCTCGGTCAAATGAGGAAATGTCATATAAATATGAAAAAAAAATTGTAGGTAACATAGTATTGTAACAAAGAAATGTTTAAAAAACGGTTGTAGGAAAGATAAGTTGTGTTAACAACTGTAAATTTTAAAAAAATTTAGGATAACAAAACCAAATCAATGGCACGACAAAGTACTATCCTGACCTGGGTGACATTCGTCATGTGCGGGCTACATATAGCAGTTGGGCTAATCGCGTATGAGTGTTCGCACCCTAACACAAATATCACAGTGTTATCGCTAAAAGACATTCAAAAGTGTCCGGAACCAGAAAAAACGTACGCGAGTGAAAAAACAGACATACAAGTGATTCAACGAAACGAAATAAAAATGCAAAAAGTATGGTCATGCGTAATAGAAGTAACAAAATTCATGTTCTACTGCGGGATGCACAGCCACACATCAGTCGTCAACGAAGGACTATCAACCTACATCCACAAATTGGGAGCAGAAGAATGCAGAAACACCCACAGATATAAAATAATAAAGTTGTACCAACAAACAATAGACAACATACTAATGAACGGTACCACAACAGCGTCAATCAAAATAGGCGGCACACTCGACAATATGGGAACATGTAAAGGTATCACATACCAGGAAAACGGCAGAAGTTGGAACGACGTAGTAATAATAGCAACAACCAAAATAACAACCAAAGATTATCTAGCTAGAGTAACGCTAGAAACGAACGAGATCCACTTACAAGGAGAAATAACTTGCAAATTCACGAATGGTTACTGCTTCGACTCCACGGTAGGAGAATCCACCTGGTCCAGTTATGAGCCAACAACATGCGAAGACCATCTGAGCCAGTTATACGAAGGCATAGGCAACAAAATCACAAACACAAAAACACAAGAAGAACTAATAGTAATTGAAGAAAAAGACAAAGTATTCGCACTAACATTACAAAAAAGAAACATACTATGTGGAATAGAAGTATGGCAAACAGAACACCCACGAATTGTCATAATACTTCAAAACACACAAAAATTACATCCGACAATGCAAATTCTAACACAAAATGTCGATCTAATGAATTATGTAAATAGTAAACTACTCTATATTGAACAAGCATATAAACGAGACGTAAACATGCTTTACACAGACACAATACACCGAAGATGCTTAACGAAACGAGAAATACTCAAAAATAGACTGCTAATGGCACATACACTGCCTAATGCAGTCAGCCAACTAATGGAAAATGAACCTGGACACATAGGCAGAGTATTAGGCGAAGTACTTTATATCATAAAATGCATACCAGTAACAGTCGAGATAAGACGAACAAACAGATGTTACAACGAACTACCAATAAAAGTAAACAACGAAACAAAATTTATGGCTCCACTAACCAGAATAATACAAAACCACGCAGAAGAGATAGATTGCAATAACATGATACCAGCACTTTATTTTATAGATGATCAATGGATAGGTCTAATGCCACACCCCACTACAGCCAACCAACCAAAAACTATAAAAGTAGAAGAAGAAATAAACCTACATTTCGACCCCATTCAACCACTAGGAGCGAAGGGTCTGTACACCCAAGAAGAAGTCAACGCAGCACAAAGAGCCCTCACGTTCGGGACAGAAAGAAAAGCAGTAGAGAACATAATTACTCGCAGAGCAGCGGGAATGAATGCCAATAGTCAAGGCTACACCGTATCAAACATATTCGATACAAAAGAAATCAAGAACCTCGCAGAATCCACCCTAAAACACACATGGGCATGGTTCACAGAATTGGGTTCAGTCATAAGTGGAATAATTGGAATATACTTCACATTCTAAACCATTAAATACATAGCAGGCACCATACTAAATGGAATTCGTATCCACCAAACAATAGGATGCAGTATAGCACTAATAGGCAGCATATGGGACTCCCTAACGGCATGGATAATTCACTCATATCAGACGAGGAAACCGGAGGAAGAAACAATAGAGATGGACCAAATAACGCAGCAAGAGACGAGCCACCCGAGGTCACAGCATTGGACAGACAGAAGTCGCCAGATGAACGATCTACTGAGCAGCAGTGTCGCGAGTGTAAACGGTCGCGACCTAGGTCAGAGATAAAAAAGGGCAATAGCGAAAAAATTGCCAAATACAGTGCCGATCATAAATATTGAGAAAATGTAACATAAATATGTAAAATGTATAAAACGGTAACACTAATTTTAAGATTATAGGCCACTATTGTAAGCCGACGGCCACATATAATTAAGGGTAAAAAAAAATAGTTGTACATGGGTTTTGAAGAAAAGGTATTGGACCAGGGAGGTCGCAATACTTTTACAAAGGGGGAAGTAATGTAATAAATACGAATACCTAAAAGATAATTTTATTGTAGAAAATTTCAGAACACACGGTAAAACATATTTTATTTTAAATCATAATATTAACTGGAATGCGACCCACATTATGTTTAATAAAATAATACGAAGTCAAAACAGAATAGAAAAAAATAAAACATCTTACAGGGTCAAAGCAAAATAATTGTTTTGAATACAATTATTTCGATAACGAAAACTAGCACGATTCAAAAAACAAGAAGTTGTTTTTGCAATTCGACAAAAACCCCAAAACCGAAGTCGGGGGGAAAGCAAAAATGGGTGTACACAGACGAGGAGCGGCAGTGTGTACCGGGGGTCGAACACGCGAAGGGAAAGGGTTTTCCCTTGCCACGGTAACGGTACTAGTGTTTTTTAGTGTTACCGGTACGAGAGGTAAAAATTCTCTCCGTTGTGTTAGGAGGTGATAGGGATACTGAGATTATTCCTTGACGGTGAACACCGTCTCCTGTTCCGATACACAAACGGTAGAATTACCCTCTACGCTAATTTCCTTTCGACATAGCACGATTCCGTTTATTGGCACGACTCGTGGTGAACAAGCAGATAGCCAAAAACAAGAAAATTCCCGGCGAGGCGGAGGAAGTTTGACAACGCAGTAAGTTTTTGAATTAAATTCAGATTGGGATAATTTTTTTTACTAGTGATATATTTACTCGTTATTGGTCGAGCTAGATTCTGAACTTGGGAGTATAAGTCAATTGTTATATACAAGGCGTAGCGATAGCAAATACATTTATTTGATTTTTTTTGTTGATTTTCGAAGAGACTGGACACAGCTGTTCACTCTCAGTTAAGTTCTTCGTCCTGATAAATATATAATTTACCGTGTGTGCTGGAATAATTAAAAGCAGAGTTTCGACAACCTGACACAAGTTAGGTTTCATTTTGTTAAGTAGGAGTTATCATTTTGTTGGGTCACATATTCTCTTCCACCTCGTAGGCAGGAAAAAGATAGAAAGTTAGGCGAGGTTAATTATGTACTTGGTAACAGAAAGGCCGGAGCGTATGTTTTCCATTTTTCCGTGGGTTTCAGCGAACTTGCGCTGATAAGTAAATTTATTATAGAGAAACATTGTTATCAGTCTTTTGTTCAGCCGTGATTATAAAATAAAACTTTTTCTTATTTTGTCAGTGTAAATGCATAAATTATCGTAGGTAATTTAATTACTGGGGAATTTCGCAACTTGTAACGCCAGTGTCGATAAATAATTTTATTGTTTTCCTTAGCTCAGCAGAATTTTATACAACAAAAATTTCACTTTCGTTCCCTGAAGGTCAATGGCGACCTGAAACAACGTAAGCTGAAACATTGTTGCGATTAAAGGTATTTACACATAATATTTATTTATTTTCTCGACACCGGGAACTTGAAAGTTGGGAAACGAATATAATAAACCATACGCCTTTCACGCACTTTGAAAAAGACCAAGCCGATAAGAGGGATAGTATTGCCGCACCATCGCACAAACGAGAAACTCTGTTCATAAATTTGATTTTTTTGAATAGTTATATGATATACAGGGGTAGAATTAAAAAAAACAATTATAGATAGATATATGTATAGGTAGACTTATACCAGGGAATCTTAGTTGATTGGGTTATACGGGATTGTATTTTTGGGATAAGGTTATATATATCTGTATATGTGTAATCAGAGAAATTATTTTTTTATTATATAATTCTTGTATAACGTGGTGGTTCTACCTTATTTTACCTATCATCCCTACTCCATAAGTTCCCCGCTGGAGAGTGTAACAATCGTGGAAGTGTGACAGAAACGAGGAGGACAACCCTGTCCTGGCAAAGGAAGATTAATCCGTTTTAAGACCAGGCGAACTTAGCTCAAAAATCGGACTGGATTTGCCTTACACGCTCAGCAGCTCATTGCAGACAGAAATTGGTGGAATCGAAGGACGGGATCAATACAGAGTGACCAAAAAAAAGGTAGGGGTATTTTGGTATTTTGATCAAGATATTGTACATCTGGTGACAGCGGTTTTTTTTGTTGAGAGACAACTCGGTAACAAAGGGTAGAGTTGTACATCTGGTGACAGCGATTATTAGAGTGATGATAGATTTTATTAGAGAATGTTGAAACATGTTTTGATGACACTAGAACAAACAATCACTATTATTTATCTCATATTTTCACATTAATCAAATAATCCAGTTAATATAACCTCAATATAGCTTTTAAAATCAAAAATACGGACTGCGGGATAACTTACATTATCAAAACTATTATTTTTTATATTGAGTAGACACGATTACTTACTTTTCAATAATTTATTCCTTTCAAAAACGCGTATGAAACGCTTAAATAATCAAAAATCTACACTCAAATGGAATTTCCTATGGTAACAAGTTTTGTTTGGATACAGTTTCAAATTGTGACGTTACACTAATCTCGCATATTGAGACTTCCTAACGCTTTGATCATAGAGAGATAAACATATTATTATTTGTCTATGGCTTTGATTTATTTTGTGCATTGAATAAAAAGTAAAGGAAGGATAGCTACTATCTACACTCATAGAGAGAAAGCAAGACGGAATTAGCCATCTTGAACAACCAAGTATGACTCATTGTATTTTGTTGTTGCATTGGTTGGAGAGTACGTTTTTGCTTTTGGAAGTTTTATAATAATTTTATAGTGTTTCACTTTTCATAGGTAAGTTGTTTTCTTTTATACTTTAATTTATATTAATTTTAAATAATATAAAAGATGCAAAATAAACATTTCATATTTTGATGAATGACAAGGTTAAGACATAGGCGTAACATAAAAATAAAAATAGTAAGTTAACTGTTGTAACACTATACATTTAAGAAATATTTATTTGCATTTTTTCAAATTGGATTTATTTATAATGTGTAAATATTGATTATAAAAGTTTGATGCATAGAAATATGTTTTTAGTTTTCCTAAAGATTGTCAGAAAAGCAAATTGTGGACGAATTTTGTTAATAAATAAAGCGCGCCTATGGTAAAACGGATATTGCCGTCCGCCATATGCAACAACCATCCTGATCAACCAAACTTGTGTTTATTGCTCCTTCCTTTACTTTTTATTCAATGATTTTGTGTGTTTTTTGGGCATCAAAAAGTCTGAGAACTAGATTTTCATACCAAACTATGTACTATATTATTTTCAAAAAGTAGTAGTATAAATAGTTAAATATAAAATATAAATTTACGATTGAAATAATAAATTGATAATTCATATATGTATAGATGAAAATAACGAATAATTTGATTTGAGGAATTTGCTTATAGTTTAATTTACGCAGAAAGAGAAGTAAATCTACGAGCTGTGCTTATGGGTTAATTGATGGGTAAATTCGGCATTATATTTTTGTGGTACAGTGATAATGAAATAGACGTCATTTGCAGTTATAAAAGATTTATTATCTAACAATTTTTCAAAAATTTTTAAAACTTCTATCATCCCTTGTCCCACTCACACTCACAAATGTTGCTTCCACTTTGAAAATAAGCCTCTGGCTTGAACGACTTGAATTTGATTGCAAGGCACTAATACTTCGCTAAATCATACTCTTGAACAGTTTCGACTAACTATGACTTCATCAAAGTGTAAGACTACAACTTTTTCAAAATCACATTTGTCTTCATCTGTAAACTGTATCATCAATAGTACTTCCTTGAGAAATCCCTGACAAAGGTTAAGTCCAGAGACTCAACATCTTAAGCTTGGTAATGATGGAAGGGTGTTAAGTTTATTTCTCAAATAAAAATAGTTAATAATTTTATCGGAGTAGGAGTCAAAACTTTTTCTAAAATTTTTTGTGAAACAATAGCCTCTCGTACGTACTGGTTGGACTGTTATAGTACTTATTTTAATAGTTCCTTTCCAAGCTTGTACTGTAAGTAACCACTTTAACAAGTTTAAATATTTAAATAACCAAAATAGTTTAAAAGTTTACTTAAAATGTATACATTGAAACCTGAATCCAAAAGTTTTGTATTTACATTGAAATAACGTGCTTCGTATTTATAGAATTTCTTGATTGACAATTACAGAAATTTACTTACCACTTGTATTAATAAACCACAGCTTAAAATTCAAAAAAACGGGTACAAAATCTTCAAAACACACTTTCCAAACACACGATACACTATGAAATTAAAAAAGTTAGGTCCAGTGATGACGTTAACGTCCGGTTTGTTTCAGTTAAATGGAAATAAGCAATCCTGTAGGGTTTAGTATCGTTGGGTTGAAATGTGTAGGTTTTTCGAAAACATGGAAACATCTTTTGACAAATTGACACCTTTCAAATTCAAACTTCAAATTGACACTGTCACCATGTCACATATATGTTGTTGGATACGTAAAATATGTGATGTGTTGATTTGTGTTAATAATAAATTTTAAATAAAAATATTGTCATTATGATTGTAGATTTTTAAGTATAAAAATGGAATATTTTAAAAGCGGTTTAAAGTCGGTGCTGGGCGCATCAACTCCCGAAAATCAACCGACCGGTGCAGAAATAGTATGTACAGTACATAATTATTTAAAACACAAAATATGTTTTTAATTATAATTATTTCAGGTAGACAAGCTAGTTAGTAGAGTTAGCACATCAACGTTATTAGAAGATAGACGAGATGCCTGTAGAGCTCTTAGGGCCCTTTCAAAGAAATATAGAGTGGAAGTGGGTGCCCAAGGAATGGATGTACTAAGACAAGTACTGGAACTGGATCGTAGCGATTGTGAAATAATAGGATATTGTCTCGATACCTTATGTAATATAACGTCTAAAGAAACATTTGAAGATGAAACGGAAACTAATAGAAATATGCAGGTTAATGTAGGTGAACAGTTTACCGAAATGTTCTTGAAAAATCCCGAAAACGTTACATTAGTATTAAGTTTTCTTGAAGACTATGATTTTAGAGTAAGGTGGCCGGCTATAAGATTACTAACATCTTTAGTACGCAGTAGACCGAAAGATGTGCAAGACATAATACTAGTTAGTCCCATGGGTGTTTCCAAACTGATGGATTTGCTTTTAGAAAACCGAGAAGTTGTAAGAAACGACGCACTGCTTTTACTGATCGATTTAACCAAATCTAATGCCAATATACAAAAAATAGTAGCTTTTGAAAATGCGTTTGATAGACTATTTGATATAATAAAACATGAAGGCTGGACTGATGGAGATATCGTAGTAGAAGACTGTCTCTTACTCATGCTAAATTTACTTAGAAACAACAACAGTAACATAAATTTCTTCCAGGAAGGTTCTTATCTTCTAAAAGTCGCACCTATGTTTGAATTACCACCTAATTTAGAAGAGGTTGGGTGGAGTCCTCAAAAAGTGTCCAATTTTCTTTGTGTATTGCAGTTGATACGGACAGTAGTTTCTCCTAATAATTCATCTCAGATTATCACAGCTTGTCAGAAAACAATGAGGAATAACAATTTATTGGAAGCTTTGTGTAATATATTGATGGCAAGTGGCGTACCTGCTGATATACTGACAGAAACAATAAACGCTGTAGGTGAGTATTAGAAACATCTAATAGTTTCACTTTATTTTTAATAGTAGGGGAGAACGGGGCTAATTCGCACATTTTTTTAAACAATGAGATAGATACAAATATAACATTTGAGAAATTACACATAGTACATCTACGCTTGTATACATATTATAGTTTATTGCATTTAAAATTGTGTTCTTGATTTCTTTATATTTTTTTAGAAATTGACGTTATTAAAAAAATTCTAATTGTCTAAATATGCCCCACTAGTAGGGTAGTTTTGGACAGTGGTGAGGTAAATTCAGACGAAAGAATTTCTAAATGCCATTTATACAAATTTTTATTGAATAAACGTAACAAAATCCAAAAATTGAATTAGGTAATTAATATTTTATGAAATATAAGAGGTAAAATCAACATTAAATTTTATATAAGATTGAACTCTTGATGTTCCTGGAACTTCTAGTGGCTTGGGCAGTTTAGATACAATGTCCTGCCTTCAGACTAACACATAAAATAGACCTGTTTGTTTTGATTTTTGGTGCCCCAAAGATTGAGTCACATTCTAAGCTCACTTGCGGACAGTTCTACCATTTTGCCAAATTTACAAATTCTCTATAGTTGCAGGAAAAATGGAATTAAAATTTGTTAAAAAGTTATGCAAATACAAAAGTCTTACTTTACTTTTAAAATTAATTAAAAATACTTGAATTTTATTTAATAAAGGCATATTTTTATATAAATTTTAAACAAGTATTTGTTGTAAGTAATAGTGGCAACATTGCTCAAAATTTCAGTACCTGCCTTATGTGTCGGGGGTAACGTATTTAATAATTTGGTCCTTGTTTAATTACCATATAAGGAGAGATACAAATATCGTCATAGTCTACTGTAGTATCTGTAGTAAACAATGTCAAACGTGTTTTGTTTATACAAGTATTTGCATTACAAATAGGGAGTAAAAATTTAGTTCTTTCGTCTTTGTGTTTTTCAAGACTTTTAGTAACAAAATAAACTTTTAAGTTAATTAATTTAATGTTCTTGTATTATCTTCGTTCGTCCGTACTAAGTTTGTCAGAAAAACAGCCGAAATTACCAAGGCCATGTATCCACAATACCATCCCCACTTATTGTAATTCATTCATTATTTCACTACTTGCATTTAGGATTATTGGCCGCAGAAATAAATATTTTAATGAATGAATGACCATCTCTATTGAAGGTCCTGCTTCATGACATTTGATGAATCTTCGACATTAGGGAGGCTAAATCCTTTATCTCCTCGTTTTCAGTAAAAAAGTACCAAATATTCTGTATCCTTTATCTCTATTATTCAACCAATAAAATAACAAATGCTCTTTTAAAGGAAAGTTTTTTCTTTTAGAGTTTCTATTAGAGCGTTCTTTCTTTTGGTAATAGTCTAAGAACGAATGTACTTACAAATTCGTTAGAAATTTACACAACCTTTTTAATTTTAAACACTGAATCTAGCACCATAGACAGACAATGTTGTACTATCTCCTTTGGTTCACTTAATGATAAGTCAGAAATAATACACATTGTAGAATTTGTATCCTTTGGGATTGACGGACCTCCTTCACTTGGTTGAAAAGCATTGCATTGTTCACAGGTAGAAAGGTCTAACTGTCAGTTAGGCCTGTCTGTACCATACGATGCTTTAAAATCTTCATCAAATACCAGTCTGTTAATTGGCCATATATATTCCTGACTTCTTGAATGAATTAATGATGTTCATTTGTGTAAAAGGTAATAAATATGATGTGGCCGATAAATGAGGTACCTGTGTCATCTATTTTAATAGGTTTTCCAGGATTCAATACCATATGATTGTTAAGACATTTTCAATCAATTCTGAAAGCCCCAATCTGCATAGAGTGTGTGCAATGAGGAGGGAAAGTCAAGAATACAATACCATTCTCTGTGGAATAATTGATTGCAGTTAGAGTGGTATGACTTTCGTGATTATCCAGTATTAACATGATGGGACGTTCTTTATTGCAAGAGGTGTGCTTTTGAATATGTTTTAAAATATTGACAAATGTTTCTGAGATGCTAGAGCCAAGCCACACTACCCGTAACACTTCTAGTAAGATAAGTGTCTTTCATTCTAACCTGTGGAAAGATGTAAAGTGGAGGAACAGAATTGCCTGAAGTAGTGAAGCAGAATGTTACTAAAGTGCCTCTTTCTTGATACATAATTTGACCGATCTGTTTTTTCCTCGAGGGTGCAATAACTTTCATTGCTTGTAGAACAATTGTAATGCCGCTTTCATCTGTTGTATTTCTGGTATACTTCAAAGTAATTTTTAAAAAACTGCTCCGAGTTGCTCTTTTTAAAAGCAGTGCCCTAGTTTAGTTTATATTTTCAGGTTTTCTGTGTGTTAAATTTGGATGTCTCTTCATAAATTTACTCATCCAATCTTTACCAGCCACTTGGTTGATATCCCAACGAAGGATGATAAGCTAATTTCAGTTCTGAAGCAGACTCGTAAGCTAACGATCTACAGGCAGTAAAAGTTAGCGCATAGTGTATATCAGAAGATACCTTTAAATAGTCGACCAATTTATATACTTGTCTGCAGCCATATTTAGAAAACTGTTTCACCCTGTCACCATCTTCTTCATCTTCATTTCCTGAATTTTCATGAACCAGTAGAAGCTTTAACCTATCATGCAAGGTAGACTTTTTCACATACTGTATAGCAACTGAACATATGGATATTTCATTTTGAACTACTTCTTTTAGGGCTCTTGTGATTTGCTCTTCATATATAGGTCTGTAGGTCTTTCATATATAATTTCTGTAACAAAATTTCAAATTTCTTAGCCATTATCATCTTACTTTGCAACTGGGGTACAATCGGACATACGTGAGGTAAACACGGACAAGTTCAATGCTGTCTGAATCTACCCCACATACTAGTGTCCGATCAGAATGTATCCTGTATGGAAATATTTCGTATAAATATAGATAACTTAAATTTTAGGTTAGGTTTATAAAAATAACTTGTAAATAATGAATAGAAAAGTTTCTAAATAAAAATGATAAGATAAATAATTAGTGATGTAAACTTTCTTTACTTTTGAATACTTGTACCGATTCGTTACTTTTAATATCAGTACCCGTTCCTTTATACTCATGGCTTTCAGTACTTTTAGTCTTCAGTAACAGTACAATATTGGTCACTATTTTATTATTTTTTATTCACATAAGAATCATAGGCTTAAAGGATTTAGTGTTTAAAAGGTCATGGTAATAGTTTTCGGTATTTTATTTTTAATAAAAATAATCGGAGAACACTGAGATAAATGGGATTTAATGTAAACAAAACTTCTTTATTTTCACAAAAGTAAACGGAAAATAAAAAAAAAGTATAAAACAAAATATAATCAACAAAACAAAAAACTAAACTGAAAATTAAAAATTAACAAAAGATAAACTGCGTATTTTTATAAATCATTATTACAATGAAAAAATAGTAGCCCTTCTACATTTTTTTATTTTAATTGGTTCCTGTGTTCAGTTACTATTTGATCTGCGTTAGATAATATGCGTTTGCACGGAACAGAAGTAGCACAAACACATTAATACTTTTTGGCTAGTTTAGGTAACCAGTGATAGACTCTTTTGTCTCGCACCATCAAACGACCAGATCTTTTTTTCTTTCAAGGTTCGGATCGTCTCAAAACATTTTTATTTCAGCAATGGCGACATTAGCCACTGCTGTTGGGCTTCTGACATTTTATTATTTTGCTGTTAATATTGTAAATATTTAAATTGGACGAATTACTTAGCATCAATATTGCTTCCTGGATGTCACTTTCAAAGTTTGCATCCATAAAGAATGAAATTGTAGGTTTATTACTATTATTATTATTATTATTTAATACTATTCCCGATACCCACGTAAAAATTCATTATACTTGTGCAGTGGTATTTCGACTGTTTGGTTTTATTAATATTAGACTTTCTTTCCGAATTGTCCAGCATGTTTTGTTTTTATTATCAGAATCTTTTAATATCTCTGAGTAGACCAGCTTTTTTTAGAGCGAATTGCTTTTTTATATATTTTGTTTAAAGTATAATACCTTTCCTCATAAAATTAACCGTTGGGGGGTTTGACAATACATCTTGGTCTTTAGTTTACATTCAATTTATTAGAAAACCATCCGTAAAATTAGGTGTACCAACAGTCTTAGGACTCGGATTCCAATCTAATTTTTCATTTCTTTAGCATTTTTCTTAACCAAATAATAATTTAACTTAACAATTGAGTCACTAATAGGTTCTTTGAATGTCTTGTTTGGTTCAGCAACATCCGAAATTACAGGTAAATCAGGTAATGAATCAGCAGTTGGTTTTAAATTCAAAAACTCGCTACTATATTTGTCAATAAGATTTTCCTGAAATCCTTCCTCTAATCCTTCTGGCAGATTACATCTAATTTGGTCAAAATGTCTTTTCCATATTGAATTTCCATTAACAAGCTTACAAAAATAAATTCTGTTAAAACTTCATCTACACTTTCAACCCAAGTTTTCTTATTAGGATTTCTATAATAACTACACCAAACTCTATTCCTCTCTATAAAGGTTTCCTCTCGTTTCCCTTTATAATTTAAAATGTGTCTTTCAACTGACCCTTTTCTTGACAATAAATCTAAATGTGTACATATTTTTGTTTTATATATTAAACTATTATGTGTTCTTCCAGGTGTAGCATGTATAGAATTTCGATAGGAAAATAAATACCTATAAACTAAAGTTTCCATTGAAACATTCCTATTTTTTCAACCTTAACTTTACTGATTAAACACAGCTTTCCGCAAACCCATTTGTTGAAGGATGAACTGGTGGCAATGTAACCAATTTTACTCCATTCCGACTCAAAATAAACGGTTTTAAAGATTAAAACTAACTTTTCCGCATCTGTCGCCCTGAACAATATTCTATCATAAAATTGTTACTTGTATACACTTGGGGGGATGTATCGTGCTAACAAACCGAAATTTCTCCAAAAATTTAGTATATCTGTATTTATAGGACCCGCTGTACTCGCTCTAGTCAACTGAAAATCAATAGAGTACATCAGTGAGACATCTGGAACAATATTCGATCATAAAATTGATCAATCGTAAACTCTCTGGAAGCTGTATCGTGCTAACAAACTGAAAATTATCCAAAAATGACTAAAATTTGGTACTTCAAGTACCATAGTACCCGTTGTACTAGCTTTAGAGAGCTGAATATCAATAGGGTTCATCATGGAGACGCTCTGAATAATATCCAATCATAAAATTGGTCACTTGTATATACTCCGGAGGTTGTATCATGCTAACAAACTGAAACTTCTCCAAAAATGACAAAAATATCGTACTTAAAGTACTGTAGCACCTGTTGTATTGGCTCTGGTGAGCTGAAAATCAATAGGGTTCATCAGTGAGTAGTCCTTAATAATATTCAATCATAAAATTGGTGACTTGTTGAACTCCGTAGGCTGTATCGTGCTAACAAACTGAAATTTCTCAAAAAATGACAAAATGTTGTACTTCAAGTACCATAGCACCCGTTGTACTGGTTCTGGTGAGCTGAAAATCAATAGGGTTTATCTGTGACATGTCCTTAACAATATTCCATCATAAAATTGGTGACTTATTGCACTCCGGAGGCTGTATCATGCTAACAAGACATGTAAGGAAAAGTGGACAACGACGACGACATACACACAGGATTTTATTTCTGAAAAGCGTTTTTTCGTGTTGTTGATGGAAAACGTAAAAATAACTCAAAAAAATATTTCTAAATTCCAACTTTTTTTGGGGTAAACCAATACTTTTCTCGCATATTAGATAGGTTGGGCGGAAAAGTAAAATTTGTAAAATTTTCAGATGTAAATTGACCTCCATTATCAGTTTCATACAGGGTAATAAAATCTTGAAGAAGATTCTCTAAATCTGTTAATATTGTTATCATTACAAAAACTTTGGACCCTTTTGCCTCTAATCTGTCCTAGAAAATATGCATGATTTTTTTCACAAATATAGTTATAATTATGTGACTTAAGTTTAGCTTTTGGGTGGGTCTGGATGCATTTGACAATAAATTTTACAATCATTTACTTGTTGTTCAATGCCATACCTTTGTGATTATGTAATTCCTCAAGGAACTGTTTTTTTTTTAGGATAATTAGAATCACAACTTGATAACCTCACATGATAATATCCTATTTAATGAAAAGTTAATTTTTTCTTGTTAAAATGGCTTTATAAGTTCATTTTCTGTGCTTTTAGGAAATCCATATCTAATAAAATTAAACACTATACCTATTCTGGTTTTTGACTGTAATTTAATTGAATCTATTGGTATTAGACCTTCAACTATATTCAAATAATCGTAATCTGGGTCTTTGTAATCATGTATTTCACAGTTGGGTAAGGGTAAGCATGACAAAGCCTCTGCTTTTGAGTTATCAATTCCATGAATAAATTTAAAAGTGTGATCAAAATCAGCTAAAAACCACCTTTGAATTCGTTTTTAATTAAAGGCTTATGATCACTTAAAACTACTAGATATTGGTACAATTTAGGCTGCGTTCGACACTAAATTATCTTAGTGTTTTAAATGAAACTCACGGTTTCTAGTTAATTCCACAATATAATAAAAGTTATTGAAAATTCTAAAAAATTGACAATTGTTTCGATAAATCAATATCATCGACAGAATGACAGAAGTTACATTTCATTTGATGCCTACCTGATGTTTAGTAGTTATTTTTGGCTAGACCAAGAAGTGACCTAACTTGTGATTGACTTAATATATGTTTATAGAAAAAATAAGAAGATGTGATATTACAAATATTGAAGCTTAGATATTATTAGCCCTATGGTGATATCCTGGATATCATTTTTCAATATTTGTAATATCACATCTTCTTCTTTTTTCTATAAACATATATTAAGTCAATCACAAGTTAGGTCACTTCTTGGTCTATCCAAAAATAACTACTAAACATCAGGTAGGCATCAAATGAAATGTAACTTCTGTCATTCTGACGATGATATTGATTTATCGAAACAATTGTCAATTTTTTAGAATTTTCAATAACTTTTATTATATTGTGGAATTAACTAGAAACCGTGAGTTTCATTTAAAACACTAATATGAGCAGATTCCACAAAGTAAGAGTCGAGACAGTTCATTTCACTAAATTATCTATATATTTGCATTAAATACTTTTTGAAATTGAAAAAAAAACTAGCTTTTATTAGATTTAAGATTGAGACTGAAATTGTTTCAGTATTTTTAAGTAAGCTATTGTAGTAATTTTATTGTTTTGCTCTAGATATATAGTTTTAGCCAGATTCTCACAGCTTGATAAAATGTGTTCTACAGTTTCTTGATTTCTGTTTATGCATCTATCTGTTGGTATTTCTTCCTTGAGGATATATTCTTGGTAATTTTTTGTTTTTATCACCTAATCTTGTATACCAATCATAGAACCTTCAGTTTCTGGAAAAAGTGTTACAGTTTTAAGCCACTCAACAGATTTAGTTTGATTTACTGTATCCTTCTGTAGGTCATTAATAAATTTTCCGTGTAATTATTTTTAATGCCAGTTTTCAACATTCTTATTGTCGGTTTTGGTATTGAATGTTTTAAAATTTTCCACCCTCAAGTTCAGGGGTGTGTATCACATCTACTCTCACTGTAACTTGATAAAATTCATTATTTTGGCGATGGGAAAAATTTGAAAAACTTGTAATTTGCTGAGAGCAGGCAAAGTTATTCTTTCCACGGACGCCTTTGAATGGTGCTTTCTGTAATTTGTGAACTTTGTTCTGATCTATCTGTTTAATGCTTCTAAGTCCCTTCGAGTCCATTTTACTATTCCAAAGGAGTAGTGAAGAGCGGATATGGCATAAGTATTCATGGGGGTGGTAAAATTTCTTGAGTTAAGCTTGCTATTCGAAAGAGTATGAATGCATTTTTCAAATTCTTTGTTCACAATAGCTTTTATTTATTTCTGTTCTATTTCATGGGTCTGGAGAATTCCCATGTATTTGTATGGTTGGTCGGTCATGGCTTCAACCAATTTTCCTGGTTCTAGTTCTATAGGTTATCCTTCTTTTAACATTCCTTTTTCAACAAACACAGATTTGCATTTTTCCATACCAAACGACATTCTGATGTCTGTGCTCAATTGATGTATGAATTTTTGGTTTAAATCTAGATGTTTCTTACATGCGGCATATATTTTTAGATCATCCATAAAAAATAAATGTCTTATGGTCTTCGAGTTTCTATTTGCTTTGATAGCAGCTCCATATCCTGTGTGATTTAAGCCGCATTATACAGAGTTCAAACACAGGCAGAACCATCATGCTGAAATATATTCTCCTTTATGTTTATAAAGTCCGTTTCTACTTCTACTTCATTTAGGTTAATTATGTTTTGTTTTTTGTTTATCCATAGTACTTTTCAAAAACTCTAGCATCCCAGGATGCATGTTATATAATTCCAGGGTTTTTATTAACCAACTGTGGGGCATTGAGTCGAAAGCTTTCTGATGGTCTATCTAAGCAATGTACAAGTTTCTCTTTCTTATTTGTCCTAATATTACATTGTCGATTGTAATTTGTTCCTTGCAGCCCAAGTATTTTCTTTTGCACCCTTTCTGCTCTTCAGTGAAAATGTTGTTTGATTCTAAATATGTCTACAGCTTCTCAAATATTGCTGCAGTAAAGATTTTGTACATTGTGGGGACACATGTGATAGGTCAATATAGTTATGGATATTGGATTCTATCAGATTTTGAAAAACGATAAGTAATACCATTTGTAAGAAATTCTGGTAGTTTTTCTGGTTTTCAGAAGGCAATGTTGAGTTGATTGGCCAGGTGATGGTGGATAGCTGTAAGTTTTTTGTACCAGACATTTTGGATACCATTGTTCTCTTGTACTTTCCATTGGTCAAATTCTTTATTATGTTTTTTAATGTGAATGTTATTTCTTCCATGTGCAGATGGTTGTTGATACGTATTTCTGTCTTGATCCAAGGCGTATTTTCGTGGTGCCTGATTCCATCAGACCATATACCTTCCCAAAATGTTTGTAAATATTCTCTTTTTGGTAGTTCTCCTTTTGAATTGGGATGCTTGTTAAATGATCTGTAGAAGCGTTTCGGATTCTTTGAAAAGAAGCTGTTTTGTACTTTTCGTTGGTAACTTTCCAGGTGTCTTCTCAATCTTTTGGATGCAATGGCAAGTTTTTGATTCAAGGTGTCCAATATGTCATCTATAATTGTTTGACTTCGACTGGGATTCTATTTAGCAGCTTTTTTGATGTGTTGCTATTCCTTAATTGTTGCAGTCTACCAATATTTTTTCTCAGATCTCCCATTTCGGCTTTTTACTTGAGTGGCATTAGTATTTTTCGTTTATTTTATTATTATTATTCATAAAATAAGTTCAAATATTCATTTTACTACTTTTATTGTGTTAAAAATAAAATTTTCTGATATTGTACCATTATAGAATAACTCTGTTCACAGCCGAGGTGATAAGAGGAAACCTAACTAACCAAGATTACTTTGCGAATGTATTGGCGCCTTCGAATCCTCCTCGACCGGCCATAGTGGTGTTACTGATGTCAATGGTCAATGAAAAACAACCGTTCGCTCTCAGATGTGCCGTTCTGTACTGTTTCGAATGTTTCTTGTTCAAAAACGAGATCGGACAAGAATTGGTGGTGCAAACTCTATTACCCAGTAATCCCGGTGCTTCTAACCTTAGCATGGGACAGTTGTTATGTAGCGGATTATTTAGCACGGACTATTTAAGTAATTGGTTTTCAGCAGTGGCTTTATCGCATTGTCTGATTGAAAATCCAGCACAAAAGGAGCAGTTGTTGAGGGTATTATTAGCTACTAGTTTAGGTGAGTAAATTTTAATTTTAAAACAGTTTTATTATTAAATTTACTGAAAATAGGGGATTATCAACAAGGATTCAGACAAAGTAGATCGATAATAGACGCAACAGTTCCGTTTATGCTTTCGTAGAGAATAGTTCGCATTGAAACAATTAAACGCCGATAAATTAAAATTGAATATTAAAACTAGTTTTTCTAGAAATAAAAAGTTATAAAAACTAAGTTTATTATCAGTGAAATCGTGTTAACAAAGTCATATGAGTGATAATAGCGGGGAGAACCCCCGATAACATTGATAAAAATGTAAAAGATCCTTCGCCATGGAATCCCAATCCTTTAGGACTTATTATGGACATCGACGCAATCCTAAGAGACACGAATGCTGGTCAACATAATGCAATACTGCTATAAAATAACACAAATGATAAAATAACCCAATTTAATTGCACAAATAAAATACAAAAAATCAGTTTTACTACAAATCTATCTAACAATGTAAGTTTAACTTTAGTTTCAGTATACATAAAATCTGCAACTAAAATTACTATAAATGAATGAAATATATTTTTTGAAAACATACCAAAACCATATGTGGTGGGGTTAGATTTTAATTCCATATATCTTGGGGTTGTATAAAACTGATTGTTTAGGTAAAACACTGCTAGACAACCTAGAAGCAAATAACTTAATTTTTTTAAATGATGGTAGTATAACTTGCATGAACAATTTCAATCAAAATAATAGTGCTCTCGATTTAACGATATGTAGCCTCAACATACATCATTTATTCAATTGGGAAACCTTGACAGATACATACGGATCCAATCACATACCTATTAAAATAACTGGACAAGGAAACATAAAGTCGGTATTATAGACAAATTTAAAAAAATGGAATATCAGTAAGGCTGACTGGAACAAATATTATGTAGAATGTTTAAATATATTAAATCACCATAATAACAACAATAATACCTACACTAAACGCTAATAATTTATATGATAAAATTAAAAATGTTATTAACCAAGCTGCTGAAGAACCTATTCCAAAATATAAAAGTAATATAAAAACCGAAATAAAAGGTAAAGTTTGGTGAAATAATCAATGCGATCTAGTAGTTTCATTACGTAAAGAAGCATTTACTAAATATAAACAGAATCCAAATCTTTAAACTTTAATTAATTATTAAAACGCTGATGCAGTGTCCAAAAAAATTATCAAAAAACAATGAAAGAAAATTGGCAAGCATATTGTTTATTGCTAAATAAAAATGTTCCAATCAAAAAAGTTTGGGAACAAGTAAATAAATTTAAAAACGGGAAAACAAATACTAAACAATTAATAGATTCTTCCGCAGATTGGATTTCAGATTTTCTTTGAAAATTAACACCTGATTATGTGAGTTAACCCCCCCTGGAAGCAGTGAACCATTATCACCACTCCTAAACCTAATACGAACCATCATAGGGGAAAAACTACCGCCCTATCACTATTCTTTCAGTTTTGAGAAAGCAACTAAAACATCATGAAATATCTGTTACAAAATGAAATCGGACACAAAATTCCTGATTACGAATTCAGCTTTAAACATCAAACTTCTACCATTCACCCAGTAACCATTTTAACATCCATCATTCAAGCTAACCAACTAATGGGAAACTACTCTGCAGCCCTATTTCTTGATATAAGCAAGGCATTTGATAGTATTTGGCCCAAAGGACTACTCTACAAACTAATAACACTAGAATGCCCTCAATATTTGATCCTGCTCCTGAAAGACTATCTTGAGAATAGAACTCTGCAAGTCAAAATCAATGACCAATAATTGGCAACATTCCACAACGAACAAGGAGTTCCACAAGGATCACCATTGTCTCCTCTTCTATATAATGTTTACTGTCACGACATATACAACTACAGTCATCAACAAGACTACTTCAATAACAATCGTTACATTTTGCAGTATGCTGAAGACACGGCCTTGACTAGTCACAACAGAACCTTCTCGAAAACCGTTGAAAATCTACAAGTATTGTTAGACAGGACCCTGATCTGGTTCAACAAATGGAGGCTGAAAGTTAATCCAGACAAGTCACAATATATAATATTCAACCACTTTATTCACCAAACTCACCTAAAATAAATATAGACGGCAAAGACATTCACTGCGTAAACTATGCGAGGTATCTGGGGGGTAGACGTAGACCACAAATTGAACTTTAAACAACATGCTAACAACATAAAGAGGAAATGTAACAGTAGGAGCAAACACTTTCCGAGTTTAACATTCAAGAATTCAGGGATAAATAAGAAAACAGCTGCATATATATATATATATATATATATATATATATATATATATATATATATAGAGCAAGTAAAAGGTAGTCGGCTTGAACTAGTTAAAACCAGAATAGTTATAAAGTTATTGGGAATAAGCCTTCTCAGGAATAAGTAAACTCTTTTTACTTTATGTTGAAAGCTTTCGAAATCTCTTTATTTCTTCATCAGTCAACTACAAAGATGTATACAACTAGTTAAATAGGCAAAAATATTAATTTAAATTTATTACTTACAAGTAATCGAGGTTAATCCTTAAATAATTTCTTTCCCAAAGGATACCATTGCACAGAAAACCACTCACTTCTTAATGTTTTTAAAACAGTAAAATGTCAAATGTGTTGTCGTTTACAGCACCCAAAAAGAATGAAATGAATTTTGTCAATGAATGTTATTCTTTTTTGAAAAACAAAAAGAAGACGGCCTTGTGAAATGAAAACGTTAGTTAATGACTCTTAACTTAAAAATTAGTTCACAACAAAAGAGGAAGTGATTAAAAACAACTGTGTTGCATGGTCAAAAAAACATCAGTATAGAACATACTCGGTTAATCCTCTCACTATCAATTGCTATGATCGTCTGATGAGGGAATCATACAACCCAGAACATGAATCGGTAGATTATTTTCATGTCATTCTCCCCCACACCCTGAAAACCACTGTCACTAGCAAGCAGCGCGGAGGGGAAATATGTTTAAACCACAAGCTGTGAAGATGATGATAGGCAAAAAGGTGTCGGCTAGGTTAGTTGTTTTTCAATTTTTGTTGAAATCAAAATTGAGGATGTTTAAAAAGATAATACTCAGATTTTTTATGTCTGAACGTTTGTTCATGGCCAAAGGTTCATTGTTGATATATACCATCTCTAGGAAATTTCTTTTAAAAGAATTACTTTCACAAGTCAAAACTTAGGCGGCGTCAAATTTGAAATTGTGTCCCGTATCTAGGTGATGCGTAGCCAGAGCACAAGATTCCTTTTTTAATTTTATGTCGCTTTTGTGGGTTATTATGCGATCTTTGAGTGGTCTTGAACTTTGACCAATATAGACCTGATCGCTATTTCCACAATCAATTTGATATACTGTGTTGCACTTCCAATCCCTGTGCACTCTATCCTTAGTTTTACTGAATATTTGGTTTACAGTTTTAATGGTTCTATTAGCTATTACTAGATATTTTTCATTTTTCAGTATTTTTGTAATTTTAGGTGTAATTTCTTTAATGTAAGGGATGCTAACATACCTTCTTCTTTCTAGGGGCTGTGGATTGTTTTCTACTAGAGGAGCAATGTCACCCCGATCACGGTGATTCGAAGTTGTAAAAATTAATTTTTTCAAAAGTTGATGGGGATATGAATTATCTGACAATAGATTGTAGAGCTTTCTCAAACGGTCATTTCTAAGGGAAGGGTGGCAAATTTTAAAGATACGATGTTTGAGGGCTAAAATTAGGTTAATTTTCATTTTGTAAGGATGGTAAGAATGAAAATTCATGTATCTACCTGAACTTGAGGGTTTCGTGTACCAATTCAATATTATTTTGTTTTCATTATTCCTAATAACTTTAGTGTCAAGGAACGGGACACTATGGTCCAAACCTTCTTCTTCGATGGTGAAATTCAAGTACTGATTGTAGGAATTGAAAACTCCTAGTAGTTCATTGCAGCCATTCAGAGGTATGCTACATATAATTTCATCAACATATTTTTTTATAAAAGGGATGGTAAATGTCAGCTTAGGCAAACACACATCTAATAGATCGTCCATTAATGGTTCTATTAGCTATTACTAGATATTTTTCATTTTTCAGTATTTTTGTAATTTTAGGTGTAATTTCTTTAATGTAAGGGATGCTAACATACCTTCTTCTTTCTAGGGGCTGTGGATTGTTTTCTACTAGAGGAGCAATGTCACCCCGATCACGGTGATTCGAAGTTGTAAAAATTAATTTTTTCAAAAGTTGATGGGGATATGAATTATCTGACAATAGATTGTAGAGCTTTCTCAAACGGTCATTTCTAAGGGAAGGGTGGCAAATTTTAAAGATACGATGTTTGAGGGCTAAAATTAGGTTAATTTTCATTTTGTAAGGATGGTAAGAATGAAAATTCATGTATCTACCTGAACTTGAGGGTTTCGTGTACCAATTCAATATTATTTTGTTTTCATTATTCCTAATAACTTTAGTGTCAAGGAACGGGACACTATGGTCCAAACCTTCTTCTTCGATGGTGAAATTCAAGTACTGATTGTAGGAATTGAAAACTCCTAGTAGTTCATTGCAGCCATTCAGAGGTATGCTACATATAATGTCATCAACATATTTTTTTATAAAAGGGATGGTAAATGTCAGCTTAGGCAAACACACATCTAATAGATCGTCCATTATGTATTGTGCAATGACCGGAGATAGTACCGATCCCATAGGACACCCATGGACCTGTCTGTAAAAATGTTCATTAAAAGAATAATAGGTATTATTGAAAACAAATTCTATTAATGTTAAAAAATTGGTCTTACTAATTGTGCAATTAGTTTCTATGGCATGCCAATGTTTCTCAATACTATTTTTTACCAAAGACAAAGGGATGTTTGTAAACAATGATTGGACATCCAAGCTAATGATTTTATAGCCTTGGGGTATTTGATAATCATTAAATTTGTTAGAAAATTCAAAGGAATCTGTTATAAAGTACTCGTTTTTTTGATTGTATGATTTACTCAAAATGTCAGTAATCAATTTCGCCACTTTAGAAGTCGGTGAATTAATCGATGAAATGATTGGTCTCATTGCAAGCTCCTCCCTATGAATTTTAGGTAAAGCGTAAAATTTGGGTGCAACTGCATTATAAATCTGATGGTTTTTTGCTGTTGTCTCTGAAATCTGTTTTTCTTTCTTTAATTTTGCAATCAAATTGTGAGCTTTTTCTTGAATGCTACTTGTAGGATCTCTAGGAATAGGTTTATAGTATGTTTCGTCGTTTATTAAATTTAGCGAAAGAGCATTATACTGCTCTCTATACATAGCAGTTGTAACATTTCCTTTATCTGATTTTATAATCATTATATGTGGATTTTCTTTAAGGAATTTTCTGGCTAAATTATACCAATGATTAAGAAATTTGTTGTTGATATTGTCACTATTATGTATGTAGTTAGTGACAACATTAGTGATTTGTGAAGTATAAATGTTTTTTAACCTTTCATCCTTGACATCATACAAGCAATATTCAACATCTGCTAGTAAATTTCGAAAAGAAACGTCATTGGTGTTAGGTGGTAAGCTAAATTTAGGACCAAGAGATAAAATCTTCTTAACTTCAATAGGAAATTCTATAGTAGTTAAATTTTTGAACCATTCATCTTTAATTATAATTTTTTCAAAGTTCTTTTTTGTTAAGTTCTTAGTTTTATTGATGTTAATTGATTTGATTTTATGAAAACGTTTATTATAATTAATTTGTTGCCTACGAGAAAATTCGTTGAAAATCTCTAAAGGTAAAATTTCTTTAGCCAATGACATTTCTCTCTCTAGTATTGACTCCAATTTCTTAATAGTATCATTGACAATCTTAATTTCTATGTTAAGTATTTTGGAATTCAACTTGTGATTAAAGTTTTCTATTTTCTGTCCCATTCTTCCATCTTGGTACTGTAGGTGTTCAGTGATGTGTTTAGTGTTATTGGTTATGTGGTTTGGTAGGAGTCCTGTTTTCCTGCAGGTAAGGAGAAATATCCTTCGGTTCCTTTGTGAAGCAAGCTTGGTACTGTTGGAAGACCATGCTATGAGTGTGATGGTAGTATTAATGCCATATGTGTGTGTGATAGTGTCAAAAAATCCCATAGTGTCTAAAGAGCGAGTAAAAGGTAGTCGGCTTGAACTAGTTAAAACCAGAATAGTTATAAAGTTATCGGGAATAAGCCTTCTCAGGAATAAGTAAACTCTTTTTACTTTATGTTGACTATGTACTATCTCCGGTCATTGCACAATACATAATGGACGATCTATTAGATGTGTGTTTGCCTAAGCTGACATTTACCATCCCTTTTATAAAAAAATATGTTGATGACATTATATGTAGCATACCTCTGAATGGCTGCAATGAACTACTAGGAGTTTTCAATTCCTACAATCAGTACTTGAATTTCACCATCGAAGAAGAAGGTTTGGACCATAGTGTCCCGTTCCTTGACACTAAAGTTATTAGGAATAATGAAAACAAAATAATATTGAATTGGTACACGAAACCCTCAAGTTCAGGTAGATACATGAATTTTCATTCTTACCATCCTTACAAAACGAAAATTAACCTAATTTTAGCCCTCAAACATCGTATCTTTAAAATTTGCCACCCTTCCCTTAGAAATGACCGTTTGAGAAAGCTCTACAATCTATTGTCAGATAATTCATATCCCCATCAACTTTTGAAAAAATTAATTTTTACAACTTCGAATCACCGTGATCGGGGTGACATTGCTCCTCTAGTAGAAAACAATCCACAGCCCCTAGAAAGAAGAAGGTATGTTAGCATCCCTTACATTAAAGAAATTACACCTAAAATTACAAAAATACTGAAAAATGAAAAATATCTAGTAATAGCTAATAGAACCATTAAAACTGTAAACCAAATATTCAGTAAAACTAAGGATAGAGTGCACAGGGATTGGAAGTGCAACACAGTATATCAAATTGATTGTGGAAATTGCCATCAGGTCTATATTGGTCAAAGTTCAAGACCACTCAAAGATCGCATAATAACCCACAAAAGCGACATAAAATTAAAAAAGGAATCTTGTGCTCTGGCTACGCATCACCTAGATACGGGACACAATTTCAAATTTGACGCCGCCAAAGTTTTGACTTGTGAAAGTAATTCTTTTAAAAGAAATTTCCTAGAGATGGTATATATCAACAATGAACCTTTGGCCATGAACAAACGTTCAGACATAAAAAATCTGAGTATTATCTTTTTAAACATCCTCAATTTTGATTTCAACAAAAATTTAAAAACAACTAACCTAGCCGACACCTTTTTGCCTATCATCATCTTCACAGCTTGTGGTTTAAACATATTTCCCCTCCGCGCTGCTTGCTAGTGACAGTGGTTTTCAGGGCGTGGGGGAGAATGACATGAAAATAATCTACCGATTCATGTTCTGGGTTGTATGATTCCCTCATCAGACGATCATAGCAATTGATAGTGAGAGGATTAACCGAGTATGTTCTATACTGATGTTTTTTTGACCATGCAACACAGTTGTTTTTAATCACTTCCTCTTTTGTTGTGAACTAATTTTTAAGTTAAGAGTCATTAACTAACGTTTTCATTTCACAAGGCCGTCTTCTTTTTGTTTTTCAAAAAAGAATAACATTCATTGACAAAATTCATTTCATTCTTTTTGGGTGCTGTAAACGACAACACATTTGACATTTTACTGTTTTAAAAACATTAAGAAGTGAGTGGTTTTCTGTGCAATGGTATCCTTTGGGAAAGAAATTATTTAAGGATTAACCTCGATTACTTGTAAGTAATAAATTTAAATTAATATTTTTGCCTATTTAACTAGTTGTATACATCTTTGTAGTTGACTGATGAAGAAATAAAGAGATTTCGAAAGCTTTCAACATAAAGTAAAAAGAGTTTACTTATTCCTGAGAAGTCTTATTCCCGATAACTTTATAACTATATATATATATATATATATATATATATATATATATATATATTGAACTATATATATATATATATATATCCTATCTCCTATCCTAGAATACTGTCACCCAATATAGCTTACTGCGAAGACTCCTACCATCAAAACACTTCAAACTGCAGAAACCACTTCCTTGAGAACCATAACGAAGATGACACCCTAGAAATCCTCTGCACAACCCACCCAATAACCTACTGTACGAAAACAGGAATTGTCCCCATAAATCAACGCATACACAACCTCTCTGAAAAGTTTGCACATAAAGAACACAACCTAGAGATACTAAGCCAGTTCTGTACGAACAGGAATCAAGAAAGAAGGCTGCAGAGAAAATACCCACTCAACACCATATGGGAGCACATTCAAAATTTCAATATTTATGAAATAAGAAGACCACATACCAAATTTGTTTTTTTTCATCTTTACAAGTATTTTTAATTCAATACTATTATCTAATAATTATACAAACCACTATGTAATATATTGTAACAGGCTGAAGGACCTCGGTCAATGGCCTATTGGGTGACCCAATAAAGTACACTAATTATTATTATTATTATTATTACTGCTCTCCATAATAAGAATAACACCAGTCCAGGTAAAGACAATGTACACTACATCAATTACCAACAGTTGTCAAAAAACAACTAATAGAAGTATTCAATATAATTTACTTCAATGAACTAGAAATACCGTCAGACTGGATGGATTACATTGTAATTATACTTTTGAAACTTGGAACACCAGAATCTAACCACAATTCGTATCGACCAATAGCATTAGCCTCTTGTATCCTGAAAACATATGAACGAATAATAAAATGCAGATTAGAGCACTACACCAACAAAAAACTAAATATTACCAAGATTACAATATGGTTTCAGAAAAGGAAAATCTACCCCAGAACTGCAATGTGAACTCATAGCAAACATTTATCAAGGTTTTCTTGGATATAGTAGGGGCATATGATAATGTAGACCTACCCACATTGAAATTAAAGATGAAGAGACTAGGAATTCCAAACAGAATATGTAACACATCGCCAAACTCTACAGTAACAGAAACATATGTATACGAACAAATGATAAATTAGTAGGCCCTAGACAAACTTCTATAGGATTACCACAAGGAGGAATCTTGAGCCCCTTGCTCTACATTCTACATAATTTACACATACGATTTTGAGAAAACGTGAAGTAGTATTGATGTCAAAATATATTAGTATACAGTCGATTTTGTTATCAATTCCCAACATAAAAAAATACATAATTGTCATAATCAACTCTACAAAGCAACAGAAATAGCAAAAAGATGGTTCGAAGAAAACGGAACAACTATAAACCAATTCAAGTTCTCAGTATGTACATTTACTAGAAAGCAATATCAAAATAACAACACCATCAAATTAGCAAACCTTGAATTTCCATACAAATCATTAGTAACCTATCTCGGTATTATTTTAGAAGAAAAATTTAACTGGAAAGATCAAATATCACAAACAATCAATAAATGTGAGAAGGCAGTAAATATTATCAAAGTTTTCAGTCACAATGTCTTCCTCATTATTTTTTTGCCCAATTTTATAATACATTAGTCCTCTCATTTCTCCATCTCCTGTTTTAACTGGTCTGTAACTTTTCAGACAATCCTCGTAGATCGTTTAGTCTTTTAAGCCCTTTCTCAAAACTTATTCCTGTATATTTCTTTTAATTTCACATTGAATTCAGTTGATTAATAAATACATTTTATAACAATGCGTCAAGTCCTTTGGCAGTTCTCTGGTTGTTTTTCTTATAAATTTGTCAGATTCTTATTATAATTAAAGTAGAAATTCGAACAGATATAAGGAGTATGTTCAGTAAATGAGTAAGAAAGTGAGAGTTTATTGTTTTTAGGATCTCAACCAGTTAGTTTACTTCACCAATGCGCAGTTTATTTACAACACACGAGTAAATTGCAAGCCAAATTGGGAATATTAATGTTATTGGCACAATGGATGGCACATTCACCGGAAGCCGTCAAAATATTTTTAAACGTACCCGGATCGATGGCTTATTTGACAGCACAAACTTCTGCCAGCGAGTTTGACAATAACGAAGAACTTTTGCAGGTAAATTAATAATGATTACGGACTCTTTAAGGTATTTTTATGGCTAGAGGCATAATTAGTTAGTCCCAGAATTATTCTGTAGAAGGTATTCTGGTCATTTTTCTTTCAGTCTTTTGTGGTTTTTCTCTTTTATTATTTTTCTTTTGTGTTGTTGTTGGTGTAGATATACCATGAAGTATTTATTAGTGTTCTTAAGATTTTTACTGTTCTAGTTGTATTAAAGCTACACTTGACTTACTGCATAGCCCAGTAGCTCGATACAACGGTTTATATTGGATTTATTAGTGCATATTCGAACTTATAAACACCAGACTTTCTTTTAATGCTATTACAGCTCATAAAATTGAACAAAATCTTTTATAAAACGTGGTCTGATCGATAAAACATAGGATTAAGATAGTGAATCAGTAACAAAACTTTCATTTAAACTGCATGGAGCATTTCTTCAGAATTTTCTAATTAGCTAGTGCTTTCGTCATATATATTTTTATCCCTGGTGTCTTTTTGGCAAGTTTTTGTTTATCTGTATGGGACAATTTTGTTTTAAACTCTTTGTTGCTTCCCCAATAGGCCAGTAAAAAACTTTCAATTAATCTGCATGGAGCATTTCTTCAGAATTTTCCAATTTTTTCATTTGCTAGTGGTCTCGTCATACATATTTTTATCCCTGGTATATATTTGGGAAATTTTCGTTTAACTGTTATTGGACAATTTTGTTTGAAAGTCTTTGTTGCTTCCTCAATAGTCCGGTCAAGTTGACAGAGAAATTGTGGTCAGCTTGTAAAAATTCGCACAGAGCTGAATTTTTGTAGCGACCTTGGGTATACTGTTATACCGAAAGTCCACATATATCACCTGTCTGGTAAAACAGTTATTCAATATCATATGTAAAATTTTTCTGTTTTTTGTATTTTTCTCGTAAACGGTAAGTTTTATCAAAAAAATATATCAGACCAGAATTGTAGATCATAAAATTATATACAAAAATTGCCCCAATACTTTTTTTGTAAGAATCACCATTTTTGAGATATCGGGATTTTAAAAGTTGAAGAAGTTACATTCTATATAATATGCACGCATATGCAAAGTATATACAATTATAAAAAAATTCAGATCTAAATTTTGGCGACACCTTGGGAACACAATTACAAATAAAATCCCGAAAGTTTCTATCGATATCTGCTAATAAAGTTATTCTGTCAAATGTAAAAATTTTCGATTTTTTGGATTTTTTTTGTAATCGGTAAGATTTATTAAAAAAATATATTAGACAAAAATTGTAGATCATAATTTCTGGGATATAGCGATTTTAACAGTTGAACGAGTTACATTCTATATAATATGCACAGATTTCCACACCACTTGAGAGTTAGAGTACATGGCGCATTTTTAACGTGATTTCACCGGTAGGCATACTCCTCGATCGTTTATGACATAGTTTTATGGGATGATATTCTATTTACTGCATATTATTTATTTTAATAATAATAATATTTATCATTCATTTCTGAACCAGATTCATCCTCTTCAATTTGGACATAAACAATCTTGTCTTTTTCGATTTCCTCTTCTTTTCCTGCCGAATGTTTATAAATTGTTCAAATGAAGATGAATCAGTTGACTCTTTCAACTTTTAGAATCACGGTATCTAGAAATGGCGTTTCTTACAGAAAAAAATATATGAATGATTTTTGTAGATAATTTTATGGTCTACAATTTTTATCTGATCTATTCTTTGATAAAACTAACCGTTGACCAGAAAAATAAAATAAAAACGAAAATTTTGACGTTTTTAAAAGTAAAGTTTTTGTTCGGTAGATAGTCCAGTATTGTAAGACGGCTTACAAAAATTCCCACAGAGCTGAATTTTTGTTGAGACCTTGGGTATACTATTACAACCCGATGATATCAGTGTAGAATTATTAAAAAAGTGTTTCAAGGATGTTTGTAATCCTGTATTAAACATAATTAATAGTTCTTTAGAGTTAAATCAAGTTCCTACAGAAATGAAAATATCTACTATAGTACCTATACCCAAGAAACCAGATACAAATAAAGCTCCAAATTTAAGACCAGTTAATACGATTACTGCAGTTGCTAAAGTATTGGAAAAAGCTGTATATGTGCAACTGGTGGATTATCTAGAAGGTAATAAGATTCTTTGTGAGTATCAATCAGGATTCCGTAATAAACATAGTTGTGAAACGGCTCTACAATGTGTTTTGAGTGATTGAAAAAATAATATCGAAAATAACTTAGTCACAATTGCGGCATTTTTGGATCTACAAAGAGCATTTGAAACAGTAGATAGATATAGGCTAATAAGGAAAATTAAAAGCATAGGTATTGATGGGACAGCTCTTAGTTGGATAATAGATTATTTAAACAACAGGCAACAACTGGTAAAACTCAATAACATACAGTCAAACAGGTTATGTAATGATATGGGTGAACCGCAGGGCAGTGTGTTGGGGCCTTTGCTATTTTTGGTTTATTTAAATGATATTGTGAGCATTGCAAGGGAGTGCAAAATTCATTTATTTGCAGATGATACCCTACTATATTACTGCTGTAGTGATATTGAGCACTGCATAAGGGTTATAAACGACGCCCTAAATAGTATGCATATGTACTGTTGTGCAAATTTATTAAAAATTAATATACAGAAAACATAATGTATGGTATTGGGAATAAAAGATAGGTATAGGGAAGCTAGTTTAAATATAGAATAAGGCGATGAAACAATAGAGGCAGTAAAAACATTTGTCTATTTAGGAGTGACTATTGACAATAATTTGAAATTTAAAGAGCATGCAAATCAAGTTATTAAAACTGTGGCATATAAAATTAACTATTTAAGACAATGCTCTCCACATCTCAGCCAATGGTCTAAATTAACTGTATTTAACACTGTAGTATTACCACATTTCAGTTATTGCCCTACAATTTTGTATCTACTCAAACAAAATGAAATCAATCGTCTTCAAAAGATGCAAAACCGTGCCATGCGAATAATATTAAAGTGTTCTAAGTACACTCCTATAAACAGCATGCTAAAGACACTTAACTGGATGCCAATAACTAAATTAATGCTATATTTCACATTAATTTTTATTTTCAAAGTTAAAATTGGACATGCACCATTGTATCTTCAGGAAAAACTCTCTAGTAATCTTGATGTACATAGCTATGACACAAGAAATAAAGAAAATTTGAGAATTGAAATGTGTAGGAGAAGCAGTACATACAACTCTGTATTTCACAAAGGTATTAGTTCTTTCAATAGTTTACCAGAATACATTAAAAAAAGTTCATCTGTAAATTCTTTCAAAAGAGCTTTAAAGGATTATTTATTGTCAGTGTAATCTTATGTTTGTTTAAATTTGTTTTATTTTAATTTCTTTATGACGTACCTACTTTTTATACTATAACCACTATATGTTGTACTATTCTTTTATTTTATATTGTGTATATTATGTAAATAGAATTAGTTATTTTGACTAAATAAAGAGATATATATAAAATACATGAATTCCCCACCCATCCTATGTCTACTAAAAAAGTTATTCAAGGTCGAAAGTCAAAATTTTTGCTTTTTTGAATTTCTTTAGTAAACGATAATTTTTATCAAAAAAATGGATCAAACGAAAATCGTAGATTCCAAAATTATCTACAAAAATTGTCCCAATAATTTTTTTTGTAAGATTCACCATTTCTGAGATATCTCGATTTTTTTCTAAAAAACGATCATTTTGACCTTTGACCTAGAATAATTTTTTTATTAGACATGGCAGTGATAGGGACTTTCAGTATTTCATTTTTAATAGTGTACACAAGTTCCCTGATTATTTCTACGTACTTCTCATTAACGTTCTTCTGCCTCATGAGTTTTATTACATCTTCCCTCATAACTCTGTCAAATGCTTTTGTAAAATCCACGAAGCAAAGGAAAATGGTCTTGTTCAACGCTATGGACTTCTATATTAGTTGTTGCAATATGAAGATTGTGTCAGTAGTAGATCTATTGGACGTAAACTTGTTGTTCTTCTAATATGTCCATGATGTTAATTAGTTTCTGCTATAAGATTTTTGTTAGCAACTTTGATGAAGACTGAACAATGTTATTCCCCTGTAATTCTGAGGATCGCGCAATGTGTCCTTTTTTCAATACTGCTTTAATTATGTTTGTTCTCCATTCATCTGGTATGGTACTGTATCTTAAATTTTTTTGGAATAGTTTCGTTAATTCCATCATTATTTCTGGACTTCCATTCTTAATAAGTCCGTTATTGAAACCAACAGTTCCTGGCGATTTTCTGTTTTTCATGTTTGTTACTGCTATTTGTACCTCTTCAGTTGTAATATCTTTGACATTGTCTTTGTCAGTGTATGTCCTAATTTGATTCCGTTCTTTGGTGTGTTTCAGGGTCAGTGTACAGACAGATTCTCAAAGTATTCTATTCAGGTATCTGATTTTATAGTGTTTATTTGTATTTCTTCATTCACTTGCTTCTTCTTATCCCTTGGCATGTTCCATATCTTTTTTTATCTTTGTATATATCTGCTGAAAATATGTGCCAGTATGTTTACTTAAGCCTGTTTATTTCACTGTTCTCTCTGTTTCTAACTTCTACAGTGTGTCGCATTTAAGATGAAGACACTCCCATATTTTTGCTGTTTGAAGAATTACAGATTTGGATTTTTGTAGTCATACAGGTTGGTGGGCCACATTTCTTGAAATAGTCAACTGAAATTTGAACTTTAAACTCGACCTACTACGATTTCACAAACAGGTATGCTTCTAGATATTTTGGTTCGCGTTAGAGATATCGAAAAATATTATTAAATAAAGTTCTTCAGAATATTATGTTAACCCCACATACCAAATTTCATCACAAAATTCGCATTTTTAATTTTTTGGTCTAAGTATATAAAATTATTATTTATTTTGATAATTGGTGTGCCGTGGAAATTAAAATCTTGACACAGTGTCATGTATTCAAATATTTTAGTAAAGTAAACAGCACTTTCAAAGGAATAATTATTTTATTGTTATTATTATGGGAAAACAATTTTTATAATTGATTAAATCTAGGAAAAAGTTTCAAACAATAATTTTCATAATACAAATAAACCTCTCTCAACTAGTCCTCTGTCTAATTGAATACATCTTTCGATTCTTTTGCGATTTTCTTTAGCTACTCGTCTTAGTTCCTGTATGCTGATTTCTTGACAGGCTTGCCGTATTCTATCACAAAGTTCATCTCTATTTCTGGGCCTTATTTTATAGACTTTATTTTTTATCATTCCCCAGAAATAAAAATCAAGCGGTGTAATATCGGGATGCACTGTCTAGCTGCAAATACATATCCTGACGCACATTAAGAGGAAGATTTTCAATTGCTTGCCAAAATTCCCCATCGAGGAAGTTAACAAAGTGATCAGCATTCAATGATCCATTGAAGAAAAAAGGACCAATTATATGGTCTCCTAAAATCCCACACCAGACATTGACTTTCTGGGAATATTGGTATTTACAATTGATAACCCAGTGAGGATTATCTATGGCCCAGTATCTACAATTTTGAGAGGATAAAACCCTATTAGTGGTGAATGTAGCCTCATCGGTAAACATAATCTTCTTCAGAAACTGTCTGTCATTTAAAAAAATACCTTGGGCCCAATAACAATAGTCTAATCTTTTATTATCATCACCTTCTTTCAATGTATGTAAGAACTTCGGTTTATAGGGCTTGATCTTATGACGTACAAAACATCTTCTAATTTTATCCTTATTAATATTAAGTTGAGACGATAAATCTCGAAGGCTCATGCATGGATCTGCTCGATTTGCTGCCAATATATTGTTATCCTCAAGATGTGGGTGTATTCGACGAGGTGACCATTCCTATGAACTTTAATAACACTGCCAGTTTCGTTGAAAAGGGCATTTACAGCAGCTGCTTTTCCATGAGTAATGGGCGCACGTTGGAGATGTCTCAAGTTAAACTATGTAGCAACTTCTCTGCTCCTACGAGCATTATCACCAAACAACCAGATTATTTCTATTTGTTCTCTTAAAGTCCAGCGCATTTTATTTCTTTCATCACTGACTGGAACTTAGCTAACATTTAAAAACACTGTCGAAATATTATTTTCCATGGCACGTTGTTCATCAAATTAAACAATATCTTGTAATAATAAATGTGTGTGTGCCAAAAAAATTAAAAAATTAAAAATGCGAATTTTGTGATAAATTTGGATGTGTGGGGTTAAAATGATATTCTGAACAACTTTTTCGAATATTTTTAACGTGAAGCTAAATATCGAAAAGTGGCCCCGTTTGTGAAATCGTAGTAGGCTGAGATTAGAGTTCAGATTTCAGTTGATTAACTTAAAATATGTGGCCCATCAACATGTATGACTCTGC
The DNA here is from genome assembly GCA_963921935.1 of Galeruca laticollis. Classification (NCBI taxonomy): domain Eukaryota; kingdom Metazoa; phylum Arthropoda; class Insecta; order Coleoptera; family Chrysomelidae; genus Galeruca; species Galeruca laticollis. Next base: position 110,328,515 of record OY998178.1, on the reverse strand, counting down.
AAAAATTCAAATCTGTAATCTTTCAAACAGCGAAAATATGGAGGTGTCTTCATCTTAAATGTGACACCATGTATATAGGTTTCGCATGCCTCCAGTGTTCTGTTACTTATAGATCTTATGTAGGCATCCTGCTTTCCTTTGCTGCTCTCTTGATTTCTTTTGTGAACCATGGATTGTTTTTTGATCAATTTGTGTTAATGGTTCTTGTTCCTATTGCTTGTTATGTTAGACTTTATTTTTGCCCAAGCTTCTTCCACATTATCCGTTTCGGTAATGCAGTTTAGGGATATCTTTTCCTGCTTTCTTCTCTGGTACAGGATTTTGATGCTCTCGTCTTTCAGGGCTAAGTCATTATATTTGGTTATATAATTCGGTGCCGCATATGTATGCATATTTATAATATGACTCTTTCAACTTTTAAAATTTCTCAGAAATGGTGATTCTCATAAAAAAAGTATAGATATGATTTTTGTAGATAATCTCAGTATCTCCAATTTTTTCTGATCTGTTTTTTTGATAAAACGTAACGCTCACAAGGAAAATTGCAAAAAAAGAAAATTTTCACCTTTGACCTTGAATAATTTTTTCAGCAGATCGATGGGGAATTTTTTGTATTTTATTTGTAACATTTTACCCAATGTTTCTGTCAAAAATCAATTCTGTGGGAATTTTTGCTATTGAATATAAGTGGCATATGCTTGCATATTATTATATTGAATGTAACCCTTTCATCTTTTAAATCACAATATCTCGTAAATGGCGATTCTTATAAAAAAAGTATGGCGATAATTTTTGTAGATTATTTTATGGTCTACAATTTTTGTCTAATCTATTTTTTGATAAAACTTATTGTTCACGAGGAAAATTCCAAAATAAAAGAAAATTTTCACCTTTTACCTGAATAATCTTTTTAGGAGACTTGGGATCAATGGGGACTTTTGGTATTTTATTTGTAAAAGTTTACCTAAAGTTTCTGTCAAAAATCAGCTCTGTGGGAATTTTTGCTATTGAATATAAGTGGCATATGCTTGCATATTATATAGAACGTAACTCCTTCAACTTTTAAAATCGCAATATTTCATAAATGGTGATTCTTATAAAAAAAAGATGAATATAATTTTATGATCTATAATTATTGTCTAATCTATATTTTATTAAAACTTACCGTTCACGAGGAAAATCCAAAAAACCGAAAATTTTGACATTTGACTTTGAATAATTTTTTTAGCAGACATGTGGTTTTACGGTATTTTATTTCTAATGATGTACCCAAGGTCTCTACCAAAATTCAACTATTTGAAATGTCTATTTAGAGGCATCTTGCAACATATTATAAACTTAACACGTTTACTCAATTTATTTAAAAATAATTAATTTTCCAGGGATTGTGCGCCTTTTTGATGGGTTTGTGCGTCGTTTACAACGACAATTCGGTGCCCAACTATTCTAAAGAAAACCTCAGTCAGTTGGTAGAAAAACGAGTGGGAATAGACACTTATTATAAGAAACTAGCCGAAGTAACGCGACACGAAGTTTACGCTAAGGCATCGAAACAACCGCAAATCAAAGCCAAACATTCCAGCGAGCTTCTATTGGAGTTCGAATTTTGTAAACTACTTAAAACTCTCGAAGGAGTAATCGTTCAAGGTTTAGGTATACAGAGAGATTTGTCTAACGGTATATCGGAATTGAGTTTGAATGAACACGAAAACGCCCTCTTGTTACAGTACAAAGAACTAATTAGAGATCAGGATAAGAAGTTACAAGAAAGTAAGAAGACTATTAACAGTTTACAACTAAGGAATCGAGAGTTGGAGGTGAGTTTCACACGGTGAGGATATTTTTTCTATAATTAGAATGTGATCATGAAGCAATTTTGTTCTAACCTAACTTAACTAGGGGAAAAATCCTTATGTGCTAATGTCCTACTCAATACCGCAACAATACCGGTAATGTGTTTCATGAGATGCGCACAATACTCTACTTTTTAATTAACACAGTCACTTAAACTAGCTCACTAACTGAAACGGGTTGATTCTGTTGAGTCTTCTCACTAGATTCGTATTTTCGAGGAAGCTGGATAACGTCAACGTTGCCATGTTTGTATTAACTGTCGTTCATGGTTACTGGCGAATTTAGCTATGGTTTGTTCAGCAGTTTCTACATCGGGGTCCCTATGGGGATCACTATTACGATAGTACCAGGGTGCATCAACGATATTCCTTAATACCTTAAAATCGTTTGGATTATTTGAATTTTACTCTTACTAGCACAGCCCCCAATGGTTCCAGATTTGATACAGTTTTTTAAATCTTCTCAACATAAAGAATTATTAAATTATGTGGCTTTGTCTATAAGATTGTACACATTTTTTGTGATAATAAAGCTTATGTCTCTCTCTCTCTCTCTCTCTCTATCTATTTCTCTCATTTTACATATTAATATTCGTAGTGCACGAAAAACTTTGAATCTTTCTTAACTTTTCTTGAAACTTTTCAACTGAAAGACTTGGATATAATAATTTTTGGTGAAACAAAAAATATCATTAATACAAATAATTATACAATCCCAAGTTTCCAGATATTTTCTAATAACAGTAAGAATAATCAGAATGATGGAATACTTGTTTTTATTAGAGATCATATTAACTTCAATATAGAGAATATCATTCTGCTATAAAGTATAAAGTAATGTCACCATTACTACCATAACCTTTAAAGTATACAATGTGGATTATTCAGTTTTAACATGTTATAGGGCTCCCTCTATTAAAGATAACTTATTTCTGTCGGATCTGGAATCCTTTCTATTTAATTTGAATAAGAAAAATATAGATATTTTTTTGGGTGACACAAATTTTAATATACTCAATCCAACTAAACCCACTACAAATAGCTATATATCTATGATGTCATTTTTTGGTTTTGAATATTACATTAACTCATATACCAGAGTGACTCCAGAAAGCAGAACTTGTATTGATCACATGTTTATAAGAAAAAACATAGAAATGAATAAGCTTGTTTATGATTCATTCGTTATAGATACTGATGTCACTGATCACTTCCCAATATATTTAAATATTAGTTTTGCTCAAAACAGTATTACTTCAAAGAAAAGCATAGAAGAGAAAACGGTTAGGACGCTTGACGAAATTAAATTCGAAAGCAAATTAAGTACAATAAAATGAAATAATGTGATTTCTGAAACCGATCCAGATCTGGTTTATCAAAAATTTATAGATACTTTTACAAACACATATAAAGAATGTCACAATACAAAAACATTATCTATTCCAGTACATAAAAAACTTAAGCCGATGATCACTAATGACATCATTCAATCGGTAAAACATAGAGACAAATTGAAAAAGTTAGTAGTTAATAATAAAAATGATAATGACTTACTTCAGAAATACAGAAATCATAGAAACAATCTTAACAAGATTATGCAAATTATAAAACATGACTATTATAAAAAACTAATCAATGATAATGCTGATATGAAAAAAATCTATAAAATAATATCTGATGCAACAAATGAAAATAAAAATAAAACTAATAATGATGTCAATATACTCAATCAAAATAACAATCCATTCAATAATGATAAGGAAATGGCTAATTTTTGCAACAACTACTTTATTAACATAGGACTGAATATGGCCGAAAAAATAAAACAACCGACTTCAGGCATCATTATGAATTATCCAAATCTAATAAATTCCATGGCTTTAAAGCCTGTCACTAACACAGAAATTATTATGCATATTAATAGTTTAAAGAATAATAGTGTTCCAGGTATAGATGGTATTCCATCACGGTGTGACGTGCTTTCTTTCCTCAGAAGAATTACGGACGTCACTATGACTCCCGTGGCTTTACTATCTACCAGATTTTCTCGGGCGCCAGATTTTTGGGATGGTTTACTCCACCGAACTCTCGGAAATGGTAGCGTCAAGAGTTACCAGGGTAGCAACAGATGGAGGTTAAGTAATTCCAGGGGTCTGTTGTTTTTGACCTCTATGCCGTGCGAAGTGGGAAACAGGCTTTAATTGTTTACCACTATCGGAAAATGAAACTACCTGTGCTTTATCAAATTTCACAATTTATTTCGGTCTCGAAAGAATTTGGGAAAAAGGAAAATAGAACGAACTTCTTAACTATATAATTAAAACAACTAAATTTTAATGAAAACCCTTCCGTATTTGCGATTTATATTAAATTACTGCCCAGACCAAAGCACTTTATTACAGAATAAATGTTTTACGCTTACAAGCCTATCGTGCAAAGCTCTAATAGTTTTCGGCGATCGCCGGTGAAAATCAGCGAAAATTTACTAGCAGTACGGTGAGAATTACACAGAGAAAGCGTTATAAAGGCACTAGCAGTGTTCTACGGGAGCGTTTCTTGGCATTTGTGTACGGTTTAAGATAGGAGAAACGGTAAATAATAGAGTTATCTCGGTTTTTATGCAGATATTTCTCCGGCCGTTGGTGCTAAAATCAATCGTGCAAAGATCAGTTAGTCGGCAGAATCCGAAAACCTCCCCCTGGCGAACCTGCTATGGCAGCGAACGCACGCGAGATTATTTCGTTTCACGCCTTGGAAAACCCTCGAAGATGTCCCTGCTATGGCAGCGAACACAGACGAGATTCCTCCAAGTTGCCTATTATCAAATATTTTAAAGTTACGCTACCAAGGCCTAGAATAGAACGGCGGTAATTAACAAATTTCCCTTGGTTTTGTGCGGATTTTACCCCGGCCGTTGGTGCTAAATCAATCTCTCAAAGAACAGTTAGCCGGCAGAATCCGAAAACCTCCCCCTGGCGAACCTGCTATGGCAGCGAACGCACGCGAGATTATTTCGTTTCACGCCTTGGAAAACCCTCGAAGATGTCCCTGCTATGGCAGCGAACACAGACGAGATTCCTCCAAGTTGCCTATTATCAAATATTTTAAAGTTACGCTACCAAGGCCTATGGTACTAGATTCAACACACCCCCGAAATAATTTGAGAGTCCCTCAAGAATTTACCTGCTTTGCAGCGAGAATGCTTGAAAGTTTCCCAACGTTATTTCCTTTCCCTTGTGTTGTATACCGGAATTGGGATTCCCGAAATATCTTGAAAATCCCCCAAGAATTTACCTGCTTTGCAGCGAGAATGCTTGGGAATTTTCCAATTATATTTCTTTTCCCCTGAAGTTACAGCCAACAGTAAATTCTTACTTCGGAATCGTACACAAATACGCGGAAAATCACTCAAATTAAACAAGCAGTAAGCAAAATAAAAATCTATTAATACAATTACTAAATACGCTAGAAGCAAAATAAATCTCAACACCAGAAGAATGAAAAATAATTTCTAAATTCGCTTACCTCGCTGGCGAAAATCAGTCGGCGTTTTCGGTTACGGCGGAAACGGTGGAACTGTCGGGGCAGGAGTCACAAGAGCACAAGAATCAGGAGTAAAAGAGCGCTATTCCGTTCCGTTTGCCGGTTTTATACATTCTTTTTCGACCCCACTCAGGAGGTACCCTACTTAGCAATTTTAAGAACGGCGTCGACTGGCGTGCGCGAGCGATGCAGTAAGAAATACACATTAAATATATACCGGATGTATCACTATACATATTTAAAATTATTAGGAACAAATAAATTTACAGCTTTTGGTGAAAGAGGGGTGTATAAGCAAATAATGACGGAACTTAATAATAAAATGAGAAATAAAATAGGTACAGTTGAATGTCTGAACGAAAGAAGAAAAAAAAAATAGTAACATCGTTACATCCCCCTCTTTCTTCGGTAAAAAAAAAAATTAATAAGTGAAAGTGAAGCTTTCATTATATATTTTTTTTTTCCAATCCTAACCTAAAACGAATATTTTTCACACAAGGCTAAACTTCTTTACCCAAGAAAACTTGCAGCGGAGTGGATTCCAAACCCCGCTGGCGTTACTGGAGTCTGGAACTCCTCATACTCAGACTTGGATACGGGCGGGAAGAGCGTTGCCTCACTCCTCTACAGGTGGGGCGGTTCCGAAGCATCGAGTACCGCTGACGAACGCCGGTGATGTCTTCTGGAGTTTCCGGGGAACAGTCACATAGGTTGCATTGAATGCCAACATCTCGGCGGGATCGGGAAACTATGAGTGCTTGAGTTGCTACAGAGCGTCTTCCCGGCTCAGGTGAAGAACGGGACAGGGATCGGCAAGTAGCTCGGCTTACAGACGGTTGATTCCAGCGGGAACAACGTAAGGACGGCTTCATAACAGTAGTCCTAACTGTCGGCATCTTGCACAAACAATCTCGGGACATCTGACCAAAACGTCCGCAACGGGAGCAGAATAGGATGGCTTTTCTGCGAGTACAAGCGTCACGGCGGTGTCCGGGATATCCACATTTCCAACATAGATCCCTCTCAATGGGCAAGTAAATGTCATCGCATGTTGGTTCGCTCGATAACTGGCATGTATAGCTGGACTTCTGACCGGTTCCTCGTCTAATTTCTTCCGGTATTTTGTCTAGTAACGAGGACGTACTGGGCGCTGCAGGAATCTCCGGGTCCATTTCGTTACACTCGGGCACCGGGCTCACACCCTGCGTTACTTGGGCTGACGGTCCGGCGGTCGTATCTAGATTGGCACTAGGTAGGTCCTCTGGCGGGGCCGATTCGGGCGGGAGGTCATCTTCATCCAAACTCTCCATCCCAGATATGTCTAACACTTCAAATGAGGACTCGGAACCCATGGTGTATAGATTAAGAGGCCGAAAATCTATAAACGAAAAGACAGTTTAATTCTAGCCGGAACTGTATGCACGAACAAAGTTTCGGGTGCGGGAAGTGCTACACTTGACGTGAGTCTGACTGACACTAGGTTCAAACGGTTCTCCCCATAAAACAAAAGAAAATTCTTCAAAACATCCCTTAATTACAAAAAACTAAAAAAACAAAATCCTACACAGAACACGCGGACGCACTCACACAGTGCTAGCGTTCGTTAACCGGCGGTAGGTATACCTTACGCAGAACCCCTTGGTCATCGAATAGGTACACCCTACACCAACGTCGCGGATCGGAATTTGCGGGCCGGAATGGACGGCTACGGTTGACCCATTCGGTCGGCCACGGATGGTCCTTGGCTTGTTGGAGGGCGAAGGAAATCAGCCGTTGTTGTTCCGTTGGACCTGCTACCAACCGGGGTGGAACAGATGGGGCAGGAGGCGGCGGAAATAATGGGTCGAAGGCGTACTGGACATCGGACCGTTGGGTAATTTCTTCGCTGCACTTGACCCATTCATAATCCTCTGCCGGCAGGACTATCTCTCTCCGGATAACGGTTTCCAGCGTGACCGTCTCCACGTACGTGCCGGCTTCCAGATAGGGGGGTGACGGCGGCGGTGTGTTGCCCGGGACATACGGCGCTACAGCCATCAGGTCTTCCATGGAGGAACGCTCGGTATCCGGTACCCATTCGAAACCGAATTCAAAGTCCGACACGTCCTCCCAGGTCGGGACAAAATCTTCCGGGAACAGGGGCGTTTCCGGGAACGTCGAGGTAACAGGCGAGGGAGAAGCTGCGGGGCTGGTCACAGGGGAAGTTAGATCTATGATCTCTTCTTCCCGTTGCAGGTGTTCTCTTACTTCCGGGGTACATTCCCGTACCTGGGTATCTCGGCTTCTATCTGGCTGAGGTCGTTCGGCTCGGTCCGTTACTAGGTTTCGGAGAAGTGTGGGATCATTCCCAAGAGGCGGTACTTCATAGTTCGGTTTCATTCTGAAAAGTACTAATTACTAGCGTTTCCTGAAATCGGTTTCAAGTCTTTAATATGTATCCGATAATAACGCCTGCCTTGTGCATCTTTTAAATCGTACACCACGGGGGATAGAACTTTCACTACTTTATACAGACCGGAATATTTCGGGGCAAGTTTCGCGGCCACATGGTCTGCGGCGGATGACAGGGTATGTTCTTTTTTCATTACCGAATCACCTACCGTACATCTCCAGTCCCGGCGGCGTAGATTGTAATATCGGCTTTGCGTCGTAAAGGCTCTAGACAGATTCAGTCGGACTAGCTCGAAACATTCTTGCAATTTGTTCAAGCTAAGTAAGTGCTGTTCAGAGACTTCATTTTCGGCATTTCCGGCATCATTGGGTGTTTCAGATTCTTCTTTCGCCTGATCTTGTTCCACTTCTCGGCGTAGCGTATTCGGGACGTCCAGATCTCTTCCGAAATTGAGAAAGGCGGGAGAAAAGCCGGTAGAGTCGTGCTTAGAGTTATTAATCGCAAACTTCAGGTCGGATATTCTCAGATCCCAATCTCGGTGGTCTTGTTCACAATACTGAGCTATCATGGTCTTTAAAGTACGGTTGGCTCTTTCAACAGGGTTAGCTTGTGGTGTATATGGCGGGGTGAATCGATGGCGTATTCCTAAGCCTCTCAACATTTCCTTAAAGAGCTTACTATCATATTGTGTCCCATTGTCTGATAATACGGTGCGAGGACATCCAAACGTGGTCAGAACTTCTTCGTAAAAAGCGTTACTTATCGCGCTAGCGGTCGCTTTTCTGATCGGTTTACACTGTACCCATTTTGTGAAACGGTCCTGGAACATGACTATGTAGCAGTTTCCTTTTTTACTGCGCGGCAGCGGTCCGACAATATCGGTACTGACAGTTTCCCAGGGACGTCGATTTCGGGACGGTTGCATCTTCCCAGCTAACTGCTGTTGAGACGGTTTGTACTTTAAGCATTGCATACAGTCACGGACGTACCTGGTTATGTCCCTAAACATTCCTGGCCAGTAGTACATCTTAGCAATCTTCGCTATTGTTTTTGCAATCCCTAAGTGTCCGGCGGTAGGGGCATCGTGATTTTCCTGTAAAACACGGGATCTTTGTGACTTCGTCACACACAGCTTCCACGGGTCAGACAGTTCAGGCTCACTCAGATCATTCAGGTCCCAAAAATGTCGGTACATTCGTCCTTCTTTGATGCAGTAATCAGGAAATTTACCTGGGTCTCTCAACACTTCCTCTTTCTTGTTCCGGTACCAGGAACATTCCTCTGGAATATCGGCTATGCACACTTCCGCTGATTGCTCAGGGGTGTCCGGCAGCGGGTTCCTAGACAGTGCATCGGCTACTCGGTTCATGGTACCTCTTCGGTATTTGATCTCGAAATCGTATTGTTGCAAAAATATACTCCAGCGGGCTAAACGACCAGATGGACTAGATATAGAATGCAGCCATCGTAAGGACTGGTGGTCAGTTACCACCGTGAAATGATAGCCTTCTAGATAGGGGCGCATCTTATCAATCCCCCACACTATGGCAAGGCATTCTTTTTCTGTCACTGAGTAGTTCTTTTCAGCTGGACTCAGGGTTCGGCTCGCGTAAGCTATCACATGTTCATTACCATCTATCTGTTGTGTCAGGGCCACCCCTAATCCATATTCGGAAGCATCGGTTTGCAGCGTAAACGGTAGACTGAAATCTGGGCAACTTAAAACAGGCGCTTCAGACAAACAGGTCTTGATTCTGGCAAAAGCACATTCTTGTTCTTCAGTCCATTTCCAGCGGTGTGCCTTACGTAGTAACTTGGTTAATGGAGCTACTGTCTGAGAAAACGAGGGCACAAAACGGCGGTACCAAGAGGCTACTCCCAAAAATCTTCGTAGCTCACGGACGTTTCGTGGAGCTGCAAACTTCGAAATACTCTCTACTTTTTCGGGATCGGTACTGATACCTTCTCCGGTAATGACATGACCTAAATATTTCATGGATGGTAAACAGAAATGGCATTTTTCTGGGTTTATTTTCAGCTTGGCGTCTCGTAGACGGCGGAAAACCTCACCTAGATTTTTCAGGTGTTCTTCGAACGTTTCTCCTAGTACAATAATGTCATCCAAATAGGCGAATGCATGCGGATCCAAATCAGGTCCGATAATTCGATCTACTAGTCGCTGAAAGGTGGCCGGCGCTGAATGTAGACCAAACGGCATAACTGTGAAATGGAAAAGTCCCCGCCCTGGCACGGTAAATGCAGTGATGGGTTTGCTTTCTGGAGCTAGAGGGACTTGCCAATATCCACTCTTCAGATCTAGACTGGAGATATACTTTGCGCGTCGCAATTTATCCAGAATAGCATTTATGAATGGAAGAGGGTATGCGTCCTTCCTTGTGACATCATTCACCTTCCGAAAGTCAATGCAGAAACGGTTTTTTCCATCCTTTTTCTTAACGATTACCACCGGAGAACTCCACGGACTGCCCGAGGGTTCTATCACCCTTTCCTTCAGCATCAGGTCCACTTCAGAGTTACAAATCTCTTGCATCTTTGGGTTCTGGGGGCGGTATCGTTGCTTGATCGGAGTTGAGTGCAGTAGGTGGATCTCGTGTTGTACTAGGTCTGTTGGCCCTTGAACTTCCTCAAATTTCGGTAATTCCATATCGAGGAATCTTCTCAACGTTTCCTCTTGTATTCCTGTTAGGTTTCGGTCTTGTAACGGCGTTATAGCTTCTATAGGAGATTCTTCGGTAGGTAACTCCCTACTGTCATCAAACTCTCCTAAATCAGACCGGGTTAAGCCGGTAAATGTTCCAAGTTCCTGGCAGTTATCAGTATTGTTATCAGAGTTTACATCTTTGCAGATTCTTCTAACAGCGGATTCTCGAGGATATTCTATACTAGATCTCCCTCTATCACCTTGGGATCTTTCCATGGCTGACTGGGAGATATCAGTCATTATCCTATCAGGTTTCACTCGAGAATATTCAGTATCAGATCTCCCTCCATCACCTTCGGCTTCGGGTCCGTTCAAGGCTGACTGGGAGATATCAGTCAATATCCTATCAGTTTCTCCTAGAGGATATTCAGTATCAGATCTCCCTCCATCACCTTCGGCTTCGGGTCCGTTCAAGGCTGACTGGGAGATATCAGTCAATATCCTATCAGTTTCTCCTAGAGGATATTCAGTATCAGTAAAGCTTACTCTAGCGGTATCCGTAACAGCACCATTTTCCCTCGCAGTATCATTATCAGTAAAAATGGAACTAGCGGTGTCAGTAACGGTCATTTCGCAGGACAACCCATGATTGTTCTCCCTTGGCGGTGGCATTACTACGTCGATGATTCCTATGGGAGAGGACAGTGTATCTGGTTCTCGACAGTTTACTAGCTTTCCGTCCTGGTAGATCTTCCCTGTACCTAGTTCTAAGCAGAAATTATACTTCTTCAGTGTATCCAGACCAAGAACCATATCAGCGACCAAACCTGGAAAGTGTTCCAACGGTTCTTCCATGATGACGTCATTTACCGTAAGCTGCAGATCATAGATGTCTGTGATAGAAACCAAATTTCCATTTGCTAAACGTGCTCTTGTCGAATGACTTATCGTTCGCTTTTGTTGGGAAAATTGTTTCGCTACTGCATCACCCACATACGATCTGATAGCTCCCGTGTCCAGCAAGGCTTTGAACTTGAAGTTTTCCATTTGGACGTCAATTTGGGGTCGCGGATCTGACGGTTCGGAAGTCGGATGTTCTTGAGAGGCTAAAAGATTAGGAAACTGTGACGGCCTCCCTTCGGGACAGTTTCGGTTTAGTTTTCCGGCTTCGAACAGGAACAGTCTCGGGTGAGGACTCCTTCCTTACGGCAGCGGGAACAGAATATTTTCAGCGGATTTCTACAATTTGCTCGGACGTGGCCTGTCTCGCCACACCGCCAACACAGTGTACTGGAATTTCTCGGTATAGGTGTTCGACTAACTGGATCAACTGGGCGAGAGCTACTAGTACTAGTTATGGGTTCTCGGGGCGGACTGGAAGCTGCATTTGGATTCCGAGATGTATTAGCCGGCGGAAAACGTGGATTAGTTCCTCTTCGCCATCCACTGGTGCTAGGAATATTTTGGAGTTCTTTTCGTAGCGACTCGAATTCCTTGACCTCTTGACAGAAAGTAGTAAAATCCTTAAAGTCCGTTTTACGGATCTGCTGTCTATATTCAGGTAGCAGATTACGATATAGCCAGGCTAATTGTTGTTCATCGGAGAGTTTCCCATGTCTACGCATCAAAGTTTGTAGATCAGTGATGTATGCCGATGCCGCCTCATTCCTCCTTTGCAGACGCTTGCTAATTTCCGCCTCTAGGTCTACTTCATAATTAACCGGATAGAAGAAAATGCGAAAAGCTCTTTCAAAATCCTTCCAGTTTGTCCATCGGCTTCGGTTGTTGCGGAACCATAGTGCTGGTTCACCAGACAGGAACTCGGGTAACACCGGTAGTAACTTATCTTGCGGCACATTCTTAGCAGTGCAAATTTCTTCCAGTCGTTCCAGAAAATTTGCCGGATCATCGCGATCTCCAAAGGATACTTTCCAATCGTGCACATTCAACGGAGAAGTAACGGGAGTAGTAGTAGTAGTCATGGTTATTACGGAACTCGTGCCTCCAGTGGTTACTGCAGTACGGTCAAGCTCTGGAGCTACCGGACTACTTGGGTTTAACCCTTCGCCTCCAGCCGGAACGGAATTAGTACTCCTTTGTACAGCTGATGATTTTTTTAGAAAACTAGCTAGTCGTCGGCGCTTCTCTCTTACGGATCCAGTTGGAGACAGTTGTCGCTTGGTTAGCTCATCAGAGAGTTCTTCTTTCTTTAGAGAATATATCCAGCCCACAAGCGGCTTATCAGTGGTTTCCTGTGGGGATGTACGTTTATCGTTACTATCCGTGGAATCGCTGTATTCACTAGTTGACATCAGATGTAATCCTCAAATCGGCTCGGTCGGTATATCCAGACAAGCAAAATACCCAACGCCGGTTCACCCTCGTTGGCGAAAATTTGAACTAGTTACCTCGAATAAACAAGTCCAGTTCGGATAATCAACAATAGAGAAAAATTTCTTCAATCAACAACAAATCAATCTCGTATTTCAGATAAAATAAAATAAAACTTAAGACTTGGCGGATCTTTAAACGTAGAAACCAATACAAAATTTCTCGCAACAGGAAATACAACTCAAGATACAAATGTAAATTTAGAATTTGAAATCTCCAAGATACTTTCTAGAAAACAAATTCTAAGTCAAAATCAGCTTTTATTTCTATTCGATACCCATAACTGTAATATCTATTCAAAAGTGTATGGTCAGTAGTGAACGATGATACCAAAATTGCAGGACAGCTGGTATAATATATTATTGCTAGCGGTAAATAATCATCAAAATATTCGCAAATAAAAAGTCTAAGTATCAATCACTTTTTGCTTCACAAATTTTTAAGTTTAAATCAGCTTTGATTTCTATTCGAACCCCAAAATTACAATACCTATTCAAAATACTATTATCAGTAGTGAATGATGATAACAAAATTGTGGGACAACCGGTATAATATACTATTTCCAGCAGTAACTAATTATTAAAATATTCGCAAATAAAAGTCTAAGTAAGAATCACCTTTTGTTTCTATTTAATACTGAAAATTGTAATCACTATTTATTGGTACAACCGGTATAATAATTATTAAAGTATTTCCATGTAAAATCTATTGATTCTATTTTATTAGCAAAATTACTTTTTAAAAGAAAACGATTACAATTCAATATTTCAGTTAACAACAAACAAAACTAAAAAAAAGCAATTATCGTTAACAAGAAACGACTAAAAAAGAAACTGGTTCTCCTAATTTGAAAAATATTTCTATCGGCAATATTTTATTGCAACTTCCAAAATATATTCTTTTACGCACTAAATTTAACAAATTAGATCCTACGAGATTTTCGAAATGTTGGTTGAAAATTTTAATTATGGATTTATGAAGGTTTACACACTCGTGTTTCTGATTCGGAATTTTAACATCAAAATTCTCTAAATAATTCACAATATGCGGAAGAAAATCCTTAATACAGTTACGACAACGGCTCCGGTTTCTATAACGACGGTCTCTGCTCCTTCAACAACGGTATTTGCTCTTACAACTACGGTTCCTGCTTCAATGACAACGATATCTGCTCTTACAATAACAGTCCTTGCTCCTACAACAACGGTTTCTGTATTTTTCTCACAACAACGGTCCCTGTATTTCTTACAACAATAGTCCCTATATTTTTTTTTTACAACAATAGTCCCTATATTTTTTTTACAACAATGGTCCCTGCTCGGGCGCCATTTTGTGACGTGCTTTCTTTCCTCAGAAGAATTACGGACGTCACTATGACTCCCGTGGCTTTACTATCTACCAGATTTTCTCGGGCGCCAGATTTTTGGGATGGTTTACTCCACCGAACTCTCGGAAATGGTAGCGTCAAGAGTTACCAGGGTAGCAACAGATGGAGGTTAAGTAATTCCAGGGGTCTGTTGTTTTTGACCTCTATGCCGTGCGAAGTGGGAAACAGGCTTTAATTGTTTACCACTATCGGAAAATGAAACTACCTGTGCTTTATCAAATTTCACAATTTATTTCGGTCTCGAAAGAATTTGGGAAAAAGGAAAATAGAACGAACTTCTTAACTATATAATTAAAACAACTAAATTTTAATGAAAACCCTTCAGTATTTGCGATTTATATTAAATTACTGCCCAGACCAAAGCACTTTATTACAGAATAAATGTTTTACGCTTACAAGCCTATCGTGCAAAGCTCTAATAGTTTTCGGCGATCGCCGGTGAAAATCAGCGAAAATTTACTAGCAGTACGGTGAGAATTACACAGAGAAAGCGTTATAAAGGCACTAGCAGTGTTCTACGGGAGCGTTTCTTGGCATTTGTGTACGGTTTAAGATAGGAGAAACGGTAAATAATAGAGTTATCTCGGTTTTTATGCAGATATTTCTCCGGCCGTTGGTGCTAAAATCAATCGTGCAAAGATCAGTTAGTCGGCAGAATCCGAAAACCTCCCCCTGGCGAACCTGCTATGGCAGCGAACGCACGCGAGATTATTTCGTTTCACGCCTTGGAAAACCCTCGAAGATGTCCCTGCTATGGCAGCGAACACAGACGAGATTCCTCCAAGTTGCCTATTATCAAATATTTTAAAGTTACGCTACCAAGGCCTAGAATAGAACGGCGGTAATTAACAAATTTCCCTTGGTTTTGTGCGGATTTTACCCCGGCCGTTGGTGCTAAATCAATCTCTCAAAGAACAGTTAGCCGGCAGAATCCGAAAACCTCCCCCTGGCGAACCTGCTATGGCAGCGAACGCACGCGAGATTATTTCGTTTCACGCCTTGGAAAACCCTCGAAGATGTCCCTGCTATGGCAGCGAACACAGACGAGATTCCTCCAAGTTGCCTATTATCAAATATTTTAAAGTTACGCTACCAAGGCCTATGGTACTAGATTCAACACACCCCCGAAATAATTTGAGAGTCCCTCAAGAATTTACCTGCTTTGCAGCGAGAATGCTTGAAAGTTTCCCAACGTTATTTCCTTTCCCTTGTGTTGTATACCGGAATTGGGATTCCCGAAATATCTTGAAAATCCCCCAAGAATTTACCTGCTTTGCAGCGAGAATGCTTGGGAATTTTCCAATTATATTTCTTTTCCCCTGAAGTTACAGCCAACAGTAAATTCTTACTTCGGAATCGTACACAAATACGCGGAAAATCACTCAAATTAAACAAGCAGTAAGCAAAATAAAAATCTATTAATACAATTACTAAATACGCTAGAAGCAAAATAAATCTCAACACCAGAAGAATGAAAAATAATTTCTAAATTCGCTTACCTCGCTGGCGAAAATCAGTCGGCGTTTTCGGTTACGGCGGAAACGGTGGAACTGTCGGGGCAGGAGTCACAAGAGCACAAGAATCAGGAGTAAAAGAGCGCTATTCCGTTCCGTTTGCCGGTTTTATACATTCTTTTTCGACCCCACTCAGGAGGTACCCTACTTAGCAATTTTAAGAACGGCGTCGACTGGCGTGCGCGAGCGATGCAGTAAGAAATACACATTAAATATATACCGGATGTATCACTATACATATTTAAAATTATTAGGAACAAATAAATTTACAGCTTTTGGTGAAAGAGGGGTGTATAAGCAAATAATGACGGAACTTAATAATAAAATGAGAAATAAAATAGGTACAGTTGAATGTCTGAACGAAAGAAGAAAAAAAAAAAATAGTAACATCGTTACAACGGATAATAAAGAAATATCACAAATACCTGTTAGACCCTTTAGTTTGTATTATAAATAACATTTTTTAACCGGTAAGGTCCCGATGTCTTTCAAAATATCTACGGTTACACCTATTTTCAAAAAAGGTAGCAAAACTGATATTGCCAATTATCGACCCATAAGTGTTATTTCTAACTTTGCAAAAAATTTTGAAAAAAGTATAAAAAGTCGATTTTTTGATTATCTAACCTTCAATAATATATTAAATAACAATCAGTTTGGTTTCATGAAAGGGGTCAGTACAGCTGATGCTACGTACTAACTAATCCATAATTTAAAAAATGGACTTGACCATAATGAAAAAGTGATTGCAGTTTTTCTGGACCTTGCAAGGGCGTTCGACACAGTACATCGGCAGCTCATTGATGTCCTTGAGCACTATGGTATCAGAGGTGTTGTGCTGGATGTTTTTTAAAATTACCTGAGGCAAAGAAATCAAATGGTGAAAATCAGAAAAAAGTATAGTGACCCTTTGAACATTAAAATTGGAATACCACAGGGTACAGTCCTTGGTCCATTACTTTTTATTATATATATTAACTCCCTACTGAAGTTGGAAATAAGTGGCGTCTCCATTTCGTATGCAGATAATACAGTACAATTCTACATTTTGTAGTACATAGACGTGTTTTACGGAGTGCGATAAAAATTAGTGAATAAAAATAATGAGAAACCAGTCGGACGGAGATCCCCCCGATCCTGGAATTCAGGACGCATTTTCAGGTTTTGGTCAAAATGAACAACAATATAATGATACTATGGATATTGATAATTCTTCGAACGGTAATGTAAAAAAAAATAACTCAACTTTGAACAAAGTAAGTAATGATCAAATTAGTACATTTTTTGAAAGTATTACAAAACATCCAAATGATAATAAAAACAAAGTAAACAAAAGCAAAAAACCCAACCATGAAACTAATTCCAATACAATAATTAGTAAGACACAAAAAAGAGAAATATACTTATTTAAATCTACAGACACAGGCCCGTATTCATTATATATTGAAAACATTTCAGAAAATTTCACTGGAAAATTAAGTGCTATGAAAATTGGAGAAATAATTTACAAATATCACAAAGAAATTAACAACCAAATAAAGTCAATAGAATCCATAGGTAAAAATAGAATCAGAATAAATTGTAAAGATTTTAACAGTGCCAATACACTAGTAAAATCTTCAGAACTGCCAAAGAGCAATTTAGTTGCGTACATCCCAAGATTCATGTTGCACAGAAGAGGCCTAATTAGACAAGTTGAACTAGAATATTCAGATGAATACATTCAAAATAATATCAAAGAACACGATTTGCATTGTAGGTTCAAAGTAGAATCAACAAAAAGGTTATCCAGAAAAGTGATATTGCCGGATCAAACTGTCAAGTATGTCCCAACTGGAACGATACTGGTCACATTTAAATCGCAAACTCTTCCTAAATATATCGAAATTAATCACGTAATATGTGAAGTTGAAGCATATGTTGAGAAAGTGGTTTTGTGTTATAATTGTTTTAGATATGGTCATTTGGGTAAACACTGTAAAGGATCGACGAGATGTTTAAAGTGTAAAGGTAATCATCCTACAGATAGTTGCACAGAAATAATAACCCCTAAATGTTTCCACTGTAACGGGACACACTATACCAATGCTACTAACGAATGTCCCGAATTCAAACGACAAAAAGAAATTAAAAAATTAATGTCTGAAAAAAATGTATCATACAAAGATGCTGACAATCAAACTCCAAAAAGAACATTTGCAACAGTTACATCGACTGAGCCATCTCCTCCAAAAAGGTCATCCTATTATACTCAAACAATAATAAAAACTCCCAAAAGAATCAGACCCAGTTCACCAAATCTCACATTAGAAGCACATAATAAAATTATAGCTCCATGCAATCTACCCTCCACTTCTGGGGGAATCTCCCAATCAACTACATATTGTTCTAATCTCAGATCACGACATCAAGAAATGGATGAAGAAGTAAAGGAATTAATAAATACACCACAATTCTTGGAAATAATCAAAACAATAGCTGAAAAACTTAAAGGACAAAAATACATACGATATACAAGAATTAGATTTGTTTAGTATACTCAAAAACGAAAAAGAACGAAACTATAATGGGCCTTTCAATGGCAGAACTTAAGATCTGCCAATGGAATTGCAGATCTGCAATTTCTAATAAAGAGAATTTATTAAACCTTCTGAGTGAGACTAATGCAGACATAGCATTACTATCAGAAACTTGGTTTAGACCAGGGGTCTTTGTCAATTTTCCCTTTTATAATATCCTTCGTTCCGACCGTCTAGACGGAAGGGGTGGGGTAGCTATACTAATAAAAAAAATATAAAAGTTAGAGAAGTATTTTTACCTGTTTTTCCTGATATACCAAATAAATGTGTAACTATTAGTTGTGATTCATATAATATTACTTTTGTATCCTTGTATATAAAACCTGCTACATATATTGATGTAAATGTATGGAATTCCTTTTTTTCATCTATACCTTCTCCGTTTGTTATTGGAGGGGACTTTAACTCTCATAACCAGGCATGGGGATGTGAGTGGAATGACATTTATGGGAACACACTTTTAAGCTGTTTAGAAGACAACAATCTCATCTGTCTAAATGATGGATCTTCCACTTTAATCCAATACAATCTACACTCAAGAGCCAGTGCCATTGACTTAACAGTTACTAGTCCACATATATCACACTTATTCCAATGGAAAACACATGATGATCCTTGTGGTTCTGATCATTTACCAATTATAATTGACTGCTTCATTAAGCCAAATAGTTTCAGTTTCAACAACAGCAGAAAATGGAAGATATTAAAAACAGACTGGAGTAAATATACAGAAACCAGTGTAGAAATATTCTCAATCATCAAGGAGGAACCAACATATGAAGACGTAGTTAATTCTATCAATAAAATAGCATCAACAACGATACCGCAACAAACAGTCAAAACAATCAAATCTAGAGGAAAGCAGTGGTGGAATGACGAATGTGAAGAAGCAGTCCAGAAAAGGAAACTCGCGTATAACAAATATAGAGAGAATCCTAACCTTGAAAATATATTGGAATTCAAACACAGTGATGCTATGGTTAAAAAAATAACAAAAGCAACAAAAAGACAATCTTGGAAGAATTACTGCAACTCTATGAATAGCAGTACCCCTATTAAAGAAGTGTGGCAGCGAATAAATAGATATAGAGGTAGAAGGCAGGAAAATTATCAAACTATTGACTTAGATGATGAGTGGATTCCCAAGTTTCATAGTAAACTGGCTCCAGATTGGGTACCACAAAAGGAAGCTGATATGGAATTACCTGAAGCACCAAATGATTTTCTGCATAGACCATTCACGATAAACGAACTACTTATAGCTCTTAAGATTAGTAATAACTCGTCTCCGGGAAAAGACCAAATACACTACCCAATGTTAGCTAATCTGAGCAGAAACTCTCAAGAACAAATCCTCAGGCAGTTTAATAATATTTGGACCCACCAATCTCCAATACCTCAAGACTGGAAAGATTACATAATAATACCAATATTAAAAAAGGACAAACCACCTGATAATTACCAATCATATAGACCCATATCGTTAGCATCTTGTGTTTTGAAGACATATGAATATTTATAGGACCCGTTGGGCTCGCTCTAGGGAGTTGAAAATCAATACGGTTCATCTGCGACACACACTGAAGAATATCCAATTATAATATTGGTCACTTGTATACACTCCAGATGCTGTATCGTGCTAACAACTCGAAATTTCTTCAAAAATGTGGCACTTCAAGCGCCATAGCACCCGTTGTACTAGCTCCAGTCAGCTGAAAATCAATAATGCTCATCTATGTGACGCTCTGAACAGTGTGCAATCATAAAATTGGTCACTTGTAAACACTCCAGAGGCTGTATCGTGCTAACAAACTGAAAATTCTGCAAAAATTACAAAAATTTGGTACTTCAAGTACCATAGCACCCGTTGTGCTGGCTCTCGTGAACTGAAAATCGATAGAGTTCATTTGGGAGACGCCCTGAACAATATCCAATCATACAATTGGTCACTTGTAAACACTCTGGAAGCTCTATCGTGCTAACAAACTGAAAGTTCTCCAAAAATGACAGAAATGTCGCACTTCATGTACCATAGCACCCGTTGTACTGGCTCTGGTGAGCTGAAACTCAATAGGGTTTATCTGTGAGATATCCTGAACAATATTCAATCATAAAATTGGTGACTTGTTGCACTCCGGAGGCTGTATCGTGCTAACACACTTAAATTTCTCCAAAAAGGACAAAAATGTCGTAATTATAGTACCATAGCACCCGTGGTACTGGATCTGATGAGCTGAAAATCAATAAGGTTCAACTGTGAGATATCCTGAACAATATTCAATCATAATATTGGGGACTTGTTGCACTCCGGAGGCTGTATCGTGCTAACAAGACCATGTTACAAAAAGTGCTCACAGGATTTTTTTCTAAAAACAGTTTTTCCGTGTAGTTCTTGGTGGAAAACCTAAAAATAACTCAAAAATATCCAAAACACCAACTTTTTTGGGGTAAACCAATACTTTTCTCGCATATTAGATAGGTTGGGCGGAAAAATAAATGTATGCACCGTTCCATATAATGATTATCTTCTAGCTCCCCTTGGAACCAAGCACAAATACAACCCTTTTAAAATTTTCGGGTTTTAGGGTGAATGAACTGGGGATTGTAGGGTTTGAATTTGTTAGATTTTAATATCTTCATTACTACATCTTTACACACACCAAATGTGGTCGACCTTTTCCTTATCGAATCTTTAGGATTTTCTACTGCCGAGAGCATTATTTGGTTTTGAATATCTTCAGTTGTTTTTTTCTGAATTTATTGTCGACATTTCCATCTCTCCTGAGTTTTTTCATTATTTTACTAAATGTTGCAAAATGTACATTTTTATGGGGATGTTTGTTATTGAATATTACTGCAGATTCCCTATAGGTTTTGTAGTTATCTCCGACAATTAATACAATTTCAATTCTTTCGTCAAGAGTCAATTTCAACGGCATGTTTGCTAGTTCTTGAAGCACAATTAATACACACTGACGTTTTCAATTTTGTTTACATTAGTTACAATTAGATTTCAACTTCAATGCACACTAACTATATGGAATGTATTATTTATATCTCGAAAGTGTTTACTAGACTGACATTCGGTAAGAGAAATGTCATTGTCAGAGTCACCAAGATTTTATATTATTTTATTTTTGTGAATTACAGTAGAAAATACATTACCAAAATATTTCAAATCAACAGATAAACATTTGAGGCGTGTTGACTTGTTAAATAAGATAAAATATGACGTATTTTACAACTAATATTTGCAAAATTTAAGTTGAAATTGATATGGACAAAATTTTCCTATTAATCTTTTGCAATTTTTGGACACCTAATGTCAAATGTAAATACCTGAATATCATTATTTTCGAAAGAGATTTTCATACAGAATAACTTTTTTTCGTAAAACTTACAATAAAAAAGTTTCCCATATGTTGCCAACTTTTTCAGCCACACTGTATAATAACAAATATTAATCATTTTAACATCAGCTATTTTTTTTATTATTCTCAGGCACAAATTGAGGAACTTCAAGACAACAACACACAACTAACAGACCAAAACACACTGTTAAAAGCTCAAATAGCCGTAAATCCAACAAACAAAACAACCCTCGAATCGAACGAAATCATCCAAACAACTCCAGTGCCTAATCCAGATAAAGATTTACTTGAAAAAATTAAAATTCTGGAAGAAACGAATCGCGAAAAGGAGGAGGAATTGCAATGCATAAGGAAGGATCAAGATGATCTGTTGACTTTATTGACTGATCAGGATTTGAAATTGAACACATTTAAACAGCGATTGAGAGAATTGGGAGAAACTGTAGAAGACGAAGATGATTCCGAAACTAATTCAGTAGAATTGGAAAACGAATCCTGATAATCTCTGTATATATAATTTAATTTTTTTTTAATGAAATTATTTGTATATTGCGAATATCAATGTTGTTATATTTCTTACAGTAATATATTTATTCGAGAAATGCTTTATAATGTTGTTTTAATCACTGGGAAGATCAAAATTCTGTAGTTCTATCTTGGAAGTTTCACAATTCATGGAATTCATACTTACGATTTTCATAGATTTTAGAAAGGCTTTCGATTTATTAAAAGGAGAAAACATAACAAAGGAACTAGAAACACAAGGAGTGTCAAAAAAGCTAAGAAAATTAATAGTGCAATGGCCAAATACGCCCCTGGTTAAAGACTTATGTCACTGCATTTAAAGTTAGGTTAGGTTTTTGGTTTCTTTCTGTAACGAGTAGCTGTCGAGAAGGAACAAATTGAAAAAGAAGAAATGTCGTGTAACGTCAGGTAAGAAAGAAAGAAATTTATTCATCATTGAAAATTCTACAATTGCATTACATACATTTATAAAATTTTATCAGACTAGTCAAGGATACTAATGTATATTCAAGAAAAGAGGAAATGGAAAGGAAGGGGAAGATCGCGCCACACACCCCTGACCCAGCATGACCAGTCGATTTCAAGAGAATGAGGAAAAGAGGAGGGGCCACTATCTTTATTTTTATGACAAGACTTCTTTCTGTGCCTGATTATGGCGAGCCTAAGCTAGGTTTTAGGCGTTATTTCATCAGGGTCCCTATGATTAACCCCTGGTCTCCTGTTCGCAATATTGCCACATCACGCCATTTAAACTTAATTTTAGTTACATACGAGTACTAATGCTAATACTAGAAGGCCGTTGAAGGTATCTAAATTTAAAGTATCTACTTAAGGGTTAGAATTATATAGCATAATTTAAACTAATAGCCCAAACCACGAAAATTACCCACAACGACCCGCTAATCCTAGACAAATCTAAACCTAGGTTTGCCTATCAAATTTGTAGGTACAATGTACCTTTTATGGCTGAATGCCCATTACATTTGTTAATGTTACTCTGGTTTCATTCCTCAATAATAAAATTACCCAATACATTTACATTATTACCTAATAGACGGATAGTCTCGTGGGCCGTGCCCGGAAGGTGGCCCAGCACCCGAACAATTTCCTCTCTTTGATCTGCGAATAAGTGACAAGCCATAATTCTATGGGATGGGCTATCTACCAGGTCGCATGCTGAGCCCCCTTTCCCGATTCGGGAGAGGTGTACACCGACGTTACCATGACTACTAAGGAGTAGCGTAGTTTGCCGCTTTAATCTGACTTGACAATTATTAATCCAGTCGCTAACATTCGGAATTGTTACGTGCAAGTATCCTTAGTCGGAGTGGTCCCACTCTTCTTGCCATTTGTCGAGAACTATTCTATGTACTTCAAGTTGCACCACCGTCCAATATCTGAGTTCTCCGCTGTTTATTTTTGTATCAAGAAGGTACGCGTTCCCAGTCTTCTTAAGCGCTGCCAGTGCCTCCATTTGCTGAAGGTGCAGGTGAAGTGGTGGTATTTGTGACAAAATGCACAGAGACTCGCTAGGCGTTGAACTGTATGTGCCTAGCATTGCTCTTAAGCATATAGCTTGTGTAGTGCGAAATACTCTTTTGATCACCACTCTTGCTACTCTATGGCCCCATATTTCAATCCCATACGAAAGGATGGGAATGATTGCGCGCAGATAAATTGTTTTCATCGAGTCTTGTAATCTTTCGATTTTGCCCCAGTTTCTATAGGTATACCTCCTTAGAACATGGAATATGCTTCTTACTTTTTTGTTGATGTATATAAAGTGCTCCCCGTAGTGCAGTTTCTCATCAAGTATAATCCCTAGGTACTTCATCTGCATTACTCTGTGCATGGGGTTCTCTTGCATATTAACCACTGGGCAGGGCCGTACCGAGGCACACTTTGGGGAGGGGGGAGGGGTAAGATAAAAAACCAATTAAATTTTTGTATATGTATTATTATAAACAAGTATAGGCTTTAACATATTAAAAATGCAACCTACTAGCAAAATCTTAAAAATCCAAATTTAAACTATTAGATTATAATACTTACAAAATATACCTGTTTGAAAAATAGGAACAAAAACACCTTACTTAAGAAATATAAACGAAAACAGTTCAAAAATATACATACCGTAAAACTTGATACCATTTTTGGAATATTCGATTCCCTACCGTTTATTTACCGTTCTAATTCAAATAAAAATTATTTTAGATTACTTTGGCCATTGGACACAACGCTTAAAAAAGTTGTACTTCCCTCCACTCCCTAGGAAAAAATATGAAAGATCTTTTTTCAAGTCACGGACGGTACCAGAGGTTGGTGCTCCAAACCTAGATTTTTCAAACACTTCTTTTGGTAAATCGACAATTGCATCTTGTTCTTGCGTTCTTTGCTTGTCTGTTTTTGATAGCTTGCATAATATTTTATTTCTATTCAGTGGTAATAGACCGATTGCTTCAAAGCCTGATTGAATATTTTTTCCATACTCTCTGAAAGTCTATTTAATGCCTGTATTAATAAGCGTGGGAATACTTCTTTTCTTACAGTTCCTTTAATATGTTTTTCCATTCTTGAAGTATCTTTCTCCAAGCGATCTTAATTGGACGAAAAACGCTAACATCTAATGGCTGCGTAAGGTGAGGGCTGTTAGGAGGCAAAAGCACAAAACGAATGTCATTCTCCGTACATTTCGAAATAACATTGGCCGAAATGTGGCTAGCCAAATTATCTCCAATAAGAACTTTAGGACCCGGTGGCAAAGATCGAAAATATGGCAATACTATGTTATTAAACCAATCTTCAAAAATATTTGTATCAAACCATCCAGCTCCGGTTGGTCCAAATTCTGTTCAAGTGCTCCATAAGTAGTCTGCCTTATAGACTATGTAGACCTGAAGCTGCACAAGCAAACATGACGGAAGTAGCTGTTTTAGATGTATCCATTACCTTCTCCGCTCTTTTAGAAGTCCTACGAACGATGACTTTCACGCGGCCAGGATCGTCCGTAAAATTAATCTCATATTAATTTACTATTGCGTTGGATGGAACATCTTTTAGACTTTCTGATAAGTGGTCGAAATATGTATTAATACTATCAGGGCAAAATTTGGCTCTACTTCATTTTATTTATTGAGACATTCTTTTAGTCAGCTCCTCCTTATGTCGCTTTATAAATTTTTGCAGCCAGGTTTCACCAGGTCTATTGTCTCGGAATTGTGGCAATTTTTTTCCACTTCTGTCCAAGTAGGATTTTACTATCTCTTTTATATCGTTTGAATCACAGTGATAACCCCAGTCCGCTGCAATAGATATAGACCGAACCAGATAGTTTTCCTCTTCGATCGACATTTCAGTTTGACCTCCAATTGATTTTGTGTGTAGTCCTTTAGCTTTTCTGTATAAAGTTATAAAAGGAATTTCATATTCTTCACTTAAATCTTTTAATTTTCTACCTTGTTTGTGTAGCTGTAGTACTCGCTGGAGCGTGTCTCCCCTATTATCCCGATATTTCCGACTTCCCGGTTTCCTTTTGTATATGCGCACCATTTTTCAAGTCGCCCCTGAAATTACATAAAAAAATAAAATGATACGCCACTGGCAAGTAAGAAGGAAAAATAAGGCTTTTAGGTTAGAGAACGATTGCCTGATATATAACTACTCTTGAAAGAAATACGGCGATATTCCAGTCTTTTTAGGGATCTCTGTACAATAGGAAGTTTGCAGGTTAAAGAAAATCAAGCTTCTTACCTTTTTTGGAGATGAACAACACAATAACAGTGAGTAAATAACCAGTACCACAACATAAACTCAACTAAGAAGCATGGTAGGCATAGATGCAGACTAAATTTGAGATTAAAATTTCGAGCGCCAGAGCGCAGCATCGGTTTTAACAGGAAAAAGCAAAAAATTTCAATTCACCCCGGTGTTTTCAAGTAGCCCCATTTTACGGTACTTAAAAAATGAAAAGAAATTAACGAAAAAAATATTATTTGTAGCCAACTGTGTTTGAATTTGGAACCAACTGCCTGGGCTTTGGAGGGGGTGGCTCCCTTGGTCTCGGCCCTGCCACTGGATTTCTATTGCGAGATAAGTTCGAAAATACAACGTAATTAGTTTTCTTTTTTGATATGGTTAATTTGTTTTGTAGCGCCCATTCCAACAGAGTCCCCATGCATTGAGCAACAGTTCTTTCCAATTCGGCTCTATTATCAGCGTGGATGGATATCGCAACATCATCTGCATACGCAATCACTCTCACCCCCTCCGGCCACTCCATCTCGAGAAGTATATTCATCACCAGATTCCGCAGAAATGGACCCAGTACTGGCCCCTGGGGACAGCCTTTTGTGCATCTCTTTTCTGTTACATTGCAAGTGATCTGGTATCTAACCTTCCTGTCACTCAAATAGCTTTTCATAAGATACCTAATCGAGCCGCGTACCTGCTTCCTGTCAAGTTTAATAACGCTCGGCCACCACAGGTTTTCGAAGGCTCCCGATATATCGACAAATAGGACTAGACTGTGTTTCTGTGCTTGCCTGATATGTGAAGTTAATTTAGACACTGCTTGCACGATTGACCGCGCTTTACGATATCCATATTGCATGTTACTGAAGAATGTGCGCTCACAATGAAGCAAGAAAATTTTATTCACGATAAGCCATTCAAGAATTTTGGCCAGTTCCGAAAGTAATGTAATTGGCCGGAGTGCTTTGGAATCCCGATCGGGTGATTTGAGAATAGTAACAAGGTTGCCTATCTTCCATTTGTTCGGGAAATAGCCTTAAAGCCAGGCAAGCATTTTAAAGCCGAAGAAGGGAAGGTTTAATGTGCTGATAGCACATAACTACTATTTTGCTGTGTATTTTGTCAATACCGGGAGCCTTGTATGGCTTGATTCTTGAGACTGCTTCGTCGAAGTCTTCTTCACTAAAGGCAACTATGGTATGTACATCCCCAGTGCTCAGTCTCGCGGCCTCTCTTACTTCAGTATGGTATTGATTTTCGTTATTCATATCATCGTCTGGCATGAGATTGCTCAGAATTTCCTCGAGCGTATCCTGAAGTAGAGTAGTCGCAGAACCGTCGGAGCGTCGTACATTCGACATCGTGGTACTGGTTTTTATCTTATTTGCAGCTAATTTATAAACTGTTCCCCAGGGGTCGTTCTGCAGATCTTCATCCACGAGGTGAGCTTCGCGTTCTTCACATCCTCCATGTATGCTTCTCTTGCATTGACGAATTGTCGGTGTACTCCCCTCCACTCTAAGTCCCTAGCGACTGTACGCTTCTTATTTGAAAGGTGTTCAGACCACCAAGGAGTATGCCTAATTTTTCTTTTAGCAACCTTGCAGGCCAAACCTGTAATTGTTTGCAAGCATTGCGTTAGTTCTTCGACAAAAGAGTTGATCTCAGTCATTTGCGTCAAAGGGGAATCCCCGAGGCGCTCTGTGAGGAGAGCAGTGACCTCGTCGATAACATCCTGTTTAGCTGATCTGAGACAAGCCATCTCATAGTCGCCCCCATCCGCTTCGTATTCTATATGTAATTCAATATACTTATGATCACTTTGGATCCCATCTTCATAAAGGTAACATCGATATTGTCTTCGCCATTGTCTGTAGAGAATGTGTACGGCTCATTGGCATTATTCACTATATATAATTGATTGCCTGTTATGAAATCCTCTAGTAACTCTCCTCTCTCATCAGTTCGTTTCGAAAACCACGAATATGATTTACAGTTAGAATCTCCAACGACTAGTATTGGAGTACCTCTATATCTGTACCCCAGAGCCGAACTATGTTAAGTCACAAAACTACGTTTTGAGAAAATCGCGTTTGAAAGTATTTTTCACACAGTTTTTGCAGTAACTTGAATAAATTGGGTCGCATATATGTGAATTTCGAAATCTTGAGTTGTCTATATGTCCTTCAGAACTGTCTGAGTCTGATGATAGTGTTCTTGAAAAATGTACTAATTTTTTTTAAGGTGACAACATTGTTCACCTCATGAAAAAATTTCAATGCCGGACTTGAAATATATATTAAGTCCAGTGGAGTTGAGAATAAATGAAAAACAAACAACGTTAAGAACCAAAATGAAATATATTTTCAATACAAACATGGTACGAAATTAAGGAAAATGCTTATTCTGATTATTCTCCACCGTGTGGCAAATTACGATAATAATCGTGGAAAACCTTCGGTATCCATGGTAATAGTTTTTGGAGGTGTTCATATTTTTTAGTAGGGATATTTTTCAAGAATCTCGGGTACGGAAGATGTGTTCCTGGTGTTCCTCGTCATTGTGAATGTGGAGAATTCATCAGTGAATTTATATTTGTAAACGAGTACTCCTGGATTTTCTTGTTTTACTTGAAGATGAACACATTGAGATATCAAGAAGCTCTCTCCTGAATCCGCTTTTTTTCTTAAGATAAAGGGAGAACTGTTGCCTTCACAAAGACTTTTGAAATTCAAAAAGTCATCTATCTCCATTGCAGTCACATTGAAGGCTTTTTTTGTGCCACATAACCTGACGACCTGTTGCCAGTCCCATGGTGTGATAATTCTGAGTTGAGAAACCTTTTTTATTTCTCGCTCGATGATTGAGTGATCACCATCAGCCTCTAGGTGCGTGTGGCCTCTGGCCAGAAACTTGTGACTTATTTTCCTAAGATTTTGGTTATGTTTCAGAATGAAGAAGTATAACATCAACATTTGAACATTCCTGTTCTGCGACGGGCAATTGTCGGACCAAATAATTAATTCGGTAACAGTATCAGATATATTACAAATTTTTGACCATTTGAATAAACAAGATGCGACTTCGTTACCTCCACGACTGGAATTGGAGTAGTAATATGAGCTTATTGACCATAATCAATATTCGAAACTAGTTCTCTGGTCCTTTTGTCGGACACTTGTTTGACCTCGCATCATGCTTGTCTTCCAAAATTTCTACCTGGGAGCAATTAAAGCATTTTAGTTCCGAACTATGGCAATTCCTGGTGTCGTGATCTTTGGCACATTTGGCACAGTTGAATCCGCCACGACAGTGTTGTTATAGATGCCCATATTTCAAACATTTATAGCATATAAGAACCCTAACGTGATCTTTTACGGAACATGACGACCACTTAATGTAGACTCGTCCTTCCTCAACAAGCACCCTCCTCGCTCTCGCATTTACTTCCACCACCCTGTGAGTAAACTTCTTGTCTCTCGGCCCAAATTTATACTTGGGTTCTAATTCCACGTCGGCCTCTCCCGTCAAAGGCACCTCGAGGGCTGCCCTCAGTTCATCTCCACTTATATCGCTTGGCACCCATATACCGCAATTCTTGGCAATAACTTGCCTTGTATTTCATACCTGAGCCCTAACGATTTGATTAAATTCTTATTAATTTTAGATTCATCAATCTCTCTTGCTTCAATTCGCACACCACTTTTAACAGATTTTAGTACCCTATCGGGTTTCACACCTAGATCGCTAGGTTTCAGCCTAGTGGTGAGTAACTTTTTTGTGTCATTACACGTCTATAGGAACCACCTTAAGCACCTTCCTGCGCATTGGCAACACTGCTCCGCCGGTCGGAATCTGGACTTTGTCCGTTTTTGCCACCGCTGCGTAGGTTCGCGTAAATTTTCTCCTCTAGCTGCTTAAGTTTGCCAATAACTTATCTATCGTTATCCGCCTTTTGGCAGTGCAGCATCGCCAGACGGTAAAAGGTAACCGAAAGGATCTCCAACAGGCTTGTTATTTCTTGCTTTTTGGACAGGGTGTCTTTCAATTCTAAAACGGCTTGACTGACAGCAACTCTATTCTTTGAAAAAGCTTTCATATAATCTATAAGGGTCTGACATGAAAAGTCAGGAATCCTGCCGAGCAGTTCCATCGTAACAGGGTCGATATGGCCTTCTGAACTCTGTGAACTACCCCACATATTATTCGCTTAACTAACTACTAAACTATATACAATTACTTAATCTCTAATAACAATTTATTGGGCAACTATCGCGTATAAGCTAGTCCTGTCTAGCGCACTGCATCCCCCCCTCGCAGGGGGAAGACCCTCTTAGCCGTAGGCTCGGACTTACACTCGTGTGGTCTTGTAGACTGAAGTGCTATGCCTTTTAAACCAGGTTCAATGCGAGGTTTGACTGCCTGCCAGTCGTTTCCACCTTCGCCACGAGGAGGCGGGGCCACCAGACTTCCGTGGGGCGACCAGCTAGATATTCTCGCGTCACTTAGTGTTCGCTGAAAATCTGTTTCTAAATTTCACTATACACAAGGAAAAAACAAATATCACTTGCTTATGCTGGTCGAAGGCGAAAGATTTATTCGCTCTGAGCAAAAACCAGAGTGTATTGAAGCCAGTAAGATTTAGCAAACAATAACATACGACCATTGTCCATTTTCATGTGTTTTTTGCACAATCATATACAGCACCAAGTTTGCCGCCCTAGGATTCAGCCTGCTCGTAAGTCCGCCACTGGATATTCCTAATAACAAATAAATTCCCCCTTAGCACTTAATACTTCAGCTACCCACCGCCAGTTGTGGGGGAAAAATTCCGTTCTCTGAAACAGAACTGCGCCACTGTGAACCGGTGATAGAACTGTATCGACGTTACCATTAGTATTATTATACTCCAAACTCATTTCTGGTTTTCCTGTAATCGGGTCAATGTCAATGTTGTCGTTACGGTGTAATACATTCTTGTTTGGGTTTGTAGGAAACTAGAGTTACATGTTGACGAAAAGAAAACATTAAATTGAACAAGTCGCGATTTAACAGGACAAGAAAATCCTTCTGGTGACTCTCTTTTATTCTTGCGGATTGTACCCAGCAACGTTAGTTTCTTAGAGCGGAGCTACTCTAATAACAGTATACTGGTAAACCCGTTGTCGGTTGTAACATTTCGTCCAGAACCATTTATAAATTAACAGAGTCTCTCAACTACAGCACTTGGAGCATTGTTGACAGCATAAGGACCATCTAGCTGCTTTCCGACTGTTAACTTTTCACGTTAACATTAATTAAGTTATTTTCTATAAATTACTTATTATTTTTTGAAATCGGTACGCTCATGACCAAAAGGTGTAGATTTTGTAAATATGCCCGTCAATTTGGCTAATGATTTCGAGACTGATATCACAGATAACACTGATATTCGATACTGTTGAACTATCAGTGCGAAACTCAGATCACCGTACATAAACAAATGAATAGTAGGTTCACCCTAAGCTCCTCCTAGCGCGATGTCTATCTCACTCGGTCACCGATGCTACTCTTTTTCGGTATCCTGAAACTCCGAATCGATCGTTATACAGTTACCGTGTGTCTTTTGTAGTTGAAGGTACGAGCGGTGTTGAAAGTATACCGGGTGGACTGTCTTTTCAGTGAATTATTTGATTATTATTACGGGATATTTATTAAAAAGAAAATGCCACGAATGTGTTGTGTGGACGGTTGCAGAAGTAGAGATTGGGCAAAAACATCTTCCTTCAGATTTCCCAAGGATGACACAAGGTAAATTTTACAATATTATTTAGCAAAGGATATTAGTAATTTTGTTATAAGAAGCAGTGTAGTAGATGTTATTGTGTTTCAAAATAAAATATTACCAATATATCTTTTCAGATGTCAACGATGGAAACAGGCCTTAGGCTTTGTTGATTGTCACAGGTATGCCAATTTGGACGCAGAACAAGCCAACAAAACATTAAGAGTGAATTGCAAAAAAATAGTAAGTTCCCAAAATTTTTAGTACCTAAACAATACTTCTGACAACAGGATTTTGTCTTGTATATTTTTACTAGGTATTTCAAATAATTTGCAAATTTTTTAGATGGCGGTACAACTTTAAAGGAAGTCTCAGTTCAAACTGATTTTAAGACAATGCTGCACAGTGAAGGTATGTTATTATACTTATCGATGGCGTGTTTTGGATAAAATAAATATATGTAAGTTAAGTATTTTATAGCAATTTTATTTTTCAGACGATATGAAATATCAAGATGTTTATGTTCAAACAGAAGGCGAATTTTTTTAAGAAAATCTTGAAAGTGGTAACGATGTTTCTACTCTAGCTTCTGTGGTTACCAGAGGTATTTAATGTTTTTTTATAGCTACGCTATGAATGATTTAAATTAAACATTTTTTATTTTTACGTCTATTATGATTTCGTGGTTAATAAGTAATACTCATTTAAAAGTGGTGGCGAAAGTTTAATCTCTTATAGAACTTTTGATTTGTTTTAGATCAACATTTACAGACCTCAATGACGCTTACGGCCAATACTCCTCGAAAAAAAGTGTTGAGAGAGGAGATAAAGTGTTTGAAAGAATCAACTGTGCCTGCTCATTGTTCAAGAAAGTTGGAAACCGGAATATCGTTTGAAGATATTTCCAAATATCTGGAAACTAACTACTCAGAAGATGCCTAGTCATTCTGTTGCATTTGCTCTTAATACGTACATTGATTTTAAAGTTTTGCCTGCAGATGCCAAAGTAACTGCTAAATTCATTAAAACAATGAATGATGTTTTCGATTTATCAAATTCGTGCCATTTAAATAATTTCAATGCATTCATGGGTACCCAACAACAGTTTCAGCTAATGGAAGAATTTGAAACTTTACTGAAAAATGTCCGTGTGGTTAACAGTGAAGGACAAAATTTAACAATTAAAATGAAATTTATATTTGGGTGGAGGCTTACAATAAAATCAGTTAAAGCCCTTTGGGGTATATTAAAATCAAAGGGTTACACCTTTTTACTGACAATAAATTTAAACCAAGACTGCCTTGAAAAGTTTTTTGGGCAAGTTAGAAACTGTTGTGGTAATTCAAGAAACCCTACGCCTATACAGTTTTCTAGAGCATTCAAAAAGTTGTTTACTCTGAAGTATTTAGACCATGTTGACGGCGCCAACTGCACTCATGACATTAATGAATTGTTGTTAAATATTACTCCAGACTTGGCAGAAAACTGTAAAGATCTCATTTTACCGTCAATAGAACCATCAAATCCTTTAAAAGTCTTTACAACTGATTACAGTAATCTAAACAGTACCGATGGCAACGCGTTAGTTTACGTTACTGGTTATTTATTAAAAAAATGTATGCAACAACATTCCTGCGACATATTGTTACGAAACAGCACACTGGTATAGTCCCTAAAACCGACCCTGTCTAAGCCAGGTATAATAGTTAAAATTATGGCGGATACGCAGTTATAAAAAACTGTTTACGATTGAGACAATCAGACTTCCACGAGCGAAGAGAGAGGAAGCTGAAAGAATAATACGAGAGATGGCAGAAGAAAAAGTAATAGAACCATCTACTAGTCCATGGGTGTCTCCAGTAGTGCTCGTCAAGAAAAAGGATGGAACTACGAGATTCTGCGTGGATTATCGCCAGCTTAACAACGTGACGAAGAAAGACAGCTATCCTCTACCTCGAATTGACGATACGCTAGACACTTTGGCCGGCAGCAAACTGTTTTCCACCTTAGACCTGAAGTCTGGTTATTGGCAAGTCGAAATGGACCCAGAAGATAAAGAGAAGACTGCTTTTACCACCGGATCTGGATTATGGCAATTCAACGTCATGCCATTCGGGCTCTGTAATGCGCCTGCGACATTTGAAAGACTCATGGAAAATGTCTTGAGAGGGTTGTCTTGGAAGACATGCCTGGTCTATTTGGACGACATCGTAGTACTGGGGAAGACATTTGACGAACATCTGAAGAATTTGGAAGACGTATTCAAACGACTCCAAGCTGCCCAGCTTATGTTAAACCCGAAGAAATGTCAGCTGTTCCAAAACCGAGTCAACTATCTAGGTCATATAGTGAGCAATGAAGGAGTGGCGGTGGATCCAGAGAAAATTGCTTCCATTCAGCAATGGCCGCAACCAACCGACAAACATCGAATCAGGAGTTTCCTTGGACTTTGCACATATTATAGAAGATTTATCAGGAAGTTTGGAGACATTGCTAAGCCTCTAACTCGACTTACAGAAGAAGCAAGAGCCTTCCAATGGGACGAAGATTGTTAAACGGCTTTTGATACCTTGAAGAGGCATTTAACCACGGTGCCGATATTAGGATACCCTTTACTGGAGGGAGACTTTATTCTCGACACTGACGCAAGCAACGTAGGAATTGGTGGAGTGCTCTCACAGATCCAAGGAGGGCAAGAAAGAGTACTGGGATATTTCAGTAAAGTCCTCACCAAACCAGAACGAAATTACTCCGTCACAAGAAGAGAAGTTTTGGCAGTAGTGAAGTCCGTGGAACACTTTTACCAGTATCTCTATGGTAGGAAGTTCTTAATCCGGACTGATCATGCAGCACTTAAGTGGTTGATGCAGTTCAAGAATCCCGAGGGCCAGATCGCTAGATGGATTGAACGACTTCAAGAATACGATTTCAACATCGAACATCGAGCTGGTGTGAGTCACCGAAATGCCGACTCCCTGTCCAGACGGCCGTGCCCAACAGACTGCCCCCACTGCAACAAGGTGGAATCTAGGGAAGCCGCAGTTTCAAGAACTACTGTAGTCAACGAGGAATGGTCACCCACCAGGATCAGAGAAGATCAGGAGAATGATCCTCACCTGAAGATGATCCGGCAATGGAAGAAAGAAAATCGGCGACCTACCTGGCAAGAAGTGTCAAGATTTTCACCGACACTCAAGGCATATTGGGCTCAGTGGGACTCCCTTGTCCTGTAAGAAGGGCTGTTGAAAAGAGTCCTTGAAAACGATGATGGTTCTGAGATGAGGAGACAGCTAGTTATCCCGAGAGCAAGAGTAGCTGAGGTACTGAAAAAGTTACACGACAGTCCATCGGGAGGTCATCTGGGAGTGAAGAAAACCCTTCATCGAGTCCGTGAAAGGTTTTATTGGATGAACAGCTCCGACGATGTGAAGGACTGGTGTAAGAAATGTACGACTTGTGCTACGAGTAATGGACCACATCGCAAGAGAAAGGCACCCATGAAACAGTACAATGTAGGAAGCCCTTTCGAAAGGATTGCTTTAGATATCGCAGGACCATTTCCGACGACAGAAAATGGTAGCAAGTATATACTGGTTGTAATGGATTATTTCACAAAATGGGTAAAAATTTACGCTATTCCCAACCAAGAGGCCACAACTGTCGCGGATGTATTAGTGAAGGAATTTATCAGCCGATATGGAGTACCCTTGGAAGTCCACAGTGACCAGGGGAGAAAATTTGAAAGCCATCTATTCCAGGAGATTTGCGACAAACTGGGAATGAAGAAGACCAGGACAACAGCTTTACATCCACAGTCAGATGGAATGGTCGAGAGAATGAACAGGACTATTGGAAAATACCTGTCCAAAGTAGTATCCAGCCATCAGAGAGATTGGGACCAGTATCTCTCCCTATTCGCATTGGCTTATCGATCTGCCGTCAATGAGTCCACTGGTGAAACACCTGCGAAAATCCTGTTTGGACGTGAAACGAGGCTTCCTTGTGACCTGGAATTTGGCTGTCGGCCTGGAGAAGATATAGCAGGCGAAGACTACGTGATCCAATTGAGAAGAAGGCTGGACGATATTCATGAATTAGTTCGAACAAATCTTCAAGTTGCCAGCGACAGAATGAAAAGTCGGTACGACACGTAGGCCACAGAAGGCGGTTTTAAAGAAGGGGACAAAGTATGGTTACACAACCCGGCGAGGAGGAAAGGATTTTCTCCAAAATTACAAAAAACCTGGGAAGGTCCATACTTAATCAAGAAAAGGATCAATGATGTTTTATATCGCATAAGCAAGATCCCCAACGGAAAACCAAAAGTAGTTCACCGAAACCGACTAGCGCCATTCGAAGGAGACCATGACATAGAGGAAGGAGTAAACCTTATTCGAGATGTGTCTGACCCCACCTTCGATGAATTTATGGGCGCGTACGGAGGTACCGGGAAAGCTAGATATGGAGTCACTTCGGAACAACAACAAGATTTGTTCACTCTCCCGGAAGATTATTCACTGGCATACAACATCCCCGCCCGTATCAAGAACGCACGAGGGTTGGCAACCGTCTTTCGAAAGAAGTTCGGGCAATTAGAAAAACTTGAAGACCAGATTCCAGCCCCTGGCAAGACACTGAAACTGAAACATAATTCGCGGTACGTCTTCTATGTGGTAACTAAAAATGAATTCCAAGATCGATCAACCTACCGCGATGTGTGGGAAGCACTTCGAAACCTCCGAGACCATGTGTTGGAATCCAACGTGAAGAAACTGGCTATGCCTAAGATAGCGAGTAACCAGTTGGATTAGCGAATCATCAGGAACATGGTAGAGATTATCTTTCAAGATACCGGTGTCCAGATATTAATTTGCAGCTACAACCCCCGTTAACAGTATCCGATGAAGACGGTGCCCTGCTATTTCCATAAGATCCGAAAGTGTAGAAATGGGGCCAGTTACCGATTCAAACATCCAGTCTCGGCTACACAAAAGTTCCAGGAGGAACTTCCATTTAAGGAGGGGGTATTGTTACGAAACAACACACTGGTATAGTCCCTAAAACCGACCCTGTCTAAGCCAGGTATAATAGTTAAAATTATGGCGGATACGCAGTTATAAAAAACTGTTTACGATTGAGACTATCTTATCTAGAACTGGCTTTTGTGACTAGAGTTATCTAGAAAAGGCCAGAAAAATTATTTGTGTGTATAAGCCGCAGCCCGGAATTCTCTAGTACAAAAGGCACTAGTATATAAGGGGACTGATCAGGAAGAGTTAGTTTAGTTTATAATTTGACATCGTGAGTTAAAAAGTGAATATAAAGTGTTTATATAAATTAGTTTGAGTGAATATACAGTTAATATAAATTAATAATTAAGTGATTAGTTAAGTATATATAAATTAAGTGTTAGTGAGTTAGTGTTTCAATAAATTAGTAAGTAGCCATACCGAGTGTTTAAAATTTATCCCACCCGTTTATTGTCTAAATAAATAAGAAAAAACATTACAATATGTATTGCTTTTAATGAAAGAAATGCCTTAAGAAAAGAAACAACCATTTTTTCTCAGACAAAAGCCTATGTGAGCAATACATTTTTTCATTTGGTTGGCTCAATGTACCTAGCCAGAATTTTGTTGGATATGTTACCCAGCTTGAAGATATATTTGTAGTTAACTTCAATAAATTAGCATGTAAAAATTCTATCGGATTTCTTATTTCTTTATACAAGAGATGCGTTTATATTACACAATTAAATTTGCAAATCGTGAAATAAAACTTAAAAAATCTTATAAACCCAATACAAAATTTCAAATATTACAAAATTTGTAATTATTCCTTTTTGCTTTGCTTCATAAGTTTGGTTTAGGATTATTCTTAACTATATGTTATTATTCAATATTGTTCTTATATGCAAAACAAATTCTAAAGAATATTATAGAATCTGGTATAATTTTTAACTATTTTAAATATATAGTTGTTCATGCTTCCTATTTTTATATTGTAATGTATACATGAGGATTTGATTTATTCTTAGTATTTATATACGTAGAACCTTGATAACTTGAACCTCGATAACATAATAACCTCTATAAATTCATAAAATTTTGTGCTCCCTTCCCCTCTGAGTCAAAAACCTCCTTTACTTAAAATACGAACCCTCTATAACTTAAACGAATAATTTGGGCATCGCACGTCAGTAACTCAAAGTTGTAACGACGACGACCTTTGTAACTTGAATCATCTATCAATGAGTCGTCATTTGAAATGAATAAACACGTGTTTACCAAATGGCTCAGTACAGTAACTTATTTGTATCATTAGCTTGCAGCCGTCTATCTCTATAATTCCTGAACAAAGCTCTTAAACGGACCTCCGTAAGTAAAAATATAAACCAATAAAAATTCCTTAACTTAAACCCTTAGTAAATATAAACCTCAATAACTCAAATTATTTACGTCTCCCTTGGTCTTTATCTTATCGAGGCTCTACTGTATATATTTGTACATTTTTATTTATATAATGTAATAAAAGCTATTTTAATCGATGATTCTAGTTTAATTTTTGTGTTTCTATTTCAGGTACTTGGGAAATTCGATAAACGACTTTCATTTCAAATTTAAACGTGGAAGAGCAACAATTTCAAGAACTATTTCATCAGTTTGTCAAGTTATATGGAAATATCTTCGACCACAGTACATAGAAGAGATCACAGTAGAAAAACTACAAAATATTGATTGATGGGAAACATATACGTTTAAGAAAACCGGACAAAATTGGCTTTCTGTTTTATAATTACAAAAATTATTTTTCAATTGTTTTGCTAGCGGTTGTTGACTCAAATTATAAGTTTGTATTGTCGATGTGAGAGCATATGGAAAGGAAAGTGATTCTACTATTTTTAGAAATTCGACGCTTTACAAGATTTTAATGAGAAATGAATTACCATTGCCTGTTTCTCAACCACTTGGAAATGATCGTAATAACGAGCCACCAATCCCATACGTACTCGTCGGTGATGAAGCTTTTGGTTTAAGTAAGCATGTTATGCGCCCATACGGCGGACAAAATCTCAACGTGAAACAAAGGGCTTATAATTATCGTCTTAGCAGAGCTCGTAGATACGTGGAATGTGCATTTGGGATCATGGCAAATAAAAGGCGCATTTTACATAGGCCAATTGATACAGCATATGATTTAACTATTAATATCGTGAAAGCATGTTGTGTTTTACACAATTTTGTTACACAACATGATGGTTTACTACAAGACAAAATGGCAATAAGTATGTTCCCACAATTGAGACCCCACGTCATTGAAGAATCATTAGCCGTAAATTTTATCAGAGATCAATTTGCTAATTACTTCATGAGTCCGGAATGGGCTTTACCGTGGCAGTTGAAAAAGATATAATGAAATTGACTGTCTCGACCCTTACTTCGTGGAATATGCTCATATTAGTGTTTTTAAATGAAACTCACGGTCTCTAGTTAATTCCACAATATAATACAAGTTATTGAAAATTCTAAAAAATTGACAATTGTTTCGATAAATCAATATCATCGTCAGAATGACAGAAGTTACATTTCATTTTATGCCTACCTGATGTTTAGTAGTTATTTTTGGCTAGACCAAGAAGTAACCTAACTTGTGATTGGCTTAATATATGTTTATAGAAAAAAGAAGAAGATGTGATATTACAAATATTGAAGCTTATATATTATTAGCACTATGGTGATATCCTGGATATCATTTTTCCAATCAAGATCAGTATAACTGTGCAATGATATAGAAAACCAGTAAAACTATATCTGCTGATATTTACAATTATAACTTAAGTAGACAGCTTATTAGTGGAGAATTCCCTAGATTTAACTGTTCATTGACAATTTCATATTGTGGGTTTCTTAAATGTCTTCTAATTTCCAGTTCTTCAAGGAAATCCAGTTCTTGTTTCTTTTCACAAATATTCAGCACTTCTAGTTCTGTGTTAGGTGTCAATGAATGATTGGTGTCAAGTAGATGTTTTGCGTAGTGGGATTTATCTGGTTGTTTTAATCTGTATGCTCGTAAGTGCTCACTGTATCGTATTTCAAAATTCCTAAGGGTCTGACCCAAATAGACAGCATTACATTCTGGACATTTGAGTTTATATATACCTGACTTCTTTAATAGTGGTATTTTTGTTTTTACATTTAACAATTTTGTACTAACGTTACTTTCTGTTTTAAAAGAAATTGTTGTATTCGTTGCTGAAGATATTATCTTTGAAATATTATTAGAAATATTTCCTGCATATGTGATTGTTTTATAAGTTTTAAACAAGCTGATGAAATTAAAACTTATAAAACCATCACATATGCAGGAAATATTTCTAATAATATTTCAAAGATAATATCTTCAGAAACGAATACAACAATTTCTTTTAAAACAGAAAGTAACGTTAGTACAAAAATACCACTATTGAAGAAGTCAGGTATATATAAACTCAAATGTCCAGAATGTAATGCTGTCTATTTGGGTCAGACCCTTAGGAATTTTGAAATACGATACAGTGAGCACTTACGAGCATACAGATTAAAACAACCAGATAAATCCCACTACGCAAAACATCTACTTGACACCAATCATTCATTGACACCTAACACAGAACTAGAAGTGCTGAATATTTGTGAAAAGAAACAAGAACTGGATTTCCTTGAAGAACTGGAAATTAGAAGACATTTAAGAAACCCACAATATGATATTGTCAATGAACAGTTAAATCTAGGGAATTCTCCACTAATAAACTGTCTACTTAAGTTATAATTGTAAAGATCAGCAGATATAGTTTTCCTGGTTTTCTATATCATTACACAGTTATA
This sequence comes from Galeruca laticollis, assembly GCA_963921935.1. Lineage (NCBI taxonomy): Eukaryota > Metazoa > Arthropoda > Insecta > Coleoptera > Chrysomelidae > Galeruca > Galeruca laticollis. The sequence continues at coordinate 110,287,920 of OY998178.1, read as the reverse complement.
CTGATCTTAATTGGAAAAATGATATCCAGGATATCACCATAGGGCTAATAATATCTAAGCTTCAATATTTGTAATATCACATCTTCTTCTTTTTTCTATAAACATATATTAATCCAATCACAAGTTAGGTTACTTCTTGGTCTAGCCAAAAATAACTACTTAACATCAGGTAGGCATAAAATGGAATGTAACTTCTGTCATTCTGACGATGGTATTGATTTATCGAAACAATTGTCAATTTTTTAGAATTTCCAATAACTTGTATTATATTGTGGAATTAACTAGAGACCGTGAGTTTCATTTAAAAACACTAAAAAGATATAAAATAACTTATTAATCATAATAAATAATAACTCACCAATCTTGTTCTTTTTTTGGTCCTCAAATTCCTCGTAATCATGAAATATTATTTTACATACAGCTGCCCATTCATTCGCTTTACGAAATTTATCACTGTAGTGTTCGTGTGATTTATCCCATATAATGGGTCTTTCTTGGACCATGCAAGGATATGACAAAATATATACCAATCTCTTGCTCACTCATGATGTTAAAGAATGTCGTTACGCTCGTCTAACTCCCTCCTCTAGCAGTGGATCACTGTCCGTCGTCGCACAGCGGAGCTCCGACAACGCAGCGCATCACCTTTCCTCTCGCTTCGTCTCTCGTCCGTCGATCCATTGAATTGTCGCGCGGTCTAATGGGTCATGTCGTAAAAAATATATGGAAACCGACGCAACGCAGCGCAACGCAGCGCAACGCAGCGCAACGCACTAATGGTGCCTCGCCCTAACGCCCGCCGCGTTCTTCTTGTGATACGATACCAAATACGCCATTTTTAATTGTATGTTGAGAGTATGGTAGTCTCGTACATGCTCATAAAAAAATGAAACAGTGGATCGTTTTTCACATTGCTAATACTAACATCGTTTGTTGTATTCATTAAATGTTCACGTTGTTTTTGCCTTTTGGCAACTCTTTCTTCGTGTTCTTCAACTGATTTTTGTAATAAGTTAGTTAATGTATCCCGTTTACGTCGTCGTCTTGCTGGTGTTTCTGCTTCTACTTGCTTACGTGGTTGATCTGTGTCTTGAGTATAGATTTGAGTTTCTTCATTATTATCTTCAGCTTCAGTTTCTTCGGTATTTTGTTGACCTTGAGATGCGACATTATTATCGTCTATATCTTCTTCAGTATTAGTGTCAATGTTGGTATTGCTCGCCATATTTGACATATATGGAACTAAGAATTCCATTTGATCTTGGAAACGCCATGGTTTGATGTTCACAACCCCTGATCCACTTTTAGGTTTCGCATTTTTTTGGCGTCGAAGAGCATCTCTATGGTTGTTACGGAGTTTTTCCCAACTTTTTTTAGCGTCATGTCCTGTAAATAAAATTAGTGTTTACGCAATTGCTCAATAATTGACAGCATTAAAATAGCTAATATTATTTTTGCGTTACATTTCAGATTCATTGCGACTGGGAACTCATACCGGAGTATTGCTTACAGTTACCGAATTGGAGAGAGAACAGTGTCAAATATTGTTGTCAAGGTGGCCATGGCAATTTGGAAAGTAATGCAACCCATTTATATGCCACAACCTACTACGGACTTTTGGAAACAGAATGCCGCTGATTTTGAGAAACATTGGCAAATGCCTAATACTGTGGGTGCCATCGATGGCAAACATGTTATGATTAAAAAACCGATCAATAGCGGCTCCTCATTCTTTAATTATAAACAATATCATTCCATTGTACTGATGGCGGTAGTAGATGCTCATTTTAAATTTGTATTTATAGATGTCGGTGCTAATGGTAGATTTTTAGACGGAAGTATATTTGACAATAGTAATTTAAAACGAAAAATAGTAAATCAACAGTTACATCTACCAGAGCCCAAAGCTCTTCCTGGTCGAGACGACATAGTTGTGCCGTATGTTTTTGTTGGTGACGCGGCATTTCCCCTAATGGAAAATCTCATGAGACCTTATCCTTATAAACAGATAATAAATAATTATAGAAACAAAGTTTTTAACTACAGACTCTCGAGAGCAAGACAAACTGTTGAATGTGCATTCGGCATACTGGCTTCTCGTTTTCGAATATACCTACGGCCATTTGAAATGAAAGTTGCAACAGTGGACAAAATTGTTATGGCAAGTTGTGTATTACACAACTATTTACGCACACAAACAATAGCTAATAATATTGATGATGACGTCGAGATATTACCCAACAAACATCAACTAGTGCCGTTACCTCGAACAAGAGGACGTTCTTCAGAAAGGGCATTTCACATAAGAGACCAATTCACAGATTATTTTAACTCCATAGAAGGACGACTGCACTGGCAAAAGCAGAGTGTAGAGAGGGGGAATTATTGAAAAAAGCTGTTTATCGTTAAAATGTACTCAATGGGTCTATTAGGAACTATTTTTCTTTTATTTTTTAATTATTAAAAAAAGCTGTTTGCTGTTTAAGGTAGAGTCATTAAAATGTACTTAGTAGCAATAATTTTTATGTTTGTTTCTTTTATTTTCAAATGAATTTATGTAATTTTCAGCATAATAAAATGATTACCATCCTTCAAATTTAGAGCATCTGCTATTCTTTCCCAGATTATATCTTTATATTTAATTCGGCAACAATCGGGGTGTTTAAAGTCGTACAGACATTTTTCGCTGCGGACTGCTTCAATTAGTCCTTCTTCCATCCATCACTGCCACTCGAAAACTGTAGATCAACTACAAGTGTCACACAGGTTGAGGTTCACGTTCACGCACATGTACATTACTGCGTTAACAAGTGAAAGCGAATGCGGTATTGTATATAATGCGAGAGAGAGGGAGAGAGATGTTCGTGAATTTTTGAAGTTTGGGCTTGTGGTGTTTTTATTTGGGTATATTTTTGTTTGGGGTAAGGCCCTGTTATAGGATTCGTTTCCTCTTCAGGGCTGGTTGGGGGTGTTTTTGTGGGTGGTTTGTGTGCGCGTATTGACTTGGCTTACGATTTGGGTAGGGCTGAAAATTCAGTTTTTTAAGAAGTGTATGGGAAGTTGAGAGAAAAAAAGGTGTATGGAAAATTGAAAATTAGTTTTGTGGGTGAGTTGTGTTTTTTGCTAGAAATCAACCGGAGAGAGAGGCAGGAACAATCAGCAGCGAAACTGGATGTTTTTGGCGAACGTGGTTTTAATGGTGTATGGAATGGGAAATTAAGAAGTGTCTGGTAAAGGTAGAAAAATGAATAAGACGGACCACGTTGTGTTGTGGGTATTATAGTTAATAGCGAGGTGGGTGTTTGAGATTGTTGGAGAATGGATGTTTGGAATTTTTGGTGTCTCCCATGTCTTGAGAATTAATAAGAAGCGTTGGGGAAAATTTTGAGATTTTAAGTTTATTGAATTTGTTGGAAAAGTGACTAGGAGACATTGAAAGATGTGTGGATGATGTCGGGTGGTGACGACTGGCTTTTCTCTAATTCGAGGTGAGGATTGGGGAGTTTAAAATGACTGGTTGATATGTTGTATGTGTGGGTTGGGTAATAATAATCTTAAATCCAAAAATTTCGTCGATCGTCGGCCCTTTTGGCTAGCGAATAAATTCACTATGCTACAGGAAAAAACGTGAAAAACCTGCAGCACCGACGGGGTGGGTGGGGCTAGCGTATCAATTTGAATCGCTTTCGCTCCTGATGGGAGTGAAAGCAAAGTGAACACGCCTGCCTATATTTGTTATAGAGCAGTTGTGTCGATAGATGGAAGGAATTAAATGACGAAGTGCTTCGGCTATGACATCTCTTGAGTTGGGGATGGCATGAGTGTGACGGTGATGATTTCAATAAGAATTTTGGTATCGGTTGAGAGGTCGTATGGGGTTGGTGGCTTTTCGAGAGTGACTGGTGCGGTCTCTTGGGGGGTTTTGGGTGTCGATAGCCTGTGTGGGCAGCGAGAATGGAAGGCGGGGTGAGGACCACCGCAATTCGTGCATTTAGGGGTTTTGGACGTGGGGCAATTCTCGGTTTGGCCGCAGGAAGGGCATATCGGTTTAGACCGACAAGTGTCAGAGGAGTGTCCAGTTTGCGTAGAACGACTGCAATATTTGGGAACTGGGGGCAGTGGATTGGAGTTGGATGGCTCGCACTGATGTGGGAGGCCATGAAATGTAATGCCGGAGGTGAGGACCTGGTGATAATGGTTTTCGGATGTGGTGACGATGCGGAACATCGATGTTGGTTTGTTGGTGGCCTTGGCGATGATTCGCCAAGTTTTGAGGAAAGGGATTTGTTGGTCGTGAAGAATTTCTTCGAATTCTTCGAGGCTGACCGAGGCGTCTACGTTTTTGCAAACGAGAGTGTAGGTGGGAATGAGGGTTTTGTTGGCCGGGCGGGGTGGACGTTCGGTGGAGTTCAGAACGTTTATGATGGTGTTGTTATCACCAGTGGAGTTGTGGACTTGTCTCAGAATAGTTGAGACTGACTTCGTGGAGGACGTTTTGAGTAAGGCGGTTCGATTGAAATTTACTTTCAAATAGAGGATGTGGCCGTGAAGGAGTTCGAAGGTGTTGAGGAGAGTGTAGAGGGATTTTTGTGTGGCGTATTGTGTAAGGAGATTTCTGAGGTTGAGGGTTTGTATTGGTGTGTTGTTGGTGGTGTGGGTTGTTGTAGGAATGTTGGTAGGTGTCGGTGTTGTAGGTCGAGATTTGGTTTTACCGACGAGGGTGAAGCCATCCTCGTCGGAGGCAGTTGGTTGTCGTGTGAGTGTAGGTGTAGGGGATTGGGATCTTACGGAGGAAGCGTAAGACCTTCTTGGGGATGTGTATGGGGTTTGTCTGTGTTGTGAGGATGTGTATGGGGTTTGTGGGTTATAGTCTGTGTTTTGTTGGTAGCGTGGTGTTGTGTAGTCTGTGTTTTGTAGGTAGCGTCGTGTTGTGTTTGGTGGGTTCTGAGGGGAAGGTGTTGAGGAGTGGTGGGTTTTGTTGGAAGCGTGTGAGGTGGTGCTGGAAGTAACCGGTGAGAGAAGAGGGAATTCTTTCTCGCAGAGGTTGGATGTTTTTGGTTTCGGGGGAGTGTAAGCGTCGAGACTGATGTGTGAATCGAGTACCCTCTGAGAGCGTTCAGGAAGTTATTGGGGTCTGAGTATAAATTGTTGGGTGTCAGGACAGAATTGAATGGGATCGTCTTTTTGTCTGTAGGGTGTGTGTTGAAGGGGATCGTCGTAAATTTGTCTGATGGATATTTTGGGTGTTTTTCTGCTACTGCGGCGTTGTCGGGAGGACATTTTAGGATTGAGTGTGGTAAGGATTGGTGCCGAAAGCTAATACCGACAGCGGACTCACTGCCGGAGGGAGTTCCTCCCCAGTTAAAGGTTTCCTGACTTATTAGCTTTCAGGGAGTTTTATATATACCTAGGTGCTAATGTCCTTCCCTCTTCGGATGGTGTGGCTTGCTTGTATTTTGGCTAAAAATAAAACAAGATTAAGCACTGTTTATTATTTCCATAAATAGAAGTTGTTTCGGGAGAAACAATTTACACTTCCAAGTATATTGAATGAACTGTCGAACTAAGAAGTTCGGCAGAACATGGGGTTGGTTGTCTTCTGATGGAGGCGTCCACGTTGCCGGCGAAATCGCGGTGAACAGGTTTGAATCAGTGACCCGCTCTTACTGTATCACTTTCCTCAGGCGATGGACTGGCGCTACTGTATATAATGCAATAGGTTTGAAAATATAACACTCGCACGAGGCTCGTGTCAACCAATGCGAGTGCTTGCATGTGCGGCGGGCGTAACGTAACGAAACCCACGTATCGCTTCTGCACATGCGCATTGCGATACGGATACGGATAAGTGGTGATTTTTAAAACTGCTTTTTGTCCCTAATATCTAAGTTACGTAACGACATTTTTATGTTAATCTTTACTGCTCCTGGACTATACCGAAAACATAACAGATTCCAAAGACAATCATACTTATGATACAATTCCAACAATTGTAAAATAACACTTTCCAACCACTTCATGCTCATTTTTTTAATAAATTACAAAACTCACATAGAAGCTGTAACAAATAGTCTTATTAAGCAAGGTAAAACTTGCTTCAATCCGGTTTTCAATCGATTCATTTTACTGAATGATAAGGTTTGATTCAATCACACTTTTTGGATCCACTAAAAATTTGATAAAATACACCAAAACAAACGTTCTTACGACAATTTTCAATTGATTAACTAAAGTGGGCCAATTGACGTTATGACACAGAGCAACATGGCGTTTAGAAAATTACGCGCTAAAATTTAAATGCTCTTTTATGGCATACGTTGTTTGTAACATATCTTTCGCTTCTTTCATTTTTGTTTTTAGTTGACTAGTATACAGCATTGTTTGTTGGTTAGAAGTATATATGTCAAAATTATGACACACAATGTCAAGTATTCGTATTAAGAAAAAACGTGAAACTAATTGTTTTTATAAAGTGTTTCGCCTTTTTGTTTGCTGTATACCATCACAGGTATGTAAAAAATAGTTTTTACAATAAACATTCATTGATCAAATTGTTTATAGGATACCTTAGAAAATGTAAGTTTAAAACAAGCTGACACCAAAAACAGTGCTGTTCAATGTAACATCCAAATCACACCGACGGAATTCCAGAATGTTTATTTTGGTGCAGAGAAAATACAAAAAGATTTGCAACCATCATTGGAAAAATTAGATACTTTAATAAGTACTTTGAACCAACTTTATATGAAAGAAAAAGAAAGAGTGAACGATATGGAAAGAATAAAAGAAGTTGTTGAAGAAAATGTTGAAACAAATAACGAAATAAAAGGTGAACAACGTTTAACGCTATTAGATAAATCATTCCGTGAACCTTCAACCAATTCATTACCTGTTATTCCTCGTAGATCTTTGTACGAATATTCCGGAAGAAAAAACATAATTTATAGTAATAAAAGAACCGGCATCAACATTACTATACTACAAAGTAGCTTCTCTCAATGTTTTACAAATTTTGGACACTTTAGTACAAACATCTTGAACAATCTCACAACAATACAAACTGATATAAACAGTTTGAAAAATGTGTTCAATAATAGCAAGTTTATTATGGTGAATGAAGAAAACGGGTACTACTCTTTTGCTTGCAGTGGATTAAAAAATTGTTTGGAATCGAAAGAACCTTGGTTAGAAGGATCTAAAGATCTTCTTGAAGCAAAAACGAGCGTTGAGAATTTTTGTAGATTTTATAAATTAGGGCAGAAATACGGGAGACGGAATAAAAAAAGAAGATTCAAAAATTAAATTAAACGCTGACGTATAATATGCAAATAAAATTTTGTCGTTGGTTCGAAATAAGTCATTTGTAACTATATTACTTTTCCGCCCAACCTATCTAATATGCGAGAAAAGTATTGGTTTTGTTTTTTTATTAGTTATTTTTACGTTTTCCAGCAAGAACAACAAAAAAAACTGTTTTTATTAAAAATATCCAGTGTGTATGTCGTCGTCGGCCACTTTTCGTAACATGTCTTGCTAGCACGATAAAGCCTCCGGAGTGTAACAAGACACCAACTTTATGATTGAATATTGTTCAGGACATCTCACGGATGAACCCTATTGATTTTCAGATCATCAGAGCCTGTACAATGGGTGATATGGCACTCGAAGTACGACATTTTTGTAATTTTGAAGAAATTTGAGTTTGTTAGCACGACACAGCCTCCGGAGCGCAACAAATCACCAATTTTATGCTTGAATATTATTCAGGACATCTTACAGGTGAAATCTATTGATTTTCAGCTCACCAGAGCCAGTACAACGGATGCTATGGTACTTTAAGTACGACATTTTTGGAGAAATGTCAGTTTGTTTTGTTAGCACGATACAGCTTCCAGAGTGTATATAAGTGACCAATTTTATGATTGAATATTGTTCAGAGCGTCTAATAGATTAATCCTATGGATTTCCAGCTCACTACAATCAGTACAACGGGTGCTATGATACTTGAAGTTTTTGTCATTATTGGAGAACTTTCAGTTTATTAGCACGATACAGGCTCCGAAGGATATTGTTCGGGGCGTCTCACAGATGCGGGAAAGTTAGTTTTAATCTTTAAAACTATTTATTTTTTTACGTGCTATATTTTAAAAATTGTAAAACAGATTGACAATATGGAGCTCTAAACAAACTAAATGCTTTAGCTTCTGGTGAGTATGGAAGACAGTACTTTTAAGCGCGATTTTTGATGATTAATTTCTGTATAAAAGAAAGTTGGATGACTGACATTTCGTATTTATTATTTTGCTTGAAGAACACATACAGTTAATCAAATTGACATTTACTCTAACGTCACTGACAGTAAACATGTGTAAACACAAACTTTATACATTCTATCCTTTTCTACTGTCAGTAGAAACATATACTTAACAGCGATTTCGTCCCGCTTTGGTGCCCCACTTTGGTCTGTCAAATACATACCAATCGATTTCGTTTCGATAAACGATGACGTGAAGCTAACTTTGGTACCCTTTTTGGTCTGTCAAATCCATTGACATGCATGTCAATGGTCAAATTCATTGACATATTATACTAGTGGACTGGCCCAACGTTTATAGAAGAGAGAAGGTTGCAAGATAACTACTCGGCGGGGCAGACGGAAGAGGGGAGGGTTACGTCACTGTGGGTGCCAGCTTTGACAAGGCCGTATGAATTTATAGAAGTAGGAGTGCATATTATTGTTTATATCGGGTTCTTGTTCCTTTATTAGTATTTATTGTTGTTCTTTTTGTATTTTGTATATTATAGAGTACAGACAAAAGAAGTAGAGTCATCTGTATTGTTGTGAATGCAACTGGAACTATCGTCACAGAATATTATCGTTGTATATTCTTTGCTACTGTTGTGTTAGAGTTATTTTATAATTAGTAGAGATCCCAAAAGAGCTCGTTAAGTCATTTAGTCGACAAAGAATATTTGTCAGAATAAAATTTTTAAATTTAAAAGAATCTGAAGAAAAACAAAAAAAGAGAAAAGCTCCCTTATCAGAAGAAAAAGGGAATAAATTGATAAAAAATGAAAAAAATTGTGAAATGAATTTAGTGATTGACATATATCACTTATTTTTTACCTTTTAATGTTAATAAACTTTTTTGTATATAGGTTTTTAAGGTAAAATTAGTTTCTTTCAATACCAAATATAAGTAACTCTTAAAGTATCCAGCTTAAGTTATGAAAGAAAGAGAAAAAAGGCTTGCCTATGTTGTGTACTATTTTTGTTACATATGTTAGAATAATATTGGTTTCTTACATTAAAAGTAGTAAGTAGATAGATAATATTGTATATTATTTGTTTTATCTAGTATTCGTTGTAGCGATGATGTCACTCATGCACCATCAGTGTGGATACTGTTTAAGTGTCATAAATGAGCTATTTCTTTAGGAGCTAAATCATATTAATTTCATAAACATTTCTGTTAAGATAAACAAGTTAAACATTAACATGTTGAAGTTTTCGCCTAGACGTAAGATATTTAGATATTTTGTGGGACATTCTCTCAACAGTTTTGTTATAAGCAAGTCGCTATATTTTTGTATATTAATAATATTAATCGTAATTTCGGTAAATAAAGTGTAGTGGTGCAAATTATTGGTTTTATTTCTTCCATCAGATAACACATATTTGTATTTTTATAGTTTTTAATAATAAAGAACTGTATTTGTAATAATATGTTACAATACAAATAAAATCTAATACGTTTTATTCTCTGAAAACAAAAAAAACGTATAAAGCAACACAAATAGAGATAAAGATTGGGTTATTAATATGTACATAGTATCTTTGAGTTTTTTCATTTGAATATATGTACTTAAATTAACAAATGCTGCAAAGAATATGTGTTTGTTTGAGAATATATTGTTTTTTAAAACCAAAACCTATCAGAAGTAGTTTTATATTATGTCCGTGTTCTAGTTACAAGTGGTATTTTAACGAGCGAATACTCGTCCCAATAATAAAATTCAAATGTGGCACCCAGGCTGACGTCACTCCCGCGATTTTTCTGCTTGCCTCTCATTGGCTCAGAGTTACCAGACAACCTTCTCTCTATAAACGTTGGGACTGGCCTACGGTAATAAACGCTGTAGGATAAAATGCGGAAAAGACTAGAAAGAGAAAACCTAGAAAGAGATGGAACTAGGTGTGGCAGAAAACACGGAGAAAGCATATAAAGAGTAGTGATGGGATAATCGGCTAATTTAAATAATCGGATTCCTTGAATCTGAATGATTTTAATAATCGAATGATCATTCGAATGATTTCACTTGAATGTTTGCGTCCCTAATATGACGTCATATCTTGGGATTTATGCCGTTAAATGCGGCCTCTTATCATTATGTGGTAAAAGTGTCTTATACCACCCCTACAAGCACAGGTGCACTTATGCTGAGGCAGTATATGGAGATGCCACCATTAGACAGAAAAAAAATCCACTGGAGTTTTGGGCAAAACAGAAAGTGATTTTACCGGAGTTGTAACAACTTGCCCAAAAATATTTGTGCATTCTAAGCACATCAGTCCCGTCAGAGAGAGTATTCTCTAAAACGGGACAATTAACAAATTTAAGAAGAAACCGACTGGCTCCAGATAATTTAAACCAAATAGTGTTTAGTGTTCCTTAATTCTTTTCCGTTAGGTGATTTTTGATAGTGGAATATAGTATAGTATAGTACCTATACAAAATTATCTAATGTTTTTTTTTTAATTTTAAAATGTTTCGTTTTCCATTATAATTTAATTTCAGTTGTGAATTATTTTTTCATTAATAAAACATGCTGTGTTACTTATGTAATTTAATTAGTAAAAACTTAGAACCATAGCTATATAATTTTATATATCTATGCTAAAAACCCAATTTTCAATATGTGTAGTTTAAATTAAAGTTAATTTTTTGTTTCCTAATTCACTATCACTATTATTCCTAACATTTAAAATGGACAAAGAAACCGCAAAACAAATTCAAGGCGGCGCCGTCACCGGTTTAAAAACATATAAAAGTTTGAATGAATAGCGAGCGCTTATGAATTGCCGAAGACGAGGAGAGATACGATACCCGATTTCCGATACGGTTACGAATCATACGAGTTATTCATTCGAATACTCAAATGCAATAATCGGATGATGACGATTATTTGGACAATTCGAATAACAGGTTATTTTTCATTCGAGTTATCCCATCACTAATAAAGAGTGCTTATAAAATTATTTTCTTATCAGTAAAAGTTGTTGTAACTGCATTAGATGCTTCAAAGAATATTTTAATTTTATAAACAAATAGCAGACTATGTTTTATTTGCATCTTTAATATTATTTTAAACCCAAATAACACAAAAAAATAATGAAACAACCATTAAAAAAATCATTTTATTACGTATAAATAGAAAATATACAATTATTACTGTTATACATTACGAAAAAGACAATGAAGTTTCATAAAAATATATTGTTACGTGTCTATTTATACATTGTGGTCATATAAGTGTGCAACGTGGAATTCTTTTTATTGCTCAGTAAAAATTCAAATATTGCTAAAAGTTGGTGCATGTTCGATAATTAATTTAGATTCATTCAGAATGGTTGCAAGTCAAACAGGGTAGGTTAAAAAATAGTCCAAAATAAACTAAATCGATTTTTGTGTAATATTTATTCATTTTTACTTTTCCGCCCAACCTTTCTATATGCGAGAAAAGTATTGGTTTACCCCAAAAAAAGTTGGAATTTTGAAATTTTTTTTTGAGTTATTTTTACGTTTTCCATCAACAACAAAACGAAAAAACGGTTTTTACAAAAAAAATCCTGTGTGTATGTCGTCGTCGTCGGCCACTTTTCCTTACATGTCTTGTTAGCACGATACAGCCTCCGGAGTGCAATAAGTCAGCAATTTTATAATTGGATATTGTTAAGGACATATCACAGATGATCCCTATTGATTTTCAGTTCACCAGAGCCAGTACAACGGGTGCTATGGTACTTGAAGTACGACATTTTGTAATTTTTTGAGAAATTTCAGTTTGTTAACACGATACAACTCCGCAGTTCAACAAGTCACCAATTTTATGATTGTATATTATTCAGGGCATCTCACTTATGAACCCTATTGATTTTCAGCTCACCGGGGCCAATACAGCAGGTGCTACAGTACTTTAAGTACGATATTTTTGTCATTTTTGGAGAAGTTTCAGTTTGTTAGCACGATACAGCCTCCAGAGAGTATACGATTGATCAATTTTATGATTGAATATTGTTCAAGGTGTCTCACAGATGTACCTTATTGATTTTCAGTTAACTAGAGCGAGTATAGCGGGTCCTATAAATCCAGATATACTGAATTTTTGGTTATTTGTGGAGAAATTTCGGTTTGTTAGCACGATACATCCCCCGAAGTGTATACAAGTAACAGTTTTATGATAGAATATTGTTCAGGCCCACGGATGCGGAAAAGTTAGTTTTAATCCTTAAAACCGTTTATTTTATATTTATTACAAACAGTTTGATTGGCAATTTTCAAAAATTTCTTTCTGTTTTTTACCGGTGTGAAATTAGCAGCCAATAGTTGGCAGCCAAAATGACGGAAACGCCCGAAAAATCATAGGCGTCGGAGGCTGCTCGTATATGGATTTGAAAGATTTTATTGAAAGAACAAAAGTAATATGAATTTGGCAATATGCATGTGTGATTTGCCGACGGTGCTGTTTCTAACATCGGAGGAGGTGGTGAACATATTTCTTCTATATCAACTGTTTGATTATAAAAAATGACGCTTCATTCCTTAGCGAAAATCGAAAGTCACATTTTTCAACGAAATTCTTATGGAAAACGTATTTATACAGAAAATAGAAACCTATATCAGGATCCACCAGACAAGAGGAAAATCTCTTCGGTGCCGTCGAAGGGGTGATAATTCCACCCTTAATATTTAAAAAATTCATATTATGCCGAAGGAAACGAGAAGCCAGTTTGCAATTTATACAGATAATAGAAACCTATATCAGGATCCTCCAGACAAGAGGTAAATTTCTTCGGTGCCGTCGAAGGGGTGATAATTCTACACTTAATATTTAAAAAATTAATATTGTGCCGAAGGAAACGAGAAGCCAGGTTGCAATTTATATAGAAAATAGAGACATATATGAGGATCCTCCAGATGAAAGAAAAATCTCTTCGGTGCCGTCGAAGGGGTGATAATTCAACCCTTAATATTTAAAAAATTCATACTGTACCGAAGGAAACGAGAAGCCAGGTTGAAATTCATACAGAGAATAGAGACCTATATCAGGATTCTCCAGACGAGAGGAAAATCTCTTTGGTGCCGTCGAAGGGGGGATAAATCCACCCCTAATATTTAAAAAATGCATACTTGGTCGAAGGAAACGAGAAGCCAGGCTGAAATTCATACCTGCGGCACCGTACAAATTTTTTAAATATTAAGGGTGGAATTTTCACCCCTTCGACGGCACCGAAGAAATTTTTCTCTCATCTGGAGGATCCTCATATATGTCTCTATTTTTTGTATCAATTTCAACCTGGCTTCTCGTTTCCTTCGGCACAATATTAATTTTTTAAATATTAAGGGTAGAATTATCACCCCTTCGACGGCACCAAAGAGATTTTTCTCTTGTCTGGAGGATCCTGATATAGGTCTCTATTTTCTGTATAAATTGCAACCTGGCTTCTCGTTTCCTTCGGCATAGTATTATTTTTTTAAATATTAAGGGTGGAATTATCACCTCTTCGACGACACCGAAGATATTTTTCTCTCGTCTGGAGAATCCTGATATAGGTCTTTATTTTCTGTATAAATTGCAACCTGGCTTCTCGTTTCTTTCGGCGTAATATGAATTTCTTAAATATTAAGGGTGATATTATCACCCCTTAGACGGCACCGAACAGATTTTTCTCTCGTCTGGAGGATCCCGATATAGGTTTCTATGTTATGTATAAATTGCAACCTGGCTTCTCGTTTCCTTCGGCATAATATGATTTTTTTAAATATTAAGGGTGGAATTATCACCCCTTTGACGGCACCGAAGAGATTTTTCTCTCGTTAGGAGGATCCTGATATAGGTTTCTATTTTCTGTATAAATTGCAACCGGGCTTCTCGTTTCCTTCGGCATAGTATTATTTTTTTAAATATTAAGGGTGGAATTATCACCCCTTCGACGACACCGAAGATATTTTTCTCTCGTCTGGAGAATCCTGATATAGGTCTTTATTTTCTGTATAAATTGCAACCTGGCTTCTCGTTTCTTTCGGCGTAATATGAATTTCTTAAATATTAAGGGTGATATTATCACCCCTTAGACGGCACCGAACAGATTTTTCTCTCGTCTGGAGGATCCCGATATAGGTTTCTATGTTATGTATAAATTGCAACCTGGCTTCTCGTTTCCTTCGGCATAATATGATTTTTTTAAATATTAAGGGTGGAATTATCACCCCTTTGACGGCACCGAAGAGATTTTTCTCTCGTTAGGAGGATCCTGATATAGGTCTTTATTTTCTGTATAAATTGCAACCTGGCTTCTCGTTTCTTTCGGCATAATATGAATTTCTTAAATATCAAGGGTGATATTATCACCCCTTCGACGGCACCGAACAGATTTTTCTCTCGTCTGGAGGATCCTGAAATAGGTTTCTATGTTTCTATGTTTCTATATAAATTGCAACCTGGCTTCTCGTTTCCTTCGGCATAATATGCTTTTTTTAAATATTAAGGGTGGAATTATCACCCCTTCGACGGCACCGAAGAGATTTTTCTCTCGTTTGGAGGATCCTGATATAGGTTTCTATTTTCTGTATAAATTGCAACCTGGCTTCTCGTTTCCTTCGGCATAATATGATTTTTTTAAATATTAAGGGTGGAATTATCATCCCTTCGACGGCACCGAAGAGATTTTTCTCTCGTCTGGAGGATCCTGATATAGGTTTCTATTTTCTGTATAAATTGCAACCTGGCTTCTCGTTTCCTTCGGCATAATATGAATTTCTTAAATATTGAGGGTGGAATTATCACCCTTTCGACGGCAACAAAGAGATTTTTCTCTCGTCTGGAGGATCCTGATATAGGTTGCTATTTTCTGTATAAGTTGCAACCTGGCTTCTCGTTTCCTTCGGCATAATATGATTTTTTTAAATATTAAGGGTGGAATTATCATCCCTTCGACGGCACCGAAGAGATTTTTCTCTCGTCTGGAGGATCCTGATATAGGTTTCTATTTTCTGTATAAATTGCAACCTGGCTTCTCGTTTCCTTCGGCATAATATGAATTTCTTAAATATTAAGGGTAGAATTATGACCCCTTCGACGGCACCAAAGAGATTTTTCTTTTGTCTGGAGGATCCTGATATAGGTCTCTATTTTATGTATGAATTTCAACCTGGCTTCTCGTTTCCTTCGGTACAGTATTAATTTTTTAAATATTAAGGGTGGAATTATCACCCCTTCGACGTTACCGAAGAGATTTTCTTCTCGTCTGGAGAATCCTGATATAGGTCTCTATTTTCTGTATAAATTGCAACCTGGCTTCTCGTTTCCTTCGCCATATTATGATTCTTTTAAATATTAAGGGTGGAATTATCACCCCTTCGACGGCACCGAAGAGATTTTTCTCTCGACTGGAAGATCCTGATATAGGTCTCTATTTTCTGTATAAATTGCAACCTGGCTTCTCGTTTCCTTCTGCATAATATGAAATTTTTAAATATTAAAGGTGGAATTATCACCCCTTCGACGGCACCGAAGAGATTTTTCTCTCGTCTGGAGGATCCTGATATAGGTCTCTATTTTTATTATGAATTTCAACCTGGCTTCTCGTTTCCTTCGGCATAATATGATTTTTTTTAAATATTAAGGGTGGAATTATCACCCCTTCGACGCCACCGAAGAGATTTTTCTCTCGTCTGTAGGATCCTGATGTAGGTCTCTATTTTTTGTGTAAAGTGCAACCTGGCTTCTCGTTTCCTTCGGCATAATATGATTTCTTTAAATATTAAGGGTGGAATTATCACCCCTTCGACGGCACCGAAGAGATTTTTCTCTTGATTGGAGGATCCTGATATAGGTTTCTATTTTCTGTATAAATTGCAACCTGGCTTCTCGTTTCCTTCGGCATAATATGAATTTTTTAAATATTAAGGGTGGAATTATCACCCCTTCGACGGAACCGAAGAGATTTTTCTCTCGTCTGGAGGATCCTGATATAGGTCTCTATTTTTTGTATGAATTGCAACCTGGCTTCTCGTTTCCTTCAGCACAAGATGAATGTTGTTTTAAGAGCATCGAAGAGATTTTCTTTTCTGAATTAATTCCAACGTTTCTACATATTATCCATATTTCATTCCTGAAGCACATAAATACCTTTTCCATAAGAATTTCGTTAAAAAATATGACATTCGATTTTCGCTAACGAATGAAGCGTCATTTTTTATAATCAAACAGTTGATATAGAAGAAATATGTTCACCACCTCCTCCGATGTTAGAAACAGCACCGTCGGCAAATTACACATGCATATTGCCAAATTCATATTACTTTTGTTCTTTCAATAAAATCTTTCAAATCCATATACCAGCAGCCTCCGACGCCTATGATTTTTCGGGCGTTTTCGTCATTTTGGCTGCCAACTATTGGCTGCTAATTTCACACCGGTCTGTTTTCTGGAAATTCTAAATCTCCAAAGACTATTGGATCTCGTTTTTTTCTAAAAATAGAAAAAATGCATAATTGAAGGTATTTTTTTAAATGGTCAACTACTTAAGAATCAGTAGGTATTCTTACCTTGCAACTTTTTTTTCAACACTCAAACATGTTTTTATTTCATTGTATAATATATTATTGTTTACTGGATCCTCTAGCTTATTAACTTCTGGTACATATAGATCGACTTCCATAGATTCCACTTATATTTAATCAGTACTGCATCCTGCAACAGCATCCCCTAAAAATGTACACTTAAGTATATTAAAATTGTAATATAAAAAGTATTCGAATGTTTATATTAAAAATATTATTTTAAATTCAAATTTTTTAAGAAAAGCACCTTCATCTTCGTTTACATTAAGTATTCTTGTTACGGGTTTTCTTTTTTTGATAACTTTGATCAAATGAGCTGGAAAATCAAACTGTGATGGAATTGCTGTCTTTTTTAATACCTGATTTGCGTGAACATTTAATACCTAGTCATCAACTCTAAAATGCTTTTCACAAATAACAGCTGTATCACTTGGCTTATAATTATCTCTCCTAACAGCGTGTAACCATTACTTAAATTGCGATCTTTTGGAAATCTATAAGACATGAAAAATATTTTTAATCATCTTAATAAACCTAACTTATATAAAATTTATTGTTTATTTACCTACCTGTGAAATTTTATTTTCTCGCCTTTTTTCAACCTTTTAGTACAAGTATAAGATTAACACGATCTCATTTTCAAATATTTCTAAAAATTATTTAAAATATATAACAAACGTTCACGCAGTAACATATAAAACCATACCGTAACCATACATTGAAAAATATTTTTGTCACTCTTAGCGCTATCCTTCTCGATCTTTCTCTCTCGCACTGCGATGGCATCAATTGTGTGGTAGGCGGGCCAGTCCATGATAGTATGTCAATGGTCAAATCACATACCGAGATCTGCAGCACGGTTACTGAAATTGGTAGCTTTCTATCCTTCTCTAAAGTAGTTTTTGTCTTGCTTTTTATCTGTAAACAAACAAACTCGTTGAAACGAATTGAATTTTTGGCCAATTTTCTAAAATTCTTTAAGTTTTGCCTGTTTTTTCTTTTTTTGTCTAGTAATAATGGAATCAGTTGATTTTATTATAAATGGCAAGAAGCTTTTTTTGGGTTTTTGCTATATATATTTAACTCAAAACTCCAAGAAAATATAGTAAAACTCATTAAACAACTTTTCCGATCGCAATACAAAATGTAAATTTCATCAATCACCCCTGATGTACCAATTGAAACCCAAACGATTTCGCCTGTAATTAGGCAATCCAACGACCTGTCAAAATAAATTCAATATGGCGGTGACGGTCAAATAAACAACAAAGTTACTGTAGAGTGTGATTGTTTAACCCACGTTTCTAACGAAGAAAAACGTTTTCACCAAACTTCGCAGGGCTGCATGGATATCTATGGCATGGATTGCAGCAATAAAGAGAGACGATCAGACCGAATCTATATTGAAACACCAGAAAGTTTGCTGTAGACACTTTATAACTGGTAGGCTTCTTATCAAATATATCAACTCTACTAGCTCCTAGTTTACGTAGTTTGTACTCAAGTAGGTATTAACTCATTTTAGGCAAACTTGCTGTCCTCGAAGATAAAGAACACCCTGACTGGGTACCATCTCAACATATGGGACATGTGTCTCAGAAAGTAAAAAAAAGGCTGTAGATGTTGACCGAAAGAATCGCAGAGATAAAAGGACAAAACTTACTGACACTAAGGTAAAAAATAATTAATAGTAGTCCTTTTTTATGTAAATTGTCTCAAGAGCTAAATGACAATTGATTGGGATATGTGTAACTGATCGTCCTGGTCAAGAAAAGATACTCAATGAGCATGTTTTGCACACTTTATTTTGATAAAAAGAATGTTAATTTTTAGTAATAACAATGTTAAGTTATGTATTGATAGTTGCTGAAAATTGTTATAATTAATTACTTTGTCAACAGGTCATGGATATTGATGAAATGCCTCAACAGTTCCAACAGCAAATTGAATTTATGGAGACGGTGCTGTCTATGATGCTTAAGTATTTATGTTTCAGTTTTGAAGCTAAACATTTAGTAAACATTACTTTGCAACTTTTATTATTTCTCAACATTTAATGAATGTTTTATTTTGATTTGTACTTAAATTAGTAATAATTCTTGTCTCTTCATAATACGTATAACGTTTATGTACTAAGTGTTATTATAGTAATATATTTTTACATACCTTTGTCAATAAGATCAAAATCTTTGAACAATGAGGCTGAAGTTCATTGATTTTACTCATGTTAATATTAGAAATGTGTATTGTAATGTACACATGTCAAAATGAAATAAAATTTATATTTTGCAGTGTAAAATAATTGTTTTTCTAATGCATTAAATGTCACACACTTTAGGGACAATAAAAAACAAAACCCTTATATAACAGTTTATTTTTTCCATAGACAAAAAAAAACTAGATAATAAAACCCCTAGGGTCATTAGAAACAATTTCACAAGCCAACATCGATCATAAACAATCATTTATAAACTCATTACATAACTACAAATACATATATAATTCCTTACAATTAATGAAAGGCTAACTTAGTTCTACATTTATTTACAAAAAATAAAATACAACACTGATTTAATAGCAGAAGGTAACACATAATATATCTATTAGCTAAACTATTTATGTTTCTCCACATCTGGATTTTACACTAATAACGATTTAAAATAAGCACTCTTCATCTTAAAATCGGAAAACTGTCCTTCTCAAATACTACAAAACACCTTAAACCCCACAAAATACAAAATAAACCGTTTTATAGCTATAAAACTGGCAGCTTCTAAACATAAATGAATGTACTGAATCCAATGTTTGACCATCGCCGCCATATTGACAGCTAAAAAGTCACGTGGTTTAGATTGCCTAATTGGTACTATACGTCACACCGGTGACGTAGGACCTACCATTTGGTTAACCCTACCAACCAAAGCGGGACGAAATCGCCTTAAGACTCCCGTATACTACAACCGCGACAGGCCGCAGCACCGCAATGCAAAATTGCGCAAAAGCACATATGAGTCACATCGGAGCGCACCGCATCGCAATAATGGAATCAGTTAATCGTTAACATCCATTGCTCCGGAGCTTGAATTAAATAATAATATACTGTAATAATCGTTCACAGTCCACAGCGATAGATAGTTCTGACGAAGAGTTGTATTTTTTCAGTCCGTAGATTGCCAAAGAGTTAAAACAAAAAAGAAAAAGGAAACGTGGTATATGAGTTGACGAAACTTGCAAGAAAATAAAGTAGCTTCTTAACAAGTAATGTAAAACACCAACACCATGCATATGTGTAAAACAGGCGCGTGAATAGTTAAAATTCCAAAAAGAGGAATAATAAAGCCAAAATACGTAATAGACCGGGAGCTGAGAAACATTCCGTTTGCAAAAACCGATACACATTCTGATTGATGATTTGAGTTTAGAAAGAGTTAAAAAACAATATTGTGGAGGTTGCCGGAAGGAATTGTGGTCCAGTTTTTTTTTCGGCCCTATAAAAGGAGTTAAGTGCAACCTCTTATAATCCTAATTTTTACGAATGTTATAAATTTGAAACATTCAATAGTCCGGATAAATTTGGAATAAATAAAACTCAAATCAAAAACTTGATTAGAGCAGAACACATGAATCCGGAAGAAAAGTCGGAAATAATTAAGTTATGTAAACAATATAAAGACTTATTTTTAAAACCCAGCGATCCTCTTACGTTCACTTCAAGAGATAAACATTGTATCAAAACCACCGACGAAGCTCCAGTACACGTAAAATCGTATAGGTACCCGTATGCCCTTAAAGAAGAGGTGCAACGGCAAATAAATGATATGCTAGACAAGGGCATAATAAGACCGTCGTCAAGCCATATCGAACCCATGGAGCCCGTCCATATGGCTTGTAAAAAAGAAGCTAGACGCATCGGGGCAACAAAAATGCTAGTGGTAGATTACCGCAAGCTGAATGAAAAGACTATTAGCGATCGGTACCCCATCCCAAATATAAATGAAACTTTGGACAAATTGGGGCGTGCCCAATATTTTAGTACCATCGACCTTGCTAGCGGATTCTATCAAATAGAGTTGAGCAAGGAATCGATAGAAAAAACGGCATTCAACGTAGACCATGGTCACTACGAGTTCTTACGTATGCCCATGGGTCTAAAGAACTTACCTTTGAGAGGGTGATGGACGAAGTTCTTAAAGATCTGCAGAACAGAGTGTGCCTTGTGTATATGGATGATATAATTATTTTCAGTACAGGGTTGTAAGAACACATACAAAATCTTAGATTAGTTTTTGAAAAATTAAGACAAGCGGGACTAAAGTTACAGCTAGATAAATGCGAATTCATGCATTCTTCGGCTTCTTGTCTGCCATACCTTTCCACAAGTTGACGATCTGGTCAAGTCTGTGATCGTCACCTCCTTTCTGCATGGTTCTACTTTTGTTGTACCGCGAATCCTTCGTGGCAGCTTTGCATTTAAGAGGTTCTTGGTTTGCAGAAGTTGTAGGACGCTTACATAAACTGCGTACCTGCTTTACCTCGCCACAATTACAGCACCTGATCTTCTTCGGCTTCTTGTCTCTACCATACCTTTCAACAAGTTGACGATCTGGTCAAGTCTGTCCTCGTCGCCTTCCTCTCGGATGGTCCTAACTTTGTTATATGTAAGCTGGGTGTTTTTTGTTGCCATGAAAAAGTTATGTTCGATAAGGATATTGTTTAAGGTAGTTTTTGCATGGAGCGATAAGATTAAAATTGATATTTGGGGGCTTTGAAGTATTGAATAGATATTATGAGATAATTTTAAGGCAAATTTATGTGTTTTTTATGTGAAAGGGACGTTAAAATGGATATTTGCGGAGCTAAGGAAATATTGAATAGATAAGAATGATATTTTTGTTCATGATGTATACGGAATGTGTAACTTTTGATATGCGGGGTGAAGAAAAGTAATGGTTACAGGAAGAATTTGAGGGTGAATTCAAATTCGTACATACAGGGTGATTTATTAATTTTCCCCATTTTTTCAATCATTCAGAACTTATGAACCACCCTATACTTTTAGGTAATATTTGGTTCGTATGTTGGTGGTCCACAGTGGTGTAGATTCATAATAAAAAAAGTATTATTCCAGATCCGGCCTTATAGAAATTAATAAATAGGTTTCGAGTCGAAGCAATCAATATCAATATTTTAATATTTTATTTACAAATTTGGAAAGAGTAGGAAAAAATAAGTAAGACTAAATGTATTTGGTGTTTCCGCATACTCTATTTTACTTATCAACTTCAGTCAAATCTAGATGTTTCGATAATGAGGTGCCACAAAATTAAAAATTTCTTCCCCAAAATGGTATTTTTCCAGCTTAAATCCATAGAATCATCAACTATTTTTTATTCTCCTGATTTCTGGTCCCCAACCTTATTGACCTTATTGAAAAACGAGAGGACAAGTCCGTCTGTTAGCGAAACCGTCGCATCTCGTAGTTTCCGCTCCCGACGAGACAATCAGAGCCATCTAGGATTAAAGCCGAATATAATTTGGAGAAAACAACATCTAGCGCTATCTAGTTACGGACGACAGTACTTTTTCCAGTAAAGAAAAATAGCATCAATTTATATGGTCAATAGCGGGATCTTGTATTGAATAGCAATACCACCAAGAACGTTCTAGCATGGACTATTCTCGAAAGGAAAGACAGTGATAGCAAGTATGAGACAAGGATGGAAAAAGAGTCGAGTATTTTCTACGTATTTCGGGAGCTCTTCTAATATTTGTATATATAAGCGGGATCGTGAGCGGAGCAAGGCAATTCAGTTCGATTACAATTCAATTCAGTTCGGAGTTTAATACGAGCGAATATTTCATGCGTCATAGTGTCTTATATTTTAGTTGCGGCGACACGAGATTTACGTTTACTGCGCAGCAACTGGAAATATTACTCCGTCAAATGGATATCAGGAAATTCTTTGAAAGAGGTGAGTCAAAACAAAACACATATGTACCTAATATGATTATTTGATTTGTTTAAGGGGGACTCTCTTATAGGAAGTAAATGATATTTGAATGTGATGATTTTATAGGTATCTTGATCTTTATTTTCGTCCTATGCCTAAACACCGTAAGAGTAATTTTATGTATCCTTTTTGTAGGGACAACACGCGAAAAAAGAAAAAAAAGGTCGGGAAAGTAGCAGTGGAAGCGATGAAAATGACAACCATGATAAAACTACTCATGTAATGCCAAGATCATTGCATGTTAACATTGGACAAGCGTCACATTCTTCAGCAGAACCTGTACATATATCTGTTGCCGACTATTCATCTCCATCGACATCCCAACAAACTTATGACGGCAACGTCGATCCTGAAATTATAGTGGACGATGGCTATCATGAAAATGATCTGGGTCGTTATGTTGGGTTGGCTACCTAGCTATCGACGGAAAAGAAGAGGGATTTGTTACAAAATCCTTGGATCCCGCCCAGAAGTTACGATTTTGAAAGTGATGCATTGAAAAGAAAATTTAATCATGCTTGGTTGGATCAATATACACGGGATCATTTATGGTCAGGCCATATATAAAGTTCAAAAATATGCATGAAGACTGCCGAAAGCATGCAACGACCAACCTTCACCTAACAGCGACAAATGCTGCAATACATTTTCTTGAAAATGTTCCTGTAGATATCCAACTGCAAAGTGGACACCAAAAAGCAATCGATGAAAACAGACAAATATTGTCATCAATTATTTCATGTATAGTATTTTGCGGTACACATGATATGCCTCTTAGGGGAAAACAAGCAGATGAGGGTGTTTTATTAGATTTATTGAAGTTGAGAATCAATTCAGAGGACGACAAATTAAAGAGTCACCTGGAAAAGTACAGTCGCAATGCAGTTTACACATCGCCAAAAATACAAAACGAACTGAAAAATTTATGTGGCCAAGTTATTAAGTAGAATATAATAAGTGAGGTTCAGAATACCATGACTTACGCAGTCTTAGCTGATGAAACAGCAGACGTAGCTGGGAAAGAACAGCTGTCAATAGGACTGCGGTTCTACGACGAAAGCAAAAGGAAAATCAGAGAAGAATTTGTAGGGTTCGTTGAACTAAAAGCACAAAATGCTTCAGCAATTGACAATTTCTTGTTTAGTTCTAACTTCCCAACCAAAGATTGCGTTGGGTTTGAATTCGATGGCTGTTCTACAATGGCAGGTAAAGAGGGTGGCGTACAAGCCATTTTGAGAAAAAAATATCCTCGTGCTTTATATTTTCATTGCTCAAGTCACAAACTCAACCTTGTGAATGATGCGAACGCAGTGCCAGAAATTAGAAATACTGTCGCCACTGCAAAGGATGTTATAACGTTTTTCAGAGAATCGACTACACGTCGAAACAACGGTCCAAACCTATCACGATTGTGTGAGACGAGATGGTCCGAAAAAAATAAATCAATCAGAAAGTTTTCTCAACATTTCCCAGAGCCTGTGAAATCTCTAGAAACGTTATCCGTAGAGGGAAATTATGCCACCAGAAAATCTGCATATCATTTGCATTCAACCGTTACAAAACCAGTGTTTATTGTTGCTCTACAAACAATAGCCAAATATTCAGCAGTTTTAGAACCAGTAGTTAATGCACTGCAAGCTAAATCGATCGACATGATCTCGGTGGGGGAACACATCAAACATATCAAGGACATTCTCAGAAATGACCGCGAGTTTCCTGATAGAATAAGTAATGAAATGCTTCAAAAAGCACGAGCTGTTGCAATTGATTTGAACATAGAAATTTCGGTTCCACGTCTTGATCACAAGCAAACACATAGAAGTAATCCGCCATCAGACAATGATAACGAATATTGGCGGCGTTCCCCGATAATACCATACATTGATTCACTCATTTCATCGTTGAATATTCGATTCTCCCAAGAAAATACTCCGGCGTTTGCTTTAAGTAAGCTACATCTCTTGTATATGACCAAAACAAGCATTACAGACTTACACAAGAACGCAGAATCATTCCAAGAATTTTATAACCTGGATATCACCGGAGAACTGGACCTTTGGCATAATTTATGGGTGAAGAAGGCTTTATCAGATGATCAATTAAGGGACATAGAAGTAGTTGATCTGTTCAACGAAACCAACATTTTTTACCCTGCTGTCAGAAAGGCATTGATTATTTTAAGCACTATCCCATGCACCACGGCGACCGTAGAACGGTCCTTCAGTACGCTGCGAAGAGTTAAAACGTGGCTTAGAAGCACCATGGGTGAAGAAAGGCTTACAGGTTTATGTCTGATGAGCGTACATCGCAATTATTTAAAGGAAAACAGTGAGTTTATTGAAAAGAGTGTCAGACAAATTTTCGGCAAATCCAAGAAGATTACTGTTAAATTAATATATATATATATATATATATATATATATATATATATATTTTTATATATGATATTTTGTTTTGTGTCATAATCAATCTAATTAATAAAAGTCAATTTTCATGATTTTTTGTTTAAATATACCCGATGGACCATCTTCTCGAAACGGGTATGAGCTGCCCCCCCCCCCTAGCTGAAATCCTGAGTACGCCCTTGCTGTCACTAGGTAACCGCCGGCCAGGAAATCGCTGTGCATATTCTCTTCGGGTAGCTTTTCCATTACGATCACAAAATCCATAGAAATACAACATGTCTGCATATTCATTATCATCAAATTTGTGTGGCATTTTAAGTAAGCAATAACTGTTATCAACAAATAACGTAACAACACAAGTACATCAAACTCTAAAGTCATCAACTAATTTCAAAATTGTACTGTGACATCAACCAACTAGACAATTACAACAATTTGGGATATCAAACCTAAAGTGTATTACGAGTATTTACTAAATTAAACAATACGTACAGACTGCTTGATATTATTATTATCACGAATGCATCAGAAGAGTCCAGAAATGATAATGCTCTGACTAAAAAATAATTAGACGCGGATAAAAAAAATTCTAGTTTTTTGATTTTTTGTTATGTTTAACATTTAAAATGTACATTTGTTGCAGTGTTACTTTTGTTTAAAATAAAGTTATGCTTTTTTCGCAATGGGCATTTTTCCTCATTTTTATAATTTTTTTAAATGTAGCGCAATGAAGAAATGTTATGATAATTTTATTACCCTTACAGGGTGTTTGAAAGTTATTCATTGATAATAATAATTTGCCCTAAATACGGACATGTCCTCTCGTTTTTCATTATGGTTGTGGATCCAGGAATCAGGAGAATCAGAAATAGATGATGGATTGAAGCTGGAAAAGTACCATTTGGGGAAGACATTTTTTTTTAATTTTGTGCCACCTCATTATCGAAACACTTATATTTGACTCAAGTTAATAAGTAAAATAGTGTATGCGAAAACACCAAATATATTTAGTCTTACTTATTTTTTCCAGCTCTTTCCAAATTTGTAAATAAAATTTTAAAATATTGATATACAGGTTATTATTTGGACTCGAAACCTACTTATTAATTTTTTTAATGCCTGCCCTGGAATAAGGCATTTTTATTATGTTAATCTACACCACAGTGGACAACGAACATACGAATCAAATATCACAAAAATGTATAGGGTGGTTCATAAGTTATGATTGATTGAATAAATGGGGTAAATTAATAAATCACCCTGTATCTTGGTTATAAAGAACGATAGCCCCATAAAATATAGGTTATTTAGAAGCACATCGGTGTTCTCCATCTACCCTAACTATATGCGCATTTCCCAATGAATCAAATGGTATTATTTTTCAATTTTATTCTAAATATTATTTTCTGCAGATGTTTCAATTAATTCTCTTAAACCCAAGGTTAAGCGCTTGAAACTTTCTTTCATATAATTGAAGATCCTAAAATATTACAAAAAAATTATTGATATGGTAGGTAGGTACAGGGTTTTTCATTATATATGGACCCTTCCATATCTCACTTATTATTTGTTACAATTAAAAATGTCTCAAATAAGAGTTGAATGGTTATTAAAGTAGTTTTTAAAATCCAACAAAAATATTATACGGAATGTCCCAAAAGAGAGGGTCAGATCCAAAGTGTTCTTTCTTAAATGGGACACCCTATATATTTTTAAACTGTTCACTTCAATCCGAATTCAACAATATATAATTGTTATAGTCTAGCCTTAACAGTTCAGAAAATATATACGACACTGTAAGATGTAGTAATCTATCGATTGGAATTCAGTAAATTTATTTACAAAATAAAGTAATCTCAAAGTAAGTAAGCCCAAATGAGACTATAAATTTAGTTCAAAATGATCCCCCATATTGCCAATGCATAGTTGGTATCTTCGGCGTAAATTCTCTAAACATTTAGAAATAATATCAGCATGATTATTTAAGTTATTAATTTCGCCTTGAATATTTTCCTGAATTATCTCAAGATTGTTATTTTCGCCAAAGTTAACTATATCTCTCAGCATCCCCCACAAAAAATAATCTAAGGGAGTTAGGTCGGGGCTATTAGGAGGCCATAGAATTGTCCCATTATTTCCGATCCACTCTGGAAACTGATTGTTGAGATGTTCTCTCACCTCTAATACATTATGGGGTGATGCCCCATCTTGGTGCCAGATCATAGCATTTAATTGGTCAGCTGTAAATTCATTTTCTAGTATTTCACTTATTTTGGGTATTATGCAGTTTAGGTAAGTCCTTCCTGTTAACTTATAATTGAAAAATATTGGCCCAACCACTTTATTCTGGAATATTCCACTTCAAACTTTAATTGATTTCCGTCCAGATTTCTTTATTTGTTGCACTTTCCGCTGTCTATGATGTTTATGTTCACATGAACGTCTATTTTTTCTAATAAACACGCCACCTGTAGAAAAACTGGATTCATCTGTCCAACAGATTTTCTGAAGGATATCTGTAGTTTCATTCAAGCGACGAAGCATTTCCTGACAAAATATTAACCGTTTCCGTTTGTGCAATTCAGTAAGAGCCTGCACGGGAAGTATCTTATATGGTTTATAATTGTGTCTTTTCAGAGTCCTAAAAAATTTCATAGGTGTAATATATTGGAGCTGGTTACTAACGAGTCTTCAGAGTTTTCTGCAAAAAAGTAGTAGCGCAAAAATTATTCCTTCTTATTCAACTACCATAAAATCCAAAGAAATATATATTTTTTTACCTTCAAAATGCAGAAGGGTATCTAAATCATCCTCCTCATTAATTACACACGTTAGTTTTTTCCTAGAAAAGTTAGTTGTCATTACATGCTGGTATATTCTGTTGAACGTATTTTTGCTAGGCGCATGCCGATTTGGATATAATTCCATAAATTTTCTCCTTGCATCTAATTTGTTATTATTTTTTATAAATAGAGAAAATATTTCTATCTTTTCATCATCTGTATACCGCATTTTCCAAACTATCAAATACAATGTTTTATAATGATGTAAATAACTACTTGTCAAATATGACAATGCTTTCATTGCACGTTGTTTATAGTTGGTTTTCATCCCACAGAAAACGATTTTTAAATGAATATATTTTCTGAATTGTTAAGGTTAGACTATAACAATTATATATTGCTGAATTCGGATTGAAGTGAACAGTTTAAAAATATAAAAATATATAGAGGGTGTCCCATTTAAGAAAGAACACTTTGGCTCTGACCCTCTTTTCTGGGACATCCTGTATAATATTTTTGTTGAATTTTAAAAACTACATTAATAACCCTTTAACTCTTATTTGAAACATTGTTATCTGCATCAAATAATAAGTGAGATATAGAAGGGTCCATATATAATGAAAAACCCTGTACAAGAAAAAATATTGGAATTAATAAAAAACATAACCTCTTGCTGCATTTGCGAATCCACTCGTATTTATAATTATATACCACACGAAGAAAAAGAAATATATTTAAAATGAAAATAAAAAAAATTCGATCGGCCATATCTGTCAATGTCAGCGTACCGCCTGCCCGCTTAAAATAGTACATAACGTTCGACCACCACACAAGTCTTTAGAGAGAACCCTCTTTCCGCGGCGGTCTTCTTATAGAAAGAAATAGAAATACGCCACTGCTGCCGTTCACTCTACAACTTCTGTGTGTGTACACCCCCCCTCTCCCGTTTCTCGCACAACTGATTCTCAGGTGGCTTTGGTGGCTATAACCTGACCGCCAACTTGATTCTTGCCTCCTCTCTCCTACATCTTACTCTTTTAGTTCGTGTCTCGTAGTTGTGCTGAGGCAAAGCGTTCTCGTTCAGTTAAATTCTACCTGTTGTGCTCCCGTTTGGGGTTTTATCTATTTATTGCACTTTTCAAAGGACCATTGTCACCCTTCGATATTGTATTATGCACCTGTGTTTCAGTAGCTTTGTGCTTTGTGGTTTTCAGTGTATTGCAACTTTTTTGAAAACATTTGTTACGCCCTATCAGGCGGTGGAGGTGAATGCTGCTCATTATTCCCCTTTCAATTAGGTAAGTATCGATAATTATTAACTTGAAAATACGGTAAACAAAAAATAAAAATTATCGTTTGAACATGAATAAACAACCATAATTTTATATTGTTTTATTGATGTTTATTTTGAAATTTACATTCACACGCTATCAAATTTTCTTTATTAATGTCTATTTTTGTTGCACAAAAATAGGTAAAATACTGTTTACTGCGATGTTGCCGTTTTTATAAAGGATGCAACGTCGAGGTTTCTTAAGTATCGCCATCTTAAATCGGACATGAAGATATGTGGAAAATTTTGTAAACATTGAAACAAAGAAGCCGATTCCTAATTTATACGGTGTAACTTAATTGGTTTTATCTATTCAAATTGACTATTCTTTGCATCGTTGTGTATTGTGTAGACAATATATCACAATGTCATTTGATCTTTCTGAATAAATTAAATTTGCATATTTAGGTGGCTACCAGAGACTCGATTTAGCATTTTAATCGTATACAATGATCATAAACTTGAATACAATGCTAGGTATTATTTTATTTTTTTAAACAATCATTCATTTACTACAAGCTACCTCATTTATTTTCATGCATTTCATACTCTTTATCTTTTCTTACCAACATTTTCATACATTGCCAACCAAGCATTAGATTATTACGAGCTTAGTTGGTCCATGGCTTGATTAATATATTTCCGTCTTTTCTGTCTATGGCGTGATATTTAATTTCCTCATTTGATTCTTCATCTCCTACTTTTATCTCTGTCTTGGTCTTCCCACCCATTCTTCTTTTCTCCTCCATCACCTTTAGGATTCAGTGGTCTTCCATCCCTATGATGTATCCCATCCATCCTAACCACTGTGCTTTAACTGTTTCTTTTATTATATCTGGTTAATTGAACAATTTATAAATTTCTTCAGATCAGAAGTAATAGGCAACGATCTTCAATTTGATGTATATTATGCTAGCGTAGCCATTTTACAGGGACCAGGCTAATAATTTGTTGCTAATTTGTAACGCTAGGCTTGATTTTGTTGCTAATGCCGTTTCCAAGAAAACGCAAACTATGCTAGCGTAGTCACGCGCTCTAACTATAAAAATAAGTAATATTGAAAAAAAACTAAAAGCACATGAATTTGTTGCTAAAAAATGACACTAACCGATACTTCAAAATATCATCCCTTACCACGATTTTCCCACCCCTCCCTATTATTTGATATTAAGCTAGCGTCGTCACACGCTATAACTATAAAAATACGTAATATTGAAAAAAACTAAATGCACATGAATTTGTTGCTAAAAGATGACACTAACCGATACTGGAAAAAATAATCTCTTACCCCGATTTTCCCACCCCTCACTATTATTTTATATTAAGCTAGCGTAGCCACACGCTATAACTATAAAAATAAGTAATATTGAATAAAAATAAATGCACAGGAATTTGTTGCTAAAAGATGACACTAACCGATACTGCGAAAAAATCATCCCTTATCTCATATTAATTGAAATTCATAGTGTTTTAGTAGCACAGCCAGCAACAAATTCCTCGAGTATTTTTGTATCAAAATTCATCGTGTTTTAGTAGCCATAGCCTAGCAACACATTACCCTACTGATTTTAAAGCGATATAGTCGATATTTGGTCAGTAATACACCAGCAACAAATTCCTCGAGTAATTTTTGATCGAAATTCATCGTGTTTTAGTAGCCATAGCCTAGCAACAAATTGCCGTACTCATTTTAAAGCGATATAGTCGATATTTGGTCAGTAATACACCAGCAACAAATTCCACGAGTCTTTTTTTATTGAAATTCATCGTGTTTTAGTAGCCATAGCCTAGCAACACATTGCCCTACTGATTGTAAAGCGAAATCGTCGATATTTGGACAGTAATACACCAGCAACAAATTGCTCGAGTAATTTTTGATCGAAATTCATCGTGTTTTAGTAGCCATAGCCTAGCAACAAATTGCCTTACTGATTTTAAAGCGATATAGTCCATATTTGGATAGTAGTAGCCAGCAACTAATTCCCCGACTGATTTTTAATTGATGTTCGTTGTGTTTTAGCCGCCATGGCTTAGCAACACATTGCCCGACTGATTTTAAAGCGATATAGTCCATATTTGGCCAGTGGAAACCCAGCAACAAATTCCCCGAGTGTTTTTTAATTGAAATTCGACGTGTTTTAGTAGCCATAACCTAGCAACAAATTGCCGGTTTTTTTTTTAATTGAAATTCAACCGCCCACAATTTCGCTAATTTCTCATGCGAAGCGTAATACGGCAGCAATTTTTTCAAATTATATATTTTTCTGAAGGTGTAAAACGTCTTTATCGGTATCGTTGACCTCCATCAAGATGTTCCACCCGGTGGGAATATCAGAAAATGGTTTCTAACTACTGGTTTGATTGATTTTATAAATGCATTTATATTTTATAATAATAACCCCATTTAATATAAATAACATAAGTATTTATAATTATTAATATCATATTTTATTGACATATTTTATGTATCTTTCTTTTAGCAGCTACTTGGAAATAGTAATTAATGTTAAATTGTCGATAAAGTTGTGCATCATGTTGTGTTGCTCTTTGTGTATCCTATTAATCTGGGGGTAATTTGATTATTGTCGGATTGGTTAATAGTTCTTCCAACTAAATCGTCCGCTTCCATCCAACTACTATTTCCTCTCCTATACGAGTAAGACACATAATGCCCCGTCTGCAATAGATCTAAATCTGATCGAATCGTGTTCCTGCCAGATCTTCTCAGATTTACAGTGGATCCTCTAAATCCGACAGCGCCTATTAACTAAATTTCTTGTTTTCTATTTATTGGGTTCCTTATTTCTTTTGGTATAAGACCCAATTTAAACTTGTCATTTATTTCCATATATCATTCACAACTTTAAATACTATACAACTACAATAAAAAAGTAATTTTTTATTAAATTATTTGTCAATGTTTTTGCATTTCAATATTATATAAAACAATTGAAGCCATTCTCGATGAAAGTAGTTAAAAACAAAAAACTATCCGTCTGACTATAGAATTGAAGGCCAGGATCGAGTAATCTCGGCCGGCCTCTCGCAGTAGAAAAAATGCTGTCATGGTGACGGATTTTCAATAGTCGTCGAAATGAATTTTGAAACGTACCATCATGTAGAGGATAAAAAAGGAAACTTTTTTTCTCTTACACTTTTTTGCTTAGATTAATATTTTCACAGGAAATAACAAAAAACCGAAAAATCGGGAAGCTAAATTCGCTCCAACTTCGCGAAAAATGATCAAATATTTTTGAAATTTGGCACATTATCGTAAAACATCTTGCTGCTGCTGATAAAATGATAGAGTACTTCATGTAACATTATTTACTTAAATAATCAAGCGAAAATAGCGAGCAACTTTTTATGAGTCTGTGGGAAGTTTAAGCTACGAAAAACTTCCAGCGACAAAGTTGTTCGTTATGACAACATTATGGCAAAAAATTCATGTGCTAGTTTTTTTCAATATCACGTATTTTTATAGTTATAGCGTGTGGCTACGCTAGCTTAATATCAAATAATAGTGAGGAGTGGGAAAATCGGGTTAAGGGATGATTTTTTCCAGTATCGGTTAGTGTCATCTATTAGCAACAAATTCATGTGCTTTTAGTTTTTTTCAATATTACTTATTTTTATAGTTAGAGCGTGTGGCTACGCTAGCTTAATATTACGCTAGCATAGTTTGCGTTTTCTTGGAAACGGCATTAGCAACAAAATCAAGCTCAGCGTTACCTATTAGCAACACATTATTAGCTTGGTCCCAAGGGTGCCCTGTAAAATGGCTACTCTAGAATAATATACATTTCAATTTGACATTAGAAATAATAATACGAATTAGACGAATTTTCTCAGATACATTATTTCATCCATTTATAAGAATTTTTTCAATATTTCCTTTGTCTACTAAGAAAAATGATGTCCAATTGTCCAAGTACATAATACTTATTATCCGTTTAGAAAAAGAATTTTCCAAAAATTTCCTTTTTGTCTACGAAGGAGAAGGCCATATAAGTTCATTTCAACTATTTAGAATTTAAATTACACATACCCTTTATATCTGTACCTATATGCTAGAAAGTTGAAAAAGGAATAAAATTGATTAGTTTTGTCTCGCCTTACTAGCTAAAAATGCCGAGCAAATATATTTTATCCATATAGAAGAAGACTTTTCTCAAAAGTATCTTTTTGTCTACTTAGAAAAAGGCCGTACAAATACATTTCATCCGTTGAGAAGCATTTTCTCAATATTTCCTTTTTGCCTACTAAAAAGGCCGTCAAGGTACATATCATCCGCTTAACCGAAGAATTTTTTGAAAATTTCCTCTGTCTACTAAGAAAAATGATTAAGAAAAATGATGTCCAAGTACAGATATTTCCTCGTGACTCCAATAAACATGTAGCTACTTACCTGTAATAATCCTTCAGTAGGTGGTTGTTAAGCCAAACAACTAGTACAGGTAGGTAAGTACTTAGGACGCCCTAAAATACTTATATAATTATATCATTAAAATAACCTTTACCTAGAAATTGTTAATCCAAAATAATAATGCTGGTATCAAATCAGGCCATTATCAAAAAAATTTCTTGAGAGAACCTTCTGTTGTAAAAGTCGGTAATCTTATACTATTACTGCAGGTATTTTTGTATTTAGTTATAATTCTTTTAGTTGTAACTTGCAAGTTTATTGCAATCATTTGGAACAAAAAGTTTAACAATATTTCACCCTTGTGTCAAAAAAAGTGCATTTGACTCTTGGTGCTAAATTGGTTATAGAAAAAGTTTACCAAACATTAAATTGAATCCTATTCCTAACAAAAAAAATGCTGTGGTTTTCACAGAGACCACCCGCAATTTAGTACATATGTGCTAAATAATTTGAAACATAAACACTAAATAGGGGCAGTTTTAGGTTAGAACTGCTTGAGCTGTAGTTTTGGAGGCCAACATAAATTAAAATATTGTCAAAAATGTAAACGAATCATTTTAGACAAAAATTTTTGAAACAAAAGTTGCGTATTTTAACCTGCTGATTCATTTTATATACGTTTTTACTAGCATTTTGGACCATTTCTAATGTCCACATATAGAGTTCAGTTAAGTTGACAACCCCTCTCCCCTTCCCCAATAGATATTTTCAATAAAACATATTTGGTCGTTATGCACTCGTAATGCACCACTATGATTAATGAATGATTTTATTAGCACCACATTCCACGAGAGACTACAACTATTTCTATAGGTGGAGGGGGGCAAACAAACGCTAGCCTCGCCACAATCGGTATTTTCAAATTTTGAAATTTGTATTTGTACCATCAAGCGCTTATGTAATGCACCATTATGCTCCATCAAAAAAATTCCTTTTCACTCCTCAGTTAGTAGTATCGTATTATTCAGAGTAAAAAACAGTTTTATTTATAACAATATTCCCATGCGTTTGCAATCGGCCTGTATAAAGAAAACAATTCATTAGTTTTGCAAACTGTATTATCGGAACATATAATTTACATCATGCTGCGCCTAGTTACTGTAGACACATTGAAATGTAGTCGGTTATCTGGAAATATGAATAATATGGGCAAGACTGAGTATAAGTATATAAATATAAATCAGTATAAATCCAGTTATTCCAATTGCGGTTTAGATTTGTTTTTCTATCAAAACCACGTTTTGATCATATTTTTATTATAAAGATTTCGTAATAAGTATATATATATATATATGTTAAATGTGGTAATCTTATCGAGTCAATTCGCGACGATTTTCTGTCACATATCTTCCTTATCTGGAAAACAAAAATAAATTATTAAAATTTATACAAATCTCAAGATAGATTTCATCAAACCCGAGATTTTCTTTAATTGGCAGTAAATATATCCGAGTTAAGACGTAAAAATAGTCTAAAATTAACATATTCGACTAGCTCATTATTTATAGTCACATGCATATTTATTACATGGAATTTTTATTTTATGGTATCCTAGTTTAACAGTTGTAGATATTAAATCTTTCAAATTTTACCTATTCACAAATATAAAACGTGTGAATATTTTGTTAATTTGAATTTTAACGACAAAACTAGTTATTTGAATGACAAGCAAGAAGAGATGGGAAAACATGGAACTGTGAAAATAACTGTGAATAACTGTTTTACTATAGCTGTTAAGACTCAAAGGCTTCTGTAGTAAATAATAAAAGTGGCAACGTCGTAATTATTTGATGTGCATGTGACAGGGACCCGAGGGGTAAGAATAAGAATACAGTCGCAGTCGAAGAGAATAAGAGTGAGGGGACTCTAGACTTTATAATTAAGTTAACAATATTATTAAAATTTAAAAAGGCTAAATTCACTGTATAGTAGTATCGGTAGTGATTAAGTTTGATGTAAAAATAAAGTCATATAATACAGTCCACAGATTATTTATCGAAAAGGTAAATCAAACAAAGAAATTAACGCCGATACCTGAACATTTGGTCTTCGAACCGCATGAGTGGGATGATTTAATCCAGTATCCAGCAAATCTGAATTTCGCCGGTAAGCCGACGGACGTTACATACACAGTGAGTTTGTTCCTTTTTTTTAATAATTCCCATTAAAATTAAAAATATTGCCTTTATTTGGAGAGTAGAGTTTAATTCAGCCTCATGTTAATTTAGATAATTATTATTTGGATATGTATACGGGCGTGGTCTTGAGTTGATAAGTGGTTCACAAATTGCTATCGCCATATCATATTTCATTTACGTTTTACGAACCCTAATATTTATCTGTTGGGTTCTTAACATTCTGAGTGCAGCTGTTAAATATCTCTAGGGTCGTTTGTTTGAAGCTACACTGTTGCCAACAATTATTCAATTTCGCACTGATAGGAAATTAATTTAAGATTATAAGTTTACAAATTAATCATGACTGACGATTCATTTAAAACTTTAATTAAGAAACGGGGTGTTCTAAAAGGAAAAATTTCTATTTTTAGTAATAAAGTTTCAAAATTAAAAGAAAGTTTTGAGAATAAAGAAAATATTTCTGAACAAAATATTATCGAGCTTGAAGAAAGAATAAATAGTATTAGTGACATAAGTAATGAGTTTGATAGTGTTCAGAGCCAAATTGAAATGGAAATTTTAGACGACGAAGCCAAGTTTACTGAACAATTAGCTCAACGCGAACAGTTTTTACAAAATTTTTATGATTCGTTCTCTTCAGCAAAATACTTATTAAATCAACTAAAGCCACCCATTAATAACAATAATGATCATAATTCCGATCAAATTTCGATTATTTCAAGCAAAAACGGTTGCAGCTCTCCCGCAGTAAAATTGCCAGACATAAAATTACCTACATTTAGTGGGTCTTCAAATACCTGGCTTGAGTTTCGAGACACGTTTAACGCATTAATAAATGACAACCCTGACATCGACGATATAAATAAATTTCATTATTTGAGAGCTAGTCTAGAGGGTAGCGCGCGTCAGGTTATTCAATCTCTTGAAATTTCCGCAGGAACGTATATCGTTGCATGGGGTTTGTTATGCAAACGATATGACAATAAAAAGTTATTAATACATAATCACTTAGATGCATTATTCAATTTAGAAAAAATTGTTAAAGCCTCATCTTTTAAAATAAGAAATATGTCAGATACAGTCTCCAAACACTTGAGGGCTCTTAATAGTCTTGAACTACCAACGAGTCAGTGGGATATGTTAATTTTACATTTAATGGCCAAAAGTTTGGACGATGCGTCTGTCAGTAAATGGGAGGAATTCAAGTCCAAAAAGGATTTGCCTTCTCTTGAGGATATGTATGAATTTTTAAGAAGTAGAGCAGACTTGCTAGAGCGGTTAGAATTAAACAAACTTGAGCAGGGTCAAAAATCGGGAAAAACTAGGGGCTTACTTTCTGCCGATTCTGGGAATAATTCACAACAAAACAAAACATTTTCCCAAAATTTTAAGTGTGCCATATGCAGTGGTGAACATAGAGTTTTTCTGTGTGACAAATTTAAATCAATGTCCGTGTTAAATCGCACTGAACAAGCCAAAAGGTTAAAATTATGTTTAAATTGCCTCCGAAGTGGTCACAAAACTAACCAATGCAGATTGTATGCTTCATGTAAAACATGTCAAGGTAAACACAATACTCTTCTACATATAGAAAATAAAAATCAAGCTGATCAAAACATAAATGAAGAAAATGTTTCTTTAACCACTAAATCAGAATATTCACAAATTTTATTATCTACAGCAATAGTAGATGTTTTAGACAGTAATGGTTTTTATGTACCAGTTCGAGCTATTTTAGATTCAGGTTCTATGTCTTCTTTTGTTACTGAGTCTCTTCATTCAAAACTAAATATTTCAAAGCAACCAGTCCATTTTGCTGTTTCCAGTTTAAATAGTACCGTCTCTAATGTTAACTCTAAATGTTGTTTGAAGTTAAAATCTCAACACAACAATTTTATAACTGATTTGTCTTGTTTTATACTACCAGAGATAACTGGAAACTTGCCTACATTTTCCATTGATAAGCAAAGTTTATTGATACCTAAAGATCTAATATTGGCCGATAAAAATTTTCATAAGCCCAGGCCAGTGGAGATGTTGATAGGTGCTGACATATTTTGGAATGTTTTATGTCCAAAACAATTAAAGTTAACTGAGAATGGTCCTGTTTTACAGGAAACTCAGCTTGGGTGGTTGGTTTCAGGTAAAGTACAAGGCATTCAAAATTCTAATAATACAGTTTGTAATTTTGTTAAAAATGAATCTGATTCATCTATCCAAGATCAGTTATTGAAATTTTTTGAAATAGAAAGTGTTAAAACTGCCAGTCCTTGGTCCAAAGAGGAAACTGACTGTGAATCTCATTTTAAAGATACAACCACAAGAACCCAAGAAGGTCGTTTTGTTGTATCGATTCCGTTAAAACAAAGTCCGGAAATATTAGGTGAATCGTTAGATCTAGCCAAAAAGAGATTCAAATCATTAGAGCAAAAATTTTCAAAACATTATCAATTTTCCAAAATGTATAAAGAATTTATCTTGGAATATGAAAATCTCAGCCATATGCAAAATATAGGTAATGTAGCTAAAGTAAATCATGAGGGTGCCTATTATCTACCGCACCATGGGGTCCTACGTATGCATAGTGCGACAACAAAGTTAAGAACAGTTTTTGACGCCTCGGCTCGAACTACAAGTGGAGTTTCGTTTAACGAACTCCAGTTAAAGGGACCAGTCATTCAAGACGATTTAGTCTCAATATTATTACGCTTCAGACAATATAAATATGTTGTTACCGCGGACATTGAAAAAATGTACCGTCAGGTTTTAGTGTTAAAAGATCAGCATAAAATGCAAAGAATTCTTTGGCGAGAAAACGAAAATAAAGAACTAAGTGTCTTTGAACTTTCCACAGTGACGTACGGAACCACAAGTGCACCATTTTTAGCTATTAGGTGCCTAGTTGAGTTAGGCAACCTTTGTAATAACAAATTACCTATGATTTCAAATATAATTCTTCACGACTTTTATGTCGATGACCTTTTGACAGGTTTTGATGATATTCACCTAGCAAAAGAAAGTTGCCTTAGATTATGCGAGGTTCTTCGCTCAGGTTGCTTTCCACTTCGAAAGTGGAGATCAAACTTTCCGGGCATATTAAATGATTTAAAAGAATGTAAACTTGCTGAAGCTTCGGAAGGTCTAGTTATCGGCGAAGATGATGTTGCAAAAACTCTAGGCATATCTTGGATGAGTAAAACGGACAAATTAATATTTCACATTGACGTTGAACTAAAAGGTGAACACTTAACAAAAAGAGTAATGCTTTCATGCATATCCAGAATATTCGATCCAATGGGTTTACTTGGTCCTTGCATTATAATTGCCAAAGTAATGCTACAACAACTTTGGAAAGAAAATTTATCTTGGGACAGTCCTATTTCCTATGATCTGCAAATTAAATGGAATAATTTTATACAAGAACTTCCTTCTCTGAACCATTTAAAAATTGACCGACATGTAATTTGCGATAATCCTACACAAATAGATTTACATGCGTTTTCAGATGCTTCTGAGGTAGCATATGGCGCAGCTGTGTATGTCAGATCAGAAAATTGCCATGGAGAAATATTCTGTCATTTACTTATTTCTAAGGCTAAGGTTGCGCCAATTAAATCACTAACAATTCCTCGGTTAGAACTATGTGCAGCCCATCTTTTAGCCAAAATTGTTAATAAAGTTACTACTTCTCTGAGGCTTAATTTAAATTCTGTAACATTTTGGTCTGACTCGACAATAGTTCTTGGCTGGATTAAAACTTCAGTCCATTTATTAAAACCATTTGTACGCAATAGAATTGCTGAAATACAGGATTTAACTGATATAAGGTCATGGCGTTATGTTCCAAGTTTAGAAAATCCTGCAGATATTTTATCAAGAGGCTCCTATCCTAGTAGTTTAAATAATTCAAACATATGGTGGCACGGTCCATGTTGGCTCAGAGAGAGTCCAGAATTTTGGCCGAAAGATAATAAGGTGTCTGTCCCTCTTCCAGAAATAAAAACGACTTTGGTTGCTGTGTCTGAAAGTAAATTTCCCTTCGAAAGGTTTTCTAGTTTAAATCGATTAAAACGATGTATGGCGTATATCTTGAGATTCATAAAAAATTGTTTAAGTGCTAAAGAAAACCGAACATTTGGTGTTTTAACAGCTACTGAATTAGATTATTCATTGAAGTTACTTGTAAAAATATCCCAAATATCTTCGTTTACCAAGGAGTACAATGATCTGAAGGTTGGAAATGAAATTGACAAAAAGAGTAAACTTTTATCTTTAAATCCGTTCATGGACACTGATGGCATAATTAGAGTTGGTGGTCGTTTGCAAAATTCAAATTTTCACTTTAATAAAAAACATCCAATGATCTTGTCTTCAAAACATTATTTCACCAAACTTCTTTTCGAACAAGAACATAAAAACTTACTGCATGCTGGACCACTACAACTGTTATATAGTATAAGAGAAACATATTGGCCCATTGCAGCTCGCAATCTAGCTAGATCTGTTGCTCATAAATGTGTACGATGCTATAAATTGAAACCTA
This sequence comes from Galeruca laticollis, assembly GCA_963921935.1. NCBI lineage: Eukaryota > Metazoa > Arthropoda > Insecta > Coleoptera > Chrysomelidae > Galeruca > Galeruca laticollis. The sequence continues at coordinate 110,247,434 of OY998178.1, read as the reverse complement.
AACCGGTTCAACCTATGATGGGTAATTTGCCTAGTGATAGATTCCTATCAGGTTTTTCATTCCAAATTACAGGTATAGATTATGCTGGACCTTTTCTTGTCCTCAATAAAAAGGGACGTGGCTCGAAACTCATAAAGGGTTACGTTTGTCTATTCATATGTTTTGCCACAAAGGCCATTCATCTAGAGTTTGTAAATAGTCTTTCAACTGAAGATTTTCTTTTGGCTCTGAAACGCTTTATTAGTCGGCGAGGGAAACCATGTCAAATTTATTCAGACCACGGTACTAATTTCATTGGGGCAAACAGAAATTTAAAGGAATTATATGATTTCCTAAATAAAAATAAAATTTCAATAAGTGATTTTGTGAACAACCAAGGCATACGCTGGAATTTTAATCCTGTCCAAGCTCCACATTTTGGTGGATTGTGGGAGGCAGGGGTTAAGGCAATGAAGTGTCATTTAAAACGTGTGTCTGGTAATTCTAACTTTACAGCTGATGAATTCACAACTCTACTTTGCCAGGTAGAGGCCATATTAAATTCCCGTCCTCTTTCTCCACTATCTACCGACCCCTTAGATCCTTCTCCCCTAACTCCAGCTCACTTCATCATTGGTCGTCCACTAACTTCAATTCTTGAGCCAGATATGAGTTTAGAAAAGGAGAGCAGATTATCCAGATACCAGAAGATTGAAAATGCCCGACAACACTTCTGGAGAAGATGGTATAAGGAGTATATCTCTGACCTTCAGCAGCGAACCAAATGGAAGACAAGCAATGGAATGCTGGAAGAAGGCATATTAGTGCTGGTAAAAGACGACAAGCTACCACCTTTGAACTGGAGATTAGGACGTGTAATCAAATTAATTCGCGGAAGTGATAATATCTCGAGAGTTGCTGAGATTCTCACCAACAATGGAACTATTAAAAGAGACTTCTCCAAAATTTGCCCATTGCCGCTGGACAATTAGTCGTGTGTGTTCTTCTCTTAATGAACATTAAATATTTCGTTAAAAGCTGGTGCTTTCAAGGCCGCGGGTATGTTAAGACTCAAAGGCTTCTGTAGTAAATAATAAAAGTGGCAACGTCGTAATTATTTGATGTGCATGTGACAGGGACCCGAGGGGTAAGAATAAGAATACAGTCGCAGTCGAAGAGAATAAGAGTGAGGGGACTCTAGACTTTATAATTAAGTTAACAATATTATTAAAATTTAAAAAGGCTAAATTCACTGTATAGTAGTATCGGTAGTGATTAAGTTTGATGTAAAAATAAAGTCATATAATACAGTCCACAGATTATTTATCGAAAAGGTAAATCAAACAAAGAAATTAACGCCGATACCTGAACAATAGCTATAGGTGAATGATTACTGTAATACTGAAATTAAAAATATAAAAGAATAAACATAACAGATCAAAGAAATTGTTGTAAACAAAAATATTTTGGAAATGAAAAAATTAGAAAAATAAATTCAAGGACATGAAGGTATAATACTGAAGAGAGGAATTCACTTTTGTAAATATGATGGGTGGCAGATAACCGGCCCTATATTGTGGTAGTGGATAAGAAGACTTAAAAGTCGATTTATATAACTGCAATTCGGATTTTAATAAGAATTCATTTTAGAGAATGCCGAGCTCAACAGGCTGCCGATTAGATTATATATGGACTTTTCCCATCTCGACCTTCTTCAGATAATAATAATAATGTTTTTTCAAGGAATATAATACAATACAATAAATAATTTAAAAAGTAGTTATTGTTAAATATACATGAATAAACATAAAATCACCTGAAGTGCCAAAGACGCCTGTAGGTGATATTTTCACATAATTAAAAATCACTTATAAAACATCATAAAATATAAGGTCGACATGAGATTAGAATTAGATAATAATTAAAAATCGGCGAAGTAGTCACAATAGGATAAATTGACATAATCGGAAAATATTTACTTTATTATTCAAAGTGACAGAATCAATAAGATTCCTAACATCAAATACCAAATTTAAGGTTGATAAATTATTGAATAATTTTCTGTCAGTATTGTACATCCATTCCGTTACAGAGCGTTTAAATGTTCTATAGTTATTAATGTTTCTCAAGTTGAGAGGTAAAATATAAATTTTTGCTGACAGAAATTCCACGTTGACCGATTGTTTTCTCATTATTGGAAGTTTTCTTTTGCTCTCGTGTTGTGACAATGTTGTACTGGTTGTACTTTATTTCTATGTATATTTGTGAATATCTTTTCACAGAAAATTTGTCTCACATCAAATATTTTATTTTGTGAAAAAAGTTTATCACTAAAAAACCTTATATATTTTTTATAAATGATTCTCAGTATCCACTTTTGTAATACATTAAGACTCTGTAAATTGCTTTGTGTTACACCTCCCCAACCTACGATACCATACTGCAACTGAGATTGCACCAACGAGAAATACAAAATTTTAAGGTTTTTCAATGTCAAGAAATCACCCAAGAATCTGAATTTAATCAGCAGACCTCTCAATTTATTCTTGACATTTACTTGTAAGTCCCACCTTAAATGTCTATATATTACGATTCCTAAGTATTTGATTCGATCTTTTTCAAAAATTTGTGTTTGGTCATCAATTATTAATACTACCAGATCAGGAAGGTGATTGGAGTAGGATGTGAACGGTAAATAATTTGTTTTTTGGCTGTTTAGAGTCAATTTGTTATATTTAAACCAGTTGCATATTTGTCGTAAATCCTGTTCTGCTAATACTTTGAGGTCTTTCCAGCTTTCACCTTCATATATTATGGCCATATCATCTGCAAAACTGACTATTTTTCCTGATGTTTGGGAATGCGATAAACTATTTGTATAAATCGTGAATAATAAAGGTCCCAGGAGCAGCTTGAAACTCCGTCTATGCTCACTATTTGTTTTCGCTGTGATAAATAGTCTTTTAATAAAAAATAAGCTTGACCTCTTATACTGTAACATTTCAGTTTCCCTAATAAACGTTTATGACAAACAGTATCAAAGGTTTTTAATAGATTAACAAATATTCATATAAGCGGTACTTTTTTATCTAATGCCTTATATAATTGCGATGTCAGTTGCAATATGGTATCCTCAGTAGAGCTCTCTTCTCTAAAACCGAACTGGTTATTAGGGAGTACATGAAACTTTTCAAGAAATTCATACAATCTATTCTTTATAAGCTTTTCCAGTATTTTCGAAAACGCCGACAATAATGAGATAAGGCGGTAATTTTCGACTTTTTGTTTGTTACCGTGTTTGTGTAGTGGCTTAATGATGAATTTTTAAGCAATTTGGGAATTTACCTTTCTGGAAACATTAATTGAAAATATTAGTTAAAGGCTTGGCAATTTCTATATTTATTTCTTTTAGAGTTTCTGATCTGATATTATCCCATCCTGGGGATTTTTTTGGTTTTAAGTTATTTATAGTTTCTGTTTCAGATACTGGATTGAGAAACACGGTATTATTTATATTGGTTATATTTTCTGAAAACTTTTTCACATCATTTATTTTACTTGCATAATTTTCACCTAAGTCGCTGTAATAATTATTAAATATATTTACAATTTCATTTCTTGATGTTATGAGTTCATTACTCACCTCTAATGTCTCTATTGCTGCGTTAGGTTTTCGATTTGGACAAAAAATACTATTAACTGCGTTTCATAATCCGCTATTCTTTTTTAGGTTTATTAATTTTCTGTCTAAATGTATTCTTTAAGCACCTATAATTTTGTTTTAGTATCACATTTTCAGGATGTACCTTTAGTTCTCTATACATTTTATGTTTTTCATTTATTATATTTAGTATTTCTGGGGTAATCCATGACTTTTTAGTTTTTTTCGTATTTACTTTGATAGTATTTGTGTGTAACTGGATATATTTAGTTAGGTTTTCTATAAAGTTTTCCATAATCAAATCGACATTTTCCGAGTCATAAACATCGATCCACTGTTCATCTTTCAAAGAATTTCTTAGATTTTGATAGTTAATATATGTTTTATACTTATTTTGCTGAATCTTGTCGGTAGAAATTGACTCATAGTTGTAGATAACTGCGATCGGAAAATGATCAGTTATATCATAATTGAAAACGTATGAATTGAATTGAGTTCGAATGTAATTATTTTTAACAAATATGTGGTCTATACATGTTTTACTACTAGGTATTGTGATTTGATTTATATAAGGAATGAAATCAAATGAGTTGAACACATTTTTATAATCATCAGTAGGTATCATTATAGTTTACCAGTAGATCGATATTCATATCTCCAATGATAATATGGAATTTATTTTGTTTCCTTAACTGAAGATAATCATAAAGTTCTGTAATGAAGTTATTTTTATCTGTACTGGGTGATCTGTAAATAGCTGTTAAGACTAATTTAATTTTGTTAACAATAATATGTAATTCTATGTCAGTACTTTGAGCAATCCGAACAATATTATAATTATATTACAATTAATAAATACTAAGATCCCATCGTTTTTGTTTAGTGTTCCTTCACTGTAGACATTACTGTAACCTGGAATATTGTATGTGTCGTGGTCACATAGCGAAATCCGTCATTTCGTGAAAATCCCAGGCAGCACATGAACCGTCGGAATATCCGGCTCTATTCTGTATCGCAAAGTAACCAGTGGTTACGAAAGTTACTTTATAGTTGTTTCTGAGGAACCACAATGTTTGTGGTTGTTAACATTAGCAACTGTCAGAGAAAGATAGTGGTGGCAGGAAGATGGATCCGTGGATTATGAACATTTTGTTAGATCATGAAATTAATGAAATACACAATGAGTATAAAAATATACTAAAAATTGTATAATGTAGTATAAAATCATATATTTTCCTAGTGATCGGGTCAGAATTATTCAGAGGAATTTAAGGGATCAGAGCAATCCATTTCACATGGGTGAAGGTCAATTTAAAAAAATGTTTAGACTTACACCAGATGCTGCTTTACACATATTTGAAGAAATTCGTGTGATTATGGAACAAGAAGAGCCACAGTAGCGTCCAAATGTAGCAGTTCCTAATCATTTGAAAGTATATAATATGCTACCTATTTATAGAGTTTGTTATACATACCTTTTTTTAGTTCTGTTGCACATTATACTTTTATAGTAAAGGAAGTCACCAATCTAATATTGGACAAGATTATAATATTGCCCTCAGCCAACCAAGTGTAAGCAGTTGTTTAAGATTTGTAAGCAATATAATTTCACTCACTGTATGAACCAGTATGTGACATTTCCCATAACTCCTGAGGAAATTCCAAATAAGAAAGCAAGGTATGTACCTATCTACACCTACCAATTTCAAAATACAGTAGAGGTCGATCAAACTGAAATCCTACCAGCGTGTCATAAATGGATGAGGAATGGCTTATTAAATCTAAAGTCCAGAAAGTGGGGACTGCTACAGCAGTGTGGTAGAATTTGATCGACATCTACTAACTGTTCACAATAAACAAAAGCGTGCATGGATGAGGAATGGCTTATTAAATCTAAAGTCCAGAAAGTGGGGACTGCTACAGCAGTGTGGTAGAATTTGATCGACATCTACTAACTGTTCACAATAAACAAAAGCGTGCATAGTGAACGAGACGTAACTGGTGCAACAAACCATGTAGTGGCAACAACATTTTTTATGCATGTCATCATTTTAGTAATGTTACAAAATTCTGTGCATACATACATGATGTTACTCTACATTGACAATTTGTCAATATAGGTGTAAGACAATTGAGAGAGGAGAGGCATCACCATTCATGACTCAATCGCTTAACAGTACATACATTGGAAAACATTTTTTAACACAACATTGAAATTACACAAAATGTTTTAGGTTTATGGAAAAATATAATTTTCCTCATGTAGTGGGTTGTGTTGATGGTACGCATATTGCCATAATTCAACCAAAAACTAATGATCCAGTGCGACCTGGTATCAATTATTACTACAGCATAAATACTCAGTTGGTAAAATATTCTACAAAAAATCTTTTATTTTGAAATAAATTTTTTGATATTTCTAGATTTGTGATGCAGATTTAAAAATAATGGTAGTAAATGCTCGTTTTCCTGGGGCTACTCATGATCAGGCTATTTGGCAGACCTCTGCAATTAGAAGACATTTGCATCAAGAATATTTGAGGGGCACTAGAAATTTATTTCTGTTAGGGGATTCAGGGTACGCTTTACAGCCATGGCTCATGACTCCAATTTTGAATGTGACAGAAGATACTCCTGAGGGACGGTATACCAGAGCACATATTCATGCAAGAAATAGTATAGAGAGGTGTATTGGTGTCCTGAAATCTAGATTTAGGTGCCTATTAAAAGGCAGGACTCTTCACTATGACCCTACAATAGCAGGAAAAATCATTAATACTTGTAATGAAATTAACTGTCTCGACCCTTACTTCGTGGAATATGCTCATATTAGTGGTTTTAAATGAAACTCACGGTCTCTAGTTAATTCCACAATATTGTGGAATTAACTAGAGACCGTGAGTTTCATTTAAAAACACTAATTAATACTTGTGTTGTTCTGCACAATATATGTGTAAATTATAATATAGAATTCAATGGGGAATGCAACGTATTTCTCAAGAAATGCAGAGAAATGTTGTTAATTATTTTAGGTGACACGTTGTTTTGGTATTAGCACTAGGTATTTTTCAATTTCTTTAGGTTTAGAAACTTCTATTTTTTAAAATATGCACTATTCTGTTTTTTTAAGATTCATAAATGAAGCTTTATTCTTATGATTCTTTTTATGGAATAAAAACACAATATTTGATCACATATTTAATGAAACATGCAACTTCTTTCTCAAGAAATGTTGTTAATTATTTTAGGTGAAAACATTGTTTTTGTATTTCCACTAGGTATTATTCAATTTTTTTAGGTTTAGAAATTTATATTTTTTAAAATTTGCAACTGTTCTGTTTTTTTGAATATTTATAATTAAATGAAGCTTTATTAATTAATTATAATTTTATTAACTCAGTATACTTTATATCCTATCCTAAAGGGCATCAAGTTAAAAATTTGTGGACGGAAAAGTAAGATACTTTAGGAACAGATTTTATTCCATTTGAAATAATTAACATTTTGTTTTCTATTTTTAATACAAAAATGTTAGGTACAACAAAAAAACCTATATCAACATAGGTATCACATTCTGTATAAAAAAAGAAACTATTCTATAAAATAAAACAGTTCAAAGTATAAAGGCGGCTGAACATACATCAAAAACCTATCAGCATGTCACATTCTACAAATCTACAGGGTGTCCATAAAGTGTCGGAATGCCTCATTTTTAGCGATATTATGAAAATATTTGGGAAAAAACCTGAAAATATCACCCATCTCTTGCACCCCTCTAAATTAAGAACACGCCCTAGAAATAGAGTCGCGTGGCTCCTTATTTGATAGGTCTTTGAAAATCCTTTACATCCATGTTTTTTTTTAATTTGGATAATTAATAACCAAGTTACAAAATCAACAAAAACAAATTTTTTTGAATTTAGAGGGCTGTAGCATACAAACGGCTAAAAATCCATGTCCCTATCCTAACTTTTCACATTCTACGTAATGACGAAAAAAAATTTAATATAGATGATCGAAAATCACTTATTTTTTACCACCTTATATCAGATATGTTTTATGCCACAGAATAGAACCTGAAAAGTTAGGATATGGACATGTAGGTAAGTCGTTTTCCTTGATTTTCAGCTGTTTTTGTGGCACATCCCCCTAAATTAAAAAAAGTATTTTCTTAGCCTTGTAACTTTGTTATTAATGATCCAAATTGAAAAATAAAACATGGATGTAAAGGGTTTGCAAATACCTTTCAAATAAAGTGTCACACGACCTCGTTTCTTATTCAAAATTTTTGAGGGGGTACTCATAATTCAGAGGAGGTGCAAGAGGCGGGTGATATTTTCATACTATAAATTATAAACTTAAGAATAGAAATCGACCTGTTTCAGGTTTTTCCCAAATGTTCATAATAACTCTAAAAATGAGACACTTTCTATATATAAAAAAAATAAATAGATATTCTATAAAATAAAAAAACACAGATCAAAGTATAAAGGCACATCAACATAATATCACATTCTATTTAAAAAAATAAACAGATATTCTATAAAAAAACCAACAGTTCAAAGTATAACGGTATATATATATATATATATATATATATATATATATATTTATAATTTCTAATCTACATAAATCTTATTATTTTAAATAAGTCACTAACATCGTATATAATAATTTTTTTATTAATTTTGCTGTTTCTTATACTTGCTTTTCAACATATTTGTCACCTCGTATGTTTGCTACCGAATTTTTCCCTTTATGGGAATCCGTTTTGATAGAGTTTAGAAATTATGAATAAAAATACTATAATAAATATACACAAAAAATAACTTGTCAAACATACTTAATATCACATTTTATACGACAAAAAAAACATCAAAGTATAACAACATATTAATAATAAAATGCACACAGTTAAGATTATTTATCTCTTAAAGCTTCTGCTATAGCAAAATTTGAGTCTGCCAGCCTATTTATGCTGACAGCAAGGTTATTAATGCTATTTGAAAATGTTTCTGTTGAAGAAGAATACTCCTTTAAAGCATCTGTAATTCCCCCTTTCTTTCTAAAACACGTTCTAGTCTTAGTTTTTATATTAGAGTGGGTTGGGATATCTTTCTGGACTGGTATTGGTTTGTCCTTTTGAGGCTTTTTTGCAGTTGATGGCAGGTTTTCATCATCAGTATTTATAATATATATATCACTTCTTCAAGGGGACTGCCAGAAATTTCCTCCTCTACCCTCATTTCTTTATTTTCAAGAGACTGGAGAGGCTGGAGAAGTTTCTATTTCTAGTTCTAATAAGCCTCCTTCTGGAATATCACTATCACCTGATACCTGTCCACATGCTCCTATAAGTCTTAATTCCATATCTATTAGGTCTGGAAGACCTCCTGGTCCTCCTCCAGTTTTAGTCTGCGAAATGGAAATGTTTCTTGCCTTTTTTTTTGTTTTTGATTTCCATTCTATGAACGACTGCAAAAGAAAATTATTTTTAACGTGACTACCCATAAATACACCTCAACAAAAATGTTCAGTAACTAAATTTCAAATCTACACAAAATGACTACTTCTCTTCTCCATTGTTCAGCAGTTTCTATAGCTCCATGCATATCCTTCAATATATTGGACAATGTTTGCCACGCTGTTAAATTATCTCCTCTGATCTGCATTTTTTTATTTTTACTAACAAAGTCAATCATGACATTTTGTTGTGATAGGGAAATTTTCGAACTTCTTTTGTTCCGTACCCCTACGTTTTCTACTTCCAGGGTCTCCATGCTATGTAATAAAATATTTACGTATTAAAGAAATAACACCCTCCGGTCACCGATAGCCCGATTAACAACACAAAAACCGCCTCTAATAACAAAATATAAAATATTCTTCTAACCTCACTTTTCTCAGTTGTCAGACTTGTTAGTGGAAAAGTGAGGTCGATTTACACTATAAAAGTGACTAATCATTCTTCTTAACCACTAGTAGTCACCAGAATAGCAATTTTATTGAAAGTGGTTAAAAAGTTACTATCTAGAGTTGCTTGTCAGTCAGTTGCTTAACTGCCACTTAGATACAGAATAGGCCTGATCGTGTAAAACTGCACCAATTCACTATCTGCAGTGTTGTAGATGTTGAGGTTTCATGAAATGCGTTACAGACACGTCAGATAGTGTAACTAAAGTTTATTGTTGTCCGCTGATGTTGATTGCGGAAATGGCGAAAGAAAACAGTGAGAAAATAATATTCGAGTACCTAGCACTACCTCAAGTATTATACAGCTAAACCAAATAAAAGGCCTGATACATTAGGTTTGTTCCAACTTTCAAGCACAAACAGATTTATATTTTATTTATTTATAGTTTGCAAATCTTTTCCAAAGCTCATGTCTGTAAGATACTGATTTTCTGATCCATTTATGTTTAGGTTGGAACAGCTGATGAAGAGTTTGAAGTGTGTGAGTAAACACAATGAACACTTCTTCAGAATACTGGGGCACTATTTCCTCTGAAAATACCGTAAATAATTCATTCAATGAAAAATATAGCACCATACCTACCTAAATAATTTTGGTTTCTGCACGTTTAGTAGTAATTCTAAATTTGTGTTATCACTACTTTTCATAGACGATATTATGTCACTAATTTCACTAAAATTTTCGTCGCTCATACTTAACGATTTATTAAAAGATATTTCAAAACACTCAAACAGAAACATATTTTCAGTCTGGGATTTATAAGCTATTTACTATTTAGCACCTTGGCGGGCACGGGGTTAAAGATTATATTTTTAAAGAAACAGTAATGCGCATGCCCCAATCAAATTGCTAGAGAATAATCCACAAACCGTTCTGATAGTTTAAAAACAGGTTTGAAAATCAGTTGGAACAGAAGACTAATCGTTTACTAACTGTCAGAAACTCTGGTTGGAACATATTTGAGCTGGTGCGCAGAATCCTGACTGTAAGAAACTGTTTCTGACGCACGTTGGAACAAACCTACTAAATCAGCTAAACGAGGTAAGTGACATTTTGCAAAATTTGCTTGTATCTTTTTTGAGGTTAAAACCAATAATTTTTAGATTGCTGTGGAAACCTCGCGGGGGCGAAACAAACAAAAACTAAGAAGACCAGAAGAGAATACTATTTACTACAAACGTACGATATTGTTACTTTTAATGGAAAGAAGAATGTGATAAAAAGGGTTAAAGACAAAGACGATCCTTTAATTTATGTTGTTCCAGATGAGATATATTTTCGCGATTACACGGTATTCATATTAACTGTGGGCATGGTTCTAGGGGGAAAAATGATTTACGTAATACAGAAGAAGTATGGCATTCCTAGACCTTGTGTAGAATTCTTAAAATCGTGTAAAACTTGTGAAACTAATAAAAGTCAGGCTATCGCTAAAGTCGTTGTAAAACCAATTACATCCAAATATTTTATGACCAGATGTCAAGTGGATTTAATAGATTTTCAATCTATCCCAGATGGAGAATATAAATGGCTTTTAAATTACCAGGACCATGCTACAAAATACCTTTGCCTTCGACCATTGCGCTCCAAACATGCGGTCGAAGTCGCTTAAGAAATTTTAACGATATTTTTGCAATTTGGTGCACCTTCTATACTGCAAAGTGATAATGGGCGCGAATTCTCAGATAGTGTTGTGGAGGAATTGAAAAGCTTATAGCCGGAGTTGTGCATAGTCAAAGGGATACCTCGACATCCACAAAGTCAGGGGAGCATCGAGCGCTCTAATCAAGATGTGGAACACATGTTGAGAGCGTGGATGGCGGACAACAAATGTACAACATGGTTAATCGGATGACATTTTGTTCAGTGGCAGAAAAAGAGCTTACCTAACCTAACAACATTAAAGCTGACATAACATACACGTAATTTTAAAATATTTAACGTCAATATATATATATTTATACCGTCTGGCTTTCCGTCAATGTAATTATACATGTACATCTCAATGGAGATATATTAACAACAAAATATTTGTGCTAAAATTCGCCTTCCGAGGTAGCTTCTAACCATGGGATTTTCTTCGTCTATTGGCAGGCGTCTCTGCCTTGAAATCACATTCATACAGAATGTGTTTTGAGGTTTCCACTACTTCCTGACAGAATCTGCATAAAGGGCTATCCACCAGTTTCAGCAAGTGCATGTGTCTGTTAAGTCTGTTATGCCCTGTTAAGATACCTACGAGCTTCCTCATGGCTTTTAATTCCTGCTTCAACAGATACTCCGGTAATTTTGGCTTCCGTCATGGTAAGAATTCCTTAGCTTGCTTTAATCCTGTTGATCTTGTCTACAATTCTTGAGACTTTGTCATTATGGCCCTTCCCAACGTAAGATGGAACAGAACCGAAATCGTTTTCCCAGTTGGAATATATGTTTATTCAGTGCGCAGAATCCTGACGATAATTATTTAAGTTGGAACAAACGTAATATAGTATTTAGTTCTTTAATTCTTTTATTGCAGCTGCATTGAACTACTACTACTTTAATTTGTATAATAATAAAAAAATAATTGTATTCGTGTTATTTAAAGATATGTCAATATTAACTTTTTGATAAAAATATTAGTGAAATGAAGCAACCAGGTTTTGTCTGCTAAAAATTCACAGTTTATTAGTTTTTGGAAATTATTAGTGGTTCATTGTGTTTCACAGAAGTTGTAAGTAAATCTGGGTTTATTGCATTATTTAGGAAGTACTAAATAGTGAGTAAAAGAAAAATAATTAAAAGAATTATTAACGTTTGAAGTTGAATTGAAATATTTATACTTAGATTTTAATATAGTTTATCAAAAGAAAAATGTTTTCTTCAATATTTTTAAAATAAGTGTTTCTATTGCCTTCGAAATGTGGATTTACTTGGAGGATGATGAGAATTAGTTGAGTCCACAGAGTCTTTAATAATGTTGCTCTAAAGAGAATAGGAAAAGCAAACCTCTATTAACCTGGACCCCCCACCATCGCAAATCAAGTTCGCAACCAGCCAAAAATTTAGTGCTATTTAGGTGCTAATTTAGTACCCTAGTCCGAATTTTAGTGCTCAAACCGTTTAGTAGGAAATCGCGTGAAAAATGGGGGGTCCAGCTTGCCATTAAGCTGGACCCCCCCCCATATCAGAAAAAAATATATAGTTTTCCAGTATAGACGACAATTACACTATAATTTAGTGCTAATTAAGTGCTCTAAGATAACGTTAAAAATTTGACAAAATTCTTTAAATAGTTTATTTGGGGAACGTGGGAGCCGCGCTCTAAAATGTGTTAAACAATCTAAAATTCGTTAGACGATCGTTAAAGAATTTGGTGCTCGCAAGATTATGGTACTAAAATGTTCCTTAAGCATCCTACTTTCGAAAAAATACAATGACAGAATCTAGTGCTACCTGTATCACGTGGAATTAAGTAGTTTATACGGGAAAGACAGAACGCGGCGTTATAAAATTCGTTAGACGATCGTTAAAAAATTTGGTGCTCGCAAGACTATGGTACTAAAATGTTCCTTAAGCATCGTACTTTCAAAAAAATACAATATCAGAATTTAGTGCTACCTGTAATACATGGAATTAAGTAGTTTATACGGGAAAGAAAGAAAGCCGCGCTCTAAAATTCGTTAGACGATCGTTAAAAAATTTGGTGCTCTCAAGATTATGTTAATAAAATGTTCCTTAAGCATCGTACTTTCGAAAAAGTACAATGACAGAATTTAGTGCTACCTGTATCACGTGAAATTAAGTAGTTTATACGGGAAAGAGAGAACGCCGCGCTCTAAAATTCGTTAGACGATCGTTAAAAAATTTGGTGCTCGCATGTTTACGGTACTAAAATATTCCTTAAGCATCGTACTTTCAAAAAAATACAATGACAGAATCTAGTGCTACCTGTATCACGTGGAATAAGTAGTTTATACGGGACAGAGAGAACGCCGCGCTATAAAATTCGTTAGACGATCGTTAAAAAATTTGTTGTTCGCAAGTTTATGGTACTAAAGTATTCCTTAAGCATCGTACTTTCAAAAAAATACAATGTCAGAATCCTTAAGGAACATTTTAGTACCATAATCTTGCGAGCACCAATTTTTTTAACGATTGTCTAACGAATTTTAGAGCGCGGCGTTCTCTCTTTTCCGTATAAACTACTTATTCCACCTGATACAGATAGCACTAAATTCTGACATTGTATTTTTTTGAAAGTACGATGCTTAAGGAATATTTTAGTACCATAAACATGCGAGCACCAAATTTTTTAACGATCGTTTAACGAATTTTAGAGCGCGGCGTTCTCTCTTTCCCGTATTAACTACTTAATTTCACGTAATACAGGCAGCAGTAAATTCTGTTATTGTATTTTTTTGAAAGTACGATGCTTAAGGAATATTTTAGTACCGTAATCTTGCGAGCACCAAATTTTTTAACGATCGTCTAACGAATTTTAGAGCGCGGCGTTCTCTCTTTCCCCTATAAACTACTTAATTGCACGTGATACAGGTAGCACTAAATCCTGTCATTGAATTTTTTCGAAAGTAGGATGCTTAAGGAACATTTCATTGCCATAATCCTGCGAGCACCAAATTCTTTAACGATCGTCTAACGAATTTTAGATTGTTTAACAAATTTTAGAGCGCGGCTCCCACGTTCCCCATAAACTATTTAAAGAATGTTATATTTTGTCAAATTTTGAACGTTATCTTAGAGCACTTAATTAGCACTAAATTATAGTCTAATTGTCGTCTATACTGGATCACTATATATTTTTTTCTGATATGGGGGGTCCAGCTTAATGGCAAACTGTACCCCCCTTTTTTCACGCGATTTCCTGCTAAACGGTTTGAGCACTAAAATTCGGACTAGGGTACTAAATTAGCACCTAAATAGCACTAAATATTTTACTGATTGCGAACTTGATTTGCGATGGTGGGGGGTCCAGGTTAATAGGGGTGAAAAGCAAAGTGAAACATGAGTGAAAACCCAAAAATTTAAGAATATTGGACATCTCATGAGAAATTCGTTAAAGTATAACGTACGGAAAAAGACCCCCTGAGGAAATGTTTTGAACAATCATCATCATCAGCTCGTTTGTCCTGCAAAATAACTGTTGTAACTCACTTGTAATTATGATTCCTTTGGTATATTGCTCTCTATTGGTATTAGTCATATAACAATATATTTTCCCAGCCAGTTTTGTCATACAAAATCTGACCGCATATTTTAATTTTACACTTTTGTGCTGCATCATTCGTTGCGGTTACCTCAAGTATTACATAGAATTTCTGCTCCACCCAGAAGCGTGTGAATGCGCGAGAATTATTAATAGATTTTTTCATTCTTTTGATTTTTAGCGCTCTGGAATTCCCATCATACTTTAAAATAAGATCACGTAATACAAATTTCATGGTTTCTATGAATAAAATAACGGTTAAATACACGATAGTTTTTACTTGAATTAATCATAATGGTTTGTACTGTTTACTTCGTTTTTAGTTATAAATTTTGCCCAAAATCTAATTAACTTCCTGCCAAAAATTATATTAGCTTAGGAAATGATGCACTTTGCCTTGCAATTTTTTCAAACTGCATAGATTTACTTGAAACTTTGAAAGTAGGTAGGGTATAGACCAAGGATCAAAATCTATATCATGCCGACGGGTTTTCAACCAAAACTTCAATTTACAATCGAAACAGAGAACATTACAATACATTTTCTAGACATAACATTAATTCGAACTGATTACAACAAAATAAAAACCAAACTATATCGAAAAGAGACATGGTACGGCCGATATCTAAATTACTATTCTAATCATCCCAGTGCACAAAAAAACAGTGTAATTATTGGATTAACAGACCGAGCTATAAAACTTACTTCTCCAGAATACCGTACAGAAGTCCTAAAACATGTCAAAAACACCCTAAAAAACAATCACTACCCGATAAAAAACATAGAACGAATTTTTAAACAACGCACGTACAAATTTTACAATAACAAAAATAACCAAACTCAAATAAATCATAACAGATACATATCAATACCATATACAAACCAACTCTCAGAAAAACTGAAATACGTTTTATCGAAACACAACATTAGCGTATGTAACAGAACTCAAAATACTTTTATCACCATTGTTCATTAAACTTAAAATTAAAACCAACAAAAAATATAACGTAGTGTATTCTGTACCATGTTTAAATTGTCCAAAGAAATATGTAGA